>CM027086.1:18527566-19787566 GCA_015343265.1 Pao palembangensis
GAAGTTCAAAGCCCGCGCGCAGCGGCTTTGATTTGGCGGGAGGTTACGGCCCCAGATCCAACGGAGCCGCGTCGCCTTTGCTCTCAGATGGGATCAGTTCTGTGTGAAATATTTACAGGCAACGTTCAAACAGTCCGACCGACTTTGTTGTGTGGGTCGTGTGACGACAGGCCCCTTCCGCTTCACCTGTTTCTATATTCCGGCGCCTTCTGAAGGTTCTCCCGTCTAACCACGGGAGAGGGGGAGGACAAGAGGGGCTGTGTCATTACCCTGAGCTGACTAGGCTTCGACACCATCACATTAGCTTCTCTGAAGGTGCTTTTCACGCTAATAACCTTTTAATGATGGCTAAGTGCGCTAGTCCTGCAGACCTTACCACTGGCTGTAATTTCATTCTTCTTTGTTTCAAATCATTTGCTTCCTCTGCGTTTTCATCCGGTTTGTCCTGGAGACGCGCAGAGCTCAGCTGTCCGACTCCTCCGGCTTTTATCACCTGTCTTCGTGGGTTTTTTTTTTTTTTTGTCCCTCTTTGAAATTGAGTCTTCTTCAATATTCAGAGGAGCTTCTTTAAAGATCATCCTCTTTTTGATGTATTTGGGGAGACGGTGGCTGAGGACACTGCGTGGACACGGGTTTGATCAAACCAGGCAGACGCCGATCAGGCTGATCAGAGGAGCTGCCAGGACCGACGCACTGCTTCCGTATTCGTTTAAAGACGCTTTCGTTTCCTTCTACGTCTGAGGAGAATCAGCTGACTTCAGCAGCATTAGCATCCTTTTTTCCTGCTGTGTTCAAGTTTGAGTCTTAAATAACTTTGAAATTGTGCATGTTCCTGCAAAGACGTGGAACCGGCAGCCAGAGCGACGTCTAGAAGTTCCTTCCCTGGAGATCAGCGCTGAGACGTGACTGGCTGCTGTTTCATCGTAGCTGCAGAGCGTTTTTGAAGGAATTGCGCGTTTCTTTATTCATGAGCAGCTTCCTCTGGCTCCTCTTGTGTTATGCCAGTGCTGAGCTGTCCTGGGGAAATCTTGGAGATGGTTATTAGATTTCAGGCTTGCTGAGTCGACGAAATGAGCCAAGTCAACTATGGCGAATGGTCTGTGGAGGGTGGATGGGGACGATGCTAATGGATACATTCTTTTAGGAAAGCACCATTTTTAGACCTCATCCCTGCTGCCTCCCCCAGCAGGACGCTCCGGTTCTGCAGAGCTGGGATGGATGGGATTCACTATCCCACCTTCCGACTCTTGTCCAACCCTGAGGGGTTGGGTCAGGTTGGCCCTCATCTTTGGTCAAATCCCACAGCCAACGAGCATACCGACTTGGGTTATCCTGGAACCTTCTAGTCCAGAGGTGGGCAAACTAAGGCCCAGGGGCCACATGTGGCCCGATGAGCTATTGAATCCGGCCCGCAGAGCCTTCACAATCATTTCTCCAATAGCCAAATGAAGAGGGCTAACATGTCCTCTCAAGAAGGTGGGGCCAAACATCATTTGGAGCTTCATCAGCCATCTCTAGTTGGACCAATTTACAGGCTCTTCCTTTACCTTCCTTTCTCCTTCCTTACCTCCCATCCTCATTTGGGGGGTTAGTTTCCTGCACCACCTGGCCGACCCCTTCATCAAGATCTAAACCCAATGTGGCCCTTCAGGCAAAATAATTGCCCACCGATCAGCTTCACCCTGCTAACAAAACCCTGAGATGCCATGCATCAGGCACTGAAGTTTAGCCCTCTCCAGGAGGACAGGGTAGCCCACAGCGGTCCGCGTGGCGGCAGTTCGATAACCGTTAAAACACTTCATTATGGAAGCTTCATAGAGGACGTTTGTATGATGAATTACCAGCACACGGGGTCACTGCCGGGGTCATCGCTCTCCATTTCACTCAATTTCAAATACGAGAATCGATGGACGCGCCGCAGAGTCGAATTAACCAGCAAACGCAGCAGCAGAAGTCGGTGTTTTTACGGAAATAATCGCGGCTAGAAAACGTTAATTTGTTTAACCGAGCGGTAGGATCAAGTGCTGTAAATGCTAGCACAGTGTAGCATTTACCGCTGTAATGTGTTAGCATGCTAACTTTATCTATTTTAAACAACAGTGGCTCCCTTTAGCATTAATGTTCTTATTAGCAACATTAATTATCAGCCCTGAAGCCCATCCAGGTCCAGCAGGAGCGAAAAGGCTTAAGCGGGTGAACGGAATCCAGGAATGTTGTAAAGTATCGGATTCCGTGCTCCTTTGTTGCCACCCTCTTTTTTCTAATTTTATTTCTTGCGTGTAATCCATTTCCAAAGTGGGCTAATTGAATCTTCGTGAGATCGCGGCTCCCCTCCCGAGTGTGCCTGATTCCTCGAGTCTCTGCGTTCTGTTTGTAAATGTGCCATCAGTCATTTCTTATTAATGCTGATGGAGGCGGCCATCGTGAGCCTCGCTGTCTGCGAAGAGGCCCGGCGGAGGTCGGTGGCAAACAGCTGATCACAGTCTGGACCAAAAGTTGATCCCATTAACGTAGCTTGACTGACAGGATAACAAACAGGTCAAATGTTCGAAGCGAATTAGCATAACTTTAATTCCCTCGGATGGTGATTTGTTTAATTCATGTCGTTTCTGGTCGGAGCGCAGGAGCTAATTGATTTAAGCCTACAGATTTCAGCGGTGATGGGAAACATTTCAGCGATCTGTGTTTTTAGCTGCACTCGCTGAGTTGAGGCACTGAAAGCCAAACAAAAGTACCTGAACGCCACATCCAGAGGAGGCCATTATCTTTACAGCGTGTCATGTGTAATGTGATTACGCTGCTAATGAAAGCTGCTTTTTCAGCCTTTAGATGCCTCCTGGGAGCAGCTTGTGTCGTTATTACAGTCACTGACGACGTCAGCGCCAACCTTGAGCCTCGGCTACGGCTGCAGGTAATTGTGCTAGCGGCGGTCGACCCACGCTTCCTTCTGGCGCGTCTTCATCCACGATTGCCCGGATGGACACAAATGCTTGCTCTAGCCGTGGGTCAGAGCCGAGCCTCCGGTCTCTGCATCTTACATCCTGTTTTCGCCAGGAGCTGCTCTGAAAAAGCGTAAATACTGATTGTGAACAAGCCGGAGACACAGCCAGAGGTCACCCTGCAGTTCAGGACCTGCACGGGGAGAACGCCGCCTGTCAATTTACCCTTTATCCTCTTGCACTTAGCCGCAATAACCCGACGTGGGCGCTTTATCTGCAGCATAAATGGATTTAGGGCTGAGAGGCTGCAGTCGGTAGATCCGGCCTTCGCTATCACCAACCCGGGACATTTGCTGCCAGGCAATATTCAATATGTCCGAGTAAACGAAAGCTCGGCAGAGAGCCGTGAACTTTGGCTCAACATTAGATTGGGAAAAACATCTGCTGGGCTGGAGCCGCCAAAGAGGCCGACGCCAGCAGCTCTCGCATGTCGTGGTTATGTTTTTAAACTCCAGAACAGGACCCAGAAACCTGGAGAAGGTGTAGACGTGGGACCCCCATTGGTTTAGATTCACTTTAAAAATGTAGCTCTGTCAGCGATTGGAAGAGATTTTGAGCAGCCAGAGCTGTGAAATGGTTTAATCCACCCTGAAAATCCGCCTCAGCGTGTCTCTGCCGATAGCAGTAATCGGACCCTCCCGCCCACAGTCGGCGAGCATCGCATCGACTTCCAGAATGTAAATGGAGTCCTGTTGTGTGTGTTTGGGTAAATATAAACCAGGAGCTTCAATCACTTTCTCTCAAGTGCAAATTCGACTTCTCCTCGCGGCTCCGAGGGGAACTTCCCGATGCCGCCTAAGACGGCCGCTCTGATAGGACTTAAAAAACAGACCTCCTCGCTTCTATTGTTGCATTTCCTCTGCGGAGGACGGCGGTGCTAGCTGCAGCGAGGGGATCGGCACAATTTGATCAGCACACGCAACAGAGCCCGCGTTTCCTGCAACGCCACGACGGCGCCGACGGTGAGGATGTGAGAATGGGGGGATTGTTTGCGTGCAGGATGGGCTGGACAGCCTCACAGATGTGTCACGCCAGCTCCAGTTGTTCAAAGCATGGCGGCTTCCTGTGTGGCGCTCAAAGAACCTCGGAACAGCTTTGATGTGTGTCGATCCGCGTCAACATCAAAGGAGTTATTCAACAGCAAAGCCGGAAACTTTGGCTCTGCCGCTTCTGAGATTTGCATGAATCTGCTGTTTTAATTTCCGGGGGAGTTGCTCGTCCTCGTCCTCGTCCTCGTCCTCGTCCTCGTCCTCGCCCTCGCCCTTGGCGTTGCGGTCGGCGGACACTTCTGAGGTTTTCTCTGCATCGATTCAGAGCAGTACGCGGTCTTCTAATCTGATTCTAACAGGAACAATATAGCTGCAGGCGCAGTTTAATGCGCCCCTGAGGAGGTTTATGGCGAGCTGGTTAATGGCTGCGCAGATGCGGAGACGGCTGCCGCGCACCGGTTTTTCCTCGGCCTGCCCGGAAACACGAGCGCACCGAATCTATGGTTATTTGATCAATTCTCCGCCTCTGAGGTCTGAGTGCTCTCAGGTCTGGAGTGCTCCTCACTGAGGCGCTTCCACGTCTTTTGTGCGGTACGGCGCGGCGCTCCTTTCCGACTTTGCGCTGGACCAGAGCCAATCGGAGGCCGCGATCGCCGACCTCCGTGTTTGGCCTCAAACACTGACAGCCGCCGTCACTAACGGGTACCTGAGGGTTCTGATCACATGACCGGGAGAGGTTCACCCGTGGCTGTTCAACACCACGTCACCCAACAGCCCAGGTGACGAAACCAGGTTTGGCTTGTTTGCAGAGTTTTTGGCGCCGAGCAGAAACGCGAGAACTTGTCTGGCACGATGTGACGAGTCAAACAAATCAAAGTTCTCTTTCTGGAGCCGCCTGGTCTGACCGCTGGGTCTTTCAACTGGCTGATATTTACACTTCAAACGGGGCTAATATCAAACAGACATTATTCCCGTCGGGGTCGGAACGCGAACGTGTTGCTGCACATAAACAACACGGGAACAAGGTCAGAAACCTGATGACGTCATCAGCTGCTGTGTTTACCTCCATCACAGCTCAAGGCAGCGTTGTGGCTTCCCTAGACAGGGGTATTAGCAGTCAGCGCCACGTCTCTGGCGCCATTACGGCTCCGAGAAGCGTCGATACCAGATGAGGAAATGAAGATCGCCATTATTCACCTGTAAGCGGCGCTAAGTGAGGAACATCAGTTATCCTGACAGACGTTCAGTCATCGGCATGGGACTCGAATACGTGCGCCGCGGAGGTGAATTGTTAGCTTATTAATGCTAATGAGCTTGGCTCGGCAGTGCCTCCGAATCTCTGCCATCCATTTGATGCTGACGGTGGTTTTATTTTGGTGTCTGCCTAAAAATTGAAAGCGCGAGAATCCCGAACAGCAGCAGGCGTGAGTCCCCCGACGGTGGCGTATCCGATCACGGGTGCTAAGTCTTTGATGGTGAGTAGCTCTGAGAGCAGGTCCTTGACATTATCATGCTCACTTTAAAGTCCTGATGAAATGTCAACCTGGAAGAAGCAACAATCCTCCTAAAACCAGTAACCTTTCAGCAGAAGCCCCGCCCTGCCACCGTTTGCTCTCCTTTTTCTGACATTTACGGATCAGATGGGATTTTTGTTGTTGTTCGTGCCAAACATAAAGAAATCCTGTAACAGAACATGTGAAGGCCCAGCCAGGCTTGCACGTGAGCTCGTTATTGGGTCACGGCATGACCAGGGTTAGGGTTTAGGTTAGGGTTAAGGTTAAGGTTAAGGTTAGGGTTAAGGTTAGGGTTAGGGTTAAGGTTAAGGTTAGGGTTAGGGTTAAGGTTAGGGTTAGGGTTAAGGTTAAGGTTAAGGTTAGGGTTAAGGTTAAGGTTAGGGTTAAGGTTAGGGTTAGGGTTAAGGTTAAGGTTAAGGTTAGGGTTAGGGTTAGGGTGGCTTTTAAAGCTTCTAAGCTCGGAACGTTCACAGGTTTTGATGTATATTTTGCTGCTGTTTGTGCTCAGGATGGATCTGATATTTTAGCTCAGTCTGGGTAAATAAATCAGATGTGAGGTTAGAAGTTAGATTGGGTTAATAAATCAGATGTGAGGGTTGGGTTAGAGTTAGGGTTAATAAATCAGATGTGAGGTTAGGGTTAGGGGATTAGATCGGGTTAATAAATCCAGATGTGAGGGTTAGAGTTGGGTTAGGGTTAATAAATCGAATGTGAGGGTTAGGGTTAGAGTTAGGGTTAGGGTGAGGGTTAGGGTTAGAGTTAGGGTTAATAAATCAGATGTGAGGGTTAGGGTTAGAGTTAGGGTTAATAAATCAGATGTGAGGGTTAGGGTTAGAGTTAGAAGTTAATAAATCAGATGTGAGGTTAGGGTTGGGATTAGGGTTAATAAATCAGATGTGAGGAGTTAGGGTTAGAGTTAGGGTTAATAAATCAGATGTGAGGTTAGGGTTAGAAGTTAGATCGGGTTAATAAATCAGATGTGAGGGGTTAGGGTTGATTGGGGTTAATAAATCAGATGTGAGGAGTTAGGGTTAGAGTTAGGGTTAATAAATCAGATGTGAGGGTTCCCACCTCAGACTCCTGCAGATCTGAGTTCTCCATATCAAAGCTTGGCTGAGCACCTTCGCCTTCAAAGGAATCACAGTTAAAGCTCAAAATCACGCAGCATCTGAAGTTTATGCCATAAAGTCAAATGAAAATAAATCTGACTGATGTGAAATTGCAACACCCCCACCACCCCCACGGAGGCTCACAGTGAGGCTGCAGGAGCTTTACTGGCATCCAGATGTGCGTTGGCATCGTTCCCTGTCAGACCTGAACCTCTGATTGGGGACGCACGCGTGAGCAGGTCGGTGCGCTCACAGGTTGGTGCGCTCACAGGTCGGTGCGCTCACAGGTGGACTCATTAGGGCTGGCTTCAGAAGCACAGCAGTGGCGGCGGCGCCTCGTTCACGGGCCGTCACAGACGCTCCGTCACGCTTTGGATCAAAGGGCAGCCGGGAGGACGTGGTGTTTTTGAGGCTTCGCCCAGCAACACTGGTCGTTTCCCTTTTGTCCAAGACAAAGGCCGTCCAGACGAAGGAGGACGAGGAGCTCGTCTGCTCCAGAATCAAACATTTAAATCGCTTTCAAGCCTCCTCAAGGCCCGAAACGAGTTTTTGTCAATGAAATCGCAGTTTGATGTTTTGCTCCACGATGGCGGCGGACTCTGAGCAGAGTTAGCATGTCTCCTCTGAAATATGCTTTTCTTTCTTTCTTTTTTTTTTTTGGGTCTGCCATAGAAGGAACCCAGCCCCCATGAATATATTCCATTTGATATTCTCTGAGCTGCTCTATCGTGATCCTCTGCCTGCTTTCCTGTGCCATGAATATATTACAAAGGACACAAAGGAAAATGTTTTTATTTGTGGGGTAAAAAACAGAACTGTGTGAAGGATAAGAATGGTGCGGGAGGCCACCGCATTATCAAAGGGTACTTTTCCTAAGTGGTTTTTGGAAATAAAGTGAAAGTAGGACACGTTTCCGAGTCTGTCCCAAGGCTGGCACCTGTGACAGTGGTTAGCATCAGCTATCAAACCTCTGCTGCAAAGAATTCTGGGACACAAACAGCGTTTGTGTGCCGCCGACGCCCAGAAGGCGGAAGGTACCATCTTTGATCATCGGTCCGTGAGGTATTCGTGTAAACAGTTTATGGAAGCTTCTGCATTTCAATTTGGAGGGATAAAAAAAAAAAAAACACATTATGGAAAAAGAGTCGACTGGATTCCGGCCCACAGCCGCGCGGTAATCCCATCAAAACCAGCATGACGGGATGTTTTCACACTGATGAGACCATGTGACCAGAAGCTGTGCTACAGTGTAGCTGCATCGCCGGATGTTCCTTAAAGATCAGAGAACATGCTGGAATGGGAGGAAAGCAGAAATTCCACACTAAAGGTTTTAGGGAGCAAAATGGAAATTGGAGCAAAACAAATATCTTAATGGGACCTCTGGCGGACATCTTCTGATGTAGACACAGGAGAAGCTGTGAGGTTGCCTCAGTGTTCTCCTGGAGGAGCTGAAGGAGGAAGGAAAGGCTCTGGAATTCCCTGCTGGAATTACTGCCACAGTGACCCAGATAAGGGATGGAAAACGGGATGAAACTACGCATAATTTTGGATCCGACACGCGTGTCTTTCAACTACAGTGTTCGTAAAAGGAAATCCTTTGACAATTTCGTCTCCACTTCTCTACCGAAGACTGGGAAGTTCAGCAGGAGAGGTGGGGAAGTTCCCGTGTGGGTGGCTGGAAAAGCCACAAAGCAACCTGCGACTGCGTGATCTACTGGGAATAAAACAGCAACAAATATATAAAAAACCTCTTGGATTGATGGCCTCATTTCCCTTCACTTTACCAAATGGGCACCAGCTGAGGAAAACCGCGTTCCCTCGTCGTTATCGCTCTCTCTCTCTCTCTCTCTTTCGTGTGTTTTGGCACCGGAAAACTGGAAATCTTCTCAGATTTATACAGAAAAATATGTCTGTTTGACGTCTCCCCCACTCTCCCTCGTTCGCTCTTATATCAACACACGAGGCCCCAGAGATGCATATTCAGGAGCATTATTATGATTTGCCAGTAATGTGGTCACCATGGTAACGACTGTGGCAGCCGGCAAGTATTCACAGCGTGTAACCTCTCTTTGTCTTTGTGTGTGATTCTTGGAGATTAACCCTTCAGGTGTGGTTCCAGGAACATCACCGTGTAATTCCTCATCAAACCAGGGAGCTGCTGATCTATTAGGACGCCGGTGTGAGGACGAACGCGTCCCGTCTCCAACCGCGGACCTGCCGTCGTTTAAATGAGCCATTACCCAATTTTCCTCATGTATCTGGCTAACGGAGCAATCTTTTATTCCTTCAAGTCAGACATGTTTAAGTTCTGAGAAGCCGCCATCAAAGCTTCTGCTGTCATCTCTGCGCCCGTGAACGCTGCCGCTAACTCATTTACCGCGTCATCAGAGAGGAACCGCGTCTCTTTACATGCTGAGGTTAAAAGCCAAAGTAAAGCGAGGCGCATCCCTTTAAGCTGCTAGCGTTGCTTTTAAACTCTGGCTGTTAGTTTGCTGACTGAATACTATATTCTTGTTTTCAGTGGTGGAAAATGATCAGTACAACTATTAGCTTGCTAGCTGCAGTAGAGCAAAGTCGCAAGTCTAAACATCTGGAGGATGATGTGCAAAAAGTGGCTCAAACGCAAATGTTCTCCTTCCAGCTAATCCCTCCGCAGAGATGAGATTGTAGCTTCCTACATGCTGTTTTCAATGGGGGCTTCAAAGACACATCCAGGTTTTCCAGCAGGAATTCTCAGCACGAGTGCTGACTTTAACCTAAGCTGGCAGGGCCCGAACGCGGCCGCAGGTTTTTGCACGGTGGCCAACGGATCTCTGCGCCATTTTGGGCTCCGGACTACAGCGAAGCGCCCACGGGAATCAAACCGCGCCACTCCCAAGTCAGTTCCAGGAATTTCTGGCAATTGCTGCAGGCTACAGCAGGAAGTGGCCGCAGGGTTACTAGCGATGAGCGTTAGCGCTGGAAGACCTGCAGCAGGTTCAGAGTTGTCCTTCCTTTTGTGCAGGCGTGGAGGAGGCCTGGCAGCTGCTCTGCTGCTACATTATTTGTTAACGAGCCAGTGCAGGAACGATCGCCAGCGTTGCAGCCTGCCCCTGCTATCACTGTTACTGCTGATGCTGTTGCTATGGCGACGTCGCAGTCGCCTGACGCTTTCTTGGCAAATCCAAAACTTTGGCTTTTGTTCTTGACTCAAGTCAAAATAAGTGCAGCCAAATTGTGCTTTGAGCCGGTAACAGAGCAGACCTGCGAGCCTGAAATGCGACACTTGTTCCCGCTGGGACGTCAGTCGTTCGGGCCTCGTCTGCGCTTCTTATTCATTTCCCCTCTCGAGTCAATCAGAGCACTCTGTCTCAAAGCTCCCCGAGAGGAGAATCAATTTCTCGCAATTGTTGGACGTCAGTTGTGATTTCGGGGCCGACGTGATGATGAAACGAAACCTGAGCTCCCACTTAGATCTCACCAGTCCGCCACAGCCTCATCTGGCACGCCGGGAGTTTGTCTGACCTCGTCGTGGCCTCGTCATCTCGCCCAGTCGCCTGTCCTTAAACCCGAGGCTGCCTCTAATATCACATATATTTAACCCATTTTTTTAGTTTACTGTCATCAAAGTGTGATTTCTCATCTGGCTTCTGCGTATTTCATCTCTTATCATAGGACTGTGACCAAAAGTGGGTGGGGCTTAATCAGGGATCTGGGCGTGGCTTTAAATGTTTTTGTTTACCTATGTATAAAATAATCCTAAATATTAGAGCTAAACCCAAACTGGTTTGGCCAGATTCGAGTCTGGCTGAACCTGTTTCAGATCTGTTTTTTCCCACGGTCCTTGAAGGTTCTACTGACGTCGTCCTCATTTGCAAAGGTGCTGCTAACAGCACGTCACTGCTAACACGCGTTAACCGAATTTCACCAGGACAGAACAAACAGGGTTGTGTCCACACACGTTTCCCCACGGAGAGTTTTTCTTTAAAGAACAGACAAATCATTTCAGACAAAATGAGATTTTCTGTTTATGTCGACTTCAGGTTCGTCAGTTATTGCCCTCACTGCTCACCGCAGGAGAATAATCCCCGACTTCTATCAGCTCTGACAGGACTATATATATATATATATATATATCTATTCAAAGAATGTGTTATTTCTGTTCTCCTCCTTCATTTCTCTGAATGTTGTCATGATCACCAGCTCTTTACCTGCTAATCTTGTCATTAAAATGTAGAATTAGTCCGAGCCTTAATTCCATTTTAATTACCTCTTTGATCTTTTGTCTCCCTGGAAACAACAACAGCATAATCTGTTTTTAAAAGCAGATCATTAGTGATTATGAGCGAGGTTACTATTAAAGTCTAATCAGTAGATTACGTAGATTGAGCCAAAGAGGAAACTTTTAAATGTGATGGTGGCGTCGCCGCTGCAACCGGGATTAGCCCAGCAGCTGCTTAATCCTAAATCTATTGGACGACCTTTTCGTCCTCAGCCCTCATTTCAAAGTCAAAAGCTCAAGACTTCACACACACACAGCTACCCAGCGGGGGTCCAGCGGATCTCCTGGTTCCCGCTGAGCTGTTTTTAATTAGCCACGATTATTTTTTTAATTACGTCGTCGTGTGTAAGGACGGCGAATAACTCCAGTCTCAGGGGGGCGTTAATCCCACAGCAGGCTTTCATTCCCAGTAGATGCCCAGTTCCACTGTCAGGAGAGGGAAGGTTAGCATCTTCCTCCTCCACACAGCTCCGTAGCAACGCCGTTAATCCGTTTAGAGATGAGCGTAAATATGCGGCGTTTAGGCGTAATTGAATAAACCCGGTGTGTTTGTGTGTCACACAAACGCTGCGTTCAAGACCTTTGATTCCATCACCGAGCTTCCATCTGCTTCCGCTCACAGGCAGAGAACCCAAACTGCTGTTCCGGGAGCCGGGACGCACACAGAACTGGGCCAGCGGGACTGTTTTGAATTTCAAAGTTACGGATTCAGATTTAGCACCGCGTGCAACAGCACAGCGCTACTGAGGAGACGGATCTTTACGTCTGCAGCTGAGTTTAGCCACCGGTAATCTGCCTGGGGCTGTTCCAGGATGCAGCAAGTGATTTTCCAACAATTCCTCTTGATATAAGTGCTTTCATTGACACATAAATCATGTTTTTATCACACAAGTTATGATATAAACAGCAGTTGGAGTGAGGGTCCCAAATATTCTGCTGTTAAAATGCATCTGGCTGAAATTACAGGTCCTCTGTGTCACATATCTGCAGATTACTGTGAAATTCAGCCAAATGTAGCTGCAGTTAATATGATTGTGACTGTTTTCATGGTGTGAGGTAAAGAGCTTTGATGGGCACCCTCATCCGAGCCAAACGTTCTCTCTAATATGAGTGGACAGATGAAAACGCTGCCTCTAATTAGCTGACAAATGGCAGCACTGTTGTCTTAAAATGCCAGCTCATCACTCTGAACAACACGGCCCAGCCTCATCTGAAGGCTTTAATAACTTATCTCTTATTGCGCTAAGTTTGGAGAGACACAAGAAGCATTTTTAATAAGCTTTGGATGCTATCAGCGAGGAAACCAGGAGCCTCCAAAATGAGATTCTGCGCGACCAACATTGCTGTGCATAAATCCATTATCGGGTTACTGCGACACAAAAAGCAGCCGCCGCCATTATCATTCACGCCGCACATTTGGAGCGCCAACAAAAACATCCAAGGTCCCGCACGCAGAGCAGGTTATCAAGAGAAAATAAGCTGTTTATTCAGACACCTAAAGTACGCCGGTGAAATAAATTTCACATCCCGGAATTTCTAACTTTTCTGGAAGTCAATATTTATGTCCTCATTTGGATGTTTTCCCCCCCTTTTTATTCATTCTGGAGATGCAGGATGTTGATCCAGGTCTCTTAGACCTAAAAGCCAGTTTAGAAGAGGAGGAGGTGAGTTTACTTTTAAAATATGCTCTTACGGTGTCACCAAAGAGCCCCTTGACCTCTTGACCTTGGCATGCCACCTAAGCGAGCGGATATGCTAATATCAGGTTTTGAGCAACAGGTGGCGCCATTGTGCAGAACAAGTCTGAAGGGCCAGAGGCTTGGTCTGGGGTGGAGATGTGGCCTGAAATGGGAAGGCAAGTCCCCCACAACCACCAGGTTCAACCAGGTTTTCTGTCCAACCGGGTGGACACCTGCTCACCTAGAATCCCACTTTCCTCTGTGAACGTTTGTCTACCTGGTAGGACAGAAATCCTGGCTGGATTCTGGATTCTGTTCTGCCAACTCTGTGATCTCAGATGTTTTGATCTGTTCCAGATCGGTTCCTCAGTAAAACCAATGGCGCTCCTGCTGGTTTCACACAAAATCCTGACCAGAAGGGGGAAATTCATGACCCTGGTGGTCGATGTGGCTGTGACGGAGGCTCCAGCTCACTGTGGTGGAAAGGGAAGCAGCTTGAAAACGGCTGTAAGTCAGCAGTTGTCAAACGGAGCAGAACCACGCATTTAGAGCAGCGGCTGAGCTGCCGACGGCGCTTAGCTGCCGCTCTGTTTTGTTTCCTCCCTCCGAGGCCACCGGTAGGTCGGGGGTCAGCTCGCCTGGTCACAGACCTGACCTCCACACCTGCTGACGGATCCTGCTGATGGGGCCGTTCAAAAGGAAGGGCCACGCCAGAGAGGACAAACGATCCTCTGACATGAATGAATCCAGTTAGCGTCCGTCCATCAGCGGACCCGGATCCGTAACTCATTAAATATAAACATGAAATATATACGCAACGTTCCGGTGAGCTGCTGGTTCATAACAAGACTTTACATTTTAAATTTCCTTGTACATGTTACATGTTGCAATGACAATAAAAGTACTATTCTATTCTAAAAGTACTATTCTAAAGTACTATTCAAATGTACACGCTTATATGTTTGTGTACATATTTTAGCTGATGCATCCTGGTATGAAGAACCAGCAGCGCTAGGCTAGGTTGGATTAGCACTCAGGTTTTGACTTCCTGGCAGTTTCGTTGCCTAAATCAGGCGAAATTCAAATAAAACCACAAGAATATATTTTTAACTCATTTGAATTGAAAGAAAAATGTGATATTTCAACTTGTGAACTTTATACTATTTTTGTAATAGATACATATGACCACCTGTGAGTCACCAAAGTTAGCACAATTAACAATCTGGCACTTTTCTCACGTGGAAATATGAGACCTCATGTCCAAAGGTTGCTAAATGTGTGACTCGAACCTCCTTTTCACCACTGTGATTGCGGTTGTTTCCTCTCTGACTGATCTTCGCTCCCTTCATCCGCCTCCTCGCAGCCGCTGGTCACGCTGTCATTTCAACTGCCGCCGGGCGTCGAGATGATGAAAGAAAAGGCCACAGACGATGTGTCCCGTGTAATTATTGTCTGTGTTGTTCATTTGGATCTGACAGAGGTCAGAGGTCAGAAATGAGCCCAGTGAAAGCAAACTGGAGTTAATTGGCTGGAATTAATCACTTCTACATGCAGCACAACAAAAGGCAAAAACGCAAACAAACTTTTGTTTTTGGAGTCTATAATTGAATTGACAGTAAATAGAAAGTTACATTTACCAGCAGATGGAACCTCTGAGGAAAGTAATCCGTTACATTCCGTCACCGTCCGACGTCCCCCCCCCCCCCGCCGCTTCTGCGCTTGCGCAATTGTCGCGCAGGAACGCGGAGCTCGGTCGGCGTGAGCTGGTGAGCGCGGGAAGTCCTGCGAGTGTGTGAACAGACCGGAGCTCGGAACGCCGAACCCGAACCCAAGAGATTCCGAGTAAGAAAAGTTCTGATCGGGTTGGACTGAGCTACTTCTGGGAGACGCAACGAATCTTTGCGCGCCCAACGAAGAACGCGTGAGCGGCTCCGAGCGTGATCCAGGTGAGCCAACGCCGCTCAGATCCGCCTGTTCTCCGCTCGGCTGCGGCTCAAACTTTCTTGCTTTTCCCGCAGATAAAATCTGGCCATGAACCAAACGGCTGGAGCCACAAATGCGTACCGCAGATGTTCCAAAGGAGGCGGAAAGGTAAGAGAGCAGTGCTGCTCTGCATGACTGGGACTGCTGGTTAAACTGGTGCACGCTCACTGAGAAGTGTTGGCTCGGCTTGGAGACGAGGTGAAATGTTGGTGCAGAGTTTAAAGAGTTGGAAGAGAAAATGAGTGTTTTTACGCAGAGAATGGTGCGTAAAAGAGGCGCATTCACGCGCCTGTTTGAAAGGTTTTCCCCGGTGAACCCTGGCTTTACATTCCCAGGATCGTGACAGTCTCTGCTTCCATGCCACTGACTCACATTGTCAGCTGTGGATGTGCAGAAAATCGATGAGGAGCAGAGGAGGGATGATGGTTGTTGTGGCTGTGTGACGCTTTAGTGTGACACATCTGGCTGCAGATGAAAGAGGCTCTGAAGCGGTTTATCACCTGCAGCTGTGTGACCCGGGGATCATCCAGGGATGCTCGGCCCCTGTTTACAATGATGGATTTTCTCAGCTGCACATATTTGAGGTGGATGCGCATCGATCGCAGAGGAGCTCTGAGGGGCCACAGGAGCCGACTGAACAAATAAAACACACAGGGACACACTTTCAGGCTTTGATGAACCCAAGAATGTTTGGTTGAACCGTGGCTAATACCGGCCGTTGTAGCCCTGTAAGGAGGTGTTCAGGTGTTGTTGGTTGCTATAGAGATCGCTTGTTTCCTGTGGATGTTGCCACAGCTCTTTGGTAACTCTTACATCTCTCACCACATTTTTGACATGTTATCGCTGCAAATGATGTTGAGTCCTTCAACACTTGTTGATATTTTGGGGCCGAACCTCTGAAAAATGTTTTAAGGCCTTTAAATGCAATCAGGAAACAGTAACATTTATTGGAAAAACATGTTTAAAAATGCTGACAGACGTCACTAATTGTGACAAATGGTGAAAAATGTGTTAATATTGATGATTACTGGCAAAACTAGTTGGAAAGTAGAAGGCAGGTGGCTAACACAATGCTCTAAAAGTAACCAAAACAGCAGGCTAACCAAGTTAGCCAAAGAGTAAAAGTAAAAATAAGTCTGTCCATGTTCCCAGAGCTGGTTTTCAATATTCAGCGTTAATGTTGAGCCAGAATTGTTCTGTCGTCGGCCTGCTGGTTCTGCTGGTGCTGTTGTCGCTTTGTTCTAATTATGTTGTCTTTCATCTCTTTGTAAATATCAGCTTTGATGGAGAAAATAGATCAGCTCTGAACTCGTCTTTCTGGCCATTTTCAGGCTGGTTTTTATGTCTCAAACTGGTTGTTTCTCTTTAAAGCTTTGATGATTCGTCTCTCTGTGGAGTTTCTATTTCCGGTCGCGTTGTCAGTCGACCACAGAGACGATGTGAGGTGTGTGCTGTAATGAGGGGCCGATAATACCCACTTATAAGTCGTGGTCATCAACTCCTGACAGGCTCCAACACACACGCAGCTTTTCTGAGATTATTTACAGATCCTGAGAAGTCATTTCAGTTTTTAAAGCTCTCATTTTCAGCAGCGCAGCAGACACCTTCCGTGAGCCCCAAAGACCAGCATGTCCACTAATCTGTACCTGGCAGTCCAGCTGTTAGCTGCACGTTCCCACTGAAATCATTTAATTATGCAAAATTGTGCTGAGGCATTGTGGAAAATGACGTGGTTTGATGTCAAAATAATGTTTCAGGTGAGAGCATTATTAGGATTAACAGCATTTTTCAGCTTCTGATGTTTTCTTCAACACTTCTTTTAAGACCTTTTTTTGTAACTGTTCTTAACGCTGTTGATGTTCTTTAACTGATAATTGCCTCTGTGTTGTATTATTGTGGGTGTGTAATTGGTACAGTTTGTGTGGATGATGGGTTTTTGTCTCGTTTTGGATGATTTTTATGTGAATGTGTCAGTTACATCTCCGGACCTCCTCTCGCCCGGCTTTAGTGCCTGGACAGTGTATGGACACTAGAGGGCAGTGTGGTATCACAATACGCATCCTCCACGTTGGACGCTGATTTCATCCGCGTTTTCTTTAAATATACCTTCTTTTTATGAAGTGTTATTAGATGTCACTTCTTTAAATGATCCAGGGTCCATAGTATCATGTTTTGCATTTTAATTATCACATAACAAACATGATTCAGGGGGTATACTGCCTTCTCTTCAGATTTCCCTCTTTTCTCTTTTTTCTTTGACTTCCTGCTGCTCCGTCTCGTCCGCCTGTGTCCCGAACTGCTGCTATGATCGGCTCACCGCTTGATAATCCTGGTGTGTGTGTGTGTGTGTGTGTGTGTGTGTGTGTACCAAATCCCAATTAGCCTCCTCTCATTTCGCCATCATTTGCAACGAATGCCCCCCCCCCCACACACACACACACACACACACACACACACTTCCTGTGATTCTTAGTCCTGTAATGAGAATATGAAAGTTTAATTTGGGTGAGTGTGTTGACGCAGAGGAAAGTAAATCTGTGCTGGAATCGAGGATCTCCTGCAGTGAAACCACTAAACTGTCATTTTCTAATATTGCGTCTTGGTCCTGTTGACTAGCTGGATGTTGTCTGGAGCTGATTTGCTCATCGTCTGATCTCTGCGGTGCACGAGCAGAACGTAAACAGCCACGAGACGCTGAGCCCTCTGAAGGCTGAGCGCCGCTAAAGGTGTTTGGATTGAGGTTGGACTTCTTAATTACCACAGTTTAGCTGCAAAAACCCCAGGACAAGCATCAGCAGGAGCGTTCCAAGTATTGATCCCTGCGCTCATTACAGCCGGTCCCGTCGTTGTGTTTGGTTATCGCTCCGAAGGCCTGGCTCCAGTCGATGGAAATGATCATTGATCCGTGTTTTTGGCAGCCGTATTTACATCTCAATCACATTTGCACTTGAGAGTGAGCTATTAACAGCTATTAGCATCATCTGTCCCGACCCCGCCGTGGATCTGAGTGGGAAAAGAGAGAATTCCTCATGTGGCCTCCACAGGAAAATCTGCACGTTTCTGCCCGTCCTGTCCGAACCTGCTGCACATACACGATACATTTGCGCTGTATCGTCTGTACAGTTAATTAGCAGCGTTTTAATTAACCGTGCAGCATAATTTCTGAATATTTTCTGTTCTCGGCCACTTTTAGGCCACGTCCCGCTAGATGAGAACCACAGAGTTGGAGCACAGTTAGTTCCAAACATCTGAATACAAATGGCAGTAATTTATTGTTCAGCTGTCCTCTTTAAATGCAGTTTTTTGAGTTACATTAACATAAAAATGTAGAAAAATGCCCCGAGGACTTATTTATAGCTGTTGTAGTCTAAAGGTTTTTGAAATGGACGCCATTAGCATGAGAATGGCAGTGAGAATTAGCAGAATTGGTGATGCTACGTCCATCTCACGTTCTTACATAAGACTGTAAATTCACGATAAGATTGTAAGCAACAACGCAAACACGCAGCATATGTGACACCAGTGTCTGCAAACCAAACACTCCCTCCACTTTGCTGTGTTTGTGTACAGCTTGTTTAGCATGTAAATTCAATTACTTTTGCAGCCACATCTGAGAACTGGTGCAGTCCGTCAGGCATGAGTAATGGAACCCAGAGCCTAAAGAAGCATCAGCAGGTGATGTGTTGATTTAGTCGTGTGTGTTGCTGCTACTTCTGCTGCGCTGGTGCTTTTTCTCAGTGTGTGAGATGAATCATTAGTCTGCACACAGGAAATCCTGGAGGAAACAGGAGCTTTATTACTCTGTGTTGTTGTTGTTGTGGTGCAACCTTAGCGGGAAAAAAAGAACCCCAGCACGGCGCTGCGACTGTTCGCACGTGCAGCCGCTTTTTCCCGGGGATGATTGACACCACGGGGAGGGGGACCGCGCCAGTCACAGAGACCTCTGTGGCCCTTTGAGCCAGCGGTGGGCTCAGTTAAACGTGGGGGTCCTGACAGCCCATCTGGGGGGCTATCACAAGCAGTCAACAAGGTCCTGAGGGACAAACTGGACGGGAGACGGATGCTCCAACCATGTCTAAAATCACAAACACATCCAGGATGTGAGTCCGCATAGATAAACGCCGGTCTGGCCTGGACCCCTGTCACCGCTGATCTGATGTGTGTTCAAAGCAAAACAATAGATTTTTGAACTTTGGTTCAGTTTTTCAAAGCAGTACTCATCCCGTCCAGCAGAGGGAGCTGATGCAGAATTATGTCCTTTTAAGCTATACATCGAAGTTGTGTTCTATTGTGTTGCATCTTTGCATCTTTTTCAGCACCTCTGGTGTCTGTTTTTTCAGTTTTTCGCCGTCTCTTTGACTTTTCTGGTTTTGGTCGTCTTTCATTGTGTTTACACGCACAAAGCTTCTCGATTAGACCATTTCGTCTCACTGACGTTGTCCATTCTCAAGGCTGAGAATGGAAATAATCATTAAACAATAAGTTTTTCCTCTTTTAAACTGTCTCTGTGTTTGGCCTTGTGCTTGTAAGGGGAGACGAAGACGAAGGGCCACTTCCCGCCTCTCACTCGTCATCCTCATCTTGCACAAACCCACGCGCGCGCACTCACGGCGAACTAATGTGCTGAGCGGCCTCGATCAGGATGAGGAGAGACGCTGTAGCTTTGACTCTTCATCATCAGAAGTCAAGAAAAATCTTCTCTAAGTTTCGCTTTTACAAGAAAAACGACTTGAATGTTCAATGGAGGGAAATAAGCCCTTAATAATTCTAATCCACGAAGCCTCAGATGAGTGACGCTGAGATTATGATCCTTCTCTGCGGTGTAAAACGTGTCATTTTCTTTGTTCGACGCGTCAAACTGCTAATCTGAATATCGACTCAGTGTTTTATTCTTTTACGTGACTCGTGTTAAAGTAAAGATGTACAAAAAGAGCCCGCTAAAATCGGAGCTAGCGTATCTCTAGCGCCCCCTGATGGCCGACTGGAAGGTTTACATCACCCACACCGTGAAGGTCGTTGGCCCCTTCAGGCTCTGCGGTTTAGACTGGCGGCAGAGCTGATGTCAAAGTCAGGGGAGCACCTCTAAATCTGCACGTCTGCAGCCTCCTTCTGGAGCAGTAGCGTCAGCATCCGGGCGGCTGGACCGGCGCCACGCGGACGGCGCGTGGGCACGTTGAACTTTTTAATGGTGCGGCGTTGAGTTGGCTGGCGGCCCTGTTGCCCATCCCGGTGCTCAGATCCGCGACGGTAGCCTATTAAACAAACGCACACCGAGCCTCCTCGGCGCTCACAGAATGAGGGTCTGGATCTGGTCCTGCTCTGGCCTCAGATCAGCCTTCGTTTTAGAGACAAAGTTAATGTTTAAAACTCAAGTTTGATGAGTCTGCGTTTGACTTTTATGGCTCAAAATGATGAAAAAAAGAGCCCTGAAAGCGTCGATCACGTCGTCCCTGTTAGGCGGATCCATTTGTGGTGCCTTAAGTCCTTCCTGTCTTTAGAGGTGTAGAACTGGGGGAATATTAAAGCCTCAGAAATCCTTTTTTATATCCGTCTCCTGATCCGAAGCTCCTGAAGACTTGATATCGGCTCCTGGCTGTTCGCGCGTGCGTCCCTGCAGGTCAGCCTCGTTAATTAGAGCGACTTCATTTGCTTTCAGACGGAGGTGCCTCAGCTTTGTACCGGCTTCCAATGTGATCCGTGAAATCCCAAACGCTCCCCAGTGAGGCGTCTTCGGAGTTCTGCTGGCTTGGACTCCGTTACTCCGGATTTCTGTGGGTCCGTGAGCAACGTGTCCCGTCATAAACGGCCCCGAATGGAGTCAGAAGAAAGCGTTTCAGTACTTATTTACAGGCTACAGCAGTAAATGTGGTGGATGTAACCGAGGGCTTTAAAACAAAGACGCAAAAACAAACGTGTCGATCCCGGGTGTTCTGTATTTCATTTAAAAACGTGTGTGTGTGTGTGTGTGTGTGTGTGGGGGGGGGTGATTCATTTTTCATTTCAGATCCCCATCGCACCTCTTCATGAGTGGCGGTAAAGAGGAGACCCCGGGCCGCCGCCGAGGCGCGTTGGCTTGATTGCGCGGCGCTCCGGTGACCGGCCCTGACTTTTCCATCTTGTTCCGCGAGCGGCGTCCTTGTCTCGGCAGCCTTTACTGGAACGGATGGCTCGGCCTGCTTTTACAACTGCTGGGTGCCACTTTATTGGCTTGTGGCGGGTGGGGGCGGGGGCGGGGGCGGGCGCCACGTGCTTCATCTGTCCCGAGTCTCTGGCATTTAGAAAGGAATGATTTGTGGTGTTGAGCCTCCCCGTGTGCTAAAACATCTCGCCGCCCCTCTCGACAGCGAAGACCCGCAGCTGGAACATAAACAACCGTTTTATTGTGCCTCCGTCCGCGAGCGTCACGCGCGCCGCGCTCCGTAAATCACGCAGGCCCGCGGCTACACGCTTCCTGAGGTGACCCGGGCATTGACCTCAGCTTCCTGTTTGTGTTTTCCTGTTTACTGGCGCCACGGATGCTGCGTTCTAAAACGGGGCTGAAGCTGGGGAGGAAGTAGGACAGCCGAAGCAGCTGCGGGACAGAAACCGCCTGCTCAGCGGCTCCGTCCTGCAGGCTAACCTGCTTTTCAGCTCCACCTCAGGACTTTCTCTCGTTAACGACAAAGTGAACGGCATAATCCCCGTTAGCATTAGCGATCGTTAGTGTTGTGAGACAGAGCGCCGTCTAGTGGTCAGATCACCCCTTTACATGTAAAAGCAGAAGTATTAAGCAGCAGAAAGCAATCGAAACCCCTGTTTAATCAACTTTTATGGTATTGCACTAAGTAAATGCAGAACTGACCTTTTTGCTGACATTTCCTGCAGTGGGATGTCAGAAATAGCAGCCCGCAGTGCCTGGAGCCGACACACACCAGGTGTGTGTCGGCCAGCAGTTTCAGTCAAAAATGAAATAAATAATGAAAACAGAAAGGTTGTGGATGTTTCCGCCGTCTGTCAGTCTGATATTTGGCCAGCGGGCAGGCTGAGAGCGCTCCAGCAGCAGGTTAGCTGTAAATCTGGCGCTTGCTGCAGTACTGCAGCGCGGAGGACGGCTGCGGTCTGACGGATCTCTGCAGACGTCTGTCACACAGCTGCAGATTTTGTCCACAATTCGTTCCTCACACGCGCCGTATAGATCCCATTTTATTGGGTTATTTGCCAGACATTTTTCCAATTTTCCTGATGTGTTGATGCCATCCGAGGGAGTGAAATGTGACACTTATTTACATGCTGACAACGATTCCTGGCGAGATTATACCCGGCTGACTGATGGCAGCGCCGTTGCCCCAGAAACCACCTTGGGCGATGCGGTATGACTTTCCAGTTATCAGACACTAAAGCGTTTTCCTGTAGTCAATCTTCCCCAATGGGCGCTCACAGGAGATATGTGCCGTCCGCGGGCTCGGCTGGAATGAAAGACAGCCGTTTCCAGCGGCGTCTCTGAACGCAGCTCGTTTTCAGAGCAGGAGAAATGACAGAGGGTGTGACAGAGAGGGAGTTCTTCTGGCGCCGCTCGTTATTCACCGTGCAGGATCTTGTAAGATGGGGCCCTTCCATATCCAGACGATAAGAGAACTGGTGTTTTATCGGCTCTGCTGATGCATCCTGACGTCGGAATGTTGGACGTTCATCCTTCAGGTTCATAAAATCTTGTTGGAAATATCACATATCAGGCTAACACTGTCCACTTGTTGCTAATGCTAAGTCACAGACGTGCGTGGAATTCGTTAGAAGGAAAAATCTGCTTCCCCGATCGACGTGATGGATGCGCGTGGCGCGCTCATGCACGTGCACGCTGCGGCACCATCTGTCACCCTTAATGGTTGTTAACATCACTGAGCAATAAATTCTGATCGATTTACATTCCTTAGACAGCAGAGGGAGACGCGCACCTTAATGCGTGTATGAAAATGAGATTATAATGGGCCAAGTGGGAACACGGACGCTATCTGGGAGCAATGACAAAACATCTTTTTCCCCCAAGTTTGCGCTCAATGAGAATCTCCATAATTAATTATTGATTAATGATGAACGCTCCGTGAACAAAGAGGCAGCAGGTAGGCTAAGACGTAGTTAGCTAGCTAGCTAGCAGGCTAATAAGGCTAAAGAAGTTCTTGAACCCACCTCAGAAAGTTTCTATTCTTGTTGAACTAACTACAAAAGGCCAGATGTTGCGTTTTTATGCTATTTACATACAATCATGCGATGGCTAACTTGCAGTGCTAACCAACTCCTGGTAAGCTCGTCCTCAACCAGCGGGAGATTAAAACCAGTGAATTCCCAGTTTGATGAGGGGATTGTGCGGTGCCAGCTGCAGCGCTGTGGAAGCCCCTCGTGTGTTTCCGAGCAGGTTAAAGTGATGAAACTCATCCAAGTTCCTGACAAACGCCTGCTGTTCACGGCAACTGTTCCATTAATATTCAGATGTGCTGGTGTGATCCGTCACGGTGCGGAGGGACGCGAGAGCACCCCTAAGTTGGAAAATAATTACACCAAGTTCTGGGTCCTGCCATCTGCTCCCGAGAAGGAACTTTAATTTTTGCGGGTGTGTTGGATTTGCCGAAGGAAGAACTTAGCTGATGTGAGTGCTGTTGAGCTGCGGGAGGTTTGCATCTACAGGGGAAAAAAGAAAGAAAAACGCTACATTAATCAGGGTTTTTCCCGTCCCGTACGTGGCAGTGATACCGCTAATGGACCTCTTTGTGTCAAAGATCAAGACGAATGCCTGGACGCTGCTCATGAATTCATTAGCGATGGTAACGATCTGCTGCTCCGACAGGCCGGGTTGTGAAGGTCAGCAGAAAGCTCCTACATTATGGAGCCGCCGCCCGCCTGATTCTGAGGGGACGTCAGAGACAAACAGGATGCTAATGAGCGGCTAGCAGGCTGAGATTGTTGCCTCCCGTTGGACAGGATTTGCAGGAAAGTGCATCTGCCTCCTCCAGAGCTGCAGCGCCGGTTTTCTGCAGACTACATCTGGCTTTGGGTTGGGATTCTGTTTGGGATGATTTGTGTTTGGTTGGGAGTCGTCCAGCACCTCTGGCTGTCGTTGGAACAGCACAACAACCGTGTCGAGGATATCATAGCATCAGCTAATTAAGCTGATAATGAAACCATTGATTTTCCCAGAGAAAGCCCGGCTCTGCAACAAAAGCTCGTTGTCTGGACTCCCTCCACTGAGGAAGCGGGTCAGTCGGTCCTGGGTCCGGGGCGACGCCCAGTTCCCAAAGTTTCACATGCGTGAGAGCGCCAACAGGCTTGTGTGTGCAGACATCAAAGCTACTCCTGTGAGTTGCTTTAATGTCCCGCCAGGGTCAAATCAAAGCAAATACGCAAAACATCAAAGACGTTGGATGCATTTCAAAGTGTTTTCCATCTTCTCCGTCATCGGGTTTAATAAAAATTTAGGCCGAGTCAGAAACAGGAAGAGAGACTCGGCCGTGTTTATCTGCCCTCCAAACAGCTAATTAAAAGGTGCGAATCTGATCAGAAACTCTCCGAGTTACGCGACGCGTGAAATGCTAAATGTGTGAAATGACACGTGAAATTAGCTGTAAAGCGGAGCGCTATTCAAACGTCGTCTTTGAGGCGTCGCTCAGTGCCACAGGTGAGCTAACTGTTGTCAAGAAAGACCACTTCTAGAGGAAGGAAGGAGGGATTGGTGAGAAGTTCAGCATCAGCGTTCCGGTGGTGCAGGAAACCACAAACTGGATTTATATTCTTCTTTTCATGGCCGCATGCGCTTGATGTCCTCTGCTGGCGGTTTACGGTGACTGTGGGCAGCAGCCGCCTGCGCTCCTGCAGGTTTTCCCTCCGCGGCAGAGCTCCGGCGAGGGAGATGCAGCTCGCCGGCTCTGGCTGCTCTCGGCCTTCTGCAGCCGCTCTGCTCCCGCCCGGACCTGGCCGGAGCCTGAACGTCAGGCGGCCGCCGTCGGCCTCTGCTCGGCCAGCGTTGTAGATACAGATGTCCTTGGCCGGCACGCACGCGTGCGTGCTGAATTTCAGCGCGGCTGGCTGTGCCTGGCGGGGGGATAAACAGCATGGCAAAGGCAATATTGGATCTGCGGTACCGGCAGGTTTGCGGGGTCATGCAGAGGTTATGAGTCATGTTTGATTCATGGCTCGGCTTTGTGCCGCTGCTACTTGCATGTGTAGAATGCTAGGCGTCGAGACAGTTAGCATTCCTGAGATACCATCAGAATTAATTTGAAAAGTCCTGAATAGACGCTGACAGAAACTGTTGTTTCTGAGAGATGAGCTTTAGTCAAGGTCAGTGTGCGCTTCTTTGGCAATGATTTACAGTATTATCTTCAGAAATTATGATGTTGCTAACCGCTGTAAAGCTAATGACAGATTAGCAACCAGACACGCAAATGCTACAACCTTAGCGTCTTTGTGGAGGAGACGTTTCCACGGTTCTTCTCGCTAAGCTGGTGTTCAGGGAGAAACAGGAATGAGCCCGTGCCAGGGCTAGCTTCCCCCTCCTCAGCTAATTCCACTGGTTTTCTACAGCACGGTTCAGTTTGTTCCATTCAGGCTGGAATCGTGTGCTAATTCCTCAAAATCAGACGCTAGTTTATTTCCCCTGAGAGCGTCTCTAAACCTCTGACAGATGAAGCTTAGAGAAGTTTGAGGACGGTCATTAAAACACAGCGAAGCCGACTTGCTCTCCTGCCTCAGCAGGCCAGCTGGAGCCTGGTACCCCCGCGAGCTTCAACAGCCTCATTCACAGTAATTAATCGCAGCAACTTTCAAGAGCCTCTTTTTTTTTTTTTTTTTTTTTTTGAGACGTGCTGAGACGTTCACCGCCCAGCCAGCGGGACACATCCAGGACCCTCGGCTGCCTGCATCCGTCAGCGGCGTATTCTCGACCTTTTCCAGCCGGCCAGCAAACACGGCGGGTAAACTCTGAAGAGCTGGACTGGTGTCGAGTGAAGCTCAGCGGAGAGCACTTAAACGCATCATGCAGCCGGTGATACATAGGGCCCGGTCTTCAGTGGGTGTTTTTAACTCTAAAAATAGTAATCATTGAGATTTACCGTAGAGAAGCAGGTGGAAACTTCAGCCACCGATGTCACAGCTGTTTCTCTGACCATTTTAACTCACCCAACTTTGGCCACCGCTAGCAGACATCTGTTAGCTAAAAGCTAACATCTGTAGCAGCTGCATACCTTACAGATGCAGCTAGCTATAATCGGCTAAAGTGGTTTTTGATATCATCTAATTTGGTTTAATGATTTTTTTTTTTGCTTCTGCATCATTATAAAATTGAATCAAATAATACAAAAAATACCCCTTTAAATAGTGCATATATTTACTCTTCAAGGAGATGAATTGGTGTATTGTGTTGACTTGGTGAAAGAAGTATGGAAATGTGGAAAGATGTAGTTGTTACTCGCCACGCTAAGGCAGGAAGGTTGTTCCTTGACGCTAAAGAAGAAAAGTCCTCATCGATTTAAACCATGCAGCATTCTCCACCCTCGCTGGATGTTATTTAGGGTATAGATATGTTTTTCTTTCCACTTTAAAACAGCTACTTTTCACGCAAATAAGCTTACGGCAACTTCAAGCCACAGGTTGTCATTATACACGTGACCGATAGGTGGCGCATCAACAACGTGTCCAAACAACGTAGAAGCTCAAATATAAACATAAATCCCGTCTAAAATTGGTCTTTTGGACCCTGAGTAAGGCCAGTTTTGATCTCAACGGAGGTAAATTACACTTGTATCAGTCTTTTGATGTTCTTACGTAAAAGCCACAAGAATAAATGAACCGTAAAATGTAACGTGCAGATCTGAGGTCAGATTTCTGTCACCATCCCGACTTTAATGTCAGTGAAAAGAGGCGTCATTCCCCGTTTTCCCCCCGTCTGCGTAATAAAACGCTTGTGCGTCAGAAGCTTAATATTTTAAAAGCAACATTTTGCTCAATGACAGCAGCCTCCGCGGCTCCTGGAAACGGGGACCAGCCGCAGCCCCCGCTGCCTTTTCCATTCTTTCCATTCTTCTTTTCCATTCTTCTTTTTCATTCTTTCCTCCGCTGATTTTCAGTTTTGCGATAACAACGCAGGTTCCCCCCCCGCGCACCGGGGCGCGTCCACCTTGCTGCTCCTGTTTAATCGGCAGCCTACGCTGGGTTGTAGGCCCACCCACTTACGAGCTGCCTGCAGGACTGGAGGACTGGCTGGCTGGCTGGCTGGCTGGGCAGAGCCGGGCGGGCAGAGCGGACAGCAGCGGTCCAAAAGCAAACTCCCCCAGTTTGAAGCGCTCGGTGGCGGATAGGAAGGAGGCGGCAAAATGAAGGAAAAGAGCCTGATCGAGACGGCCAAAATGCAGGGAAACGTTCTGGTAAGGTGGCTTCTGCTCTGTGACGCCATGAAATCCTGTCGCGCATTGATTAGAGGAAGCGTTGCGTTCCGCGCGTTATGACGCACGCCTGCTGTGGCAACGCGCGGATTTCTGACCGCTCCCGCCCTCTCCTCCGACGCCCCCCAATCCCCCCCAGGGCTGGAGGAGTTGGAAAGTTTTGAGGTTCGCTTTCCGGGAGCTTCTGGGGGCAGAAGGAGGGTCGCATGTATTTTCCTCCGCATGTAAATCTGCGTGTGTGTGTGTGTGTGTGTGTGTGTGTGTGTGTGTGTGTGTGTGTGGTGGGAGGTCTGTGGGAGAATAGCAAACACCTGGGGAGGCTCGCTCCGATATTAGGGGTCAGCAGCCGGACTGTCAGAAGCATTTGGCTTCCAGCTTTTCATAAAAGTGGAATATTAAAGCCGCGGCGTTGTGGGTGACTCGGCCCAACTTTATCCGTTTCTTTGCTGCCTGTTTTTCTGTTGCCGGCTTTATTTCTAGCTGGCTAAGCCATGCTCTTGCAGGCCCCCCAGGCCTGTCTGTGGAGGAGGTGGGGCGCGGCTGCGTGGAGTCTGGCCTTTCTGGACGGTTCCTTGGCCCGAGGCTCCGCGCGGCGCCTCGTTCTTCTGGCTGTGAACCACCTGTTGACATCGTTTATTCCTCCGTAATGAAAAGTAAACAAAGATGTTTGTGGTCAGGATTTTGGTGGCTCTTCAGAGGAAGGTGGGCGCATCCGTCTCTTCCAGCGGGTCAGTTTAGAGCAGGCAGAAGACAAGGGCCCACGGCGGACGTGTGATTCCTCTTTATGGCCCATCTCTGCGTGCGGAGCTGCTCTGATGGAGCACAGAGCCGCTCCATCAGTGATCTGCCTTCTGACGAGGCTGACCACCCTCTGCCAGGCTGCACCTTTGAGGCTTCCTGCATCGTCCTGACTGCTGAAGTATTTCAGTTGCCTGTTGAGCGTCCACGATCCCATAATCGCATCCCAAACGCCGCGTCCCTGCGGACGTTAACCAGGCAGGGGAACGTTTTATTGACAGCGTCGTTTTTTCAGAGGCTCCACATTATTGTTTTTAATTTGATCCCCGTGTTTTTATGAGCGAGCAGCCCACCGCTCAGCGATTTCGCGGCTCAGCTGCACCTTTTTCCACCTCCTGGATGTCACTTTGTAAACAGGAAGTGAGTATAAACGCAGACACGGCCCCCGGGCTTTAGCGTCACACATCTGTTGCACCTCGTGCAAGAAGCTCCGGCTGTTTATCTCGGTTGGAAGTCGGGAAGAAACGCGAGCGGCGTGATTTCTCAGCGCCAACGGCGGCAGGTTGGACGCTGTCGGGGATCCTGTCTGCAGCTGATACAGGCAGCGGATGAGAAATGCGGCGCCTCAAACATCCCCGGGGTGCCGAACATGGCTGCTGACTGGGCCTGCAGCCGGGCCCCGGGCGGGAGGTGTCGCTGGAGGATACGCAGACGTCCTCTCACCTGCTCGACTGCAGAGCATCCTGGGGAAGCTCTGTAAACGCCGAGCGTGAGCTGCAAACGGCGCCCTCCGCGGCCGCAAACAGCCGTGGTTTGTGTCTCCGGGTGGAAATGAGATTTATCTCTGCCAAAACAGAGGGACTCCCAAGACCACCCGGAGGGGCTCCGTGCATTTGTCTCCATTATTGCATTTTCAGCCTGTTTTGGAGCTTTTAGTCGGAGGAGACGCTGGCGTTTCTCCAGCCAAGACGCCTCTCGTCTCGTTAAGTCTGTGGCTGCAGGAGCCAAATGTTTGCGTCGACGCGGAACGTGGCGCTTTTCCCTGCGTTCCAGAGCCTTCCCTTCTGCAGCCATGGCTGCCGTTGGCCCTGAAAGCGCGCGTGAGGTCAGACACGTGCGATAAACACACCTCCGAACAGCGGCTCCTTCATTGGACAGCGTGCGTTTTCTTTGGGGTTTGCGCGCTCAAACACGCGTCAGGCAGCCGCCTGCAGGCCGAGGAGGGCCGCGGCGACTCAGGACCTGAGCGTTACGCCGCCGTGGCTGCAGGCTGGCCGGCTGCTGTCGCACCGACGGACGCCTCGCCTTCCTCTCCTCGCAGGCTCGTTTCCACATAAAGATGAAGTGGAGCCGCGGCGCTGCTTGTCCACCTCTGCGCGCACGCTGCTTTATTGACGGCTGTATTTTTTGCCAGGCATCTGTTTCGAGCGCGCTTGTTTCCACCGGCTGACGGGGAGTGAGTCAGCGGGACAGCTGGAAGACGTAGCTGGAAGGACGGCAGCAGCACGTTGATGGAAGAGGCTGCAGGGCCGCAGTTAATCACCTTCATTGCTTAATTGATCAGTAAAGTGTCAGGAGATAGTTGGCAACAACAGGTGCAACCACCGTGTGTAAATTCTGCAGTAATAAAATGTGCTAACGGCTAGCTAGAATAGCTTGATGAATGACTCAGAATGCGGCCATAAATTTAAAGTGTTTGTCGGCTTCTCGCTGCACCGGCGTCTGATTATTCTCACGCTGCCTCTCCGGAAACAGTTTAGCCACATTAGCATGCGAGATTGGACGCTTATTTTGATGTATGTGCGCGCGGACGTGATGTGCGAGCTGGCGGGGGATATTTACGGGCCCGATTGTGCTTTGATTTTTGCAGAATCAGACCCAGACCGAGGAGGCTGATTTATCGTGACCTTTTTACGCGGGCCGCACTTCTTCAGCCGCGCCGGCTGGCAGCGGCCGCGTTTCGTTAGGCACGCTGGAATCCATCACGCCCAATGTTTCCCCTCTCGGCCGCATTTGTTTGCGGAGCTGTCGAGTGCGGCTGGCAGACGGTTCCAGCTCTTCAGGAGCTGCACCTTAAAGACCTCTGCCTGGCTGCGCTTCCACTTTCCTCAGCCTGGAATGAAGACCCTCATTCTGCTTCCTCCAGGCTTTTATTTGTGCACCCGACATCTTTTCTCCTGCGTTGTTTCTTTTTCGGCAACTTTTGCTTGTAAAGCTTTGATTAAAGCCGCCTCATCGGCAGCGTTTTTTAAAATCTCGTTAGCGTTTGTCGTCCTCCATCCTTCCAGATCCAAGCGGATTTTTAACGGATGATACCTGCAACTTTGTCTCGTCTTCCTCACACATCTGGGACCTCCAGCGGGTTTAAAATGACTCCTGCATCCTTTGAACGGAGCGTCCCGCATTAAGTCGATGAGATATTCAGCCCACCCACCCACGCAAACATACAGACACGCTTCACGTGCACTCGCCGTATCTGCCGTCTCGTTTGGATGCCCCTCTCTGCGGCCCCTCGGCAATCAATCAGCACTTAGCCCGGCTGCATGGCGCCGAGTGCTCGGGCTCCACGATGAGCCGACGGCAGCTGAATGTTTCCTCCCGTCCTGCACGTCTGTGGCTGCGCCGTCTGGGTGTGGGACCTGCGGCGCTCAGGGCCCGATTGCTGCGGCGTTCCTCCTTCGCGAGGGGTGCCGGACACAGTCCTGTTGAGTTCTGTCCCCCCTGTTTTCTTCATCATGTAACCGAGACGCCTCCGTGGGCTTCAGGGTCCCTCAGCCAACAGGTGAATCCAGGTAAAAGCTGGATTATTTCAGGGTCCATCAGCAGCCGCCGTCCTTTGGTTGTCCTTTAAAGCGTTTAAATCTGCCTCTCTTACCTAATATAAATTGTAGAATCAGCTTCACTCGCGGGATCCCCCAGGGGTGTGTTCTTTGTCTCCACCTCTTCTTCCTGCAGTGCATTTAAAAACAAAACTCGCGCCTCTGCTGGTGACCTGGCGATCCCAGTGAAGACCCCAGTCAGCTGAGGTCAAAGGTCGCTAAAGTTTGTGAATTCTTGGGAGGTAAAGAGAAGTGGGGTTGTTTGCTGCTGCTGCTCCCTGCTGCTCCGCGCTAGCGTCGACCTAAGAACCCGCAAATCTGAGACGTGCTTCACGCTCCTCTGCCTCTTCCAGGCGGAAACCCCAAAGGTTTACCTGACTTAATCCTGCGTTCACACTGAATTCATTTACCACAAACATCTGCTCAGGATGGAAAAAAAACTGCCCAAAAACCTCCTTTTCTTCCCCGGACGGCCGTCTCCTCCCTCCCGTGTTTGTGCTCGGCGTTAACGATGATTTCCCTCGGTAGCGCTCGTTAGGACGCTGACATGATAAGCTGGCCTCCGCCACTTACTCGTGGCATTGAGACTAATTGCGTTTCACAGGCAGCGTGTGCGGTTTTTCTGCCGCCGCAGAACAAACTAGAGCAGATGGACGCGAGGCGAAGACCTGAGAGAGTTCCTCACAGCTTCCCTCCGCTCAGAGTCGATCTGACGCGCTAGCGCTGATCTGCCTGATCGATGCTCCTGTTGCTCCAGCGAGCTTCTGCTCAGCCGGCTGCTTTGCTCCATCCATGACGTCGGTCGCCGCCAGCTCGGAACCCTGCGAAGGCCCGGAGGCCACGCTCAATCTGACATCTTCTGCTGTTTTGCTAAGCGTGTTAGCGTAAGCGCGCTCAATAGCTGCCCAGTATCTTCTTCTAATGCCGTTAAATTAGAAGCTGGGTGGAGGAGCTGGGCCGCATGAGATGACGTGATGTTAGCAACTTTAGCCGCCCCCGGGGACGTCACCAAAGTGGTGGATTTGAACCCAACACCGAACGAGTCACATGTTTGGGAGTTTGTCCCATTTCTGCTTGAGCCAAATTTAATTGTCCTCTGTAAATTAGCACGAGCTTCTGTGGTTAAAGTGTTTGTTGTCAATTCAGCTCCGCTTTTGCAACGCTAACAGGAAACTAGCTCATCTCTGGAGGGCTCTTGACCAGCCTCTAGGACTCTGTGGTCTCCATCAGGCCGTAGATGATTCATTTGTGCGTCTCCAGTCCTGGCACAGGAAGCCGCGCCTGCGGTGGCGGCCAGAGAGAATTCTGGGTAATAACCTGCCGTTCTAACAGGGAGGACGCTGTGTCCACGGTCACACCGGGACTCGTGCGTCCTGTAAATAAGCGGCTCCTCTTACGAGCGCGACATCGGGGGAACATCTGGCCCCCCTGCCCGGCGCTGCCTGCCATGGCGGAGGTGCCGTCGGCAGCTCCCCGGCTACAGCGGTTGCCTAATGAGATCATTAAAGCTACGCAGACAGAAATGAAAGGAGCACCTGTGGTGGAGGACGGCGTGTGTTCCTCAGATTCTGCGGCGCCGCACAACTCGCCAAAGCTAAATTAACTTCTGTCCGGCGCTGCCCCCTGTGGCTGATATTAATTACAACACCGGAGTGAGGGGTTCGTTGAAATTGATTGGGGGGCCTCGAATTCCTCCCAGACCTCCGTTTCCTGTGCTCGGGTCGCCGTGACAACAGGCGTGTTTCCGTCGTTTTTTCCCTCTCATTTGTTTTGTCCTGACTGACGAAGGAGGGACGCCGGTGCGACGCCTGGAGGCAGACGCTCCTCTTTGCGGATCCTCGTAACCTCCTGCTGCCGCGGCTTTAAGGGGCCGAGGTTGCCGAAATCTGCCGCAGTGTGGGTGGGGCCACGTGCGCCGCAAAGCCTGCCTGACTCTTTGCGTTTCAGAAAGTACTCAGGACAAATGTGGACGTTCTCTCCCCAGAGACATCCATGATGTCCCTCCCTCCGCATGATGCACGTGGTCACTCAGGGAAGGTTGGATGAAGGACGGGCGGTGGACGCGTTAGCCTCCATCAAGGCTAGCCGCGGCGTTCCTGTGTCGGTGCCAGTGTTGTCTGAAACGCGGAGCCTCAAGCTCCGCTGATCTCTGGTCCTGTTACCGTCCAGGCTGGCGCCCGATCAGCTGCCCGCTCGCCGGGGCTGAAAAGATGCCTCGCAGGAGCGCCCGAGTTCCCCGCTGACTGCGCAGATGCTCGCTGGCAGGTGTCCGCCTCAGCAGCGCAGGCCTGGGCTGGGGTGGCGGGACTCCGCACGCCCATCCACGGGCTGTGGCGGCGGCTCTGAGACGCCGCGGCGTGTCGGCCTTGGTTGGCCTGTCGGTGCTGTGCTGCTGCGCCCACCTGTAAAAGAACCTTCCTGCTTCCTGAACGTGCGTCGCCCTTCGTCTCGATCTGGCGGTTACAAACCGCGGCGGCTCTCTGCGGCGTTTTTGTCGCCACGTATTGATTGTGAGGGAAATACCCCAGAGTCCGACATCGCCAATTTGTCACAAAGGCACCCGCGGTGCAGCCTTCCAGGTCCGATTCGTCACATGGTATTGACCCGCCTGGGCCGCTTGCTCGCCATCAGTTATGAGCTGGAGGTTGTGCGTCAGAAGATGGGCGTAGCTGACTGCACTTCACCCGTCGAACCCCCCCCATCCATGTTTATCCCCTTCGACACGTCTCCTGCGGTAGCTTCCACCTTCGGTACGACCGCCGCCAGCGCCAGCGCGATTTCACCTTTCACCCTGAAAGGAGGCGTGGCCACGCCCCCTGTGCAGATTGATAGATCTGAGCCGTAAAGAGGCTCCGACTCGCTGGCTGTCAGTGTCATCTGTGAGGGCGCGCGTCGGCGCCCCCCCGGAGCCGTCGGAAAGGTCAACTCCCCTCTTAATCAAACATCAGGAAAGGCTGTTTCCTGCTGTCAGCTGGACGCCGCCGCTCGCTCCCCTGCCAAGTTTAAAGTTCACTCCCGTTCGCTCCCTGGCTCCGGAGCGACGCCTGTTCTGCTGCCATAAAGCTGTCAGGAGGGAGGTTTGATGGCTCTGACACGAGCTCGTCTCCGCCACGTTAGAGGAGCGTGCGAGGGACGCGCAGCTTTTGTTTTAATGGCTCTTTATTAATGGGCCGTCGCTGCAGATTAAAGGCTCGCTGTCAAAAATCTCAATAAATATTAGCTCTGAATATCTGAAGCCTTTCTAATTACTGAGTTTTGTATTTTGAATATTGATGGCAGAGCAGCAGCTGAAAGCTTCTCCCCCTTTCATCCTGTCATTAATCGTGACACCAGTGACCTTCCAAAGTTTAATGTTCCCACTGGGAACGATGCGCAGACGGAAGACGGTAGATCATCACATAGGGTGTTGGGGCACGTTGAGGTGGATCGCTCGTTAAATGAGTACAATGTTCCAGATTAATGAAAGAATTCACAACTGCTGCTTGATAGACCATCAGAAAAAGGCTCAAATCAAATTTCACCAGCAAAAACCGGCAACGGAAACTGTATCACAGTAATAAGGCAGCTAGCGTCATGGCAGCTAGCGTCATGTAGCTAGCGTCATGTCAGCTAGCGTCATGTCAGCTAGCGTCATGGTAGCTAGCGTCATGGTAGCAAGCGTCATGGTAGCTAGCATCATGGTAGCTAGCGTCATGGCAGCTAGCATCATGGAAGCTAGCGTCATGGCAGCTAGCGTCATGTAGCTAGCATCATGGAAGCTAGCATCATGGCAGCTAGCGTCATGTAGCTAGCGTCATGTAGCTAGCGTCATGGCAGCTAGCGTCATGCAGCTAGCGTCATGGTAGCTAGCATCATGGCAGCTAGCATCATGGCAGCTAGCATCATGGTAGCTAGCATCATGGCAGCTAGCGTCATGGTAGCTAGCGTCATGGCAGCTAGCGTCATGGCAGCTAGCATCATGGTAGCTAGCGTCATGGCAGCTAGCGTCATGGCAGCTAGCATCATGGTAGCTAGCATCATGGCAGCTAGCGTCATGGCAGCTACCGTCACGGTAGCTAGCGTCATGGCAGCTAGCGTCATGGCAGCTAGCGTCACGGTAGCTAGCGTCATGGTAGCTAGCATCATGGTAGCTAGCATCATGGCAGCTAGCGTCATGGCAGCGAGCGTCATGGAGCTAGCGTCATGGTAGCTAGCATCATGGTAGCGAGCATCATGTAGCTAGCGTCATGGTAGCCAGCGTCATGGCAGCTAGCATCATGGTAGCTAGCGTCATGGTAGCTAGCGTCATGGCAGCTAGCATCATGGTAGCTAGCGTCATGGCAGCTAGCGTCATGGTAGCTAGCGTCATGGCAGCTAGCGTCATGGCAGCTAGCATCATGGTAGCTAGCATCATGGCAGCTAGCATCATGGCAGCTAGCATCATGGTAGCTAGCATCATGGCAGCTAGCGTCATGGTAGCTAGCGTCATGGCAGCTAGCGTCATGGCAGCTAGCATCATGGTAGCTAGCGTCATGGCAGCTAGCGTCATGGCAGCTAGCATCATGGTAGCTAGCATCATGGCAGCTAGCGTCATGGCAGCTACCGTCACGGTAGCTAGCGTCATGGCAGCTAGCGTCATGGCAGCTAGCGTCACGGTAGCTAGCGTCATGGTAGCTAGCATCATGGTAGCTAGCATCATGGCAGCTAGCGTCATGGCAGCGAGCGTCATGGAGCTAGCGTCATGGTAGCTAGCATCATGGTAGCGAGCATCATGTAGCTAGCGTCATGGTAGCCAGCGTCATGGCAGCTAGCATCATGGTAGCTAGCGTCATGGTAGCTAGCATCATGGTAGCCAGCGTCATGGCAGCTAGCGTCATGGTAGCTAGCGTCATGATAGCCAGCATCATGGTAGCTAGCGTCATGGTAGCAAGCGTCATGGTAGCAAGCCTCATGGTAGCCAGCATCTTGGTAGCTAGCGTCATGGTAGCCAGTGTCATGGTAGCTAGCGTCATGGTAGCTAGCATCATGGTAGGTAGCATCATGGTAGCCAGTGTCATGGTAGCTAGCGTCATGGTAGCCAGCATCATGGTAGCCAGCATCATGGTAGCTAGCGTCATGGTAGCTAGCGTCATGGTAGCAGCGTCATGGTAACTAGCGTCATGGTACCAGGGTCATGGTAGCCAGCAATATGGTAGGTAGCATCATGGTAGCCAGCATCATGGTAGCTAGCGTCATGGTAGCCAGCGTCATGGTAGCTAGCGTCATGGTAACTAGCGTCATGGTACCAGGGTCATGGTAGCCAGCATTATGGTAGGTAGCATCATGGTAGCGAGCGTCATGTAGCTAGCGTCATGGTAGCTAGCGTCATGGTAGCTAGCATTGTGGTAGCAAGCGTCATGTAGCGAGCGTCATGTAGCTAGCGTCATGGTAGCTAGCATCGTGGTAGCGAGCGTCATGTAGCTAGCGTCATGTAGCGAGCGTCATGTAGCTAGCGTCATGTAGCTAGCGTCATGGTAGCTAGCGGTCCAGTGTCACCAAAACTGGTAGACAGGATTTCCAATTATTAGGCCATTTTGTGCACTTCATAATGTCACCTTCAGATTTTAGTTTATATAATTAATTACATTTTTACATTTTTGTCTCAGCTGTGAGAAAATCATGAATTTGTGTTTAGAAACCTGCGTTTGGATGGAAAAGCATGTGGTTGCTGCTCTGACCCAGTCAACACTTTTGAAAAAGCGGTGCAGTTTAAAACCTTTGAAAGTCAAACCTGACAAGCCTGCAGGATTTAGCCGCGCAGCCTTGAGTGAACACGGGGAGCTCATTACTCATTTATCTCCGCACACGTCCCTCCTTTGCTGGAGCAAACCTCCTCACAGAGGTTTTTGAAAACCGGTCCACTCCAGTTTCTCACCGTTTCCGAGACGGAGCGCCTCCTTCGTCTACAAAGCCTCAGCTGGGAGAGAGATGCATTACTGGGAGCGCTAATCAAGTTTGGTGTGGCTCATTGGTCCTCTGTGAGCTGAGGAACGCTTAAGAACCAGGGATGATGGCGCACTAATGATTGTTTCTAATGTAGAGTTTAATGTAGTGGTGATCAAAGCCCGCCTCTAGAATGCCAATTGTGTGTGTGTGTGTGTGTGTGTGTGTGTGTGTGTGTGGAGATAAAGGTAGAGAAGAAACTTTTTCTCCCCAAAAAGTTTCCGGAAGTAATTAGTTGCACTAGTGTAAAATGCGTCCACGTGTTGAATATTAGCCGAAAAACGGAAGAGTAAAAGATAACAGGATTAATAGTTAATAATAATCCCCTGGATTAGCATTCGAACCGATGTGTGGAAGTAGTTTGTTTCACTGAGGATGTAATAACGCTCATGTTAATCTGATCCTCGTTGTTTGTCTTTGACTCTGCTTTCTTCTTCTTTGGTATAACTTCTGGAAATCAGCTAATCTTTGTGATTCTATTTTTTTTTTTTCCTCAACTGTGAGTCTGAGAAACAGCCTCGTAAAATCAACCCCTAATTAAAACGTAATCCTGGCCTGAAGAGGCCGGCCTGGATTGTCCTTCTGCCGGCTGTTTTCCTTTCCTGCCTGCCTGAGCTGAGGCCTGAAGGTTGAAGAGGAGGACCGGGCGCGTCGGCGCCCAGCAGATAACGTTAGCAAACGCAGTCTGAGCCGTCTCTGGCGGAGGAATTGACAAGATTTGGTTTTTTCCCCTCCTGAACGACGCTAGCTTGTGGAAAGGAGCGCGGATCTACGCGCTGTCAGGGGAGCCTGCGGGGAGGATTCCCGACCCAGAGCGGAGCGGGAGACTCCGACAGGGCTCAGACAGAAATAGAGGCTTAGAACCCAAGCTAACCTCTACAGGGGCAAACTTAGCACGAAGACGGCAAACAATCATTTGTCTTTATGGCGCGGTGGAGCCACGAATAGCTTGTCAGAGGTGTGGCAGAGGAGCTGCCCTTTATTGCTTTTCTCAGCGGCGCTACGGCGCCTTTGAGTCTCCATAAACGCGGAGCTGCTTGCTAACTCAGGACACGTCCACCTCTGAGACTGAGACGCCCCTCTCCCTCTCACCTCGCAGCCGTACGTCCGTCTCAATATCCCCGCCGTGCTCATGGCGCTGTGCACACACAGGAGGAGGTGGAGCGGCGCAGGAGATGGAGGGATGTTGTGTTGGTGTACCTTAGCCCCCCCCCACCCACCCCCATCCGCTCATCTCTGGGGAAGAGGGTGGAAAAGGCAATCAGGATGCGAGGCAGAGGTGGTCGGCTGGCACACACACACACACACACACACACACACTCAGAGAGTTCTTGTACCTGTCAGAGCAGCTGTGGTCGACCGCTGCTCCTGCGGCGCCCCGGCGCTGCTGGATGTGGAGCGGCGTCCGCCCCGCCGGCCTCCCCTGGTGTCTCAGAGGCTCAGCGCTCAGGTCTTAACTTGTTTAACTTGGGGCCGGTTTTGGAAAAGCGCAGCTAATCAGATTTAAAGAGGATCTGAAAGCTTTTTTACAGGAAAACTGCTGGAGAGAGTTTGCGTGACTGAGCGGGTGAATCACCGTCGGCTCGTCTTCCAACGCTGCCAAATCTAAACGATGACTCACGGCACAAATTTAAGAGTATTTAGATGATGGCTCACAGTGACAGTTGTAACAAAGTTTAGAGAAACACTCTTATTGTGTCTACACGGGTTCATCGCCCTGATTCACACACTAAAAGCCCCTTAGCTGCACCTCCCTTTCCAACCATCGCCCCCTGGTGGACAGTCATCATGCCGCAGCTTCTTCTTCATGTCCGCTGTGCGCTTCAGGGCCAGAAGTTCGGGGAAAAACAGTTGGAATTTTCCCTCCCTCCTTTTTCCTTTCTCAGGTTTGTGGCTCGGCGTGCGGGCGGGAGAGTTATTATGTCGCTGGCGGCCTGAAGACGGCCCCCAAAGGTTCTGAGGGTTGACGATATCAGGTCGCGGCCGCTGAGTGAAATGATGGCCACGAGCAGCAGACGTGGAGGTCACGCTGGAGTCGAGGAATGAGGACGGAGGAGGAGAGAAGCGCATGAATCTGTGTAAACTCCACCATTCCACACAAAACTGGGCGATTCTTTAAGACTCCTCCTCCTCCGGTCAGCAGTGACCTCGAGCTGTCGTCGGGCCCCTGCATCTGTCACCGTGGCGACCTCCCCCGCCTGACTGGTGGAGGCTGTCATCAGTCAGATGCAGCTGGGTTGATCCTGGTATTGGATCAACAGCCGGGCGGAGGATCGGCTCCGGTCTCTGTCGTCAGAAACGAGTATTTCTTTATTGATGAGGGCGCCAACGTCCCGGACGCTCCCCGCCGCCGCCTCCGAAAGTGACTTTGCTCTCTCCAGTTTTAGCTCTGACAGGCTGAGGCTAATGGGGGAGGCGTCTGGGATTAATGCCTCGGCGCTGGGCTTCAAGCGGCCTCTCGGCTGAGCGAGCGCGCCGCTGGATTGTTGGCGGCAGTGAATTACTTCGTCGTTCTTCAGCCTCAAGTCGGCTAAAAGGCGATGAATCAAAGCAGCGTCAGCCCTGGCAAAGACAGATGGCGCTGTTGAGCGCGGCGTCGGGTTAATCTCTCAGTGCCCGCTTCTGAAACCTTCCTGACTCGATGAGCGCCGTCTTAAAACGGGAGCATAAAGAGATCAAAGCTGGCCGTTTATCGACTCTGGCGCCACCTACCGGCCGTTTCCAGCCACAAACGTGTGACCAGTCATGTCATTTTCAGCAGTCTGCCTCCCAGTACACCCAGTAAAAAGACGGATGTAAACCGGTTGGTCCACAGCGGTTCGCGTTGTAGCTTCGGTCTTCTTTCTCTTTGGATTGTTGAGGCCAGACTGGGAATTTCTTCTTCGTCTTTTATTTTTTCCGGCTGCTTGTCGGGGCCGGCCCCTTCTTCTGGCCCCTCCTGCGGCTTTAATCTGCAGGCTTTTGCTCTCCAGCTGAGATTGATTGAAGTGCTCGCGGCCTTTTTTCCATATTGCGGCGTCGCTGCTGTTTGGAGGGTGTTTTTTTCCTCCTCTCCCTAGTTGTCCGTCATCGTCCTTCATGTCTTAAACGAGACTTTTCCCAGAGCGTTCCGCGTTGTCTCCTCTTTCGAGCACACTCGCTGACTCTGTTCTCCTCTAAACCGTCTGTGCGGTAATTGAGATGAGTCACAAGAGACAGAAAAAAAAACTTGGAGCAATATCAAGACTTCCATCTTTTATTCAGGAGCCGTAGCATGAATTCCGACGGGATGGTCTCATCTCTTTTTCCCGCCGTGCGTCTCCATACGGGCCTGGCGCTGCGCTTTGAATGTCCTATTAATAACAGTTCAAACATATGCAGCCACGGCTGCTTTAGACACGGATTTTATGATGAGCAATGAGGTCGTTTGGAGCAGAAGCATCGGCGTTGAGCGGAGGCCCGTCGCTTATGGAAACAGCGGAGAAGCGCCTGAACATCCAGTTAATAACTCTGGATGTAAATTCAATACGGAGGCCAGATTAAATTAGCTGTGTTGCTCTAATCTGAAATCGGGTGATTCTCTAATGGATCTGAGTACGCCAAACAAGGCATTTTCTTTTTTTCGCTGATTGATACTCGGTGTCACTCGGGCCCCTGGAGACCCTCCTCCTCCTCCTCCTCCTCCTCCTCCTCCTCCTCCTCCCTGGACGATGGCTCCTCCAGGCTGAAATTGTCCTCGTGGTTCCTCTGAGCGCTGGGATTTTTCTTCCATTTTGTGTCTGCGCTGCTGATCCTGGGGAATTGAAAAGTCGCTGCTCAGTAATGGAATAAATGGGAGCTAAGGGCTGAGGCGGAGGGCCGGGTCCTCATCCCGGTATTAGCCAGCAGCCCAGACATGAAATTCCACTCGTGGCCGATTCTCCAAAACACACGTGTCACAGAAAGCAAGATTTTCTTGTTTTGTTCTAGAAAAAGCAGCCAAACTTGGTCATGTCCAGGTGTGTGTGTGTGTGTGTGTGTGTGTGTTGGAACCATGAGAGCTGTAAGGTCAGAAATGCGCCGTCAGCACCAGAACCAGGCCTGGGTGGACCAGATGGACCTGCTGAGTTTGTGCAGTGTGATTTTTTTGAACCTCTTTTGTTCGCCACATCAGCTGTTTCCAGGCTGTTTTTCTGCCTGTTTTAGCCTGACGGCTATTTTTAGAGTTGCTTGTGTGTTCTAATCTGATTAATTACACAGTAAGAAAAGCCCCAGAAACCGGGAGAACATTTTTATCTTTGCATTTTCCTGGATTGTGATGGCAAATGATCTGTTTGAAGTGTTTGTTTACAGAAGCTTAATTAGCCGAGTTTAAAAGTGAACCTCAGTCAGTTCTGCTTAAAACTCCAGAGTTTCTTATTCATGTTTTTGTTCTCCCAACTTTCGTTGTCACTCTGCCGTTTTAGGTTACCGAGCCTCCTGCTCACACACACTCTGCTGCTCACACACACTCTGCTGCTCACACACACTCTGCTGCTCACACACACACACACTCTGCTGTTACCCTCCATCGTTTTGCGTGACGCGCAGAACCCTGAGCGACAGATCAAACCAGTTTGAACCGGTTTTTAGTTCCCGTCTTCTTTTTCTTCACCTCTCATCGGTCCTCCGGGCTTCATCTGTTTGAGCCATCCGGTGAATAATGAAGCTGTTGATGCTAAATGCTAGCTGTGGTTTACACCTGGCCTAGCTGAAGGTGCAGCGGTCCTGCTGACGCCGGAACTAATCCTCTGTGGCGACAGCGGGAACCGAAACCAGGTCCGTTTTCCGTCAACACGCTAACGGTTTGTTTACCTTCCTGCTCCTCTCACAGCTGATTCACGCCAGCCTGGTGCAGAGCAGCTTCTGCTAAATAAACCTCCCAGAAAAGTTTTTACCCTTCAGGCCTGTACGTCTCTGGAGTGTTGCGCCGGCGTTGGCGTCCTGTTTCCATTACTTGGGCTCCGCCCACGCGGTGTCCATCAGGGCTGCGTAAGTCCCGCCGTGCCCTCTGCTGCGCCCGGGGTCACGCAGGGCTGCGGGTCATTTACAAGGCGTGATTTATGGCGCGCGTATACCGCCGCGGCTGCAGAGTGGCGGCTGGCGGCCGACCAGCGACCGAGCTGAGGACGTGCAGGGATTTCAACTCCAGCAGCGCCGAAGCAGCTTCTGTTTGCTGCTTTTTGTTGGCTTTCTCGTTTCATCCGTCCTCCCTCATCCTCTGTTCCTTTGTCCACTTGGCAGCTCTTTGCCAACACACACACACACACACACACACACACAGATTTGTGTTACACCTTAGCCTCAGTAAGGCTGCGGTAGAGATGTCAGGAATGGCGTTGGACGTTGCAGATGCCTCCCACGAGCAGCCTGACAGATTAGTCCAGGTGATGCACCCGCCAAACTAGACTCAGCCAGCCTCCGGCGGGAAAGAGGGGAGGGCGGAAAGGTAAGCAGAAGAAAGAGAATGAGACGGGGGAGGGAGAGAGATTATCGCAAACACACAGCCCGTCTGCAGCGACTACACGTGGGAGTTGGAGAGGACGACTTGTCTCGGGGAGACTGATCAACCCTGGCGAGGGAGCGCGGTCAGTGAGGAAGATGGAGAGGCTGTGAAAAGTCAAGACGGATCGTCAGAGCGGAGCAGGGGAGATCGAGGGGTGCAGAGGGGAGAGAGAGAGAGAGAGTGCGGAGTGAGCGCACGCGTTTTCCAGAGAGCCCGTTCCTGCAAGTGGATCGCGACACATCACCTCAGGTCCTCTCTGCAGCGGCACTCGTCTGGGAGCAGCTTGGAGGAGGGGCGCTCAGGTGCTCCAGGTCTCCACTCGTCCAGCTCTTCAGGCGAAGCCTCCTTTGGGCTCTGCTCCCGAGGACTTGGCCGGGGACCACAGAGTGTTCTGGAGGAGCTCCTCGCCGTCGGCTCAGTCATGTCGGTGCTAATTGCCACCCAGCACTTCCACACCACCACCTCCAAAATGGTAAGGCAAGTCATGTGCTCGTCTTGATGGCCCCGTGTGGCTCGTGTGGCAGGTTCTCAGCCTCTTACGGCGTCACGTTAGCTGGCGTCTGCTCCCTCCGCGTCACTGACGCGGGCGCGGGAGCAGCGGCGGGAGTCAGGAGTGTTAAACTGTCCGGGGACGATGACAGGGCGGCTGTCCCTCCGCTGGGTCCGCGCCGCCTCTGGAGCTCATCTTCATAACTCAGCCGGCTCCTCTCAAGGCTCCCGTCCCAAGGTGGGACAGTCGATCCCACCTGTCTGCGTAGATCAGCCTCCCCTCGCTCTCCGTTTGCTCCCAGCCCTCACAAAGTTCCGCCGGCTCCGGCGTTTAGCCTCAGTGGCTCCATTGGGGAAGTGAACGTTATCCGGAGGATGAAACCGGGAGGTTTTGTGGTAAGAAGCTCGAGGTTGAGGTAATTTACCGGACCCCGTTCGGTGGCGGTGGCAGCCAAACGCCTGCTGGTTCTCTATTTCATAATGTGGCTTCAGCGCAATTAAGGCGGCGCAGCTAAGTGTGAATAATGCAGAAGATTAAAGCGGCGCAGCCGTTAAACTCGCCTCTTGTGACGCTTCCTCCGCTCTGGTCAGATGGCACCGACTCGCTTCCTGCTGCTCAGGAGAGGATTTGAAGTTAATTGGCAGGAAATGTCAGGTGAGCACGGCGACAGGAGAAATACTGGATCCAAGCGCGCTGCCTTTGAGCTGTGGTCCCTCGGGTCAAAGGTCATGCTGGAGGTGAACTACAGCAGCTCAAACTGCCCCTCCTACCCGGACGAGGTGAGACCTTGGAGCTTTTCTTCTAAATCGGGGTCATTTAGTCTTGTTGGAGGCTCCTGGCAGAATCAGAGCAGCGACGCCCCCTTCTGGGCAGGATCAGTGGCTCTTTGGTACCTGCGGGTCAGATCAGAGATGGTCCAGATTTAACGGAGCCGCTCGTGTCCCCGCGGGGCCGACGGCGCGCTCCGCCCGAGTGTCACCACGTCCCTGTCGCGTTTTCGGCTCGTGAAGTCGTGGGAAATTATTCTCACATCTGTTTAAAAAGGGGGATGTGTCACGAAAACCAGCAGCTTGTCTTGATTTGTTTTGTTACCAACGAACGATTCAGCCGAACCGAAATGTGACTAAATGACTTCCTTTGGCGGAGAACATTTGTCTTTCAGCAGCTCCTCTGTGGCGTTCCACTTTTACTTCTGGGATAAATCAATACATGTTTTACAACCTGAACTTTAACGTTTTGCTTTTGGTCGTTGGTTGTTCAATAGCAAAGACGCTAACGGCCACATGCTAACACCTGCACCCCCTGTACTTCCACGTGAAACCTGGAGCCTCTGGACTGGGATCAGCCGTTAACGACCAAACCACGCAGGGACTGAGATCCCGTCTGTCTCCGGGCTTCACCTGTGAAAACGACCTCCGCGCCTCCTCGCGTGCGTGACGCCCCAGCCGCCGTTACGTCTGCTCCCCCCTCCCCCCCATCAGCCCCCCCGCTCGCGCTGTCGCTCTGAATTTCCCGGGGACTTCATCTCACCCGTTCCAAATTGGATCAGAACTCAATTTGCCGTGCCTCGTGTCACTTCGCGCTTCAAAACCCGACGCTTGATATACAGACGCCGTAAAAAACTGCAGAATGAGCAGAATTATATTTGTCAGGAATGTTTCCTCTGCCTCCGGCTGTTCGTCCCTCCTTGGGTTGGTTTCCCCTCCCTGATGCTCTGGATGAGCTCCGGGCAGATGGAGGTGTCCATCACATGATCAGCGCCGCGGTTGGGTGGGTGCTGAGGGGGGGAGCTGGTGTTTCTGACAGCAAACTGACAGCAGCTATTCATTTTGGCCGGTGAATTCTTTCTGGCCGAGTGTGTCGAGCTGCAGCACCTCCGACCTCAGGCTGCCACAAATACGCCCAGAAAAAGACGGGATGAGAGGAAGGAAAGGAACATAAATCTGAAGAGCTTTAAAAGATGTGCACATCGGTAATTACTCTGTGTTGGACTAGGTTTGTGTGTGCTAAGGAAGAGTGGACGTGCTGGGGGGTCGGAGTTCAGGAGTTCAGCAAGTTAGCTTCTCTCTGCAGACTTGATGATTGCTGTTAGCATTGTTAGCTAACAATTGTTCATTTACTGCGTGACAAAGATGTTTCCACGGAAAAAAACGTCACCAGCCAACGACGTCATAGTTGAGCAGTATCTTCCCCCAGATTGCTCATCCTTTTTGTAGCGTTTATCTTATTGTTTGCAGAGTCAAATGTGTAAAATCGCTGAAGGTGCAAATTGGCTTCTGTCTCCATGAAGCAGCTGCTCAGCAAACCCAAATTTCCCAGGTAATGATCTGATTTATCGACCCGAGCTTTTTACGTTCTGGGCGGCCGTAAATCTGACTGAGCGCGTTTGTTTTCTCTCTCGTTCAGAGATGAACGGATGCTCCCGCCGTCTTCAAGGTCAGACTTTCCTCTGAAGCGTAAAGCAGCGCCGCCATCACATTCTGCCAATTCAGGCTTTGAGGTTGAGTTGAAAGCAGTTTGTGCTGTCGTTAACGTGATCTGAGTCGAGTTCTAGAAACTGAACAAAGAATGAAGGATGGAAGGAAGCGTCCGGCACCTCAACGTTTTCCCGATCTTCCCCTTTCCTCGCCTCTGCCTGGGCGTTATTACGCAGCCGTTTCCTGTCCGTGCTCCTCGGAGCCTGGGGATGATCGACCGTCCTGCCTCTAACTTTGGCTCCTTTAGAGGTGATGGCGGCCGCCTCTCCCGCTCCACCTGCGTTTGATGATGGGGGGAAGGATTTAGAGCCCCCCGAAGTTCCAAACGTGGGTGGAAGGAGATGCTCTCGGAGGTCTGGGCTCCTGAGAATGACCAGGGAAATATGAAGCATCCGTGTTTCCAGGCTGATCCCAGTGTGTGTGTGCGTGTGTGTGTGTGTGCGCGTGCGTGTGATTTTTGATTGTCTTAAAATAATCCCATTTCTCATAAATCCATGTGATAAAGGACGCTAACGCTCCGGGAAACGGATGTTCCAAATATCCAGTGTGCTGCGTCTGTACGCTCGGAACTCCCTGCAGTAGGACAGATCTTCCCATCAGCCTGTTTGTCTCCTTAATCGCATCACGGCAGAGCCTGAAAATGAGATTTGCTCCCTGGCTGCTGTGCCAGAAACTCTGGGATGGCCTCAGAAACACACGGCAGCGTTTCTGTTCCTCTTCTAAAACCTCTCTTAACAAGCGGTGGTGAAGTTGGGTTGCATCCACAGTGTGTGTTTATCTACATGGTCAGTGTTGAGGATTGAAAATCCTGGTTTTCTTTCTGACTCAGGCTTCCTAACTAACATGAAACCTGCTAGGTTTTTTTTTATGTGTGATGGGAGGTGGAGGTTGTTTGTATTCCAGGAGCTTTTGAGCTCCCTCCAGAGCATCTGTGCCCGTTCTGGGCTGAGGCGAGGCTGCGTTTGAGCTCCCAGCATGCTCAGCTTGTTACGGGGGGAGGGCGGTGGGGGAGGGCGGCGTTTCCTGTGAGGCCAAACTAAATCAGGTTATAAAACCTGGTCTGTTGCGTATGAAACGACTCTTCCTGCGCCGAGTCTGCAAATAAAGTTGACAGATGTCGTGCCAGTGCCGCATTTGTGTGTGTTCGCCATCCGTGTCTGCACCCTCAGAAATGAAGGTACTGAGTAAAACCCTGCGGGATTCTTTGGGGTGTCCGCAACCCCTTTTTCGGGTTCCTGGAGAGACATTTTAAAGCCATAAGGGACATAGTTCTTTTTTTCCTCTTTGCCTTAAACAGTGTTAAAGAGACAGAAACAAAAATGAAACATTTTCCCCTTTTTTGTGAACATTTGGAGGAGATCAGAGGTGCCATTCAGCAACCGTTCAAAATATTTTGTGTAATGCTTAATTAAAGCAGTAATGTCAAGTTCTGGTTTTATAGTGAGTTAAATAAAACACCTTTAGGCATTATTTATAGCCTAGAATATTAAATTATTTATAATAAAAAAAAAAAAAAGAAAAACGCGTTTAATGACATTCCCAATGTCTTGGTATCTATTTTGTCCACCTGGCGGCGCTGTTGCCCTCTACACGACACTTACAGACCCAGAAATGGAGGCAAAGATCAGAAAGTGTACCAGGAAATCTTAATCTCTCTCCATCTGCAAAGTCGCGACAACTTTGGGACCCTGGTCCGTGAACATCGCAGCTCCTGGGTGCTTCGAAAGGCTGAAGACCCGCGAGTCTGGTGCGCCCATTACCGGACAATTTGTGTCCTCCTGCAGCGGAGGGAAGAGCGGCGGCGGAGCGGAGGACGGGACGCTGTTCTGGACGTGTCCGGATCTCGTAGTCTCGCTTTGCGCCAGTTTGTGAACGTGATGTGAATTCTCGACGAGGATTTGTTTACCAAAAACAAAACAATTAAAAAACCCGACATGGCGTCACTGTATCAGCGGTTCACCGGGAAGATCAACACCGGCAGCTCCTTCCCGCTCCCTCCGGAGGCGAGCCGGCTCCTCGGGCAGGGGGAGCAGCCGGCGGAGACCCAGAGACCCGGACTCATGCGTCCGTCCAGCCAGCGCTGCGAGGAGGAGGATGTAAGACGCTTCTCTCTTTTCTTAACACAAACACCCGACAATGTCAGCTGGCGCCGTCGAACTTCTCATGTTTCCCAAGTTGTCCAACTTCTGCGTCGCCGCATCAGTTATCTGACACGTCTGTCACTAAATGTTGCATCAGTTAGCAGCAGCAGCATCATTTTTTTTTTCTTTTTTTGCTTCTAAAACCGCTTTAGTAGTTCTCACCGGGCGCGTTCGCGGCGCGCCGCTCCGCGCGTCTCCGCCCAGCGGCGCCGCCAGAGCGGTCAGAGTTCAGCGAGGCCGCGGCGCTGTCCGTGGTGCTGAAGCACGCCGGCGCTGGAAAACTGGAGAAACCCGCCGGGAACACGACTTTTGTCAGAAACGAGATAGGATATTTACAGATCGGTGTAAAATAACTTAGTCAACACTTTTTTTTGTCCATTTAGGAATAAAATATTTATACAAACACTGATGCTCGAATGTTGCTGTGCCATGTTATGGACAAACAGGCCTAAAAGTGAACTTGTAGGTCAACCTTTCCCGTCTGTTGTGTTCCATCATCATAAAGCAAACCTGTTGAATTTCTCCAGCTACTTGTAATAGCCTTTGTAGTTCCATAAATGCAAGCACAAACATATTAACACAGTGGGGCATGAGCACGCAGCGCGCATTAAAATCATAAACCCTAATAAAATATTAAGGACTGCTCCAAGAGCGGAGCGTGCGCCTGTTTGTTGTTGGTTGCCAAGTGTGTTTTTACGTTTAAATTATCCACAGCTCAGTTTAGCTAGCAGTGAGCCTCCTGCACTTCCTCCTGTAAGGATGTGCAAGAGGCACAAACTGCCCAAAGCGACGTGAAATCAGTGCAAATGTTGATAAGAATCCTGCACGTTTGATTGCGATTGAGGTCTGTGCAGCAGTGACTGGGGGAAGCACACAAATGTTACCTTCTGTGATTTAAGGATTTGTTTGGGTGTAGTTTCTTTGTTGTCCTCGTCTGCTTCTCCTTTAGCGCGTCAGTCCGACCTCAGTATCCATCGTGTGGCCTTAACGAGTGAGTCTGCTGGATGTCGCGTTTGTGTCATGGTTCCTGGAGGAGACTTGGAGCCCGTCGTTGTCACTAAATATCTACAATCTGATCACGAAGCGCAGAGTGTAGCACAGCATTACAAACACACAAACGCAAACGTTTTGTTTTGCTGCCATCAAAGGTCACATGTTACCTTTCAGGGGTCCTGCTCCTGGAAATAATGTTTGGGAAAAGGGAATAACTGTTCCTTTAAAGAAAAGCAAAGAAACCCTGAGCATGAGCTAATGTTGAAGTATTTATCATCTACGGAGTCTTGATGGGGGCTGGAGCCCAAAATTCCAAATTCCTGCCCAGAACTTGTAGCTCCAAGGCGGCAGCCATAAATCACATGTCTGGAATGAGCATGTTGGGAGCCGTGGCTACACGCTGATCTCTGTTGTTTCTCCCATGAGCCAGAGGGGACAGGAGGATAAATGGTGTGTGTAATATGTGCAGCGCTGCGTGAATCCTCTCCTAATATGTAACAATAATGATATTCTGTGTGTGACAGTAACGGTTGATGACAAATTCCCCCGTCTGGCTGTTTGTCTCCTCACAGATAGAGAACCTCCGCTTCCATCTTTATCTTCTTAGTAAGTCTTGCGGATGTGCTAGCGTAGCAACAATCAGGGCCTGAATTACAATGTTATTACATCAGATCTCGCTCTTCTTCAAACTTCCAATCTGAGAATAAGTTACTGATGGGTATTTGCCTTGTACGCGCCAACTCCTGATAGAGGAATTAGCCTCCGATGCGTTTAAAACACGTCATTATCGCCTCTGTTTGGAATGAGCCTGCCTGGTTCTCCATCGCCGGCTCAATGCGTCTCTGTCACTACGGCAGATAATGATCTTAGGCTGAAATCCTCTCTGATGATCATTCCCAGCTAGTGAAACGAGTCATTATTATCTGATCAAACATGATTATTTTTTCTCTCCGTCCTATTCTCTCCATCTTATCTCATCAAAAATACTGCATCTTTTCTTCTTTTTGAAGAAATCCAAGGTAGCGTCTCGCTAAATTTCAAAAACTAAGTGACCCATGATTTCTTCCATGCAGATTCTTTTCTTCGCACCTCCAGGCTTAACTTTTCCCCAGCGTCTCCATCTTAAAGTGAATAAAAGCCCCGAATTTGCTCTTTGTTAATTAGATATGCTCTCCGATGGCATTTAGGAGGATGAAAAGCAGCGGCAGGAGCAGAAATGGGTCTTCTCTTCCACCATCAAAGCTTCTGTCCCTGTGGTGTGATTGTCTCCTCAGACCCCATTACAAGAGCAAACATCTCTGTTTGGCCGTAATGAGGCTCAGGAGATATCAGAGATTCAAGCGTCTTCCACACAGCGAGGTGTTTCATCTGATGGCGGCTGAGTCGGCTGACTCACGCGTCCCCGCCAAAATTCCCACTTGTGCTTTGGTCTAAAGACTCTGTCTGCAGTTTGCATTAAGGAGCATGAAGGGAGGTGGTGTTGGGGGGTAAAACCACAATTTAATGCACACACAGACCCTTTTTTATAGGGTTATCTCTCTATCCCACACACACACACACACACCCCCACCCGGGAGGATAGTTCCAGAGCTCTGGAATGTACCGTTAAGAAGCCGTCTGCTATCTGATTCAGCTTTTATTACAACGCAAATAAAAACGTATGAGGAAATAAAAAGACAAGCTCTTAGTTTTCTGCCACGTTTTATCTTTATTTTTCACTGTCAGATGTAGATGCAGAGATTCTTCAGGGGGGAGATAAAGAAACGGCTCTGCTAACCTCAGCCGCTAGTCTGTTTTCATCCTTTTCTCATCAGATAAACGAATCGTTACTTTCTCCTGCGCGACCATTATTGGCCGTTCCTGCAACTGGAGCTGGCTGTTGCGAGGGAACGACAGATTTCCAGAGTTGTTTCTCTGCCTCCATGCTTTTATCTGCTTTTACCTCAGAGATCTAAACACGTCTCCGAGCGCCGCCTGAAGGTAAACGCTGGAGTTTATAGCAGCCCGCTGATGTTAGCGGCGGTGCGGCGCCCTCCTCTGCTGCACAAGTCTTCAACGTGGCAATTTCATTTGGGTTTCGGCGCGACGCAGCGAGGCCTCAGGTGTTTCCGTGGAGAGAGTGTGGAGCTGTTTTTATCCTCTTTAACACTTCCACTAGTGCTTCTCTAATGAAGTAGTCTATGTAGGCAGCCGCTATCAGTTAATAATGAAGTGCTTGTCTAATGCTAACTGACGACAGAAACCGTGTCGGCCGCGTTTCCTCTTAATTTGCCTTGATTAGTAAATCGCAGGTGATTGATCAATAATGACACTTCAGCAATGGAGCCGCAGCTTCCGGTCAGCGTGGACAGCAGAGCCGCCACTGGGAGGGGGTGAGTGCTGACAGCCTTCAGCCTCAACTCTTCTGCTTCCTCATGAACTTTTGCGTGATCAGGAAATCCCGCGACGCTCGGCGCTGATCAAAGCTGACGTGCTCACACGGGCGCCGCTTTCCCCGGTGGTGAATTATGCAGCCAGCGGCGTGTAAAGCGGCAATATGGTTTATTTTTTTTGGTGGGAGGCTCCCCGCTAACTAAATCAGCTACAGTAAAATCGGAGGGAGGAGGGAGAGTTGTTCACAACGGTCACATGATCAAACGAGGCAAAACTAGGCAACAAAATGGAAGCTTTTGTTTGAAGGTGTTTATCCTGAATATAGGTCCAGTTAGTCTTTCATCGCCCCCTGCTGGTAGGCTCACGGAATGGGAAGTTTTCCCTCCTGTAACGCTCCCTTGAGGGATGTGTGTCATGATTTGTCTGTTAATGGGCAGTTTTTCCTCTAAAAAGCCCCGAGGAGGCACTCGATTAAAAGTGGTCTCAAAGAGGGCGCTTTTATCTGGGATTAGGGCAGGACAGAATGTGATTGGGTGTTTGGCTGGAAGCAGACATCACAGCTCAGTGTCCTTGTTTCAGTCAAATCCAAACAGGCTTTCTGCCACATTTATCAGCTGCTTCCTCATCTGGCCCGTGGTTATAATCAGAGGAAGAGGAGGGCAGCGGCAGGAGAGGCAGGGTTTCAGTTTTTTACAAAGAAAATGAAAATATCACCGATTGTGGCTCATCGATGGCTCTGATTGAGGCGGTCCACGGACACCCCGCTGGCGTGGTGTGGTGTTTACCGCTCTGCAGCTGCTGCTGCTGCTGTCCTGGCAGCTTGCTGATGATAACAGATGGTGGGCATTAATAACTTCATCTCAGCGTAAAATGAATTCATATCCGGCCTCTTCACCAGCCGTTTTCACCGTCAGAGAGGCAGGCAGCTGAGGAGGAGGAGGAGGAGGAGGAGGAGGCTAAAACGCTCTTCTGCCTGGGTTTAAGCAGCCAACCCCCCTCTCTTTCTAATCCAGCTCTCTGTCACGTGCACGCTATGGGCCCAAAGAACAAGTGCGAACATGACGAGCGCTGCCTTTCAGTTTTATGGGTCAGAGAACCGCAGCTGATTTACTCATTATTTATGACTGGAGGCTGGGTTGTAGGGTGAGCAGAACAGCAGTATACGGAAATAACCGAAGCCTTCCTGCTGGTAAAATGTGTGATTTCCACTGAGCGTGACAGTGGACCCACACGGTTCCACAGCGGAGTCCAGCACTGCAGGTTGGGGCTGATTTGGAAAGAAATCTGGGCAGAAAAATGGATCCAAAGTGATAAAACAAAGCCTTAAAATGTAGCTCTGGAGGCACAATTTTGAAGGGCTGAAACGTGCAAATGCAGAGCATCACTTTGTTGTTCCTGAGTTGAAGTACCCCAGCTCCACCACTAGAGGCTCTCCTGCTGCTGTCTGAGAATGAGCCGCGTCGCCTCCACTTTGTCGACCTGAAACAGATCGTCCTGCATGCAGAGTCTGCAGGGACGGGAGGCCGGTCACACAGAGCGAGGTCAAATCAATGACACGGCGATGAAGGGTGGCGAGGAGCGCTCTCGGAGGCAGAGGGACGGACCCGATAAAACGTGTGCCGTAAAGGCAAAAGAGGCCACCAGAGACTGACACTTGATCACAACCAGAGTCGCTTAATTGAAAAGTGTGTTCTCTAGCAAAAGATGAATCGTGTGCTCAAGAGCCATTTAAGGGAGGTTGTGACCTGCCGGCTCAGACTGGAGGATGAGAGCAGGGGCCTGAGGGACTCTTTACGTCACCATACGCTTCATGAAGGTCACATTTCTTTTCATTTTCCGTCATCTGAAAGTCGAAACTGTGATTTCTGTGACTGAAGCAAAAAAAAAAAAAAAAAAAAGCAGTTTTAACAGGCCAAGGGTGGATGCAGTCTGCAGCTGCACCACTAGATGTCACTAAAACCCGGCTGAAAGGCCACATCTTTACCCGGGACTTGGTACCTTCTGATTGGTCGTACCTGCAGGCCTGTTGGGTAATTCCTCTCCCAGTACAGTCAGACGTCCGTGATGGTGATGGCAGAATGCAGCTCATGAGAAAGCAGTGATAGTTAGTTAGGCTAGCTTTAGCTTAGCTGCTCACTACAAACGGCTGGAGCAACCACAGCTGACAGGTTTAAGGGATGACTAATAGTTTTTGGGCTCTCAGCATCCACATGGTTTGGGCTTTACGTTGCTCTATAGGATCTGTTTAATTAATCTCAAGCAGCTGTTGATGGTTTTAGGACGCAGTTCTGTTTAAAAGAGTGATCTTTAAAGAGGAAGTGAAACCGTCTGGGCTTAACACACTGGAAAGTGGCCCATCCTGCTTTTCTCGTCGTTTATCCTCATTGTTGCTAAAGCACAAAACTCGACAAGGCTCATCTTTTTCTGTCCGTGTTATCATTTGTGTGAGAGAAATCTCGCTTCCTGTTTGTGACCAGTAAGATGGTACGTCCCAGTCGAAAAGGCTGAAGGTTAATAAACGGTCGTTGCGTTAAAGGACCGTCAGACTCCTCCGATCACACACAAAGACGTCTGACAGTCATCGATTCAGTGAATTATTGAGAGCTTGGAGAGAGGAGAGTGCGGCTGGGGGAGTGTGTGGCTGGAGAGCTTGCAGCAGCATTCGGAGGTAAATGAAGCAGCCCGACGGACTGCGGGGTGGCTGGGCCCGTCACGCCACGGGCCCGTTACACAACGGAGGCGCGGTTCTGTTCAGAGCCCACGTGAAAGGAAAACTCATCCGTCTGCATGGGGACTCCTGCAGCGGCTGAAATCCTTTAAACGCTGCCATCTCAGCTGTTCTCCTAGCTGTTCTCTCTGCTGTTCTCTCTGCTGTTCTCTCAGCTCTTCTCTCTGCTGTTCTCTCAGCTGTTCTCTCTGCTGTTCTCTGAGCTGTTCTCCTAGCTGTTCTCTCTGCTGTTCTCTGAGCTGTTCTCTGAGCTGTTCTCTGAGCTGTTCTCCTAGCTGTTCTCTCAGCTGTTCTCTCTGCTGTTCTCTCAGCTGTTCTCCTAGTTGTTCTCTGAGCTGTTCTCCTAGCTGTTCTCTGAGCTGTTCTCTGAGCTGTTCTCTCTGCTGTTCTCTCAGCTGTTCTCCTAGCTGTTCTCTCTGCTGTTCTCCTAGCTGTTCTCTCTGCTGTTCTCTCAGCTGTTCTCTCAGCTCTTGAGGCTGATTGTCGGTTTGTTTTGAGCTGATCGTGGATCATCTGATGGACGGGGGGGCTCGTGCATTATTAACGCAGACGAGCAGACAGGAAATGGTCTGCAGTGTGTGGCTGGGGGAGTGTGTGGCTGGAGGAGTGTGTGGCTGGAGGAGTGTGTGGCTGGAGGAGAGTGTGGCTGGAGGAGAGTGTGGCTGGGGGAGTGTGTGGCTGGGGGAGTGTGTGGCTGGAGGAGAGTGTGGCTGGGAGGGAGTGTGGCTGGGAGTGTGTGGCTGGGGAGTGTGTGCCGCAGAGTGTGTCCCCCGTCTCCTCCTCCAGATCTGTGTATTAATAACCAGGGTTATTGACTCCAGCCCTCTGCTGGCTGCTCTATTTTCAAAGCCCTTTTCTTCCTTTGCAGCTTTCCGCTGTTTTCTGGTAACAACTAGATTTAGCAATTACGGATCAGAACTCATCTTAATCAGGCTAATGTGCTCCTGATGGGCCAGGCTGCGTCTGGCCGCCTGCATGTGTGAGAGCTTTCCGCCTGGTTGGAAGCTCGCTTCCCAAACACGCCAGCGGTCCTGAGACAGACTGGGTTTTGCCGCCTGCTCTGGGTGGCTGTCTCTTTGTCTTGTGAGATCACTGCGGCGTGCAGGTTGCTTTAATAGCAGGGTGCCTTTTCTTTGTTCCCCGCTGACCCGTGGAGAGTTGTCCTCCAGCCCTGATCAGCAGCACCTTTTCTTCCCTCGTCTTATTTGAGCCGCCGTCCCGCCCAGTGTTGCCGGCTTACTCGAGCGTAACATTGCATGTGCAGCCAGGTGTGAGCGCAGAGGGCCGAGTGGCGCCTCGCCAACCCGGGCCGAGGCCTCTTTGTTCTGCAAATGAAGCGTTGTTGAGTCGGGATCTCACTCTGGCTTCTGTTGCTTCGAGTCAGGAAGCTCAAGAAAGCGCCGGACACGTACGCTAGCCTAAAATCATGTACCCTGCTCTCCTCATCTACTGCTGAAGTGTGTGGCTGAGGTGTGGCTGGAGGAGTGTGGCTGGGAGTGTGTGGCTGGAGGAGTGTGTAACTTTATATGTTTCTCCTCCCGATTAGCCAAGCGGGCCTTGGGTCAGGTCAGTCTGATGATGACCAGCTTTGTTTTTCAAGCTCACAGATTTGCATCTGCATCAGGAGGGCAGACACACACACACACACACACACACACACACACACACACACATATATCACATTTGTTCTTGACATGGATCAAGATCATATCAATATTTGATTTCCCCCCCGTGTTTCATCTCTCTGGATGCTCTCCACCTTTCAGCAATTTATTAATAAAACAGCCTCACTTGTGACAAGCTGCCGCCTGCCACGCCCTCCACGCCCTCCGCCCGCCTGCCCGCCTGCCTGCCCACCCGCCTGCCTGCCCTCCCGCCTGCCCTCCCGCGCCCGCCTGCCCGCCGCCTACCCGCCCTCCCGCCCCGCCGCCTGCCCTCCCGCGCCCGCCCGCCCGCCGCCCGCGCCTGCCCCTCCCGCCGCCCGCCTGCCCTCCCCGCCCTGCCCTCCCGCCCGCCCACCCCCGCCGGCCCCCGGCCCGCCCTCCTGCCCGCCGCCTGCCCTCCCGCCGCCCGCCTGCCCTCCCGCCTGCCCGCCCGCCTGCCCGCCTACCTGCTCTTCCAGAGCCTCAACCCTCCGCAGCCATCATGGGGAACCCCGACTCCCTGCCTCCAACAAACAACCTCGGGTCTTTTTATTTGTTTTAAATCCATACAGCCATTACAGGACATTGTGAGGCTGCGCCTGGGCCCACAAACGCAACCCCCCCCACCCCCACCCTCCCCGTCTGCTCCGCGTGAAGAATTACTCTCAGATATGAACCGAAGGGAATTGGTGGGGGTGGGGGTTGCGGTGCGTTCCTGTTTGAGAATATTGCTTTCTTTCCCGCTCGTGGAGGAGCCCGTGCAGAGAGCAGAGCCGTTTGTCGAACAAAAAAAAAAAAAAGAACTATTTGAACAATAGAAACAGAAAGTAATTTGATAGAAGGGTTGAGAGTGAAATGAGTTTATTTTGTCACTCCTGGACGCTGTTTGTGAGTGAATGCTGAGAAACTGGAGAGATTTCGATGTGTGTTTATCGACTGCTGGATGTGAACGCAGCAGGGCAGAGGGGCTCTAATCTCTCAACACGTCACAGTCCATCCCGCTTTGCTTGCGTCCTATTTTAAGTTTATTTTTCACAAGTTTCACATGCGAATGCGACAAAATGCATTGTGGCTGTATTATTGACCAGAGTTGTGTCCTGGTCAATATTAGTGCTTCTTTTTAAATGTGTTCAATTTTAAATATGATGATTATCGATAGGATAACTGGAAAAATTAGACACCGAGGTTACAAACCTTGGCCCAAGGATACAAACGGAGAAATCATCCTTCCTGACTGACATATTAAAGCTGCTCAGTTCATTTTCTCATGTTTTTGCCAAATGTTGTCCTTTGCTATCATAATGCTAATCCACAAAAGTTAAATGTCAGTGGGTCCTTGAATTCAGAACTGTTTCTCTTTCTCGGATACTCTCATCATCATCCTCATCATCATCCTCATCAAAAGACGGATGAAAATGACTTCTCTTCACATCAAGAACTCGATACTGTCTGCTAGCATTGGGAGTGAGCGAGAGCTAATGCTTGTGCCATTATTAAACATTGATCCAGGTCGGTGAGGACGGGAATTGGAGAGCAGGAATGCTGCTTTGCTGAGAAAAGATCAAGGTCGTTTCAAGGTCAGTGTCTTCCTCCTGCTCTAGTTTATGTTGGCGGGTTCCTGAAGGTGGTGCTCGGGTGTCCGTCATCAGAAACACCCATCCTCTCCCCTCCGTCACAGCGGGTTCTACTTCCTGAGGGCCACCAAGCTGAGCGATGGCTGGACTCTTCCCTCCTCCTCCTCCTCCCCCACCAATGTGGTACTCACTTCTCATTCCTCACCCACCCCCCATCCCCACCTCTCTCTCTTACAGTAGATCCTCTTTGCTCTCTCGCTAAGCCCCTTTCTTTATTCCTCCGCTCACTCTCTCTGGTCAAACAGATAGCCTCCAGCTCCCTGCTTTCTTCCACTACTGGGCTTATAGTTTGTCTTTTTTTCTCCTCATTTTTGGCTCCATCTGATCCATTATTAATCCATTTCGGGGGCTGTGGGCCGGAATTTATCTGTCACTGTTGGTCAGACTGATCGGCGGCCTTGACGGGCTCTGTGTGGGGCTGCCGTGTCGGTGAAGCTTTTGTGACGTGTTTGTGCAGATTCTTGGTTTGGAATGCAGGAATTGAACTTTTTGCAGCGTGGTATTGATTGTTTAATGCATTTTTCCCCATTAATGCATCACTGTGAAGTAAACGTTGATGAAATGGCTGCAGAATAATGGTCCCATTAGCGTTCACTGGTTTGCTACCAGACAGAACGTCTCTAAGAGCTGATTTATTGGCCCATTTTCCTGTCATCACGATTGAAGTTCATGCTGACAACTTGTTTAAAGCCTTGAATTGCTTTAATATTTTATTATCTCTATTTTATTATTTTTTCCCTCCAGGACAACCTTGCAGCTAATCCCATAGCACATAATGTCTTTTAGCGCCAGGCTAATCCCACATCGTTAACAGGTTCTTGGAGATTTAAATCCGGCTGTAATCCTCATCCCTGGTTTACATTTCAACATATAATTCCGACAAACATTATTACATAATAATGTTGTTGATCGCAGATTAAATGTTAATGTTTACGGTAAAACCTTCAGTGTTTACACGTCAGGCTGAGTTACATAAATTCTATCCAGGCTCTGCTGCTTTTCATCTATATAATGATGCTCTGAGTGGATCTCGGGGAAATCTCTGTACTTTTTGGTGCACAAACTCCACCGTAGGTGTCCACCGATGGTTTTATAGAAAAGAAAAGTGAAGTGTCGTGCGTTTTCATGCACGTGGGCACTTCAGCGCGGACATTAAAGGCATATTTTTCATCCTGCTCCAGCAGAAAGACGAAACCCTGATGAGGCTGAAAACATGATTGTTTTTCATCTTCTGCTGCCATTAATCAGATCTGCTCTCAGAGGAAGAATCAGATTTTCTCTAATGATGCCATGTTCTTTATTGGAGGAACGTGATGGAACCGGCCCAGCTGTGAGTTGAGCTTGGGTAAGGTCATGTCGTTGGAGCCGCTGTGTTGCTTTCGAAGGTCAAAGCACCGTCTTTAACTCATCCAGAGTCTTGCTCACAGGTCATGAGTCTCTGTTGACCAGTCACCTGATTACATGCTGCCGAGCTCAGCCAGTCAGCGCCTCTGTATGGCAGATGCTAATGTGCTAACCACGCTAAACCTCCTACCGCCGCTCCCGGTCTGGAGGCTACCTGTTGGCACACCTCAGCCTGCTGTGGCTCTAATGGCTGCGTAAAGGCTTTAGCACCGATTGTTCCCGCGTGTCACACAGAGATATTGGATTACTTCTCATCACCCTGCGTGTCTCCTCCTGTATCTCCGAACCCTCTTACTCATTAGCTTAAGGCCTTTAATCACATTTTGAGCAGATACGGGTGAGAATCGTGCGGGGAGGATGATGCTTATGAGAGCTCTCCTGCTGCTGGTTGTCAGGGAAGGTAAAGTGGAGGACCTCCATTAGGGCCCACTAATGTGCCTCCTGCAGGAGGCGCATGCAGGGACTGCTGCTGCTCTTCGTTTGCATGCGATTGCTGGGAAATGCTGTAATGGCTGTGGGTGTGGCGGCTTCCTCTTAGAGGGGAACGGCTGGCGCGCTGTCAGAGCAGACCGTCTCTGGTTGGAGGAGCAGCCCTGGTCATCGCCAGGACGAGCAAGCTGGCGACGCTAATCAGACTTCCAGAGAGTTTCAGCATGATGTTTGATCATCCGCTGGGCGACCCGCTGGGCCGCTACAGGAAACGCTCCAGGGTGGAATCGGCCAAGAGGTTCTGGAGGGTGAGTTGCATTTTCCCTCCCGTCAGAGTGTGAAGTGAAAATGAACTGGCTGTTTCAGAAGCAGGGAATAATTGGGTGCGTTCGCGACAGAGCGAGAAACAGGAAACATCTGGAGAGACATTTATGCAGGCAGCAAACTGAAGAAAATGAACCATGTTGGAGCCTGACATGAAATTAAAACCTTAACCTTGGAGCTCTGCATAATTTGAAAAGGAAAAGTTTTCAGTGTCCTGGCAAGGGTACGCTGTTCCAGTGCAGGCTCTACTGCTATCGCTGGAAATGAATAATTATTCGTGTCCGTGTGCTAAGTTATGTACATACTTAAAATCAGAAACCCAATTTTAAGGCTTTATTATCTAAAGTCTAGTCCCGTCTTGCTGATACCACTTTGCGGTATCGCTCTGATGAGCCTGGACGTGATAAACTCCTGGTCCCCTCTGGAAATCCCAGCAGCAGACCTGAGATCAGGTCGGACTTGGAGAGAAACCAAACTTTGTCGGTTGCTCTAAAGGTTACCCCGGGAGAGGTGTAAACTTAATGAAAGCGCTGTGCTGTCAGGCGGCAGGACCAAAATGCTCCCCCTGGACGCTCGCTGTGGAAGGCTGAAGTGGACTCTCTGCTCTGAATGCAGATGAACGGCCGCTCGTCTGGGCGGCTTCCGCGGAATCAAATCTGGAGTGAAATGGGGGGTGTGTCTTGATCCCCGCCGTCTCAGTAGCTTAGCTGGGTGACATCAATCTCGCCGGCCTTCGCGTCTCTATCATCGTGAGCGCGCAGGCTAAACTCTCGCCGTCTCGTCGCGGCGACCTTTCCTCCGCAGCGTTTATGCTGCGGCGTGGAGCGCGCCACCCCACTTGAACCCACTCTCCTGGGTGTCAGTCAGGACGGGCCTTCATGGGTGCCTGGCTCTCAGCAGAGGAGCTCCTCCAGGGTTTCTGCCTTTCTCTCAGCTTTAGAGGGACTTTATCAATGCAGAGAACCTTCCAGAAGGTTGTTGGTCTTGTTGTTTTGCTGTTATTAGCTGCAGTTCCACTGTTCCGTTGATTGCTAAGTAGCCGTCTTCTCATAGCAGCCAGCCAATCTGAGCATTTCCTTCTCCATCTAAGCTAACTGGCTTGTTTGAGGCTGTGGAGATGGATACTTTATTAATCTCCAAGAGAAATTCACAAGTGCCAAACGAGTCAAACGTGGTGGAATGGGCACGTGCACAGAGCAGCAGCTTGCAGGTCTGGATGGAAAACGCAGGCAGCCGCGATGGCAGCGGCTGGTTGGAAATGTTACTTTGATTTGCTGGGAAATGTGAGCGGAATCTCACGGATAAATATTTATGGGGAAGTACTTGAGCCACCAGAGCGGCTGTAGCGGTTTGTCTGCTGAAACGTTGGTTATAAACACGGAATCAAAGAATCGTTTGTCCTCATATGAAAGATTTCAAGGTTGCTGAGCTTAACGTCCAGAACAAGATGAATCCTCCCGCAGGAAAACACTGATTCTCTCTGTCTTCCTCACTGCGCTCCTCCCCAGGTATGTGTATTTCATGCATGGCTGCTGGCTGTAGCCGCATGTCGCGCAGTCTCAATGCACCTTGTCTAGTCTGGTTTCACCCCCCCAAAACCCATTCCATGCGTCTTTTCCTCTGTAGCTCCCTCTTTCTTTTAACTCCCTCCATCTTTCATTGCAGCTGTGAAGCTGACAGGACTGTATTGTGTGTGTGTGTGTGTGTGTGTGTGTGTGTGTGTGTGAGTGAGTGTGAGGGATTGCAGGAAATCGGCACCAATTCCACTCTGCTTTTGTTCACTTTTCTGTCGTAGCGGGGAACAAGCTAATGGCGCCACAAACGACTTCTGGGCACGTCACCGGTTTCTCACAAGTTTTTGTTTTAAATGACCCCCCCGCAGCAATTAGTCAGAGCGCTGCTCGGTCACGTCAGCAGAAAGCGACCAGCCGTTTATTTGTAGAAGTGACGGATCATTAAATGGAGCAGTTACGATATCAGGCAGGCAGGTTGTTCAGTTTAGAGCCTGGGGCGCTGCTGCACGTGTAATAAACTAACAAAGTATGTTAACTTAAGGGGAAACACAGTGCAGTTCACATTTAAGTCATGAATGAACTCAGAGATACTCCAGGGCTTTAAAAGCAGGGATCTGGTTGTGTTGTGGGTCGAGACCATAACTACAGTGGACTATCTGTCGGTGTGTAAAACGAAAACACGCTTTGCAGTAGCAGAAAGACGTCTGATAGACGTGGTGTGATGTCCCAGACGCTGACAGCGCCATTAGTCCCAACCATAATGATTCATTCATTGCCTTGTGGAGGAAGGTGTTTCCGTTTCCACTGTTCTACCTCTGCGTCACATGACTCTGCCCCTTTAACGCCTCCTTCACTGTTGACACACACAATGTCATCCTGGCGACGCGGTCCGACTGTTCCGAACGCGTTCTGATGCCCTTCGTGGTCTCACGGCTGGATGCTTGGGCGGAGTAGCTCTTCGGTTCTGGTTCCATGGCTGGGCGAGCGTGCATCTTTTGACAGCGGTATTGCAGCCTAAACTGTTGCTGCGATGGGCGTCTGGCTGCAGAACCTTTTATTATTCATGAGCAGGAGACTCTGGTCATTGCAGACATATGTCTTCGGGGGCGACTCCCCCAGCCTTTTAGCAAAGCAGACGCCAGGAAGTCAGCAGGAGGGTTTTTATCGTGGTGCTTGAAAGGTTTCCCTGCTGCGGGTTCATTCATCTCTCATGGAGCATCAGCCAGCTTTGCACGCCTGTGATGCTGCGTGTTGGTGTGCTCATGAAAACCGGCGCTGTTAGCAACAAGCTAGCAGAAGCGAGTGTGAATGTGCGAATTTGGCTCTTCTCTGATCGTGAGGACGCGCTTCCTGTGACATTCCCACTCGGCGTAAAAGTGCCTTGTTCTGCTCCCGAAAGGCTCTCAATTGTTTTTGTGTTGTTTGTTTTTAATTGCTGTTCCACTTTACCTTTAATTCAATGAAAAAGCCTTTAAAAGCCACTCAGCCCCACAGTGATGTTGATCAAGGACTATCAGAAATAGCCTAAACAAGCAGATATTTAATCCGCAAATTGCTTTTGTTCCTAATAATTACAGTAGCGTGCGGTAATATTCACGGATGGTTCAACATCTTGCGAACGAGTGTCATTAAAATGAGAACGCGACAGTGTTGAGTTTGAGCTTCAAGGAGCTACAAATAGCCTCCTTGGAACGCTGCGTGTAGCTCCTCCGCTCGTCGAGCCTCAAACGCTCTGGCGCCGACATGGATCAGCTCAGAAGTGGATGGTTTCAGCGCTGCTGCTCCCTCCTCATTAGGCGGCGCCTTCTCGCCCAGATCTCAAGGTTCGGCGCCCACGTAACGGGCAGACACCGTAAGATTCAGCGCCGCTGTGGTAACACGTCGGTTTGACCCGGCCCAACTTGCGGCAGAGACCTTTAATGTCAGGATCGAGTATTCATGCAGAACGGTTTGGATGACAAAGTTTCTTCCGTCCTGCGGGGGCCACAGTTGTTCTCTGTCGCCCCCTGTTGTTGTTAAGTCAGAACAGCCGATGTTGAGTGGATGAAAGCAGAACTTCTGATCCGACAGGAGAACTCGGCAGACACCGTCTGACATCAGAGCTTGCGGGAGCTTCAGCAGGTCCTCGTCTTCATGGCGGTGCTGCAGGGCGGAGGGTGCAGGCGGAGTCTGCGTCGGACCAGTGGCGGTTCAGTCTGGGGGCTCCGTGACTCCCCTCAGCCTCAGACGGCCTCGCAGACTGCTGGCTGCGCACGGCGCCGCCTTCCTCCTCCGTCTCCAGTTTGACCACTCAGGCCGTTGCTGCTGGACCACCTCAGGTGCTGCCAACGTGCGCCTGTCAGCCTTCCAACCGAAGCGGTTTGAGTTGAGAGTTTTACAGCCTTTTTGCATTTACGGGTCCAGACTAGTGAGTCTTTGGCGCTGTCCCCGTGCTCTCCCGTAATGGGAGCGTTTGTCCCTCCAGCTCTGATATCTCCTTTTCTTTGTGCTCTAATGGTGCTTTTGTGCGTCTGTTGGAGCCGTCGTAAATCCAGCTCGTGAAAGCCCATTTCATGGCCGTGGTGTTTCACACTGAAAGCATTTAGATAACGGAATAGTGGAGGAAATTGTGTTTTACAGTAATTTCAGTTTGTTATTGACTGTTTTTTTAAAACTGAACAGGGAGGAAGAGTAAGTATAATCATCATTGTCAGGTGTTTTGTTATTGCTGCAAAGCTTTAACTCCCCTGCAACAGCTCAAGAACTTTGTTTCTCTGCGGCACACTGCTAAAAAGAAACACATGCAGCACAACTGTGGGAAGAAATTTAAAGTTTGTCCACAGTTTGAAAGGAAATGTGCAGGCAAACAAGCAGAAGAGTGAAACAAAATGTGCTGCTGCACCAAATAATCGACCAGATTCAGACACAGACCGTGTATAATTCTGATGAGTCGGGGTCATGTGACCTGAATATTCACATGCACAGTCCCACAATTGTGTGACTATGGCAACCGGAGCTCATCTACGGCCGCTTTGTGGTGCCTGTTGGGTGATTAGCAAAAGCAGTTTTGTACATATTCACGTGAAGAATAGGTTTATTTTTGGCGGTTTTTAAAATGGGAAAAGATAAAAATGGTCAGCAAATTTACAAAATCACTGTTTAGATCTAATTAAACTGTTACAATCTACACAAACAATCTAGGCTGCAGCTTTTTGTCTGTTTTTTCAACTGGCCGACAGGGGGCAGTGTGTGCAAGATCGTTTGCCGTCCTTCAAAATTAACGAGTTAGACGATGTTTTGGTGAAACTTTAGTTTGACGATAAAAATCGCTGGTGCCAAACTCTCAGAGCATCCTTGAATCGTGATATGAAAGAAGAAGAAGAAGAAGAATGTGCTTTATTAAGGCTGTAATGCTCCAAAGCTTAATTTCCTCGGGGGTCATCTCTGTGTCTCCACATCTGATAACATCAGCAAAACACAACAGCTTTCATCAGATTTTTATTCATGCGAGAGGAGAACAGAAATTCCCCGCTCACCTGGCTGCTCGGAGCCGGAGCAGATTGAAAAATGTGCCTTCGGGGTCTCCGTAAACAAGTTTCTGGTGAAACATTTTTAATAAGAATGAGGGTTTGTATTTAAAAGTATTGTTGGGGCTGATGTGTTGCAGGAGTCTGCAGGATTCTGACCTCTGCTTGCTGCTGCTTCCTGCTGCAGACGGCGCAGCAGCAGATTAGCGGCGGCGGCGAAGGCCAGAGGCTGTAAAAGCCCTCTGATGAAACTGAGGCGAGGCGATAAGACGCTGACCTCGCAATCACCGAGAGCCGCTGATCCTGAACGCTGCCCCGGTGATAACGGGATCCACGCTTCACTGTCGGAGGAGACGGCGGGACAGATTTCTGTTTCCTGTTGTTTCAACGGACGATGGACAGATGTCGACTTTATCTCCTCTGTCGTCACAGGGATAGTTGTTTTATCGCCTCTCTGTACAGCAGAGTGTGAACGCCGAGCATCAGATGTCATGTGAGCAATAATCTCCTCCCCCACCCTCCCCTCAGCACGGCGGCAGCCTGAACATCTGAACACTGATAGCATAGCTACCGGCCCCGAGCCTCCCAACATGGCCACGATGCTCCCACTTTGGCCCCGGTGGCTGCTAAGTGTCGTTCTGCTGCTGTAGCGCTGACTCCATGTGATGGAGAGGTCAGAGACTTCCTGTATCAGCTGTGTGTGTGTGTGTGTGTGTGTGTGTGTGTGTGTGTGTGTGTGTGGAGTTGCTACCCTTGCAGCACCTTTTTATTGCAGCATTACAGCCGCCTGGCGGTGTTCTTCCTGGATTTAAAATGAGAAATCAATAGTTCAAGGCTTAGTAGGGTGGTCCCGCTTTTATTTTGAAATGACATAGGCACTCGGGTGGTAGAAGGACAAACGGGCTGATACCCACGCTGTGATTTAAGCCAGCGTTTCCTTTCCCGGCGCTGCTGAACGAGATCATCGTGTTCATGTGTCCGGACAAACCAGAACGGAGGAGAAACCGCCGTCCTCTCCTGGACATTTAGGGATATTTCCCTGTATTAAACGGATCATCTCCGTCGTCCCTGAAGCAGGCCGTGTTTGAGCGTTCGTTCTGATTCCAGCTCAGTCAGGACTCATGGCCGTCACCTTTACGCGGGCGGCTGTTTTTACCGCAGCTGCTCGTCGTTCTGCTCAGCGTGAAGCGAAGGAGTCACGCCGGTCCTCGGTGTCCCTCTGATCAACCAACCACGCTCTTTCCATTTCCCTCTGCTTTGACAGTCACACACGCACACACACCCTTGTACTTCCATCTTTGTGAGGACTTTGGTAGGCATGCAGTGTTACCCAGCTCCTTACCCTAACCCTGACCTAAACCCAGTTTACCCTGACCTAAACCCAGTTTACCCTAACCTGAAAACCAAGTCAAACAGGCCAAAATGTCCTCACTTTGCTAGTAGAATGAGCGTTTTGGTCCTCAGTGCGAGAGCACACACACACAAGCACAAAGCCACACACACCCGCTGACATTCGCTGAGGCTTGTTGTGGCTCTCGTCACATTTCTGGCAGGTCTGTCTCGTTCATGAGGACTGAAGCCGACGCGGCGGCCAGAAACTCTTCTAATTGCGAATGTGTTCGTATTTACGAGGCTCCAGATAAATCAGGACGCTTTTACACTTGAAGCCCAAGATCATAGAATCAATGTTGCTCCCTCAGGGGAGCTGCATTTATTCCAGAAGATGAAAATATTTCTGGGTATTCACAGAATCAGGTTTGAAGACTCTGACCTGCGTCGGTACACGAGCCGCCGCCATCATTGATTTTTCCAGGCATGCAGCATTTTCTTTGTTTTCCCTCTTCTCCTCTGACAAATGGGGCTCATTAGACTCGCTTCCTGTTGCTCAAAGTGGTGTTTTTGAGCAGTGTCTTACATTCATCTGTCTTGTTTTGCATTGAGAAGCTGATTCTTTCATTCAGGACAAAAGCAGCTGCAGTCGTTCATCATCTTTCAGTTTTCATAACCACAAGCAGACTTGATGCTTTCTTTAATTCATGTCTTTGGTTAGCTTTTATGGCCCATTATACTTCCATTATATCAATATATCACTTCTGGTTTATATTCAACAGAAATGATAAAAAGGACCTAAAACTTTCGCCGTGGCCGTCCTCTCTGTGTGTTAGTGTGATCAGTCTTTGCAACCGCCACCATTTTCTCTTATTCTTCCTGCCAAGTCAGAAGCGGTATCTTTTTTTCCTGCCAGGCCACATCTGGGACGCTGCTAACAACCGCTCTTCCAAAGCCGAATGTCTGCAGGTTAATTGCGGTTGCCGTGGCGCAGCTTTAAAAGCTTTTACTGGATGTTGTTGTATCTCTCTTAGGTTTCTGTAGAACCTTGTGCACTTTCCAAACATGAAAGCTCAGTTCCAGGAAGTCCTCCTTCCCTCCTCCCTGTCTTCCTTCCCCCACCCTCACCTTTGGACACTCTGTTCTCCGCAGCGCTGCCTGCCAGGCTCGATAGTCGTCCCAGAGCAGCTTGGCTTTCCAGTTCATCCCGTTTCCGCTCCAGCCGGACTAAAGTGCTCCGGCAGCTGGAGAACCATGAAAGGTCAGCTCGTCGGCCCCAGGCGATCGAGCTGACCCCGTGCTTGATAGAAGGCCAAGTACTGGCGGAGAGCACGTCTCCTCCACCGCCGCTCAGATCTCCTCTGCTGCAGATAAGGCGGGTCGTTATGTTCAATTTGAACCGGACCGGCTGACTGTGCGGCGAGGTCGAATTTACATCTCCAAGATGGTTGGATCACATCAAAGCCTCCGTGCTTTTACTTGCTCACCCCAAGATTTAGTCACTTTGGTCTTATATTTCTTTAAACAGACACTACAGCTGCGCTGGATTGAGAGCAGACGATCTGTACAAACGGCGTCAGCGGGAGCCTGCGGAAAATGATTTGGTTCCTTTGAATGCGCTCCCTCTCACCAAGCTTTATTGAAATCCGCCACGGACAGCTTTGACATTGAATCAGAAAAGCTTGATGAAACGGGCGATTTTGATAGCGGAATCCCAGCGGTGGAGCTTATTTAGTTTGTCTTTGTCAGAGCCCGCCCTCCTTACCCGCTTGCTTATCTCCTGTCTTATGAGACGAGAACTTTTAATGAGTTATTTTATTGCCGCCTTCCAGGAAGTATGCCCCTGCTGGCAATCTCACCTTTAATATTTTAAGTCCTTCTAATACAAAGGAATACTCGCTGGGTATCAGCCACATGTTCGGCGTACTTCCACTTCTATAATTAGCTCTTAAATCAGCCTGAGACGGAGGCAGATTCGTCCCTCTTTGAAAGCAGACAAAGACGATGCCTTTTCCGCTAAATGAAGATCTGTTTGGGTTCCAGCCTTCAGGGCCCAGAGAAACCTTTAGGTTCAAGTCAAATAGAGAGAGATTTGGTATGAGCGGCTCTCCTGGGGGCCCTCATCCAACGCAGATGACGGCCCACCTGCAGACACACTGGTTATAGTGGGACAGGAAGCTACGTGGGCTGGTTAAGCTGGGTTGCAGAGGCTAGAAGCTCTGGGCAGAGTGCGGAATGAACTGGTCGTACTGGGATATAACACATCCAGACTTGCAGGCTGGCTGTCCCCTCTCTTCCACGGAGCTCATGTTGGTGCCGCCACGCTCCGCCGGCGAGACCCAAAGGCAGAGCCAGCGCAGCGTGGAAGTCTGGGCAGTGACAAATTCGCAACAGAAGCGCTTTTTTCTGGAGTGAAACCACCGTGGAGGCCGAAGGAATGAGGAGCGAGGAGGGAGCCCCGGTGCGATGAAAGGACGCCTGGCCCACTGTGACAAATGTCCTGCCGGCTTATGATTTATCACGGTCTGAAGAGTGAGGCAGCAGCACATCCTGAAACTCCAGCCCGGCCATTGTGGTCATGAGAATTACACCGGAAAGGATGCGCTCGCTTCCTCCTGTTGTTTTCATGCTTTCGTTTCTTTATTTGAGCCATAAATTCCATTGCTGTACTTTAGAGCCAGAAGGAGAAGCGCCACAGTCGTCGCGCTGGCCTCTGAGCTACGGTGGACAAGCCGAGCTTTGTTTAATGCCTCCATAAAATAAAAGAGGAGCCCAGACCGTCTCCAGTCACAGGTCTTTTCCTCATTCAGGCAAAAGAGCAGAACTGCTGAACGGCACAGTTTTGTTGCTTACCGTGTATCGACTGTGCTTTAATGGAGCGCGCTGCCACGGCGCCGCCGCGGCTGCATTCATTAAGACGCAGCTCGTGGGCTTTCTCTCAGCGTTAAAACCTTTGGGTCTTTATAAACTGTGGTTGGGTCTGACCACAGAAGCCTGCGAGCCGCTGACACGGATACGCTTCTGCTCGTGTCACCACCCTGGTTATCTGAGTGGGTTTGCTCCTTCTCGTTCAGTTAATCTGCATCTCCCGGCCTTCCAGATGTTGCCTGGAGCTGTCGGCGCGCAAACGCGCTTTTCTTCTGAGGGGATTGAAAGTAAAGTTTTTGTACCTGGAAGGCACCACATGCCCTAAACCAGTTTGCTGTGATGCAGCGTTCTGGAGCCTGGCAGCTAGGGGACCCCGGGGCTTTGACCCGGCCTCCCAGCCCTTCAGATGTCCGTCCAAGCAGGATTCCTGGAGACTCTGGCTGAAACAGAACCAGGAAAACAGCCAGTGCCCGGTTTACCCTTCTTTAGAACGCCCTCTTTACCCCTCAAACGCCACCTGGTGGCCAACTGTTGTGTCAGAAGATGCTTTAAATCTCAGATAAAAGGGTTTTCTGAAAATGAAGGTCCGGTTCTCCGTTTCCGTAGACGCGGTAGTGACAGAGTCCAACCTGGATCTAAAAAGCATGTTGTGGAAGCGAGCTAAACCCTCGCGACTCTGAGTGCCTGATAATCCAGCAGCGCTGGGAGATTCTGCAGCTGTGTTGTTGTTGTTGTTGTTGTTGTTGCTGTTTGTGTCACCCAGCAAAAACAGGTTCACCTTTAAAACCCACCTCTGCCAAGGTCACCATGCATTATTTGCAGTTGTAACCTATGCTAAATTATGATATGACCCCGATATTATTGCTAGCTCACATGTTAATGGTGTCACTGGCGGTTTAATATTCATAACGCAAGTGTCATCTTGTGTCACCTGGAGCTGCGACGGGGATAAGTTGAGCAGTCTGATGTGGTGAAAGGAGACGACCGGGAAGGATTATGCAGAAGCGCAGGTGCAGTTGGAGAAGACATGTCTCTGTGTTGTGGCGTCTGAGGCTTGTTGGTGAGGAAAAACACAGAAAATGTGAAAACTACCATTTTCTGACGCTCTCGGCTTCACCTTCAGTAATCGTGTCAGTCTGTCGAGACGAAAACAGAAAAATAACGTGCTGTTAAGAATGTGTCGGGTAATAATAATTATAGCCGTGTAAAGACGCCTGATGCCTGTTTCTTCCACCCGAGGCAGCATGTTGCTCTCAGCCCCCGTCTGCAGGAGTGAGATGCACCACTGGAGCTGCCTGCTCACTGGTGCCCAAACCCATTTCTGCAGGTCGAGGCTGTGGCGGCGAGAGCTTTCCTCTCCGCCTGCTGCTGACATGTGCTGCTTTGGCAGTGTTCGCGGGCTCTCTCCTGGAGCGTGGCTGCAGAAGGAGGAGTGCTTGTCATTGGTGCTGTTTTAGGGGTTGTAGATAAAACGATGTTCCATCGGCTGTTATTCAGGTTGTTTTTTCTTTAAAAGGAATTATTTTAAGAGAAAGCCTTCTCAAGGTGTTTGAGAAAAACACAAAACAACTCTAAACCATCCTTAGAAGCCACGTTTTGTGCACTTATAGATTCTCGTTGTCATGACAATGAAGCTTTCTAAAACACAATGTGTCACCTGCTAAGAACAGCTCGTTAGCATTTATTAGCCGGGAGGAACAGAACCGAGCTTTGAAGGCAAACAGGCCTGAAATTGCATTTTAGTTCCTGCCCAATTATTTCACACGCTTGCATGTCCACCCCCATGCAGTAGGTGGCGGTATGAATTAGGGCTGAAATGAATAATCGAATAATTTGAGGAATATGATTACTAAAAACCTTTGATAAATTTCTTTGTGTTGAAGCTTCGTTTAAATTCGGTCCACTATACTTCGCACTGTGTTTGGCATCGATTGTCATTTCTGCTGCGCAACGCGCTCGCTGCTTCGGCTGCTGATACATCAATGAAGACCGATGTGAGGTGCGGATTTTTTAATTTAACGTTAAAAAGAAAATAAAACATAGTTTAATGTACCTACTGTAAGATGCAGTTAGCCTAGCATATTAGCACAACGCTGCTGCTGCAGCACCTCCAAAGGAAACAGTCGGTCTATGCTAAAAGTCCGCAGATCGGACCAGAAACAGCAAGCTAAGGCTAACGATAATTAGCAGCAGTTAACAGAAATCGGTGTGATCCATGACTGAGAGAAGTCTGCTAGCTAACGCACTTTGTTTACCGCTCTGTGGAAAGGCTGATTCACAACTGTAATAATTGTGGCTGCTACTCTGCTAGCTATCATGTTCCCCCAACTCAGCTAAGCTTTTAAAATAATTATAATAATAATCCACGGAAAATAAAGTACTATAGTGAGTTTGTTAAAGCCTGAATTTCAGTTAGTTAAATTATAAAAGTTTGATATTATTTTGTGCATGTTCAATGGAACAAGAACGTTACGGATGCTTTTCAATAAAGTTAGAGCGATGTAGAAAAAAAAAACAAGTGTGCGCAGTATACTTCTTATCCGATTACTCGATTAATCGCCAGAATACTCGATTACTAAAGTAATCAATGGCTGCAGCCCTAGTATGAGTGCGATTACACCAGTAGCACCAAACGTTTGGTATTTGTCGTGACCCTGACAACTCTGTGTGGATGCTATAGATCTACATTTTGTGGATTTGTGTTTTCAGGAAGCATTGATGGTGAATTTAGTGCTGTATCGGTCGCATAACAGACACCTTTCTGCACAGCGCCCACATCTGACACATGGTATTCAGATTTAGACACTCAAGATGGTGCTACAGGAAGGCCCGACTGGTTGCTGGTCTCCAGCAGGGTGGACATACGGCACACGGCGTCCATACTAATGAGGAAAAAAAATCAGGAAACTCAGTGAGCATCGCTCACCGGCTGCCCGGCATGGTCGCGGCGTCTGCTAATATTTCACGGCTGAGTGGTGTGAAGGCTGATGAGTCACACCTGGCATGAAGTGCTATACGCTGCCGGGAGGAGAAACCGCATCCCGAGGCGTCCCGTTCGTGTCAGAATGACGAGTGCAGAGCTGCATTTATGTGAGGACCTCACACAGACTGCGCAGTGAGGAGACGGGCAGCGGAAGGAAGAGATGGAAAAGCAATTACGTTTTTTCATTTCCGCCGTATCTCCACGCGTTCTGTCATGTGTCAGAAAAACAAGAGCTGGAAAATAAAAATTGAAGCAGTCCTGCGCCGTGCCGCACCTCCAGCTGGGAGAATTGCAGAACTTTGCTCTTTCCCGCCGGCGGAGCAATCACGCCTCCACCCCTGACCTCGTTCCCCCGGCAGAACGTGGGCTTTTATATGTGGATGAACTTCCTCGTGAGATCAGTTGTTGTCGGAATTGATGTTCCAGGAGGTGGCACAGCAGCTTCAGGTGGAGATGGAACCTCCCTGAATGGGTTTAACCAAACCGAGTCACGGCGTGTTACAGTCGCACAGCAGCTTTTGTTTTTGATGCTTTTCCTTACACTGGTCCGCCTGGCGACCATTTAATTACTTAATTTTTTTATTTAACCTTTATTTTACCAGGTCAGTCCCATTGAGACACAATGACCTCTTTTTCAAGGGAGGCCCGGCCAAGACAACGGCTTAAAACAATAAGTTAAAAGGGGTTCGGAGGTCACAACAAATACAGATAAAAACACGACAAACACTAAAATAATATAAAATATAAAAGACCAAATTAAAACAATGAGGCTTTCAAGTGAAACAGGAGCTGTAAGAAGTCGACTCCAGGCCACTCGCAAGACGTCTAAATACTCCAAGAGAGACCAGTTCCTTCAGGTTCAGGCTGTTCTGAAGAGAATTCCAAGTAGCTGGAGCAGAATACTGAAAGGAATGTTTGCCCAGCTCGGCGTACTTTTGGAACTCTTAGCAGATAGCGGTTGTTGGAGCTTATGGAGTAATCTGGGATCTAGAAATATCTAGAAATATAGTCGCATAAATATTGGGGGAGGAGTCCTAAAATAGCTTTATATATAAAAGTGCGCCAATGCGTAAGGCGACGTGCAGCCAGTGAAGGCCACTCCCGCCTCCAAGCCTTTGATTCAGAGGTTAATGTAACGGTGAGAGATGGATGAAAGTGTTCATGGAGAAGGGGGCAAACTGGGCTCCATATCTGTCCACACATGCAGCTTTCTGCCTAAACGGACTCAAAAACGTGCCAGATTACGGTGGGACGACCGCCCCCCTCTCTTTCCCAGTGCTCTTAACTGATATTTTGTGCTTTAGCTGCTTAAACTGTCAGTTCGCTGGGACGATCGAGCGTTTGCTCGGACAGCCGTGAACAGACGGCGCTCTGGTTTTTGCCTCTGATTATGCTCGTGTGTTGCTGAGGCGCTCGTTCCTCAGCGTGGATGATGAGGACGGAGTCGGCTCATTAGGCTGAGGTTCCTCCTTATTTGTTCTTTGCTTCCTGTCCGTTCGCTCCCTCTTCCAGGCCTTTGGGGGACGGTTTACAAGGATGCACTTGTGGAAAAGCAAGCCAGCCTCGGTACTCGTGGGGTAAAGTGGGAACACCTCTTTAACTACAGCCATTATATTTATCCGCGCAATCATCGCCCATGTGGCCACGACTTTGTTTCCGCCAATTACGGAACTATAATTGGTGCCAAAACAATGCATCCGTGTATGTGTTTTAAGATAATGGCATGTCCTGATAATTTAGAAGTTTTAATTAGACCAAGAGCACTTTGTGATGATTGCGCTAGCTGCGAGCTCGGCGTTAGATCGCAGTGATTATGCAGGAGCGACTGGATGGCGCCATCTGTCCTGGCTGGTTGCCACAGCCAGCCAGTTCTTTGGTCGTGTTTAAAGGGAGCCGCCCTGAGGAGCATCCGTCGCTGCCGTCTGTCCATTTGTCAACATCGGAGCCTCGAGCTTCGTGGTCGCGGCCTCGGCGAGGTGGCTGCTGTGTTCTCAGAGATTCTACAAATGACAGCGGGGCATCGTGTCTGACCCTTGACCCCGTCGGCTGATCCTCCAGCAGCGTCAGCAGCACCACCTCTTCTTGCATCGGTGAAATCGACATTCCTGCTAATTATGTGATGCTAACCAGCAGAAGAAACTCTCTCCTTCACCTCTGCTGAGCGGAACTCTCAATGCTGATCGATCGTGTCCAAAAAGCCGACAGTGGGATCTGCCGGCTGCACCCGGAGAGGTGAGCGCTTTTGTATTCCGTCAGTTTCCTCCTCCCGTGTCTGACTCTGTAATTGGCTGGACTTTGGCGCCCGTGGAGACGCGTTGTTCCCTAATTAGAACCGTCAGCTCGTATACAGTTTGGAAACAGCCGGTGGAAACGGCGCAGAAGTAAAATAAGAATAGAATATTTTCCACAGGTTGTTTGTGGATTTTGCTGTTTTCTGCTCTCTTCTTCGAAGGATGAGCCTTTTTGCTCCGCTGGTCGCATGAAGCAACGCCGCAGTCGTCCGTGTGGGATTCCAGAGTAATTGGCTTCCCGAGCTTCCACCTTATTTTAATTAAGCGCGCAGCACATCCAGTTACAAACCAGCAACAGGACTCAACCTGCATTAATTAACAACGTTACCTACCTCTCAGAACAAATCTAAAGTTTCTCCCGGCTCTTCTGAGGGTTCCTACCGCCCCTGGATGGAATTAAAATAAGAAAGCAGGTGAAAAAACAGATGCCGGCGTGCCAGGTCTTTTTACGCAGCAGCTGTACACAAAACAGATTCTTTTTATTTTTCAGATTTATGATGATGACTTTATGATCGTCACTCCATTAATTATTATGTGATGGAATTTTTTGTTCTAATGGAATGTTTTGAAATTTTGCTGCTGTCAAATGAATGTAACCTAATTGATTGGCGACAGCTAAGCCTGGTCCTGCTCAAGGTTTCTCCCTGTTAAAAGGGAGTTTGTCCTTGCCACTGTGCTTACCTGGGGGTTCCGGCTCTGGGTTTCTGCCTCTGTAAAGCACCTAGAGACAATGTTCATTGTAAAAGGCGCTATATAAATACAACTGAATTGAACTGAATACTTTTTTAGCCTCATCTAACGTCGTAATTGTCCTCTAGGTGGCGACATCTGTCACAAGATATTTACAGATTCGCTTCTGATGATAAAGACAGGAATATTTACTTTTGATTGTAATGATGATATCAGTACAAAGGAAAAGTGGTAGAAGACGGATGGATGGATACATAGAAGTCATCTGTGCATCCCCCACCCCACAAACGCGCGCGAGCACTCACGCACACAGTTTTGTTTAGAGACGAGGTGCGCTCCCTCTCCCTCTCTCTCCCTCCCTCCCTCTCTCTCTTTCTGCTCTCTCCTCCTCCTCCTCCTCTGTTTCCCTCCGATGCTTTCTGTCTTTCCCACCCTGAACACTCCATCTCGCCACCACTTGGTATTTGGCACCTTGTCTGCGCGCCGCCGTGCACGGACGCGTCTCCTCCTCCGCGCTTTTGTGCCGCACCGGCGCGTCCCTCGTTGCACCGCCTCGTTCGTGCCTTCTGCCGGGGAAGCGCCACTGTGTCCCAGCAGGAGGGCGACCATGACCACGGCGAAGGAAGGCAGCGCAGCGGCGAAGGCGACTCAGCAGCAGGACCAGGTACGTCCGCGCCGCCGACGTTAACCCCGCGATCGCGCTAATCCGGGCTCTGATTGCGGCGCTGCGGTGTCTTTCCCCTCATCTCTGTGCTCAGATGAGGGCTCGTTTGGCAGAGAGAGTCGCTGCTCTAGTCGCGGTCAGCGCATCGCGACGATGGTTGAACATCTTGGTGCTCTGGTGGGATGATTGCCGTCGTTACGCAGCGAGTTTTATTATTTACGCGCAGGGAGACAGCGGGCAGTTTGTTCTGCGGCTTCACCTTGTTGGAGGGCAGCGGATCGCCTCAGCAACTTCTCTCAGTTGTGCGTGTGTAAAAGGGCTCAGATCAACAGTTTGGCTCCGTGTGTGTTTGCTGCCCGATGAACCAGCTGACCCGGGAACCCGCAGACTGTTGCGTGTCGGTGGTGCAGGGCGGCTCAGTCCCTCATCCTGACCCGACCCACCTCCGAGGTTCAGGCAGCAGGAACCTTTATTTTCCGATGTCCTGCTCTGAAAATCGAGCCCTGGTTCTTTTATTGCATCGAGGTCTAAATTGCTGGTTGACATTTTTATGGAAAATATTAGAAATAACTTTTGCATCAGCAGACGATGCGTAGTCTTTAATTAAGCGACTCCTTTCATTATACCGTAGATTGAGGTCTCTGTGGTGTCCTTCTGCCAGATTCACACAGTGATCTTCACCAGAAATGTGTGTGTGCTGCTCACTGTCACATGCGGGATTTTTTTTCCCCCTCAAGCAGTCATAGACGTGTCGCCATCAGCCCTCCATCTGCACACTTCATGATAAAAATGACAGAATCGCTTGAGACGGACGCGTTTCCTCCTCTGCAGACCCTCGCTCACGCCCTCGGAGGCGGTCACAGGTCGGCCGGACCCGCCCCGTGCATGTCCTAAACGATCATTTTGATGTTTGTCCCTCAAGAAAACCTGAGTTTGCTGTTCCGCATCTTTTCCTAGCTCGTCAGACGGTTTTCGGTCTGTTGAAGGAATGGGTTTGTGCTGGTGTCGATGTCGTCCCCCTCTTCTACATGGCGGATGTCGGCGGAACTTTCTGGCCTGTGACAAATTGCTTCCAACACTTTCGCTTGTAAAGTCTTGCGCGAGTGCGCGCTTAACGGACGCGCACACCAGCGACCACGTACCTGGGATACGTGAGGTCCTGCCGTGGGCCCCTGATTGATGATCCTCCGGCAGAGCGTCTGGTCCGGGGTGGGAGGACACAAATAGGGGGCAGCTCACCAGAGATAGCGAACAACGGCGGCAGCTCTCCGATTATCAGCTGGTCACAGCTCCGAGGATCTCGCCACTAACCCTCATTACCGCGCCGGGGTGGAGGCTCTGGTGGCGCGACAGGTCAGACTTGGGTGAGGGCGCCGTAATTTAGACACACACACGGGACACGTTGGAGCCTTTTGGAGGTAAAAGAAGTGATTCTCTTTTTGCAACATGCTGATCTTTACCTGATTAAACAGGGTTGTTCAGCCTGCGTGTTTGTGCCCCTCGGTCATGCCCCGTCACGTACGTGGGCTTTTGGAGACCACTTTGCAAAAGCAGCTCTTCATTAGATCTCCCCTTTACAGCCAGAGAAGTGAAGAAAAAAGAGCTGATCGTGTTTTTGACGGCTGGAACGTCGAGGGGACGCGTTTAAGGTGAATGCAGCAAGATAGCCGAATAATGCTGGGAAAAGAGCTAGCATTAGCTAAGCACACTGAAGTCTCAGCTAGGAGTGAAGCAGTCCTCCTGGATTTTGCTCTCCTGGGTTTCTGTCACTCCTCTTTCTTATTGTCTGTAGTTGTTGCCCGTTCGCTTATCGCCATGGAGGTGCTGAGGTGTCTGCTAGCCTTAAGTCGCATCTTCACGCGTGATATTGAGCCTCCGCCGCTGTTGCAGGTCTGCTCGGGAGTCGGGATCGGTGCCTGATTGTGTAGTCTGACTGTGACTCTGTAATTTAACACAAATGACTGGTTGAAAGCCGGAGCTGTTATTCGGTTCCTCTATCAGCTTTTCTGAGATAAAATATGTGAATATTTATGTGCGGGGAGCAGTTTCACCTTATCAGAAAGCAGCATCAGGATTGGTGTCAGAGGCAGCTAGAGGAGCGTTAAAGCAAGCGTCACCGGAGCTGATGTTCAACAGGGGAGACTCCAGCCTGCGGCCCAATAATTGTCCTCATTGCTGCTTTTTCACACTCACTGAGGATCACCGGCTCCAGGAGCCTTTGTGAGGAAGAGCTGGGTCAGGGGAGAGATGAGGCCATGTTGGCCCAGTTTGATCTTATTGGATACTCTCAGACCAGTAAAACCTCATGCATGAATGCTGGACTTACCAGCAGAAAAGATGCACCGAAGAACAGAAAGTGGAGGGTGAGCTACTGCAGGCGTCTTTGGACTGATGTTGGTGCTGTTTGTGTGCCTTTAATTAACCGTGTTGCGTCTAATTTACCTCTCTGTGGTGGAGCTGCTGCCTCGGTGGCCTCTTGATGAATAGCTGGAGTCATGAGTGAAGCACTCAAACAGATGTTAATTAAAAGAACAAAGTGCACATAAAGAAGTGCGGGATGTAATGAAATCAGCTGTGAGGCACCTCTGATGTTTATTTGGTGGTATTTTTCTTTGAACCTTCCCTCTGAGGCTCTCTAAGCAGGTAGGGCTTCCGTCAAATAAATATCTGATGCAGTTGGATTTTGTGCAGTTTACAGACTGATTGGAGTCACGTGACGCATAATTTCTTGTTTGAATGTCGCTGCATCTTTCCGTTAGGTTCCCTCATGGCAGTTAGCCGTTGCCAGCTCGTCCATATTCTCTGTTTTTTAAAGCTGAGTCAAAACGACAAAAACAACAGCCCAGTCCTCCTGTTTCCTCAGCTCCTTTTGGACGATGAAGAGGATGATGAAGACTGATTTAGAGAAGTAGACAACCCTGTTGTTTAGTAAACGTTTAGGCTGATTTTGACCCGTCTATCCATGATGCAGATTAAAGGTGAGGTCACCAGTCAGTCGCCACGGCGATGCGTCTCGATTGTTCTGGCGCTTTAAATGCTCTTTGGCCGAAATCGCTCGCAATCCTCGGGAGCCGGTCGCGCTAATTCGTCAATAAATATTCAGGTTTTTGGAGCACCGGTCAAACTAAATGTCAAGGCAGCCCTCCATCTTGCTAATAGCAGCGCCGACATCACCTTCGGGTTTGTAATCTCCTCATTTGGGAAAAGGTCAACATTGTTCGCACCTGTGTCTTTTTGTTGTTGTTTGGGTTTAAATGCGGATTTCAAATATTCGCACCAGTACCGACACCAGTAACACTCACTGGTCCAGTTTTGTGCTTCATCCACTGAAGTGGGAGGGGTGCATCACTAATGCTTTGTTCCAGTTGAGCCTTCCCAATCGTAGAAGAGCAAATGTGGACTCGTCCTCTCCGCCGTCTGCCGATGTGGTTTAGTTATTACCATTATGGGCTGTGATGCGAGTCATGTGTGCTGTGTTTTCTGGCCTTATCGGTTGGCTGTAATTAGGGCCCCGGAGCTGCGGAAGGCCATCAGGAGCCTCCGTGTTCCACCGAGGCTCTAATTGAAACATTGAGTGTTGCTGGCACCCCAGCCCCCACCCTCTATTTTCTCCTCCTCCTCTCGGGTCGGCGCCACCCTCACGCTTGTGACAAACACTCAGAAGAGCTAGTGCGTCACAGACCATCAGCAGGTAATTGCCAAGAGACTCAGATGCTGGTGCTGCGGCTTGACTGGGCAGATTTGCAGTGGTGGCAGCGGCGGCGGTAGGCGGGGGGCTGTTTGTGCCGGCGCAGCAGCTCAAAGTGATACATGGAACGTCATTAGCTTCGTCTTATTTAAGCGCCGGCTTCAGCGCTGCCCTCAACGCTGGCACAGGCTGTTAAATTCCCATCCTCTTGGAGATTTATCTGAAACAAACGGACCAATAACTCCCCATCGCTCAGTTCAGCGACGCTGAATTGCTCCACGAGGCCTCGTATGGAGCCCCTCAGCGTCCTGCAGGCGGCTGAGACCCGGCCCAATTCCTGGCACCAACCGCGTGGAATGAGCTCACTTTTTAAAGACCGGTCCCTCAACCAGTTTTCCTCCTGACATTTACTGCCTGTAGCGTTATTGTTATGGCTGCAATCATTTCCAGCGCTCCAGAACACCAGTCGGCATCCCAGGGGTGGAGATTTGCATACGGACAACTGCATCATGACAAATAAAGGAGGGTTGCTGGAGGCTGAAGCAGTTAGAGGTGCAGCTTCCTGATGATTTCTGCTTTTATTATCATCCAGAGCTGCCAAAGCGGAAATGGGCTTAAGTGGTTCCCATTCAACCAGTTCACACGTTCAAGAATGGCGTTCTTTGATTTGAAGGGTTCTGTTGTCTTCTTGACATCTTGGAATAGGTTTGATCGTATCGACCTCTCGTCGCCATGAGCTGGTGGTTAAACTGGAAGTTTCCTGTTTCCCCCATGAGGGCTCCACACGGGTAAACTTTGTGTTTTACCAACAGGAGCCTGAAGAAAATTCTAGCTTTTATGCCAGAGTTTGACAGCTGGGCGGAGACGGAGCCGGGCGGAGACGGAGCCGGGCGGAGACGGAGCCGGGCGGAGACGGAGCCGGGCGGGCGGGTGGCTGGACGGAGGGGTCAACGTGTCACCCGCCTGCTGATTGTTAGCGCTGACAACATTACACATCCCTTCAGTGATGTTTAGCGCTCAAGTCTGATGTACCCACTCTCGTGACATTTACTGGGCATGCCAGGTTTCCATGGAGATGTAGATGTGCGCAAAGAAAAACAACCCATTTTGCAAATCAAAGGGAGTCCATGGTTGGGGGGTGTAATAATAAATCAATAATTGTCTCACTGTCTTGTTTATGCTTTCCCTTTGTTAATGAGCAGCTAAATTGAATCAGATGCTCGGCAAATGTGCGTGTCATTCAGGGAAATGCGCGTACAGGCGCGGTTTCAGCACGTCCCGGCTAACGAGCGCCCGACTTTGTTTGAGCATGAAACGCCGCGGGAGGCCTGATTGGGCCCTTTGATTCCGCCTTTGTTCTGCTGATATGAAGATGTGGCACGTCGGCACTTTGGTGGAACGCGGGGTGCTAATTACTCACGACAAGTTAGTCCCGCATGCACGCGTTAATGGGCTCTCATCATCTGGAGTTTGGCCTTTCACAGGACACGCCAGGAAGGTTGATAAGAAAAGGGAGAATCCTCTGAATAAATTACTTCTCTGTTCCATAAATATCAACATAAACACGAGCAGAACCTATATTTATCTACGTTCTTCCGCATGCTAAAAGCCGAAGCTAAAGACGTGAGTTTCCAGCACAAACACGTCTTTGTTCTTTATCTTTTCAGAGATTATAAACCCCACACAGCCGGGGGTTCACACTCTGGAGGTTATTATCTTATTCCACTCATCCTCAACATGTTGTCAATTTCCGATGGATTATGTGCTCTTCGCCTTCTTATTCTTGTGAAATACGGATTCCTCCTGTAGCGCTGCATTACGGTGTGTTGGCGGCTGTGGCTCAGGTGTTTAGAGCGGCCCTTCGCTGATTAAAGGTCAGCGAGGTAAAGTGTTCTTGAATCAGATTCTGAACCCAGCTGCCGCGCCCTCGGCGTGCGAGTGCGCATCAACAGTTATTCGTAGTCCATTATGCTACGTGGCCCAGTTTTTGCCTCATCTGGTACATGTTTATCAGCCGTCACCAGCTGACCGCAGCCGTGTCATACTCTAACCTGAGCATCTTTTGTCGTTTTTGTCGTCATTTAGAGTTTAGCTCCCTGGTGGTCAGTTCTGGTATTGCAATGCCCTGAAAGCTGAGGCGTGTCAAGTTTTCTAGTGGGAGAACAGGAATGGCACGAAGGCATTCTGTTCAATTTTTAGATATAATCTGAAACATTTTTATTTAGAATTGTATAAAAAAAGAATAGCAGCGAAGGTTTGGCAGCAGAGTGGGGAGCCCGCGACACCCTCAGAGATGCAGAAATGTCAGACAGGGAGTGTGTTAAATGCTCTTCTATTTGTGCTCTCTTTTGCGTTGCACAGGAGAATCTGAAAGTGCCGCGCAGCAGGACGGTGTTAATCAGAGCAGTCTGAAAATCCTGAAGTGGAAACTCTGATTAAAGAAACCAGCTGCAGCAGCACCCCTGTTGCTGTTTGTTGTGTCAGGATCACGTGTTTTCTCCTGCAAACCTGGACTCCTGCATGTAAATCTGCAGCAGTAGAGGCCTCTTAAATCCTCCGAGATGGTCGTTCAGTGCGCGTGAACTCGACTCAACCGTTGTCATTCCCCTCTGATGGAAGTCATACGTTTGACCTTGTCTTCCAATGAAATTCAGCATGAACGTCCGCACATTTAAAGCTTAATGTAAAACTGTCATTTGCATGTCCGCCCCCTGCATACATAAAAACCGTGCACGTGTACGTACGCACGAAGGTCGTATTTTTATACTGTTTCAACCTGAACTTGCTATCAGCTATCGCTAACGTGCGAGGTTAGCTGTGCTTATTGCTACTGACTGCTGCTGTAACAAGTTAATTTCCCATGTCTGGGATAAAATAAAGTACTTCTTATCTTCCTATGCTTTCACAAAAACCCTCAAAATTCTGTTGATTTAATTGACATGTGTGGCATCAGTGTAATGGTCCTCACTCAGAACATTCTCTTTTTTTGAAATGTTAAGTGTATCGATGGATGACCTCACGAATCGGAACATCTGGCTTTGAAAAGCACATTTCTGGCTGTTGTTTACATTGTTTGCAGTTTTCAGTGCTTATTTCGCGTCCATTAATGTCATGCCAATGCATGACTCATGTCTGCCTGTGCTCCAGCTCGGTGAATAGTCAGAGCCGGAGGGGTTTGTAGCGTGATGCTGTCCAGCAGGAACTCTGGGAAACAACATGTTCCCAAACACTTCTTCAGAACGTCTTCAGATGACTGGCAGAAGAGTCATCTCGCTTTATTATTCAGCCAGCATTCAGTGTCCTGCTCTCTCTGTAGGAGTATAACAAATAAAGCTGGCTTTTCTTTGCGCTATACCGGTTCATACCGAATACCGGTATTTATTTTTTCCGCAACACCGGTGAGTACGCAGCGCGCGCGTAGCGCCGCCGGACATCATTTAACAGCGGACTCTTTTGCTGTGCTGCGTTCGAATGTCCTCGGAAATCGGTGAAAACCGAGTTGGAAAGTCCAAATTCTGTCCGAGTTCCGAGGACATTTGAACGCTGCATGAACGAGCACGTGAGGGCACAACGGCGTGTTTAGCGGTGAAGATTCGGAAGAAAGTTCCGAAACAGAAGTTCCGGAACGAGTTGAACATGACACAGAAGAACGTGTACCAAAAAGAGGAGCTGTGTCTGTTGTTTGGAAGTTTTTTTGGCTTTAAAAAACCGACGTCGATCAAACAGAATCCTCTGTAAATGTAGCGCTAACGCTGTAGCCGCAGGAGGCAACACGAGCAGTTTGCGGCACCACCTCAGCTGCAAACGTCTGGAATATCAAGACTACCTTAATTTAATGTTCAGTGCTTGTTAACATTGTGTAGTTGAGTTTTACAAAATATGCTTTTCAAGTTGTTTGCGAAATTTTTTTAAAAAGGGTTCTGTATTTTGACTGCAACTGTCGCGCATTCTGATTCTTTCACTTAGAATCATGAGAGCCACCTCTTTGTAAACAGCATCATTTTGTGAGACCATGCAAGCCAGTATTAATACTAGTGCAAGCCAGTATTAATACTAGTGTGCACATTAACGTTTTTCTACAATATAACAAAAGAGACGGTGCCGGCTGACTGACGTCTCATTTTAAAGCCTTTGCTGTGAACATGTTTAGAGAAAAACCCTGGAAAGACTCAGAACCATCATTAAAGAGCTATTAAAAAGAGGTTTTCTCTGAGCTGTGATCTCAATCATACGGCTCTCTAGTAGAAATACTGGTTCTAATATCAATGCTGGCATGAAATCAATGAACTATGATGGATTAAAAATATCACCAGAGCCAAGTTCTAAAAACAGGGCAGCTAATCGGGGTTAATGGTTCCCTGGACTACAGCTTCATCATCTCCATTCATCCACCTGCACTAAAAACACTACAGCAGCTCCTAACTAATGTGATTATCTAAAAAGATATCCTGCAGTAAGCTCTGAAACCAAATATTTCTGACTTGTTAGGGTTGAAATCTGCTGATCTTTGGGTGAAAAACGCACCGAGATCCGGAGAAGACGGATAACTGGCTTATTCTTCTTGAGTTTTCCTCATTTTGTCCCAGGAAGCGATTTTTCTTCTCTGAAATGAAACAATACTATAAAAGCTTTATGGAGTCCATTATAACCTTATCAGTCTTCCCACCGTGGCTGGAGTTAAGCCACCGATGTAGCGAGCGGGCCGTGATAAGCCCGAGCCAGGCTGCCTCACACAGCAGAGCCGGGTCACTCTTTTACAGCCTGGAGATTCTTCCTGGACTATAATGGTGCCTGAGATACCCGGCAGGTGTCTGAATAAACCCCCTAATAGAGCAATTATTCTCAAACAAAAGGTCACCTCAGGCGTGACGACAGGCCCGGAAATCAATAAAGATCCCAATTACCAGCGAAGCACCGGGCTGATTTGGTCACCGGCTGCCAGCCGTCCAGGAGACGATCAGATTTCAGGTCAGCCTCATTCTTTCAGTCCAGCCACCAGATGAAGTTACCACATTTTATTAAAGAGTTTCTGTTTTCTGATGTTCAAACGAGTATCGCATACATATTAGATATTATTGGATAGAAAATCTGTTTTTTTTGGTTTGGGATTGTCAGCGGATCCATTCAGGTTCATTACAATCTAATGCAGTGGAGCTAGCTAGCACGCAGTGCTAACTCTTAGCGTTAGTTTGAGGTCAGTAGTCAACAGTAATGGAGTATTTCATTAGATCGTCAACGTGTTACCTGATTTTTTTTTTGAAAAAACAGGTTCTGTGGTGAGACTGTGGCACCTTTTCCGTGTTTGAGTGGCCAGAGAATTTCCAGTAAACAGTCAAATGTGTTCCAGGAAGTTTGGTCGCTGCGGATTTACCGTCCAGTTCCAGAACAGGCAGTAAAAGCAGGTCTGTTTTCTACCTGGATGTGAAGGATCACCAGTTTGTGTTCTTTCCTTCCTGTTGCTGCTTCAGCATTGATTTTGAATTGTTGCTGCCTGGCTGTGTGAGCAGCCTATTAGACTTTAGCGTGAGCCTGTTTATTGAAGGTCAAGCTAATTTCGTGCTGGAGCGTCAGAGGAGACGCGGTGCTGTTGAGCCCAAGGACGCGTCAGAGTGTTGGACAGTAATGGCAACTGACAACCCTCGTTGCCTCGAGAGATTTCCCACTTTAAACAACCTTTTCCGAACACCGGGAAGGTGTTTTTAATCCACGTTCCTTTACTGCTGCTGGAACGTTCGTTCAACCTTCCCTCCGACGTGGTCGCTGTCTTCTCCCCGTCCATCTTCACGGGTCCGTTGGCGGCAGCGGGTCTGATGACTGTTTTGGCAGAACCGTGAAGGCCGTTTTCATATCGCTACGGTAACGGCTGGGCGCTGTGCCACAGCTGTTTTGGGGTTTAATGCACAGATATTGAACTTTGTCATGTCAAACTTGTCATTTTACTTGCAAATAAACAATAATTTGACCCCCAACTTGCATCGACGGCTTCGCCCCCCCGGACGCCACTGACTCGGTGCAGGAGACGTTCAGGAATCCTGCTTCTCTGTTTTTTTCGCCGCTCACAGTCTCCTGCTGACCGCTGAAGAGCTTCTGTAAAGCTCTCCGTCCTTGCTCCTCTTCCACCTATCCTGTGTCGTCTTCTCCTCTTCGTCAGCTTCTCTCTACACCTCCTCCTCCCCTTCTTCCTGTGCTTCTTCCTCTCCTCGGCTCCCTGGAGCGCCAGACTGTCATCAATTTGCAACAGTTTTGTTTTCCTCCCCTGGAGAAGATGATATTCATAAACTTTAAATCCATTCTTTATTCTTTAAAACACAACACCTATCAGCTTAGCATGGATCGCCTGTGTAGAGATCCGGAATAATTTAAAGATGATTTTATTTAAGGTAAAAAATTGAGCGTAAAAAGATTAATCTTGAATAAATATTAGTGTGAATCTTTCTTTTTAATCTGCTTTTAGAATTAACGTCTGTCTGATCTTCAGGGTTTCTGATTTATATTTCCTGAGTCGCCCCGAGTCGGCTCTTTACACAAATAATAAAATAAAGGGAATAATTAAATGTATAGTTAGCTGCTGATTTATTTCCTGGAATGGTTGGTCTTCTGCCTTTTTTAAACCAATCACGTAACATTTCCTCGGTTGATACTGCTAAATTTAACAACACTAATGGTGAGAATTCACCAGGATCCGGATTCAGGCCTCCAGACTCGTCGGTCGTGTCATCGCAGGTTGCAGCTCTGTTACCGGAGCTGCTCCCCGTGTTCAAGCTAAGCTCTGCTGATGTAGCGTCTAAAGTGATGTTCAGCAGCGAGCGTGCTATCGATGCCATCTCTGTGCTGAATTATTTATGCAAGAGTTCAAAGAAACCTGTTTCTTTCTCTGCTGTGCGTCTCATGCTGAAGTTGCCCGCTTGGCTCCCGGCTGATGGGAACTTTATCAGCAAAGAACAGGTTCAGTCTGTCTTTGTAGATCTGATGCTAACGCTAATGCTCACCTTTAGCATAAGTCTGACACTCACGGCAGGTGCAGCATCGACCACCCGGAGGGGCTCAGAGACCGGATCGCCTTCTCTGGGCTCGCTCCAGGCTGCTGTTATATGCGTGTTGCATCATGGGTAATCTCATTAGCTCCAGCTTACTGAGCGTGTCCGTCAGAGCCGCCGGCCTCCTCCGCCTCGGTTCACCTGTTGTTTGTCAGGGATCAACTTCTTCTTTAGTTGTTTGGCTGCAACAAAAACGTTTGGCTGAAATTGAAATGTCGGATTTGATAAGGAAACTGGTCTGAGAGCAGCAGCGTGAAGAGTTTAAAGAGAGACTTTCTGCTGCGGCTGGCTCGTCTGGACCCTATCTGGACTCTGCCTGGACCCGGTCCAGACCTGGTCTGAACCTGAGCTCCTTATCTGTGCTATGATGAGGCCACGCTAGCTTAGACAGCCGCTCATTGTGTTGTTGTGACATTTGTTGGTAATTGGATGTTGGTAATTTGTTTCGCTGTCATTAACCTGCAGGTGGATGTTGACTTTCTCCTCCGGCTCTTCTCTTCATCTCCCTTTTCTGCCTCTGACCTCAGGTGGCTCTGGGTCCCGCTCACGGTTTCTTCCTGTTGTGCTAGCTCTAGATACAGGGGTGTCAGACTCATTTTCACCGAGGGCCACATTAGCATAAGGCCCTCAAGGGCCGCATGTAATGGTAAGGCAGCACAACTGTAACCAAATGCAATGTAAAATAAATGTAACTACTCTTTAATGTTAAATAACTCTGAATGTATTACTTATTCAAATCACAAATATTATATATGCATTTGCATTGATGTAAAAACAAATGTATGTGTAATAATTGCTCTGTTATAACATAAATCCTTTTAAATTGTCAGGTTAAGAAACCCTCAATTAATTACCCCATGAATGAATGATCAAACTATCCAAGTGAATAAAGAAAAATATTAGCTAACACTAACTGACATTAACGTTATTTAAAACCTTTTTGTTACAGTTTAGAGGGGCAGAATAACAGAGTAAATACAACCAACAATTGTGAGCTGCTAAGAACGTGTGACAAACGTAACATTTTACAAAAACAAAAGGCTGCACACAGCCTTGCAGATTTGTCTGCATAAACACGTAAACTGGTAACCACTAAATGCATTGTTTTACATATAAAATAGTATATGTAATAAACTCTGTAAAATAACAAAATCAGGGTTATTCACAACTATGTTGGTCAAGTTTTTAGGTGAAGTTGATGAGGAGACGCTGCCTGTCCTTGAACGCACCAGGTGGATCCCCTCTGCACCATCCTCCACCACTGATCATGTTCTTAAAATAACAAAAACAAAACAAAAGGCAAGCCCAATCAACACATTGTAGACAGTTTCAATATTAATGACGTCTTGGTTGAAATACATTTTTATAATAATTAGGTTTTTAAAAATGCTTACCTGCGCGTTCTCTGGCCGGATGTCTGACAACGTTTTGCGTGACCAGTGTGTCAACGTCTGCTTTTAGGGCTTGTGCGGAGGTGATCGTAGAACAGCTCCTGCTCACAGACCTTGACAGACCAACATGCACTGCTTCATAAAGGCACCGTCTGCAGAAGACTTTGAAGCGCGGGCGATTTCTCCAGCCTAAGCTAGAGCTAGCTTTCACTGCCGCGGTGGTTTTTGTTGCGCCTTTCATGAGCACGTTCTGCTGCAATTGTAGTTTTCTTTTTAACTCTTGGAGGATTTTTTGTTTTTCTAAAAGGTTAACTTTGGCATGTTTGGTGTCAAAATGCTGACGTAAATTGTACTTTCTGTTAACCGACGCTGCCTCATAACATAAAAGACATACCGATTTTTGTCCTTGAAGCACAAACATGTATTCGCCTTCCCATCTTTCTTGAAACAACTTTCCATCCGCATCAACTTTTCTCTTGCTTAACATTTTGCTATCATTTGTATTTTGCAATTCTATCTGTGGAAAATCGTCGCATTGATGTGGATACACTGCAACCTGGTGGGATGCCATCACTTTGCGAATGGGACTGTAGTTTATGGTCAATGCACGCTTTTTACTCATTTTAAGACAATCAGACCTTTTAAGTTCTCGCGGGCCACGTCAAATGACGTGGCGGGCCACACGTGGCCCGGGGGCCTTGAGTTTGACATGTGCTCTAGAAGTTTCAGGCTCTGAACTCTGTAAATCACATAAAGATGAAGAATATTGTTGAAGCTATTTTAATAAAAGGTTCTCTTGTGACATTTTGATTCCTGATCTCTAGAGAAACATCCTCCCGCAGCTCCAAACGTGAACTTGCTGTTCAGAATCCTGCTCCGAGCCAGAGCCGTCGGGCCAGGAGGCAAAACCCTCCATGGTAAAAAAGGTTATCTTTAATGTTCTCTAATTCTCTGCCTGCTCCGATATTTAATTCCAGACGGTGAGCTGCCTTTAATTAGGTATCAACAAAGGTGCTCTGCGTCAAAACAGTGTCAGAGCTGTTAAATCAGCAGAACACAAACGTGGTAAAACGCTCTGATCTGTTCTGCCCGTCGTACTTTGTGCAGCATGTGCTCGCTGCAAACGCGTTGGAAGTCAACGTGATAAAACAGAGTAATGTTCAACCTATTTAAACCACATTTACAGATAATAACCACCGCAACTGCGGAGGGTTTCGTCACTGTTTAAGCAAAGGTAAAGCCAATTTGTAAGATATAGATGATAATAAAATCACATTTTAATATTCAGTACTTAAAATGTAGCTCAGGATGCAGAAACATCCCTAAATTAGGTACATTTCAGTACAGTAAACCCGGCAAATCCTTCACCACAGAGTGCATTCGTTACGATAGAGATACTCTTAGTTCTATTGGTATACAATGTACTCACAACTGGACGTTTTTAAGCCCGGATCCCAGCTGGCCGAGGGAGATCCTGAGGGAGAAGAAAGGACGCGACCCGACGCGGCGCCCCCGAGGGAAGAGAGCTGGCGTCAGGAGCAGGCTGAGAGCCCGTGCACACCGCACACCTCTGCCTAGCATCCTGCTCGCCAACATCCAGAGGGTGGTGCGATCAGCTGAGGGTACCATCCACACCGAGCTTCCTGACCTGGACACTATATACAGCAAGCGGTGCTGGACCAAGGCCAGTGAAGGACCTCAGCCGCCCCAACAGTGGACTCTTCTCTCTGCTGGTCAGGGAAACGATTCCGTTCCGTGAAGGCAAACACAGAGGAGGAGAGGAGGAGCTTCTTCCCGCAGGCCGTTCGGGCCCTCAACCAGAAGACCTAGAACCTGGACTCTCCAGACTTCCATACATTTACATGTCACACTCTACCTGTCCAACACGTTCTACCTCAGCTGATTGTTGCGCACTAAAATTTGCACTACTTGTATACGTTGTACACTCTGCACCACTCTGCACACGCAGTAGCCACACCCACTGGACATCTCCATGTCCACGCTGCACCGAACACTTTTTGCTTCATTTTGTTTCATTTTGTTTTATTTATTGTCTTATATTGTGATGACCTTTTTCATATTTCTATATATTGTATACATTGTACTTTATTTTATTCTATGTGGGACAGTCGTAAAAAGCATTTCCCACTATGTAGGGCTTGTATGTGACAAATAAAATTTGAATTTGAAATTCCTCTTCCACACTCCTTGCTCATTCTGTTCTGCTGCAGTTGTTCTCTCCCGTCCACAGTGGGTATCCCCAGACTGAAATAACCAGCGTGTGTGAAGCCCTGTTGGCACCCAGACGGCAAACACAACCTGCTTCTTTATATATGTGGTACTAAACTCACCCGTGAATTTCTGGTTTGGTGCTCCAGTGTTAAAAATGTCTTCTAAAAGACAGAAGAGTCTCGTCGGTTGCGTCTTCCTCGCCCATGAGTCGGGCTCGGCGGTCAGAACCACCTCATCGCCGTCCGCCTGCACAGGAAACGGTTAAGTTTTCCTGCAGGTCGGAGTCTGGTTTCAGGCGTACACACACACACACACACGCACACACACATCGATGTTCGCGAGGGGAAGGCGTCTTTGAAACAAAGGAACCAGAATGACCTTGCTGCTGTTTGTACGCTGCTAATCGCTAACTGGTTCATTAGGGCTGGAGGTGCTCGTTAGCAGGCTGGTGATTCATTTTTATTTTGTTGCTGTTGTCAAGGCAGCAGACATTAATTGCACTGATGTAACCGCGTCTTCCTGCATCCTTTCTTTGTCACACATTTAGGACGAGAACCTGTGTTGTTGAAATCACGTAGAAGTGAAAAAGGGAAACAGCGTTTTCTGTGCATGAACATAAACGTGCAGCTGCGTGTTGAAGCTTGTTGCTGAAGCGGCAACGTTTCCCGGCCTTTCGGATGCAGAGCTCGCTCTTCCAGCTGAGCGGTGGGGAATGTTTGGACTGCGGCGCGAACAACAGGTGGCCTGAAAGAGGCTGAGCAGTGATTTTCCCGTTTCCCCGTGTAGAGGGTTACCATGGAGACGCCACGAGAGGCCAGGAAAACAAAGTAGCTGGAGTTGATGGAAATGGCACGGCGTGCACGCTGTCGTGCGTCCTGCAGGTCTGCAAATGCGCAGTTTTCCAAATGTGATGTTTTTACAGTTAGTGTGACGGTGCGTTCACTGTCCCCACACACCGGCTGGACTTTTTACCACTGTAATCATAATTTACACTGAATGTTCTGATTTAAATGTAACTGGTTGGAAAGTCTAAATCTAAAATTAAGACTGGTTGATTGTTTTTTTATATATTTCTCTCACATTATTGTGCGTTATCGCAGATTTCAGGTGGGAAAACCCCCCACAACCCCCCACAACCCCCCACACACACACACACACTACATCTCTCACGCTGAGAGCTCTTCAGGTGAACGTTACAGCCCTGATGAGAGGCTGCACCTCTTTTCTCCCTACATGATTGTTCATATTTTTTCAGTGCAGGCGATAAAATAGCGGCGGGGCCAGAATACATTAGCCTTTGTCAACACCAGCAGGAGCAGCAGCCGCTCTTTATTAGACCCGGTGCCTGGAAGCGGTGGCTTGGGGGCGGTGCGTTTCCAGGAAGCCGCTGCGTCTGCCAGCGCATATTGTTTCTATGATGGCAATTTATTTAGCTGGAGTGGCACAACAAGTGCGCGTTATGGAACAAGGGCTGACGGATATGAACATCAGGACAGATACTTTTCAATTCTTCGTGCTGCTGAGAGACGTGGCGCTCACTCTGCGACATGCTCCGCTCTGCAGTGAGATCTCCCAGCATCCTCTCTCCCCTCCCTCCGCCTCCCTCCGGCTTTCTCTGTCCCCTCACCCGGGCGGCTCGGTTAGCATCGCTTGTTCGCTGCTGGAAAGTTTCCAAAGCAAAACACTTGTTTGACCTTGAACAAGCAGAAAATCAGCATCCCAGAAAGGTCTGAGAAAGTGGCCAGATTTTGAAGTGTTGCAGTCGTGTGTGTGTGTGTGTGTGTGTGTGTGTTTATTCTAGTCCTCCAGTGTTTGGCTCTGGTCTAGGCTGTTCTACTGCAGCAGTGCGGCTTCAGCTCGTGTCGTCTCACCTCTGCTAGCTTCCGCTAACAGGTGATTTCTCTGCAGCTGGCTGTCATAGCAACGTTAGAGGAACCAACCGTGACTCGACTGAAATGCTACAAACCTGAACAACGTGAACATTTGTTTATTTCATCCTGTTGCTCCAAGATGTGGGTGCAAATGTGGCTGAAATGAGCAACGCTAATCCTGTTGCCTCTGAGGCTGCGACCTGCAGGCTGGATTTTAGTGACCTGGGAGGTCACGTATGGCTGAGGCCTTTAGCCGTCGGTGCACGTGCGTCCTGCAGCTCAGACGATCCCAGAGAAGCCTGTCGGGACTCTCCTACGCTCATCACGCCGCAGCCGCCCCCGGGGCTCGGCGTCAGATGCTCCGCTGGAATATTCCGGAGTGTTTCCTCTAAAATGACATCTGCCATTAAAGCGGCGCTCAGAGAAGCGAGCAGCGAGCGCGCAGCAGCCCGTAAACGTGGCTCTCCGGCTCTTCCAGCAGCCGTTTCTCTGCAGCTGCGTGTGAATCCAATCACAGATCCTTGTTAGGATCTGTGATTGGAGCGGCGCCGTGGCAGATGTGACGACGCGCTGCCAAAGGAGAAATGATGAAATGAAAGGAAAGTGTCCCCACTCAGGCTTTTATGTTTAAAGAGGGAAGAGAAAATAGCAGCAATATCAGTCTTCTTCAGGAAAATGAAATATTTATTAACTATAATTAAGCTTTTATTAGTGATCTTTGTGTCTATATGGTTACTCAGCTGCTACTTTTTGAAATTGATATTGATATCATCATTATTACCTATTAGAATGAAGCCTTTGACTCCAGCAGGAGGCTTAAATCTGTATCCTGACGTACAGATTTCTGCAGCTCTGCCGCGCCGGCTCGTCCTCCCGCCGTGTCCGTTGATGTTTTCCAGAGATGCGATTCCGCCCCAAACTCTGCAGAGAGAGGTCAGCTGGCCTCAGCGTTACCGGAAATGAAGCGGAGAAGATTCTCTCACAAATCAAACAAACCAGGCAGAAGCTGCCGCGGCACACGGGACAGACGCTCCGCGCCCGCGCACATCTGCGCCCGCGCACATCTGCGTGGCGGCGTGGGATGGCAAACACGGATGTTCAGACGGGTTTGAGACGCAGCGATGAGTGCTTAGACCCGCTCATACCAAGGAGAGGGTTTGGATCCCAGTTTAATCTGCTGCTATTGACAACCCGTTTCCTCACACCGCTGCGGCGCTAACCCGAACCCGTCTCAGCCAGGGTTAGCCAGGCCTTTTTACGCAGTTTTGAGATTCATGTTTTGTTTTCTTTTGTCTAAGGATGCAGATCTGCTATCCGTTGTAATGCATCGTATCCTCAAGATGAGGCATCGTGAGCGTTAATTACCTTTCTCAAAGCCCGAGGAGGCGGGGCTTTTAACGCTGTCGGGCCCCGGCGTTGAATTCTCCTCCCCCCTCACTTCGCTCTTTGGACACTGTAGATGCTCTTAAAAAACTCTTAAAAACTCACCTTTTTAATGAAGTAACCCATTTTATATTTTATTCATATTTCTACTTTTAGCCTTGTTTTTACTTGTGTTTTGTTGTATTTTTTTATCTTTGTTAAAGCGCTTTGTGACCTCTGTCTGAGAAAAGTGCCACACAACTAAAATGTACTTACTTATTTACTTAAATGTAAATATGTGAGCGTAATGATGTACAAACTGTGTCTGTCTGACTGACTGTCTGACTGTCTGTCTGACTGACTGTCTGACTGACTGTCTGACTGACTGACTGCTGCTGCTGCTGTTCTCCTGGTTGAGCTCTTGAACCTCGGTGATCAAGGTGTCCAGGCAGACGCTCCCATCAGCTGCTGTCAGGCCACCTCAAACCTTCCTCTCATTACTGAGAGGGCCCAGGTGCCGGCTGGTTTCCGGCTGCTGGGCGGTTCTCCGCCGGCTCCTCTGTCCTTCCATCCTCACGCTGTGATGCAGGATGAGCGTGACTAATGATGCCGCGTATTTATAGTAGCAGGAATATGTTTTGCAGTTACAGCGGTGGAAAATATGCACATGCTGCTGCTGCAACAGCCGTGGATGAAGAACAGGATCTTCTGATTTCCCGTGCACGCCACCGCACGAGCTGCTGCAGAGGCCCCGTTAATGATCCGGGCGGAACCTCGTAAATCCAGCATTTACATTCTGGGAATCTTCTCATGGCACGTTCTTGTCTAAGTGGCACATTTGCTTTCAGACTCGAGTGGCTTTTCCATCATTTCTGCCTCCACAGCGGCTCGTCGAAACGCCGCTGAAAGTTCGTCGCATTTTCACGTCAACAGGTTTCACAGCTCTGAAAAGCAGAGCGAAAGAAAATCATTCAGAGTTCTAAAAATGCAGTCACCAACAACAGTTAAAGTTCTACAGAGTCTCTGGAGTGGACGGAAACCCAGAGTTTGACCCCCCAGCTGTGGCAGGAAAAACTCCCTTTAACAGGGAGAAACCCCGAGGAGGACCAGGCTCATATGGGGGAGCCCTGGTCCAGAGGAAGAGGGCTGGAAAGAGGAGAGGAACAGAACAATACAGACAAGAGGCCGTCTCCAGACTTCAACCGGTGTTTTTTGAAGGCGTTTGTGTTCATCGTTCATTTCTGTCTTTTTTTAATGGAAAAAGTCGACAGGTTCCGTTTCAGTTTCAGCTGTTCTTGTTTTGGTTTTGATTCCTGACGCCAAGTGAGGAGTTTTGGACTGCTGGTGCAAACATTTCACTGAGCTCCAGTGCAAAGTTAGGAATTTGCTGCAGAATTTAGTCAAAATAATTACCCGCTTCAGAAATCTGCCTTTACGTGCGCAGACAGTGGCGATCTTTGACAGTGGACTCGGTCGGCCGTCAGGAGAGCAGAGCTATCCTCTGGCCGTCTGGTCATTATTTTTGTGGATGAAAAAGAAGTAAAGAATGTGAGCAGAGTGTTGCTTTTGGTGTCCTCTCGGCTTAATTGCCCACAGCGAGCAGAGCAGCCCTAACCCTTCTCCTGCCCGGGGTTCAGCCTCCAGGCTGACGGCTGCAGGCCGCTGCGCTCAAACAGCCGCTGCCTTCCTACTGAGGACAAACATAGTTTGAATTCTGAGTATTTCCAACAGCCTTCTCATTTCCAGACGTTCATTCTGTACTTCCTACTTCCTGTAGAATAAATCACTTATAAAGTATATTTAAACTAAATAACTCTTCCGTAGTGCACAGAGAAGGACGAAAGTGAGGAAGTGAGCAAGAGGTCCCCAAACAAGCGGTTCTTGGTCGTCTTCTGGTCGTGTTTGACTCCTTCTTCTCTCTCCGTCTGGCTCGGCTCTGCTCTGTTTTTGACTTGGTATCGCTGCGCGAGGCTGCTGCTGCAATTACTGCCCGTTTTAGCCGCAGGTGGGAGAAGCCAGGTCTTCGGCCTCGTCTGCGGCTCTACTCGCGATCAATAAAGCTCTTCGGGGTTCTGAGTCCAGCAGGGGAAAATCGACACCGCCGCTTGTCTGCGAAGGTTCTGTTGCTGCCCGTTTATGTTTGTCGTCTAATTATCAGCGCTTCGACCGCAGGAAGGTGCTGAAGAGATAAAGTTTTAACGGTGAACTCGCCCCAGAGGATGAATAACCTCTGGGCGAGCGTTAGGAGTGAATCCATTCAGTCAGTTGGGGGCTTTGAGGAGGCGTCGGGACCAAAAAGCCAATCTGTCGGCAGCTTTTACAGGAGCTGGACTAAATAAGATCCCACTTTGGAGCTCTGAGTCAGTTATTTAGAGGACAAGACCTTAAAAACATGAAATTCAACAGCTGGTTCGTGAAACCTCGTGCAGGACCAGGCCTCCTACTGCGGAGGGCAGAGGAGGACGAGAAGGAAAGATGAGTTAGGAAAGAGATGAACAAACGGGTCAAATGCGTCTTATTGAGGCTCTCGCTCGAGTTTGGGCCAGACAAACAGGTGGCGTAAAGGAGGAGGAGGAGGAGGCCGCGGAGTCATCAAGCATCATCCAGGAATCAGCCTTGACTGAGGGTTTGATGTACTCGGTCCCGCTGGAGGTGTCAACCGTTGACGTTGCTGGAAACGCTCCTGCGGGGTTTTGAAGCCTTGGAGCTCCAGCTGATGTGGCTCTATGCGACTAAACACAAACAGCTGAGCACTTCTTCCTGTTTGTAGATCTCCTAATCAGATCATCCTGCCGTGGTGACAGCAATATCATCCGGTCTGAGCTGGATGTCGGAGCAGCCGACGTCTTTGTCTGCATAATTTAGTTCCCCCGACAGTTGGACTGCAGCCAAATGAATAATTCACGAAATTCCCAAATCCTCATGATTAAAATGCGTTAAGACACTTTATTGTGAAGCAAATTCCAGCGTACAGGCCGGACTGATTCCAGCTGACGGTTGTGTGTTTAATTCTTCCGGCGATGGAAAGTTCGGAAACACGGAGAACTTGTGAGCGCGACGCTCCTTCAGGAACATCCGGACCAACGAAAGAGGCTAATGAGCAAGTCTGGTAAATACCACAATTACTGTTATCTGCTGGCTAATGATGTCTGGTGCGACTTTCGATTAAGGTGGGAATGAGGTCAGCGGAGGCCTCAGCGCCGTTCTTCAACCTTGCGGTGTCATTACAACCTCGGTGTGTGTTCATTAACGCGCAGCCACGGCTCCCCCGAGCGTCTGCTCTGCCTCGCGCCTTTTATCCATTAGGAACTGATTAAGAACTTATTAATCCACGCCGAGTGCTTCGGTTTCGGGATCTTCTCCGTGTGAATTTCCCTCTTTCCTGGTGGTTCCTCCGTTATCGAGTTCTTCCCTCAGATGGTTCCGGCTCCTTTAACGCGTCATCATTGGTTTGGATGAAGATGCAGCATATGTCGCAGCTTAATTTCTCTCCGCGGAGGAGAGGCTGATGCGTTTATCTCTGAACTGGAGGCACATCTGGATTGGGAGCTGTCTCGCCTCGTCACTGTAATATTCTGTGAAAACACACTGGCGTCATAATTCCGCCGAAGGGCGACACCTGCTGCACGTCGCCGCGTGTCAGACGCGTTTCCCCCAGCGCCTTATTTGATTTGGGAATGCAAAAGACGTCTACAGCTGCGTCCCCGCCGCCATTGTTCTTGTTCTTCCCGCCCAGCGGTGGTGCTGCGTGCAGAGCTGCATCACTCTCCACTTCCAGCGATATTAAACGGCGATAATCCCGCTCGCCCCTGGATGTGTCGCTGCGTTCCGGCCCCTCAGCTGCTGTTGACGAGCTGTTGCCAAGCGTGCAGCGCAGCGGCGTGGCCCGCCGTCACATTCATTTGGGGTGATCGCCATTGAGGGCCGGCTCATTAAGGACCCCCCCCCCACCCCCCGTTGGCAGGTCTCCGTGACTCGCGTTTGCCCTTGACCGACGCCCTGGCTGCTGATTTTCACGCCACTTATCCAACCTGTGATTTCCTTTGCCGAACAGCCGGCGGATCTTCTCTCTCTCCTTCTGTGGCTGTGGTTGTTTTATTTACAGTGTTTCTGATTCATTATTTCTGACCACGTCTCTCCTCTGTCTGCAGGAGCTGGTGGGCAGTAACCCTCCGCAGAGGAACTGGAAGGGAATAGCGATCGCCCTCCTTGTCATTCTGGTCATCTGCTCGCTGATCGTCACCTCCGTCATCCTGTTGACACCAGGTACCCAGCGTGGGCCCTGGACCCACAGTTTTTAGCATGCAAACAGACTGTCGGGGGCCTAATCAGTCTGATCAATTAGGCAAAGCTAACCGTCACTATTTACTGTTGGAAAAGTACACAAGAATTACTTATTCCTCATGTGTGACTTTGGTAAAAGTGAGAAAAGTGGTAAAGGTGTTACTGAGTTAAAGTTTTAAATAGGGTAAATCCATGTTTAAAAAGATCCACAGTGTGGGAGAAGTTTGTATTTCCAGATTAATATTGAGGAGAAAAATAAATGAAATACCTGTAAAATAACCTGTATCAACTATGAAGATTTTTCTCTTAAGTTGCCAAAGTAAAAAGAGGCATCATTTTGCTGCTGTAACTCATTTTTTAGGTAGTACATTTCTATAAACTTGTAATGTAATCATCAGGCACACGCAGACACTTTAAACTTTGCAGTGTGATCAAAAGTCACCTTCGGCTCTCCCCTTTGAAAACGATCAGTACTTTTTCATCAATATACCATCTGTTTATATTGGTCTCATAAAGCTCCTGGATGCACTTTCATGCTCTGCCAGAGACCAAATCAGTCGATGAAAGTGCAGCGCGTGTTCACCAAGGACGCTCTGTCGGTTTCTATATGGTCGCAACGCATTCAATAGGCTTTATAGCTGCAAATCTTTGCTTCATTAGGGAGCAAGAACAGGAAAATAGCGAGTTGCGTTCTTGTAATTGTCCTTGCGGTACATCTGCAAGGTTTCTTTGTCCCCTTCTCTTCTCTGTTCCGTTCCTCTGTGGTAGCTTTGCGAGGGAAGTTTGGTCTTTACGGAGCTCAAGGAGAACCAGAGAGTATTTGACAGTCTCATTGTCACGGTTTCTGCACTGGCGAAACCCGCTCATGCCTCATACCTGCCAACAGGGGGCGCTGTATCGAGGCTCAATGCCTGCAGCGTCTCCACTTTTCTACTGCTGATTTGAGTCAGCTTCTCCTCCATAACTCTGCCTCCAGAAGGTGTTTGTGTAGTGCAGGTTTAGGAGCGTGGAGGAGATACTGGGGCCAGGAGTGTTGGAGGGGCGTCCCAAGAGGGCAGCACCCCAGCACTGGTCCCGTTGTCTGCTTGGTAATGCAAGAACAGGAGGAGCACTTCCAGAGCTACAAATGACCTCCAACAAGGTCATTTGGTTGTGGGAGGGGTATATCGCTGAAAGGACAAGCAACGTGGGAGCCAGCCTGGTCTTAGGTGCCGGGATCAGCTCCTCAGCCCAAACCATCAGGGACCATGCTGGTGCACCAGGTTCCTTTGGAGCCGCACGCTGGCTGGCCTCGTGTGGCTGGAGGTACCCTTAGTGCCCGGATAATGAAAGCGGTGGTGCTGATGCCCGACCAGTTCTCCAGAGCTGGATCCAATCGAGCGCCTCTGGGGCTTCATGTGCTGTCGTTATTTTCCTATCAAGGCGGGAGGCGGTTTTTAATAAAGACCTCCTGCTGGAATCTTCCATCCAGCCTTGTCTGGGATGGGATTTTTATGGAGCTGCATGTTTGCTGGCAGACTCAGCGTTTTTAACATATTCATGTTATTCCATAATCCTGCGAGATCTGCGAGGCGTCAGCGCAGCAGCGCCACCAGCTCCGACCCGAGTGCGTGGGCAGGTGTCAGATCAGCGAGGTCGAACGCGTCCTGTCGCCTCCTGGCTGAGGCGTGTTCCCGTCCCGGCGTGCTTCTTATGGAATCTGACGAACCGGGCGTTCCTAACGCGTCTGGTCCTAATGGTTCTCCTCGCCGAGTTCCAATCCAAGGCCCGGCCCAGCGGCCGCGAGGTGTCCAGAGGAAAGTCCGTCAAACATCTGCGCTGTTAGAGACGGCGATGAAGCTGTACGTCCTGCTTAGCATCACTGTCATTTTACCGTTTTAACCTTAATGACTCTCATTTCATCATTTGTTTCATTATATTTAGTAAATCTGTAATTCAGGAATCTGTGACAAACAAACAAAAAGACTAAATGGTTGATTTGAGTGCTTTGAAAAAGCATCACAATAATGTATAATCACAAAATATAATTCATATTAATCCTGCGTCAAATGTTTGACATCTTCAGTTGTATTTTCAAGGATATAATGAGTCTCTCATTCCATCTTCGTAATGTCAGTATTAACAGAATTTATTAGATAAATGTAAATGTTAACGAGCCCTTTTTCCCTCGCTAATCATGGCCGTCTGCTCCTGAGTGGGCGGGGCTTGGAGGTTTTTTTTTTTTGTCTCCTGTATCAGCCGGGAGCTCGAGGCAAACCTGCGAGAGTGAACCAAAACAGAGGATTATAATAAAAATAATGAGCTCTCGCGACAGAAATGTTAATGTTATGTGCGCGGAGCACAACCTTGGCGTGATTAGATCGGCTCCTCTTTTGTAGTCGGCTCTGAAGACATGCTGTATTTGACTCGCACTGAGGCCCTCAAATCATCTCCTAAATTGCCTGGTTCAGCGTTCAGCCGGAGCTTGAATAGAGAAGAGACGGAGCCGCATTAACATATAAAACTGCGCTGCTCAGCTCGGCCTGCGGGGGCCAGCCGTCCTCTTCTGGCACCTTTTTATTTTCTTTAAAGTCGATTTCCACGGCGCTTTGTGAGGGCGAGGTTATGACGCGCGAGTCCAAAACGCCACCTTTCAGAGACGTCGCTGTATGTTTAAATGACCTCAGAGGTGTTTTTTGTTTTTTTTTTTTCCTCACCCGTGATGAAATGAGAGAGGCATCGTCCATCCGTTAGGAACCAACGGACTCGCTGCGATGACGTCAACCTGCGGAGAACGCAGCCGGCGTTAATGCTTGCTGTTCTTTTGAATAATAACTCCAAGTGACCCGCCGGCGCCAGCAGCTGTTTCTTTGACAGCTGCTGATCCAAGTCAATTTTAGAGGGCGTGGCCACTTTGATGGAAGGAACCTCTTTGATCATCAACACCCTGAGAGTAATTAAAGCTCTGTGGGTCCAAACTAAAGAGCAGAGACAAAACGAGTGTGCTTTTACGGACGAGCCCATTCTCCCGCTGGCAGATAATTGCGAGATGCGTTTGTGTTTTGCGTGAGAGCACTTTGGGCTTTCTTTGTGGATGGAGCAGCTCGGTTCTGGGGTCAGGGTGGCCTCTCCACCTTGGGTTTTTAACAGAGCCTCAGAGATTTTAAGAGCTGTCTCTCTCAGAATTCGACCTTCAAATAAAAACACATTTCGTTTTTTACCGGCACAGATGAACAGTACTTCATCTCTCAATTAGTCTCACGTTATGGGCTTGAAAACAGCTTACTGACTTACCTACCCACCTATTTGGACTCGTTTACTCATTGACCGACTGGCTTGCCGCTCGATCTCTTCTGACTGCCTCTTTGATGTCGTTCCAGCACTTGCGTAGCTACGGATTTATTGATTTTACGGACTTAATTACTAGCTCACTTATTCACACATTTATTCACTGTCCGAGCTTTTGAATGGGATGTAGCCGCTCTGCGTTTTTAATCGGTTTAAGTCCGCCATTTTGAAGCACCCGAACGCATCGTGTCAGAGGCCGTTGAAGGTGTGTTTTCTCAGGTTTATTGCGTTCAGGCTGAATGCGCTGGAGTTCTTGTAGGTTTATTAATCTGCACAATCAGCTCCGTTCCTTCTGGTTTTTGTCTCACGGGAGGTCGCGCGGACTTAATCGTTTGATAATTTTTGATGTCAGTGGACCCCCGGACGGCTCTGCGGCGTTGGCGTGCTGATACTGTGAGAAAAAGTCCCAAAAGAAGATTTTTTTTTTTTTTTTTGGACACTTTTCTGATTCTCTTTTTCTTTTACCGACTGGTTCTGGCAGATTAATGCTGCTGTAAGAATGCAGACCTGTTCAAGTTGCTGGTTGAGCGTCACCTCTGTCCTAAACTCAGCGTTTAGCTGCACTGTAGCGTAGCAGCACCTGCACCGCATCGCTGCCTTCCAGACACCTTTAACTGGAAATATACAATTAAATTCTTGTCATTTTCTGCACTCTGCATCTATTTTCTTTCACACGAGCGAAAGACGAGTTGATGAAAGCAATTCTCACTTTAGTTGGAAGATTCTTTTGTTCTCCACCACAGGCTTGTATTAAAGGTGTCCTTTCACAGAACGGGACGTTCCGTCTTTCACGCCAACACCGTGTTTCCTTCCTGCAGGTGAGGACAACCGAATGGCTCTGAAGGCCAAGGTGACCGTTGGTGACCTCTTCAGGAAGGACTTCAAGGTTCATGACCCCAACGCCAAATGGATAAGTAGTAAGTGATTGTTCTGATTGTTGCTATTTTTATAAGCGTGTTTCAAGTGTATCAGAGTGGAATCAGATTAGATCGCGATAGTATTGGCGCCTCCTGCCGCTCATTAGGAGAATTCATACAGCGGTGTCGATTTCAGGTTCAGTATTAGCTCAAGGGCGCTCCAACTCGGAGCCAGCTGGGATTGGACCAGTGAACCCTCCCATCACTGGAGTGGCTGTCTCTGTGTTTGTCCTCTGCTGTAAAAATAAGGAGTGAGTAAAGCTTGAGGAGAAGCAGGGATCACGTGTCCGCCTGACGTCATTCCCGCACTCGTTTATTCCTCGCGCTTCGGTTGCCGCCTAATGACGTGTGACCGCAGCTCCGATTTTCCCGTGATCAATGACCGGCTGAGGTTCCTGCTGCTGTCACAATTCACAACAGTCGGAAAGCTTGTTTTGGAACAGCTGTGACGGTGTAAACACCAGCAGCGCTTCGGGGCGCTGCGTTAAGAGGAGCGTTACATGCGCCGTTCTATCTGGAGGTGACCCGCTGGATCCCGGCTCGGAACGATCGATGGGATGCATTTAGTCGTCTCGTCTGCCTGACGAAGTCGTCTCCTCCGATAGCGCCACCGGGCCCTGCCCCTCCATCGCTGCTTCTAACGAGAGCACCGAGGCCCCGGGTCGACGGCGCCTCCGGTTCCTCCTCGTTTCTGCTGCTCCGTCGTTGCTCCTGTGCGTTTTAGGGCGACGCGTCTCTCCCGCGGCTGCCATCCGCAGACAGATCGATCACACCCGAGTGAACAAGGCAACATGGCCACATCTGGTAGCTGACATCTGTTCTCCAGCGACAGTCAGGGTTGAATCAGCGTGCGAGTCGCTGAGCAGCGTCCACCACCGATGACGAATCCATCAGCTGCTGCGCCAACCCCAGAGCCAGTCAAAGGCTTCTTTGCTTCTAAAGGACTTGGGTTTTTTTGGCTGTTAGGGGTAGAGGCTTTTAATTGGTACTTTATGCTGCAATAACGAGAAATGCATCAGCAAATCGTCCAAATTGTTGCTTTTGTAATGTTTGACGGCTACGAAATGGTGAATTAACCAAAAGGTTCATCTGCTCGCGTCTCACATGTGTTTTTAGCGCTCCGTCGTCAACATTATTCTGGCGCGGCCAAGGTGAAGCGGCCCTGCGGGACGCGGCGCGCACGCTGGCTCTTTTCCATTTTAATGGCCGCCTTTCCTCTTGTTTGCTGCGCTGGGACGCCTCTCGCCTCGCCCGTGTTTGTTAAACACGCTGGCGGGGAGGGGGGGGACGGTCAGCCAGCTGGGAATACCTGAAACTGTTATCGCCGTGACTTTGAGCAGGACTTGCGTGACTGCGATAAAAGCGGATCGGCGCTGTTTGCTTTGTCATCGTGTGCGGCGTGCATGTCGGAAGATTACGTCCTTCCTTAATGGTTGGCGGCGTCTCATTTCTGATGGTTATACAGGGGAGAAGATTAGCCAGTTGTCTCATTGAGTTTTCATAGCTCCGCTCCCGAGGCGCAGCATGAGTAATGATGTGATGCCGTTTGTTAATGGAGTAGCGCGGTGGGTCTTTTTCTTACAGATGAGAAATGCCCTTGCTGTTATTATCTACCGTTTGTTCGTTGTCACATGCAATCACCTCCTCTAATACCGTACCGAGCAGCAGGTAGCAGACGCGGCCTCCCGAGACGCGCCGCGTTCCTCGTCTTTGGCGTTTACGCGTAATTAAAGCGGTTGTTTTGGCACAAACCCATTTTTCTTTGCAGCCTCTGAAAGCGATTGAACTTGTTGTTGACAGACACGAGCTGTCAGTGTCGCGACGCTAATACGCGGAGTAAAGCTTTAAAAACAAGCCTCTGAGGCCGAGCTGAAGAGCAGAAGCAGACTCTGGAATCAGGCGTCTGCTTGACGCAGCCTCTTCGCTCGCCGGATGCCAACTCCCGAGGACTCGGATGCCAACTTTGACGGCACCAAAAGCAGGAAGCTGCCACCTCAGCCAGGTTTCGTGGATTCATTGACGTTGATCCTTGTCAAGGTAGCGTTCTAAAACTCAAAAGGTCAAAGCAGGATGGAGATTTAATCAGTGTTTTAGAAGATGCCTCTGGAGTGCGTTGCTTCTCCTCAAATCTAGAATTCAGTCGCTAATGCCGTGCTATGAAAAGATTCAGCTAAAGTCAACTGCACGAACGTAAAAGAGTTGGTTTCCAGCCGAGAGGGTCGGAGCGTCTTCAGCGTGTTCTCGGCTCAAGGTTGAGGTCGCTAAGTGGATTGTTGTTTTTAAGGGAGCTATCCTTTCATTCCTGATGTTTGTGTTCTTTGAAGCGCCGCAGTCGCCGCGGTCTCCTCCATCACGCTCATCATCTCTGCCGTGCACGCCGCTGTGCACCCTTCACGCGGCCACTGTAGAAGCTTGGTGTTCGGAAGCATTAAAATCAGAAAAAAACAAAAAACGATTTTAATTACATTTTTGGATGGGCGTCATCAGCAATCATCTATAATTACCATCGCGCTTGCTTTAAATGAACATCATGTTGCTCGGCAACCGTGAGTGCCAGCGCGTTGTCACTCCGCCTGTTGTTGTCTTTCCTGTCTGCTGTTGCTGACTCGTTTAAGTTCTGCTGGACCACGAATGACCTCCAGCGGCCAGAATTCATGAAAGATTCCTGGCAAAAAGTGGCCTTTGCGCAGACAGAGCGAGAAGGTCTGCGCGCACTCGCCGGCGGCTTCGGCGCTGTGTGATAAAGTATACGAAGGCGGTTAAGGCGATTAATAAATCGTGACTTTACAGTAAAACTTTCCAGGTCTCCTGCGGACGTCATCTTGGAGCTTCCGATAGTTGATCAGCAGACGTGTTAAACCCCCAGAACTTGACCCACTGGAAGGATCTTGTTGCTTTGAGGAGGCAGAAATCCGATTCTGAAGAAAACCCAACAGTAGAAACAGGCTGATGCCGCAGGAGGCTCCCGATGGACGGCGCTACCGCACCGGGGCGCTTTTAAATTCCCGCTTAAGATCTGCGTTTTTTTTTTTTTTTTCTGCCGCGTGTTTGTTCGCCGGCTCGTTTATAGCTGTCAGAATCTAAAAGTTGTGTCCGGCAGCAACGTTCACGCAGATATTATGAAGAACTCCCTAAAGAATGAAACAAGAATGAGAATAATTAGATGTGTAAGGGGCCGATTTTTAATTAAAACTCAAATTGGATTTTTAATGAACCTATATTTCACAGCATATCTGAGCCAATGAGGCCGTATCGGCACCGGGGCTTTCATTCCACAGAGACACAGACAGGCGCCATCAATCTATATTCTTTAAGTCGCTCCATCACGGCAGTCATCTTCCGAAGGCATCGGCATCAACCTGCGAGCAGGACCTGAGACGAAGCATCCAGAATTCAACAGAGAAGGCCCGCCTCTCCCCAGAAGCCTCGCCTTTCCTCAGAAGCCTTGCCTCTTCCCAGAGGCCCCGCCTCTCCCCAGAAGGCCCGCCTCTCCTCAGAAGCCTCGCCTCTTCCCAGAGGCCCCGCCTCTCCCAAGAAGGCCCGCCTCTCCTCAGAAGGCCCGCCTCTTCCCAGAGGCCCCGCCTCTCCCCAGAAGGCCCGCCTCTTCCCAGAGGCCCCGCCTCTCCCCAGAAGGCCCCGCCTCTTCCCAGAGGCCCCGCCTCTCCTCAGAAGCCTCGCCTCTTCCCCGAGGCCCCGCCTCTCCCCAGAAGGCCCGCCTCTCCTCAGAAGGCCCGCCTCTCCTCTAACCTCCTCCCGGCTGGTTTTCTGAAGCTGTTGGGCGGAAACATTTTCTGACTGAGAACAAGTATTGTTCTCCAGACTGTTCGGACCCTCCCGCAGCATTTTAAGTGCTCTCCTCTCAAATGGCTGAGATCAGTTGTGTTGTACAGGGTCATTTCGCTTGAAGAGTCTAGTGGAGTCAATTTTTCTTCAAAGAAAATGGTACTTTCAGCACTATTTTGTCTTTTTAATTAAGCTGTCACGCTGCACGGGCGGCTGAAAGCCTCGGTTGAAGCTCTAATGAATCTCATAGTGAAATATTAGAAAGGAAAAGGAAAGGGTGTGAAGGCTTCTTTGGAGGGAAGATCACAGGCAACCAAACGACGACCAGCGATTTGGCGGCGATTGCCGCGAGTCTCTCTTTCGGACAGTCTGTCGGGTCTCAGCGGAGCTTCGACGTCCACGCTGTGACCTGAACTTCAACGGCGTTGTTAAGTGGAGCTCGAAACAGACAAGAAAGGAGAGTAATCGCCGATCTGGCGTCAGCAGGAGGCTCCGTTCATGCACGGCAGATGCAGAAGAAGAAAGACCGACGTGACATTTTTAGCGTTTAAAACGGTCCAAACTTCCACAGCAGCTGTGCTTAAATGTGCCGTCGGTGCGGGAAAAGACAGATCCCTCCTCCGGTTCAGCTTCTGCAGACAAAACCCGGAGAATCGATCTGCACAAACTCTATCTGCATTTGACCGACCGTGGAGATCCCTGCCGAGAGCAGGGTCGGGCAGGGGCCGGGCCCGGGCCGGGACCCTGGATTGATACGGCGTCGCTCAGCGAGAAGCTGTAGATCACAGGAGGAATCCGCCGCGGGCTAACCTGCAGCCAGCGGAGGTAGCGGTCAGAGGGCTCGCAGAGGCGGAGGAAGGCCGAGCTGAGGCTTTGAACGCACCGAAAACAGACAGACGGGCGAAAGAAGGTCGAAGAGGAGCTCAGCAGGAGGGCGAAGGCACGGATCTGGGCGCTCACAGGACATGTGCACAAAGGAGAGGTGGATCAGTGATTCCGTGAGCTAATAGAACCAAACAGGTTCCTTTAAAGATATTTGAATATCTCTGAGCGAGTCTAGTCAGGTTATCCCTCCGTTTTGATCTCACGGAGCATCGGTTGATCAGGTGGCGTCCGACCAAAAGAAGCGGCTGACCGCAGAGACCTTTTAGCGCTGCTAGCAGACGCAGAACCGTCTCTGGGTTCTGCTGCCGGCGCCGCAGGTCAGATAACGGCTGCCTCGAGCCTTTTTCCTCTCCCGGCTGCCCCGAGTGAGCGTCGACGCTCTCCGCAGCATCCAGAAGGTCAGAGGACTTTTGTAGGAGAGGTTTTTATTTAGGGGACATGTCACAGGATTATAAATGTGTGTGTGTGTGTGTGCGCGTGCGCGTATTCAGAATGATAAATTCAGGCAAACCCGCCGAGGAACAGAAAGGGAAGAGCAGAGTCTCACTTCTCTGTCCGCCTGCAGGTACTGAGCTGCTGTACCGCAGCCGTGACGGCGATGTCATCAAGTACAACGTGGAGACGGAAGAGGAGACCACCTTGGTGCAGAACAAGAAGTTTGTAAGTATTTCTTCTCTCGGGCGCGTCCGAGTTTCCCGCAGGACCGAGGAACCGGGCGCGTCCGGCTCGGAATGAAATTCAGACTTTTCCTACACCGTCAGCAAATCACAGCACCCAAAGCTGTTCCATTCTTACCGTTTGCTGCGAGCCGCATCGTTAAAACCCGAGATGGAGATGTAGCGTCAGAGCGGCGGCGGCTCGAGGTGACGACGCGTCAAGCATCAAGCTCCAGCGCGAAGATTAATGCAGCTCCCATTTCTGGAGCCGAGCAATCCGTCAAACGCAGTCATTTAAGCAGCGGTGTAATGAAAAACACCACGCATGGTTAAAGGACTCATCCTTTTGTCTTTGACCCCCCCGCCCCGCCGCCACACCCTCACGTTTGCCTTTACTTTGCAGGAAATGTACAAAGCCAGCAAGTACGAGGTGTCTCCTGACATGAAGCATGTGCTGCTGGCCTACAACGTTGCTCCGGTGAGCTTCTCATTTGTTTGCTCGGTTTTTGAATTAGCGCCCCGACGGCCAGATCTGTCAGCTGTTTTGCTGAGCGGAGTGAGCAGAGGGGAGGAAAATGAGGGAGGGAGGGAGGAGAAAGCAATCGCGACAGGTTGCGAAGGCCTGTCGCACACCGCTGCCCACAGGAAATGGCGTTGGGGGGATTGCGCAGCGGCAGAGGGAGACGCCGAAACGCAAACGTTCCCTCGCTCGATCGACGGAAGAAACGGCATTAGCTCAAAATTTATCATTACATCAGCTCTGCCAGGGCCCCGAAGTGCATCAAAGCGTCTCAAGTCAATATATTAGACGGAATCGCTTGCTAACGCGCGTGCTGCCGAGTTGCCGGAGAGGGTTCTTCTGCGCCGTTTGTGTTTGAATGTCGTGGTTTTGTCTGATATACCCAGATTATATTAGAGGCCCAGTAGATGTCGGCCGCAGGGCGCTACATGCGCTTTCATTTGCCGTTACGTCCAGAAGCGCATCTCTTTGATATAAGACAGGCATTCCTCCGACGCGCCGTCATAAACGGCTAACGCGTGCACGCGCGCGCATCTCCGGTCGCGAATTAGACCAACCAGCTCTCGGAACACGCCCACGTTGTCGCAGAGCTGTCGATGCCGATGCTAAACAGGAGCTCCGGGTCCGGTCGGGGCTGGGATTGGCCTGCGGCAGCACGTGTGACGTAAATGATCGCGTTCCCGGCACCGAGCCCTGACGGATCCCTTAATTAAGAGTTGCAACGTTTTAGCAGTTTTCTGCCGTGAAAATGTTTAAACGGCTAAAGTAAGTAAGCAAGCTTTATTCGCGTAGCGCTTTTCGCAGATAAAATCACAAAGTGCTTTAGGACGATAAAATTAACGTACGAGAACAGACAATAAAACAGACAAATAGAATCAAATCAAATAAAAAAACAAACTAAAATACCATCAAATAAAACTCTGCCAACTAAAAGCTTTCGTAAACCGTTTTGCGCACCTTTGAATGAAATATTCCTCAGGTGGAAGAAGCAGTTTTTGACCAGCGTCTCGATGAGGGCGATGCCGAAACTTCCCAAAGAACCTCATCAAACCAAGCGCTGTCACGTGCGTGTTTTTCCTTCCAGGTGTACCAGTATTCGTACACAGCCTTCTACATCATCTGCAGCCTGGAGACGCCGTAAGTAGGCAACGCGGCCACGCTCTGTAACGTCTCACCTGACCCGGCCGCCCGCTGAGGCTCATTCCCACCTGCCCTCGCAGCAGCACCTCCTGCGAATCACCTCCAGACCGTAACCTGCCGCTGACGCCGTCTGTCACATTTCAGTCCTTTCTGCCTCTGGCTTCTGTAGAACTGACGAAAGCAGAGCCGCGTGCATTGCGGCCACAGTTGTCAACCCGCGGAGCGCTTTTAGCTAACTCTCCTCCCATTCACACCTTCCATTCCAGACTTTGTTCAAATCTGCCCCCGCAAATTCTTCCTCCGCCCATCACCTCGCGCATCCTCTCACCTGACAAGATCCAGCGGCTCTAATTTGGCAGCCTACGCTTTCTGCTTGCGCGTCACAGTGCCGTCTCTGTCCTCACAGGGAGACGTGGAACCTGAACCCTCCGGAGGTGCGAAACGCTCAGCTACAGTACGCAGGCTGGGGACCGCAGGGTCAGCAGCTGGTGAGACCACGACCCCTTCCTTAATTAACTTTGATTACCGATTAGCGTCAGCATTCGCGGCCGATAAACGCCACGATTTCGGGCTTCATTCCTGCCTCCGCCGTCCCACGGCGGAACTCGTCGAAGCATTAACGAGCTTTGCTCGGTTCGCAGCGCCCGACACTCTGTAAGCGATAACGTCCCGCAGCACAACGCTATTAATTACCTGTTATCTGCTCAGCGGATTAATTAACACGCTCGCTACATTTAGCCTCCAGTTTCTCAACACTGGGGGAAAATTTGGGCGCCGTCGCTCGCGTCAGCTCGGCACCGAGCGACAGCTGCCTTCCCCGAGGCGTCGCGCGCTCCCCTCATCTCAGAGGTTGAGGTTAAAATGAGAACAAAAAAGCAAAAAAACCACAACAACCCATATTTCACAGACACCTAATCTACATAAATCAGCGCACCTGTTATCCCGTTATCCCCAAACGCAGCTCGCACGTCATTAAATCTCTTTCCGTGTCCCACGGAGAACCTGCACACGCGCCCTTTTTTACCCTCGCGCGCCCATCTGTCCCGCCACACGCGGGGATTCCAAACCGGTTTAACCGGCGACAGGAGCGACACCTTTGTTTGCTCGAGCGTGACATTTAGGAAGAGAATCCACGGCGTTTAACGGACCAACAGTTTTACCGGCCGTCTGTTCAAATCTGGACTCCCCAGTTCCACAAATCGCGTTTTCCAAGTTTGCCATTTAATCAGCCGATTAGGCCGACGAAAGAAAATCAGGCGCAGACTCCCACATATTCTCGCGCCGAGGATAAAAGCGGATCGGAGCCACGGCTGGGGGAGCGCGCTCGCTCCCAGCAGAGAACGGGGTCAGGTCTCCTCTCTGCGCCGTGGCCTAGATTAGCTGCTATACAGGGACTCTGCCTGCACCGTCGCGCTTCCAAACTGTGTTTTTTCAAACTCGCGGCGACAGATTCGCGCCCGCGCCGAGTCGGCCGCGGGTCGGCCGCAAGCCCCCGAGAGCCTCTCGTCCCGCCGTTCGGTCCGCGGGCGCCGGACACGCGTCGGTCATTCCCTGCGATCGAAGCGCCGACCTCGAGTTTTCTCCCAAAGCCCCGCAGGCGCGCAGAGGACGGCATCAAAGTCCAAATTCGGTCCCGAGGGTTCGCCGTCTCGTCGTAAATTAGAATTTAGACTTTATGGGGCGCGAAAACTCTGACCGGCCAGCGCGCGCGCCAATCTGCACGTCTGCAGCAGGAGAGATTTACCTTCCGTTGTCTCTTTTTCCCCTCGCAGATCTTTATTTTCGAAAACAACATCTACTACCGCTCTACGGTGGAGAGCCGATCCATACGGCTGGTTTCCACCGGCAAAGAGGGCAGCATCTTCAACGGGCTCAGCGACTGGCTGTACGAAGGTAAAGGCGAAGGACGGGCGGCTTGAGTTAAGGACCGGTTAAGGTGAAGTTTGTCCACGGGAGCTGACGAAAGTCGAGAGAGCACGCGCCAAGGCTTCGAGCGCCAAGGCTTCGAGCGCCGTCTCTGCTCCCCCGCGTCTACGAGAGAGCGCGGCTCTCCGTTTTCGGAGCGCAGCTCTCCATTTCCCGCAGGTAAATCGCGGGCCGATTTGCATCAGTTTGCCGCTTTGGCGCGTCGCGCGGACGACTCTGACGTCACCGATCGCAGCCAGCGCGTCTGTGCCGGCCGGCAGGTCGCTCTCTCTGCTCAGCGGAACAGCGTTGTAATCGGGGACGGAGACGCAGAGATACGAGACGAGCTGTTTGTTCAGCCCGCGGCCGTAAAAGAGGTCGCGCCGCTGCGTCGTCGGCGAGGACGACTCGAGGTCCGGCTTCTAAAGAGCATCGAAGCAAACTGCCAAGGCAAAGAGGCCTCGGATCAGACGCCGTCGTCTCGCACCCCTTCGGGCCCCTCCCCAGCTGCAAGCGAGACCTCACCCCCGGCTTTCACAGTCGTCCGATCGCCGACGACTCCCCGCAGGAAAACAAGCGCGTTTACTAGGCTATCGGGCTTGTTTGGCGAGACGACCGCTGGAGCGGAGAGGCCGGTTTGCGCGGTGGCGCCTGTAGCCCGGGAAGCTACCGCACGGCGCGCGAGGAGGTCGTCTGAAAGGCGGTCGCGATAGCAAAATCAAAGACGGAGTTTTGCGCAACTTTTTTTTTTTACATTCGCAGACGCTTCTGTCGGCGTTTGCGAACCTTACAGCGCGCTTCGGACAGTCGCTGGCGCCGCTCTTTTGTCCAGCTCCTGCGTGACACCGCTGCCCCCCCGCTGAAAACATTCAAATCTGTTATCCGAGACTTCCCGCCGCCGGTCGATCCAAACCGAAAGAAGGCGTTTTTATTTCATTTATTTATTTCTTTCTTTTTTTTAATCAAAGCGGGAGCCTCTTATCTTAAACGCGCGCGTTCCGGCTCGGCAAAAAACAAAAACAAAAACAAAAAAAAAATCCATTATTTTAATATCGAATTGTACGACCGAGCTGCCTTTGTCTCTTCCAGAGGAAATTTTCCAGTCGCACGTGGCCCACTGGTGGTCGCCGGACGGAGCCAGGTTAGCGTACGCCACCATCAACGACTCGCTGGTGCCCAAGATGGAGCTGCCCATGTTCACCGGCTCGCCGTACCCCACGGGGAAGGAGTACCACTACCCGAAAGTAGGCAGAGCTTTACGCCGCGGCGCTAAAATGTGCGTCGTGGCCTGATTTGCGGCGTTCTCGGCGGAACCTTTAGGCCGGAGAGGAGAACCCGGCCATCGCTCTGTACGTGGTGAACCTGAACGGACCGCTTCACACCATCGAGATGAGGAAGCCCGACGACCCCAGGATCGGGTGAGGCGCGCGAACGGCGCTCTCCGCTGTTCGCCTACGCGCGTGACGAGCGAGAATCCGCAGGTGACTTTGGTTTCCCCGTTTGATTTCGCAGCGAGCACTACGTGACGATGGTGAAGTGGGCCACCAGCACCAAGGTGGCCATCAACTGGTTGAACCGGGCGCAGAACATCTCCGTGCTGAGCCTGTGCGAAGCCACAACCGGCGTCTGCACAAAGGTGGGTGGGCGCGCGAGACTCGCGCACGCGTCGTCGCGCGCGAGCTGAACGCCGCCGAACTTGTCGCGCAGAAACACGAGGACGAAAGCGAAGGGTGGCTCCACAGACAGGTGAGACGAGCGCCGCCCGCCCGGACGCGCGAGCACGTACGAAGCGTAACTAAAGGCGACCGCGTCTTGTGACGTCAGAACGAGGAGCCTCTGTTTTCCAAAGACGGCCTGAAGCTCTTCTTCACTCGCGCCATCCCGCAAGGAGGCAGGGGCAAGTTCTTCCACATTTCCATGTCCGTCTCCCAGGTACGTTCGGTCGGCCCGGCCGTCAGATCGACGCGCCGTCGGGCAAAAGCTCGCATCTCACCTCGCGCATCTCGCGCATCTTGTGCCCGAAGCCAAACGCCAGCTCGGACACGCTGCAGTCCATCACGTCGGGAGACTGGGACGTCACGCGGGTCCTGGCCTACAACGAGGACAGCCAGCTGATGTGAGAGACGAAACCGCGGGTCCTTTCTTCCCGCGCGGAAGCTAAGCGGCGGGTGGTTTTTTTGTTTTTTTTTCTCTCTCTCTCTCTCTCTCTCTCTGTCTGTAGATATTTCCTGAGCACGGAGGACGGTCCCAAGCGGAGACATTTGTACAGGTAAGGCGACGTTTCTTTTTCTTTCTTTCTTTCTTTCTTTCTTTCACGGCCGACACGTCGTCAAACCCGAATCCGTTTCCTCCCCGTCCCGACAGCGCCGACACTTTTGGATCTTTCAACCGCCGCTGTCTGTCGTGCGCGCTGGCCGACAGCTGCGGCTACGTCGGCGGCTCCTTCAGCCGCAACGCGAGCTACTTCCTGCTCGACTGCCGAGGTGCGGAAAGCGGGATCGGCGGGAAACGCCGAGGCGCGGCGGTACGCGACTCTCGCCTTTGTTTTTTGCCCTCCTTCAGGTCCAGATATCCCATTTGTGGCCGTCTACAAAACCCAGAGGGACGCGGACGGCGAGGCGCAGGACGGAGAGAGTGAGTAACGGTTTACGAGAGAGAGAGAGAGAGAGAGAGAGCCCTGACGCGCACCTTTGTCCGCAGGTATCTCCGAAGTGCGTAAACTGGAGAGCAACGAGAAGCTGAGGCTGACCCTGGAGTCCTTGCAGATGCCCACGGTGGAGTACAAAGAGATCAACACGGACGACTACAGTAGGTGTCGGCGAGAAACGTTTGCGATTTTCGGTGCTCGCGCCTTGACGCGCGCGCGTCTGCGTTCCAGCCTTGTCTCTGCAGATCCTCAAACCCGCCGCCTTCACGGGGACGTCCCACTATCCTCTGCTGCTGCTCGTGTACGTAGGAAGGCGGGACGACGCAGACACGCGGCGGCCGCGCGCAACAGCCAGCGTTTAACCGTACCTGTGCGCAGTGACGGGACCCCCGGCGGCCAGGCGGTGACGGAGCGCTTTCGCGCCGACTGGACCACGGCGCTGGCGAGCAGCTTCGGCGCCGTGGTGGCGCGCTGCGACGGGCGAGGCGGCGGCTTCCGGGGCACCAACCTGCTGCACCGCATCCAGAAGAGGTTGGGCGTGTTTGAGGAGCAGGACCAGAAGGACGCGCTCAGGTGCGTTCCAAAGCGGCGGCAAAAGGCAGACGCGCGCGGCCAGCAGCGTGGCGCCCGCGCGTCTTTTGAGACGGGCGGACCGGGATGAGGGAAATAACTGGCTTCAATGTCAAAGACAGGCGGCCAGTTAGCAGCGAGGCCGCTGGGACAAGTCAATTTCCCACGTCTGGGATGAATAAAGTATTCTATTCTATTCTATTCTGCAGTTTCCTGCTGAGAGAGCCTTACGTCGACAAGAGCCGAGTCGGAGCGTTCGGGAAGGTAAGAGCGGACGCGAGCCGCGGCGGCGGCGCCGTTTCCGCCGGGGCTCTGAAACGCTGTCGTCTCTTTTCAGGAGTACGGCGGCTACGTCACCAGCCTGCTGGTCAGCGGCGAAGACTCTCCGGTCAAGTGCGGCGCCGTCCTCTCGCCCATCACCGATTTCGAACTATACGGTAACGAGCGTTTAGGTTCGGCGGCAGTTTACTCGGAGCGTCGAGCGGGGCAGTCCGATTCGAGACCAAGTTTCATTACCCCGTCAGTCAGTCAGTCAGTCAGTCGAGACACTGCAGATGTACCACGTTCATTATCTTTATTAATATCGCACAATCTCCCAATTTCGACCCGGCGGCGTCGTTCCGCAGTTTCCAGCGAGACGTTTGGCCTCCTGTCCGGGCGAAGAGAACGAGAGGGCGTAGAAGGGCGGGGCGCGGCGAGGCGAGCTTCCTCCGCAGGGCGGCCTTCTGGGGAGAGAGAGAGACAGCGAGAGAAGGCAAAAGGTCTTCAAGCCAAGTCAGCACACCGAGACCTAACCGGGGATAACGACGCGGGCCGACTTGCAGGTCTTTGCCCTCCACGGTCTTCGCCCGACACGCGCCGCCGACGCCTCCGCTGACGCTCCAGCCCCGGCGCGCCTCTTGTGCTGCCCGGCCGGCCCGATTGGATCGCTCGGCGCACCTGCGCGCGCAGCTGCTCCCAATCTCCGCTCTGCTCTGCTCTGATCGGGCACGCCTCCCCGGCTGGGCTGGGCACGCGTTCAGGAGCGCCTGCGCACACACACATACACTACAAGTATCAAGCCTCGCCGTTCAAATCCTGCCTGCCTTTCGCACAAATACGCGTGCAAAAACAGAGGGTGACCTACGAGAGCGCAGCCGCGACGGGGCATCGACGCGGAAGAGTGCGGCGTGACTTTAAGGAAAGGTTTCTTTGAAAACGTTTCTCCCTCTCTCCAGAGAGCCTCTTCAGTTCTAAGCTTGCCGGGGCAGAGCTTAAAAATATAGCCCTGTGGACAATCGGCATGTTAACGACCCACGTGGTCACCTGAGAGTCGTTGCCAGGGTCGTTGGCAGGGCCGTTCGCCTAGTTTCGGTTGGGGTGCTTCCCCTTTGTCTGTTGGGTCACACGGTAATGAGTCACCAGGTCTCGTCAAACGGTGTGAACGTTTGGATTGTTGACAAAGAGAGTGGAGGACTGCATTGGACGTGGGTGACAGAAAGTGCCTTAGTCCACCACCTCTGTTTAAAGATGGTTTTTCCAACTTGACGCGGATGGCTTCCTTGACACCCCTCTCAAACCAGCGATCTTCTCCGGCCAGCACACGTACTTGACTGTCCTCAAAGGAGTGTCCGCTTTCTTTTAGGTGTAGGTGTCCTGCTGAGTCCTGTCCTGAAGAAGTGGCACGTCTGTGGTGGGCCCAACGGACAAAGGGGAAGCGCCCCGACCGAAACTAGGCGAACCGCTCTGCCCCGGCAAGCTTAGAACTGAAGAGGCTCTGTGGAGAGAGGGTGAAACGTTTTCAAAGAAACCTTTCAGTCCAGTTGACACAGAGAGATCTATTTTGGATAACTATGACCTGGACGAGTGATAATCTACACAGGCGTTTAAGGAAAGACTTCGCACAGCTCCTGTGATCGGGGAGGAAGAAGGGGGAGAAAGAAGGGCAGGAGAGTGCTCGGTGCGTCGTCTGGAAGGAAAGGAGACGAGGAGTTTTTTTGGCCTACCGTGTCTCGGAGTTAAATCCCCGGCGGAACCTCGCGTGGTGGCCTGTTGAGATGGGCAGGAGGAGCAGAGACTGTAGCAAAATCAACATTTGTTCTATTGTCACACGCAGCGAGAGACTGTGAGGCTTGTGAGCGTAAACCGGTGCTGGTGGAAAAGGGTTAGGAGGAGGTGCCCGAGCGTACGCGGACCGAGAGGTTGGCTGAAAAGAAGCGGGACGCCGAGAGGACGAGTGCGCCGGTGCCCCTTTTTAACAACGAGGGACGCGTGCCGAGTTGCGGCGACTGCGAGCCCCTTCTTGTTCGCTGCGGAGAGGGGGACGGAGGAGGAGCGGGCAATGGCTGGAGGAAAAGCTCGAGCGGTGGAAAAGACGGGAATGAAGGTTAGCCGCGGAGCGCGCGTGTGGGAATGAGAGGGAAGGTTAGGTCCGGAGCAGGGTGGAAAAGAGGTAGAGAAGCGTGTGCGCGGGCAGGCTGCGACGGGCCGAGAAAAGTGTCGGGTGCGATCGGAGGGTTTCGGCTAAAATCAAAGGAAAGCCGTACCAAACTGTGGCGTCGTCTCTTTGGGATGGATACGTTGGTAGGGGGACGCAGAGTTTTCGACCGCCGGGCGGGAGGCCTAGAGGGAGACCGAAGAGAGGACGCGGAAGGCGCCCGATTCGCGTGCCGATCCTAACCCTGACCCCTGAAGGGAAAAGCCCAAAGGAACAGAAAAACAAGCTTGAACCTCCTTGATTACAAAGCGCCTACAACGCCGACCTCTTGGGAAAACTCTGGACCCGCTTCGGTTTGCCCGCCAAACCGGACCGGCAGAGTACGGTTCGAAAACGGTCTCGTGCCTCAGTTCTGTCGATTACCTTGCCCCTCTGTCTGTCGTGTATGTGGAAATGTAGGCGGCGTCTCCGGGTGCCACGCGTACGGGTCGTGTCATTGCAATATCGTCCAAAAGTTGATTTCTTTCGCCCGTTCCGTTCAAAAAGCAAAACTTGTGTAATGTTTCTTTTCGTTTTCATGATGACAACTGATCGTCGCCGAGTCACGGTCTGACTCGGTTGTAGTCGTCGAAATCAAAAGAAACAGTCTGTGCGGAACGACTGTACACGTTATGCAAGTTTCGCTTTTTGAATGGAATTGGTAAAATCGATCCCTTTTCCGACGATATTCTAATTACGCGGCCCGTACCGTAACGTACGGCCGCCGGGACCAATTTCCCCTCGGGGACGATAAAGGACCGACTGACTGCGCAGAGACTTTGTTTTCTACTTTGGCTTTCGAGGCAGACCAAAGCGCTGGATTAGACTAGGCTTGCATTAGCCCCGCCCACCGCCGTCGATGGCCGACGCAAAGGCCGTGAAATTGTTTGTTCCTTCCTTCCTTCCTTCCTTCCTTCGTGGGTGAAACGGTGACATTTGTTTGAATCTGAAATGAATCGCTATTTTTCCAAATGACGCGTTTCGTTTAGCCGCTCTCGGTCCTCCGTACGGTTGAGGCTTTGCTCCGTTTGCTATTGCGACGACCGTTGAAAAAAGAGCTGGCGCGCGTCAGCCGCCCGAGGGCCGGTTTTGGAACGGGTCGGGGTGGTTAACCCGTCGGCTGACCGGTCCGGAAGCTAGAGCTCCCCCTGCTCGTGCGCGTCTGCGCTGCGTCCGGCGTGCTCTTTCGTCTAAACCTTCCGCGGCGACGCGGGCTCGAGTCTTCTTAGCCTCGCGGCCCGCGTGCCGATTTCAAAAAGACGGAGAGACCGTCGACGCCGCAGACCTTGCCGCTCTGCCCACGCTTTGCTCTTTCCTCCGCAGCCTCGGCCTTCTCCGAACGCTACCTCGGACTGCCCAAGCCCGACCCCAGGGCCTACGCGGTAAGGCGCCTCCGACGGCCTCGCCTTTCCGCCCCGGTGATCGTCACCCGACTCCTCTCGCTTTCTCTCGCCCCCCCCCCCACCCCTCTCTCTCTCTCTCTCTCTCTCTCTCTTTCCTCCACAGATGGCCAATCTAGCGCACAGAGCGTCTCAATTCGCCGACAAGAAGTTCCTCATTATTCATCCCACGGCTGACGGTGCTGCGCTTTTTGCCTTCCTCTGAAACCGCAAGACGCGCCGCTGACGCTTTGTCTCGTTTCCTTCTCCCAGAGAAAGTTCATTTCCAGCATACGGCCAAATTCATCGGCCAGCTCATCGACCAAAAGGCCAACTATACCTTACAGGTGGGTGACCGGCGGCCTCCCTCCTCGCTTGGAACGACACGTGATCTCGCCCCTTTCTCCGTCGTCTTAGATCTACCCGGACGAAAGCCACTTCCTCCGCGGAGAAGCCACGCGCCAGCACCTCGCCCGCTCCCTGGTCAACTTCTTCGAGGAGTGCTTCAGGCTCCCGGAGGTGGCGTTTGAAGGCGCGCTGCAGGAAGAGGGGGAAGACGAGGGTTAGCCCGGCCTCCCGACGCGCCCCGGAATCTTCCCCAGTCTTACCTTTAGCTCCCTCGTGGTCCTTTTCCTCAAACGTCGCCGACAGTCCGCATCTCTCGCCTGTTTTTTCCCGATCCCGTCTGCGTTTGCTCGCCCGCCGTCCGCACGCTGGCCCCGAGACCGCCTTTCCGGCAGAGGGGGCGCGTTTGCTCGTCCTCCGAAAGGCCCAAACGCCCCGTGTTTAAACTGTGGTTTCCGCAGGTCTCCTCTGCGGAGCGGGACCCGCCTGCTCCTTCTTCAAAACTGTACACAAAACGTCAGCTCCCTGGCAAACTTTGAGCCCGCCGGGAAAAGGAAGCGGGATCTGTACGTTCGTCCGGAACCTGTCGCTCGCCGCCCCGCGCCGGACTCTCCGTCTCTGCGCGCGCGTGCGCGCGTGCCGGGAAACGTTTGCCGTTTTTAAAGTTGCCGAGAACCTTCGTGTCGGACTGTGGTTGTGTCTGTTGTTCTTACGGTCTGTATAATAGCGCGCAAACGTTCATTTCCGTCAACATCCGCATCCGTGTCATTCCGCCGCTTCTTTTCCCGTGTTTGACTCGCCTAAACAGAAAAGGGGATACGGCCCAGCTTTATCCAAGCGTTCTCTTGTTTTAATCGCTGTGCCTTACTTTGTTGGAAAACGGTGGCGTTTATTGCAACAACGGGGCTAAGCTCGTCAGTTTGACATTGCTTGCGCGGCGGCTCTCCGCTCGGATCTCTTTCTTCGTACGCTAGGCAGTGCGAACCGGTTACGACTTCGAATAAACTTTGACGACTACGCTTTGACCGCAGATTTCCCAGACCTAGCCGTCGAGTCGGTCCTCAAAATGGCAGCTTTCCCTTCGAGTACGTTTCAAAAAGACTCAATTGTTCGACGGTTTACCCCGAGAAGGCACCTGCGCTTGCTGACGGCTCTCCGAGCGCATTTCGCGTTTGATTTCTCCCCTTTTCAAATTGCATGTTAGCGGGTTAGTCGCCGCGTGGTCATTTTTGGACATGTGAATGTTTCTTACTGGACTGCGTCGAGTACATTTCCGGTAGTGTTGTGATTGAGATCCCAGTCTCGTCGGCTTGATGTGTAAATGTTATACAAATATCATTTTATTCTACGGGAAACAAATAATATGGAAAATGTCTACTATTGGGTGTTCTTTGTGCATAAAGCATTTTGGAAGCTACGGACTGGACTCCTTTCTGTTGCTGTCCTTGTCGAAAGTTCGCTTTGTACATTTCGCGCTCGCCCTCGCGCTCCAAAGCGTCGCCGGAGATTACTCTCCGGCTGTGGCGTGAAGCTTGACGTTAGAATAAAGGAAATGGATGTCTGATCGGCCTTCCGTCTCTTTTCTCGGCCTGTTTAGACGGCGCTCGGGAATGACGTCGTTTCGCTACTTTCCGCTGAATGAAATCGGCGCTTTTAATCAAATTACACAATACGTGTTTCCGGAGTCGCTCTCGGCCGCTCGGGCCGCCCTTAGATCAGAAGTAGTACACCTGCGCAAAGGTGCCGTTCGGCGGGCTGTAAACGGGGACGTAGTTGTAGATCAGCGCCTTTCGTTCTTCGGCCTCGGACCGAAAACCGTGTTTGTTCTTCCTGGCTGCGGAGACACAAAGCGGTACGACGCGATGCGTCAGGAGGCCCGTCGAGCCTGTGGCGCCCCTACCCGACGACGCTTCCCCCCCCCTACCTTCGCTCACAAAGAACTCGGCCGCGTAGAAGCTGGTCCTGACGGCCGACGGCGAGTGCGGGACGTACGCCTTCGTGAACTCAAAGGCGTTTTTCTCCGGGTGCCACTGCGTCCCGTAAATGGGGTAATTGTGCGCTGTCGAGAGGTAAAGCACAGAAGCCGGTTAAGGACGGCTAACGCGGAGCCTCGCTGCCGCGCGTTTACCTTCCACCGTCGACACAAACTCCAGAGTCCCGTCCGAGTTTGTGGAGAGGACTTTGTAAAAGTTCTTCAGCTCCGCGTGAGAGTCGTAAGACTGAAAGCACAGTAGTGTCGACATTTTGACTCCTTTCGCCTTCTGCAAAAATGTGAAACCAAATCAAAGTAACGTACCGCCTTGGCCAAGCTCCACTTGTGAGCGTTTGCCGTCAGTGACTCGGAGGCCAGATCCTTCGCGAGATCTGCTGGCAAGTCTCTGAACATTTTGCTCTCTTTAGCTTCTGAAAACAATCCGCGATATCTGCGTCAGGACTCCTTTCCAGCGCGTCGCTTAAACACAAACACGCGAGTGCGCCTGTTTTCGTACGTAAAGCAAAAGGCGACTTGGGGCAAATCCGTACCTTTGGTAAAGTTCAGGGGTAAAGCCGTGTCTCTCATGTTGTTCTTGACGAGGACCAACTTTCCAAGAGTCAAGTAAGTCAGCTCCTCAAAGCCCAGGCAGGTGCCCCAAACCGGAAAGTAGTCTCCTCTGTCGTTTGCCTGAAACGCACGCGCGCGCGCACGCGCTTGCTTACCTCGCTTGAATCTAAAATCCATACTGCCGCGCTACATTTCTCTCGCGTTACCTCGATAGCCAGGTCGTAAAAGATTTTGGCCGACCTGGCGTACAGGGACGTCACCAGGTCGTTTCCCCCTCCGGGGAAGAGGATTCTGGGAACGACACGGAGGAGGTTAGCGCCCTGGAGCCGTTCAAAGGACGGCGTCGGCCGTGTTTTTCTTCGCGTGCGTTGTTCTTTGCTGTTTTCGTGAAACTTGGAGCTCGTACTCATTCCAGAATTAGTGCCCGTACGCACTGAGGATTTCAAAAAAAAAAAAAACAAAACAAAAAAATAAAAAAAACAAATAAATAAGAATAATTTAAAAAAAAAACCATTACCGTTAATGATGCGGATTATCTAGAGCGTTTCTTTTTCTTAAATGCACTGCGGGTTTTGACGGTGGCGCTGATAAAACGTACAAGTCACGGCTGACTTTCAATATTGACCTTTGCTTGTACTTTACGCTTCGTACCGGGGGCAAAGATTCGGTATTAACAGTGTCGTGAGGGATTAACTTTTGGATTCGGACTGACCGGAATTGCAAATGCCAAGAATCCAATTTTACGGCGTCGCGTTTAAACACCTTTAAGCACCTGTTTTGTGCGAATCGGCCGTTCGGTTTGCCCCAAACAAAAGATTTCTGACTTTTTCGTGACGTTTCCCTGGAAAGGACGACTGTTTACACTGACGTATTTAACTGTAGAGTAATATCAATATGGCAGTTATTACCTCATCTTTTTGTGTTGCTCTGTATATTAAACGGTATTTACCCATTGATGGAGTTGAAAAGAGCCTTATATTCCTCTTCTGTCCGGTTGACCCTGTTATAGCAGAAATAAAGACGAGCCAAAGCTGGCAGCTTTGACGTAAACGTTTATGGATCGGGAACTCACATGACAGGTACAACTCTGGCTCCTGCCGACTCCAGGGTCTTCACATACGAAGCAGCGATATAAGATGACTTTCCTGGACTTGGCGAACGCACCTCCTGAGCCAAAATACCTAAAATGACAACATATTGTTTAAGAGGAAAGCCGGGGGCTTGTTTATTCCGTGGTTAGCCGCTATAAAATGTGTTCGCTGGAAGAACTTTGATTTAAAGTTATTTTAACTGAGACGTAGCTACAAGCGATCAAAATAAACCTACCGATAATCGGTCTGTCATTTCTTTCATTCGAAATTGGAAAAGCAAAAGAATAAATCGATGAGCAAAAAATGGAAAAGAGCAGAAGAGCAAACATCTTGCGCCACTGCATAATCAAGCTACTGTAGCGCGAGCGCGTCGCGATCCCGATCGGAAAACGTGACGCTGATCGCTTCCGGGAAACGGTTTCAAAAATAAAATAACCGAATCTGACGCTCAACGCATTAAAACCATGTCGCTTTTCCGTTTTTAACATATCGGAACTTTCTGCACACTTCTATTGGCGGTATACGTCATATATTTGAAGGTAGCAGATAGGGTATGAAAAGAAAATGATATCGAGTGGCAAAATGTAGGGACGCCGCAGTTTTGGCACATTGTGATAAACAGTCATAATGTGCTCTTTTTCAAACATCACCTGAGTACATTATACATAAGACAAAGAGTTGCAAAACGTGTTGTTTTATTATTTACGATCTAAAATACCACGGGAACCTAAGCTGCAGCAGAAAAACAGTCACTGTGGAAAAGGCCAAAATAGTCGAAGCAAGAGTAGACCAGAGCGTAGGACTGATAGTCCGAGGACAGAACCCAGTAAAAGAAGAAGAAGAAGAAGAAGAAGAAGCTGGAACGCCTTTGTGCAGGGATAAAGACCTGTTCGTGGTGCTGTGCGACGTCACCGTGTGGGCACAGCGTGTTAATTACCTTTAACCAAGGTGACCTCCACAGTCGCAGGTTGGGAGGAGTCTTTAACTTTGGCGGCACCGTCTATGGAATTTCTCCTCCCGTTGGGTCTTTACAGCGAAAAAGACTCGTTAACAAAACGTACAATGCTGCTTCTGTGTCATACTTCAAATATAAGGTGAGGAAAAAAGTCACATATCTGAGATGACATTTGGATGCAAACAATAATGGAGGAATCTTTGTTGTTTGGAAGTGATTGTCACTCCAGCAGTTCCCTAAAATATTATCTGCATAAAACAACTTGTGCAAATCCACAGTGACCAAAACCAATCAAGCAAATACTGTTCTGATTTAATTTGATCTTACCTAAACAACAGATATGGGATATTTCACTTTGTCGACTAGAAAATTCCCAAGTGTAAGGGAACCAGCGTGTTCACGGTAAGAGCTTGTGAGGACGCTTGTACTTTGGAGTACCTGAGTACATGTACTTCATTATATTCCCTCTGGTTCTTACAGCAGCTGCGCGTTGCGTGCGTGCGTGCGTGCGCCGTCCCGTCGCCGAGAAGACCGCATGTTGCCGGGAGCTTCTCGATTTCATGCCAGGTGCCCGTGTACTAGGAAATAAGCAGATCAGTGTAAATGACACGAGAGTTCTGAGCGGGAGACTACTTCAGGTGTTATTTCCCTACGTGGAACGTCTGAGCGTCGAGTCCGACAGCAGCCGCCGGGAGCGTCAGCAGCACCTTCGCGTCAAAGGTAGCGTGAACGAAACAACTGGATGTTTACGTTTCAGGAGAGGACGCCGGTACTCGGAGGGCCAAACGCCACACGACCTTTCTGCACAGGGCTCAACGGGACACGGCTCGGCTCACGCCCGCGATACAAAAACAGACCTTTGGAAGGTCAGACGTTTGAGGTGCCGTGTTTGGAGCCAGCCTTGAACCTTCTGGGCAAAAATAAGCCTGCCAACACTGGAAAAAGTGCACAAGAGTTCCAAGTCAAAGGTCAAAGACTAGAGATTCCTGTCCCGGACGAGTCGGATTCAGCCAAACGTCCTTCGAGGCTGTAAATTTGAAAAATGCTGTGGTGCCACAAACGATGCCAAGAGGCAAAATGAGCTTTATGAAAAGAGAAACTTTATTTAACAAAGCACCAATATTTATACACAAAAAAAAACAAACAAAAAAAAAAAACACCTTGCCTCTCTTTCCTCTTGGAATTTCTTCCAATCCATACTTTTTGTCATCCATCGTGTTTTTTGGGATTCTGCTGTCAGATTTAAGCTCAACAGAAGCACAAAAACATAGGAAAAAAGTGAGAACCACCAGTCAGGTTTGACTAAAATAAATTTAATTATTTGATAAATTAAACGGAAGCATCCGATTTTGTGTTATGTGCTGTGACGGTATAAATAAATCGATTTTAAATTAAATATCCCCTCGAGACTTAGGACCGCTAACGGACGAGATCGTGAAAATGAAACCATAAGACAAAAAGAATGAAAAGGTTGAACCAGAAGATCTTTCTACATCAAGTACAGTGCATTTAAACATGACTTTGGTGGCAGAAAACTCAAATGTTTCAAGAGTCTTGGCGACGACCTGTAAACAAAGGCCGTTGCTCTTCTATCGCAAAAGTCGGAGTAGAAAATGTAGAAAAAACATTTCAGGATGGGTCTCTGCAGCACCGAGGTCTCTGCTTTCACGCAAAAACTGGACACATAACGTCAGAACGCGCCCGTAGAGCAGCGCCTCCGCCGCGGCACCACGTGCGTCATTTTAGCGGGAAGAAAAGGTCACGTCTGCATCGCTCTTGTTAATAGTCCGCTTCTGTATGTGCCGCCAGCTTGTTTAAAGTGAAATATCTTAAACGTTTCCATCTGCAAATCTGAATTGCAAGAATGAAATCCAGATCCGCGGCGTCGCTTTCATATTAGCCTACCTTTCTGGTCAACGTCTCGGTTTGTCTGGACTCGGATAGAACAGTAATGTCAGAAGGATGAGAACGACGGGATTAAATGCGCTCCTGAAAATGCCGCACGCGAGACAGAGGACGTGCTGAAAACGACTTCCGGTTCGGAGAAAGACGTTCTCTCGCCGCGTGCTGAACGTGGCGGGGGCAGCTTCTGCAGCCGAGGGGTACTGAAGAGGTTCAAAGGTTCTTGTGGGTCTCTATACAGAGAACAATGTACTGGTTGGAGCAGCTCCGCGTCTGCTGGCCGAGGAGCAGACCGGCGGCCAGGCTCGACGACTGGCCCGCCACGGACACGTGGTCCGTTCGCCACGTCTCGCAGTGCTTGTCCATCACTCGCGTGCCTGTGCTGGTGGACCCGTGCCAGATGCTCTTCTGGGGCCTGGAAAAGACACAAAAAAGCTCAAACTGGGGAAAAACACGTACAAATACAGCCAAAGCGTAAGAACCACCGACCAGAAGGGGTCCGCTAAAACATCCCGGCCGTCAAAGGAGTAGACGGGTATCCTGGCGCTGATTGGCCCGCCGCTGCCGTTAAATATGGACCGCCAGTTCCGGAACATCACGTCTCCCTACGAGAGAAAGCCACGGTTGCTTGCCGGGTGGGAAAAAGCTTTCCGTAGGCAGCGACAGGACAACAGCAACCCACCCTGAGGTTGGTGATAGGCAAAGTTTCCCGAAATCCCGGATAGACCACGTGGACCAGGTCCTGGCGGTGGGAGGAGATGAAGGCGCGGTAGTTCGGAGGCAGACCCATGGCCTTGGCCTGCTCGTAACACATGCGGTCGGCCACGTCCAGCCCCGTCATGTCGCCCGAGTGGGGCTGGTTCAGCGCCACCAGGTTGAGCTGCAGAGTCAGAACAGGTGGAGGACCTCAGTACCGACTCCCACATCCGCCTCGACATTTCGCTCTGCGTGCGTATCGGATAATCTTCACTCACTCGCCGAGAGGCCGAACTAATTCTCTCCATCGTGTCTCCTCTCATCTGATAAGCGACTTGAGGCTAAAATGAGATGTTACGCAGATAAATAATCCGCCCGAGGTGCACAACTTTCAAACAGGACACCTTGAAGGAGCGAAATTCAGCAACGTTCACCTCGTCCTGTGGAACGATGTTGCTGGAGACGTAGATCAGACTGCCGAGCTGCGGGACAACGCAGGTTAAACGGCTTGAACGTGTCAAACTTTTCGTTTTGCTGCTACACACTGGTTTCGCCGGTCTGAGAAAGTACCTGGATCTCCTTCCATCCCTGCGGGACTTTGAGGTACAGGCTTCCCGTTGCTGTTACGTACAGCATTGTTCCCTCGGGGTCCCGGGAAGTTTGCTGCATCATGCTCTCGCGTGACGAAAACGTCTTCATCTGAGGGACAAACGCGAGAGACATCTGAGTGACTGCTCGGTCGGGCTGCTCCATCGGTCGCGAGGACGCTAGCTCCAAAACGTGAACCGTAAAGAGCCTCGCTTACAGTCGCTCCGTTGCCCGGAGGTCCGGGGGGTCCGGGAGGCCCGGGGGGTCCGGCAATGGTTAAAGCTGTCGCCGTAAAGACATTCGATCCTTTCATTTTCGTGCTTTAACACACCAGAACGTTATTGTGCTGAGGCAATACTGAAGAACATTACCTGAACCGTAACTGGAAGGACGTCCCGGAGGCCCCGGCGGTCCGGGGGGGCCGACCGGTCCTGTTCTGCCGAGGCCCGGCGCGCCTGGTGAACCTGGCACCCCGGGGGGTCCCTGTGGACCCAACACTGATTCTCCTTTGGGTCCCTAAATGAGTCAGCAACAAACTGATGAGTCGTTATTTCCCCAAAAGAACGGTGGGAGCGGTATCCGGGGAAACACACCACAAGCCCTGGTCTCCCGGGGATTCCCGGTCGTCCCAGAAGCCCTGTATCCCCCTTGTCTCCCTTCTCTCCTTTGGCGCCCCGGTCCCCTCTCGCCCCCTGTGGCGCAGATCGTACAAGCAGGTAAGGTGTGTTTTCTGGAAATCCAGAAATCGTCACGCGGGTTCTTAAAGAGCACCCGCAGCGTGGAACTTACCCAGCCTGACCTGGGACCAAATCCCTCTGGAACCAGAAAACACAGCAACAAGTCTGAATTATTATTTTCACCAGGATGGCTGGAGAGTAAAGACAAAAACTGCAATTCCTGAGAGAAAATCTGACCTTTACACTTGCTCCGTTGGATTTTTTTTAAACGTTTAATCTAAAATCTGACTCACGGCTCTCTGCGGGCATGCCGGGAGGACCTCTTTCCCCCTTTTCTCCTTTCGGTCCAATCTGACAGGTACCTTGGAACAAACAAAAGCATTTTATTACTTTTAGTAATATAAATGATGTAATTGCTATAGTTAATAAACAATGACGTCATAGCTTACCGTATGCAACGGTTCCGTTGGGATTTAGCTGAAATAACACGACGTGAGAATTAAACAACGCAGAAAGATGAGATTATTTCCAGAATGGACAAAAGTTAACGGGACAGATCAGGGCGGAGCCCTCAAATCGACGTGCACAACAGGTGGGTTGAGATCTGGGCGCTACCTCGCTCTTGTTGCAATGAACCTTCACTTTTCCAGACTGGACATGCAGCAAGCAGGAGTATTTTGGAGCCATTCCCCAACAGTTCTGAGTGAGAAAAGGTTAGTTACGCAGACACGTGCACCTCCTCGTCCACACAGGGAGGAAAAGATTAATGTGGTTAAGAGATGTTGAGAGTTCTTTCACCGCCTGGTCAGTTACTAAAGAAGGATGAGGCCGTGAGTGAAGGTATGCTAGATGTTCATGTGGTATGTCCTTGTATCGTTACCTAGATTACGGAGATATGGCGTCTATTTGCTATTTTGACCTATCCTGATGCGTGGGATTATCCCGCGACATCCTTTCCTCTCTGTATCCTGATACGATCGGCGTGTCGCATTTGTCTCCACCAGTCAAATGCAGGTGAGTTAGAAAACAACCACATGAACGACAGATCAAAGTGTCAGACTTGATTTTCGGTTAGAGTCTAAACTAGACAAACGTGCACGCGTACATGCATTCGGAAATGAGTGTTTTATCGTCGGTACTGACGGAACCTTACAGCCATTTTGCAGTGAGGCCTGGGACGGATGGGAAACACTGTCTTCAGAAGGCAGAGGAGGAGAAGTCAGCACACGAACGGATAAATGTACCTGACGGCAGAGGCAAAGTGTGTGTGTGTCCGTGTGTGTTTGTGAGAGAGAGCTTACTCCGTTGGGGCAGTTGAACATGCCTGGGCGTCCCGGTGGTCCGGGAGGTCCCTAAACAAAAGGAAGAAGCGGAGAAATAATCACAGTTTGGTTCACACTCCCATCCTCAGGCAAAAACAAAAGAGGACGGCTGACCGGCGGGCCTCCGGAGTCCCCTTTCTCTCCTCTTGGTCCCGTCAGGCCTGGTCGACCCTGAGCAGAAACACAGGTGCATTGTGGGATTTGATCTGCTGCGGTAAACTGGAAGACTTCAGCTCAGGAGACAGAAACGTTTCACCGATAATCAACGTTTGGTGCGTTTGCGGCGCTTACGGGTCTTCCGGGAAAACCTAATTCTCCTTTGGGTCCCGCGGGTCCCACAGGCCCCTTTAAAGGGAATAAACCAGACTTTCTCAGATGCACTGATAGAATTTTCATCAAATATCCGGCAAACGAGCAACTCTGACGGGAATACTAACCTGAAGTCCAGCAGGTCCAGGCACACCAGCATCACCCTGCAAGCAGATTCCATTTAGACTCCGTGGAATTCTTATAAAGTCAAAATCCGTATTCCACAGAAAAAAAGACCTCAAGAACCAAATAATAACCTTGAGTCCTCTTGGTCCGGTGGGAGCCACCATTATGGATCCGTCATCTGCAACAAAGTGTGCTGGCTCCCCCTTTTCGCCCTGGGTGTAGAGCGTGTGCGGTTATCTGCTTAGTCCGTCAGAGGGCGTGCGCGGACACTTTGCTGATATTTCACACTCGGTCGCACTTACTTTCAGTCCTGGAGGTCCTTGAACTCCTGGTATCCCCGTGTCACCCTTTGGTCCCTTTGGTCCCTGTCACATTAAGTGGGTGGGTTTTTTCATCTTAGCCATGTCTGACAACCCAAACAGCTAAAAGCAGCGCTACACTCTGGAAATCAGCTTCAGCAGACCACGCTGACACTCACAGTTGGGCCCTGAGCTTCAAAAATCCCTGAGAAATTTAAGGCTCCTGCTGTATCATTGAGTAGAAGCTAAACGAGAAGAAGAATGAGGTCAGAATAATCGAGCCGAGTCAAGAAATCACCAATCCGCCATTTTCAAGAGTGGAGAATAATTTTCACTGTTTACATCCTGGAGGTTGATAATGGAACCTGGAGGTCCAGGTGGTCCCGGAGGACCGGGTAGACTGAGCCCATCTTGTCCTGCTTCACCCTGGAAAACAAGTTTGGCGAGTTTGAAGAAGGCCACCTCCACTGCCGCGCGCCACAGATCTGCAATAGTGGTACCTTTGGTCCTGGTTCACCTTTGGCCCCCACTGGTCCCTGTGGACAACAAAGAAAGCTCCTTTTTAGACCTGCTAAAGATACTCTGTCTTTATTTACAGCCCTTTTCTCCTCCCATGTGTTGAGCAGAGTAGCTGGAAAAAGGCAAAAAGGCAACGTTTCAGCTGACTAAAACCATTTCAACTGACCTCTTCACCTTTTTGCCCCTCCTGACCTGGAAGTCCTGGTGACCCTGCGTCACCTGGCTCCCCCTACAGGTCACACAGAGAAACATCAGCCACACACACCTCTGACAGATGAGCAAACAGGACAGCTGTAAAGACAACGTTCTGAGATAAATTATCAATGTGCCGTCAATACTGTTTCCTCACAGCTTAGAATGAAAACCTAAAACACAGAGCCATTAACAAAGGACGCAGGAACTGAAGCGCACGTCTGATCTGTGCTCATCTAAGCTACCGTGGACTCGCCTTTGGACCTGGAACACCGTGGATGCCGTCTTCACCCTGTGAGAAAGAAAAAAACAAAGACTAAACAGAATGAACCAGGCATTTCCTCTAGCATAATTAGCATTCATGTAGAGATTTGTATTTACTAGCAAGCTTATTTCCCAATTGCTAATCAAGCTAATGAAAATATGTATAGGTAAATGGTTATTTCTTCCAGCACAGCAACAATTATTAATCTCACCTTTGACCCTTTAAGTCCAGGTAATCCTGGAGGGCCCTGTTGAGCAAACACAAACACATCAGAGGTCAGGAAACCGCAGATTACAGAACTCATGTCTCAGTTTTACCTGAGGCCCTCTGGAGACCCCAAAGTCATTCATCGCAGATCCTTCCAAATCCTAAACTCAACACAAAGACACATTTGGTACGTGTAATTTTCATTCATCTCTCAGCTATCTAATCTCAGTACAAGGAGCAGACTCCCAGAAAACTCTGATTTAGCAATCGGATGTTTTACAATGCGAGTGCACCGGTACCTCCAAGTCCATCGTAAAGGCCCTTCCAAAGGGAACTGGGGGCCCGGGCGGGCCAGGAGGGCCAGGAGGGCCTCTTGGACCAGGTTGGCCTTCAGGACCCTGCTGACCTGGAAACCCTGGAAGACCTTGATCTCCCTATAAGATAACGGGGATGAAACCGTCACGTTTGGCCTATATTTAGACGTGTATTTTGACGTCTGAGCAGAATTGGTACCTTCGGTCCAGGCTGTCCTGCCACACCAGGCTCCCCCTGTTAAATATAAAATATTAAACGGCAGCCGTTTCTGGTTGGCATTTGAAGACGGAGAGGTGGCATGTTTATACCGGAGCCTCTCGGCTTCATTAGTCCGCGAGGTCACCTCATTTAGAGCCTGTCTCTTCGCGTTAGCCGGTTATTTAACACGCCTGTAATTGTTTTTGATAATGGAGCACTAAGAGCCTTGCTCGGGGGAAATCAGAGCCAGCTCAAAGGAGTGACCGCAGAAAAGCGAGAGGCAGCTACCCATAAGAGAAAATAACCATTACACGCACCACTGTGGGTTAACGAATGGATTGAATGGTTTATGAGAACAACAGCTCCATCAGAACACTCTGCACTCCAGCAACGCAGGCTAGTTTAAAATCTATTAGCCCCACCTTGTCACCTTTGTCTCCAGCAGGCCCTGGTTCTCCATCCTTCCCGTCAACTCCCTGCAAGAGTAAACACGCATTTATCATCCTCGCTTTCCGCATTTTACCACCTATGCTGTGAAACTCTAAAATGTTCTGGGTAATCAGGTTACACTTGCAACAGGCGAGTGAGGAGCCAAACCGTCAACGTGGAATCAACCAGTCACAGGTTGTGCAGTAAAACTGCACAAAACTTTCATCCACACAGTTAGTAAAAGCATTGTATTCTACGAGAAAAGACACATTTGCCCCAACAGACCGCAGCTCGGACCATGTTCTGGAGCTCTGCTCGCACACGTGACCAACGTCTTTTAACGTGTTAAACAAGCCTCACTCACGTATCAGGATGTTTACACATTCCATATTATGCAGAAATTGTTAAATGAACATGGCTTTTTAAAATAAAGTTGGGGAAATACTGTCTTTTAGGCCCCTTCAACCTGAAGGGACCACATGTTAATACCTGACCAGACCCTAAACCAGGATCAGAACCAGAACCAGAACCACTAAACCACTCCTCTTCCACCTGGAAACAGAGGCTGCGTCAACATTCCCACTTGCTTTTTCGCACAAGTGAAGCTTAAAGACGAGAATTATGCTTGAAAACGATGAGAAGTCACGATCAGGACACAACCTGGGCTACAAGAAGAAGCTCCACACTTACGGGCAGTCCGGGTTCACCCTTCTCTCCGTCCTCCCCATCTGTCCCAGGGAGACCAGGTGGTCCAGGAAGGATTACCTCCAGTAGTTCTCCCGGAGGCCCGGGTGGACCTGGGGGGCCACGAGGCCCCGGAGACCCCTGATGAAACACGACCGCAAACAATATCTTCGTAATGAGAAAAACCAACCTGTATTTCACAGGTTTAATCTGAAATGATCTTAAATTACCCTGATAATCTCATCATCAGTGTCAAAGTCTTCAAATCCTGACCCCTCCTAATGAAAACACACCAGTCACTCACTGGACTCAAACGGGGGCAAAGTCCTTCACTTACGCACGTTAGGAGAGATTTGAGATGTACGCTAGAGGTTAAACCTGAAATCAGCTGTCATGTCTGTAAAATAACAGGAAGCAGAATAACATACAGACATGAAGGACTTGCTGGGTCGACCAGGAAGACCAGGAGGCCCGGGTGGGCCCGGTAACCCGAAACCAGGTTCGCCCTGAAAAACCACCACACACAATTACAATTATCTTCTGTAAAACTAAAGTGGTAACACTAATAACCAAAAATAATCATCCCGCTGGTTGGTTACCTTTTCTCCTTTAGGACCAACCTCTCCCTTGAGTCCTGGGAGTCCAGGAAGGCCAGTGGGTCCCTGTAAAGAAAACAAATTCGGGCTGATAGAAATTTTGCACAGGAACTTTTTGTAAATAAAGAGAGGGGAACAATCCGGCAGGACTGAGTCTATAAATCTGAACATACCGGGAGACCATCTTCCCCTTTGTTTCCCTACAGTAACGACAGGAAACAAGCAAAGGTTTTTACTACAAAAGCTGTAAAAACCTGAGAATATCAGACTAAACTCACCACCCGACCGTCTTCTCCTGGCGCTCCAGGCTGGCCTGGATATACCTCTGGTCCCTGTGGCCCTCCCTCGGCTGCCTTCCCTGGGGGTCCCGGGGGGCCGGAGGGGCCCGCCTCACCCGGCTGCCCTTTCGGTCCTGGAGACAGCTGCAGGGAGCAAACATTTAAGACACACAGAAGGAAATTAATCAACATAAACATAAAACACACCATAACAACTGTTCCAGTTGTTATGGCTACTTTTCGTCCAGTTACTTCTGAGCACTTCAAAATGGAGCATTGATGTCATAATTCTTGTAGTGTGACTATTTATTTGTGCTTTCGCAGCTGTTTTTCCCTTATCCTAATACGCGTGACTCTTGGTAATTGTGAACTATAATGCCCCCAGTTCAATACGTTACTTGGGAAATAATATTGCAAATTTAAAATAACTGTTGAGACTTACCGTGCTTTTTGCAGAATCTGAAGCATCTGTCTGGTAAGCTGTGACAGGAACTAAACCAAAGAGAATATTATGACAAAATCCTGTTAAATGCAATGGTCTCACAGGTCGCCTCTCTTTTACCGCCTCCTAGTGGTTAATCCAGGGAGTACACCAGTAGGGAAGACGCTATCCTGATCCAGAATCTGTTCCATGTCTCTTTATTTACCTTTAACGGTGGTTGTGTCCATCTCCTGCCCAGATGTCTCCTGTAAATCTTCATCATCTGTTTCAAAGTAAGCTGGGGAAAACTCGGTGGGCGGAGCCTGGACCGGAGCGCTATAGGTGGGGTCCATTTCTGGGAGGGCCTAAATATTCATATAACACACGCAAAGCGTCATTACAGTAACTGATTATTTTGAGTGTCAATATTCAGACAGAAAACATCACAGCATTCCAGCCACTTCAGACCACTAAAAGTAGGTGTGAGTCGGTGTAAACGTGAACGCGTCGAGAACAGTCAACAGCGGATATGGGAAGAGGCTAATCTGTTGCTCTCGCTGTGCCTCTCCTCTGCTGCCTCACTGCATTTTTATTTGCCTCCTTCTGTGAGCTGGCAGCAGAGCAGCACATATCTCTTTGTTCCAGGCTCTATCAGGCCTGGAAGGACAAGAGCTGTTTTCTTTGGTCCAAGTTCAGGACAGCTGAGTGGGAAGCAGGCTGTGTATCAGAGCATGTATGTACACACCATGGTGTACGCTCTCTCCTCCACAACCTTCTTCACTTCATCCCCTCCTTCCATGTCTTCGTAAGTGTTCTCACCACTTCCGTATCCTGATGCCTGCACGGGGAGTTGAGCATGAGAAAAGGAGATTATAGAATATTCAACATTTATTTTCTCTATATAATGTCACATGCTCGATAGAATCTCAAAGTCTGACGCCAGAGTGGACCCAGTTCAAACGGGGACCCTTCTGCTGATAGCAGCCTGGTAGAAGAGAAGGGGGCAGATGATCATGGTCACATTGCATGTGTCAAGTCAAAGCTTTACAGAGAAAATGTGAAACCAGTATTTTTTTTTTTTATTTATTGCTTTATTGCTTATTTGAATGTTTACAGTGAACTGAACTGACCACGGACTTTTTAACGCAGCAAAATGTAATGCAGCTTGTGATCGCTAGAGGGCGGGGCAGTTCATACATTTGTGGCTGTGATTCCCGAGCTTGTTTGCGTGGAGATTTAAATTTGTGAGGCTAAAAATCTAACATTACGTCAGACACATTTAGCGTGGTGGTGTGAATCAAGGAAAACTGACAATTCAACTGTGTCGGTGTGCGCAGACACTCACATAAGGATCATCCTCCTCGCACTGGTCATCTGGGGCCGTGGGATCTGACTTCAGCACCAGCTGCTGGATGGAACCCTACACGAAAATGGGGAGAACACCGAGTTAACCCTGCGTGGAAATCTAGGTCAGCTCAGCTTCCCTCTTTCAGCAGTTCTGGCTACTGGCTGAAAACTAACCTCTTGGTTGCACTGATGTATTATGTGCAGACCCTGCGTGGCTTCATGCAGCAGGGCTAACTCAGCATTGCCTGACTGCTTATCAACAGACTCTTTTTGTCTTTTTTAACACTAACCTATAACTTGCATATCAAAATCCATCTGAAATGTATGGTCCATCGCGCAGCCAACCTTCAGGGACAATTTAAGATCTTTTAACTTTACAAACAGCCAAAAACTGGATCCGTTCCGCGCCTACAAAGTGAGGACTTCATCTGCAGTGAGAGAAAGTGTGACTTTCCACTTGTTAATGCCTTTATGAGAAGGCACACGTGTGTAATTGTGAAAGTTGCTTCAAAATCTGCCAAGTTAAATGGAACTCAGACCAGAAGGATAACAAAACCTGTTTTTAAATGGAGTGGGGCGCAGGCGGTGAAATTCAACAGTGGTGAAAGACTGAGAAGGAGAGGAAAAACAAAATGAATGAGTGGATATGAGCTGATGCAGCCACCAAATCAGAGACACGTGTCTGGACGATAAACAGCTGGAATATAACACACATATTTCCGCTTCTACCAAACATTACAGGATGTAAATTCCTGCCTTATTTTCAAAGTTTTTCATGACATGAACGTAAACACGGTGAGGGAGTGACTGAAGCTGTCACAAAATATACACACGCCACACATGCACGGATACACACGATAAAAGAGTCATTGCAAAGATGATCAAGTCTCAACAAAGTGCTTTTGCATCAGCACTAATGACAGTAATCGCATCCAAACACAGCCGATCCTGCAGCTTCAGGATGCTACCGAGGCTACAGGAACATCAGAAAAAGCTAGATTTTCTGACTGATCTGATGGCACACAAACTCAGCATGGAGCGGGTCTTACTGGAACTGCTGAACATGAATGAGCAAGTGAGAGTGGGGGAGCATATTTTGGGATTTGTTTGTGTGTGTGTGTGTGTGTGTGTGTGTGTGTGTGTGTGTGTACAGCAGAGCTGCTGGTGCCTCACGGCTGAAGATGAAGCCGCCAGTTCAAACAGTGAACTACTGGAAACAGACAGTGCTGCTGCTGGAGGGAAAGAGGAATGAACTTTCTGTCGTTATTAAGTTCGTTAGTGGGGCGAACGTTTAACGTAACGGTTTGTCAGACTTATTTCTGGAGTCCTGCTTTCAGAGAACTTATTACACGCTTCTCAAACTAGATCTCTGCAGCAATGAACTGGGAGGACTGGGATTTTCCTGGCTCAGCAGGGACCTCTGGGGGACGAGGCCTTAGCTGCTGAAGCTGGAGGACAAGGGTCAGGTGACGAGCTGATCATTTAGAGCAGACGCAGCCAGCCAGTTCGGTTGTTGGCGCTTGTGGACTTGTCTGCCTCTACGCAGCTAAAGTCCAGAATCGTCAGTCAGAATAGAGACTTCAAAGGATTTTCTACTGTACTTTGTCGACTTTAGCTTTGTAAATACATTTACTTCTTCCTGAGGTACATAAAAAAGATCCTTATCTCTCTTTTATTGGCCTGTAATAGCTTAGCGGAAACACTGAGAACCAGGAAGACCTCTGCTGACATAAGGGCACTTCCAGTTTAACTGGTATTTTTGTTACCACAAGGCTTTGACAGGATGTCCAACGTTATTTTAGCTTGATTAAAAAAAGTCAATTAAATTAAAGTCTTAATAACATGGAGGAAATAAGCCCTGACCATCCTGCTTATCACTTCAGCGACATTAACTTTTCTATGCTTAACCCCAAACTAAATTAAAACACCGGAGGTAGAAAACCGAGGTCTCTTTATCGCATAAACCCGCATGAACTGAAAGAAGATGAGAACAGAGGTGCAGTAGAGTCGAGGCCTGCTTCTGTTAAAGGTCGCGCGTTTGATTTATGCATGCTGGATACGTGTGGCGCTCATCTTTTATCGACTACAGTCTCCTCGCAATGCTAATGTTGATAAAACGGAAGTGAATGTGCTCACGGATTTCCTGCTTTATTTTCACTGACAGGAGAAGACGGAACCAAACACACTATGGCATGTATAGCTGCTTTTTCTTCGGGGTATTTGAATCACGCTGGGCTATATTTATTAGCAATTACAGCTGATTGGAAGCTGTACAGTTTAGATTCTACTCCTTTTCTTTTAATAAAAAAATCTGCGAGTTCTGCATCTGCGAACTCGGCTGTGCTTCGAGTCGCAGGAAGATAACACAGATCAGCTGTTTTTCTTTAATTCTTCCCCAAAATCACATCCAGCTTGTCATTTGTGAGCATTCAGAGGACAGAGCGTTGCTCATAAACAAATACGCGTCATTCATCTCTCGTCTCGTCTGCAAGCTGCCAGCAAATACTGTGGTTCCCGTCTCGAATGCACGGCAGACAAAAGTCCAAACGCCACGTTTGTTAGCGCGTGGCAGCAGGAAAGACGTTTCAGCAGAGGGCTGACTGCAGAGCTAAAACTACAAGGCATGATGTCATCAGGAAGACAAAAATAGCAGACTTACCACAAACCTGGTCAGACCCGTGCCCCCGGCATTCCCCACAAAGATTCCTGAGCCGGCCTCGAAGGTCAGAGGTCGGGGGCTCCTGCTGAAGGCTACTCGGTGGTATTCCTCACAGTCCATGTAGAGTCGCACCTGAGTGACAGGAAGCCTTAGAAACATCTTTCCGCCAACTCTGACCGTGACAAAACCCCAGGTGACGACCCAAATCTGCAGATGATGACGGTTAGAGATGCATCTGGTTGGATTTCCACCCACCTCTGAACCCTGCACAGTCAGGGTAAACCTCGCCCATCTTCCTGTCAGGTCTCCCATCTTGAAGGACGCGGCCTCCTGGGTCCTGCCTCTCGTTCCTGGGTCGGTGTAGTACAACACAACTCTCTGAGAGCCGTCCTCTACCTCCGACAACCCTACGCCCAAGTGTACAGTCTGGAAAGGGGGAAATACAGAAACATGTTAGCTCTGTTTGCTAGCATGACTGTTAGGGATTGCTTTTCAAAAATAAACAAAAACACCTTCTGATAAGCATCTGTAATTGCGAACAGCACGCCACCGCGTCTTGTGGTTGGTTTAGCCGTGACTGTGACAGCAAAGTCGAAGTAAAACGGGTCGGGGATAAAGGACTTTGCGAGGCGGCCCACGTTGGCGTCCGGGCCGAAGCTGTAGGCAGGGTAACCCTCGAATCCAGTGACAAAGGACACCGAGGGAGGAAGGGGAACACCAATCAGCTCCGTCAGGTCCAAGGCCCCCTGCGGACTGCTCTCTGTGTGAAAACAAACAGGGATGGAGGTTTTAGAACAACGTTCCCAACGTGTAAACGATCTCTCTGAACGGCCAGATGGCAGTCAACGCGCTGTTACTGTCTGGCCCACACGGACAAACCCACTCTGAATGCAGGCTCTTGTCTCCCACGTTGTGTCAAATGCACGCAGACTCATTACACACCTGGTTCTCCTTCAGGTGAAACCCTCTGGAACAATCGTCTGTTCTTTCAGAGGTTATTGGAGCAGGTTCCAGCGTGTGGGCTTCTGGAAGGCATTAGGTTAGACTAATACATACACGCTGTGAACTGGCAGCTCCTGGAAATCAGGCTCACCACGTGCCGCTCGTGTGTGTGTGTGTATGTGTTGGGGGAGGGCTACTCACGGGTAGAGCTACACACTTTCCAGGGAAAGTGTGCCTGGATTGAAACTCCTGCAGACTATGGCAATTAAAAATAACAATGGAGTGCAATCCACACCACTCAACTCTGCACCCCAGCCGGGCTGCAGCGCTTGGAGCAACTTCTGCTCGAATGCTTGATTAACTCCGCTCAGACTCATTTGACTACGCGACAAAAACAGTGTGTCCTTATTCGACAGCCCTCACACTCCAGGTAAACGTGAGTGTGACTAAGCTTTAGGGCTGTAGTCAACCAGAGATGTGCTGTCAGTCCAGTTAGAATGCCCACTTTGAGAGCCTGGGATGAACTCTGACTGGCTACTTTAAGCGGCTACGCTAACATGCTGCGTCTATCGGAATATTTGTTGCATCTTGAAGAATTGCTTCCCAGTGTGAATCCATTTAAATGAAGTGAAACCACCAGTGTACCTGAGCTGAAAGATCCCAATCATTCCAAGTAGAAATATTTGATATAATACGTCCACCGACAACAGAGCATTAATAGCTAGCTTAGCCATGACTAGACGAGTAATTCAGGCAATGGCACCGTGAAATACTGTATCTGGAGAGATCTGATCAGGTCCCTTTTTCAGCGGCCAGTCCTTTAGATCATCAGCATCGGTGCATCACGATAGACCCCCCCACCCCCCACCACCAGGGAGTCCGCTTGCTCCCACCACCCATCAATCATAAAACTGCAAACACCACAGACTTGCTGACGGGACATGGCTATCACACTTCATTTACTCGTGCCTGCTGCTTTGGGCTTCATACAAACCGCTGTAGAACAAGTGCTTAGCTTTCATTTCATTAGCACTGTTGAAATATTCATGTGTGGTTTAGCGCAGGGTTGTTCTTCAGAGTGCATCGTCCTTCATTCATTCTAAGTCACTGAGTCAAATCCAAGAAACTACACAAAGCTGTGAGATGGCAACACTCTCTGACCCATTTCTGTTTCCAGAGAACGGCGGGATTAAAGCAAAGTCGACCGGCCTGCTTCTCACACGACATACTCTGTTATCTTCTCCTGCCAAAGTGTAAATCTTCCTGCTCAGTGACATCACTGCAGATGTTCTTCTACTCCATCTGGGCCGAGCCAATGAGAGCTTCGCTGAACTGGGGTTTGGCTCCAGTCCTCCTGCATCCCACATTTGTAACTAAACAGCTGATGATGTTTAAAAGCGCTGGCTGTTTGGCGAATTATGAATGTTCTCAAGAGCGCAGCACAGAAGGCCGATACAGCCCAGTTAAAGACAGCTGTGAGAACCTGGTGAGTAATTTGGGTCAGGGTGTGACTTCTCGGTGTAGTCGAGCTTGGCCGAGCGTCAGTAGAACCTGGAAGAGACCACAGCAGGCAGAGATGAGGGAGGCAAACGTCCCTCAGCTATATGACTCAGTGTATTTCTGACACAGTCTGAAAATTAAGCACAAGATGCTTCCATGTGATTTCATTTTTCAAGAAGTACAGACAAGACCAAGTGAGGCTAATTCCCTTTCCTTCAGCAGGAAGTGCATCCATCGGTCTGAGGCACGGTATATTGGCGTTGCGTGACATTACTTCAAAGCTGCAAATGCCAGAAGTGGATGTTAAACACCCTCAAAAACAAAGGAAATGCTCCTCCCACGCCTGATTTCTGCATAATGACTAAAATCAGTGGGAGTGAGTGTCAGGAGCGATGGGGTGAACCATTCTTTCCCGTTCCTGCAATCGTTCGACACGTGCATGCTGCCAAATTGTGTTGCGTTTGTGTGCGGGTGCGAGTCTGTTTACAGGACACCGAGCGTTTGCATGTTTGCCAGCCAGTAACAGCCCCTCTGCAGGACCTTCTCTTAATGGGTTAGCGTGCTTTGGCTGAAAGTTCAGAACTGGACCGAGTCTGAAGCGGCGCATCTTTTTCCCAAACAGACAGGACGGAGACGGAGATGGAGTGGAAACAGGCGGAGATACCATCTACGGTCAAACACTCTACTAATGATGCACAAACGCCGTGTTTCTGCCCAACCCGTCAGAAGAGCCTCCATGACGGCGGCATGAAGTCTGATCATCCTGTAATCTCATTTTTTTTCTCCACTCTGCATTTGAGTAGGATTCTGAATCCAGTTTCTAATGGGTTAATGATGTGGGATTCCGCTGATGGTTCTTACAATATTTTATGACAAAGGAATGACATCATGTAACCAGCAAAGAATTCCAACTGGAATATTTCATTCAGCGAGACCTATGATTTAATGCAGCTGAGTGAGGGCTAATCTGGCTCTTCTGCCAACTTCTTCACCATTTTAATATAGAAAACCTGAGCTGGAGGTCGTTTAAACCCAAGACCGACAAAAGCTTGTTTTTAATTTAACCTCCTTTGGCTACAGACGTTGCAGAAAATTAGCATTTCCACATGTTAATCCATTCTTTATTCACAGGAATCAAACTTTTTCTGCATTTTTAATACTTGTAGCCAGGGTTTACATAATTCAATCACATCTTTACATTCATTATGCTAGCATGTGTTGCACCTCCCCTCGGAGACACGGCAACATTTCTACCCAGCTGAGCTTTGTAACAACCGTCAAGCAACGCTAACTTGAGTTTAACAGGAAAGACTTTACATCATTTTGCTTTAATTCACTGGTTTGGTGAGGAGAGGATCGAAACTTAATAAAAAGTCTCAGCAGGGATTTCCTCTGTTCTCCTCCATTCCACTGCAGGCTAATTTGTCCTCATTTTCTTCACGTAATGAAAGCAAAAACCCTCAGACGCACTCATTCATCAAGTCATGGCGCTTGACTGACAGAGCTGTGGTGACGTCAGCCACCAGATTTGTGGCCAGAAGCCGGACTTTCTGGGTAAATTGCTGAGACCACACAGCCAGTGTGTTTAACTTGAGAACACACAAGCGTCCGTGTGATCAGCTGAAGCTACAGGCCTCCTGTTTAACACAAAGCAGCTCTGTTAGCATTACGCTAAAGTGCCAAGTGAGTGCAGTGATTAAGGGAAGAGCAAACGTGGGGATGAAGGTTCTGGCTGCGATCAAAGCCTCAGGGGTGAATGGGTATGGAAAACGCTCCTTTTGTGCTTCTCTGGATGTCTGACAGCACAGTTTCAGTGCACTTGTATCAACTGTAAGTGCCACAATATTGATGCCTCAAGATAAACCTCAGAACAGAGATTAGCCAGCTCCGGATGTTGACCCAAGTAAATATAACAGCTAATCTTGTGAGAAATGATTCCACTACATTTACTGAATGTAGATGAAATATGCTGTTTTGTTGTTTGTTTTTTTTTTTTGCTGTCTTTCCTGGTGGAGCCCCCTGGTTCCTGAAAGTGATCACTGTATGGTGGGAATTGAAAAAGGAATCTGAGGAATGTGAAATTGGGAAGAAAAAGCCAGTGAAACTACCTGATTGCACAGATGTGAGATATTTCAATATTAGCGCGAGGCTTCGTGCATTGTTTTAGTATAAAATAAAGCATGTTTGATAGACTGATCCCAGTGGGGGGGGTAGAAGGTTATATAAGCAAGATAGTGCAACACGTAAGCTAGCAGCATTTCCCAAACTCTTCCAAACTGCTGAGCACTGTAAGCTCAGAGATGTGTTTCAAAGTATTCTGGTGACTCACATGCATCAGACTTTAAAGTCATGCAGACTGACCCAGCTGGGAAAGACCCATGTGTCTGAAGCTTTATTAGAGCTGCATAATCTTTATGTTTAGTAACACTAGATTTAGGCTTTAGGAAGTACGGTTACACTGGAGCTCTTTATGCGTTTGGAAATATAAATGTGGCGCTGCCTCTGCAGGAAGTTACAGAGCGCCGCTTTAACGTACAGGACAGGTATAAAAGATTCTTGTTCTCAAGCTGAAAGAAGATCTTCACTTCGCATTAAGCTCACAGTATTTTCCCTTCAACCGGGTCCGCTGCAACCTTTCAAAAACCTTTGCGGACCATTTTTCTCAATTTTTTTCCACAATGGCAACACAAGAATTTCAGCATGTGGTTCAGAAAGTTGCTTCCAACGGCCCTGATAAGGGAATTTTCCCTTATAAAGTATGAGATAGCTTTCCACCATCTGACCATGCTTATCTGAGGTAAGTGGTTTGAAAACAAACAGCACTAATTTAAACAGCTAATTAGTCCCCTCCAGACTGGCCATGAGAGTTTTGAGGGGAATTTCCTGCTCCAAGTCTGAGCTCGGAACATTTGGAAACATTTTGACTAAAAGAATTGAGCTTTAACGGTTCAGAAAAGCTGCTTTCCAGTGTAACATATTATATTTAAAAAGTATCTGCAATAAGTTACCTTCTAATTACACATTTTGTCCATGAGAGATCATACTTTATCTTGACTTTAACCTGAAGTGCTCCATGTCCTCAGTTACCCTTTTATACAGCGATCAAGCCCTCTGAGGAAAGGGCTATTTCACTGCTGTGTGGGGGCGCTGATTACGGTGGGGGTGGGCTTAAATAGAAGAATGCAATTAAGTTGCTGGATAAAGGGAAAAGAATTACAAACACAAAATGTTTTTAGGGAAATTCCACAGAAGTCAACCAATATAAATAATATACGATCCTGCCTGAGTCTGATGTTAAGGTTTTTAAAAGGCGCAGAGGTCATTTCATCCGCCAGCGAAAAGACCAAAGTTTAAAAATCAACCCAATCGGTCAGTGAAATGGCTGGGACGTCATCAGTACTGACGCCAGGGGCAGTGATGGAACCACCAAGCAAGAGATGCCAATTATGACACAGAATCTCTTTTAACAATAAATGACAACACACAATGTGTAATTGCCTCCCACCGAAAAACAACAACCAGCCAAAAGCTGAGATCAGGTGCCCTTGAATGTCAGGATAAAGTAGGTCCAGATCTTGCTCAAGCAAACACCGAGCGTAATCTTGTGCTGGGTTGTGTAGTTCTGCAGTCTTAGAAGCTAAACACAATGTTTTATTGTGGTTTGGAAGCGTACTTCTGGAAAACAAAGGCAGAAAAGGAGAGCAACCAAGTTGTGGTCACTCCCGCACGTTCTCTTGGAGACATTTTCTGGGCATTTGAGTAAAGAAAGTCTAGATTACGATGCGTGTTTGCATTTCCACACACAACAGTAGGCTTTAGTGTGACAGGAAACGCGAGGTCTCTCAGACAAGCTTCTTCTTGGCTGGTGGTCTGAACGTACAAACTGTTTTTAATCCCCTTTTCAGTTCAGGCAAAGCTTCATTTGCAGTTTTATAAAAGGGTATTGCAGTTAAGTGCAGCCATGAGGCGTCTCAGTCTGGCTTTTGAGAAGTTTAATGGCGGCGCTGCTGTAGGTTTAGCGTGAGGTCAAATGTCCCAGGTTGACTTCAGCGGAGCGTGGAAGAAGAGCTCATAATGATTTCCTAATGACAACACTGCAACTGTGGGTTTAAGGATTAAAGGAGGTCACTGCAGGCCGGGACAGAAAAAGCTTTTACACTGTGTCATGATTTACAACCATGAAGTTCAAACAGGATATTTTTTTTTTTATCTCCTCTAACTCCTAAAGTACTGAATCCACACTGAGGTGCAAATAATTCAGAAAAAGCTTGTTTTACCTCTTAACTCCTGTCTCCACTGACCGCTTGACTAATTCCTTAGGAAAATTAAAAGAGGCTTGTGAGATTTGCTGTTTTAGATGGGATGTTTTCCTCTGAAGCGTGCCCATATAAAGCTAAACCTGCTCAGGACTCAAGTCACTGATAAGGCTCCTCTTTCTCCATGCTTGTTCAAGCTGCAGCTCCAAGGTTACAGGAGGCCGAGAGCCAAATAGTTTTGTGAGACAGGTCAGAGGAGCAAAGTATTCCTTTTGTGTGTCTGACACACTAACTGCAGCTGCCTGCTTGGCCCAGTGATCTTATCACACACCTTAATACCAGGCTCCAGTTTGGCAGCACCAGCGAGAGAACCTGGAATATTTGTCATTTTCTTCTACAGATGGTGCAAACTTACGTTTATGTTCTGTTAGCTGAGACAGCTAACAATGTTCAAATCGACAATGTTCTGATTAGTTCCACCAGCTATTTTTGGATGCAGTGAGGTTTTAAACAACAAACAAGGTCAGACCATCAAATTAAAGGCATATTTACAAGCCTGGGCTCTTCCTTGTGAAACAAGGAATGAAACCTGAACAGCAACACCTCAGACTGTCAGGTGTAGACCAACATTTCAAGCAAAAGCAAAGTGAAATGTGAATGTAGCCTGGATCTCAACAACTAAAAAAAAAAAAGTGGCCACAGTGGGGTCAGATGTCACGGGGCTCCATGTAAACGACACAGTTTTGGTTTACCACAAGCTGTGTTTAACCAGCTGTGTAAATTGCACTTGGAGCAGTGTGTCAGTGAGAATGAAATGGCTGCTGGTTCCTGGAGAACTACAACGGGAAACCCTGATTTTTAATGCAGAACTTGATACTAAGGGATGAAGCACCATCACCAGGGGTGAGTGGGAAGATAAATCTGTGAATATGACTGAAATTATAGATAAATTGTCAATGAGGTGGAAGAGCGGCAACCAGGAGCTACTAAACATGGCAAATTGTAATTCAGTGGTCTCAACCATGCAAGAAAGCAATGCAAAACTGCTGAATGTGCAAATAAAAAGACACACACACACACACACGCGCCAGGAAACACAGATAATACTGCGCCTGTGGTCCAAAGTGTTCACGCGCTAAAGTATACTGTATGACCTTTTCCCCGTCACCCACACTGCTGCCTAATGTTGCTTTTCTGCCTTTCCAGTGATGAACGCAGAGACCCTGCAACAAGACGGAGGTTTGGCGTGTATCACATAGGAGATATTTCTGTAGTTTATCCAAACTGTTCTTACAAAGAGGATAAAGGAGGGGTCTGAGTGATACCATCTGCTTTGGCTCCTGACTCCAGTTTGAAGCATCAGGCTCCAGGCCAACCTACTTGGAGTTTGGACCCCGGTTTGACTTTATTCCTAGGCGCCGATTGAACGTCACCCTTTAATAGCGTTGACTGGCCCGGCTGACCCAGGAGGGAGGGACTGACCTGGACTCAGTCAGTGAGCAAAGGTGAAGTTAAACTGATGTATCAATATATACCGTATGCTCCAAAACTTTAGGACTTTCAGTATGACATGAAGACCTGTTGGCTGGGGACAATGCTGCCATCACTGATATTCACCTTTACAATCTATCGTCTATAGTACGCCATGAACAATTGAGCTCATGGGGATTTATTTTCTCTCATTTCCTCAGGGGTGTACTAAAAATGACTCGTCTAATTCAATCATTTAGAAAAATGAGCATTATATTTCAAAAAGTTCCTGAATGCCATTTGCCTCCGATGAAACCAGTCCATGAGATGCTAAATTGAGTTAAACTGTAGTCCTGTCATCCTGGGGAGAAAGTGACTCCTCAACCTTGACCCGAGTGTCCCACTGCGACCGAGAGCCTTCAGCGGCTGTTAGCATCACCCGCCAGGCCAAAAGCAGGTCAAGCTCGTCTTCTTATGCCAACTTGAAATTCCTCTTTTCTTGTGCTCCGAGTAGTTTGGCAAAACAAAAGACCAGTTTTTAAAGTGGTTTAAATTCATATCTGACCCTTGTTGAAGATGTACAAAGACGGGCTGGAATGGACATGAACTTGGGGTGGTCCTCCTCTAAGCTGGCCAGTTAAGAAAAGAATGCAGACAGTTCTAATCTGCAGGGAGTGTTGGGGAGTTCAGCATTTGGTTGGAACACCTAAAGAGGAATACCGAATGAATGCCTCTGAAGCAACCCACACACACCTCCATCCACGCCGTCACATCAAGGCTTCTGGTACTGACGGGGTTCTGGTAACAGGGAGTGCTGGAAGCTATCCTAGCACTCAATATCTGACAAGGAGGAATGCACCCTGATGTGACTGAGGCTGTTCGGCCTGAAAAACCTGAAGTCGAAAGTTGTACGACTGCAGGCACATGCATGCAAGAGTTCGTGCACGGGTGTCAATCTTTCCAGATACAGAAGCTGACCTCTCTCCTTGCTAACAGAGGACGTTGCACATAGCTGTTAGCCTCCATAAAAACCCTCAACAAGTATCTGCTAGCACCCAGAAAGGCCCTTTTAATTTTAGACAATCTGTAGCGGATATAAAATGTTCAGCATCCTTAAGGTTAAGTGGTTCCAGCCATGTGTTGTTCTAATATCCCATTAGAAAAAAATCACCAACAAATGTTTATAGCCAACTATAAACTAATCCAACTATATGGATTTTATTCTGGAAAGATGTTTTAAGATTACATATGGTTCTTTACGAGGGGTAGGCTCATCCCTATGAGGAATGAGCGTCACAGGATTGGGCTCATAGTTCTGGTTTATTTTATTATCATTACCACTGCTGAAACACAGAGATATAAACTTTTACGACTGTGGTCCCCTAGACCAAGGGCATACTGGGACAGACCCATAAAACTGAAAACAGCTGAAAAAAATGGTTAAAATCACTCATTAATGAGAATAATGAGTGTCTGTTTGGACAGATGAAACAACCACAGTCCTTAAACTCCTGCAGACCCAGTGACCCCGACAGACGCCCCACCTTTACAGTTCACAGATCAGGGTTTAGACCAATTGAGGTGCTAATAATAATCTGATAATCCTACCTCTCGCCCCCTCTACGCAAGCATGGGTGAGCAGTCAGGTTGCCATAAAACACATGCACACGTCGCTGCTCAGCAACATTAAAGCCAGTTCAAATTAACAATGGAGTCTCCTTGGTATTTTCAGATCATCTGCCAAAATCAAATGTGTCATCCACAAAATTACACATTGCTACCGTCTCCAAAGCATGAATGTTGAGCATCATGTTTCCAAACCACAAAATCGTTGTTGGGGAACCAACAATCATGGGAGGTTTCTCTCTGACCGCCAACACCAAGTTGTAGGACTTCCTCCAACTGCCCGTGGTCCACAGCTTTGCTCCAATCTCTGGCAATGATTTCATTTTAGACCTCATCCAGAGAGTCTGTCCAGCAGAGCTACGCAGGCAAAGAAAAAAGGAAGGCATCCCTTTTGCCAACACTGCAGCTTTTGCACTCCATCATGTCACCAAAGCAAATTTCCTGGTTTACAAGGATGAAACTGGGACAGAGTTCGTGTTAGGTATTTGCTGTCAGAGGACGAGTAAACAGAGCCAGATCCATTTCAGTGCCTCGGTCACATAGCTGCTACGGACTCAGCTGCTCAAGTCTGCTCATGTAGGGGTTTAAAATGGAAAAAACAAGGCTTTTTTAAATTAAAAACAGAGGGCATAGCTGTGAGCAATATCTTTATATAAGTGCTTTTATTCACCGTGTCACTTGACTGGACAAAAACAGAAACGCTAAAGAAATTGTAACGACACATCTGGAAGAAAATAAAAGCAGATCTGTGGACGGTTCAGCTTTTCCATTTTTATGGTTTGTGTGTGATGAGTACAGGTTCCCTTTCACCCTCCCAAAGTCTGTCAGCATGGTCTTCCAGGAGGTACCAGTACCGTTTAAAACCAGTTTAGCTGTGCTAAAGTAGATTCCTTAAAAGCTGGTTTGGAAAGCTCCGTCTTTCCAATTACTCTGCTCAAAAGAGGCTGCTGACAGGTTTTGAGGCTGAAACACCAGACTGGGATGTCTGCCGTTTACACGCTGGCCGATGACAGCACTGTTCAAGAAAAGTTAAACCAAGATTAAAAGCTTTCTGCTGCTAAAGCCTCAGATATTAAAATAAGCATGAAAATACACACAACTACATCAAATACTGTTGGGTTCTATGATTTCAAGTGAAAATTAGCGCCTGTTTCATTTAATAATAGTGAGAGAATTACCCAAAAAAGTTTACAGAAATCATCCTCAAGCAGTGGAAACGGTCAGTTCTTAACTGGAAATCTGCTTTTTAAATTTTAAATCGGTTGGACACCAAAGGTCAAAGTTTGCAATGGCAGACTCTTTTCTTCGCTGTGAGACCACAGACATTGAGTTTAATAAAGTGAGGAAATGATTTGAGCCATTTACGGGTTTCATATTCATTGAGAGCAGTAAAAATCACAGGCCTGAAGTCAAATCTAGCTTTGGCACTGATGAGAAATGGGCTGTGTGGATCAATGATTCGTTTGGAAAACTCTCATGAAATCTGATGACCATTTTAATACTTTTTATGTAGACCATCAAGTTTACGGAAGACTGCAGATATCAGAAAATATCATTCGATATCCCGAGAAATAATCAGAACCAACTGAGATAGATCAGATTAACAATAATCCCTCACACCAGCAGTCAGGGAGTAAACAGACTTGTTTCTTAGGGAAACATGACATTTTCAGGACAAAAATGTGTCAAATTAGAGAAGCTAATCATATATTTGTGAAAGAAGAGCTAAAAAATGATTCCCTGTGTTGTGGCGGACAACTGAAAGCACAATGATCTTTAATTCTCAAAAAGGTATTATTTAAATATGTGTCTTGGAGATGCTGGCATATCCCACAGCAACAGAACTATTGTTTGGACTGAAGGAAATAGCATCTTAATACCACCAAGGTTTTAGTTTTGGGTTTTCTTTTATGGATTCTGGAGTGGGGCAGATGTGAATTTGGTGTCCCTTTATTGACCTGGAATATGGTTAATCCCAACATTCCAGTTAATCTGTGGTTGCATTTTACTGCGAAGTTGCAGCAGAAGCTCTTTGTGACACACCTGGAATCGGTGTTTGTTCTAATGCAAAACTATGTTGTCTGATGTTGAAGCACATTATTTCTCCTACATGAGAAGAGGAGGTGCTAATCAGAGCAGCTGCAGAAAGAGAAGCAAAATAAAGTCAGAAACCAGCTTTGTGATGGGTAAAATAACTGAGAATTACAAAAAAAAACAAAAAAAAAAAAGATCATCAGAAATAATAATCAACAGCAACCCAGAGAGCAGAGAAACTCAGAAGATAGACAAGGTCACCAAACAATGAGGTGGATGATTGAATTGTGGTGGGATTTAACCCTGATCTGGACCTTTACCACAGATGTAGGTGATATTTATGTCGCCTGCTACTTCAGGCTACTGACACTGAGCTGACTCTAGCGCTCCAGATATACGTAGGTAGATATTTTCATGTTGCAGAGTCCGAACCATGATTCCCCCCTCAGGGAACATCGGTGGAACGACGATTTCTCAAACATCTGTGTGATAAATGCAGACCTGCAGCATCAAAATGAGATGTTTCCAATCACAGACATCAGCAAAAGAGGCTGGATGGAGCATTAGTGACATCCAAGTTGGACAGGAACAGCAAACCATTATCATGTTTCATCAGCTTTGTTTCATTACAGAACACAGTGTCAAAAACAGGAGGTGGTGGTGAGAGCAGCCACAGTCAGGGCTGTAAAGCCTGGAAAAGATAATCGTCCGTGTTGTCACAGACCACTTCACCAAAGCACAACTTTCAATAAAATGTGTTGTGAGAGCGAGAGCTAAAACATTTTTATCTACCATCTTCCCTAACGACCAGCTTCAAAGACAAAGTGAGGAAAAGGTGATTAAGTGTTTGAGAAGTCCATGAAAAGGAAAGCCTGGATAAATCTATTCATACTTCCGCTGCTCTGCCATTATCAGCTGTGCAATCAAAGACACACAAGTACAAACAAAAAACAGCAATGTGCTAATTTAGTATCAGGCGGAGCACATTAAGCAGACGGGTGGTTGAATCTGGACTCTATGACCTCAGGAGGAGACTCAGAATCTTGTCTGCTGACAGAAATGTCTCTCTCCACCTGCTTGTTTCAACTCTTTCTGCCCTGACAGGTACTTTCCAAACTGTTAGAAATTCCATGTTTGAAATGGTGCCAACACCAGAAATTCATGCACACCCAGAAAATCACCCAGGCACCCAGTCAAGCGACTTGAAATTTGAATTTCTGATGCACAGCTACTCCCCTCTGATGGCTCCTCCACTTCCTGGGCAGACTTTTTTCCATTTTACTCCACCAAGCAAAACAACCTGGCTTTACATGCACGGCCATGTTTACAGCAACAGAATTCCAAAAACCCACCTTCTTTTCATCTTGCTCCACATTTTCAGTTTTCTTCACTGAAACCTTTCACAACCACAGGCTGTCATAGTTTATTAAAATCACTCTCCATTCATGACCACACCCATAAGATCTTCTATACCAATAGTTTTTGGTTGATGCCACCTCCCAGAGCGGTTTTATATACTACTACTTTGATTTAACTTAATATTAGGTGATTGGGCATGGAACAGTCAAAACTTCTGCTGCATGTTAACATACATCTAAAGAAAACAACTCTAAATGATTTAAAAATGAGGGTAAGGCCAAGGAACAAAAGTGGACCACATCAAAGCGTCCCAGCTTTGATTTCATTGAGCAATGACATTTCTTTAAATAAAGAGAAATTACTGAAATGTGTTCATGAAATGAAAACAGATGAATTAGAAAAAAAAGCAATCCATTAGAAGAAATCAGTTACAGACTGTCAAAAAGGAGGTCAAAGATATATCGTCCTACAATTAACACATTCGTTCTATCCTGTTTTTATCCCTTAAAAAAAACCTTTCAAATACTTTATCCTAAACATCGTCTGTGTTCACATTAACTCAAACCAGGAGAAACAGCAGCTTCTTTTGTTCCAGCTGCGGTTCAGTTCCTGTTAACACTAAAGGAAAAACAACAAAAGGTGTTTTATTAGTTTTAGATTCTGGATATAAACCACCTGGATCACAACAACATTAAACTCCAGTTTCCTTTGCTCAGAGACAGAAGGAGCCACCAATTCCTAGTTTGTATCTCAATTAATGGATACAAATCATGTGATCATGTGTTGTTTTGTAGCCAAGAATACACATAATATCCCTCATAAACTACTCCAGCTGTGGTTTAATATCATCTCTCAATCAACAACACTTCTAGAACCTGGATGCTTCCAATACATTTGGAGAATTCAGGCACAGAGTACTGATGGATGCACCTACAGCAGAACGCAAAGTTTCCTGACTGAAAATAAATCCAGTTTGTTGCCCTTAAACTGGACTTCTTCCCCACAAACTGACTTAGACCTTCCCAGATTCATGCCACACCCATTAAATTCTAAGGTTTGTAATCAAGCAACCAGCTCATTATCTGCCAGTTTCTGTAAATCTTTTCAGTTTAGACCGTTACCATTAACAATAAATATTTTTTATTACAGGTCACCGCTCAAGATATCAACATCTGCCAAATGCTGAAACTCCAAACAGTTGCATCATAATGACGGAAACATCTGCAAAAGTGGCACTGGAGAGCAACAGCCTGCATGGTCAAGAACACGTGGCCACTTTTAAACCCAGGCGAAGTCATACTCTTCTGATAATTGGGGACAGACTTCGTACACTGCTGTGATCCTCGGGACACATATCCATGGAAAGGTGTTTTTCAAAACAATCCTTTTCTATTTGAACCAGCCTGACAGAACTGACCCACTTAGATGGAATCCTGCTTAATGTTTGTCACAATCCAGAAAACAAGAAGGTGGAGCCCCGCTGGCACATGTGGAAACTGGCTCGCCACTTTAACTCCACCTTGGATGTTCGTCCTGAGCTGTGTGTCCTGTTTGTGCCTGTTCATCAAACCCTTTTAGATAAAGAGTCCTGCCAGGCAGGGGCTGAAATCAAAACCTGACTTGTTGAGTCAACATGCATCAAAGTGAGACCCAAGATCACATCAAGATCATTTCCTCGTGTTTTGAGGACGTAAACAGTAAAAATTTAATTCGTATGTTGAATATAGAGCAAGAGAAGGTGAAGAAGAGCAAACTTCAGGGTTATGATTTACATATGTTAGCATTCCTAAATAGTTGCTTCCTGTTGTCTATTTGGAACAAACTTTATTGTGGAATAATTGAACAATTACTTGGTTCCAAATTGCATCCAACTGCAAGGATTTCCTTGCATTTCCTTTAGAACTCGATCCTGATGACGGGTTTAACTCAGATGGCGGGAAGAAACGTTTGCTGAGAAATTAGTGAAATAAGTCCATGCGTCACACACTGGAGGTAGTAAAATTCACCACAATTATCGAAGCTACAAATCAGAGCATCATCACCAGCCACATCATCTTGTTCATTCTCACTAATAGTTTATTCAGCAGATTGTGCACCATGAGCATGTGCAGGGCAGCTGACAGCAAGCAGCACGTTTGCATGTGTGTGTTCTATTTTTGCTGACGTGGTACACGGAGATTTACAAGTACGTCACAGTGAGTTGTTTCAAACGGAGTTTGACATCACCAACGTGTGTGTTTTGATAAAACGTTCCTCGTGGATATAATAAATGACTAATCTGCTTTCTAACTGTGTGAGATATGATCCATCAGTCTTGGCAGAATGTCTGCTTGCTGGTCCTATTCTGATCTACAACTGTGCAATCCCCGATAATCCACAAGCAGCTGACTAAAGCAACGCTGACATATCACCAGTTTCACCTCCACATTCGCAAACGTTACCCTGGAAGCAGATCTGCTTTAACAATATTTATAACCTGCAGTCTGGAAATATCTGTCCCTGGGTGTCTCTGTCTGTCCGTCTGCAGAAGTGAGCCAGCATGTGGATGCTTCTTTCCCAGTTCCTCCTCAGCAAAGTCAAACTCCACCCACTTCCTCACACTCGTGCTGTTGCTATCAAATCCTGCAATATATCAAACATCGTTTCCACAGCACTATTCTAACACTACACATTTTTGGCTGCAGGCAAACAAAGTGCGTTTTATTTCAAAATGTCAGATTTGACAAGTAAATTCCATGAGGCCACACTAGCTAAAGAGACCCTGTAATTATTTGACCCAGGCAAAACAATGCAGCTTTTGTGGCATGGAGCACCATGCAGTGATGACAGGTCAGGATATCTACTGTACACACACACAAACATGAATGTCAGGATTCCAGCACGATGACAAAAACCGCTGACACGTCAGTCTGCCCAGAGATCAAAACTTGTAAAAATGATCTCCATCAAGGACCTTCCAAGACACACCATCGGGAGCATTACCTCATCTGCGCTGCCCTAATGATGCGGTGCTACCGACTACACAACCTGCCAATCAATGAGTATCAAGTGATGTTTTTGTATTTCACCCCAAAGCAATGGAAAAAAGATTTGAGAACTAATTGGGAACATGTTGAAATGTCCGGCTTGATCCATTCATCTCGGGAGAACATCTAGTTTTAAGCTGTGAAAACAATCTATGGCCTTAAAGAAACAGCTGAGACACAATTGAAAGCATCATCCAGTACAGAAGCCTGCAGGTAATCCCCCTCACGCTCCCTGATGTCAACAGCAGATGATTCCAGTCTGTGTAACTAATAACTAAAGTGTGAAAGATGCACAACACTGAGCATCCTTCCAGATTTAACATGTATAGAACCTTAATATGAGTAAAGAGCCAAATATAGTTAAGGAAATACAGTTAATGCAATCATCCATAGATGTATCAGTCTTGGTGGAATTTTGCCATTTAGCAATGACTAATAGTTTCCATGGCAACAAAGCAAAAGTTTCAGCAGCTGTATTCTGAGCTTGCAAACTCCTGAGACAGGAGGGAAAGAGTCAACAGCGAGTGTGAACACCTACCGTCCAGCAGCTGATAGGCAGAACTGTGATGGCAGCAAAACTGGAGGACTGGTACAAATAATCCAAAGAACCAGGGAGGAATGCTGCATCAACAACAAAGTGCAAAGTTGTGAATTTCAAAGGTTTCCTCAAACAAATGAATCAAAAGTGCCTTGAATTTACCGTAAATTCATCTTTAGTGATGGCAAGTCTAGATCCAAACTAAAGTTGTCCTGTTCATGAGTGAGAGAGAGATGGAGCCCACTCTGCCTCTCCCTCGTTCCAGTTTAAAAAGGCTCTTGCTCTCCTCAATCTCCTCCTCCCTCTCTCTCTCGCTCTCCTGTGCGCTCTCTCTCTCTCTCCGGTTCCCGGTCAAACAAAGACAGCTTCAGTGCCTCAGACTCAAGGGGCCCTAGCTGAAGCTGAAACCCGACTCTTCCCGTCTCTCTGTGGACCACGGCCTTCTAATCTAGCCCTCCCCTCAGACAACACAACTCCAAATCCAAATTAACACACTCCAGTTAAATCCTCCTGCCCCCTGCTCCTTCTCATTGGTGTGGTTTCACTCTTTCCCAGCACTTTTCCCTCTGACCTTGACCCACGGGAGGAGATGCCTCTGAGCTGCTGCATCCAGTCCAAAAGATTCTTTAGAGGTCCTTTTACAAGTCTCTTCCGCAGCCCAAATTGGAAAAGTTCTACAAAACTACAAAACTTATTTAAGTTCTACAAAACTTAAATAATCTCTGCAGTGATTCGAGCCACATTGGATTCTAGCCTGTGCCCTTAGTTTGACTAAGAAGAGGTATTGGTGATGTAAACTTGCAAAACTTATGATACTGATGCGCTTTATTGACCAAAACTGCAAGGAAGTCATTAAAAAAATCAATGACTGTATTTCTAAAGAGTTTTCCATTAGTAAGACATTAATCATTTAACATTTATCTTCTCATTTTTACCAGAATCAATCATGGTTGCAGCACTTTCGGTTCCTCAAGCAGGTCATCCAGCTGGAGGGTCTGCAGACGTCCCGGCCAAATTAGAACATTTATCTCCGTCTGTTCCCAGGAACTCCATCCTTTCGACATTTGCAAAACTCCCACTGGGAAGATTTGTGGAATAACCCAATTCTGGTCACATGAAGGTTTTTAGGAAGGCTAAATTTACATCTGCTTGTACAGTCATTCAAATAAACAACACACCTGAAGAGAGTTTAGCATAATCAAAGACATTAGGTCCTTAATGGGTCTACTGGGGAAGATGCCATCACTGCATCATCTGCCATGATGTCTGGACCTCAAGAGGAACACCAGCCAGTGAGGCAGAGAGGAAGAATGATAAAGATGTGTTTGGACCAGATGTCTGGCAGCTGAGACAGATAAAACGCCTGCAAGGGATGCCATTCAAGCGGCGGCGGCGGCAGCAGTGATAAGACGTCCTCATGTCAATGACCTCACACAGCTTGACCAGCATCGCTGTCAAATTCCACCAAAAATTCCTGGAGCTAATAAGCCACCTTCACAGGCCGCATTCCAGCCATTTCAATAAAATCTAAGGAGAGACGTATGGCTACAAATTATGCCTGCTGACCCTGGTGTTCCTACAATTACCCACTCAGGTTTGAAGTGGTTTTACCTTGCCAGCGAACGAAGAAATGCAGGCGTTTTCTGATTCACAGACGTTCTCTGTGGGTCAGCGTTTTGAATCAGGGTTAGGGTTAATGAAGAAATTGTCCTTTAAACAGGCCTTTCAATGAAGGAATTCGTTTAGAATTCCACGCTGTTCACTGACTGTACGGGTTTCATCACAATGGTCAAGCATCTCACATGGCTGACGCAGGTATCCACTCCACTGTCAGCACCTGCCTATGCCGTTCCTTTTTATTAAAACCTGCCCATACCGTTCCTCTTTTTATAACAACCTGGATGGCAGGATGGTTCCTCCTTGTAAGCCTGGTCCTGCTCAAGGTTTCTTCCTGTTAAAAAGGAGTTTTTCCTTGCCACTGTAATTACCTGGGGGTTCAGGCTCTGGGTTTCTGCCTCTGTAAAGCACCTAGAGACAATGTTTATTGTAAAAGGTGCTATATAAATAAAACTGAATTGAATTAAGGGAAACCCAAGCCAGATAAAGGAATAGCATTTCAGAGCTGCTACTACAACTCTAGCTCTTCTTGATACAAATTCCAAAACAGCCGGGAAGAGAGATGACAAGAATCCTTTTGTATGAAAACATGTTCCTAAAAGGAAACATGTCTGAGGTCATAATAACTGCATATAGACGTATGCAAAGTGAAAAGACTCCTCTGTTAGGAGACACGAGAGGAGGAAGAGAGCGGCAGACTGTCTCTGGGTAAAGAAAACAGAAGTGAAGTGGAGGGCTTTCAGCTTGTGGGTGGCTGTAGGTCTAAAGTGCTCTATTCTGTGTCCATGGAATGAGTCAGTAACATACCGGATTGTCAGCACTCTCAGAGACCAGACCAAGCTTCCACAAGTGGCATCAAAGACAATGAGCCATGTTCCTGTGCCAGCAGGACATGTCTGAGGGAATTTCCATGTTGTGGATATGAATGGGTTGTGGGTGTATAAGACTCAGACATCCAGAAGAAGAACTAGCTTATATGTGCTTATTTGATTCCAGAAAATATTATCTTCATTGACATCTTTCTTTTTAAAACCCAGATGACCTTTTTCTCCTGTTTTTGTGTTACCATGCCAACAGCAGAGCTAAAAAAATTCTCTCTGCACCGTTTTCTTACTTTGTGAAATAACCTGGTGTCTCTTATTTTCCCTCCCCTCCTTTTCTTAGCCTTTCACTTCACACGCTCTCTCCGAGTGACACAGACTCTCAGATTTGGGAGTAGAGCTCTGGAGCTTTATGAGGCTTCATCACAAAGACGGGGGGGGGTTCAGGGGGTCGAAGGTCACGCCTAATCTCTCAGTGTGGGATGGTGGTGGTGCTCCTGTGTGTGTTTTGGTGTGTGTTTTTTGTGGGGGCTGAAATCCGAATGGAGTTTTAACCAAAAGCAGTAGCCGTGCTACTGAAAACAAGGCAGCAGCCCACATTCAGGCCCAGCGTGACTGGCAGGGACCTGGGCTACAGGGTCAGGATCTATAGAAACAGTGAAAGGTGAGCTTTAAATAAATGTGTTTGGCCAGGAAATAGCAGAGACTGACAAAATAAACTTAATGATTTATCATCACTGTGGTTTTAAGAACCAAAACCAGAAACACATTTAATAAACATAAATAAATAAACTTTTAGAGAAGACTTAAAATAATTCTATGACCTTTCCAACTATAGTATTTTGGGTAGGTCATTCCAAAACTGAAGAGCCCTGACCTTTAGTCTTCCACCTCCGGAGGATCTCTGGCTGCAGCCTGGATCAAAGGGGGGTCAACAACTCACCTCAATAATAAGAGGTCGCTCCCAAACATGCTTTAAATGTGGTCAATAAATTTTTATTATCCATTCTAAAATGGACAGGCAGCCAGTAGAGGGAGGCCTGGTAAAACCTGCAGGTCAAAGAGAACTCCTGATAAAGTGTTTTGGGCCATCATCGTTCTTCACAATGATTAGAACCATTGCTGAATTGGTTTTTCCTGCAATTCAAGCTTTCCGGGCATACATGCAGCAAAAGCTCACGTAACAAATGTGGAAAAAGTTGCTGACGAACTAACTGCACACTCATATTCTTTTACCTCGGCGAAGAGTCTACATGAAAACAGAACCAGTGTTGTCAGGTTGCATTTTAAATCCCATTTCTCTTCTATCTCACTGCACCAGAATGGATGTTTCTGGGCGGAATCATATTCACAGGTGTTCCTGGCTCCCTTTATGGAACAGTGTGAAGTAAATTTGACCTTTCAGCAGGATCGTAAACAGCATTTTAGCCTGTGTGATGACACAATTGTGTGTTTGAGTGAAAGTCCATTATATTTAATCCTCCCACTGCGTGCAATTTAAAAGAACAAATGTATGGACTCAGCAGACGGGCAAGGGTTCAGGAGCAACAGCAGCCAGATATTGTTCATTCATCAGGCGCTCCTGCAAGGAGCGGAAAAAAAGTGGAAAAACAGTCCGGATCATGATGGGTGTTTCATTTTGTGGAGTGCACAGATATGTATACTGCACACTGCAGTCTCACTCCTGCACAAAATAACCTAACTGGGGAAATTAAACCTGATACCTTTAAAAATGTGTTTCTCTGTGAGCAACAGAGTAAGGTAAAGGGACCGTGTCTGCCTGTAAATGAAGTAGCAGGAACATTTTTATGGATGTGGGCTGCAACCCTTTGGTTTACATTTATCTCGCTGGCCTCCAAAAGAAGAAAAACTTGAAGACATTTATGGGATGTTTGGTTAAAGCGTGAGATGTAGTTATTGTTTTACAGAGGATCTGAGTGACTGTGATGGAGGCCCACCTTTTGTTTTTAGAGGATCTAACTCAGATGTGCAGGTGATTGTGGGTGAGCTGCAGATGGTTTCAATGAGCAGCAGAAGATTAGGAACATTCCTGCTCTGCCTGGTTCCCCTCATCCTCCTCATTGATTTACTCCTCTGGAAAAAAAGACATTAAAATTAGTGTAAATTCAATATGGAAAACTTTAAAGAGTAATGTTGTATGAGAATGAAGGAAGACTCAGCACAGTCAATCACACAGATAACAGTTGTTTTCCTTCTCCAGTCTTTATCGTCTAGAATTCTTGACCTGTAATCAGTTCAATGAGTTTTTCCTGATTTTTGCATCAATATGTGAGGGTGTGTGTTCAGGTGTGGCCAGCATTTATTCATTCTGCTGATGTTGAAGGAAAAAAAAAAAAAAAACACGGCTGGTAAACAGAGATGTGGTGGAGGCATGAGGTGAATATTTTCACTGGAACCTTCCTGCATGCAGTCATCTCTCTGCCAACATATTCCACATTTCCCTCCATAAAGCAGCAACTGTTCAAACATCTCTGAGCATCATCAACTTCCCAGGGGAAAGGAGTGTAATGAAAACTGCAGTTTTTTGAATTTAGCTGCGAATTTTTATCAACACTCGTGTCTCTGTGACTTTCCGAATGAGGTTTTTAATAGGAAAGCAAACAAAACAATCATGAGCTGCATCAGCGAGGATTTGTGAAAACCTACAATGCATTTTAATAAGCCTGCGTCCATTTTAAACAACGGAGATTCATTAAAATGATTTGGCCACCAAGTCTGTGCAGTGGTGAGATTAAGTTTATCTCGAGAGCCGACCTTGCAGAAACAATTTTGGGAATGTTGCAGAATAGGCGGACAATTTGCTGTTGCATTTTAGACGATATCCAAAAATATCACCGCCGTTATCACATTCAGACAAATGCTTCGAGGAAAAAACAGTGCATGAAACCATCCTCCTTGTGAGCACTAGCATTAAAGGCCAGTTTGATGGCATTTGCCATCTCCTCACGCTTTCATGTCACATTAGAGGTGAATGAGAACGTAAAAAACTGCTTGACAACAGTGACAGTAAAAGTGCAGGTGACATGATGACAGGAGAGATCTGTTGTCTACGTTAGTAAATTAATTCCCTGCATGTTAAGATGTAAATGGGCCTTAATCCGAATATGCTGTCGTCTCTGTCTTCCTTGGTAAGACGTCTGTTCGGATCAGTTATCTGATCCCATTTCACAAAGCTGTTTCTGTTGCTCCCTGATATCATCCCAGCATATCGCAATAGGTCGACCTGCAGCTCATCATCAGCAAAAACAAACGCAGGATTCAAACATTGACTATACTGTTTTCAGTCAGAATAATAAATAAATATGATGGCAATTCTGGTGCTGATTATCAAGAAAGCATCTGCAAGCCAGACAACACGTTCGCGACAGTTTCCGGACTTCTAAAGAATGTCTCCAGGCCAATCCCTTTTAAAACCTGTAAGTATGAAGTAACAAAGGATCTGATTAAGGTCGTTTAAGTTTGTTTTGCTGCCAAAAGAGCCAAATGCAGCCAAGAAACGTCAATGGAGCACACACAATTTCTTTCAAATTGTCAGTTTGGGTAAACTGGAACTGAAGGCTGGTGAGAGCTCATAGATGGATGCTTCATCCAAAGATAGCCTTTCAAAGCTGATGCAAAAGCAACCACAGCTTCACATCTGACACAAACCACATTAAAGTAGCAAATAAGCAAAAACAGAAAGGCTTCTTCTCTTAACCAGCTGGCTGAGAGATTCTGTGTCCTACACCTTTCAGCTGACTGTCATCACTATTTTACACCTTATTATCCCCACGTCGCTCTTCCAGCACATGCCTGGGTGCTTAGTTATGGTAAGGTCTGAGGGGAAAGAGCACGATGAAAGGCAAAGCACTCTCATTTCATCGCGAGTCTTCAGCCTGATGGAGTGTGCCCCCTCTGTCCCAAAAACCACACAGGTGACATCAGGTTTCGAGCCTTCAACTTTGGAAACCAATTAAAATTGATGACCGTGTCAGACAAAGGACTCTTTTCCAAAAGGGTCACTGGTGGGTCGTGGCTTTCATCGCTGCAGCTGAGCATTTATCAGTCTTCTAATCTTCTCAGTCAGTTCTGGCATATTTGTGAGCAACAGGTGAAACACAATATAGAATTATTATCTATGAATATATGTTGACAGACAAATATGTCACCAACATTATAAACCACCAGAGCACCCTAAATGTAAGCCTGTTCCAGCCATGAGAGAATGATGACCCTGATGTAGTATTTCTGTAAAACGTAACCACGTCTGAGTGCTTTTCTGTCACAGGCCAGTTATTTTTCCCTCGGTCTTCCCCTCCTCTGTTTCAGTTCAACATTACCTTTTCTTTCCCTGACGACCAACACATCAGTGACAGCTACTTTCAATTTCCATTACACACATGTGCAAAGGCTTACGCAGCCTACACGACGCAGGCGGGGAAATAATGAGCTCGGCTGTGGACGCACTCAGGTTTAGTTGCTATGCTCTCATTTGTGACGGCACAAAATAGAGAATAATATCGGGATTAATTAAAAAGACATTTTATTAACCTGATGTGGAGATTGGTTCCATTGAGGCTGAGGGTTGGCTTTATCTGTAGTGGTGAGCTGTTGTTGACTCTATTTGATTTGTGCTTACACCTTCACCTGCTGAGTTGTGTGTGGATTAGATTCAGTTAATATTTTTATCTCCTCTTTTTTTGGTCTGATCTCATTCTGTCCATTTCTCTTAACTCACACAAACTGATAAGATGGCAACATTGACTTTTGGCCACCCATTTTTTGTTTGTTTTTACTTGCCAGTGATTGTTTCCTACAGCATGCATCTGTCGATAGAGAAGGCAGATCAGCCCACTGTCAGATTTTGTCTGGTTGTCTGGCTTTTGTCGCTTTGACAGTGACTGCCAAAATCCCTGGTGTTCCAAGGTTGCCAGGTTTGGGCTGTGTATTTCCAAACAATTACAATCTGCACAACCAGTCTGCCAGACAGTCTGCCTTTGCCAGACCTTATATAAGTATTTCCACGTTTGGTATCTTGGGCCTGGCCAGAGGATTTCTCAGCACCACGGCACTGGCAAAAGCCAAAAGATGAATTCTTTTCAATTTCTTTACCTTCCAGGTTTAGAGGTTGGGTTGTAACCGGAGAGGAGCTCAGACCGCTCAGGTCTGACGCAGATCTTTCACCACGGGAAGCCTCGGTTCTCCAGTGTTGATCAAACGCTGCGGCTGTGGCTGCTGTTGTTTGACATGGACACACATGGGGCTCATTAGGATTTCATGCAGAGTCATTGAAAAACTTTGACTTTAGTGCTTTTTTTCCTGCCTGACCCACCCCGAGTGCAGCAACAAAAAAGCAGACATTAACTGCTGCAGCGGAGCCTCAGTCACCACAGCTGCAGGTGGTCCTGAGTCATCCAGACTTTCCACTGTTGTAACAATAACAGTTATTAATCTCCTGCATCCCATCTTATCTCTCCCACCAGATAGTAACAGGTAATACCGCAGTGAATGTGTCACTCTTCACATCCTGGTTGGGGCGTATTTAATTTGGGAAATATTTGAGTAGTGGGCTGTCTAGGCCTTATATCAGCTGTTATCTCAATATGAGACAGATGTTTAACATGTTATCTATTACTAAAAACAGCAGCTCTAATGAATGGAAAATTAGTCACTTATGAGCCATGTTCTGTGAGGAATAAGGTAAAGTTTATTTTTTAGTTTAGTTGGTGGGGTCCAGAAAAAGACAAAAACAATATACATTTGACAGTTATGTTGGGATTTCAAAGAAAACTGACTGTGCCAAAGATTGAAATTCTGATTTTGCCTGTTCCCAGAGTTAATCCACCACCAGGGGCTACATTTGATCCTTTAGTCACAGGCTTACCCATGATGCTCTCCTTTCCTGGTCTATAATCCGTTCCTCCAGGGGCTACCTACTGCGGGCAACTGTTTCATTTGTCTTTCATAAATAAGGAAAAAAAAAAAAATCCCCAAATCCACTTTTAGGAGACATTTACCCTCAGTTTGCTGCCTGCAGCAGCATTTTACATGATAAATCCAAACACAACGACAAGCGTAGTCATGATCAGATGAAAAACTTGGTACAGGCATTTGGGGAAACTGACAACCCCAAAATTAAGTTAAGGCAAATGTATATGTAACCTCATTTACATGCATGCAATAAACTCACTGTTGGTCATCTAAAAGTTATGATTAAGCTCTCCTCTGCTCTTCCAGAAATGCAGGCATGTACTGTGCACACTTAATCACTCCACAGAACACACTTACAGACGTAAAATCCTGGCCACGCAGTCGTCTGTAGGACACATCTGATGCCAAGTGTCATCTGAAAACCTTGAGCTCTCCCAGACTCAAAGATTCCACTGGGCTAAAGGACAGATTGAGCTCCTTCTCTGCACCATCAAAGTCATGGAGACGCCAGCAGATTTGACATTAGTGGACAGAAAAGCAACGCAGAACTGCTGAGAAAGCCATGTGTGTGGGTGCGCACAACACAAAAGCTCCAGAGTAGCAGTGCTCCCTCAGCAGGGTGTTAAGGACTTTAGGAAGCTGCCACCGTGAACTAACACACTCCCTGCTGTGAACACACCACAAACACACCTCTGTGCAAAGCCTGTGATGGTGGTGGCACACAGATGTAAACCAGACCACAGCTGGATGGCAGGGAACACTTTCAGCACACCATAACCGGTTTGGTGGGTTTTACCCGCTTTGATGTCGAGAGCTGATGAGAAAAAAAGAAAAGAGGGAGTAGGGCCGTTAACAAAGTTTAGTGTGGGCATGAAGCTCAGTGGGGGGATTGTAGTGGTACAACTGAATGTGACACTTGAGTGAACCTCTGATTAACAAGATCTAGAAGTGGGGGAAAAAAAATAAACTACAATAACCTCCAGATAAGAGTTTTTGTGATGTTGCGTCTTGATTGTAAGAGAGCTTTATAAATAACGATGAACTGAACTGATTAGAAGGACCAGTAAAGGGATCCGAATCATTTCTGTCCAATGATAGTATAATGTAATTTTTGAGAGCTGAATGCAAGTGCTACCTCGCCTCTATTCATGCAGAGGCTTTATTAAAAGGAGAATAATCTGTTCCAGGAAGCCATGCTCTGATGACCGCCCCCGCTTTCCTCCAGCACTTTTCCAGTCCGCAACTCAAAGGAAACAGCGACGCGACATCCAGGTGTTGCAGCTGTTGCATGAAAACACAGGTGGTCTGTTCATTATCCCAAGGGTGGAGAAGTACATGCACGTGCAGGTTTTTTGGTATAACAATGTAGGAAAAAAAAAAAAAAAAAACCTCCACAACTGCTGATAACCCGATAATATTTCTGCTCCCACGTAACCCACACAAGCAGGAGCAGCCAGTACATGCAGCTACACATGTACGTACGAGAGGATTGCAATTATTTCACAGCCTCCTTCAGATCAACTGCAATAACAAGTCCAACAAAGAGATTCAGAAAACTAATTTATGGCCGTTTGACTCTGACAGATGAAGAAAACGGCTGCCTTTCCTTCTCTTGACACTTCAAATCCAAGGCATCTTCTTCACCTTGTAGACGTGTGTGCCAGGCTTTTTCATAGCTGCACTTCAAGATAAATCAGGTTCAAGTCGAGCAAGCGTCACAGGCCTTTAAAGGGGAGGAAACCATGCATTTGATGTTTGAGAAGAGTGACTGGCCACCATCACAAATACATCAGAATATGTTCCAGTCACAGAAACCCTCTCTGGTTTAAACCCTCAGGACAATCTCCTCATTCTGGGATGAATCAGGAGGCATTTTGAACGTGCTCTGACCCGTGTGCTTCGGAAGATATCACTTACAGGTAATGAATGCTCCCTCTATCTTCTGAAGCCTCCTCATGGACCCCAATGACCTTTCCCACAGGGATTACCATAACCATGTGTCCTGCCTGGGCGAGAGGACGAGACATTGCATGTGTGTGTTAGCTGGATACAGCAGAAATGTAAGGCGGAAGGACATTAATACTGGAGGATGGTAGTACAGTTAGGAACAGAGGGATCATAATGGAAGTAGCGGAGAACTTCCTGAAGTCCAAGGCCTGATGCTTGAGTGAACCTGCTAACCAACCAAACAACCACAGGGGTGAAACTCTGCATGATGCTCACTTTATCCTTCCATCTGTATCATTTTTTGGGCATTTTTTCTGTCACCTCCCACACAAAGACTTTGATTTCTACTCGCATCTACAAGCTGCAGGCAGACAGCCACAGTTTCGCATCATTCACACACGCTTTCAAAGTAAACGTGGACACAGTAGATCAATCTGAACGAGACCGAGACGTGTGCGCCCACACCATGAGCATCCGTCACCTCCAACTACCATCCAGAGACCCTTGAAGTCATGCTGCAATCGCCTCAAATTCAAACCAACCGTGTCAAGAGGCTTCTGGGGGCTCGCCCCGCTTCGGATGTTCTCCGCTTCCAGGGAAGCGTGGGTGACCTCGTCCAGACAGCGGTGAAGCAGACGCCTGAAGACATCGTCAGCCAGTCGCCCACTGCTGACAGGACTGACACTGCAGTTCCGGGATTAAATGAGGAAAACATTTGACTGAAGTGAGGAAGAAAAAGATGAAAATCTACAGAACTGTTCTGACACCACAGCCACAAACCTGAAATCCCCATTTTAATACCAGAGTTTGACAGGGTTCATAGTTTGTGTTCAGTATTAACGTAACCTGACTGTTCATACGTCAATTAATTCAGACTATTTAGGAAGAAAGACTTCAAACAAGAATAAATCTTTGAAGAAAGCCTTTGAGCTTCACAGAGGGGAAAAAAAATTCAGTGGAAATATTTCTGCTAACTAATATTTCAGTCAACGATACCTTAGAAAACACGTGTTTTGAGAGGTTCTGACATCAATAACAGATGTGATGTGTTTTGCTTTCGACGTGGCCCAAATAAATATTTTTTTTTTTTTTTAATAAAATGTATTTCTGGATGTGAAATCAAACTGCTAGAAATGAAAGTATCATTTCCACCATAAGTCAGCAAAGATTCTCCAGTAAAGGCCATGACGCAGCAACCTACAAGTGTGCACGTATGCTAAGCTACAGGCTGAGCTACAACCTCCCGGCCCTCCAGGGATACACTAACCTTTCCTCTCAGCGGTGCTCCTGGACATCAGCGGAGGCCTCTGTTGGCAAGAGACCCTCCACAAATCTGTCAATGGTGGATTGGCAGCTCATCATAAACAGTATTTCTACATGTAAGCATAAATCAAAAAAGATGAAATAAAAAGAGAAAAGAATGTAACGAGAAACACAACTGAAAACAATTCTTGCAAGTATAAACATGCATTTCAAGGCTGGTCTCACATAGATCACAATGACGTCTCTTGGTTGGAATTAAATTTGCTTTATCCTCAACGGAAAAGCATCTGAGATGGAAATACTGCCCCTAGCAGTTTGGAGTGTGCCACTTCAAACTGGAATTGGAAATTAATTTGCATTTAGTGATGAAGGCCACTGAAACATTCAGCCTGAGCTGTGTGGTTTTTTTCAGAAAACAAAAAAAAAAGAAATCATGCCTTACATTCAGCTGAAGCAGCTCTGAAAGCTAAACAATTTTGAGGTCGCATAAAAATAGCTCCCATGAATATTTTGAATTACAGAGGAAGGACGCAATAAAAACCTGCCTATCGCATCGAACACAGGATTCAAAGGTAGACCTCACAATTTCTGCTTTTCCCTCAGAAAATAGGGTAAAGGTAAGTGAAAATTAGTCTGTACACAAAGCAGGACTCCCGATAAGATGGTTTTTCCCACTTCTGTTGGCAAATAGTGTATGAATTTCATTTCACACCTTCAACATGCTAATAAAATTGACATTTATTAAAAGTTTCCCAGGCTCCTGGTATCCACATATCTGCGCTAACTAATGAAAGATGGATGTCCAACTCTCCAGCAGGTTCAGGTCTTATCAGTGTGCGTGATACTTGCTATGGAGGCGCATTCTTACACTTAAAATGAACCTCGGTCGTCCTCACATGAGTCATGTTGGCACGGTAACGTTCTAAAGTATAAACTGCCTGATCCAACATTGCTAACATCTTATTAGGTAAATGTGTGTTCTGGAGAATCCATTTTAGAGGCTGTAACCAATCAAATATCACACCAACAAACACTGCAGCACCAGTTGGAAATTGGTCCTGGCATATTTAACATAATCCAGTCATTTGTAAAAGTGGAACATCACAAACATGGAGTGAGCGTGATAAATGACTCCTCTCTGGTGATTAATTATGAATCGATGGGGACAGTGGAAGACAACACTAAAGAGAATGTTGGTGGGAAAAAAAAACACTTTTTTCTCCTTAAATCACAGGAAGGCCACTGCCTTTGTTTGGGGGGGTTTCCACTGTTGCTATGATACAAACACACATTACAAATGAGTCCGATCCAAAGCGCTGACTGACTGGAGGAGGACTTCTGGCTTAAAGTCTTGGACACAGTTTGTGCATTTCTGCACCTTCTGTGTTATTTGCAGGACAAACATTCATCTCTCTTTCTGGCACCCACGTGAAGCTGCGCCCTCATCACCCAGTTTGCAGTGATGCAAGTTTTTAGGCTGAGGAACTATGAGAAAACTCAAAATATAAAAACTTATTTTGGATAAGATGTTCCTAAATTTCTCCATGGATGATAACTCTTAAGGATACATTAAAGAAAAATTCAAGATCCAATACACTAAAATGACCGGTTTCATCATTTATGCCAAACAAAATGCTATTATAACGAACTATAAGTTTGAATCGGAGGCAATCCATCTGACTGGACTGTTCCATCACATCAATAACAGCCTGTTTGGTCTGCATGTTTTCCATCCTGCCATTTTGATCTTTACTTCCTTCCTTAGATTTTTGTGACTTCCTGTGTGAGGACATTTCTCTCCTTTGTCCCACACTGTTCTGTTGATGTCATCCACCTGGATTGTCATGGATGGCTTGAAATGCACACAAGGACATGCACTGAGAGTCCAAAGAAGAAAACCCATCAAATGTTCAGATTCTGGGGGAGGGCTGCCTCCGTATTCTCAGCTGTAGGGATGCCAGTCATTTTTACAAGAGAGCTCTCTGGATCACATGAAGACATCTGCCTCAAAACGTAACTCTTGCAGGCAGAATTTATCTAGAAAATATCTGGGACACCACTTCAAACCAGCATAGAGAATGGAAACAGATGTGGGCTAATTATAATTGGGTGCTAATCAATATTGTGTGAGAGTGTTGCCCTGAGAATACTGGTCATCTGAAACAAATGCAGCGTGTGAAAAAAAAAAAAAAAAACACTATCACATAACCAAGAAATACTGGCTCATTTTCACTCATCTAAATGCATGTATACGTAGCCACTGGCTGACAGTTTGGGTCGGTGAATATGTTCATTTTGAATATGTTTCATTTTGTATTTCTGGTACAAATAAAGACAACTCACTTCATCAAACTGAATCCAGGAAACAAACAAAAAACTGATTAAACCAAAAGCGATTGTGTTAACATGTTTACATTTCACTTTCTGCTTTCATGCTGAAAAAGAAAAACATTCTTTTGACTTGGCAGCTGTTGCTGAACTTTACGATAGTGCTGGCTGCACTACTCGCCTGTTGCCACCAGGGGGTAGCATATTTCTGGCTATAAGTAACAGGACAAACGTGCAGAATGACATAGGCAGACGTGTCTTATTGACCACAGGGGTTTTAAGTGAAAACCACCATTTCATAGAGATGGGGGATTCTTTTCAAATCAATAAAAACAGCTGGCATCAATCCTCAGCCATCTGTAAATGTTCTGTTCACATGGCAGGGATCTGCACATCAGCCATTCCCACGCCCCCAACATGCGTTAAAACCCCCCAAACATTTTCACAGGGAAACACTCAAGGGAAACAGCTCAGGATACACAAGGATGAGTCACAGCCTGGCAAGAAGACAGAGGAAAAGCTTCAGTCGCAGAGATGGAACATCACAGGAAGGGATAAATGGAGGAAGATGGAGAGAGTGAGGTTGATGGAGAGTTAGATTGATGAGATTAGTTATCTGATAAACTGGTGATGAATGCAAGTGTAGGGGGCAGAAAGCAGGAGAGTTATGAGTCAGAATTAGAAGAATGGATGACGAGACCAAAGAAGACAGTTTGACGAAGAAAACAAATTGATAGAAAGTTACTGAGGAAAATCAGGTTAGTTCAGGTTGTAAACTGTGAAACCACATCTCCCTCTGCTGGCTGGCTCTATAGTTTTGGGAGGGAACAGCGATCCAAAACAAATGAGGTGAAAAGGTCCTAAGATGCTCTGGCAGTCCATCGAGAAACATAGAAAGTGAGACTTAAAAGCGAAAAAGATGTTCTGAACAATTGCACACATGGAACGTAAACTTCTAAATGTATAAAGCTACATTTTATGACGCTCCAGTGCATAAATTCAGGGTTTATCTGTAGGTGTAATCCACAGCAGTTAGCATACCCTAAAAACCAGTCTAGAAAACTACAACTTTGTTAATTATCCTTCATTATTGTCACATATGATGCAGATGGTCTTAAAGCATAAAACCATTATAAAAAGTTTAACTATAAATGAAACGTTAAAATGAAGTATGTTTTCCATTTAACAAACTGCATCACCAATTTTTACCACATGGTGGAGCTACAAACTCGTGATTAAAAAACAGGATGGATGAATAAAAAATACAATTTCATGAGAATTTTTGGTGCTTCTGCAAATGCAGAACATATTTAAAGCTTTGTTCTTGGATTTTCTTTCCACACTGTGAAAGATTACAAATATTTTCAACAATCTGTTAAAGACTAAGTTTTAAAAATGTTTCTGTTCATGAGCAGGCAGTCACTCAGGGCAATTCGTTTATTGAATGAATGGCAACACTAAAAGGTCAACAGAGTTTAGCCTCAGTCTTGCTCAGTGGAGGCCTCTGATTGGTCGACCGTGCCTGTAGACTGGATCGGTGCACGATTAGCCTTTAGGCCCAGTGTCCTAATGCAGTGGGCATAAGGTGGCCCAAGATTAACGTTAAGCAGTTGTGAGCACAGCATTCCGGCCGGCTGGGCTTAAAATTGAACATTTCCCAAAGACAGACTGGCTGCTTGGCTGTTGATTAGCAAAAAAATAAAACCATCATCTGTAAAAAAAAAAAAAAAAAAAAAAAAATGAAATCCAAAATGCTCTTTCCATTAGTATTTGCCCCCCTTGTCCCATCCCCTGAGGACTGCTGTAGACAGGCTGGTCTATTAGTGCACGTGACTGCAGCAATCGTTCTTAGCATAAACCAAAATCTAATCTGCAATTCAGCTTTCCAATCAGTTTATAACTATAGGAATCAAAGCAAATGTGAATGCTTTTAACATCTATATTTTTTTGTGGATGTTTATTAACTCGTACAAATAATGCAGGGTTTAAATAACAGAGTGTTTCAGTTACGCTTCAACTGCTGAACAGATTAAACGTCTTAATTAGCGAGCTTTTGCTAAGCGATGGAGTCAGATTATATTCCCTTTAGTTCCAGTCTTAACACGCGCTCCTGTACTGGATACACGTGCACAGATTTAACTGCAATGTTTATTTTTGCTGGAAGGAGGAACCAAGGTGTTTACTTACCAAAACAAAACGATCAACTTTTAAAAGAAAAATGTTAGAGGAAAAAAAACCTCTCAACTCTATGTCAGATTTTCTTTAAGTAATTATTGTTGTTACTGCAGTGCAGAGAATGAGCGGAGCTGAATTATATGTCACACAGAGGCTCCAAACTATTGAGACGTAGAACAAAGACAAGAGGCTGATGGAGACTCCACACGAGAGGCTCTACAGCGCTGAATAGGAAGTTGAATGAATAGGATTTGGAGGGGTGACTAATCGAACAGGGGATTAGGGGAGCGTGTGTGTTTGTGTTTACACCAGCTGGCTGCGTCTTGCTTCTCATTAACAGGGGATGCACGTGTGTTTGCATGGCGCTAGCTTGTACAAAGAGAAACATGTAGAAAGCCAAGTCTGAGAATCCCAAACATGCAATTATGCAATAAACAAAAGCAAGCGCTTGTTAAACTGTGGCAGCAACACCCACACAAAGCAATAAAAACAAATGTGAGCCTGGGCTTGTGCATGATCAATCACAAAACAGTGACAGAACATTTGAAAGCTGGAGAGGAAGCTAAGCATGGTCAGTGTTCCGACTGTTGGGGACAGAACACCGTTAGCCGCAGCAGCTCAGGCTCCGCTCATGACCTTGGAGGTTCAGCCCACGCTCGCCTCGGTGACAAAGCCCGATCCAGTCATTTTAGGGTAATTCACCGTTTCAGATCTCTCAACGACCTTTTCAAACGTCTACACGGATGAAAGAGTGGAGAGTGGGCGCCGTTCGGTCACAGATCGCGTAAATATGGGAAATGTGCCCAGCGATGTGGGAGCACGTGAAAAAGAGATTTGCACCCTTTAAATCATTAACAGTTTAAAAGGGAATTGGGAGCCGAGCCTGAGCGGTGCTGTAAAAACCAGCTACAAGCCAAATGCGTCACCAATTCTGCCACACGAACTATCGTTCATTACAAAAAAAAGAGAAAACAGCAATGTAATTATTAACACCTAATGTTGATTATAGGCTCAGCAATGCATCACCAACACAGCATTAAACCACCAATTGAGATGCCAAGATAGGGACATGACAAGCCATGTTCTTGGCACTGGGTGGTTATTACAAAAATAAATCTGCTAAAAACATAATCACTGGAATAATCAGGCTCAACCGGGGGAGGCAGAAGCCCAGCCTGTCATTGATTGTCCACTGACTGCAGTGGTCGCCCTTGTGGCAAATTGCTTTTGAGAAATTCATATTCTGCCTCCTCACATTGATCCTGCTGGGACAATGGGGGGCAGTCGATGGAGAAACTGAGGTTTTAGCCGCCACCGCTGACTTGAACTGAGAGTGAAGCGCAGCAAAGAACGTGGTTCATTGAAGGGGTCACAGTTGGACTCTTACAAGGTCACTTTTTCTTGTGTAATATGTGCAGAGGTCATGGGAGTACAAGGGAGGGGTAGTAGGACTACTAGCAATTAAAAAAAAAAAAAAACACAATTTCAATACAAAGCATGTGCTTATAAATGGAAATCAGCAGCTTTTGTGGATCTTTTTAAACAGCAAAATTATTCAGTGAAGCAGGTCGCCTAATACATGTGGTCCAAAGACACATTGTCCAGTTTTGTGCACAAAAAGAGCAAATAACCTGTGTGGTACAACGCACGCACACTCCTACACATCCAGCTACTCAACCAACCCCCCCACCCCTGAATTCCCCGTGCACGGACCTTGAGAGGAGCTCTGTTGCCGGGTAATGAAGAGGAAGGAGGTGGTGAGGCAGGTGCTGCTGCTCGGGAACAGTGGGCCACTTGTGGCTCTTCTGAGTGTGCCTCCACACTCCTCCATCTTTCTGCTAGGCCTCTCCACATTCACTTCATGTCGCAGTCTCACCCCCCGCCAACAACCTCAAGGCTTTGCCTCCATCCACATCAACCAGGTAAAACATTGTCATGGAAACATACAAACCTTAATTCGTCAGTTAAAGTCAGCAATATAACTGATATTACATGCTGACTTTGAGCTCTGTAAAAAAGGCCTGATGACCACGAACAAGACATCATTAAAACTATTATGGCTCTGGGAGAATGTAGGAGATGAGGTTTAGCATATTTAGCCTCTGCCGCATCACAACACATAAGTGATTTAAAGAAGATGTGATCAGGAGTTTGACGCTCATCTTGGATTTGGCTCCCAGGCTGATGCACAGCTTTTGTAATTGTCAAACCGTTAATGAGACGTGGTTCAGAAACACTGGGAGCAATCCGGTGGACCGTAGTAAACGATTCATCGGCACTTCCTTGTGTGAAATTCAGGCCTCACGTCGGACTTCAGGGCCACAACAGGTCAACGTGAAGGTCGTTTGCAATTAATGGTCGACAGCAACTGGCGTGACACAAAGGGCGCGTCTTTGAAAGCCCCTCCGGGCAGCTCCAGCGTTAAACTGGGCAAAAAGAAGGCCCTCTCTAATGGCATCCACGAAGCCAGCGCCCTCTCCTCCCCCGTCCCTCCTCACCAGTGTCCAGACGCAATCTATTTCTCATTCTCTTCTTATGGTTGACACATTGTCATTGCGGGACCTTGCTGCCATGGCAACAAAATCTAGGCAGACGTTTTTCCATTTTTTTTTTTAATAGAGGCTCCGCCCCTTCTCTATCCCCGAAGGAATGATTGAAAGGTCACTTCACTCACCGCCTTGTCTGACAGCACACAAATTGTCTTTTCTACAACTCTGGAGTGTCTGCTGTGCGAGAGGCGTTCGTCAGCTTATAACATGTTTTTTTTTTTTTAACCTTTAAATACCTGAATCACCCACAACCACCCACACACTCACTATTTTACCAAACTGGCTGCAAGAGTCTGTCTACACCTGGAATCTTAACCCTCGCCCAAACATCTTTGCATATTTGATGATGTTCAGTCCTCCAAGCCACCAATGCGGAATTTCAATTATCAGTCTCTCGTGTTGCCCATAACAACAAACTGATAGCATGGAGGCTTGTTGACGAACACACTGCCTCCTGCTCTTCAAGCAGCTATAGACGAAACACCATTAGGAGAGGACTGAAAGCACAGCTCTCCTCCCGCAAATGTGGTCGATACCGACGTTTCAACTCGGGCAGGTAGCCAGCACAACAGTATGGATGAGTGCAGACAGCGACTGCGGGACTGGTAATCGAAAAACCAAAGAAAAGGAAAGGGAGGGGTCCAAACTGAATCGATGATGTCACACTTTCCTAATCACAGACTCAATGTGACCCCCCACCTGATTGCTCCATTGTTGTTCTTTAGGAGGCCAGAGACCCTGTGGGAGTGGCATCAAAGGAAATGTGTGTTTGATTATGTGTGGAACACATCAGGTCTGTGTGCTACGGTTCCACACTGCAGGTAAAAGGTTCCCCTCTGACTGGGGGACAGGAACCAGCCCACTGCTCTGCAGCATTTTCCTCTGCAGGTCAGGGAGGTTTGGACGGGAAATAAGGTCTTTACAGTTCTGCATTTATTTCTTAAATTCGTTTATGAAATAATTAGAGATCCGGCAGTTTTACCATTAGCATAATTATTGCGAGCATATAATGTGAAATCAATGATGCAGTCAGAGCAATCCATCAGTTACTGATTTACTGGTAAACTCACAGGACAAAGTAAGGTCAACGTGTCTAAAGAAGGTCAAAGGAGGACAGCAATTGATCACAAAAGCCATAAAATGTCATAGCTGCGCTTTTGTCAAGGTAAAATTCAGCTAAAGAACAAGCATGTGTTCAAGCACCACAAACATGACATGTAAAGGGGTACAGATACATTCTAGAGGTGGAAGAAAGCAGGATTTTTGCTGAGCTTTGCCATCACCTCAGTCAGATGATCGCTGGACCATACTGTGATAATAAATATACTGTAATTTGCAACTCTTATTAAGAAAAAGCTTTGCATATGCATTCCAAATGGACCCTAAATCCAAAAATAATAAAGGGATAAGCAAGACAGCGTTTCATAATGAACTACAACCACATCTGCACAATAAGGAAGTAACAGAAGATGAAGACCACAAGGAGAGAATATTTACCAGCTAAAACAGGAAGCATGTCAAAAACAATAATCTTCACCTTTCCTCCACGATTGCGCTGTTCTCTTGGGCCTCATCCTGGCTCTCTCACCCCCTTTATAGCTCCTACCTGCTTCGTAACCTGGTGGCTTCCTCCAGGCACATGTCGCATCTTCTTGACACATCAGATGAAGCCTTTGTCAGAGACAAATCAATCAATCAGAGACAATAAAGAAGTTCATCACTTGTTAACTATCACAATCAAGTCTCATTACAGTTTGAGTCAGGATGGATTTCCTACTTCTCATGTCAGAGCTTCATTTCTGATAACTGAGCCAAAACACTTGAACCAGAAGTGTGTGAGGGATAACACCGGCATGCCTCTCTCTCAGAACTGACCTGATTTAAAGGATTGATGTGTACCCAAAGCCGTTAGCTGTGTCTAACTATACGGTGTGGACCATTCTGAGTTTAGTTAAACATAATGAATCCTGCAGACTGTCAATGTTGGGAACTTCTCGGATTTGCTTTTGGCTAATACAGACTAAGAAACTAAAGACATAGGAGCTAAATTGTACAAGGGGCTTCTGTGCACTTTAGCTGTCACGATACAGCCTTCTGACATGTGGTTAACAGACATCGCCGGCGTCTCTTCTGCCCTTTGCAGTCACACTTTACACCTCGCTGTCCCCACTTTGCGAGTGTCAAGTCCCTCACAGAGGTTCAGAACATGTTAGCCACACATGGAAATGCTGGCTCCAGTGTCCTGCTGAGAGCAATGCACTCAAACTTGTAAAACTGACTTTTTAAATCCTGTTATGTCTGAGTTGTGTAATTTCCTACTCTGGATTACTTGTAAAGTGGAGTCACCTTTCATAGAAAAAAAAAAGCCATCGTGGCTGCCGGAGCTGCAGGGACCAAACTCACACCTGCTGTCTGAGACTGTGAGGAAGGCAGAAACCATGACCCTCAGCTCGTTTTCCAACCCTCTTCAAGATATCCGATCCAGCAGTGGCCAACAGCTGCACCGTGCTCTCGGCACCTCAGAATAGATACCCCAGACGCCAGCTGATGAAAAGCAAAGACTGGTTTTCAGTTGCTGAGTTTTACTATACAGTTCCAACCGTATCAACTGCATGGTAGGGTTATTTTGCACCCAAAGAAAGTTAAGAATTTCCATAAAAAACTGTCTACACTAATGAAAAAAAGTGTGTTAAAGTTACAGATTGTGGCTCAAGACAGTTTTTGCATGAGCCCTCTTCTGCAGCATTAATTACCTACAATTCATTCTGACAGCTCTGTTGGGGGAAATAACTTGACATGTATACAACTCCTGGTGTCTAACAGTTTTTTTTTCCTTGCAGGAGCTGTGAGGTGCCACCGTCCTGCTGTGCAGTGGATAAATGAACACACTGAGAATAGTTGTTCTCACCATCGTCCTCTTTCTTGGCTGGCATCGTCACACCAATACTAAAACTCCAGGAAATCACCAGACGCTGCCAACTTAATACTCCCACACAAACCCTGCAAAGCATTCTTACAGTTAAAAAAAAAAGAAGTAGGCTTATTTTACCACCCTATCAGTTACTAAAATACTTGGGTGTCAATGTTATAAAGACAATTTTATCACAATATGGACAGAAACACAAAAAACAAAACTTAACTGAGTGAAATTAGAATTAGTTTGACTACAATCTAAAACTTATCAATGTGAAGTCAAGTGCCGTAAAAGGTTAATCTTCAACCACTGTAGAACAGTTAAAAGATAACTTTTCACTCGTTCCTGACTAAACACCAACGCGGTGTCTTGGGGTTGGCTCTAACGTTTACTTGGTTTTAATTTACTTCTTCCTTGAGTCTTGTAACAAAATATCGCATTTTAGCGACTATTATAACCATATCATTTAAATTTATACAGTTCCAGTCTTTATTATTGAAGCTACGTACGTCCACGAAGCAACGATATATTTTATGACGAGGATGTTTTCACTTAGCAAATCTCCGGTTTAGCCGCTGCTGAGTTGGAAAAAAATGAACCTTACATTCAAACATTGTGCCATTATCTCCTCACCTGAAGGCCAGCAGGTACACAGGTTCTTTGACACTGCCGAACACATTAATCCGCGTCTGTCTGAAGAGATGCCGAACACAAGAGATGAATTATCTGCCATTTAACCCACACTCTTAAAAACGGAGAGTAGCTTTCAGCGTCACCTGACCTCACATCACCTGTGACTTTTCAAAATGGCGACTTTGGAGGTTCATACCCAAAAAAGTACAAATCCCAGTTCATTAATGACTACATTTGGCGTTGTTTTTGCTCATTTGCTACCAAGTCTTACATCAAGACAACCTCCACCTAGTGATAGCAGTTGTCTACCTTTTAGAGAAAAAAAATCTCTCCTGGATTAAGTCCTTATATTACTGGGTTCATAGCTCATTGATTTCTTAAGACCAACAGATGAATATTTGTTACCTTTTAAAATATCAAAAACACAGACACATTGAACACAGCTGAGCCAGTCACATTTAATGCCCTGGGCTTTATTGTCTGTTTTAGTGAGAGCTCCGTCACATTTTTTTAATCTTTTCAGCCTCCAGGGGGGACAAGTAAACCTCAAGGATATATCCTGCCATTGGACTGGGCATTCAGATTCTGACAAAGACGAGAAGCACTACTAAGTAATGCTGCCTTTGTGCCTAACTCTTCACAGAAGAAAGTACAATTCATTCCCCAAAGGAAGGCACCCAATACTTGTGGTTTTTGGCCTTGCAGCCATCTGGAGATTCTTTTTCAAAGAAATAAAACAAAAATTTAAAAAATCAGAAAAGCAAGGGGGAGACACCCCCACCCTCCTTAGCTTTTTTTTTTTTTCTTATGGGAAAAAAAAAAAAATGGAATGATGAAACACGTACAGCAATGACTGCCCTTTCACCTCCCTTATCGCCTATGCATGAATAGAGGGAACAAAAAAAAATACAATCAAGTTTACCACAAGAAAAGAAAATACAAAAATAACTGAATTTCTGCATTATACAAAAAAGTAATAAAACAATTATAAGAGGGGGAACAACTGGTTGCATGAAAACAAAGACACCCCCCCCCCCAAAAAAAAAAAAAAATACAAAAGCAGCATTGATATTTATCAAAATCATAGAACATCACAAAAAATATATAGTGCTTTAATCAGAAGCACCACAGGCTTCTGGGGACAGACTTCATCCCTGTTTTGTTGTGTTTTGGAACAATGATGGTGGGAGTTCCCAGGAAAAGAGGAGCTCCTCCCCCCATGTGGACCACCCTCCCCCTCCTCCTTCTGGATGTACATCACCACTGATTTTCACATCATCCATAAAAAGAAGCACAGGGACCCAAAATAAACATAGGTGGGGTGGTTTGGGGCCTGCTGTGTGCTCACAATATACAAAATTACCCAGGAGTCCGTAGCTACCTAACATTTACTACAGCACAGGAACCAACAAAGGTACAGTGTACAAATAAAAAAAAAATAAAAATAAAAACCAAAAATAAACTGTAAACACTGCACAATAAATAGATAAAAACAGCAGGCTCCGCACCATGCATGTGTGATAAAACTCTTCTATACAACTCCCGTTTCTCTCACACTCGCCACAAGTTACTTGGCTTTAGTTATTTTTTTCCTTTGTCTCCCAAGTGCAAAACATCACAAATGGACAATTCTGTATTCAAGTAATATATATACAAGGGCTGATACAAATATGTAGTTAATGTACAGATACTGATTTGCCATATTTATAATTTACAGATATATCTTTTATGTTACGATATTAAAAAAGTTTTTAAAAAGTATGAGATGAGAATCGCCGTTATGTCAGAGTCCTGCTGTTCCATTTGCATTCTCGATGCTACGTCGAACGGCACCTGAAGAGTGGACCCATCCCCTTCTCTGCACCACTACGTCACCTCCATGGCCACTGTGTTGTCTGCTATACTGTTGAGGGCTGGCTTGTCTTCATCATGGTTATCTCTGCAGGGACAGAGAGGACAGTTTTAATCACGTCTAGTGGTGGGAGGTATACCGGTTCATACCGCATACTGGTATTTATTTTTCTTATATGAATTTTTCGTAATACCAGTGAGTACGCAGAGTACACATTCGTTTGGATGGTCTTGCGGCGGAGCGTAGCGCCGCGCCGCCGAACATCATTTAACAGGGGACTCTTTTGCTGTGCTGCGTTCGAATGTCCTCAGAACTCAGAAAGTCCAAATTCGGTCGGAGCTTTCCGAATTCCGAGGACATTCGAACGCTGCATGAACGACCACGTGAGGGCACAACGGCGTGTTTAGCAGTGACGATTCGGAAGAAAGTTCCGAAACAGAAGTTCCGGAACGAGTTGAACATGACACAGAAGAACGTGTACCGAAAAGAGGAGCCGTGTCTGTTGTTTGGAAGTTTTTTGGCTTTAAAAAACCGACGTCGATCAAACAACAATTCTCTGTAAATGTAGAACTAACGCTGTAGCCGCAGGAGGCAACACGAGCAGTTTGCGGCACCACCTCAGCTGCAAACGTCTGGAATATCACGACTACCTTAAATTAATGTTCAGTGCTTGTTAACATTGTGTAGTTGATTTTTAGAAAATATGATTTTCAAGTTATTTGCAAAATTGGAAAAATAAAAGGGTTCTGTATTTTGACTGCAATTGTCGCGCATTCTGATTCTTTCGCTTCATTAGAATCATGAGAGCCACCTCTTTGTAAACAGCATCATTTTGTGAGACCATGCAAGCCAGTATTAATACTAGTGCAAGCCAGTATTAATACTAGTGTGCACATTAACGTTTTTCTACAATATTCATACCTCATGACAGTAAAGTAGGTAATTCTAAGCCAGTTAACTGCGGCAATTTGTCTCTACATCATTAGAAAATGTGGTTAACACCCAGACGTGGATGAAAAAAAACCCATCATATACCGTGAAACCGATATAAGTTTGAAGAATACCGTGATATAAATTTTTGGTCATACCGCCCAGCACCACGTCTAGTGGGTTTTTGGATATGTGACGTAAAAAAACATATGTTCTGTCTTAGCTTAAAATCCCTAATAATCAGCAATCCTCACCTGGAACTCAGGTCCACACTTGAGGCTCCAGACACTTTGGGCATCTGCAGGTTGGCGGTAGCAGACAGTTTTAAGGCAGAGGATGGCACGTTGCCGAGGGTGCGAGGGATGTGGCGTCCAGCCAGACTGGTGGCCGTCGGCACGCTCAGGCAGATGTTGTTGCCAATGAGGACCTGAGTGCTGGAGGGAGTGGAGTTATTGGTGGTGCCACACCCCAGGATTCCCAGGGCCGCTGCTGCGTGGGCGCTGGGTGCGGAGGAGAGCGAAGACGGGACGACCGTTGCGGGCGAAGGGGAGGTGGAGTTGGAGGAAGGATGTAGGAAGGTCGGGACTGCAGAGGTGGTAGTGTTTGCCGACTGATTGACCTGGTGAAGGGTGGTGGGCGTGCTGGGCAGGAGGAGGCCTTTATAAGCACCTGAAGGACATGAAGGTTTCTTCTAAATTAAAACATTAATAACTGCTTACAAATTTGACATTAAAAGTACCAGTTTATAACCATGGATGTGGAATCAGTTAGCAGTCTGATAAAACCCACTGACCGGCACCTGTCAGGACCCCGTTCAGCCCACTGGTTACCACCAGGTCCTCTTTGGACTTGAAGGCCAGCAGCTGGTCTGTGGTGATGAGGGCCGAAGCAGCAAACTGTGCGCTGGCCTGGTCCAACGTCTTGGACACAATCGCCTGGACACAAACAAAAACAAAACAAAACATGTTTCTTTTCACAATGATGTCAAGTTTGACAACCACCTCACTGGCATAACGACCTCATCATCATCATCACTGACCTTTGCGTTGTTGGGGGTAGTGATGGTTGTTGTGGGATTGTTGGCTTGTAACTGGCTCTGCTCCAGCTGTTTCTGCATGAGGACCAACTGCTCCTGGTGCTGCTGGTACTGCTCTGCCGTCAGCACTGGACAAGAATGGAGACCAGGTTCAAATGTTTTAAAGCACGAGGCATATTAGCAACCAGGCTTAGTGTCACATCAGGAATTCACCACTGAAAGACGTTTCATACCATTTCTCAAATGATGTAACAAAGGTTTGTGAACTCAAAAAAAAAAACTGAAAGTAACCCCCAGCTATCGATTATCAGCTTAAGTGTCTATGGTTGCAGTAACAAGCATCTGTCCATCCATCACTTCTGGAAGGTACAGCTATCAGTTATGACCAACTCTATAATAGATGCCTTCATGACTTTCTCCATTTTAAAAGTACAGGACACATTTTAACCATATGTATAAAAATATGCAAGAGAATAAGATTAAGTAGAAGGGGGGAAAAAACCCACATACTGCCACAATTATCCAAAATCCACTTTTGTGAGCCTGCCCAGTTTGACATACATGCTGTCAAGCCAGTAAGAATTGTAAACTCACAATTCCATGAACAAATGAGGCTTTAAAACCTGTCCAATCATGAGAGTCAAACATTGTGAAGCATCAAGCCACCTAGACTAAGGCCAGTATAAAACACACCAACACTGTTCTTTTTTTACATGACATTAATACATACGTATTTTCAGGGTGAACTCACTCCTACATGGCTCAATCATCTATTCATACCAAACTGTTACTGACCTGCTGACATGCACTGCTGCACTACTGAAATGCTTTATCGTACTACACAAGGTTCTAAGAAATTTATCAGGCTAGACGACAAAAACCAAACTTCAATAAGTGTCATAAGTTCCTTAAAGAAGAGCAACAAACTCATCCTAAATGGTTGTCTCTGAAGTTACTGAGGTCATTATTAAATAAAACCAATCAACGGCAAGCTGCACAACACCAAAGTAAGTTCCTTAGGGTGCAGATACTGGAATCAACACTACTGTTTGGTGCACTGGGATATCTTCCACCTTGTACTTTTATATACATTTTGCAGGTGAATACACATTGCATCTGAATTTAAAAAGGTGCAAACAATTTTATTTCAGGATTAAAGTAAGTGCTGAGGCTGAGCTTTTGAGGATGACTTCTCGGGGCCAAATCTGTATGTGTAATGTAGAAAAGTGACCAAGTAAGACAAAACTAATTTTCATGCTGAAGAAAAACAATGCATCACAACAGAAGGAAAACATGAATGAAAACATGACTCACCGTGGACAGGGGTGGGGTCTGGGCCAGTGCGAGTCAAGGTGTTTGTGCCTCCAGACAACGTCCGGGTTAGTCCTGACACAGTTCGGCTAAATTCCCTAAATCCTCTGAGGGACAGGCCACCTTCACCCAATGGGTGATGGGATATCGTTCGTGGTCTGAAGTGCCTCCAGCGGCAAGATTTAATGTTCAAAAGAATCTGGCTGAGGTCCAAAGGTGTTTTTGAAGATGGTGATCGGGTAGATAATAACGACGAATAATGGGAACACGTGGTTGGGTGCGAGGTATTGGTTTCTGAGGTACTGGTGTTGGCGCCGTGGAGCAGAGAGCTTGGCAGTGGCGAGGCGACTGGTGCAAACTCCATGTCAGAGTTCAGGCCCTGACAGATGCTGTCCACATCTGCATGTGCTCTGTCCAGCAAGATCCTGAAACAGCAGCAAATGTCACGAAGATTAAGACACGTGACCGACCTTCACCAACCACAGTGAACTCACCTGCCCCCTCTGCCCACGCGGCGCCGGGCCAAGCCTATGCAACGTCGTGGTACATTCAGGGATGTCAGACAGTAACGGAATCGCACATTGCCTAGCCCCCCATCTGATGGAGCCACCCATGGCCAGTTGCCATCCTGATCTTGGCGAGACTAAAAATGAAAAAATGTAGACATTTAAAAAAACAAAGAGGAAAGGAGCAGACGCTGTTTTACAACAATCTGGTCCAGTGGAGCACATGAACGTTCAGCCTGCTGCTGGTACTGTAAACAGAAACAGCAGAGGGTCACAGGAGGGCACTTACAGCATAGTACTGACAGCCAGCCTTTCTCCTGAATGCATAGCAGCCATCTGGGTCATTCTCTTCCTCTGCCTCTGAAGAACCTGAATGAATCTATAAAAATCAGGAAAAATTTGATCAGCTAATAAAAATGACTGGACCCCAGTCCACATCAAACACCCAACATAATCAGTGTATTAAAGTTAACCTTGCCATTTGTTGGGTGACTGCAGTCTTCATACTTAATTTCAAATTTTATTATTAAACAAAAAAAAAACAAAAAACAATCCAACGCTAAATAAATTACCTGGGAGAAGGGCTCTTCGTCTGAACTTGGAAAGTCATACTGATTAAGGTCCTTGAGACTGAAAATGGAGGGACCTGAGTGCTGAGGTGCTGACAGTGGGGGAATTTTGGGTTTCTTTTCATATTTTCTTTTGGTTCGTATTGCTTCCGTCTTCTCTGGCTGCAAATGATGTAGGAAAAACAGAACTCGTGTTTACAATACAGTCTGAATCCAACAGGCAGTCCAACAAGCAAAGCTCTAATTTTGTGGGTGGGCTGTGTAGAGGCTTGGTCAGGAGGCATTGATATGCAGATGAAGGCGCGTGGCAGATGGCCATAACCCCCCTTCTCCTCAATCCAACCTGTGCCACTACTAACCCCCCCTTCCCCAGTGTGCTGACCCCTCCCTGTCTGAACAGACTCCAACTCCACTGGGATTAGTCAGGTCCTATTCAGTCCTTAGACACGGCAGACAAAGCAGAGTCAGAGACTCTGTCGGGAAGACTCAATAGAAGTCGTGAGGGCAAGTCATGAGGTTGGTGGGGGGGGAGAGTATAACTCCAGAATAATGTCTGTAGACAAAAGTGGAAAAGTCAACCAGCTGGTCAAGGAAACAAATGGGAAAATAATTGTCTGTTCAGGCAGCGGGGGGGGGGGGTGTGGTGGTGGGCGCTACATTAATGAAGCATTTGGAAACTTAATTAAAAGAATAATAAATAATAAAGAGGTTAACAGTGAACTTGTTTTTCCCCCACTTTAAAAAAACAAAACACTGATTTTATCACGAACAGCCATTTACAGATATGCAGCTTCTTAATAACGAACCAAGGTCTAGTTTGTGCTGGTGTGCAAAATGAAATGAATGAATGAATACTGCATTATGCAGTTTCTGTCACTGCCATTACTGCCAGAATTCACTCGGCCGAAGGACAAAGGTCAAGTCAATAAAAATGTCTGTTCTTGTGCAGACGATCTGTTCCGACACCCACAAAACTCATTTACAGCCTGTTGCTGGACTTACTGGAAGAAAGTGGCCCATCGGGCAGATTAGGAGACTTACTTTTTTGTAGTCCTTCATATCCAAATGGTCCTGGTGTCTATACTGGTTGCTGTTGGACAGGGGAATGATGGGGAAGGTGTAGACAGGTTTCACCAGTGCACGCTGTGCAAGTGCTTCCGCTATCACCTCACAGCCGTAGTCTGGCATTGTATCCCTGATGGAGAAAAAGGACAGATACTGATTAAGGCAAGTGTCAATTCATATAATTTAAACTTAATTCACAAATCAGATGCCAGAAACAAGACTGCTGATTCAAAGTTTATGTCATCCTTTTGTAAAAGTAACGTTCCGACACTCTCCTCAACCTCTGTGCCAATCAGCTCAATAACCTGGACACCGAGGCTACAGCTACAACCCTCCAAACACCTGGGTCACTCTGTGGCAGCGTAGCTGGAAAAGCAATCTACTGAGAATAGAATAGGCCAGTCTGGGAAGGGAGTGGGGAGTGAAGGGTTAACAGGAGGAAATTGAAATGTCACTATGTATCAAAAGTACTTCGAGGCAGAGTCCAATTTAAGCTCAGACTGACGGCTATTTCCAGAGCAAATTCATTCCATTCTGATTTCATGTTTCAACTGACTGTTAAAAGACCAAGTCATGAAGCAGCATGACAAACAGAAACACAAAATCACTTTCTTACCTCTTCTCTACGATCTCTAGTGTGAGATGTAGCAGCTCCCTCTTGCTCTTCTCCCTCCTCTTGATCATCTCCAGGATGGTGACAGCTCGGCTAAGGTCTCTGCGTAGCTTCAGCATCTTCTCATATGACACCTCATCATTCTTTCGATTCTAAAAGTACAAAGTGGTAAGTCAGACAACCAGAGAGAATTCAGAAGCAAGTCAAAGTTTCTCAAAACAGCAGACACTTACCTTCCTCGTCTGCATCTTCTCTGTCCGTCGACGGAAGGCCACATAGGGGTCGCTGGTGCTCGAGCCATCCCTTTTCTCCTGTTTGACAACGGGGATGAGGAGGCTACTTTTGCAGATTTTCCTTTTGCGGCTCCAGTAATCAAATACTTCCTTGATCAGCTCGTCATCCTCCTTCAGCAGCAGCTTGGCCTCTTGGAGACTGACGAGCTGTTGGATAAAGAAAGCAAATGACCCCTTTACAATAAAGAATAACTTGCTTAGCTTTTTTTTCAGCATTCAGGCAATACAGACGTGTGATGCAAATATTGTACAAACCAGAAATTTCTCCCTTGTGGTGACATACCTGTTGTCCACTGCCTTTCTCCAGCCGGTCTATCATTTCTTCAAACTGCAGGGCTGTGATTTCCATTTTCTTCTTCAGCTTATTCACAAACGTGTCGTCTTCTGAATCCAAGTCGTAGTCTGGAAGTTCTGTATCCAGACTGAAAGCTGCAAGATGGAGAAGACAAGATCAAGATCAGGACTACTCCAAGAATAACCATCATTTCTACACAGTGAGCTGTATGTGCACCAAAAATGAAGGCAGTAGGCATCTGGACAGACCTCACATATGAAATAAGACATTTCAAACAATCAACACCAATTCACACAATACTGGTCTATGCTCCAAAACCCCCCTGAACCCACCCGTTCATTCACACACGCAGAGCACTGGCACAGCTGTGAGGATAATCCAGCAGCGAGCGGCTGGCTACTTACGCTGTATGTGAATAAGCTGCTTTGGCATCTTGAACTCCCCGGGGTAGAGCGACTCGTAGTACGTGATGTTGCTCTCCGCTTCGGGGACGGGAATAACCATGTTTTCCCGCTTCTCGCCATATACCTGCTGTGCTGAGATGGCCCGCTGGAGATGATGCTCCTAAAGAGACAAAAGGTTTGATGAGAAACTGGCTGTAACATCAATATCTCATACGTTCACTTTACTTTAATGCATATACATACTTAAATGTAAAGTAATTGGGAGGAAAATAAGTAAAAAACATAAAGGACAAAGAGTATCACACAAGATATAACTGATATTGCAGGCTCTGTGTACATCTGATGCATTTTACTACAAGCTTATAGTGCAATAACGTAGAAACTGAAGAAAAGCTTTTGCTTATTTTTCACAATGTTAGAAGAGTATAACAGAATATGTCATTTAAATTGCAGTTTATTGCAAAAGCATGCTCAGTCCTCAGTGCTGCTCTCGCTGGTTGATGCAACAGATGGCCAATCCGGTCCAACTCACGGAGGCAGTATTTCTGCATGGCTCCCACTCAGTTTACACATTTAACACTGCCACAAATTCTTGTGAGATGTTAAAATATGGGTCAGTGGTTGAAAACCAAATGCATCAGTGGTAGCAGAAACATGTAAGGGGCGAACTAAAAATAGCGCACATGCTAGCATATACACAGTTGTGTGGGCGTTTTACATGTTCATTCCTGTGTGGTCCAGCAGAGCACTTCAGAGCTGTGAACTGGCATAAAAGAACACAGCATGCATCCAAATCTGAACCATCTGCCCCAATAAGCTCCACCAGTGTGGCATATCCTCTCAAAGACCAGTCCTGAAGAATACAGCACACAGACTAACCTGCACCAAATGAAACAACCGTTCTGATCTGACAGCCATTTCATCGCATTCGACGCGTTCAACCTTCTGACAACATAACACAAGCCTTTGCTTGTTCACATGCACTGCAGACATTTAACTCAGGGAAGCACTACAACACGGAAAAATTCAGTACAAGAACTCAGGAACCTCTGTAAACTTGCACTGAAAAATTTTCCGAGCAATCAATACAATGCAATCTGATTGGGGTGAAATTCTGCTGTCTGAGGCAAGTGCTGAGTGGCATGTTGCTCTGTGAAGCAACTGTGGCATAAATCACAGAATTAAAGGATGTGACCAGAGTATAGAGGGAGGAAGGCAGAACGTCAGTCTCAGTCACCTACCGCTACTGTCTAAAATTAACTACAACACGTGCAACAAACTTGTAAATTAACTACAAAGCACAACTTTGTTTAAGATAAGGGCCACAATTATCAAAAGAAAAGATTAACGCCAATTGATATTATAATTTTATGCAAATTAATAATAGTTCTGAATCAGAAACAAGTGCTTTCTATAAAAACACAAGACAAATACAGATTAAACGCACTTCAAGTCTGATTTGTCCTCATAAAAAAAGTTTTAAAAAGAAACATATCTTCAAACACATCTGAGATGGTAAACCTGAAATTCCGTGGACCACCAGCATAGAGATGGAGAGACAGAGAGAGAGACAATAACAATGAAGCTGGGCACAGCCCTGACTGTAACACGCGAAGACATCAGCTTGGACAATGCCAGCAGGCAACCCTGACCTCAGGATCTCCTGATCTTTAGCAGCTGTGATCCACAAATACTACTGACAGACTGGGATTCCCCCTGTAGCAGAGCTGAGTGAATGAAGGAAGGATGAAAAGCTTTTGCAAATAAAAAAGGAAGTGGCAAAAATAACTATTTGTCCTGCTTCTAATATTTATTATACAAAACAGTGTTGACGTAGTGGATGTTTTTGGTTCAACATGTTAGATATGACAGACTCTTAGATCACAATGAACTTGACCTTTGACACTGGACACCACCGCCAACATTATAAACAGGCTGCAAGTTCTTAATTACACAGCCAGTCAACCCAGAAATGGTGTGCTAATAACTTTCCACAAACTGTTTTAGTCATTTAAATTGTTCTAGGACTGGAGGCTTCATGCTGCTGTTTTCTGTGGAAGACAAAGGAAAGAAGGCCAAAAAAAAAAAATCTATTTTCAACATCATGTCACATTCCTTTCATCAAATGTTCCTCTGAGAACTATGACTCAAGTAAAAGTTGCCACAGCAACCACCTTGTGGCCTTCAATAGGTGTTTCGCTTTCGTGTCGATGTGATGAAAACATGTCCACACGGTGAAAACAGGCAGCAAAATGAGGACAGTGTGTCTTTATGATCTTTACGTGCAGCAATGCACAAAACATTGAATGAATTCACACTGTGTAAACGTGACGTGCAAATAGCACAAACTGCATTTTCTACACAGACTAGTGTGATTACACAGATCTAACGTTGCCAATTTGAAAGGACCCAAGCAAATGCAAACATTTTCCATTTCTTTAATGGAAGGGTTTTTACAGGATTTATTGTAATGTAACATTAACCAAATTAAACCTGAAAGCAGAAGCCGTTACCTACTGATGTTATTTGAAACAATAAGTGAAAGTTACAAAATGACTATGTTTTAAGGCTTGTGTGAGGAAGAGATACAGAAATATAAATACAACAGTCTTCTTTTTGGAATTTCTATTCATAAACGCCACATAATCACACTCTGGGCAGAATGTGGTCACTCAGATCAAAACAGCAACGGTTCATTGTTGCTGGAAAGGATGTAGGTCAGGGAGCTAAGCCACGCACAGGCTCGTAGTAAAACTGCCCTCTTTATCTCTCCGAGCACTTGGTTATGTAATTCTGCTGTGTGGATGTGTACAGTAGGTAAGAGCTGCCAAGAGTTATACTGACTTTATGGCAAGTCTGTTTAGCTTTGTTGTGATTGTGTCAGTTTGTCTCTGCATCTCTTTTGCTGCACAGTTTCAGCACAGTAATGAACACTAGGTGATTCAGTAGCAAAGTAACACTGTCTCTGTAAATAAGGACATATCCTAACTTTATGACAGTGAAAAATAATTAAATTATGATTTGGACAGAAACAAAAGCTTACAGCCACAGGAATCTGCCTATAAGACACCACCAGGAAAAATAAACAGGTCTTATTGCTTATTCAGGTTTACTTACTGAAAACCTAGACATTACCACAAGGATTGATCCTTTACAAATATCAAGCAAATTCATAAGAGATTAGTTACTGGGGTAGGGCATTATGAACCTCACATTTACACAATAAATTCATAAACCCAGAAAATATGTAATCGTGCAAGAAACCACCCATCATTTTTTTTAATCCATTCCCATCTTCACTACTCAATACTAAGTACTCACATCCAGCAATCATGAAAACAAGCGCAAAGTTTATACTAGCGTCGCTGAAGGAATATCCTGTTACTTAAGTATGTCTGTAATTAATCGATCTATTAGGTTTTTATTGCTCTACATTCACCGCTAAACACTCCCAGTACGGGCAACGTGGAAAACACATGGCGGAACCGGAGCTGTCAACAAGCAACACTCGCTGCTTAACAGGCGAGGGCTCAGTGTCTCCCCCTGGCAGTGATTCACGGAAACTACACGCCGTTCGAGGCCTTCACCAAAAAGTCAACAAAATGGTGGAGCGCATGAAAGTCACGTGACTTCTTTGTGCGTGCGACTTTATCCCGAGACAAATCTGACGGACACAACCCAGTTTACGAATAAAATCTAAAACCGCAGGGACTTTATAACGATATCAGTGGTCGAATGATACCGTAATATTCGGTCTTCACCGAGATCCGTCGTGTGTGCGAATAAGCAGACATGGCGGCCATTTTGCACAAGCTTGCGCAGGCAACATAGCAGCGCTAACCGCTAAGAAAACGCAGCCAAAATGACCCACTGTCAATCGGTCAGCGATAAAGAAACATACCGATTCCTCCTCCTTTTCCATCCCAGTCGGCATCTGTGGCACTGCTCGGTTGATCGAGGCATATTCATGCAGGTCAGGCAAATCCTCGCAGCGGAAAACGGGCAGAGGCTTACTAGCATCCAGCGCCCGCGCCCGAAACGACAATTTACTCATTTTTATATTAAAAGAGGCAGCATATATCTATTCGATCTGCTAGGGATAACAACAGTTCTGCCCCGAGATCTCATGGATGAAACTGTACAGTAGGAGTCAGCCGGTCGATAGAGGGTACGCCTAGGTCCGTAGCAGCGCGAACAGAGCCGGGCGGGCCCCGGGTCTCGGTCGCTCTTTCTCGGTCTCTCAATTGCTAGGCTCCGCTGTTCCTCCCCGGTTCAATACGCCATGGCCAACATGGCGGACATTACAAACTCATGCAGCTCTCCGTTCACTCCAAGCGGCCCAACCCCCTCGATCAAAGAATCAGCCATTCCCACGCAGCTTCGCACGCGTGCGCGCTTCCGAGGCCCTTGGGGTACGAGAAAAGGAAGGGAGGGCAGAAAAAGGACTGCGATGGAGGGGGCTGGATGCTGCCGGAGGGATGCGAACATTTCCAGGATCGGGGTGTTCTCATCCCGCCAGGCACCAAGGTGGTGCGGCTGTACTACAAGTGTTTGATGTCAACATAAAGCCAGAATTTTAAATCGACCCAAAATAACAACTGAAGACATTTTAGAGCACAAGAAGATATAAACTTAATGAATTTCAACCTAAACACATCATCACAAACTGGCAAAGTTGAGATTGAGACAGAAGTTTCACACAAGTTTGGCCATAAACAATAATGCTAATAACATATTTATAATCATTTCGTTAATATTAGTAGTAGTAGTATCACAACACTTGTATGTTAAGCGACAATCATGGAGAGCAAATATCGCCACCATGTGGAGTTGAAATTATAACCGAGAAAGTTTGCAAGTTTACCTCAATGAAATCATTTGGGTGCCTCAAATTAATGTGTTGCTCAATGTGTCAGGGGCAAATAAGCAAACTACTCATTAATTAAAAAAAAAATAAAAACAGCTAATCAGGAATTTTGAAAGCCACTGCTTATAAGGGTTAACAGAAGTAAAACCTAAAAGGACACGATCAACTAGCAACAGCACAAGCAAAAGATGTGCACAAACATACACACTACACAAAGTTGCCTCTATACCAACGGATACAACAGAATATATAATTAAGTATTAATTATGGTAGGGCCGTACATAACAGCTTCTGAATGGTAAACATTTCTCAAGAAACACTAAAATATGCAGACACAGCTCGCACCAGTAAATTATTTAATATATCTAAACAAAAAAAAAGATAAGACTTTTTGTTAACCTGTAGTGATAATGGAGATTTCCTTAAGACACAGACTGCTGTGGGCTGACATGATTCTTATTATTATCCATTTGGAAGCCAAACGCTGACATTTATCGTCCATAATGAAGATCTGTGAAGGCGACATAATTAAAAAAATCCAGCCATCAGAATATAACCAAGAGCAATCTAATTTGTTTAGGGAAAAAAACAAGGATAATTTGAATTATAATTGACGTGCATCATGTATGTGGGGAACAACAGAAAAAAATTACATCACGTTTAAGATCTGCAGCACATCCAGCCACGTTAAAGGGGCTTCTGTTGAAGTATGTGAAAGTTTTGTAGTTTCAAAATGCCCATTACTGCAAACCCATATAAGGAAATAATATAAGGAGTACGCGACAGGACCGCAAAGGCTCCTCTCGACTTAACACAGTTAGGCGTCTTGATAAAACGTATAACCTCCTGAAACGGAGCACAAAGCTGATTTAAATCGGTTTAGTCTTTGTCTGAAGCCCAAACATCAAACACAGCTGTGCCTGCACAGCAACACCGAGGTTCCCTGACAAGCTGCTAACGCTAGCTTAGCTCAGCTACATTGGCCCTGCGCCATTTACCAGCCAGCTAACCATCTGCGAACAGACTGCCCACAATTTAATTTTACGTCATAAACGTCTTCTCCGCACTAGAAATGCGTCGTTTTCGAAACCCGACAAAGAGAACACAGAGAAAACTAATATAAGAGGGAGCTGAAAGTTACCTGTTGTGAGGAAAGCCACAGGGGAGGCTGATGGCAGCTCTTCGGTTTGTCATGCTAATGCTAACTTAGCAGCCCCCAGGATTCCTCCAAGGAAAAAAAAAAACGTTTGGAATTATTCTGTCGCGAAAACTGTGATACGCGAAACGATACACAGGGACAGGTAACTGGAAAATAGAGCTAGGCTGGAGAGAGAAAGATCGTGTGGCTGAAGGCACAGATATTTTACAAAGTTCGCCGATGATAGTTCGACAGAAAAGATCCAAAGTGACCACCAAACCACTTTGGAGGCGCATCGTGATTGGAGGATGACTGCCACCAATCACCTGTGGAGAGCGCTCGAGGAGGATGAGCTCACTGGTCCCCCTCCACCAATAATAATGACGATGACTAATATTAACAACAATAATAAAATAATACCATACCTTAATCAAAGAGGAAATTTAATCACCATTTTCATTAAAATACAAGTTATTTTGCTGATAGACAGACAAACACTGGCTGTCACATAATCTCCTTGTCAGAGGTAATAAAGAAAATACTTTGTAACATGTAATAAAAATCTGGTGATGAATAAATCAGCATTTGTTGCCACGTAAAATGGCTAAAATCACACACAGGTGTATCACATTAGGTGCGCATAATTAGTACAACTTTACTTCGAATTTTAAAAGGAGACTTCAAACATTTATTTTGAAGTGCTCCTGACTGTTGGCATGACCATGGAACACCAGAGTGAAGGAAAGGTCTTGGGCCATTAGACATTAAATTTTAGCGGCTTCTTGGTCTGGTATATGATGATCTTATCATTTCTTTTTAGAAATAAATAATACAAATTAAACTGAATATTTTAATATTTCTTTATAAGGAACAGAATAATAAGTGTGTCCTGTGTTTGTGATTAAACAAAGCTCAAAATGCAATAAAGTTTCATTTTATTTAAGCAGCTCAAAGGCTGCTTAATCATCACATGCCCCTGAAAAGGAAGGCAGCATAGCAGACACATATGGATTCTGTTTCTCTTTTTTCCCCACTAAATCCTCCTTCCTGACCTGGTAAAGTTGCAGGCCTTGCAGGCCACCTGCTCAGAATCTGTGATTAATATTGTTTTTGCTCAGCTCTAAGGTCATCTGCCGCCATCTGCCGGCATTGAAAAGCCAATAATATCCATTTAGATAGGAAAAACATATTGTTTCTCTCCGCTCAGAACAGTGGAGTTGAAAAGTGGCTGGTACGGTCGTTACTGCAGAGCCAGCACGTAGTGTTTATATAAGAAATCTAAGGGTTCACAATAATCTGTGCTTAAAATTTAAATTTTTTTTTTTTTTTTAACTGACGTGAAATCTAAAGAAAAAACCTGCACCACTTCCATCAGAGTGGCTCATTCTTCTGTTCTCATCTAGAGGGCAGTGAAGCCCCATGCAAAGACAAAACCCCAACAGCTCTACTGGGATTGCGACATGAAATGCAAAAACTCACTCATCTCACCCCAGCTTTGCCTCCTGAGAACCAAATTACACAACTGAGCCACCCGTCAGCATATATGTAAGATTTCCTTGTATACACCCACCTCACGAAATATGTAATTAGGCATTTGTGGGTTTTAATGATGTAGCCCCCAAAAAACTAACTTGCACGGGCAGTTTAGTAATGAGATGTTGTTTACTTGGAACAGAATGCACATAGAGATGAAGAAGAATGTGTTTTAAGTCCAAGGCTGAGTATTGAAGCGAAGGTCCCCGAAACAATCTTGGTTTTCTCTTTTTCCATCATAAGCCACACACATTGGAATGTAAACACATCTGTTTGTTTTTCCATTAATGATCAAAGAGGCTATACAGTACTGTATATAAGAGGGAAAATTAGAATTCAGTAAAAATAACTTACACTTGTGCTGTTTTATCTGATTCTGGTAATTTTCTGTTGTGTTTCATCTGCTTTTCGATTCTACTATTGGTATATATTGGGTCTCCTGGGTTACTGACTACCTGACACACAGGCAGCAGTTTGTCCGTCTTGGCGCTGCCCTGCACACCTCAGACTTTCAGTACAACTCTGAGTCGGCCCACCTGCAGAAGTTCTCTGATGACTCTGCAGTGGTCGGGTGTATCAGTGGTGGACGGGAGGAGGAGTACAGAACACTGGTGAGTGGCTTTGTGGAGTGGTCTGGGAGGAACCACCTGCTGCTGAACGTGGCCAAGAACAGGGAGATGGTGATTAACTTCAGGAAGAAGAGGACGGCCACACAGCCCCTGAGCATCCTGGGAGAGGACATCGAGGTGGTGGAGGACTACAGGTACCTGGGCGTACACACAGACAGCAGACTGAACTGGAAGACCAACACCGAGGCTGTGTACAAGAAGGGGATGAGCAGACTCTACTTCCTGAGGAAGCTGAGATCCTTCAGCGTGTGCAGCAAGATGTTGGACATTTTCTACCAGTCTTGTTGCCAGTGCTCTGTTCTATGCTGTGGTCTGCTGGGGAGGCGGCATTGGAGCCGGCAACACCAACCGTGATTGGTTGCAAGCTGGACACCAAGGAAGCTGTGGTGGAGAGGAGGATGCCGAACAAACTGTTATCTATCTTGGATAACCCTGACCACCCTCTCCACCCGCTAATGGACAGGCAGCGGAGCTCCTTCTCAAACAGACTGATTCAGCTCCGCTGCCACAAAAACAGATACGGGAAATCTTTCCTGCCTGGTGCAATAACATTGTTCAACACCTACATCTGACTGAGACTCACAGCCCTCCGTGCTGTGATATGCTCTATTTAGTACTTTCATGTGGCACATTGTCATGTTCTTCCTTGTTGCACATTTGTAACGTTGCACATTTGTTTTTTTTTTTACTTCTTGTCGCATATTCTCACGTTGCATATTATTGTAAAGATATTATGATAATGCTGCTGGAACAACTTAATTTCCCATGTCTGGGATGAATAAAGCACTTCTATTCTTTTCTATATTGTTAATGTTCTTTATAAATAAATTATGAAAAAGGATCAATACTCAAGTTTCAGCAAGCACAAAGAAGCATTTACACTTGCTAAAAAGTTGATGTGATGACTTTCCAGAGGCAGAATAGATTCATGACCAGTGCTTGAGCTGAGCCTCTGCACAGACTGTTGATATAACCATGACACGTGCAGAAATATTAGTTTTCTCATTTCAGAAAGACCATTAAATGAACTCTTTGGTTCTCCATGTTCTCCCCAGCACCAACACTGTCATTTCACCACACATGTTGTCAAAATGTTCCTGCAGCAGAGCCACCAAAACAAATTCCTCCACTTGTCTTCCAGCCTGTGACTGACATCTTGAAAGGTTTGTTTGAGTTCTGGCATCACTTCTTTCTCTCTCCTGTTTCTCATTTTCTCTCTGGATCTCCAAAGATCTTGCAAGCGGGCGAGCAGTTTCCATAGCAGCAACTAAACCGCACCCAACACCATGGAAGCTCACAGCATCATCATAATCAACATCATATTGGCCCTGATGGGCATCTGAGGCAGATCAGTGATGTTGTCTCTTAAAACATCCCCAAATATCTTGTGTATTCACTAACATGTATGTCAGTAAAATAGTAATCTATCTATCTATCGGGAATAATAATAAAATAATATAAATAATAAAATATGCAGATGTTGCAGAATATTAAGGTGACTGATGTCTTTATTTTGCTAAGGTGACAACAAGAAGTCACTTTCCCACCTGCTGCATCAGTGTGATTAATGTCAGGTAGCCACAAAGGTGCCTGTTTGTAATAAATGCATCTAAAACAGTAGAGGTTTGTGCAGCACACTGTCATGAAATTCATGCATTCATAACTTTATGAAGTTCAGGTCACCTGCAGCGCTACCAACTGCCCCCTCTCAAAAGTGTAAGAGAAAGACATAAGAAGCCCCATCATTACAAAGAGAATAAACTCTTTGGAATAAAGTGTTTGGAACAAGGTCAAAGACATTTTATTAAATAAAATGTTAAATATTTTACTCCAGAATTGGAAAGAAAACAAAAGCTCCAAATTACAAACTTTTTATCATGAAGGTACCTTTACCAGCATGGGGCACACTCTGGACTGCAGTTGCCATGGTTACCTGAAGTATCGTGTTTGACCACATCCTCAAGAAACAAGTATTCAGCTATAGGGTTCAGCAGGACCCCAACCTCCGTGCAATAGCCTTGGGTCTTTATAAGGAAGACAGGCATGCCTTTTTCTTTTTTTCAAAAACAAGTCATGCAAAGAGGAGCTGTGATGCTTAAGTAATCTCATCTGGAAGAGAGAGAAAAATTCCTCCAGCTAAATTATTATGCTCTGCCTCAGTGGTAATCACCATTAGATTTCAGTGGCCACACGCTAACAACAGCAATAGTTTTAGGTTTAAGCACTCACGGAGGCACATGACTTACACCTTGTCCCTACATCGCTTTGGTTGGCCTTAGCATCCTTACAGTACGAAACATAGGGGGGCCTGCTAGCGCCCGCGGCGGCTTGTTGTTCTCTACAACCTCTGAGGTCAGCTCTTGCAGTCAATAGAGCAGTTAACCCTTAAAGATGAGGAGGTGTCAGCCAGCCGTACACACACCAGGCTAATGGCCTTTGTGGGAAGGGATTTTCTGCATCGCTTACACTGTAGCTTCCACCATCATTTGCAGGATGTTGTGGGAGTTATTGGAAAGTGTTTCATGTGCACATTACGGAAGGACACTGTTCAAGCCCGGCAGCAAAGTGACAGATGAATGGAGACGTGATTATTGACAAGCTGTCGGTAATTAATTTGCCACTCTGTCTAGCAAAAACCTTGCTGGTAAAATTATAGTGGAATTAAAGCTGGGGACTGAAGGCTAAATGCAATATTAAATTCTGTGGGAAAACAAGATTAACCCCTGATCTGATCATTTATGCCATATTTAAACCAAGTTATTTTAATCTTATTCTCATATAAATCACATTTCCATCACAATTTATGGATATAATCACATCAGCATAGGTTTCATTAAGAGTGCGAGAATATGTCCTCTACAGTCGCCCAGCATGTACAAACGGATTTGAATATGAACTTTAATGTCTATGTATATCTTTGGATACTGCATCACTGATTCAGAGCACTAATTAAGCACAAAAAATGTCTTTATCATTTCAATTAACATTTATTAATAATCCCGGGTTTCTCTTGGCCGATGCTTATAGCTGTATTAACTCGTTAGTTCTGTAACTCCTGAGAGCATACCCGATTTTTAAATTTGTGTTTCCTTTGTTATAATTCCATTAAAAGTGTAATATCGTTTGGGGATGTTAGCTCTGCAACATCTGCTTCTATCAGACTGAAGTAAAACAAAAATACAGAGTGGTTGACAGAAATTAATGAAGGAAATGAATGAGAACAAGACAAAAATGCAAAATACACTGTGCAACATAGAATATTAAGTATTTTGTCTCATCAATGGCCGAGCCCTTTCCCTTTCCCTTCCATTTAATAACTCTTTCTATCATTGATTTCATTCACCTGGTCTGATAGACTTTCCATTTCCCTCAAAGAGATATAAAGAGAGTAAATACTTTTGAGAGCTGAAGAAAAACTCTGCATCTCCCACATCAATATTCCAGCCCAGTGTTGTCTTTTATCCTGGCAGAAACAGATTAAATCCACTCCACCTGACAAGTGGCCAGACTGGAGTGAGGTCAACACACATTCACTCATGAAACTAATGAGAACACTGTGGACAGTGACAAAGACATACACCCAGCACTAAATAACCAGGCAGACACACACAGGATGAAGCACCAGCTGAGTATCTTTACACAAACAGTCAGAAGAAGACATGAAAGTGTGGCTTCGGATGACTCCACAAACACTCCAGCTGTTTTCCCATCACAATGTGCCTGTCAGCATCTTCTTTACCAAGAGCCTCTTGCTGCAGATTCTGACCTTTAAATCACTGTCTTTGACTGCTGTCTGCTCCAGCCTGGGATTCTATTTCACTGTTGGGATTGCAGACGGGAGTCAGTTCAACATACAATATCCTGTCCAAGAAAACTGCATGCATCTGTGGTCAGCAAACTCAGCGAAAACGTGCACAGTGATAGCTTATTCTACTGTGAATATCAGACAGACACATCACAAAACTGTGCATTAAATGTATTTTGTACGTATTTCCCAAAAGGAATATTGTGCACATTGCATAAGGTACACGGCTTTGCAAAATCACCTATCAGAGGAAATCACGGGTTGTCCCAGTAAAAACAGGGCGGAAGAAAATGTGCTTCTTCAGCTCTTTTCTCATCTGCAGACCAAAAGCTGCTTTTGGATGCAATTACAAGTATTTACTTAACTAAAATCTCACATCCATCATCCATAAAATCTCACATCGTAGCTCTTAGGTAAATATTTATGTATTTCTCTAGACGTTTTACAGTCATCTTTGACAACTCAGATCTGTATTTGCCCTTTCTCCAATTACATTCCAAGTCTGAGGGCAGAGTAACCAATCAGGATTCCTGAACAACCACAAGCTTCAGCCGGTATTTTGGGGTTCAGCGTCTTGCCCAACTGTACAGGGGTCTGGTTTCTAACCAGCAAATAGTAGTAATCATTAAATATAAAAGAACCTCAATTGCCTTGAGTTGCAAACAAGAGCTTAAATGCTGCAGGCATTTCCACCAGAACCGTTAACCCCAGTAGCGTATATGTTTAATCTCGCCGGGACTCTCCATTTTCATGCTTGTGAGTGAGTAAAAATTTTTTACTGACAAAGTGATTTCTCTGCCACTAAATGTTCTTGTTCAAGTTACTGAGTAAATTAAACAGAGTAAAACTGAACAAAAACTGAATTCTCAGGTCAATTTTACAAAAACGGTTCCTTGTGAAAGAGTTGGGAATTAACTCCGGTGCATGCCACTTTGTGCAAATAACACTTTCCATTTTGAGAACAAGAATGTGCTATATTCTACATATTCTGCAAGCAAAGTGAAAGTCAGAATCAGAACAGGATACCAGTCATATTGCTCCCACCAATCCAGTCCTTTCAATGAACATCTACCCGTCAATGAAATATTAACTGGAAGTGAAAAGAGCACCGTGACTGATGTGAGTACTTCTGACAGACCGTGGAAAGAGAATTACCTTTTTGCTTTTGTACCAAATCAAACAACGGTGGATGAGTAAGACTTTATTCCTTCATGCTCTTCAGAGTTTAAATAGATTGGATCAGGCAGTCTGAAGCCGAAGCCGTTTAAAACATTCCCAACAGTCACTGGTGCAGTTCCCAGACCAAACAGGATTCTCAGATAGGGTCCGTATTGTAATCTTACACTCTGCTGGGTGTCGAGCCTCACACACACTGGGTAGTTTTGAGTAAAGAGCTGTGGAGAAGCTTGTTGTGTTTAAAAAATGAACATGGCGTTCCTGACGCACAGCCTCTGCTACTCATCCATGAACGCACCAAAGAGAAAAGACAAGAGAAAAGAAAAAAAGTCAACGGTAAAACAAAAGCCCTTCATTCTCTCTGTAGATAAAGATTGTCCTTGACGGAAGCACTTAATTCCCAGCCATTCCAGTGGACATTTCCCCAGCGTGCAACTTTATGAATGTGACTCACGGGTATGTCATAAAAAGGTACAAGGAGTTATTAAAAGACGACCAATGTTAACCTTCATTTCAAGCGTGAAGAAATAAAAATTAAGCCAAAAATGACAACACAGAACTCTCCACTTTGGTAACCTTTACAAGTACAGGTGAAGCAGATCTACGGGGTGATCCTCCCTCCGCCTACTCCAACAATTCCCCACCCAAATAAAATGAATTGCTTTTAAAATTCTCATGAACTTTATTTTGCAAGAATCACGAGCATTAATATGACCTACTGCGTCCAACGTAAACATTTATCTTTACATTTAAATCTGCTTGAGAGCACCTCAACAAGCGGGCTCTGGCACAATTGCTAATTAGTGCATGAGTGTCCATGAACTGATGAACTGGATATTTGGTTAACTGCACTGGTACTGATCCCAGCCTGGTGAAAACGCCCCTAATTATGGCTCAATTGACTTGTCACACCTCTAACAATGAAATATTTGTCCTTTACTCTAAGTGCAACTATAAACTTCACAGAAAAGCAACTAAATATGCAGTCTTTCATGTGATTTGGATTCACTCTGTCTGCAGTTCTAGTTTTGCTGCCACCACATCTTAATCTATGGACGATTTGACTCAGGATGACAAGTGCAAATTTCAGACGGCAAACAGGCTCGGAAGCCGGGCTCAGATCTAAATCACAATTTCTCATGTGGAAGAGTAATGAGACGGTTTACTTTTATTGCATTCTCAATGAGAAAAGTATTGACCCACCTCGTGTTCCTGTGGCGACGTGTCTGCCACACAATAACACAGATAGCAGGCTCATCTGGAAAAGCAATTTACTGACTAAAATTTAGTAACATTATTTCCTCACCAATCATAAACGGAGAGCGCAAGCGTAATTTGTATTTACAGAGAATAATATCTACACCAATCTATTGATCTATTGGGCATTTGTTTGTTTTTTTTTCCTAATAGAAGCACTTACCTTGAACAATTCACCTGTAGGAGGACAAACATGTCTTCTGGGAGTGAGACAAGAAGATTTTTCTTTAATTTAAAAAAAATCTATAATTTAAAAAAAAAAGCTCAAGATATTGCAGTGAAAAAGACTTTGGTAGAGTCATTCATGCACACTAAGTAAAAAACAGTCTTAAAGGAGCAGATATTTTATATTACAATAGATTCTTAAACTATTTGTATTCACTAATGAAGAGAAGAAAGGAAGAGTATTTAGAGTAAGATGATATGAAAGGAGGAATATGATACGGAGGAATTGAAGTACAATACTTAGTTGTAGTAGTACAAACAGAAAAATAAACAAGCGACTTATTACTCCATAGTAACTTAAGCTCGTACATTCTACAACTGAGCCGTGAGACTCACCCAGCCCTTTCTTATTCTCTTCTTTATAGCGGCCACAAGTGTGAATCTGTCAGTTTATGTTTCAGGGGTTTTGGGCAGCAAATCATCCCTTCAAGTAGGGCCAAAGATGAAGAGAAAAAGTCTTTGATTTTTGCTGAGGGGAGCTGTAGCAAAACACCGTTCTGTCGTCTAAACCGCACAGGGTCCAAAGAGCAAACACTATCTCCTCATTTTTCGCCAAGCTTGGCTTTCACAGTTGTTTGCCCTCATTGCCCGCCACAGCAAACGAAAGCCTCCATGGAAAAAAAAACTGACCCACCTCCACAAAAGCGAAATGAGATTTAGGGATTTTCCCCCTCTTATCTGTTCATAATCCACCTTACCAATGCAGAAGTTTGGAGTTTTCCCAAGAGCGTTTAAACTTCTCTGGTCAGAGCCAGCATCCCCCAGGTCAAGGTAAATGAGTTAAACAATGCAAAACCTGATCCACAGATAATGGAAGATTTGTTTGCATCCACCCATTGGGAATGCAGTTTTTGAACTCCCGGGGCAGCGTGGAAACCGCACAATCACACAGCCTTGCACATGAGAATAATAGCAGGATTATCCTCAACACTGGAAGCATATGATGTGTTTCTTCAACATCAAAAACATTTTACCACCTACGCGTGCTGCAAAAGCAGAAGACAATAGGATTAGTTATCCAAAGTTAGATCTCTCTGTGTGCAAATGGACTGAAGGGTTTCCTTGAAAACGTTTCTCCCTCTCTCCAGAGAGCCTCTTCAGTTCTAAGCTTGCCGGGGCAGAGCTTAAAAATATAGCCCTGTGGACAATCGGCATGTTAACGACCCACGTGGTCACCTGAGAATCGTTGCCAGGGTCGTTGGCAGGGCCGTTCACCTAGTTTCGGTTGGGGTGCTTCCCCTTTGTCTGTTGGGTCACACGGTAATGAGTCACCAGGTCTCGTCAAACGGTGTGAACGTTTGGATTGTTGACAAAGAGAGTGGAGGACTGCATTGGACGTGGGTGACAGAAAGTGCCTTAGTCCACCACCTCTGTTTAAAGATGGTTTTTCCAACTTGACGCGGATGGCTTCCTTGACACCCCTCTCAAACCAGCGATCTTCTCCGGCCAGCACACGTACTTGACTGTCCTCAAAGGAGTGTCCGCTTTCTTTTAGGTGTAGGTGTCCTGCTGAGTCCTGTCCTGATGAAGTGGCACGTCTGTGTTGGGCCATTCGTTTATGGAGGGGCTGTTTGGTTTCCCCAATGTACTTGGAGGTTCCTTGCATTCCTCCTGGCACTGTCCAGCAGAGACAACATTGCTTTGTTTGTGTCTTGGTGTCTTGTCCTTTGGGTGGACCAGTTTCTGTCTGAGTGTGTTGGAGGTTTTGAACTGTACTGGAATGTCGTGTTTTTGGAGGATTCTCCTCAATTTTGAACATCACAGCATTTCTATCTCCAAAAAACGAGACCCCAGCAAAGAAGAAGAGAGAAATAAACATCAGAGCATTTCTATCCCCTGACTGGAGTTTCAGAAAAATTCAGGAGAATCCTCCAAAAACATGACATTCCAGTACAGTTCAAACCCTCCAACACACTCAGACAGAAACTGGTCCACCCAAAGGACAAGACACCAAGAAAAAGGCATATATGTTGATAATCTGAGCGGTTTATGCAGATTTGCTCCTTGTCTGCTAGCATCACATCTACATTTTCCATTTGCGCTGTAGTATTTCTGCTGGTTGATGCACTTCATCTGAAATGCACCATCGGTCGTGTATCCTTCCCACAGGGACATAGATCACAGGTCAGTGCATACAGACAGTCACTAAAAACACCCACAATTCCCTGCTGAAGAAAAAAAGGCTTGATTCTCCTCCAAATGACATCAGACATGTTCACAGTTTAGCAAAGTGCTAAGCAGAAACTTGTGCAAGTGTTTTAAATGGTCTGAATTAGTAAACAGCAATCAATAATTACTTTTCCAAAAATGTAAAAAGGAATAAAACTGTGCAAAGATGGTTTAGAGTTTTAAGGAAGGCGCTCACCACCTTCTCCTGTACTTTCATATCGCCTTCATTAGCATGTGAGCTAACGCTGACCTCACTGAAATAAGATACTGAAAGAGGAACTTTGTGCAAAATTCAATTTTTATATTTTATTCAGTTTTAAAAAATAGTAATTATAAAAAAAAAATCTCACTTGTAAGCTTAAGAAATGTGAGAGAATCCATCCCCAGCTAATTATTTATCTCACTGCAGATTGTAATTAATTATCCTTTGGTGCATAAAGAAGTAAATGAATTTCTTTCCTAAAGAACACTAATATAATCAAGGCAAGACAAGGTGTAAAAATGTGCAAGATTTATTATTCATTTCTTTCTTTACACCTCTGATCTGTTAATGTGTTCTAATGTATTTTCTTTTTCAACAACTACTTGTCATGAAATGTTAATGTTACCTTAACATCACAACTCCATCATTAAAGGACCTCCATTTATGTAAAGTTAGATTTATTTGTTGTTAAAATGCAGCTGGGAACCGACATCTCCTTTCTTCCTGTAACCACTGCAGTAGAATCCAAGGCTCCTCATATGAATGACTCAGACATTAATCATTCATGACTAGAACCAAAATGTAATTATGTTTTTACCTTTTTAAAAACTCCTTACTGAGATAAATGGCTTGAAAACACTTGTGTCTTACATCATGTTCAGAGGACGGATTAATTCTGTCATCAAATAACAGGACAGTTAGGATAGGTGGCTGGCAAAGAAAAATGTAGCATATTCCAGGTGTGTGACTGTTGTATACACAGAGAGGACAAGTGTTCCATTACCTCATAAATCAGGCTGGTCCCGCCAAGGTTTTGTAGATTTTTGTTATCACTATAATCAAAAATGTCTGAATGGTGACGAGATTGTGGAAATTTGAAAAGAAACATTGCAAAAGGGGTTGCATTTTGAAAAAATAAAATGGCTGCATTTACCTTCGATGAGGTGAACTTTCTCTCAAGACTTTTGTGATGATTACCACGATACTTTACACTCACGTGGTCATGTGATTTTTGTGAACCTAACAGAGAACTAAGGTATTAAGTCACATTTTTGCTGATGAGACTCCAGACACTCTCCTGCGGCAGGTGACATTAGTCCATTTGGACCTACGCTACTGCGAGCGCCAGAACTTGTGGATCTACACCGCATGGAGCTGCGTGACATCCGCTGCCTGAGGTTTTGGGAAATGGACCGATGGAGGTTCCTCGTGGAGGAGCTGGCGGCCATGGTTACCACCCAGGGGTGTTGGACAGCCTGGTCAGCCGTCAGGCGGGTAGATGGGTCCAAAAGGAGCAGGCGCTGGATAAAGTCCTTGGCAAGATTGGAAACTGAGGGCCAAGGCTGAGGAAAAGAACAAAGAAAAGCAGGTCAAACTAGATAAAGGAGTCAGAACTTTTGCAACGCTATCAGAGCTCATAGAAGAATCACCCGTTTTACCTTCTTCATACTGCATAACTTGTGAGTATTCATCATGTGAAGATGATGAAGCATATCAGTCAAAACAGCTGACAGAAAAGACCAGAAAGGGGAAAGAACTGAGTGTTTGAGGGAAATCAACGGAATGCTGTTTTACTTCCAGTACGATAAGCAGTTCTAGGTTAATGTCAGTCAAAATGAAAAATTGCTCTATTACTATTTGCCTCACTTAAGGTGGGACTGTAAGATAAATGTGACAACTGTAATATAAAAGCCTTTTTATTTACTCTTATTTACTTTTTAAGAGTAGATAGATTTTTTAAAATAAAGTCTGAAAAAGGCAGAGAAGCAGCCACCCAATGTTGGAGTGCTGCTGCATTCACGTGTCCTGCAGACCATGCCTGAGCGCACATGAATCCAGCCTGAGGCCACCTCCTGCACAGGCGCTAGTGTGTTCTAGAATATCTGCATTGCACAAGTCAACTGTCATCATTTCACCTTGACAACATCACTTGAGTCTGCTGGCCTGTTCAAGATCAGTTTGATGAAGCCTCAGCACAGTTTGAAACACACACAGAAGAAAAATAGCAGCGTTTATTCTAAACCTGAGATTCCAGCACTGTGCAGATTCAACAAGCAGAAATAATCTCAAAAGAAATGCTAAATGTCACTGGGCAAAGGCAGGCACCAGGGTGGAAGAATAGGAAGCTGCAGAGGTAAATGATGGCCTGCTGGTACGTATGGGATTAAGGCTCACATTTTCTTCTTTCCCTGCATTAAATTCATGATAAACACACCACAGATTAGCCCCACATGGATCTTCCTGCTCCTTTGTTAATTTAAATAGCAAATCATTTGCCCTGCCACAGCCCGGGCTGACATTCAAAGATGCTTTGAAATCGGCCGTGACATCTTTCCAAAGGGAGCAACGACATGAGACTTTATCGTGATTCAGAATCCCTTAATTATTCACGACGGCTTGGACTTTTTTCATGAGGACAGCATTGTTGGGGCCTGCCACAGGAAATTGATGACCTTTGTATTTTGTATTTTACATTAAGATATGACTGATACAGACACTGAGCAAGACTGATGTTGAAAGGAAGACAGAAAATAACTGGGTACGGAGACGAGGCCATAACCTTTATCAATGTCAGACACTGAGACACGTCTTTTTCAGCTTTGCGTTCAGTTGTTAGAATACACAGTCAGGTAATGCCTGCTTTCACAATCAAACGCCAATTAGCTCAAATCTTCTCTACCACGACTGGCGGAGGAGAATAAAAGTAAAATACAGTCAAATATATGAATGCAAAACTCAGTCAAGCACACACAGGCTAAAGCTCGCTCTCTTCAGCTTTCCATTTTAATCCTGAAATGCATTTCTTTCATTTTTGTCTATCACCAAGTAATGACAATTAACCAAGCATGAAATTGACAATCGGTGAGACTGCTGCTGGTGAGAGGAATTCAAATATGCGGGACTCACTCATTCATGCAAGTGTGCTGACTGGAGTGATGTATGTAGCGTTTAACAAGGCAGGAAAAGGTTTCTCAATCAAACTGTTCCAGCCATCATGTTCCCATCTCTCACCCGAGCAGCAGCATGATGCTCGCTGACACCTGGGATTGAGGAAAAAAGTGTCAGATTGAGCCTTCATAGGGTGAGGCACCATTATTACACTTTCCAGGAATACACTTTAATGGAAGTTAGTAACTCGCTTGTGTCTGTGGGTCTTCTGAGCATGATTTCTTGGACCTAGCTTAATCATAGTAATCCTTATTACCTTCGCCAAGGAGGTTATGTGACAGCCGACATTTATCTGTCTGTCCGACTATTTCCAAAGTAACTCGAAAAGTTATAAATGGATTTTAATGACATTTTTAGGAAATGTTTAACAGATAATTAAATTTTGTGATGTTCCGGACACAGGAGGGACTTAGATCTTCCAGAGGTCATAAGCCAAGGGGCTATGTTATGTAACCTTGTATTACTACTGCATATATGCTATACTATAGATGTAAGTCATAATATGTGGGGAAATGAACGGCTTGGTGGAGGTCTGCGTACTCTGAGGACTTTACTTTAAGTAAAACTTGCTACTTAAAAAAATGATCTTTTCTTTTGTAATAATAAGTCATATTCATCACCAAAATTTAATCATCAGTTTTTTGGCCCATTGTCAATATTTCCTGAAAATTTCATTAAAACCGTTAATAACTTTTTGATTTATTTTGTTCACAGGCAGATGAATGAATGCCTTGGCAGCGGTAAAAGTCTTTCTAAATATCTGGAAAAAAATTACTAGCAGGCCACATGACCTTAAAAGTAACACAGAAAATAACCTGAATGAAGTCTTTTCTATTTGATTTCACTTTACCACTTTCTACCAATGCAAGCCAACTTTCCTTGCACTGGGTTTCCCTTCCCTTAGATGTGGACTCATCCTGCACATTCATCTGTTGGACAGGCACCAAGGAGGACACTTTATTGAATTTAACCAATTGAATTAACACTTAGAGTGATTTGTAGTGCACCATAAGAGTATTCTAGATAACATTTCATCATCTCTCTGCTCTAAAATGCTGAGACTAGGCACTTTATGTGTGTATCTTATAAGGGAACCTTTTTTGAGGAAAAAAAAAAAAAGGTGATTAAAAATAAAACTTTGGCTGCCAGGATGAAATAAATCATCCTCGTCACAGAGGCTTTGTTTCAATCTCCAGGAAGTGGACTTTGAAGAAGCCTTTTGGACAAGAGACTAAAAAAGGTAATATAAGTCCAGCTTGGACTGAGGCACTAAGCCAAGGGTCAGGAGCTTGGAGTTCGTGATAATCAAAAGCTAATACCAGTATTATGTTTTGACCTTCTGCAGGAGCCCACACTTTTCTAAAGGTGGACCTATACTGGAGGTGGTAAATTTTGTTTCTTCTGCCATCAACAGCTACTCACAACCTCACATTTTATTTTTGAATTCATACATTTCTCTTATATGGCATATAAAGTCTTCTAATTATTTTTTTAAAGTGTTCTTCTTCTTGTTTAATATAACATGTTGTTATATTAAACAATAAGCTTCATTTCAGGCACAATAAATCTTCACATGACCAAGTAGTTATTGCAACAAAGGAAGAAAGCGCTGGAAGGTTGGATTACGCTAATATGATCATGGATTAAAAGCAATTTTGAACAATGAACTGCTTCACAGTCTGCCTCACATCTGCTCCTGATATAAAGTCAAGCTTAAATATTTAAGAGTGTAATAAGTCCTCTCTGAGGGGAAGTGGTCTCTTTCTAATTCAGCTGCAATTCTCAGCAAAAGGTGCTGTTATCAAAATACCAATACTAGAATGCAGGAGAGATTGTGCCATCATGCGCAAACGTTTGAGCCCAAGTGGAGGCTGGAGTTGTTCACTTGTTGCTCTTTAGGGGGCAGACTTGTGCCAACTGTTACTCTGACTGCCCTGTTGCCCATACAGATGTTTGGGCTGGGTCGAGGGGAGCGTGCGTGCAGAAACGCAGCAGCAGAATGCAGAGGAAGCCGCAGCGGCGTGCTGAACTGAACAGATTTGTGCTTTACATACAAAAGGCCACCAAGACACACGGAGCACAATTCTTTTCAGGCCCTCGCACTCCTCGGATGAGATGCCCTGATTCCGTGTAGCGGAAGTGCTCCTGCCCTTTGCGTGGCAAAAGGATTGTGTGATAAGTGATGAAGTGTGAAAAGCTCCAGAGGCTACCTCCTCTCGCCTCTCCTCTCCCTTCAATTTCCTCAATATTTCCATCCCACCATTGAGCCAACCTCTCCCCACCTGTCACCTCTGCTGTTGGGCAAACATGCTGTGTCTGCTCCACAGGTCCCGGGGCCACAGGCTGTGGCACCTGTCGTGCTGCTGGTGGGGATGGGGTGGGGTGTTATGCATGGTGTGTTTGTGTGGTGCTGGTGCAGCAGTGGGGGGTGTTGCAGAGACTGAGGGACCTGGTTTGTGGGCAGGTGCCGCAGGCCTTTTGCATTTCTTAGCGGGTTTCACACCTCTGTCTTACTGCTGAAATCCTTCACAGCACACAGTCTCTCTCTCACACACAAACACAAAATATCGACATCTACAAACACAAAAAGGTTGCCGATACTTGTGTGTTTTTAATTGTCACCCCTGAGCATTTATTTACATATGTAAAGAAAATTCTAACATGTCTCTTTTCTGAAAAATTAATACCTGTAAATGAGGCTGTTTTATTTAATTCATATTCACAATATTCCTTATCAATTCTTTGATTTGGAAATCAAAAGGGTGAAGTAGAGTGGATAGATGTGTTTTAAAATGCACATGAAGTGTTCTTATTCATGCTTTTTACTAACTTTCTTTTGTATTATTTTTTTATGTTACTATTTATGTTTTTATGTTACTAACATTTCTAAAAGCCTAACCAGGAACGGGGGCTGCAAATTAGACTTTGGCTTATATAGAAGCCTTATGTACATGGACATCGGTTACTGTTTGGTGTACTGTCCCTGTCAAATAAACAAATGAATAAAATTAAAATTAAAACAAAACAGTGCAAACCTATGACCTGCCCTTTTGTATACAGTAATTAAAATACCGCAGTTAATGGAGGCAGCCACCTGTGGAGCTCCCCTGGGTAATATATATTCCTCAGGGACATTTTCTAGTTGCATTCAACTCCCCCACAGGCAACCGTGCAAAGACATATGCTGCAAATCAACATTCATCTTAATTTCACCACAAACTTTATTACGTCTACATTTCTTCATATATTATGCAGCTGGAGCCCTCAATGCTGCAGCTGACTGTCTCCTCAAGCCCAATAACAAAAACCACCAGCTATGCAGAGAGGCAGAGCGTTCTGTATTTTGCTTGCTGTCTTCTTTAATAGAATATGCTTTTTTCATAGAATATTGCTCCTATTATTTTCAATTTCCACGCTCACTGGAGACCCTGAGTCCTAAAAATGGTGGGTTCTGGTTGAACGGACACACTCACATGCCTGGTAGTTCCAGTGGTAGCGATTTAGGCCGGACAATGATAAATGAGCCACATTAGTCTTCACAAAATGAGGTCCGAAAGCAGAGCGACAAATTGTGGCTTCGACAACGAGAAACTGGGTAACACTATTGGTAATGTAACACCTTTGAATTCTACGTGTCGAGATGTCTCTCTCTGTTGTAATTTGACAAGACCAAAGAAGATCTGGAACCTTCACTGAAGCAGAACCGTATCTGAGAATTGGCTTTTCAAGAGTGTTGAGGCTGATTAGTATGCGTTACAGGAACTGACCTGGTGAGACTTTTTAATTCTAAGATCTACACAAAACAAAACAGGGAAGATTATTGCCCCATCTCATTTCAAGCCCAAATCTACCCTTTCTGGTTCCAGGAAAGGGGAAAAATGAGTTATTATCACATATTCTGTGCCCTGCTGGCAGAGCAGAACTGCCAGCATATCATCGTCATATATGCTAGATTTGTTGGTTCACTGGTTGGCAGTTATCTCAGGGCAGCAAGGTTTCTCGTTTCTCTCCAGCAGCTGTTTTTTTTGCAAGGAAGCTTACATATTTTCTACTTTCCACACCTATCCAAAAGGACACAGACCGGAGATCCGTTCCATGAAGCGGTAAGTCCATTACCCGTGTTAGGAAAATAATCCGATAAATGGGCAGAACAATACAGTTTGCATGGACGGCATTTAATTGCCATTTGTTTTGGAACTACAGCTCGTAGTCCTGACCTGCTTCAGAATGAATGCAGTAAAAGTTACTTTCTGCAATTTCCACTGTGAGAAATGTCACTTTTATTCGGATGGCATGGATTTTCTTGACTGCAGAGTCATCAAGTGCTTTACTTACCTGGCAGTTCAAAAGTTGTGACAAAGACCTGTTGCTCTGACTGGAAACAATGTTCTCATTCAATGAGAAGCACATTTGTAGGAGCCACATAGAGCCCTGGTGACGGCAATGACGTGTGCTGCTGTGTCCGCGTGTGTGTGTGTGTGTGTGTGTGTGTGTGTGAGAGACTGGTTTTCACAGAGAGAATATTTGCACACTGCAGAGAGAAAGTATCTTGTCAAGATGGAAATGTGATTGATGAGGGATCCATCAAGCTCTCAAGTGTTACTCAGCCGTGGATGATGTCTTCATATCGTCACCATCCAGAAGCGTAGATCGACGTCTTCACTGAAGACGTCTGTAAGGTCCTATCAAATACGCCTCTGAGCCTCTTCCAGTGTGAGCAACATGCGAGATGTGAGACACTAGAGTTCTACCATGACTTCCATAGGAATTTATGCAGTACTGTTGGGTTAGGTCAGTACTGTGAAACATGGAGAGAATAGCCTAGGAGCTAACTAAAGGAGCCTCTGGTATACCAGACTACAATGTCAGAGACATCCTGGATAAAAAGACCAGACTTTGAACCCAGTGAATAATCCAGCATTGGGTGTAATCAGCATGAAAGAACAAACCCTGCGTTGCCACTGAGAACAGACAGAACCGGCTGGTAAAAATACCCACTTTGGTTATATGACAGAGGAAATAGAAAAAAAAAAATAACGTGGAGCAGTCTCATCCCCATTTCAAGACTTTCTCCAAGAGCTGCGCAGAGACGAATCTCAAGACATGCCGTAGTAGAGGGAGGCGATGCTCTACTGCATGTCTCAACTATTCTGGGTAAAGATGGATGATTGTAGCTATTTCTGATACTTCCAACAGCATAATAAGTAAGGTGTCAATTACTCTTTTTAAGTGAGGAAAACACATATGTACCCCAACATGTTGTCATGGCTGGATAATTGTACACAGCGTGCCAACATTGCATATGATGCCAGATTGTGTTGCAGGGAAAATGCAGAATGTTAAAATGGAAACAGCAGATGGTGGTCTTTATTTGAAGCTGTTGTTGTTGTTGTGAAGCCGTGAAAAGTGGCAAGCATCGAAACTTTTGCTCTTTAGGTTGCACCACTAAGCTTTTCTACTGGGATACCTCAACTTCAGCTTTTGTATACCAAATGTTGCCATTTTGACTGCACGTGACAGGTGTGGAAGTGTTTAGGTAGGCTTGAAACACTCAAAAGGGCAGTGAAATGAGACGTGAGGCTACGTTCTGTGGAAAGTGGCAGGTAGAAAGCATGACAACGATGGCAGCTGCCACGGTGGAAGTAATCTGGATCAGAATCTAGAAACAATAGTTTTATCTGAGAGAATTCCCTGTCAGTGGATTTAATGGTACCATAACTGCAGAATAATGGCATTTTAATTGTTTTTGTTAATTTTTAGTGCTATATTTTGAACATATTTTACATTTTGCTTATAATTCATGAATAAATCTGAGCCTTTTTGTGTCGGTCTGTATTGGGGGCCTTGTTGTCTTGCATCATATACTGTATGCCATGTTCATTTTAGCATTACATTATGTTAAGACACTGACCATGTGTTAGGAAGAGGTAAAATATGCATTAAAAGTAAACTTACATCTCTGTGGAATCTGTACTTTCCCGTCACAATGGATCTGTAGAGCCGTGTGCGATTGTCATCCTCAAAAGGCAGGGATCCACTCAGCACAACATAGGTGATCACCCCCAGGGCCCACATGTCCACTGAAGACAAATAAGGTTTTCTTAGCAACACCTCGGGGGCCATGTACTCAGGAGTCCCACAGGTGGTTCTCAGAGGCCAGGTGTTGTCAGTTTCTGCATCCTTAGGTCTGATCCCCGCTGCTGCGCCTCCAAAAGTGGCCAATCCGAAGTCGGTAACAAGCAGTCTGGAGTCTGCTCCAGGATGGTAGTACAAAAGATTCTCAGGCTTCAGGTCTCTGTGTGTGATCCCCAAGTTGTGCAGGTACCCCACCCCCGCCAAAACCATCCTGAGGGCCTGAGTCGCGTCCCTCTCAGTGAAGTGGCCTCTACTGATGACACGATCCAGCAGCTCCCCACCAGTGGCCAGTTCCAGCACCATGTAAACCCGCTGTGGAAACTGGAACACCTCAATCATCTGAATCACATTCGAGTGCCTCACCCGCTGCAGCACGGCCATCTCTGACGCACACACTGCGCAGGCCTCTGGAGCCAGGAGCTCCATCATTTTTATGGCAAAAGGCTGGTGGGTTGCTCTGTGCTCCACACGTACGACGCGGCTGAAGCTACCACGACCGATCAGGGCTTTGATGTCATATCTGACACAGCAGGAAAAGAAAAAAAAAAAAAAAAAAACACATCACAATATAAGTATTTGCGTTTACAATCACTCTGGATGGATGGGCAGATAGAAACCACATGACAGAAGAAGGTCATTAACTCTGAAAAGAGAGGCACTTCCTCTTTTACAGCAGGAAGCCAATTTTTACCAGAACTCTTAAATTTAAAGCTTCTATTAAAAAACAATTGCAGTGCATGAATGAGAATTCAGCAGGAATCTCTCAACATGAAAGGTTTCCGTGAATGTTCAATCAGCAATTTCTCCTCGTGTCCTGCTCCAAATACTCTGGGTTTGACTAAATAGCAGTTTGCAGGGTTGAGATAACATCACCTGTGTGCCAGCACGTTATTCAGTGGTTCCATTATTCCCCCTCTCATTACATTAAATAAAAATAAAACAACTTTTAAATATTGTCAGAACAAAATCATTTTTTTTATTTATGAATATCAGTGCCTTACCTTGCTGTGACACGAGAATCGAACCTGTCCTTGTACCGGGCAGATTTAACCTGACGTCGTCCCTCTCTCGGCGTTTGCTCTCTGTTGTTTGATTCTGGTTGAAGCGTGTGAGCGTTGGTGGAAAACCACCAGCCTCTCTGCTTCCCCGGATGCTTTCTTGGCTCACCGTCATCGCCGCACGCTTTGCTAAAGGCCACAAGCGTCTGTACTACGCTCACGTAAGCCTTCATGGAAACGTCAGGCTGCACCTTACTGCTCCCACAGCCCATCCCTCAGCACAGAAAGCTGGAGAGTAAAATGCAGTTTGTTTTTTTTTAAATGACAGTTCAGGAAGGTCCTGCATGAGGTGTGAAAAGAGCTAAAGCAGGCTCCACCTATCAGCAGGTTGGAGGTCGGATCACCTTCACATTCACACGTGTGATAAAAGTATCACCTAAATAATGAATGTTTGAAGCTATTGTTGCTTGGGAACAATGGCTACAGCCTGAAACACTAAGCTGTGCAAGCGAGATCATTTTAAACAGCTGTTTCTCCTGTAGTGGTGCTAAAAAAGGCTAATTGTTGGGAATTCAACAACACAAACCTGAGGAGGAACTGCCTCTCACATTAGATTTACGTAATAAATAAAACATAGATTGAAATAACTACAATACAGGGTTCCTTCTTTTATAAAAAAAGGAAACTTTAACCGTCACTTCATGTCAGGGAAGATATGATCAAACCGTTTTCAGTTTCATAAACCCTGTAAACAAACCTTCATGTATAAAACTGAAGCTCTCTCAAGGGGTGTTATTTGAATATTTTTTCATGACTGATGAAAAAAATAAAAGCGCAGTGTACACTTTCTTTTAGACAATCAGTGCGACGATATCGCCAAGCTTTATCCACTGACACCACTGTCGTCTTCGCAGCAAACTCACACGTTCACTGGCGATGATATAAGTAAAACGTAGACCATAACTCATGTTGTAATTGAATCTGCTGTCCATTTCCTCCCATGTGGTTTATAAATTGTGTCTCAGCGCGTTACCACTGAACGCACAGCACATAGATTGCATTGTCTGCACGGTTGAGCACAGTGTGTCACACTGTTCCTGTAAAGCCTGAGACTTCTTTTTTTCCTGCATTATGTTGTGCTGCTGTCATCATGTGTCTGTAATCTCCTGAAAACAGAGGAGGCGAAAAAACAAACCACCAAAACAACAACCTCCTCTGTCTGCTCGCGTCCATCCTGCACGCTGCTTTAAAGAGCTAAAGCTTGCAGAAAACTCGAGATGCTGCAAACATTTGCACGTATTTATTCATGACGAGACCGCAGAGAGAAGATCAAAACAAGGAAGGGAGCACCTTTTAACCACAAGAGCTTTACGTTCTTCTCTTCTTACTTGTGCAGGAATGGTGCTATTGAGTAATGAGGTTGGTATAATGAGCTCATGTTGATGTTTATGAGCATTTGCAGCATCTTTGTTGATTTCAATTCAGCGGGACCCGACAGGCTCACAGTGTATCGCACTATTAAACAAACAAACAAAACTGTTTGCTTTTTAACCAACTGTGAGCTTTTCTAACTGTTATGTTTTGTGCACCGCACTTGTCAATCAATCCTTTCTCTGTGGAGGTTCTGCTCGTTGCCGTGAACCCTCAGCGCCTCTTTGCCTGCATGACGTCTGAAACGGCTGTAGATGCATACGCAAACTGCAGGATAACACTATTTTAGCAGCAAAAGCTGACTTTATAAGATTACTAAATTAGCCGAATGCCTGCTCACAATGAATGATGTTGTCCCTGAGCAGAGGGGCTGGCCGCGCCCTGACTGACTGCAGCTGCCTGCAGAGGTGCCGGGCCTGCCCGTCTCTCCTGATGTGGTGCCTTGTTTCTGGACTTCCCAAATGAATGCAAACACACTCTCACACACAAGGAGGCAGACAGAGGACCGCCCTACATGCCCCCATGTGCAAGCACAAGCAGCAAGCAGAGGATAAACATCACATCAGCACTGAGGTGGTAAATCGCCCTTCAGAAGCCTTCCTCAAGGGACTCGGCAGCTCAGCTTTTATCGAATCACTATCTGATTACTAAAAGGCTGTCCTCAGTTATAAATGAAGCCACAACATGTGTGTGGTATTGGTAATGCCCCGCCTTGGGAAAAGCCATTACGGGCTGCTGTGAATCTGTTCAGGCCACAGGAGCGGTCAGAGCTGCCACTTGACAGTCAGTTCATTACCTTTGTTATTGTTGTCAGCAGACGTGAAATCTGTGTGTGAGAGGGAGCACAGCAAGCTAAGAGCTCCAGGTTGACGTGGTGGTGATTGAAGTACAGCTCAGGGCAGCGTCATCAGTGGAGCTACTGTTCATGTCTTAAATGCAAAACAGAAAGCATTTCAACACGCGACAACGCTTTGTGGACAGCGAGGCTTCAAGAAACCCATTTCTGCTTTGCACTTAGCGTTGCCGTGACAGTCCACCTCTAATGAAAATAGCCCTCACCAAATGACATTTTCTGGCACATTTATTTAGAGTACCCGACAAAAGGCAAGGATAAACTTATTCAAAAACAGAAACAAAGGCATGAAGCATCGCTTTGTTATGGCGATGAGTGGGGTCAGATGCAAACTTGATCTCTACATACTACATGTAATACTTAGGTATTCAAAGTTTAAAGAAAAAGGCTACATATGCTTAAAAGATGATATGGATTATGGAGACCACATGGTTTTTAAAGTCATCTGATCTCAGTTTGGCTCACATCACGACTTTCTGTCCTGTAACTGTGAGATCTACCAGTGTGTCGCTGTCATAGCAACAAGCACCACCACAAATCAGTAGGTAACTGTTCTTAATCATAATAGATTCCTGGGTCAGTTTTGACCCCGGTGCTACTGATTAGCAACTAGCATAAGTAGGATTTATTCAAAGTTAAGATTTAATTGAAGATTCCAGACTTTACCTTTAATGTGATGGTCTGAGACAAACAATGTCGGGTTTCACTAAAGTCTCACTTCACCTGTATGGGTGTGTCTGGAATACACAACAGAAAATTCTACAGAAAATAAATGAATTGAACTGAGGCTGTCAGAGTGAAAGATACTACTAGTAGTATTACAACAACTAATTATAATAATGATAATAATAACAATGATAAGTCATATCAAGAGCGTGTCTGCACACATTTGCAGCACTTTTACAGGTATCTCTTGTGCTTCCTGTGAATATCCTTAACGGTCTGATAAGACTACAATGCTGCCCTTGATTAAACTCAGATTTTTCCTCTTCTGCCCTCCACGACCATTGTCATTCCAGCCCACACGCCGCATCATCCAGCTGATTAATTAAACCAGTCTACGATTCATCAACGGAACACTGGTCTGTAATTGTTGTTTCGTGAAGTGGGGACCAGGGCAGAAGAAATATGTTTGCTTATTACAAGCTGTTGAGAGCAGGAAAAATCAATTGTTGGGGAGAACACTAGCGTTTCTCATGTCAGGGCGTTTAAAGACAGCCTGCTTTAATACAGCGCTGTGGACGGTGCTGGACGTGTCTGTACAGCAATAAAGCTGGGCTGCTGAGCAAAATAGCAGAAAAACAAAACTAATTATGCTGACAAGTAATACAGGCAGCAGGTCTGTCAACACAAGGGGGGGGGGATAGCTACATCCAAAGGCGAGACCCTTTGGGATGGTTGACGGATACTCTAATTTTCTTTTCCGCTCAGAGCGCAGAGGTGGCCGAGGGATGAGGTACGACAGACAAATTGCCTTTGACGTCCTAATTGAACAAATCATGAACATTGCATGTGTTGGCAAAATTGGATGGAGCTGATGGATACAGTCACCTGCCTGCGCCAGGCTCTGACGTCTGCACTCATTTGTAATTAATGAACAGCTCTCCTAATTACCCTTTAGCTGACAGATAGGGAAAAACAAACACAGCAGAAGGGTTAAGTGATCTCATAAGTCTGAAGTCAGAGAGTGTACACTGCAACACCCCTGCAGGGATTATTCATCTAGCCTTGGAATTAAAATAACAATTATATTTAAACCTAGCCTCAATCAGCATGTCACATTTTAAGAAATTCTTGTCTGTCTGGAAGCTGTTTGACGTCTTATTACATCAGAAGGCTTCTGAGGGCAAAGGCAGATGATGAAGACTGCATCAACGTCCTCTGCTCAGCGGAGGTCACCGTTAAACTCACCTGCAGTGAAGTCAGAAAACAGCCCCAAATAAAAGATATTAGCATAGTGTAGGTATTCGTTAAAGTTTCCTTCCTGAAGTAGCGACTAAAATCAAAATTTTAAAATTCTTCAACAAATGGATGGAGTCATGCTTACATTTTTCCCCGGTTAAAGAAACTTTTGTGCCACCACTAACGTAGTTATTTACATCTTAGACTGTGAGCCACAGGGGATAAATGACGTCATTTGCAATTCTGTGCTTTAGCTATCTGTATTTGACCGCCACCCGTCAGGGCTGACGGGTTTGATTGCGTGACGTCTGCGTCTGCTTCGCTCCTCACTGGCTGCACTTACATGAGAGTCAAAGTCGATGTGAAGCACTTCCACATTAGTGATGGATGAATGTTAGCAGATTTGGAAACAATCTTTCCCAAAATATGTTCAAATACTATGTTTGTTCTGCTATGTTTGTTAGAATTTTGTATGTTAATGTTCATGTACCGGTATATTTAAATCACAATTCAGCTTTTTCATGAACTGCTGATTTATTCTTACAGCTAATTTGCTGTGTAAGTAAATGATGATCAACCCTTCACTGACAGCTACATTTGTTTTGAGGTGTTGGTGCCAGGGTGAGCTGTTGAAAGGCCTCTGCGGCTGGTATACAGCCTCATAAACGATTCTGGAATTTTAACTGGAAAATTTGAGGAAGCAACACTTTTACTTCAACAGATTCATTACATTTTTATGGTCAGAGTCATTTAGTGACCCACTGGCAGAAACTTTGAAGTGTTGGAAATCTAATATCTGTATGACATCGGTCACGCCTTGAGAGAAGTTATTCATGCTGCAGAGAGAAGAGCATGTGCCCGGCTCGCCATCAAAAGCAAAATTTAATTTTAAAATGGGCAAAGGGATTATTTCCATTATCCTGCTCTCAGACACTCATTTTTAAATGACAGACAGAAATGTGCAATCATGTTTCTCGCAGAGACGTTTTTCTTACATTCTGATTGCACCGGTGACGATAATTAGACAGCAGCACTCGTCATGGTGGAGAGGTTCAATCAAGCAGGCAGTTAGTAGACAAACAGAATCACGACTGTGTTTAACGCTGCATTTATCAATTTGTTTAAGTCTTCCAGAGAAGCACCAACGTGTCTGTTTGAGGCGGATGTGGGTTTGCAGCGAAGGGACGTTTTAGCATTAGCTGACGAGACCAAATTTACACAAACAGAAGAGTGAATTTTCTTCACCGTGAGCAACAGCGATGCTCATAATTGCTGTCAAGACCACAGAAAGCTTGTTGTCATGCCAACACTAACTGGAGAGCAATTAAGTAAACATCTTGCTTTGCCAGTGCCAGTAGGTACACATGCATGTTTGAATCTGTGTGAAAAGTTACAGAAGCCCCTGCTAGGCTGTGTTAAAGATGCGTTTTTTTAATGGAGACATGACAGAAAAGGAGTTTGCCCATTATAAATGCAACAGGGTTTTCTGAGGACTTACTCAGAAAAACACACAAATAATTAAGTTTCATAACAGCTGAGCTCTTCAGCTCCAAAGTCTTTTTGGTTCCCGTTGCACGTGGCTACTGTTATTTATTCCAACAAATCACATTGTCAAGGATCTAAAAACGGGACAGAAACTCTGCAGGGAATTATCGAAGTGTAGCATTTTTGCGCCTTACAAAGATTGTATAAAAATAATCTCAGGTGGACGTTGTCACCTCACTGGTTAAAAACACCACGGGAAAAGAAATTCAAAACATAAAACGGTAGGCGAAACATAAAAAGGTAACCCTCCAGGACTTTTAGCTGCCTTTATTCCAAGTTTTGATACTTTGGGAGGAGGAAAGAAAGCCATGGGATATATGGAGACGATGCTGCAGTCTTTTGCCTAAAGAATGCAGAAATGAGGATAATAGGCTGCGTCTGTCGTTCACACCTTTCAGTGCTGCTGTCAAACCCATAATCACAGTAATGAACATCCTCCTGGGTGCTTCAACACACCAAAAGGACAGCCCACACTCCGTCTCCCAGCAGCTCGACTGTGGAATATACGCAGGGGAGGGGGAGCTAGACTCGTGTAGCCAAAGGGCCGATTATGGTCCGACATCAGTACCACCCACTCCCCAATGTAAGGTGTCAATGCAGCATCTGGAGGAAACATCTGTCTTGATGGCGTGAGAGGGAATTAGGAGTACTGTGAGTGCTGTCCTCTTCATGTCTCAATCAATCATCGTATGTAAAAGAGTGCTGAGCACGGCCATTCTGCAGCCGAGTCAGGATCCCACGCTGGCGGGACGACGAGGGTGGACTGACGGATGTAGGCTGATGCTGCAAACCAGAAGCACCACTCGAGAATGCTAAAATGTTCTGACCTCAGTGAAGGTTTGAACAATCTGGAAATACTGGGGGGAAATCTCAAGTTATCCTTTTGGAATCTTAGTTTTTTGTTGTTTTTTTTCTTATCTCAAATTTTTGTTTCTAAATATAGAAACTAATTTTGTTCCTTCATAAAAAGTCATGACTTTATACAGAAAATGTCACTCTTCAAGAGAGGAAAAGGTCTTTTCCTCACAATATAGGGGTATAATTATGTAAGGATCTCAGATTAACTTAAATGTTTCTCAAATTCTGTGTTTAAACGTCATACATTAAATGTAAACTTTATATATTAAATGTATAATGTGTACAAAAATGTATAAAAAAATTCTGCATACAATAAAGGTAGTTTGGTCATAATCAAATATATAACTGTAATATTTTTATTTTAGTTGTAGGCTTTTTGTTGACAACATCAAGAGCAATGAGATATTTATTAGAGTTACCTAAATATGTGGGAATGTGCAGACTTGTGGTAGCTGGGCTGGACAGTATCTAAATCCTTCCGACTGATTTGGTGATTGGAAACAGTTTTTGACATCTGGCATCAATAATTTATTTTGATATCTTTCCCAAAATAGCTGTCACATTCTGAGTTATACATCCCGTTCAAGACCGATTCAATTGTCAACAGCAAGGGTAATTAAATCTTCCTTAACCATAATTGTGTCCCACTGATTGATAATAGTCTGGACTGACGTGTTGCGAGGCGCTAATTGGGCTTTTCTGGATTTATCCGAGGAATTAGAGGTTGTCATCGTCTTTGCGTTCCTTCCCAATATGATCAGTGTTTTGCACAGAAGCTTGACTGACAGACAGATGAACAGGGAGCCTGTAAAGAATGCAGTCACAGCTGAGCACACTCTGCACTGCACATGATGGTCTGTCAAGCCACACGATTATTACTATTTTATTTTATATTTATCTGTCTCTCACATGTCAGTTACAAAAACACTTGCAGTTTATGCGTCAAGAAAGGCCTCTGCTATGTAAATCAATCAATCTGAAATTGTTTGTGAAATTTTAAAAACAAGGCTGATGCCCCCTAGCGGCAGGTTGTGCTACAGGTTATTAAATATCATCTCCAAATGATCTCAAAGGTGCATGATTATCATGTTTATTTTTCTGTTTGGAGGTTTACCGCTGTGCCGTTGATGTCAGTAATCATCAGCAAGTGTAATATTGATTCAGCTGGAGATATAATGATCTTAATATTAGGCGTGTGTTTATAAAATACAAACTGCAGAGAGAAATAAAACATGAACCAGTGAGCTGCAGCTTAGGCCACAACCTTTTCAACAACCAGACTGCACAGTTCATTTGATCCATGATGCTGTGAGCCGAAAGGGCGAACGCTAACCTTTCACAGTGGCAGGACCACAGCGTGACTGCGACATAGACGGAGGACGGTCTTCTGCTACCGAGGCAGAACAATCTCCACCTCAGACTAAAGAATTCCTCATTCAGTTCATTAATGCCGATTGTAGGATTCAGTTTTGAATAGAAATAAGTGCATTCCTAATATTCAGTGATATTCAGCCTCATTCAAAGATGCGCTTGTTCCGGAATGTTGAAAAGTGGAATAGAAACTTGATATTGTATTAGCATTGTTGTAACACTGAGGCTGGATTGCTTTCCCAAACTGGCAAACACTGATGTTTAATTCCTTATTCCTCCAGTGAAAAGAACTAAACTACCCTTTTAAGAAGTATGAATGGAAATGTGAAATGGTAATAAACAGAATTTCTGAAAGTTGCATTATTATATGCAGTTAAAGATGTTCGATCATCCCGTATTTATTTATTCCTCATCTGGAAAAGGATTTCAACAAGATGACAGTGCTGAAATAGACGACAATGGTTTACGTTGTGCCATCACACCTTCCCTGGTTACTGTTCATTCTCCAGTCATCACTTCTTGCATCTGTTCTTGGACAACAGAAATCAGGAGGAATGGTCTCTTTTTCTGTAGCTTCCCTTCCCTTTGAGACCTTCAAATCAAGGATACAGACAGAACTGGGACTGAGAACACAAGGATGGACATGTCACATGTATGTAAACAGTTTCCCTACATTTATATGTTTTCCTTGTGTGCAGGTCATTGACTCAGTAGTGAATGCTACAGAGCAGTAAACACAACACCACAGGGACAAAACTCAAAAGGCACAAAGAGGAAAAGGGCATATGACACCTGAAATATGAGCAAAAACAATGGGAATCTTAGCGAATGTCTTCAAGCCTCCTGCCCTGAAGGATAGTTTCTCCAGTGATCACAACTCACCCACCTCTCCTCAGCAGCAGAACCCAGTCGATTCTAAATGCAGGGGACAAAATTATTCCAGGCATCACCTTATGAGAGGCAAATTCATCTCTGTCTGTGATCAAATCAAAGCTGTTGTCTGGACTGACAATGGAGAGTAGCAAAGCAGTGGAGAAGATGGAGTGCTGAAAATAATTTGGAGATGAATAGAGATTCCTGGCTGAAGGTCACAGGCCCACAGGGTTTAACACACACCGCACTCTGTCTGTTGATTGATTCTCAGTTGTGGCTTTTTTTCTTTTTGAGGGAAGGCGCATTGTGAAATAACAAACACAGAGAGCTCAATTAAAAACACGTATGATGCAGATTCTGTGAAGAAAATCTGCAAAGTAGTATTCAAGAAGGAATTCTAATTGATGTAATTCCATTTTTAGAACTTGGTAAATTAAAGTTGTATGTGCTTTGCAGCGTATTTCAAGCCTTTTGTCTTATCCCTGCGTCTCAAATAGTTGCACACAAGATGTGGACAATTGCTCTTGAAATATATTTACACATCTACTAACATGGAAGACATTTTGCACAACCTTTTTACATCATATATTGCCTTCTGGGAAGATATATAAGAATATTTCAGTTCAGATTTGAGGAGCTCAAAACCTCTGCCAGGAAATAGAAGCCAGACCACCAGTCAATGTTGTAAGCTGGGCTTGACACATGATGGCGCTTATCTGATGACAGATAATATTTCACCTGAATCAAAGGTGACCAATTCATTTCCCCACAGAGGCTACACTCATGAATGCACCCTTATACAGGTATGAGTGGGAATTTAACGCCGCGTGGGCCAGCTCAAGAGGGCCAAAGGGCCAAATGCGGCGTCAAATATTCCCCCATAAATCGAAAAAACTGGAAATACGGAAGTTTGCATTTTCAAATAATCCAGTAAATAAAAAAATGCTATAAAAAAATAAACTGGGTGGGCAGACGTGATGGATCCAGCAGGTATGTGCACAGACATGTCAGTTATTTATTTGCAATTTCATTCGTCAACGTTAACATAAATCAGCAGTTTTAAATGATTCTTTTATATATCAGACAAATGTGGTCAGGATGCTTTGGTCATCAGATGTCTGGCTTTTATTTAGATATCACACTGGCATCAGACTGGCCTTGTCTTAACATACAGACCACATACACGATCATTACAGCTTCCAAACTAATGAATCTCCCCCCACCAGAGCTAAACAACAGGGCCATTACATGCATCATAACCTTAATAGAAGAGAATTTAGCTATCTATCTATTAAACATCTAGCTCACAGAGTCTGGACTTTAGTGCTGGTAAAAAAGTCATAGTTGATGGCTTCATGGTTTGATGTTAGTAACTCTTTTTGCATTTAAAAAAAAAAAAAAAATCTTAATCTGTAACTCCTCTGGCAGGCTGATTAGCACGATTAATGACGTTGCACTCAATAGGTCACAGAGATAATTCTTATAAACTGCTTTATTAGTTCCTACATGAACTCTGACAATAAGTCTGTTAGTCTGTAAGTCTGCTGCTCACTAGTCATATAAAGTTACACCACAGTCGTCAGTCACCACCGCCGGAGCAGAGCAGCACGCAACAAGATTAAGAGTGAATTAGAAAGAGCTAATCAATCCAGACTCCACGGAAATCTTAAACAGTCGGCAAAATGGGAGGAAAAGCCAAAAATAAAGGATGTGGTGTTAGAAGTTGTTGTGATTGATCACATGTGATGTAGAGCAATTAAAAGAAATTAACAATTTGCATTTTAATAACATTATTATCATCAGTTAAATGAATTCATTAGTCTTGATTAGTTTCGAATCAGCGTGACAAGTGCAGCTCAACAGAGCGTGTTATATTTAATATGAGGCCGAGGGATCCGACAGAATGGAGGCAGACAGAAGGCGAGATGGACTTAAACAGAGACATGACTGCACAGGAAGAGATGGTAATCTGGAAAGATCTTATCGCAAACAGACACAGGAAGTGGACATGGTTGACCCACGAATGAAACCACTGCCGTCTAGTTTGGTGTGTGTAAATATCACCCCTGTGTAGATCTTGTGGCGACAGATGAGAATCAAGGTTGGGCCTCAGAGTGATGGGTCCATGCCTACGTTCCCACAGCCTTATGTTCCCGCATTTCTAAAGCTTTTCTCAAAATTAGGCCTAAACCCTAACCCTTAGAATGTGGGAACATAGGCTCTAATTTTGAGGAAAAAATGGTCAAGATGTGGAAACATAGGAATGAGCCTAGAGTGTCACTTCTGTGACTCAATCAGATTTGAAAATATTTGCTGAGCATATCCACCTCCAGCCTGTCCATTCACTTTAAAACTGCCTGCCCATTAACCTTTAGCACTTTGACACAGATATCGCCTTTATTCCAACTTCAGGTAAACAAGGCAACCTAATGAGAGATGGTGTAACTGGCAAAATCACAACGACAATATCTGGAACTCCATAAAATTCTGTAAAATATTTCTCATTTCTGAAAATTGGAACCTTACAAGCGTCTTTGACGTGCTGCTCCACAGAGACCATTCACTTCTCAGCCATTTATGATGTCACTTCTGTTGCATTTGTTAAGAATCAACAAAATTACAAGTGACAGTCTGTACAGAACCCCCTCTAAGGTGAGACAAAACCTATTTTCGCTCAGAATTCATTTCTAAGAAAACAAAAACAGCAACCTCAACAGCTTCAAGTTGAACCAGCATGTCTAAAAGTGTAAAATCAAAAGTAACCCAGTGGAGCTGAATAATTTTTTTCAATCACAAGGTTAAAGTATCTCAAAATCTTTTAATCTGTTTTAGGGTTTCCTGGGCTGGACTAGGAGATCTCATAAAAGTCATCTAAGGACTGATATCAAGCTCTTAGCGGAAGGATATATCAGATTCTCCTCCAGAAGCACCTGAACATCCCATCTGCATTTCATGATTAACACAATTACTTAATCCAGTTCTGATATGTCTTCACCGATGCTCTCCATCTGCGCTAACACGCTTGAGAAATGAGAGTTCCTTCTAGGACCTAAAGATTGTTATTGCAATTAAAGACAAATGTTTCCTTCGTAAGGCTTCAGGTTTAAGCTTTGCTTAAGTGTTTCCCCCAAGTGCCCGGGTTTATAGCTAATAAATTACTACGTGTGGAGGGCTATGTTAATTCTCTTTGCTGATTACCATTAATTAATTAATATTTACATGGTGAGATAAGGGCAGAGTCTGGTTGGATTAATAATGCCCCTCAGTGGAAATCAGCCAGGGCCAGAAAAGTCTGTAACAACGTTGCAGCTGCGCCAGGGAGCATGTTCAACAGTTTAGTCTGCCTTGTTAAGCTAAAAAATATATCAATACTAAATCCTTAGTTTTTTAGACTGATAAAGAAGGTTTGAAGACAATGTTGAAATAACATGAATTTGTATTGTGTTCCATAGCAATTCATACAATTTAGTGATGATGTTTAAAGAGGAGGGTAGTAAAATATACTAACTGCTAACAATCAACAATGTTACAAAAAGCAGAGAATAAATAAGGAATATAAGAGCAATTAAGAGAGAATTACAATCATAAAAAGAGCTGAAACAAAAACAGACAAAGCAGAGTTTAAACAAAAGAAAGTATCAGGCCCAGAGGCTTGGAAACACAGGCACAAAGTCCAAATCAGTGAACCTGGCAGGCAGATAATCAGGCAGAAGGATCCAAAATTAGATCTCTCTGTGTCAACTGGACTGAAAGGTTTCCTTGAAAACGTTTCTCCCTCTCTCCAGAGAGCCCCTTCAGTTCTAAGCTTGCTGGGAGCAGAGCTTAAAATATAGCCCTGTGGACCATCGGCATGCTAAAGGCCCGGGTGGTCACCTGAGAATCGTTGGCAGGGTGGTTGGCAGGGCCGTTCACCTAGTTTCGGTTGGGGTGCTTCCCCTTTGTCTGTTGGGTCACACGTTAATGAGTCACCAGGTCTCGTCAAACAGTGTGAATGTTTGGATTGCTGACTAAAAGAGTGGAGAACTGCTTGTACGTGGGTGACAGAAAGTGCCTTGGTCCACCACCTCTGTTTAAAGATGGTTTTTCCAACTTGACGTGGATGGCTTCCTTGACACCCCTCTCAAACCAGCAATCTTCTCTGGCCAGCACACGTACTTGACTGTCCTCAAAGGAATGTCCGCTGTCTTTTAGCGGTAGGTGTCCTGCTGAGTCCTGTCCTGAAGAAGTGGCACGTCTGTGTTGGGCCATTCGTTTATGGAGGGGCTGTTTGGTTTCCCCAATGTACAGATCCTTGCATTCCTCCTGGCACTGTACAGCAGAGACAACATTGCTTTGTTTGTGTCTTGGTGTCTTGTCCTTTGGGTGAACCAGTTTCTGTCTGAGTGTGTTGGAGGGTTTGAACTGTACTGGAATGTCATGTTTTTGGAGGATTCTCCTGAATTTTTCTGAAACTCCAGACAGGTAGGGGATAGAAATGCTGTAACATTTATTTCTTTCCTCTTCTTTGCTGGGGTCTCGTTTTTTTGGAGATCTTTGTGAAGGCCCAGTCTGGGTAACCACATGTTTTGAGTGCTGTTTTCAGATGTTCCTGTTCTTTCTTCTTCCCTTGGGTTGTGGTGGGTACTTCTTTGGCCCTATGTTGTAGGGTTTTGATAACACCAAGTTTGTGTTCCAGTGGGTGGTGTGAGTCAAAAAGGAGGTACTGATCTGTGTGGGTAGGTTTTCTGTAGATCTCAATTCTAAGGTTTCTGTCCTCCTTGATCTTGACTGCACAGTCCAAGAAGGCCAGACTGTCTTCTTTTACGTCCTCTCTGGTGAATTTGACGTAATCATCTGTGTTACTCAGGTGGGTTGAGAACGCTTCCAATTCTTTTCCAATTCTTAGAACTGAAGAAGCTCTCTGGAGAGAGGGCGAAACATTTTCAAGGAAACCTTTCAGTCCAGCTGACACAGAGAGATCTAATTTTGGATAACTATGACCTGGATGAGTGAGAATCTACACAGACATCAGGCAGAAGGACCAAATCTCTCACAGGCTCAGAGGTCGAAAACAGGAAACAGGTCAAACACTCCCTGGGAAACTCTCGAAGTGTTGGTAACCAGATGACAAAAGCAGGTATATGGCCGCATCGACAGTTCTAAAGGAAAAAAATCAAAAGAGAAGAGCAATCATCTTCAACTGAGCTTTTGCACAAAGAAGCTGATTTTATCACAATTTTGACTGAAAAAAGGTTATGTGAAGCTGCGAGATGGTAAAGATGTCATTGGGAGAAGTTTTTTGGTAAAAATAAAGTTATGGCCATGAGGAAGTAGCTAGACCATGACAGTTCAATGTTTAGCTATTGGTTTAAAGTAAGATGAAAATATTTGTGGAATATATATGTGGAATATATATATGGATTCCCATAACTGTCTCACTAGTGGAGGAGCAGTTATCCCTGAATATCCAATATTCTAAACAAGTGTGGGTATCGAGGCCGGCATGTGCAGAGTGTTTGAAAAAAAACCCAGCCTTCCAACTTTTCCATTTTTTTCTCATTAATGTGAGAGTGAGCCAGACCATAATACTGCAGACTGCATGAATAGAATGTCTAGAGTCCTGTAGGCTATCTGGTGTTTAGATCGCTTACTCTACATTGCATGTAGAGTAAATGCAGTTGTGGGTGGATGGATATGTTGCATGTATCAGCACTGACTGCCTGTGCAGCGTGGTGTGCCTTTTCGACAGAATAGGCACACCAGCATGGGCAGAAGCGCAACACTGGGAATACCTTTCTTCTATGATCAATAAAGAACTTAACCAGGTTTTCACAGCCGACTCCTCTGGGAGCCTTGGCCAATATGTGCATTTGAGAAATCACAATTCCAGGAAGTGCCTGCCTGTTGAATTCCCCCCACCTCTTAAGAAATGATATACATCAACGAGATCTCCGTTCATTTGTCGGGGTTGTTTATGCCATTATTGCCATTGTGGTGCTTGGAAAAAGTCAGGCAGTCACGACAAAATAAATAGACTTCCCTGGCTTGAGGGAAATTAAACGGATATATTCAGTGAAACATTTGTGACAGGAGGAAATTTTTGGAATAAATCGGTCTAAAATTTCCTGAGGGACCTGACACTGTGGTGCCAAAAAGAACATCTGGGAACAAACAGTGAAAATATTTTACCTGCAATAGAATCAAGCTCATGGCATGTTACAGTTATATGACACGTACTTGTGCTAATATAGTATGCGTGTCACAGCTGAAGCACATGTCTCGGCACTGAGGGCACACACACACTCTTCATTCATTATTTGGGTAAGTGAGTCAGACTCAAGAATCCAGAATGCCAATTTGCAATTTCCAACTGATTGGTAACTGGGTTCCTCTCCATAGCAAAATTTCCGTAGTATTGCATGTAATGACTTTTTTTTTTCTTTTCCTAGGTAAACAAACTTGTGGAGGAGTGGGAGGACTGAGCTTCTGTTATGACACCAAATGGAATCTGCTCTGTATAAATGCTCCTTTAATGAGGTCTGGTTGTCTTCCCGCCTTGACAGAACACCACTAATAACGGATATTTCAGACTGGTCCTCCAAACCAGGCTTGCTGCACATTAAAGAGCCTGTTTTTTCCTGCTTTATTCATCTGGTTGTCTAGATTTACCCAAGTACACCTGGTTTAGTGAATTCTTACTCTAACAACACACATTTAAGCTGCTGCAGTGTTTCCTGAAAAGCCTGCAAGGTGACACATAAATGTCACACTGTATCTGTGTCTTTTTTCTTACTGTATGCACTTAATCCACCTTTTAATATTACAACAAAGTATGTTATTGTTGCTCCTGCATTTTAGAAGAAAATGTGTATTTATTAGAAAAACTTAGAAAAAAAGGTTGCAAAGATAGCGATGAGTCCCACAGGTACCACAGAGTGAAGGAAGTGCACCAAAGCTGCGGATTGTTTTGCTAAATAAGTTGAGCTACATAAGCGAAGGCCACAGGTAGATTACATTACTATCTGAGAATTATGCTTTAATAGAATTTGCTTATCTTTGGGATTGAAGTGTTTTTTAATACTATCCCACCATGACTTCTCCTTTAAGCCTGAAGCCTTGACCCCGGGTTTCCACCAGATGCAGTGCTTCCCCGTCCGTGCTGATTTCTGCCGTCCGGGCGTTTCTACAGGTTGCATCTGGACGGACAGAGAACGGCGCAACAATCTAGCACAGTCCACCGCGTGCCGGACAGGAAGTCGGGTGCAAAGCGAAAATAAAACATCCGGGAAATTGTCAAAATAAAAGATCCCGTATTTACAGCAATCTTTTTCAAAAGGACGCTGAAAACAAAATCACGTACAACCGCACAATATTACCACTTTGTAGTTTTTGAAAAGATCCACAGAAGAAGACGTTCGATGTTCCTAGAGGAGTAAAATTTCTCCTTTCTTCGGATTTTAGTGACTCTACCATGAGGTAATTCTATTAATTTTTCCTAAAATGTGTAATAGACGGATTATTTTTGTAAATTCTGGTTATTTACGTTATTTATTTAATATATTCAAAGATATGCGGCAAACAATAAGTTAACTTGTGATGTTTCACACACCCACATACAAGAGATAAAATGGCACAAGAAAAAGATGATTCATACATCAAACGATACAAACGATCGTTCTAAATACGAGACCTTTTATTTTGACAAATTCCCGGATGTTTTATTTTTTCTTCGCACCCAACTTCCTTTGCCGCACACGATGCTTTTGTGCTAGATTGCTGCGGCGTGCTCCGTCCGTCTGTCCGTCCAAAATAGAAGCGTATGCGTATTTTTCTGGAGGGCAACGGAAGCCTCCAGCCCTGCAGTGGGCGGAGCCTCTAGCCCTGCAGTGGGCGAAGCCGCAGCCAGTGGAAACTGACGCATTGACTTGAATAGAATCTGATCAGGACGGATGGATGGACGGAGACACACCGCATCCGGTGGAAACAGGGGGTAAGCCTGATCTTTTCCCAGAAAGATCCATCCAGTGTTCAAAGACCTTGATGAATGGAACATTAATTGCATTTGGACTGATTTAATCACCCACAGAAGAAGGCTAAGTGACTCTGTGCAGAGATAAAACACTGAAGCAACGAACGAAGAGTGCTCAAGTTCTCTTACAAACACAAAATGATTCTTTTATTTTATCAAAATCTATAAATACCCAACGTGAGCAATAGGGCAACCATTTAAAGGCTGAGACCTCTCAACACTAGAGAAGCTTCATACTCACAAAAAAATCATTAGCTGTGCGTTTAACAAAGCAGATAGCTAACAAAGGCTGATTCTCCTAGCAGAGTTGGTCACTGTCCCAGAAGAAGCCTCACGGCACCAGTTGCTTTTCAGACTTTAGAAGGCCAAAGGTGACTTTGAGCTCAACAAAGCCTTCAGCTTCACATGCAGCGGAGAGCTCCTTACGGATCGTGCACTAGAAGTGCAGTTTATAATCTGTCTGACAACTTCTCCCCAGCTGGCTCTAAAAAAGGCATCACTCAGAGTGTCCGCTCTCTGCATATTACGAGTCAAAAGTGTTTAATGGTGAGCTGTAACTACGCTATCTTCCCATTGATCATGTGGCAGGCTGCAACTCCCATGAGCTGGGCACATTAAGGCCACTGACATGTGGAAAACATTACAAATGAGCTTCAGGAAATTTGCAAGGCAGCGTCACCTCTTTGATGTATAGATAAGTGGATACCAGCTCTCTGGCATCATCCTAACTCTCCAGTTTGCTCTCTCCTTTTCCATCCATCTAATCCTCTTCTCACCTCCTCGCTTAGGGTTTAAACAAAACTGGTGCCAGTGAGAAGTCGCTGTGATGAACACGTTGCTGGTCTGATGAGGCTGAGGGTGAACACGTCATGAATCATGCCCTCCAAAGCAAGGCCACGGGATGGAAGGGTGTGTTCTCTGTGCTATGATAAATATTGAGAGGTATAATGAGCAATGGTTTTGGTGCGATGCGATGCACACACGTCCTCCCCGTCACCATGAAATGTCCTTTTGTGATTGGGGGTGTAGAGCTGTAATTCTGGCAGCTCCAGACTGAGAAGCTTTTTGAAACCACCAGCTTTCACAGACGCTAGTGATAAATTGTGATCCCAGCTGAGACTTTTCTATTTCCACAGCTCTTCCATCCTTGGTAAAAGCCTAACTGAGGGAGAACATGCAAACACAGCTAATTGTTTCACTCCTACTTTGCATTTTCTCCCTGAGGATCTCATCTGCAAAGCTGAGCTCGTGCATCTTTCAATAAGTATGACTCGGTGCCTGCTGACCCACAGTCAGCCAGACACCATTAAAATCCAGTTTATCACAAGACAAAGCAAGAAGAAGTCACATTAACGGACTCTGCAAGAGCTTTAATTTTGAGATGAGATTTCAAAATATTAATTAAGTAGCACATATATGCTTTCAGATTCTTGCTATTTCAGTATCGTTTTCACATGGACACCAACTACTGTAGCTGTGATACACGTTCAGAAATAAACCTGAAATACAAATCCTGAAACTTTTACCCCCGTTTGTTCCCATTTCATGGAATTCTGGATTAACAGGGGCAGTTTTTTGTTGAGTTTTCGCTCTGTGTGAACGTTTGGATTGCTGACGGGCCATTAACATGCCGATGGTCCACAGGGCTATATTTTCATATATTCTGCCCCCAGCAAGCTAAGATCTGAAGAAGCTCTCTGGAGAGAGGGCGAAACGTTTTCAAGGAAACCTTTCAGTCCATTTGCACACAGAGAGATCTAACTTTGGATAACCTGATAATACACCTGTCCTCACAATTAAGAGCAGATTATCTGCACCAAAGAACAACCACAAGGTTTTCCATCCAGCCTGGCAGCAAAAAAAATACCAAACTGAAACAGTGAAATGAAAAACATGCCTGCTTATATAACAAACAAAACTAACAATCCAGACTTGCCAAGAGATGAAAACCCAATAAAAAAAAAAAAAACGCTTGTGTACCAGCTTGTGTACTGTCGATAAGGTTATATAAGTTGCCTAAGTGTTTTTAGTTGTTTGTAATGAGCTGCAAATCAGTTGCAAGTAGGACAGTGAAGTCATGCATTAACCACAACCAGTCTCGTCCAAATGTTGCTTCATTATCAGGGGCTCGGTGAATAGCAATGCCCTCCCAGGACTGATCCATTTTGACGCTGAATATTTCTGGACTGGATTTTTGTGCCGTGCATACGTCGGCAGGGTGTAAGAGAAGCTGCTTCATATGCAGAGTGTGACATGTTTGTTTTCACGCAAACAGTCACAAACACCACGGCTGCTGTCCAAAATGTCGGAGAGGGGGAAACTGAGCTCAGAACAGTTTGTGCTCATCACAGCAAGTCATCCTGGTAAATGCCTGCAATGTGAAAATCAAAATTTGTTGAGTTGGATGGATGCACTTGTTATCACGGCAGAAAGACCCTGTAACAAGAACTACCAGTCAGGTATCAGACTTGGTCCCTTTTATCTGCGAGATCATCTGTACCTTAGCCGAGATGATTTCTGCTGATGATTGTATTCACTGTTTTGAGCCTTAAATAAATAACACTTTTAGGCAAAGCTTTACTTTCTGATTCGCTTTTTTGAGTTTGTTTTGTGCAGCACCAGAAATATGTTTGAACCCATGTGCACATGCGGCAGAAGCAACCATGAATACACAGGTAATCAGTGGAAACACACCGTTGTGTACTGTAAACTGTACTGCTCATGCTCTATCAGACATATGTGCCATATGGCTGGAGTTTATACTATATGAATCAGTGGGTACACTCCTCCTGTAAAGCTTCATATATTTTTTTCAATATTCACTGACCAATAATAATTTATACATAGGATAAAATTTCAGTTTATTGCGCTACACTATCCAGAAAATGAATAACCTTGTAGGATAATACGTGCTAACATTTTATTGCTTTCGCCTCTCCATCAGGGCCGTCATCCACCTCCATCTGGGGATTGTCTGCCTTCAGCAGAGTCATTCACAGAACTTTGTTGTATCTGTTCTGACTCATTCTCTCACAAGCACGTCTGCGCGTTCACCTGCTCGGCCCAAACGCCCTCTCCCTGAGCATCAGTTCACGAATGCACCCACTGAACACTCGGTCATTACAACAACGCTTGCCCTCGTCAGCGTCCGTGGGTGCCTCTTCATTAGTAATTAAACGCATGTTGTTGTGTGCATTTTATCATCACCATAAAGCCGCTTGAGTGCTCATGAAATTCAATCTCACTGTAAACATCAAGTGTATTTAAGAGGCTGTAGTAACGCCATAGCTGATTTACACCCTAATGACCTCTGAGACAAATGAGGACATTGCAAAGAAACTTCAAACAAAGACTTAACAACCTGGTTTGCCAGGAAGGACCATACAACCCTAACCCATATTTTGTCTTCTTCTGTGTGTGAGATAAACACAATTCTATATGTCACCACTGTCCCGTAAGTACAGGGCTAACATCGCTGTTGTACTTAGCACCCAGCAATCATGCAAGCTATATGCACTGGATTTGTCCTGACAGAGGAGTCTTATTACCCCTTAGTAATTGGAAACGCCCTTGCACGGATGGGGGGGGCAACATCAAGATTCCATTTACAATATTTACAACTCAATAAACATTTCATTTCCTCTTCTGTCCTTCATGCCTGTGCATTCCAGATAACAGAAAGGTTAAAGAAAATACTCCAGTTAAAATGGTTCAGGGCAGAGCATACGGGAGTGAGGGCTGAAGGATCCCTCCTGCTTTACCTTCACACTGCTGCCAGATGGTATTGGGTGTAATGCTTGAATTAGCTCTCAAATCAGGCGTGGGATACAATCAGACTTGTAGGGGAGCTGCGGTGAACTTGTTTCAATATCTGTGGACTGCTGACTGACTCGGAAAAGAGTTGAACACGGACCACGTGTTAATGCATGTTATCCTGTAAGGACTGATACGGCAGTGGCGCTCTGATGTAGCTCAAGCAAGTTGTACTGCAAGGCTGTAAGGATTTAAAGGGAAGTCGAACTCAAAACACTCTTGGGGCTTAAGGGTTGAGCACCATGAATGAATGTAGGCGATGGAAAATAGAAAATGCATTTGCATTTGTGCAGTTTTCCTTCCTCGTGCTCCATGACAGGGTTTCCAGCGTGCTATAACTGAGATACTGGCATGAATACTTGCTGCTTCAGTGATTTTGTCGAGTATTCCTTCTTTTCCATGAGTGGGTACTTTAATTAATGAATTATATGATTACTTGTTTCTGAAAAGATTTAATGTTTGCATGGGACGGCTTTCAGAATCAGCTCCATGCAGCTCGATGAGGAGCAGAGAAGCACAGACTGTGCGTTTATTCCTTTTGGATTCTTTATGTTGGTGTTAAACGTCATACAGCAGCTTTGGGGAACAAACACAGCAGAGGCTTGACTTGGTTTCTGTTGACATACCTTTACTCTCCCTCCTGATGATAAATTTGGCCCATGCATATAAGTCTAATGTAAAATGTCACCAAGCAACCTGATGAAACACTTCCGTAAGAATGAAAACTTCAATATTGTGCTCATACTCTGGACTATAGACTGTACCAGTTCTTCAGCAGTGAAACCTGCTGCTGTGAATGTCAATGAACAGAAGCAGAACAGAGCAGAATGCAATTAATTACGGAGCATCCCAATGTCTCGAGTGCTGCTTTCTATATCATCACTTCAAACTGTCACTTACTGATTCATATCAGCTTTATTTATGCATTGTTGATTTGCAATTTCTTTGTGTTAATACAATTTCAGTCAAAAAACTCGTCATTCTGTCCCGTCAGCTGATGTTCCGGAGCAGTTTAAAAGCCACTGAGGTTTTGTGTTTGTTTATTTATTCATTTCGAACATGCAATTTAAAACATTTAACAAATGATTAACAAAACAACCAAAATAATACATCATACCCAAGACAATGAAAGGAAAACAAAACCTCAGCATGTTTGAAAAGGGACTCAGAAGAAGCCAAAACTTATTTAATCCCACCCCAATATTAATTATTCATCGTTTTCTTACATGATCTATGAATTTAATATACTGTATCATCCACAATAAGGAATCACTCAAAGTCAAGTTTCTGGCCATGAGTGTTTAGTACATTTCCACACAACATGAAAAGACTGCAATTGTGACAACACATTTGCATTTAAAACCTGATCTGCTCACAGAAAAAGATCCAACGACACAACGGCACCTTCATATACCCCTGGGAAGCACTCCTGTCAGTTTTCACTGTGGCGTACAGCACGCTGCTGACGACATGTGAAAAACTCTGCGGATAATAGGGTTAGTGAAGTGTTCTAAAAGATTTCAAAAATACCATCTGCTGTTGAAGCTGTGCCAGACACACACACACACACACACACTTGGCTGTAGGCATGCGTCTTCAGTAACTTGTGAGTGGGGTCTTGCAGAGAGTGAGCAGAACTGCTGCTGTTACGGCCCACAGTGTTTGATGAGGAGGTGGCAGTGTGCAGAAACGAGGGGCTACCGAAGTGGAGGTTGTAGGCTGCATTAGCATCTGCTCGGCCATATGATAGAAGATAAATCTGCAACAGGCGTGATGCATCTTCATTAACGTCACCACTTACCACCTCTCACCTAAACTGCCAAACTGTCTCTGCAGCCAGATGCTGCGTTTGAGCTTTGTATTCGTGGCAAAAATAGTTTTGTGAGAGTTTGGTGTCACTGCCAAGGACATTTAGACATCAATCTTTGTCACCAAGCGATGCTGGCTGTCCAAAATCATCAGCCTGGACAGAACCTTCCCCACAATTATTAAATTGCTGTATTGAACTTCAGTTCTTTTTGTTTCGTTGAGGAAAGTTCGTGCATCAGCTATTTTTTAACGGAAAATGTAGTAAAGTAAAGCTTGAAGACAAAAGAATTTAGACTAAGGATAAATCGTGGCTACCCTGGGGCTACATTAAAGGTGTACTATTTCAAAAGCTGTTGGCTTCATCAGTCCGTAACCTCCAGCTCTCGCTGGATCGGTTCGCAACCGAGTGCGAAGCGGCCGGGTTGAGAATCAGCGCCTCCAAATCTGAGGCCATGGTTCTCAGCCGGAAAAAGGTGGAGTGCCTTTTCCGGGTCGGGGAGGAGATCCTGCCCCAAGTGGAGGAGTTCAAGTACCTCGGGGTCTTGTTCACAAGTGGGGGAAGAACGGAGCGGGAGATCGACGGGCAGAGTCCGCATTGCTGCAGACGCCGCACCGTTCCACTGTGGTGAAGAGAGAGCTGAACCGAAAGGCGAAGCTCTCGATTTACCGGTCGATCTTTGTTCCTACCCTCAGCTACAGTCATGAGCTTTGGGTAGTGACCGAAAGAACGAGATCGCAGGTGCAAGCGGCCGAAATGAGTTTCCTCCGTAGGGTGGCTGGGCTCTCCCTTAGAGATAGGGTGAGAAGCTCTGCCATCCGGGAGCAGCTCGGAGTGGAGCTGCTGCTCCTCCAGGTTGAGAGGAGCCAGATGAGGTGGCTCAGGCACCTAGTCAGGATGCGGACGCCTCCCTGGTGAGGTGTTCAGGGCACGTCCCTCCGGTAGGAGTCTGGATGTCTGGATAATATGGTGTTTCTGCGCTTTCTTCAAGTCTCATTGTTGATAGAAGAGAAAATGTTTTTGAACAGGCTCTTTGTTTCCAGACAGGATGCAAATGTTCCTCAATTATTTTCCTTCCACTGCTCATCACATTCAGGATGCTGCAGTGATTTATAAAGTGACAAGCATGACAACAGCTTGAAGCAGCCGCTGATGGATGCTGGTTTAGGTTTATGATAAACCGTATTGAGAGCTCAGAGACCTTTCCCATCCTGAACGCTACCACTGAATGTGGAAGGTTTCCTGATCATAGCTGAAAAAACCCAGACTCATGGACTTTCGCCAGGGTGGGCTGCCCTTAACATCTTCTGCACCCTGGCATTCATTTAACGCAGGCTGGGAAGCTTGGCCATATTTGTGCATGAATAATAGCTCTGACTATCCATCAGCAAACATCGATGATGTCGTTTGCAGATTGAGACGGAGGTCATGACTGAGTTTCTATGCTGCTAATCTGAGCTAATCTGCTCCTCAGAGAGACTCTCACCCACAGACGCATTATGCACAGAATATATTTTTATTTGTTTTACACAGGCATAGCTAATGATAATTGCTGCCTTTCCTTTTCAGTCTAACCCCCACAGAGAGGCCTGGCATGGACTCATTGGCAGGCTGAAAAAAGTCATTTATATCATTGGTCACAGTCACTGCTGTTCTGTCTGTTTCTGAAAAAAGTTACCGGAAACGCTAAATTAAGTATTACGTTGAATTTTTGTCCTTTCTGGCATGTTAGAGGTGAAGGCAAACTGTGTCACACTCATGTACTTCAGACGCTGTTTCACATTCAGCAGTTCATGTAGGCAATGATTTCACAAATCAATAACCTCTACAACATGTACACACGAGTGTGAAATCAAGCATCTTACACCCACACCACCACACACACACTCGCACAGGAGCTGCCTTCAGATCCCTCCGATTAAATCTGATTTTTTTTTAAAAACTAAACGCTTCTGCAATTTAGAGGTATTCCCAAAGGAGGCTCTGAGCAGACCAGGAACAAAGGCGTACAGTGCAGTCAGTTCAAAACCAGGAGCCTCATTTTTCACCGCCTGGCAGCAGGGGACACGTGGCCGCAACAATGATTCCTCGCTGTTAATCAGTGATAAGTGCCGATTTATTCTCAGTGCAGTGTGGTGTTAAATGAATCACACTTCTCGGTCCAGGTCGCTAATGCTGCTGGGAATACTGACGTTCTGTTTATGGGTTTATTACTGTGAGGATGGAGATCTAAATATATCAGATGTTTTGCGCAGCAGAACACAAACGTCGCAAAGAACATACATCAACTACAGAAAGTCATAAATAAAATTCAATCCACCCACATACATTTGTCAAAACCCTAGTTATTGGATAATCCAACTAATAGACAAATATAAAATATATTTTCTTATAAAAAGGATAAAACATTCAAACTTACATCAAGTAACTTTCTCACCAACAAAACGGAAAATAAAAATGAGCCAGACGAAGCAAAGTGCGAGAGAATCAAGTGATTATTTATGAGGCAAACCAACAGCATGTCAGACCTAAAAGAGCAGCAGTGGGAGTTTAAGATGCATCTGGAGGAACTATATTAAATATAACCTAACTGGAGACACCAGTTTGTTCTTGCACATAAAATAAAATGTGTAGCGAATCTGCCTCAAAATTTAGACTCAGCTTTGGATAAAATCTGTGCCAGTATTCTACCTTAAACCTATTTGTTGTTTAGTTTATTTTTATGTTGTTTTTAACTGTTTAGCAAGGTGTCATATGTATAAATATATTGAAATAAATTGTGCATTTAGAATGGTTTGAAAAAGCAATCAACTATTATTGAATATTCGATGTTGAGGTTGTTTTTATGGGCTGAGGGTCAAAACTTTTGTTATTAAAGTCTTCAAACGGACTGGTTAAAGCGTTGATAAGGACCATCGACCAGTCGCTGACATTTACAGCAGTGAAAGGCAGCCTCACGATTCCTATAACGTTGTGACATCTTAAACTTTGAGTCCAGAAATACCTTGTGTCTGTGAGGGTTAGCACAATTAAAGATTGGAAAAAAAAAAATATATATATATATATTTTTTTTTTTCCCCCCATACTAATTCACCCAGAGACGCAGAGTGAAATGGTTGGATGAGCAGCATGTTTTACTTTTCAGGAAATGAAATCTATTCGTCTTTATTTCATGTTTTCATTTGAAACAACTGGCTCCTGAAATGCCAGCAGACAATGAGAAAAAAAAAATCTATCTGCATATAATTAAGAGGATTTCCACGCAACAGTTAACAAGACTTTATTCAGTCAGCAGGACAGAACGCGGAGCCTGCATTCATTAATTTGAGGTCCCAGCTAACGGCAAAAAACAGAAGTCACCTGAAAACTATCATACTGCATTTCAGATCACGTGTTGTTAGCAACTCCTGTCATTAAAATGCTGAGGATGCACCAAAGCAATCTAGAAACAGCACTGTTATCGGGAGAAGCACGACTCAAGTAGCAATCATAGCAATTTCTAGTTCTTTGTCAACATATTTGGTGAAAATAAGTAGGTATGGCAGTATTCCACACATTTCACTGTGATAACCTGCCAGTCAAATCATCTGCAGTGTTTTTGCTCTGGGTTCATTGATTGTCATGCGGACAAACATCGTTTCCTCCGAATGATTACGCCTAACTGTTAAGAACTGAATTCAACACTCCGTGTTGGTACGGTTTAACAAACAACAAAACTTGGGTGTGATTTGAGGTGTTGCTGGCATCGACGATGTTCACTTTCTCAAAAAAACTCATTGCTGGAGCTACCAGCTGTGTTCCCTACTTTTATTACGTTGATCCAATATCAAGTAGCAAAGTTAACCAACTAGCACGCTTCCTGTATGTCCCATCATATCTAGAACGATACTTTATGTCATCAATACACAATTTCTTCAGTTTTAGTTGATTTGTCTCTAGGTCTTGTAACAGTCTGCTTTATTCAAAAGTGAGGACAGCACCAGTGGGACCAGTTGGCCAAACATAGCTTTTTTCCAAATGACTGTGCGTTCTGCACTTGATTTAAATGTTGAAGGCAATCTGAGTTGTCGGATGAACTTCAAGAGTCAATTTTTATGAAGTTAATACTCAAAAGTGAGCCAAAAGGCTTTAGGCTATGAAAAAAGATTTAATTGCAAAGAAGGAGAAGAAAAAAGTCTGCTACACCCTCTCTAACTCTTTCACAGCTAAACTTCATTAAAAAATGATGATTAAACATGGATTAAGTATGACCCTTGACCTTAGCTAGTCAATAGTGGGATGTGGTCCACTTTACTGAAAGTAATTTGTGGAAGTTATCTAATTGTGATATGTTTGTGAAAAGTGTAATCAATCAGGAGAACCCCCAGACCTGTCTCCTGCTGTGATATTATTGGATATACCCCTGCAGTTACCTCATCTGAAATGTTTAATCTGGTCTCACGGGACTGACTGATGGGGTCAGATAACAACGCCCCGATGACAACGGTCACATCCAGGATTCACCGACTTAGTTTTTCCATTTTCTCCAACTGCTAAAATTCAGGCATTGCAGATTGTTCTTTAAAACTTCTTAACATGAACCACTGACATAATGATTGAAGACATGTTTGTACTAGAAAGTGCTCATTTTATAAAAGCAAAATATTAGGAAAAAAAATATGGCTGCTGATAAAGTGAACAAATAAAAAAACTTCCCTATCTAAAAAGGACATGATTGCGTATGCTAAACCTGTCCTTTTCTTGGTTGTTGTACTTTTATTAAACCGCCAAGCAGTCAGACCTTTTCCACTTATCTTTACTTCCATATTGTCCTCGCTCAATGGTGTTGAGACTTTACAATGTTATAAAAGCAGAAGACCTTATAAATATAACCATCCATGCAAATATTGGACTTTTTGACTGCAGTCTGCAGAGGGAATTAGCTGATATCACATTCTGGGAGCAATACTTTGCTTTTCTAACACAAGTAAATATTAGCATAAAGAATGTTCATGTATGCTAGCTTGTTGTGAGAATGGTACTCTGCACATGTGCATGCTGGGATGCATGTGTATCAGTATTTCTGATTAGTATGTGCACATGATCACACACATGAATGTACCTCTTCATGGATGTATGGGTGCACTTTCCTTGGTTTTATACACACACAGACAGGACGGGGACAGTCTGCAAAGCTGTCGTACATGCAGCGATGCCCCAGCGGACCACTTCTATCATAACATCCTCAGGGTGCAGGTCTGCAAACGTGCGACACGCCTCTGCCCCGCTGGATGTGTGCCTGTCCTCCTCAAATGAACGAGATGGGAGGTGAGATCCAAACAGCAGAACCAAACAGCAGAAACAGTGTCCAAAGGGAAACAAGATGGAAATGCTTGGAATGTTTGTAGGCTATTTGGTACAACAGCAATCTCAATCCCTCAAAGAAAGAGCGGAGAAAGAAGAGAGAAATAATCCTCCAGTGGCCGTGAAACTATCGATTTCATGAAAAACAAGCGTGCTGGTAAAGAAAGCAAAGCCGTCCTCTGTTTTTACAATCCTGATCATAGTTTTTGTGGCAGCGGCTGAAGTCTTCATATTTGTGTGACACTTTTTGCCAAAAGGCATCTTCACGCTGTCTGCAAAGCAAAGCCGGAAACTCGCGTTTCTGAGTAGTCATACAAAAAAATCCAGTCAGTGCGATAGACAACCAAATCTCATTGTGTGTTACAGTGTTGTTGAGAATGATCAATGGCGTCCGCCATCGGGGGTCACATCAGCCTTGTACACACAGTGATTGATATGTAGATTGTCTGGCCCGCTCTGTGCGACATCATTTCTGTCTCCTCGTGCCATGATTGATGGAGCCAGGTGACCAAGGTCAGCATCGTGATGTTTGACCTCCAGAGAGTGTGCGAGGAAAGGAGATTAATGCACCTTAATAAACCAGTCCCGGCTTCACTGTTATGAAGTCTGACGTACAGTTTCATAAATGGCAGAGGTTAACATGCATCTTTGCAAAGCGTTGCCCTCGCTGTTTATCAAGCATTACAGTCAGCTGAGCAGAGGGAAAAAGTGTAGCATGAACACTCAAGGACACTTTCAATCCCAATCATGCCCTTCAGTCCTTCATATGCCATAAAAATATGCCAATGATCCCCATGTGATTCACGCTGTCACCGCTGCCTCCTTAGCATGGAGACTGTTGGCCTTTTTCAGCAGAGTGTGACACGCAGCACAGCGCTACAAAGCTGGATAGACAAAGGTCATCAGCTGACAGTGCTAAGACATATTACGCCCCAAGGAGATGTTCTGAGGAGTGAGCAACTTAGTGATTTCACCCTCCCTGGTTCAGGGAAATTACCATTAGTATTCAAGGACAAAAGCCATGCTTCAAAAGTCATTTAAATTCTTTTTTTTTTCCTTTCAGGTTTGCTAAAAAATGCTGCAGGCAAAAGTGCGACCTTATTGTGGCAATATTCAGAAAATGGTGGAACACACCAGAGAAACTAAAAAAAAAAAATCAATGAATGATTGGATTTATTAGGCCGATTTTCAAAACTTGCCATGTCAATTTTAAGTACATGAATGTATAAATGATGAAAATTTCGAAATTAGCAAACCACTGAAGCAGCTGCTGGGTCAGGAACATGATGGAAAAAATGTTGGTATGGTCGAAATTTCGGGGCAGTTTGTTAAAAAAAAAAACAGCCATTTATTTTCAACAATGCTGTGAAATGGATTAAAAAAATATATATATGGCTTTAACGATCACTAGCATCCCAGAATGTGCTTTGTTTTCCTCCACTACCTTTCTTGTTATTTATCTAATATTCATATCACGGCAGATACAAGGTAAGCCACTCAGGTGTGAATTGTTTCATAAAACAGAGATGGAACCTGTGATCTCTGCAAAGAGGAGAGCAAAGCTCACAAAAACACATCACATTATGTCCAGATGAGTAATAATAAGAAGGCACACGCTTCAGCACCTGAGATGAGAAAGGATTAACCAGCGCTCCCACGCTGCAGTAACTCTGTTCCACGAGCATGGGTGCTTCCTCAGCTTGCCTCTTCCTCTGGGGGTGCTGTTTGTCAGGGGGAGCAAATGAGAAGAGACTGGGATTGTTAACAGGTGCCAGAGGGTGAAGACGGGAGGCCAGAATGACAGGAGACATTCTGCCTCAGACTCTCCATTTTGAGTCTTAAATGATCACTGATCTGCCTTTGTAGGAAGACTAAGTCCATTTTTGGAAGTTGAGCTTCATTGCTTCTGTAAACAATAGACTCTTCTCGTAGATTAATACAGATAATACCTGCATCAATGGGGGGAAGAAGTAGGCCAAGTCTTCTTCTTGTTCCTGCCGTCGGTCTTTGAGCTCCATCGTGTGAAGTGATGAATGCGCAGAGCCCGACGCTAAAGCTTTTTTTTTTTTTTTGCAGTCACGACTGTCTGCACTGAAATCAACGTTAATTCAGGAGGGACTCTGACAAGCATGACTGGTGATCTTTGGGAGACAGTCAAGGTGGAATGTGTTGTGCACGTGTGTGACATGCAAACCCGAAGCCAGAGTTGTCACGTGCCATCAATATAACCACCGCAAGTCTAGATTTAGATATTTGTGCTTTAAAGTGATGGGTCATCCCATCACTTTAAAGCAAAACTGTGTTTATTTCAGTTTGGCTACCCTGGTAAACATGGACAAAAGCCACATCCGGCTGCATTAACTCATCTGTTATGTTGATAAAAAAAAAATCGTCACACGAACACACAGCCGACACACTGAAAACTGGTGCCTGATGCCGTAAATCTGCAGCAGTCACGTCACGTATCCAGTGGAAAGTCAGGGTTACACTTCTGCCAGAGTGCTGGGGTCAACAAACCAATTTCTTTTTGAAATTTCTGGGTCTGAATTCAAAAGCGAAGCTTTTTCAGTGGCAGCCCCCACCCCCCCAACTCCAGAACAGTCCAGACCCTTGATCATTTTTCTTTTGAAAAAATGGCTGTCACACAACCCTGACTTTGATTGTGATTATGATTGTACACATATTGTAGTTTCCTTTGACTTTTCAGGGTAGCAAACACTTTGGCCAACAATTTCTGTTTCCTCTGAAACTGGAGCTGGACCAATGGTGTCACTACCGGACTCCAGTGGGAAAATACATCAGATAAAGGCCTTATTTGCAGATTATTGAATGATTTAGTCTGTCTCCCTTCTCTTCCATATTATTTTAGGATGTCTCAGTTTTGAACAGGTGGGTTTTAGAGCCTTTGAAAGCAAATTTTTTTTAATGCAGAGCTGGAAACAAGCGGTCTTCGTTAGCAAGAATTGATAAGAAAGTGAACCTAAACATTAATGTTGTCGCCTGATGGAACCCATTGGTGCTATCTAGGACTGCTTTTTGGATGTTTCATGTAATCTTCACAGAATGAAAATAAAGAGGCAAATAAATAGATTCTCATTTCAACATATGCTTGCTCCTCAGTTCTTATCCATTTCTGTCCTCTGCAAAAGCATTTTGTGAGAAAATGAACTTGTTCAAATCACAGTGCTGGCACACAAGTCACACAAGGAATGTTGGAGGCAGCATTTTCAGTCAAATGCACTGAGAGACATGTATCAATGTTACATCGCTATGACAAAGGTCAGATGCTTTAATGAAGGCAAACCGCTCTTGTGCTGCATCAGATATTCCTTCATAAAGGACAGAATTGTCACAGTTGTCCTCTGAACTCAAAATGGACACACAAAAGCATCAAGGCAAGAGGGGACCTGGGCCTGAGCTCGAATACACACCAGAGGACAAATGAGGACACATGGGTTCAGTTTGCTATAAAAAAAAATCTGTCCAACCGTCAATGGATGGAAAAATTTATATTATCAAGCTTAACAAATGACAAACGAGATCTCTGGTGCCATGCACAGCTGGCTCAGTGTGACTCACAGTCAACCTTGCTGACTCGGAATGACTCAGCTCAGATTCCAGAAATTTTGACTCTTTAGATACTTGAACTCGAAACTCGAACCTGAATTCGACTCGACTAGACTAAATAAGAGACTGTAAATCTACAAAACCATATACATTTAAATTTAAGTGACTGTTGGGCAGCTGTACTAAGGGAGAAATTGCATTTGAAACGTCTCAACAATGACGCGGTTGGTGTCCTTAATAGCACTCGGGTGTATCTGTCTGTGCTTGGTGGGACCTCAGCTCTCTGGGACGTTTACCGACTCGGTGCAGCTGATTGTGTTCTCATTCGGCCGCTGTCTTCCCGTCACAACAGTGTTCCCTCACGCTGTGCAAGCCCAACCCTGCTGCGACACTGATTTCCTGAATAGTGCTGGTGTCACAGTGGCTCGGATGCCTGTCTCCTCACAGAAACGGACACGTTTCTCTTTTGCCAACAACCTAACACTCCCTTGTTGTAGTCTCATTAAATAATGTGGGGGTCTTCATAGGTCTCACCTTGGGAGGTCTGTTCCCACTGATGACTTTGTGGCGATATTCCACAGCTAAGCTTCATCTTCAGGCTGATGTTTCCTCTTGATATTTGCCATTTGATGGTCACTGCTGATTCCTGTGTCTTTACAGAGTGGGAGTGTTTTAAACCTTTGGGTTTACCAAAGAATGATGTTATTAACAAACAATGCGACCGTTATTGCGGGTTCACACCTCCCCCACACAGAAATGTGGAAAACACTTTTCAACATGTCTGTGTAGGTTCTCATTCATCTCGTGAAATAAGACCTGGTAACTCATCACCATGTGACCGAGCAGACAAAGGGGAAGCACCAAAAGTGGAACTAGGCCAATGACCCTGCTGACGACTCTCAGGTGAGCACCCAGATCATAAGCACGCTAATGGTTTACAAGGGCTATATTTTCAAGCTCTGCCCCCAGCAATCTCAGAACTGAAGAAGCTTTCTTGAGAGGAGGCGAAATGTCTTCAAGAAAACCTAAACAAGTCCAACTGCACACAGAGCTCTAACTTTGGAACACTTTTCAACAAATAATGCACATGAAGGTTAGGAGAAAAAAACTCAATAGTAGACATTGCTACGTCAGATACCAATTCTGATTCACAGTTAATTTTCACCTTAATTTTTTCACCAACAACACTTACCACACTTCCATTATCCCCTCCAGTCTCCTGCTCTATGAATGTACCTTTGGTGTCTATAAAATTCCTCCTGAGGCGGAACACTCAAAGCTTCTGATGCAATATGCTCTAAATAAATTCCCATGTGAACAGTACAGTTGTTTCTGCACCTGATGTCAGCAGGTAAGCTAGAAAGTATTTACCTTAAATGCTTAAAAAAAATAAATAAATTAAGAGCAGCTCAGCTCAAAAAAAAAAAAAAAAAAAAGAAAATCAGCTGTCTCTTCTTTCTATACCCCTCAGTCCTCTGTCCAAGAACACAGTCCAGTGATCAGCCTTTGGACAAACAGCAGGTCAAAAGGTTTGTTGTATCAGAGAGTCAACATGAACTCAGTGCTTTGTAGTATGTCCATTTTTCTTTAAAGTTGTCAGTGAGAAACAAAGTTAAATGGAGCTCCAGCAGTAAGCACAGTGGGTGGGGTGGTAAATATACGGAGTGTATTAGAGGAGCTTTGAAACTGTGGACTACTGTCTACTTAAACTGCTGTTTCCTTCCAGAAGACCTCTGTCCAATCATCCCATATCCAAAGTGGGCTCTATAGAATCTTGAAGAACACCCTGATGAAGTTGTCAATCTCCACCACATCACACTTGATGAGGCTGGAATGCAGATGAGCGATTGACAAATTGCTTTTTGCCCAGAGGTTCATCCAGAGGTAAAAAAAAAAAAAAAAAAAAAAAACTGGTTTCACTCCACAGCGTCAGCAGAGTGATTTATAAAGAGGCCCATCTTTGTTGGGCCTCTGGCATTGACAGACGCTTCATCAGCGTCCAGATTGGGTTTCATGGTCAACTAGAAGGCACTGATGCAGCAAGAAGAGAGTGGAATCCTCCATATTTTCTGCATATGCATCTGGATTGCAGACTGATTCTCTTCTGGCACCAACAGGATACAAAGACAAAAAAATAAAGCAATAGATATTCTCATTCTCCCCATTTTTATTGGTCAAAATGTAGTTCTTTTTATGAGAGGTGCCTATTCAATTTTTTAGGCATGCAAAAGTTACATAGCTCATTTTAATGAGAAAAGAATCAAAAAGATTTTCTTTATTTTTCCCACACAACCTACATAGTGTTGGTAAATGTATATCATTTTCAATTTGGTGACAGTTTTAGGGAAACTGCTTTAAAAGGCAATATCGTCAGGATTAACCATCTGGGAAGATGGTCCAATCCATACAAAAGAGTAGAAACAGGAGAAAAAACCCAAGAGAGAATCAAACTTTGAGAAAAATAAAAGGCTGAAGAACCAGCAGTGAGCCTGATACAGACTCACTTATGTAGACGAGGTAAGAAAACCCAGAGAAGTTAGACTATCACTCAGATAGTCACTCAGATAATTGCTTGACAAGTTTGCACTCAGCCATTCCCACATGGGTGCAGAGACCAACTCAGTCGTGCGCAGTCTCACACTAGAACTTGGGGTGCACATTTTCAGAGATTACTGAAGGAGCCCGGATGGATGGAACAAACTGTAACGTGACCACAGTAACCAGGAACCAGTAAACCAGCCCTGCTTAGTTCCTCAGATCAAATGTTTTCAAAGTGGTCTGGCAGTTAGCAGATTTAAAATGTTAGTGAAGCTCTTCTCCCTCTGATTTCCTAATGAATAACCACCCTAGAAATGTATGATGAGAGTTCAATGAGGACACCAAATGAAGAAAACATTGGCAGGTAAATGAGTGTTGAGTCAGTCCAACTGTCCAGATACAGCTCTGATTTAATTTTGGTTCCATTAAAAAAGATCAACTGGAAAAGAAATGTGAAAAAACATTAATACAAAGATGAACACAGTGCACTCTTGGTGCCTGTGTGGATTAAAATTCTGCTTTCAACTCAATCATTCCCGACATTCTCACCACCAAACTGGACACTCTTGACCTCCCCCCTCTCACATGTGCCTGGATAAAGGACTTTCTAACCAACCGACCCCAGACTGTGAGACTCGGCCCCTACCTCTCCTCTGGCTCTGAACAGCAAGAAAACCAAGGAGCTCACTGTCGACTTTAGGAAGCACAGCGCCGACTTAGCCCCCCTCTATATCAACGGCGAGTGCGTGGAGTCCACACTTTCCAGTTTCTTGGGATCCTCATCTTCACTGACATCTCCTGGACAGAGGTCATCACAGCAGTCATCAAGAAGGCTCAGCAGCAGCTACACTTCCTGAGGGTCCTCAGGAAGCACAACCTGGACTCCATCCTGCTTCTGACCTTCTACCGCTCATCCATGGAGAGCCTGCTGACTTACTGCATCACAGTATGGTACGGCAGCTGCACCGTGGCTGACATGATGCTTCAGAAGGTGGTAAAGGCGGTGCAGAAGATCATCGTAAAAGGCATTCTATTCTGTGGTGGTTATTGGATGGATGGACGCATGGATGAGCGAGCCATGTGATGGACAGGTTTGGATCTGAACTGAGAGGGGTTGTAAGATCATACAAAGAGGTACTGACAAGCGTGATGAAAGTGAGCGTTCATTTGTCACTTATTATGTTTGCCCCCTGCTGCGGGCCTCGAGGTGACAGGGTGAGAGAGACTCCACAACAAACACAGTGGAAGTGCGTATTAGAGACCTTCTTAATGGAGGAGTGTGGATCATAATGAACAAAGGGAAAATAATGATTATCATTAATAGGCTTGAGGGAGGAGGGCAAGTCAATGAGAATGCTTTTCATTCGCCTCCGTAGAGCTGCTGAAGAGTGATGCGTCTCTCAGTAGACTGTTGTTAATGTGCCATCAAGGGCTTCAGGCTCACGGCTGCAATGAATAATAAGTTTAATGATGTTTGTTCTCCATGATGACACAGCTTCAGTCCTGGATAACCACATATTAAACCAGCACTCAAATGCACGCACCAAACCACTTAGACAGCACTCAGGATTTTGTTATTCAGAGTAGCACGTCCAAATACATTTCATGCCATAACATTTCTGTCAGAAATTGATTTTTTTTTCCCAAAGCAAAATTAAAAATCATTACGGACATTTTTAGCTCTTGGTTATCTCATAACTGAGAGGCACCCGGGAAGAATGAGAATAAATGGGTTCACGGTTCATTCAAACTGCCCCGGATCTCAAATAATATGACCTTTTTAATATTTCCTCTCATTTCATGCAAGCTGGATAGAAGTCTGGTTTGTGAATGGTGTAATAGACAGGTGAGCACTATATGTCTCAGCTAGAGAGACACTTTTCTAGGAATGGTTATTGAAATGCAAATGAGTGTGATTAAATAAATAATCTGTATATCTGTGAAATATAGATGCTCATTAACCACTCTTTAGCCATTGTGCGACAGAAAATAATGCTCTGACAAGTAGAAAATCAGTGCAAAGAAGAAATACATTTTCCAAGATAAAACTCATATTTCATGTGCTGGCTACCAGAAACAGGAGGTAGATTTTAACGTGCAGCCTTTGTGTGGCTGAGTAGGGCACCTATATTTGAGTCTGCCCAGAGCAATTACAACAACAAGCAACCTCGAGAGTTCCTCATTTTCACTTCTCACAACTTCTTTTCACCTTTTTTCACTGTTTGCATTTAGCATTGCGAGCAGAAACCGTGAAGTGATATAAACTGGCAGACAGGGACTGCTTGTCTCATGAAAGTCAAACACATGAGGCTACATCATATGGTGCTAGATGTAAACGTTAGAGGAAGGGTTAACCTTCACTTTTGCTATGAGCGGCTTATTTAGGCGCCCAGTGTCGTATGTGATTGTCCACAGAGGCCTGACAGATGAATCCTGCAGATGTAGGAGGAGAGAGGTTAACTCATATACGAACAGAGGAGCTAAATTGGTCGCCCAAAGGGTACTTCTTCTTAAATGCATTAAACCAAACATGACACATTTACCTGTGGAGTACTTCATTGCATTAAAAGCCTTATACTGCCAGTTTATTTACTTTTAGCCGTCAGATAAAGCAGGTAAAACCACCTCTTGTGGGTGGGGGCCATGGGGGGCTGCTGGAGTCTGTCTCACTGACATACATGCATGTTTGCCTACTTTCTGTGCTTACATGCACACACGCGGATACTGATGATGTTCCTACTACTGTGATGATGCAGCTTGTATCCTGACAAAAGACGGCTGACTGCTTCCCCAGCGTTCTGATCACTGGAAAGACCTGAACTGAACACCTCAGAGCTTCATTACTTGCCACAGAATTGTCACATTAACCACCCTACCTCTATTCCCTCTTTCTAGCGAGGAACAATGTTGTTTCTTCTGAACTGAAAAAAACAAAAACAAACAAACCAAAAAACTCACCTCACATAACGTGTTTACTTAGCTCGGTGCAAAAGCCCTGTAGACCTTTTATATAGATGACTTGCTGACAACATGAGCAACGGCGACCAGGCTGGAACATAATGAGCTGTCTGCACCCTCTCTCTGACGATGAAAGCCTCTATGCAGACTTCAGTGTCGCTGATGAAAGGCTAAAGCCAAATCAAGTACACTCTTCATAACTATCCCCATGGTGACTGCTCACTCAGAGCATCTGTGGTTAGTTAGAGGAAGGAAATAACAACAGGAGTGAAAACAAAGGGTCAGCTCCATTAACCCCGACACTGTCCTTACCATGCTGGCATTTCTATAGACACCACAATGGTTGCTGGCTTTAATTGGTCATGGCAAGAGGTTGCATAATAGAACGATGCTGTGGCACTTCAAGGGTCATGGTGGAAGAGCTGTGTAAACACAGATTAGGTGTTAATTAATTTATTGTGTTAATTTGAATTGTCCAGAGAAGCCGGATGCAGATGGCTGGAGGAATAATGTCACGTTCACACAAAGACACAGGATATTTTTTTAATGCTTAAAATTTTGTGTTGTATGCAAAGAACATCCAACTGAACATGCATAGCTGTAGTTTGTCAGATCCCTCTCGAACGCCAATTCAGACTGGCTAACAAGTGATACAAAGAACCAAAAATGAAAATGGGACACAGTATTCACACAGGACGAGAGCTAGATGTTATTAATTTAATCTTGGAATCAACCTTCGTAGCTATCCTTATTACCAAACTGATGAAGCTGAAAGACCTGCCAGCTGCATAACAAGGACCTGATTCTTCCAGAGGCAAAAACATCAATGGTAAATGCTCCCGAAGCAGCTTCCCACAACAGCAGTCCGAGAACATCTGCATCTGCTCCCACCAGCAAATATTAGGTTGCACCCTTAGCCATGCAAAAATACAGATGCACTGATCCACTATAGACTCAGAGTGTTTATGGCTGAGCTATGGCCAAATCTTCAAGCCACTGGTGGCTTATCCTCTGCTTTTCCTCCTGAGCTCCAACTAAGGCTGCAATTTTGGAGTCTTTCTAGCAGTTTACGACACCAACACAGTAAACACAAGATTACCAGAGGGTGAGCCCCAGAGCAAAGAAAATAAATTAAACCCCACATTGTTTTAGACAAAAAAAAAAAACAGTTTTTTTTGTTGTTTGTATTTAAAACAAAATGGGCTAGCTTAATATCATATATTTGAAAAATTAAAAAGTCATGGTTTGCAGGTGAGGTGGAAGCATTAACGGATGTGCAAAAAAAAAAAAAAAAAAAAAAAAAAAAATCAATGAATGAATATGACTGACCAAAAAAAAGGTACAATTTCATCTACTTCCTGCTTTTGTGTACGAGGCAAGACAGAAACACTTTGAAGGCCAGTAAGGTAACAATCAGAGTGCTGCCTCACTCCTGGTTTTACTTTTTACACTCTTGCAGTTTCTCTTGCACAGAAGGTGTCATCCCTAAAGTTTTTCAAGAGACGAAGCAAAGAAAATGACTGGAAGTATAACCAAAGACAAGACATCCTTTAAATTGATGCGAAAAAAATGCTAAACCATTATCCAAACCAATGAAAGCCAGGACTCAGAATTATAGTTTCACTTTGATATTGTATTAAAATGCTTAGCTTAGCCTAAAGCCTAAAGAGATCACTGCAGAGATTTTATTTATTTTTATATATATATATGAGAACTTTTCCTGATGCTTTTAATATTTACACTAAATATAAGAGCCAGTCCAGTGCTGAGTGATACTGTATATGTCAACATACATCTAGTTGGTGCCATGTTTTCTCTAGCCTAATCTCCTAAATACCGATAAGAGAAGCTGTGTGATTTTAACAGTGAAGAGATTAGTCAGGTTTGATATTCATCTGCACTGTTCAATCATCTAAAGCAAAGCCGGTCTGAGTTAACACGCTTGGGCCACATGCAGACCCCGGCTTCTTTTATTCCTCCCTTGATGGTATCGGGTTCAAGTAAGCGCTCATCCACAATGCATTCTATAATATTTCAAACAAATGCACGTACATGTTTGACTTTTTGATTCCGCAGGCAGCCTCAGAGGTGGCTCGGCCGCAGCGGCGATGGCGAGGCAGGACATGTAAAATGCATGATCTGTTTAATCAAAGCAGACTTAACTTGGAAATGAGAACGTCAATCAAAAAAAAAAAAAAAAAAAACAGGCTCAACAGAAGCAAAAACAAGACACCAGTTAGAGGTCTAATTGCACACTGGAAAATGTTTTGTTCATGTTTGATCACATTGTACAGCAACCTTTCTGCGAGCAGATAAAGAAAATCCCCCCCACCCTCCTGTATTTGGTGCTGTTCTGAGTCTGTGCCTCTCATGCATAGTCAAAAATGTCAAGTAATCACTTGTGTTGTTCCTGTGCGTCAGCTGTCAAAGTTCAAAGCCTGTGAAATGTCCCAGAGTCTCTTTGAAGAAATGTAAATTTCACACACCCCTTTTGATTTGAATGCAATCAGACATGAATATGGCTGAGTTTGCACAACAAAGGGAAAACTGTTATCACCTAAATACAGTAATATGTCCATACAGACAGGAGAAGGAATGAAGCTGCTTGAATTATTCATTATTAAACACCTTGAATGTCTCATGGCCAGTGCTAAGGATTCCACATGGAGCTTTTTTCTTCTCTGTGTGCCGTTTGCTGTTGTGAGTTGAAAGGTCTGTTCGCCAACAACTCAAGCATGAGCCTTAATTCCAGAATTGGCATGGCAGCATTTAGTCTCCCTCACATCACCCCCTCATTTGTCAAAAGTTATTACCATTTTGGCTCAGTGTTGACCAGCCCGCCTGCATTGCTGCCTACAGGAAAGCGTGCACGCTGGGGCCTGAAGGCTGCTTGTACGCTGCTCAGTGAAAATGTTTGCCATCAAATCGCGTTGCAGCTACATGGTACCGATAGCTACAGATGGAGTGTGAACCACATATGCCCCTGGCAACTGTGCCCAAACACAAACTCATAATGAAGTGTAAGGAAACACACACACACACACACACAGTTTCTTGGGGTATGAATGCTTGGGACCATCTCAGCAGCAGATGGGAGTGAGGGGAACAGCTGGTGTTCCCTGTGCTGCTTGTGTAACTGCAGTGAAGATGGATGTTGAACCTTAATGGACGCAGGCCCACAGAGTGGAATCACACTTGTGCTGGAGAAGAAGACAGAGCTGTGTGGATGTTCTGGCTCCAGGTGCTCCAATGTTGCCGGGGCGGAGCTTGTGTATTCTTCTTTTCTCCGAATCAGAATGAGAGTTCTCTCATCTTGCACTGTTCATCTTTTCTGTTCAGCTATATTTTTGAATTTAGCTCAAATCATGACATGACCTTGACCACATAAATGTCATGCCCACATGCCGTTGTCTCAAATGAACCTTGTATCCCCACATTCACTTTCAGCTCCACTTCAGACCTTAAATGCAGTTAAGAGTGAAAGTATAAATTTAGCCATGGGGGTTAGTTAAAATTGAATTGAAGACCGCCACAGCATAGAAGTAATTTACTGCACAATTTCTTGCTTTACTTTACAGACATTTCTCTGACACAATTATGAATAGTTCTCGGATTTTTCCCTCACCAAGTTTTATATATTTCACAGGTACTGGAACTACAGGCTACAGGTGCACCTGCTGTGCATCAAGGGAGTTACTGAGCCGTTTCCATCACAGAGAAACACAATGAGTGCTTATCCCACACTTGAGCACATTCAAATACTCAGAGCTGAGAGCAGCTGGCCAAGTGGAGGTTTGATCAGATCATCCTGGCTGGAAAATCCTGGAAGGAAAATGATCACAGCGCATTTTTAGAAAGGTTATTGTGCACCAGAGATAGGAAGGTTAAAATAGTTGTATGCTTGTCATTGGGCATTGTGAAATCACAAAGGTTGGACTGGAGCTACAGCAGGAGCACCTGAAATCCCAACCAAAAGAAACAACCACATAACCTGAGTACATCTGCTTGGGTTCATCTTCTGCCAGGACGGCAGATTTAAACATCTCTAATCAGTGATGGCTGATGAATGCCTGCGTCCTGCATGTGCTAAGTATGCAGGTGAAATCATGCTCTTCACTTGTGTGTGATGCCACCAGCTGCTGCTCTGCGATGCTGCCATTGGCCCTGGCCCCTTTCCCAGCCTCTTAGACCAGTATGGCTTCTGTGGGGTGCAGCCACAAGGTCTCCTTATCACAGCTGATGAGGCAAAACATCTCCCGGTTCATGAGAGAGTCGGAGCCCAGCTGCCTCTCCTCCACTAAAAGTGCCAGTTGATGCAAATCAGTTAATCTTCCCTACAAGCAGACGGGGCGGGCTGATGGAGATTCAGTGTGACAAGATGTAAATAGAGGGGAATAAATGATTAAACACAAGATACGCAGGGCGTTGGCGATAAACTAGTGGCATTGGTACTTGTAAGAGGATGTTCAAAAGTAGAAAGCACAAATTAGATCCTTCCAGACATAACATTCGACTTTAAAGCAGCATCAGGCGTTTAGAAAGTTCCAGAATGAAGAAACAGAATGAAGCCATTTTGCCACGAGATGAGACCAAGTAAGTGACGAAATGAGTCATTCAAAAACACCTGTTTGGTTTAGGGAGATATTATACTTCCAATCTGGGTGTTCCCTTATGTTCCCTTTCAGCTTGATATTTCCAAAACACTCCCAGGAAGACATCCCTTGGACATATGGACCAGATGGCAGAAGCACCTTCTCGTGGTGGAGCAGAAGCTTTACTCTGAGTTCTCTCTGATGTCCGAGTTCCTCACTCTCATCTCTAACACGAACACAGACACCGCGGAAAAAACTACGTCCGGTTTCATGTTCAGATCTTGGTTCTTACTCCCGGCTCTAGTCCAAAGCTAATGGAGAATGTTCCAGCAGTCTGCTTCTCCATCTCTCCCTCCACTCCAAAAGCAACAGCAAAGATTTTGACCAAAAATTATTTTTTCAATTTCTGATTTTTTTTTTTTTTGGCCTTAAAACAGCCCAGTGATTTTTCTGAAAATTATAATTCAGGATATCTTTGACAGCGTTCGGTTTTAATGAGTTTAGCTGTTTCAAACAACTGAAAAGTACAAATTAAAGAGTTTGCACTGTAAAAATAATCCAGGTATTTTAAGACTTACGCATGGGCCTGGAGTGCAAATGAATGGGAGCTAATTTCAAGTAAACACTGAAGCTAGAAATGTTTAACTTCCTTGAACTTAAACTTGACTTAACCAGAATCTCTCAAATTATTTTTCAGATATCTGCAGAGACTCAGCCCACACAAGTTTACCAACAGTGTGTTGTGTTAAATCAATAATAAATTAAGTTCCTGCTACATTCCTCTGTGTGCAGCAGCTTATGAGCATCTTTCTGCTATTATAGTCATATTCAAACACCTCCACCCCCGCCCGCCCATCCTCCCTTTGAAGTTAACCGTGAAAACCAGCCTAATCTGTTCTGATTTCAGCCAAGCATGTTTTACTGGGAGAAATAGCTACAATAAAAGCGGGATCTGGAACTCTTTGAAGCATCGCTGACATTCTTGGATTCAGACCCAAATAAAAGACCCTTCTCTTTTTGGCATACACTTGAAATGGCAATCTGTTCTTCCTGTCCAGTCACCACCGAAGAACAGCAACAAAGAAAGGACAATTGTGTGTTTCTCAGTGGACTAAAAACTGCATCTGGACAACAGCTGATCTAAAACACTAATTTTAAAACATCACACAAGCTCTAAGCGCCTCTAATATTTTTAAACAAGCTGTCTGGGGCAGCAAGGAGAGAAAAACATATATAAAAACACAACCTTTTGCTTTTCTTTGTCTCCCTTTCTTGTACAAGACAGAGATGTGGTAATTGGACCGGAGATTGGATCAGCGTGATATTTCTCTGTCAGGAGGTTGGTTTGTCAGCGATGGCACCAAAAATATTCAGAAGGAAAATTCAGCAAGAAATTATCAGGCCGGCTCTGAGCAGTCATGTCAGGCAGATGGCAGCGCTGGTGAAAATGTCAGCTCGCAGGTGTGTACGGTAAAAAACTATCGACTCAGACGCGCTTTTGTTCGTTTGCCCAATTAGAGTCGCTTACATGACAGAATCCAACTGGCTGAAGTCCCTTCTCTTTTTCATCAATACTTGCTGCACCTAACTTATATACATCCAGCACAAACCTGACCCCATCACACGATAGCAGAAAACACCCAATGGAAGTCAGTTTTTTGTTTAAAATGTCCAAAATGACCCATTTCTGTGAGTGTCAACATTAACCAAGTATAAAACATAACCTGTAACACTCAAAAAAAGTCCACAATCATCTCGAGTCCTGACCTGATCATTCTCCACGCAGGTAAACACATAAATGTAAAAGGTAAAAACAAAAACAAACAATCAAACAAAAACATCTAGCTAATTTGATGTTGTCTTCAAGCACTTTGGTCTGGGAGCTTTCTTCATCCGTGACCTGCAGCTCTTTCACTCTCATCTCAAAGCTTTTATTTTCATCTGTCACTTCTTGATTTTGTGCCCTGCAGATGTTTGACTCTCAGAGATGCTGTGCTGCTCCATCAGGGCCTCCAGCAGGTTGACTCTGGTCTCAGACTGTTCAAAGATCTCGGCCATTTCATGATGATTGACCTCCAGCTGTTTGAATGTGTGTGGACTTGATGTTCCTCAGCCAGTTCTCTGATCACTCATCAGCTTTCTTGTCTCGTCCTTCAGGTGTTCTGTATCAGTCCTTTTAAACCCTTTCATTTTTAAGGACAATTCTTCATTCTTCACCAAGGGTTGGTTGCTGTGTAAAATCTGTGGAATGCACAGGCAAAAGCCCCACACAGCCAGTTTGACTTACGGCAAAATCAGAATCAGAGAGCCTTTATAGAAAGACCACAAAATGAAATCATAAATTAGAGATTGGAATTTCTTGTGACTAGCTACTTTCACATTTAACTAAGTGGATGTTCTTAAGCTCAACCGCCCATCCCTGAACATCTGTACTGTTGCTTATAATTATATATTAGGGATTATGTGATGCTAATTTCATTGTGAGGAATAAGGCTGGTTGCACAAATAAGCTTAGCGCAGCAGACTGACAAAGGAGGAAGATTAAAAATGCTGCAGAAGGAAAAAAAAACAATAAAGAGCATTGATTTATTGTTGTGGCGAGCACGAGTTAAAGTCGTTTTCTTGCCTTCCCAGATTGAATTCCTCTGTCAGTAACACAGAGTTCATTAAAGAAAAGGATGTGCTGCAGAAAAAAACATGCATTTTAACCCTTAATTTAATATTGCATTTTGAGTCCTCAACTCAAACGCTTTTGATAAAGTAGAATTCATATCATGCGCTAGCACTCAGCAGCATCCCGCACAGTGAGGCACGCCACTCTGACAGCCTCCATTTTTCATAATTCTGCCATTTTGATTACAACTGCGGAAAGATTGATGAAGCCTACCGGTTGCGCATCAGACTGGGCTTGGCGGTGGGGTGACAGGTTGACATGAGGAAGTAGCAAGGAGCTGAGCTGAAGTGCTTTGCTGAATGACAATAAAGCGAGTGAACCTTTTTACAGATGTTGCCCTGGTTTCCCCATTTTCAATTTCAGAGTCGGACGACTGGATCATCATCATCGACTTAAAATACAAAAAGCATATTCTCATTTGGAAACTGATGGCAGCAGCACTTTTCAAAAAAAAAAAGTTGCCAAGCACTGCATTTATCTGTCAACTCCAGTTTGTATCTCCTCGTCTTTTTCATTCTCACAAACTGCATCTTCATTTTAAATGGGTGGTCGGGTGCTATCCTCTGGACTCTGCTGCTTTGCTGAAATAAGCAGAGCTATCCTTGGAAAAACATACAAAATCCATTAATTCTGAAAATAATTCCTCAGGTTGACCCATCAGGCCACAGGACAAGTTGATGCTTAGCACCGTTTCCTCTTTACCCTCAGCAGGTTCCGCTTGCTTCAGGCACAAAATAATGCAAATGTACAGTCAACAGAAGCTGGTGAGGATGTGCTTCTGTGTTTTCTGAAGCTAAAACGAGAAGAACACTAGCTTGCACAAAGTTTGTAAGTGGGCGGAAACGGACATCACCTGCAACTTTATTCTTTTGTTTGTGTGAAAGTTGACAGTTTTTCAAATACGCCTTATTCAGTAGCTGCTTCTAAGATAATGTTGCCAGATTTTCCTGATACAGAGTTACAACAAAACTATGGTCAATTTTTCACAATTATTTCTGAAAACTGCATTCAGCTGCTCAGCTTACTTTTGTCAAATAGGAAATGAACAGTGATGAGGAGGTTCAAGCTGACTAGACGCCCTCTGTCACACATTGCGTTCATTAAATATTAGAGAGTACGTTACTGAAGCTGCGCAGCATGAAGCTGTAAATCACAAAGGCTTAAAGAGTGCTTCCCTAAAGCAGCTGAACCTTTTCTCTGCAGGCTGATACCTGCAGGAGAATATTACTGTCAGCAACATCCAGTCACCCTCCTTGCACTTATCAAGTTACCCTTTTCCCATTTCCACTTTATCAAAAATAATTATCTTTATTCTCGCTGCTTCTTGTGCTCAGTTTTTTTTATTTTATTTTCCCACTATAGCTGTTATCTCATGTTTACTGACACACCAACTTGATGTCATTTATCGCCACCCTAACGTGCGACCCAATGCGGTTTATTTCTCAATCTCTATTCGTCCTCCTGAACACCGCCACTGTTATCGAGCCCCCCAGGCTTCCACCACGATACTTCTGGACATAGTTCAGTGGTAAAGAAGTCAAAAGCATCATGTTGGGAGGCTTTTCTTGACCGGCTGTGCCACTTGGACCTTTAATCCAAGTTTCATTATGTAGAACAACATTCAGTGATCAGAAATCTGCATGGCAGGTTTATTTACTTCCTCTGGATATTTTTTGCCTGCTCAAGTGTTCATTTCTGCTGCACAAAACAGATCCAAATATTACATATAAATACAGAAAAATAGTTTCAAACAATATGTATTCGCCTTATTTACAGTAGGTTTACCAACATCAGCTCAGGTGTTTTCGTGTTAACATCAGTAGTTCTTCTTAGCTTCGCGTTGCTAATAGATTAATATGTCAACTCGTGATTCTACACCTGAAACCATTACTGGCTCATCACAATGACAGCTTTTCCTTCCTAATGTCACAATCATTTTTAATTCTCTTGACATCCACTGACCACTCCTCCCTAACTGATGACCTTCACTACTCGGAGATCTCAATCTGTGGAATGACAAAGAATGGCACCCCGCCCCCTGCTGCATCACATCCTGTAGTCAGAGTAAAGTCTGACATATGGTTCCCTTTCAGGCCTGACAAGAATCTGCCCGCGAAGCGCACCATTGCTATTGTCAAATTGGGCCTGCAGTTTATAGCTCAATAACGGCATCATCACTCACTGTCACCGGCCATCACGCGTTTTACATTAACTCCGATTGTGACATTGATTTATTTCCACAGTCTTTTGGCACAGAAATGCCTCCAGTCAGCACCCGTTTTACAAAAAAAGCACTTTTCAGTATTTCCTTTGTGACTTTTAGTTAAGACCTTACAAACTTTGCAGTCTTTCGTCTCTGTACTTTCTTGTGTCGGACTAGTTGTTGTTTTTTAGTCCCGTGGAGAAATGCTGTTGGCAGCAAGGGAGCATCCTTGTATCCTACAAATGAGTGTGAATGCCAGGACTTTGCTTTCATCTGCTGCTGAATGCCCATAAATAATGCGCGACAGGGCCTGCTCGTTTGACCTCTCAACACAGAGCAAGTCCCCCCAAAAAAACCACTCCTCCTGACACAAGTGTGCAATCAAATTTGGTGCAAAGAGACTGATACAAGGCTTTTCACTTTCAGGAGGGGGGCCTGATTCCAGTTTAGCTCACGCCCACATCCGCACCGGCACGCAGCCTGAAAAGAAATCGATGGCGAAGGTATTATCCATAATTGGGCTCATGGTCTGAACCCACTCTGGTCCACTCTGAACGTTGTGTAAACACCAGCAGAAACGAACAATCAGACAAGTAGCTCCTGTTTGCACAGATGTGGCTCATTGATTTTCCTGAATTTGTTATTCACTGATTGGCGCACTGCTCCAAGAAAACAGGAAGAAAAAAGCAACAAAGAGCAGACAGAAACATGGATGTCAAGAAACAGAGATTAGCATTCCATTATCCTTACAGCAATTACATTATTCTCCAAATCATTAACCATTTTCGAAAGGCTCCTGAGTTGTTGCCAAATCTTTGGTCTAAAATTTTTAAATGTTTCCATTTGTTTTTTGGACTTTGTTGTGCTGCTAAACTCAAATCTCTCTGTGACATGATGAGGCGTTTGTCAGCCCTGAGCTGGGGATGCTGAGCATTTCAGCAATCTATTTATTTTCTCAGAAACTATATGGTGTTTTTTTTTTTATATACATTTTTTTCATTTTCTTGCACAGCGAGACTCCGTGGTGGACGGAAATATGTGGGTAGATGGAGCGATTACAAGGTGAGGATTTGATAAGCTTATATATTGAGAATCAAATCCGGAAACAGCTGGAACTGATGGCTTGGGGAAAAAAAAAAAACAATAATTTCAGCTTGAATAGCCTAACTAAGCATTAACACAGCCTGGGACAGACTCCTGGAGACTGTTCAAATCATAAAAAGAAAGCCTCAGAATAACTTCAGCAGCTCTGATTGGAAGGAAAATATATTCAACATTTGACTTTTTCTTATTACCTGAGGAGACTCGGACAATGCAAATAACATTTCTGCAAACGACTGTCCAAATGCCAAATAAACAGCCTCAATTACTTTATCAATTTAATACAAACCAGCTCAACGGTGCCAAAATTATCGGGATGTTATATTAATCTTCATATCTTAAAAACAAATATCAGCTCATAGGCCCATATCCACAGACGCAGCCAAGCAGACACGCACATACAGTAGTTGAACGCACAATTACTGCGCAGAGCCTACCTTTAAATCGTTGCTCTGTCTGGATTCGGGGTTTGTTTAGATCGTTTCATGCTGTTGTCCCTCTCCTGTTATCGTAGCATGACCAACGGTGCACACTTTTACGCACGCATGTATGACTAAATGCGCCTCGGCCGCGTTTGGGCAGCGAATGTCCAACTCCAAACTAAACGTAGCGTCCACATGAACCAAACACCAGGTCCGATTTGGGGCCTTAACGTAGGAAGTAGTTGCGCGCTTTTGCAGTCACGTGTGTCCTGGTTTTATGTCTAATGTATATTTTAATCTTTTAATTCTTGTGAGGAATAGTAGGAAGCGCTCCTCCTTTTAAGACATTGTAAAATATGTGTGAAATACATATTTAAGGTTTTCCCAGACTGGATTTGTGGTGGGGTATATGGAAGGTAACATTTAACCAGTGTTTGTGGAAACCAGCTGTGTGATCTTTCAATTTTCAAATTGGTAAATGTTTTTTTTCTTTTTGATGACTTAATAAATACTATTTCAACTATTCACTTTTTGCACATCAGAGGGCTGCAGCGCAACAGAAATTAAGTAAAATGAACTCATTCACTCTTCAAAAGAACTCTGCAACAATGCAGAAATGCTAATTATTGTATCTTTTTTTTAATGACATGAAAAAACTACAATCATCAAAAGCCAAAATGAGAAGACAGAAAAGATCCTTTTGTCCCCAGAAAACCCGAAAGTCTGTCCAACTCATCTGAAAGTCTCACTGAGGGACACAAGGCAGAACAGTGGAGGTTTAAATACTGGACTGCGTGATTATGTCTGACAGTAGAAGAAAGAGCCAGAGAGGTCAGCCTTTCACAACTGTCTGGAGGGTCGAACAGGATGGAATTAAAATGACCTCAGGCTGGGTCTGGAGTGGAACAGGGCACACAAGAAAAATACAAATGCATCCAGGAGGACTCACTCCTTGATGGACTTCCTGAGTGATAACATCCAATTTGTAATATACAGATGAAACAGCAGTGAGCAATGCTTCTGGGATGTTCTGGTTAAAGGTTTCTTTTTATGTTTTGGACTTTTTAAGTCTTAGCTCCATTAATCTAAATGCTATAATTCCGATTATTATTGTTGATTATTTTTTTTTTTCAGATGGAGCGCAGACTTACTTAGGTGCCCTGTATAGACTCTCAGTTCAGTTCGTTGTTGTCCATTATTGCCTAAATAAATATTTATGTCTATTTTGAGCTGCATGATACGACTAACGTCAATTGAAGATTAATTTCCTCCCAGCAACTCTGAAGACAGCGTGAGTGATTACACTCTAATTTTTCACTGCAGTTAGGAACGCTACACCTTACATAATAAATACAGGAAAGCAACTTTTGCGAAGCCCTGCTGTGGTTTGCTGTAAAGACCAGATATCCAGTTTGCCTCGCTGACGTAAAAGCAACACAATTTGTCAGTATTTTCCCATCACACGCTGTGCTGGAAATGAGTCTGACGAGTGGTTCATCAATAATCATTCTGTGTGCAATCACTTGATTTACAGTGGTAAATGGTTTTGCTGTAGTTACAGCAACAATGAATCTGAGTAGGGGAGGTGCTCGGCTTTGATCAGCGCTCATGTAGACAAACTCCTTCAAAACAAGGGCTGCATTCTAATCCAAGAGTGAAAAAAATCCCACGAGTTGTGTCAGCAACTGGAGCTGTTTGCCTGGTTTTTAGTGTTCTAGGCACAACCCCGGCGCAGCCTGTAGTCCCATAGCATCAACATGAGAGTACTGTACATAATTAATCATCACGCAAATCCTTTAGAAAGTTTACAACTGCTAAACTGGCTTGAGGATTATTTTGGCACCAAGGCATTGAGAGTCATTACTGCTAATAAAACAGGCAAGGCAGCAAACAAGAGCATGGGGAGTGATCAATGCAAATTACCCATAAGGCCATAGGAGTTAAGAATCAGGTGGGAACTGTGATGGTGTTGGAGGGAGCAGATTTACAGTCACGCACAAATGCAGCAGCAGCAGCAACAGCAGCGATTGAACATCTGCAGCAGAGGTTTCAAATGAGCTAAAGCTAGCCAGTTTCTCCCCATTCCACTGGACACGGACACAACGAGACGATCTGAGCTGATTACGACTCATGTGGCTGATGCCTTCACAGCTGCCAGTTTGCACCGTGAGGTTGTGTCAGAATACTGATCATCCTGTACCAAAACAGACATTAGAAGAAATGATGTGTACTTGTTTTCCATTATAGCAGCTCAAGCATCAAATCCTATTCCTCTGGAATGCTCTTGGTGGGGGAAAGGGGTTTAAGATTGATGTCAGTACTTGATAATGTGGTACGCTGTGGTACTTTGTGGGATTCCCAGTGCTTGCTACTAGTTTCAGGTGCATAATTGCAGCAATGACCCACAGAAAAGGTGTAGAGCTTTTATTGCTTATGTTCTGCAAACTGTAACGTTCAAGTTTTGGGGCAATAATAGTTTAATTAAAACACTGCTTTGAGAAATTTCATTGTTACGGAACTGTTATATTAATGACAGATCCCAACAGTTGGTGTCGTTCCCACCTGTATTTGGTAAATGTAATTGCACCAGTAAAATCATCCCCTGCTGGGGTCTTTATTGTGCACAGTGATGCTGCTTATGACAATTTACAAAAACAGGCAGCATTTGACATTATTTGTAATTCTCACAGCTGTCTGTTTAGTACACTGGTCACATAATGTTGTCAGGCTATGTTGGCTGTATGTTTTTAATAAGCTACTGGTGACATACGAAACAAAACATGAGCTCCTCGGGATTAACGACTCCTTAATATATTCTTAAAAGGAGCAGCGAAGAGGAAGTTGGTGGCATATTAAAATGCAAATGCACTCCAGGGCTATGTTTTTCCTCTGCTGCTATCAGCAATCATCACAGGGAGAATCACTGCTGTGACTTATTCAGAGAAACATGGCATTTAGGGAATAATCGGGCCATCTTTTTTGGCATGTTGTGCAACTTTTCATTGGTTTGGAGCCCTCCCACGCTCATTCGGAGGCTATCTGAGCTGCAGAGCAGGCTCCTTCTTGTCCTCTGGCAAAGCTTTGGTGTGGAGAAAAAAAAAAGGAGCTGAATATTAGCCCATGATGGAAACCCATATCAAAGTGGTTTAAATTTCAAATGGAGTGCAGAGCCTCAGGTTTCCTTCTATGTCACTCTTTTTGAAGTATATTGTTTCATGCTGGCTCATAATGATCACCTAATCTGGAAAACACTCACGCAAGCACAAAGTGAGATTGGATGGAGACAGTCCGAGGCTTTTTAGACAACAATCTCAGCGGTGGTACTCATGGGAGATGCCTTTACTTTCTGCAGGAGGGTGTGGTAAATGCAGTTTATCACTGTGCCAAATACATTTCCAAGATTATTTTCTTTCCCAGTTGACTGTGGCGTCACCCCCCACCGGCCCGCCGACCCATCCCACTGGACTGAATATTATATCCAGACAGTTTGTGCTGCATAATTTAACTCCATCTGTGAAGAATGAAGGCGTGAAGAAACTGGTCTCCTGCGTTGTTGGTGTTACTTTTCATGTTGTGGCTGGGTAGTAAAAAAAAAATTACTCATCAATGAGTAATTTTATTGCTTTCAAGGTAAAGAGAGGTGGGAAATGTCAAAGATGTGACCCTGTGAGAGGATTTCTCTGGAAATACGTGGTCATTATCCTGAATCCTGAAGATATCCTCCCACGGGGAAAAAAATAAATAAAGTAATAAAGCCAAGGGGAGGTGAGGACAGAAATTAAGGTCGTGATGGCCGACATGGAGGAGTCACAATTTAGAGACTGCAGGTCTGATTAACAGATGCCCTTAACTTGTCATTTATTCATCAAGTGGCCTTTGCTGAAAGTTCCTCAGATATTTTCAACTTAGGGCTGGAGCTGCAAGGGGAAAATGTGTGTGTATGTGTGTGTGTGTGTGTGTGTGCATCAACAGTGGATGTGCAACACCTGAATAACAATGTTGACAGGTCTTTCAGCACCAGGAACTGACAGGAAGCGGAGAAAGCACTTGTCTGATGCGTTCCAGTAGGGGATGTGTAATTATACCAGCCACTGCATCTGAAGCTGCACCGTGAGGTGTTGAAAGCCTGAGACATAATCTCACAGCAGCTCTAATTTCATTTTTGGAAGTGTCATGTCGGAGTTGTTGGACTCATCGCCGGCTGGGATCCCCCCTTCCCATCTAACCACGACCTGTCAGCTCCCATATCGCTGCTGCAGAATCAGATGAGGCCTCTCACCCTCAGAGTATCATGGGAGCCCTGTTAGTGTCTCGTCGATGTCAGCTTGTCACCTGCATGTACCCCACCCCATCACGCCGCCCTATTGTTTTATTCTCCCATTTTCCTTTTCATTTCCCCTGCATGTTTTTAAGATGGGCCAAATGTGTAGGCAGGTGACCTCCAGGCGCTGCCCTCTGACTCAGTCACACAGCTTTTATTACCTTGCCTCTGTTCAATCCTACGCTTTCTCCATCCACCATTTTTATTCCTGCTCTATTTAATCGCATATCCAGCAGCATCCTTGCTTTGAGGTCACAGTCTGCGACAGCAGCAATGCTGAAAGCTTTGCCTTATCTTCCTGCTCATGCTAAATCAGCTTTGTGAGATTCAGGAAATAGATGGAGGAGGTAGGTTAAGATCTGCTCAAAATTCTCCAAAGATGACCTAAAACAAGAGCAACAGAGCTAAAACGGAGATCAGGTATTCAGATACTCTCCATCTACTGGACATTTTGTCCCCTGTGTGGACAAAGCAGTCTGCAATGATCGTTTAAAACCACAGAAGTCAAACATTTGACTTTGACTTAAAGCGAGAAATTGATTAAAAGTTTTGAAAACCAAGCAACTTTCAGGCAATGAAACGTGTGTTGCTTTTAATATTCACGTTAACTCCCACTAGACCGTCATGCACCGTTGCCGTGTTAATGTCACCTTTATTTAACATCGCAGCAGTAATCAGTCTCATTAGCACCAGAAATGAAGGTCAAATAAAATCTAAAGTTAACAGCATAATATTATTTATTAGCATATTTCTCTGAGTGTTGAGTGCTAAAGTAAGGTGAGTGTGTCTGATTTGTCCAGAGTGAGGAATTTTTAGCTGTGGGACTTTGCCTGCATCACACACTCTTTGAACCGAAGTGTGAAGCCAGAGAGCGCAGAAAGTTTGACTCTCACTTTCCCGACCTTTCTCACTTTTCTTTTGGTTTTTCCGTGTGCAGAGTCTTCCCTTAAAAGTTGTCCTGATGAATACCGAAGGCAGGCTGCACTAGCAGCGACAGCAGTGGCAGCAGTGGGAGGTGCTTAACAAAGTCTTGTTTGCAGGGTTCTCTATGATGGGTAGGCAGTATGCTCACAGAGGCTGAAGGAAATGTGCAGGATGCTAGCTCACTTCCTCTCCTAACGGGCTGTGCATGGAAATGAGCATGTCCTGATTGGCCAGAGTCCAAGTTCCTGCCGATGTCACCGGAATGATCCCGATCATTATCTAACTTTGCTCCAGGGTCAACACCAACAACGCTGTCCTCGCTGTTTTCCTAAATTGTTGCTAATTTTTCCTGTTCCTCTGCCTCAGTGTGATTCCTCTCTGGAGATTGTATGCTATCAGCTGATGTCAATGGCAGTAGAATGTGGATGAATTGGTGGGGGCGGGACGCATCAAAGCAGCCTGTCCTGCTGTTGATCAAGGGAGAAATCCTGCAAGTGGCTGCCTGGCTGTCTCAGGAGTGTCATGGCCAGAGGCAAAGGATCCACAAGGAGGGCTGAATGATCCTTTCTGGGTGGGGCCTTGTACACCATGTGGATTTTATTTCTGGCTCTGTATGAGTAATGTTGTTATTAATGTATTGCAAGAAAAAGAAAGAGCAAGGGGGAAGGGAAGGTTGTATTGGGTTTTAGATATGGGGATATTTCCCCTGTGTGGACGTTCATATCCATTACCTGAAGTGCTTGGCAGTGGCACAAATGGAGATCCCAGTCACTCCTCATCATAACTCTGACATCCAGTATTAAAAATACATCCCAGCTTGATTGAATGTTTGATGGTGTTGTTCTTTGACTGATCTACAAGCCTGGCAGCTGCAGATAAATTGTGCCACACGGCAGTTTTGTTTTTTATTTTTTCCAAGGCAAATGAAAAGCAATGGCTTCTCAGATGTTTTTTTCTTCTCCATGTCTGTATCCTTATACACACAACGTCACACCCCTGCAGGCAAAGAAAAGGTGTGAGTCTGATTGTAGTGTGACTCACAGATCTTGTCCAGCAGTCTCATACTAGCTGCTCTTCTTCCCTTCCATTATTTCTGCATTGAGCTATCTAATCATGGACTCCAGGGGCAGAACCTGTCATGAACTGCTGCTGTCTCTCCCATATCAAACAGGAAAACAGTCGATAGAACATCAGAAAATTAAGTGCTGATAGCTGCTGTATCAGATATGAGCCATCACGCATTCAGCACTTAGTTCCAGTTGTGATCTAAATTAGGCATGATGAAAAATGGCTGCAGCCTTTTAGAAGCGAGTTTTCCGAGGGGACAGGAAGCTGTCTCTCCTCCCAAGGCTCTCCCTGGACACTTTGCTTCAAGTGTCCAGATCAAATGAAAACTAAATCACTCTGCAGCGGGACGAATATGATGCATGATTAAAGGGGATGAGCTGGTGACAGTGGCGGTGTTGGGGTAGGTACTGTTACAGTTTATTTGGACCCAAAATGCAGATACGCGCAGGCGCTCAAAGAACAAAAAACCCTTTATTGGGTGTACAAAAGGGGAAACAGAGAACGCTTCGGATCGAGGAAAAAAAAACAATGATCCCAAACTCAAAAAGTCCAAACTCTTCACAGGGAGGCTCCACTGTGGGGTGTCCAGAAACCAGAACTCAGACTTACTTTCAGGGATGTGGCAACCTTGGGACCGGGGGAAAAATAACACTTATGAGTCAAAAACCAGAGAACACAGCAAACCCTCAGTCTGAGATAGCCTGGTACCACTCTGCAGGTGAGACAAAGATCCAACACTGGAGCATGGGTGCAGCTGCCTTATATTTGCCTCTGATTGCTGATGAGCCACAGGTGCGCCCCGTCACCAATGAAGACCCAGGATGCCACGCTCCCTAGTGGACAAAACAAGAACACAAAGCAAACACCAGAACCCAAAAAATGCAGAACCTAACAGGTAGTGTAATATAAACTGTAACTGGGTGGGGCTGAACAGTGAGTTTTTAATTATCTGTGTAGTCCATATATTAACAACCATGCCAATGTTTTTAAATGAGTCATTTTTATTAAACTAAATTGCATAAATGATGAATAAATAGCACACTGCTGCACATAAAGAGTTAGCAAATACAGTCAGTGGGCAGAGAAGAAAGCATCCAACTAATCAGAATGTGTGTAATCAACAAGTACGTGAGCAACAGTGTGGCTGCAGAGCTGAGGGAGGAAGACTCATTTGTATGGAGCAGAGCGACTTTATAAGATGTTGACATTTACATTAACTTATTGAATCGGGCCCTAATGGTGCTAAACACAGGAATTATGCAGGAGAGGCTGGTGCTCTGCTCTCATACTTTCACATCAATATTTAAGATTCTTGTTATCAGGGTGATTTTGTAGGATTTGTATGAGGAAATGAATCATACACATTTACTTGAAGAGCTTTCCACTGCTGAGATCTGTTTTATGCAGTTGCAGCTTAAATCTGCAGCAAATATATATGTAATATATTTCAATTAAAAGGTTTAAGCACCATCCATCCATCCATCCATCCATCCATCCATTTTCAGCCGTGTCATCCGTGCCATTTTCTGGTTTAAGCACCAATTATGCATTTTTTTACACTTATGCCTTTCCTGAACTCCTTGCTTGGAGTCATTTTTACATGTTTGCTCCATGTTTTTTGAGTTTTTTTTTCCCTGGGTCCTCTTCTTCTGCATTGACAACATGCTAGAGTGATTTTCTTGTCAGTTCTATTGATCAAAGCACTCACCCACAACCTGGATCCAGTCACTTGGCATGGCGCCACAGTGAAGAGTCTCACTGTACATTTGCAAGGATCAATAAAGTTCCATCTTCTTTTGTAACTGGAGTGATCAGCCACTGAGTCGTCACAGTGTGACAGCAATGCAACTTAATAACAAAAGAAAAGCACAAAAGCCACAAAGAGGAAGATGAGTTTGATAATAAACTGCGGATGAGTAAAACTCCAGAAAAAGGAAGAAAAACCCTACCCTACCCTAGGAAAGCAATCTAAAATTCTGTAGGAAAGCTTGGACCAGAGGAAAAATTCTACTGCACCAGCATCTCTGCTCAGAGGGTTCAAACTGATAATGGAGTTCACCACAAAGGCTGAAGATCAAGGACAACCTACACTGGTCTCCTTAAAAGGATCTCATGCTGTGCACTTTACCATTCTCATATTTCTATAATTATTTGTGTCCGGTTCTTTTAAGTGCAACTATTTTGGTGGAGTGACTGCCGAAAAGTAACAGCAATGCTCCTATTTGAATGGTGTCTTCCATTGATGCAGACAGCCTGGTGGGTGGTGATTTACACAGGGTATCAAATTCAACTTGGCAGTTGTTGAAAAAATAAACAGTGCACACTTTAATTAACTCTGCAGAAGAAAGAGTATGACTGAGTCAATATTTATCATGTCTGCTTACAGAAGCCCACACTGGCTGCCCCCAACAGGCCTCATGCTAATTACCTGCAGGCCAACAGACACCCTACACAGAAACAATGACGCTCACAGATTGCTACATTTCAGCAGTCACATTATGGAAGTTACAAACAAACATACCTGATTGGTTAATTGGCCCTACAATATAGACCGAGGCATAATGACAGAAGTATGATTCCATAAACTGATGCAGGCAAAGTGAAAGAGGTTTGTGAGAGCTCAGAGACAAGCCTTGAGCTCAGAGAACAGTCAGTGATTTCCTCCTTGCTACTGTTGAAGAACCGATGAGCAGATTTCAAATTTACAGTAGATGAGGTAGCGTTCAGCAGCAGCAGCAGCAGCCAGATTATGAAACCTCTCCTGCTTACTTCCGGAAATCGTTTCTGAGTTTCCTGCAGTCCGTTGCAATTTTCCACCACACGTTTCCATCAGTGCTGCAGACTGACAAATATATGCACAAGAATTTGTAGCGAAATGCCACACTGGACCCTCATAGGTGGATAAAAGAGGATAAGTTGTTGAAGGATGCATTTATCTACCCAGCTTTGCATTACAGACGCAGCCACCCTGCAGTAGATTGGTCTTTTATAGTGAGGGATCTCGCCTTATCCACTGCTGAAACATAAAGTACATCTTTGAGGGATATGATATGAGATGGTTTCAGGCCAAGCTTGGTGTAAATGTTTCAGATTTGACTGTGAAGGTTGAAGAGTCGGGGTCATTTCAATAATTTGATTACACTGCTGTTTTTTTTTTTTGTTTTTGTTTTTTTTGTTTTTCTCTTTTTTGGGGGGTTAGCTGGCAAAGCTCTTAATCCTGCACCAGCCATGGAATGTTAATGAGTCGCCTACCTTGTTGTGTTTGCAGATAAGAGAGAGGGAGGAACCATTTTGGTTTGTTTGGCAGGCAAGAACAGCAGACTCCAGCACAGCTGACACAACTACACACACAACTCTAATGCAAGGCTGAGCTCTTTAGGGTATTTTACCAACCGAATCATAATGGCCTCCAGCTGTTTCACATATGTACAGTGATAATTCATGAGCAATTAATGAGACAATGTGACCCCAGCAGATAGAAAAAGGGCCTCACTCTCTCATTAGTTATCTGCTTCCCAGTGCTGCTTAAAGAGCAGAAATGGAGCTTATATTACTCACTGGGGTATCCAGTTTAAGTGTTTGAACAAATCATTGCTTCAGATGCAGGAAGTAGAAAACCCTGATATCCAATTTATGGCAGACGCATTTTCACAAATGTAAACGTAATTTATCATCACACTGAAAGTACTGTATGGTTATCTCATCTGAGCTAAACTATGCAGCCGGATTGTTCAGATTGTTCTCATGGCAGATTTTGACACCGTGACCTGCTGGGACTAAAATTAATCTGCCTTTCTCGATTTTGACAAGTTTGAAGAATATGATAATTATCCTTCAGTTATGTTATGTTATATCTAATGTATCATGTGTAATTAGTAAAAATAAAATGTTGTGACTCCCAGTTGCAGCAATTTTAAAATGTAGTCAAAATTCCTGAACTCGGCTCGTAAACCGACACACCAGATGGGCGTCCAGAGCATCATTCTGCAAAAGTTACATTTTCATAAGTTTAGACAGCAGCGGGATTTCACACTTAGTTCATTTATATTCACTGTGAATCTGCGAGACATGCCAGCTAAAGAATTTCTTTCTAAAATATTCATCACAGTCCCGCAGAGACTGAGCCATTGAGGAGCTGGCTCAACAGAGACAGAGGAAGTATCGCAGCTAAATTCACTCAGGGAAAACATTTTGCACTTCCAAACAAGTTGTAATTATAGCAACTGAAGAGCTGCTTCCTCCCATGACTGTTTTTCCACCAGAATATAGACAAAAAATGGATCTTATTTCCATTCAATTAGACAAGGTTTGCACTACCTTTACACAATAAAATATACTGATGTTAGTCAACCTTTAAAAATGTGATTGTTTTTTTTTCTTTAAACTCTTTATGTAGAAAACCAGAGATGCTTATGTGACACAGTGAATGAATGTTTGGAGCTCGATTTGGATGTCTAATGTCATTTGTGGTACAGATCTGAGGCAAAAGATGCATGAGAACTCATTTTTCTTGTGGGTCTGAATTACACATGTGCTGCCAAATTAGATCCCTAGGCATTCAAATCTCCCAGCATGGCAATACATAAATCTTAGATAATTAACCTGAGGAAGGAAAAAAAAAAAGCTTTGTTGGTGCTGGTGTCAAGAAGACGAGAAATAAAAGGAAAAACATGCAACATGGTAACAATAACTGTTATTTTAGGATATTTTTTGGTCCACTATGAAAGGACCTCATGACCTCTTGGTCAGACTTAAACAAGGCCTAACAGTCCTGTTTTCTTCCTGTTAAACCACGGTGACTCCAGCCAAATCTGCAAGCCTCTGTGACATAAAAGCGTGATAAACATCCTGCTCCGGGGACTTCACATGCAGAATAATGACGTGAATATAATAAAAGCTTGGCCATAATCAATGACCAGCCTTAATGTGCAGGTGGAAGAGCCCTGTGGGTCCTGCAGTGAAAAATGATCCCTAACATGACAGTACATCTCCATTTGCAATCTCCTTTGTTCACCGCTGCAATAAACGGGATAACCTGAGCTGCAGTCGCACCGAGATAGGAGCCTCCAAAATTAATGCATAATTTGGTGGATTAATTTTGCTCAGGAGATGCTCAGCAGGCTGTGTGAGGGAGGAAAGTGTGAAAGAGCACGGCTGCCTGACATTAGCTCCAGCTGGTACAGTCCTGCTGTGAAATTTTGCCCACACGTTGCAAGAAGACTTTAAAACTACATTTTGTTTTTTTTTTTTGTATTGACCGTTACTCCTTGGTATACTTATTTCTACCATTTTTGAACCACATCAGTGTTGACAAAATTTCAAATGATAGACAACCCTTGGGTGGGTGGATTGCCATGCACCCATTACTGCCCTCTGCTGGTGTGGTGAGTATCTGCCTCTTTCATAGGCAGGTTAAAGGTCACTCAAAATCTTGCTCCTGTCCAAAATCTGTTTCAGATTTTAATGCAGTCAATTCTCATGAACAAAATTTTCTGCCTTTACCATAAAAATCAATAATAACTCATTAAGTTCTATCATCAGTTCAATATTCACTATTTAAGCCTTTTCCAGAATAAGTAATTGGAATATTTTTGGCAAAATCATAGTTTCCTCACTTAGCAAACTAATTCAGGTAACCCTGCTCTGCTGTTGGCATTTGAATGTTAATTAGAGGCACACATCTCTCTCTCTCTCTCTCTCTCTCCCATGTCAGTCATGAAACACTCTTTGATGACAATAATTTGCATCTTTTTGTTGAGTGACTTATAAAATGTCACAGCTGCCTCCCTGATGGCCCTCTACACGCCCATGTTCGTGCACCCAGGGCAGTGGGAATGTTTGCTGTCAGAGGTGCTATGTTGCACACTCCCAGATACTTTTAAAATATACAGTCAGACTGAAGAATTTAACAGTACTGAACTGAATGTCACCGATCTGAAGTGATCACACTGTCATCATTTCTTTCCACGCTGAGATGAAAATACATTCATGTTCATTAATTTGTGTAATGTGCTGCTATCTGTGCATGTGTCATCTGTTCACTGAAACTGTCTGTCTGACAGCGGGACTACCAGGCCGTGGACAAGTCTCTGTCCCTACTACAAGGAACCTATAAGGTTCCTCATCTTTCTAAGCAGATGTCAAATCCAATTCCATACCCACTACGTGACTGATTTTATCTTCCTTTGCAGGTTCAATTAAATATTTAAAGGTCACATTGTTTTTTTTTTTTAACCACAAAAAATAGCTGAAATCATTTATAAGTCAACAGTAAGATATTGGACTGCCTAACTGATCAGTCCAGCCCGTTATTCTGTTCTACTTTTGGTAGGACAGAAACAAAACAGAAACAGAAAAACAGAAACAAAAACACTTTTGGTGAAATCTTATCTCAAGTCTTCACTGTTTATCAATTTAAATGTCCATGACACAGTCTGTGTCATGGACACAGATATCCTCATCCTAATCTGTCACATATTATCAGCTACATGCCTCTTCTGTTAGAGGAATGAACACTTTATTAGGCCACCACCACTCAGGTCCTTTAATTTTAGAAGGCTAAAGCTTCTGGTTTTACAAGATGATTTTATTGATCCACGAAAGCATCCTCAATAAACTGAACTGACCATGTTTGATATAAATCATAATTTGTCCTGTGCTGCCCTGTGGGTGGCCGACGGTGGTCGAGGTGACTTTTATAAGTGTGATTGGTGGAATTGACTTGTTGATGACCAACATGCTCTATATTGATCCACAGGCCTTTGATCATAATGATATTTTACTTCTGAAGCATAGTTTGGGCCCAGACAGGTGGAGAATGTATAGATTTCCAATATAATCAATAAAACCGTGTGGAATTGTCTCCTTCTATTCTCCATCTGAATGCGAGACAGAGAGAGAGAGAAAAGGCATTGTTCTGTTACATGGAAGAGCAGAAAACCTCTTAAACTTTAATTCATGACACATTGATATTCCGACAAACACTTAGAACTTATTTCTGCCCAGATTTACACAGATCCCAATGTGGTCCCCAAAACTGTTCAGTTTAGTCATTACACGCGCAGATGACATTATAATGCAGCACAAGTCTAAATCTCTCAGTGGGAAATATTCTCCAAGGTACGATTTCAACTTTTTTGAAGAAAAACTAAAAAATAAAGGCAAAAAGGGAGAGAGAGGAACAAAGTTTGGGTCTCATGAATGCAGATGGCAGTGAAACAGTAGCAAAGTGTTGCTGTTAGCCTGTGCAAAACCCTGAGAACAAAAGCATGAGCATCCATCAGGCTGCCGTTGAATGGCACTCCCTCTGGGGAGCTAGGGCAAACAGGCCTCTCCCGTCTTTGTTTCTGCTGCAGCACTCGCTCATAATAAGGATCAGCCCTCCTAGCTATCCGACTGTGTGCACACGGAGTAAACAATTACCATTTTTTTTCATGCTAGGGAAAATGCAGAAAAGCTTCAGTTGTTATTCAGCTCGCACCTCATACTGTCGATTTAAAAGAGAGGAGGACTACTGGAACATTTCCCTGACCTTGCTGGCAGAGATCTCTGGAGCTCTTTCATGTCTGGGCAACGACAGGAGCTGTTACGTCCACGGGATACTGTCACAGGTTAACTGCGAATTTGAGTCTTCAGCCCAACCCTGACCAAATGACACTTGGAGCTAAAATACCAATTAAATTAACAGTGGGGGCAGCAAGATGAGCAGGAAGAGTGTGGAGCAGGTTTGCTGAGCACACTCAGGATGGTCGTGGGAGTGAGTGATGGGAATGACAACAAAGGCTGTTTTAAGTGAATTAGGCAGCAAGCGCTTCTTTACTCCTCACTGCAGGGTGCCTTCCTGTTGTCAGAGACTATCTCCCAAGCAAAAGGTTGCACTCTAATAACCAGTCTCTGCAGGAGTTTAGAAGTTTGATTATTAGTCAGTCATCAGCGGAGTACTCCAGCAAAGATAAACCCCAACCTGCCTCCCCTAATTTAACTCACCCTTAAACAACACTATACAGTTCTAGAAGGCTTAGTGGATATTGAAGGACAGTTTTACTGACCACTTACTAACTCGCTCTTCTTTTTAATTGACAGATCCCCTTTAACTTGCATCACCCAATCTGAAAGTGTATTCACTGCTTCTCACACACCCACTGGAGAATTACACAGGCATCTTCAATATGTAGCTGTCACTCACGGCACTCCTTGTGATCTTCGGCTTATCTCCTCTTGTTTAGCGGCTGCATTTTGACTCCCACTGGAGATATACGAAGATAAGAAAAAAAGATTCTCTAGACTTCTCATACTTATTAGAGCAGCACATACAGCAAATTTCATTGATAAAGAGTAATTTAGATCATCCAGATACAGATGGAGTTAACCATCCAGCCACCCACCCATCAGTCCATTGCAGAAGCATCATGACCTCATGTCCTATTCAAGCTGAATTTCGTTCATTTAGATAACAAATAATACACTTTCAGAGAATACTGTTGGCTCAATTAACTCTTCTCGTCAAAGCTTTTAACTTTTCATTTTATCTGTTATTGTACCTTCCTGAAGCAGGTGTACTGTGTGATATATCAGTTCCCATCACTGTGGGTGAACAAGTTATACTTCTGCATGACCAGTGGACTATTTCAGTCCTTAAAATTGAATAATTTCCACTTGATTGTTTAGAAATCAGACATCTTTTTTGTTGCAGTGGAAATTCTATTTGCACATTTCTTATATGTATAATAGGTTTGTTTTCACTTAAAGATTCTCTGATTTTTTTAAAAAACATGAAATACTAGCACCTCCTGTGCAGTTGTCCCCGGATTTATCACAAGGTCGGTGGCCCACTGCCATATACGTGTCTCCTTTCCATTAGTTCTGCCTTAGAGCTCAGCTGAAAAAGATAGAAAAACAGATGTACCTTCTCTGCAAAGGTTGAATCATGAATTGCAGAAATTGTCTCCTAGCTGTGACAGGACTCTCATGGGTTTCCCATTATCTTCACTGAGCTGACGGTTTCAAACTCAGCCAGTTTTCCTGCTCCGACCAGGTGGCTGAAAGGAAGACAAGAAAATAGGAGCAAGAGGAGATAGTAATGTAGTCAAGAACCACTTTGACCATATTAGCGAGCAGTTATTTGAAAATTTCTGCCCACACAGTCCACCAGGAGCACTGTGGGAATGAGAGGTAAGGACAGATGCTCTTTTAAAGTTCTGATGCTGAACAGGAGTTTGTCACAAGGAATGACATGACATGTTTGACTTAGCAAGGTTGGATTTAGTCGATAACAAGGCCTCAGGCTGCATGTTTCCCTGCAAAAACACTAAAAGAAAGTCTCACTTCTTCCCTCAACCTCAGAATCAGATTGTTGTTATCACAAGGAGCTGAAAGCTGGGAGATGGAGGCATTCTCTCTTCGGGCACCTGCCAGTGTAAGCTGCCATCAGGAGAATGATCTTGCAGGTATTACCTGAGATCTGTACCGCATCCAAAGACACGAGAGCCTTCACATCCTTGGCTCCCTGCAGTCGCTGTCAGTATTTTTTTCAAGCTCAAAATGATGGAATAAAAAGAGGGAGACAAATTAAATGAATTTGTTGTATGTCAACTGAATTAATCAAGGTAATTGCTGAAAATTGATGGTATAGTACTTAAAAGGTGAAAGAAAAGATCTTAGATTATAGGGCACACAGAGGTTGGTAGACTTTTATATAATAAAAATAACCTGATTCACTGCTACATCACAGTAATGATTAGAATTACTGGCTTCTTGTCAAGCGCCCTTAAATATTGTAAATGTGCAAATAATAGCTGTTGTTGCCAATAAGTACATGCAGTTGGCTTTTGTTCACTGGATGTGTTGGAGTTTTTGGTTAACAGAGCTTTTGAGACCATTCTGCCTCCATTAGGTAAAATTATTTCTCCAACAGGGCTTTAGTTCTGAGAGTCTGAACTCTTCCTGAGCTTCTCCTCAGAGTTAGAGCATGTCTGTGGACTGACGGTTTCCTTGTGAGAAAAACACAGATATCTTTGTGGCTCCGGAACATGGCTCAACCCTTTAAACTCCCCATCATCAACAGTCTGTTGATGTCTGTTCTTGAACAGTAGGCAGATTAGCAAGCTGTCAGCCTCCAAAGGCAAGATCGCCTCAAAATTTTAAGCTGGGTCTGCAGCATCATTTTTCATTTCACAGACGTTTTATTCAACAAACCTCATAGACTTACATGATGATTATGATCTCTGCTGGCCACAGTCCTGCCTTAGTGTGGTAATCATAATTCTAACCTTACAAAATTTTGTTTTGGGAAAAAATCGAATATCTGTGTAGCTTAAGTTGATATTAGTGGCTGAAAGACCGAGAGCAGACACAGTCATCAGGCCATCTTAGGTCCCACATTAGTGCAACTGCAGAAAAGGATGCCAGTGGGAAAAGCTCTGAAGGGAAAAAATGTGAGTGCCTTCAGAATAAGATGCAATTAAATTAAATTTTATTGTAATCATTTGCAACAGTTCTGGTTTACGTAAATTGTGTTGATACTATTAAAGACGTGGCTGTCTGCTCTACAACAACAACACCAAAAATGAGAACTGGGAGACAGCAAAGTAAATCCACTCATTTCTTAGCGGGGATCAGCAGAGATGCAGATGAGCTGTGTTAAAAAAAAGAAAAAAAAAAAAAAAGAGAAGCAAATATCTTAAAGACAGGATTAATTTAGATTTTCTGCCATCTGCACCAGGCGAGAAGAAGAATCAGTGGGGAACATGCACGCTGGCTTCTGGATAACTGTAACAGGTGTGGTATAGACCCAAATGCAGTACAGTGCACAGGATTGCAGAGAGGTTCTTTTATTCTGTCTTATTGAAAACAGCTAGCAAGGTACAGTCTTTAATGATGCAGGGAAAAGCAGGCAGATATCTGGCAGGAGTCGGTAATTGGGTGGAAGACCCAGAGTGAGTATGGCTGAAGCTCTATTTGGACAAAAAAAAAAAACAAAAGGTAGCAGATCAAAAATGGTACCATAAACTCACAAAACTCAGGTAGGTCTATACTGGACAGTCTCAATTTACAAAGCCAATCTGGCGCTGCGTGCGTGTGGAGCTGGTGGCTTTATGCTGCGGCTGATTGCTGGGAAAGAGCGACTGGTGTGCTGATGGGCTGAGAGGGAGCAGGTGTGGTGTAAACAATGGAAAAATAGAGTCCAGGGTGAGACCTAGTGCAGCCTATGACAATAAGTCAAAATCTCACAGAATTCTATTTAAATAATGCTTTTGGTAGGGTATAAAAAACTGAATGAAGTAAAAATATTGCTGGATTCAGATCCCTGATGATGTTCTCATGTGTCACCTTTTTCCCCTCCTTATTGTGAACATAAGTTCAACCTTCTAGAAAAAAAAGAGGTATGTTGCAGAGCTGAGCAGAAAGCGAATTCCTTCATTGTATTTTAAAGTGGCAGCACAGCCAACCTGACTTCACAGATCACATATCAGACTGGGCAAGAGCGAGCAAACCGTGGGGGAAATATACCTTCAAAACAGAGCAATATCCGCAAGATCACACACCTGCTGCACTAAATCTATTCAAGATGAATAGTTTGTCTTTGTCCAAATGGAAACAGTTTGTAAGCTGCTTTGATTTATTCTGGAGCAGGAAACAATGAATTCCCTTATTTTATTTCAAACTCCTGAGTCCTGCCCCCTTTCGAGTGATGGCCCCCGTTTGATCTTCATCTCAGTGGAGATGTTTTTTTTTTTTCTTGTAGATTCAGGATTGTTTTGCCCGATATTTTATCTACTTTCTGCTTTCACATCAACACAGCTTTGATCCTTTTGGGTTTACCCAGAAATCAACGGATGATGAGGTTTATAAGAACTGAAGAACTTCCAAACTGTTTTTGCATGAAAAGATATTTATACTATTGTAAGGATTAAGAATGTCCTGTTCAAACCACAATTTACCTTACAGCATTTTCTATTCTTACATTCACCTTGAAAAAGAAAAAACAAAGATTATAGCAACAGGTAGCAAAGGTATGGTCTGTGTGGTCTTAAATATATTACTTTTTACATTAATGCACTGCCATCTCTACTGTATTAAAATGCTGCCCTTTTCTCATCAAGATAATTACTTGCTGTGGATAATATATTTGTCCTTTGCCCTTCTCCTTCAGAGGAAGTTGATACCGTCCTTAATGCTCCGACTTTATTGGATCATGAATTTTCAGCTGTAATTGTGCATGCCATTTTTTAATTAGCAGATTATTATAGGAGGTGGTTTTGCAGATGTGCGTTGCACTCCCACGCTTGTTAATACGTGCACCATGATAGATGACACCTTATTTGTGCTGGAACATTTTTTGTGAGGTGGGAAATGACAATAACCCTGAGACTACTCACATGAAGCTCTCACGCTTGAGTGAAAGTTAGAATATACCAGAAAATTACTTTGAATGAAATACTGAAAAAAAGTGTTTGCAGAGCATAAGTTATATGCATGTAAGGGATGGTATTGCTTCTAAAATTTAGAACAATTGTAAAACTTACATTTCCTGTCATATGCTGTTCTGAGAAAAAGACAATTTGTTTTTGAGACAAAGATGAACATGCATGTCACGTGATGCTTCTTATTAATAACAAATGAAACAAAAAGACCATACTGAGATTGTTAAAGCATGATTTACAAAGGTAACTATGGTTTCAGTCTCTGTCTTGAAATTGCATAACCTTGTTACGAGCGTTGTGTAAAGGACCCAAATGCAGGTATGAGGCAGGCTCTCAACAGAAAAACAACCCTTTATTGGGTGTACACGGGGAAACAGAAAGTGCTCCAGTGGAGGAAAAACAAATCCAAGTCCATGTAAAACTCAAAGTCCAACCTCTTCACGGGGAGGCTCCACTGCAGGGTGTCCAAAGACTCGAACTCAGACTCTTCTCAATGGCCGTGCAACTACTCTGCAGGAGAAGAAACAACAAGAACAAACAATCCAGTATTGGGGACCAGCTGGCAGCCTCCCTAAATCAGCCGCTGATGAGCTGAACAGCGACAGGTGTGGAGTCATGGCTGGATCCCCGGAACCTGCGCCCTCTGCAGGGAGAACACAGGACAAGCCGCACACCCAATAAAGGGCCGGCAAGCCAGACCCTAACAAACCTTGTTGATTTAACAGTTGGGCTTGTAATAAAAAGTATTGAGCACAATATCAGTTCGCTGAGTCCATCTGTTATTGTCAAACCTTGTAATCAGGTAGCTGAAATAAAACCAGCTCAACTATGAACTAGTTTTGAATATGTTGACTCTGACCTCCAGCAGTGCTGTTGACATCTTAATTAAAAATTCCGGGCTGTAACAAGGCTGCACTGAAATGTGATTTGTGATCTAACAGACTAAAATTATTCACACCTGCTCTGGTGTGAATACCGCATGTCCAGTTTAAAGAGTTTTGCAACTTTGTATGGATTGGACTGTTACATTAAAACAGATGTGAATATCAGATCTGATCATCTGTAGCTGCTCTCATTACCTCTCTAACTACTGATAAGTGTGGCGTTGATGTTTATTTACCTTTTATTATCTGATTAAAGGGAAATGAGATGTGTCATGAACTGTAGGATTAGCTTCTCTCCAGTTCGACTCAGCCTTTGCCACAGCTTTATTACCTACTGACTACAAAGCATTTCATGTCTCTGGTGCCTCATAATATGATCACTGGCCCCTGGTAGTCAATGTCTGTGAGTATTTGTGTGTGGTTTTGTGTAAGAGCCATGGCTTTATTGCTCATTAATGCTCTCCTCTGAGAGATGCAATGACAGTAAACACAGTCTCGGCGGCAGAAAGCAAAGCACTTCCTTCCCTTCCCCGCGCACCATGATGGCGGGATCGATGAACTGTGGGGCCAGGGTGATGACCACAGGGCCACTCATCACATCAGGCAGCTGATAACGTGGAAGGATGCAATTGTGACCAGCTGAATGGGTTTTTAATTTGAGCTTTTTATTGGAAAGACCACTGTAGTATTGCCCTGCAGGATCTACCTCTCAGCCGGGTTTAGACTGACCTTGGAGCACCAAGGTTGAGGTTTCTTTGTCAAGCATTCTCTGATTCCCACGGAGGAGCTCAGGACACAGTCAAGTAATTGTTTGCTTCAGGTGCTTTGACTCACATTCAGATTTAATTTATAGCTGCCAGATTTCAGCAGTGTGAGAGCTGCAGAAGTTACATATTTCCTATGACCTCATTTAAAGCACAAAGATAGGAAAATTTCTTAAACCTGGTCTGAACATTTGGCCAAATTGTGTTAAATATATTCAAGATGCCCCCAAATTAAACACTCATGTTGTGATTACAACGTAGATTTTGAGATTTTTTTTCTAGAGGATAGGAAGTATTAGGTTAACCTTAAAGGAATTACAAGTACTTTTACACATAATTAGCTGAGCAGTTTCAGTTTCATGGATTCCATGACAAATGAAGGAGATAACGTGTGTAATGTGATTATGATTCTAAGTTGAACTATTTTTATTTTCATACCTATTAAAGTTGTTTCCTTTTTACCAGGTCATGTTTCATACTTTCTGTTGTATTGTTTTTTTGTTTTTATTGTATTGTCTGTTGTTTGACCTGTTTCACATATGACTAAAATTAGCTTTGAAGAGAAACTTTTAATTAAAAAAGTTAAAAAAGGGAATAAAGAGACGAGTGATGAGTCATTCAGTTAGTTACAAAATATAAAATTACATTAAAAGGAATGCTATCAGTAGCACTAACACTACAAAGGTCTTTTCAGCTTGCAGAGTGTATCTTTTGTATACACGGTCATGCAATTTGCTCACTTCAAATGAAATTATTTGGATTCAATGGCACAGTCAGGTGATAAAAGGTGATAGAACTAATCTAATCTAATTATTCATGTTAAGACGAGTTGCACCAACCAAAGGTCTTTTTGAATGGTGATTCTACAGTGTTTAATCTCATTCCTGGAATGTCAACATCTTTGGGAGTTACATTAGTGGCTCTTTACCAACCAGTCCCCTATCATGTCACCAGTACTAATATGAAATATTTAAAGTATGTTTGGGGGTTGGGTTGTAAATGTCCTAGTTGTTATCTTCTGCTCATTCCCCAAACGCAAATGCCTCAGCTGTAACCTCTGAAATGTCTGTACATTACATGATCGTAATCTTAATTATCCAAAGTGATTATCTGCTGTGAAAGGCTTTCCAAATGCAGTCATTTCGCACATTCAGATTCAATCAACCAGCGGGGAAAGGCTATTATGGCCAGCATGGATTTTGACTACTGATTATACGGTTTAATGACTTCAACACCCCTACCGCTACATTATTCCACCCAAATAAATGGAAACAGGGAGAGATCGCCTACTTATTTGCACATTGAAGCAGTTATAACCTAGCTAACATAAACTTGTCTTGATGTAGCGTGTCTGGTAAACTGGAAAAATAGAAATAAAAGTGAGCTAACAATGGTGTAATCTGTCTCACAGCCAACAAAGCTACTATGGAAACTGTTTCTCTTTGTTTTTTTGCTGTTACATAACTGAAAAAAAAATTGTATGGTCTGCTTTCCAGGAAATGTAATTGTATGCTTTGGAACCATTTTTATCTGACTGTGTTAGGTCTATGGTAATATGAGGTTAAGCTTTTGATCAGCATTTAAAGGGGAATGGCTGTGAAAGAGCCATAAGACCAGCTATAGAAAAAAAAAGCTTAATTCCTAGCTTGACCTTGTAACGTCGCATACACGGATGTGAATCCCTGCAGCAACTTGGAAATTTACAATCAGCAGTCAGACCGCACGCTGCAATAATCTGCAAGGCGTGTTTTCATGGCCCTGCAGAGCGACATTTAAATAACTTTTGAAAAGGTTTATCAGTCATCTGAGGCCTGGTTGACTTCCATCTCACAATTTTCAGCATGTTAAAGTCAACACGCAAAACGATATTCCTATATTAAAAGATCAGACTCTTACAAAGAGTGATTACAAAGTTGCCCTGATCTAATCAAGAAAGAAGTTTGAGGCTACCTTTCATTCTGGGTTAATAACATTCTTGGAAAAGACACACATCACGTCCGCGGCCCAGTTTCTCTAAAACTCAGTGTCCCCGGAAGTCTTAGATGTGAAAGAAGAAAGACTATCATAAAGGAATTTCATGCCATTTTAAAATTACAGCTCTTCATCTGCAGTTTAGAGGAGGTGATTTAGCTGTAGGTTTGGTAAAAAAAAAGGATTTTTAAAAAAGCCAGGGGGATGCTACTTTTCCAACAGGGTCAGGCTTTTGCGCTACTGCAACCTAAGCATGAAAGTTTCCAACTATCAATGCAATTTTCTCTTGTCAGTACAGTAAGTGGCACTTGTACAAGACAAATGCAGTGACAAAAAGCCTGAAGAATCTATTGAAAAGGCTGTGGGCGGTAATTATTTGCAATGTGTGCACCTTAATCTTATGTAAGCTGCACTGCGGTGCAACACAGCGGCTCTCTTTATCCTCAGCTTTAGTTGGCTGCTATCTTGCTGTCAGAAACATATGGAAATCAGGAATGGAGTCCACTGCACTAATCCCATTTTTTGCATTTGCTTCCTGGCTTCTTTGGAATGCACACTGCACCCTGGCTGCAGAAATGTTTGCAAAAAAAGTGGGAGGTCGAATTTTACTCTGCAGCACTCTTTCCCCAAGGGAGAAGAGCTTGGCTGAGCAATTGTTTGCACTCCTCAAATATGTGTCACATTAGCATATCTGGCTGCCTGCACAGACATTAAATGCAGGTGAAGCCCAACCAGGGCATTATCCTTTGTTTACAACACAAAGGAGTGTGCACGTGCTCTACCCTTCGCTTCATTTCCCCTCAGACAACATCAGGCTGCACGCCTCGCATACTCGTGTTTTTAATTGCCTGCTTGGTTTCTGAATCCTGACCCATAATCTCCTTCCTTGGCTGCTCGTGCCCATTTTCTTTAGTGCCGTCTCCTACATCAGGTGTTTTTATTGTTCGTGCTTGTCATGGTGTTTTATAGAACATCTGCACAATGAACGCAGATGTTCTGATACCGGAGTTTTGTGTGTTCATTGTTTTACATTTCATCACAAGGATTTCAACCAGCGATGACCGAGTCCCCATGAAGCTGTTTCAGTCTAAAGACTATAGGCTCACAAATGTTCACCAAAGGTTCAAAAACAGCATGACATGATGAACATGATGTGGCACTACATAAAATACTGAAAATATCAATCATACTGTCACACTATCAAAGAAAAGTAAACTCAAAAAATGAAGGTACCGACTGTGTATTATGACAACTGGTGACTAGGGTAAACAGGTTTAATGTAAACATAAGGGAGGAGGGCATCATTCTCTGGCCAACAGGACATAGAGGCTTGCAGGTATCTTAGATCTTCAGCAATAGGTATCCCACCCAGCAGAAAATGGCTTACACAGGGAAGAAATACATACCAATGAGCAAATTTGGCATCAAAATACTCTAGTAGTTAAATGAAAGTCTGAGCAACCCAATTTAGACTGCCTCAAAAAGCACATAATAAAGTTGCTATTTGAAATATTACCTGATAACCTGGGAATCAGTTACACCAAGTAAAACACAGAGTGGAGATTCTACATTCATTGCCCTCAAATTTGATGGGCTTTGGTGTCAGAATCCCTTTGGTGTCTATATTAACTCATACCATGGCACAAATAACAGTGTTTGCAATGTGTTTATGCTATTTGCAATTCCCAGCACTGGCAAACAGACAATACCAACAACAGAAGTGGGAACATCCAATTAGTGGTGACATGTCTAAACAGACTAGCGGTGTGATAGCAATACTGATTATCGTAGCATCAATACAGCGCAGTCAGGCGCCTCCCCATCTGCTGCGTTTCCTCACTTGACACCTACCTGATAATGTGAGTCATTTGTTCATTCATCTCAGTGCTAACACACCAGGCCACTGCTGCATCCTGCCTCCTCACTCTCTCTGATGGTGCCCTGTCAGCCTGCTTCTTTTTCTGATGCAGTGCTATCATTCTGCTGAACAGCAGACACTTTGTTCACAAAAGGCACAAAAACATGACATGTTTGGTTACACGACCTCATGTGCCTCCTGTTTGGCAAGTGCACACGAGGTACAAAATCAGGGTCCTCATTTAGCTCTTGGATTGTGTATCTTTGGCATTCTAACTATGCTCTTCATTTAAATAGAAAAAAAGATTATTATATAGAATTTAAGAATTCAACAAAACGCTTAATTAGAGAGAAGTTGAGGACATCACGATGTTCTCAACTTGGTGGTGAGATGGCCAGCCATACTGGTGAGATGGCTAGCCATACTAGTGAACCATATTATAGTTTGACATGTTAGAATAGAATCACTTTTTTTTTTTTTTTTTTTTTTTAGTTTTGTAGAGCTTCTACTGAGGATAAAACCAAGGTTGAATCTAAAAATGTCTTATCTTGTAATAACACATAAGGAAAGTCTGGGATAGCCCAAGTTACCTTGATAATACTCATGATCCTCCTTCCTCAGAAAACTGGATTCACATGCACACTCCACACATTCTCGAAAAAGACAATAAATGTGCAGTCAATGGCATCTATTTGTCTACATTTATCTTATTACTAATGTAGTATTAGTAAATCAACAACATTTGAGCAATTTTGTACACCCACAGCAGTAGCAGAGCTGATGTTAAAAGTGATTTATGCAGATGCAGATTTGGGCCACTTGAAAGGGCAATTTGGGATAATAACACAAACATAAAAATCAAATCTGTGATTTGAAAAAAGCCCATACGCCCAAAACAGCACAGATGCCAAAACAAAAAAAAAAAATATTTGGAAGACTCCTGCTTGTGTAGCAGTGCAGCCTTGTGCACACAAGACTTTCCCATTATAAGCCTTACTACTCTCTGGTGAATGTCCTGGAACATCAAAAATATCCAGCTGTTTACTTCACTAATCACTCAGGAGTCTGTCCATCAGCCAACCTGTGAAGGTATACTAATATTTTCAATTAGATGGAGGTTCATGTCTAAATTGTTCAGTAAGGCCATGCAGCACACTGACATTCATGATGTGATTATACCTTAGATGGATAATGGCTCATTTACAAAACCCAGTCATTGTTGGGGTCGCGTTCATTCCAGATAAAGCAATTTGCTTTGATAGGCCCTTAGAAGCTACTTGTGCATGCAAATTGCAGCGTTCATTAATGTGTGACTGCACTCTGCGTAGCAAAGAGAGGCCATTACGGCAAGACACTGGGTGCAATTAGGTGACAAAAAGAGGAGACACATAGACTTTTCTCTTTCAGTATCCATGGTTGATTTTATTCATTTGGTTTCTTGCATGTGGGAGTGGTGTGCTTTTCTAATAACCCCCACCTAGTTTGTAATTGGCTGGGAGACCTCCTGCAGACGAGCTCTTCCAACAGACTCTGACATTTGGACTCTGCAGAGAGTATTTTTTAGGTACTGGTGAGTAGTGTTTGAACTGCTCCGAGAGTAAACACATAGTCAGCCTTGCTGACATAAGCTCAACAGCCCTGAGACTCAGTGACTCATTACATAATCATGTAACGTGACGAAAGTGGGATGATGAGCAGGTCCAGCAGTGCACACGTGCGTCATTACAGTTCCACACGGTAACTTTGAGGGTTTGTGCATACAGGAGCCCAAAGCTGAACCAGGAAGTGCCCCTAATCTATTAGTATATGGCACTGACTTCTATTATCTTCTTCTAAAATAACACACAGTACTTGTGTACATAAAGATCAAATATATTAATAAAAAAAAAACATAAATAGGTAATTTTAGCCTCAATGAAAATATCCTTGTTGTGTTTTTAGAGTAATTCTGGCCACTCAACACTGAGAGAAGACAACCACACGGGGAGAGCCCAGCGACTAAATACAGTTTCAATAAATCTAAACATTCATTGGTCAGTACACAAATACTCTTCTTTAGGCTTACATCTTCAGGCTTACAACAGCTCTTTTGATCTCATGTTTTGCTGTTTATTTCTGTCCTTTTTTGCCAAATGAAACAGCAAATGGTCACGAATTTGCACCATTTCTGTTTCAGGAAGCATTGTTTTGAATTCTTTTAATAAAAAGCATGTGCATTTCACAGAAAATTACAAGCTGTGCCGGGAAGAAAAACTGTTTCTGCAAGGAAATATATCAGATATTGAAGAATGGGTCTTGAAAAACGTCAAGTGAGCAGATGTAGCATGCAGCAGTAAGATATCCACTGCCTTAGAGCAGCAGCAGCTAAGGCTTGGTCACCTTTTGTCTGGGGTTTTTTGGCACAATAAATGACAAACAATAAATGATCTGCTCGCCTCAATGCCTCAGATGTCTTGTGAACATGGAGTTCAGTGAGATACAGAGTTGCAAGATCACTTTAAATCTTAAAAATAAACCACAAACTTTTAAGCAGACTAAAAGGCACTGCAGGCAGCTCAGAACTGGGGTGAAATGATTGCCTTTTTCGTGCCTGTAGGGAGGCGAGAAGCAACACAGGAAAAGACAGCACCCCTCGAGAAGGAGTGTGATATTAAAGCAGCTGCCAACTGCGCAGCAGCCTGTGAATATTTCTGCAAAGAACTGAGCCTATTGGTCATTTGTTATGGTGAATCAAAGTAATAACAAGGGAAAATGGAAGAAATGAGCTGCATTGACACAGATCGAAGTGTGCCTGTAGGTAAGGTGGAGGTTAGAAAGCATGCATCATTAATTCTTCTGTTCAAGCACAGCAAGCCTTTGGCGTGGCAATGGTCCATGTGTTTATCATGCAGCATTACACATGAGTGTCACTGCAGGATTTTGAAAGTGATACTCCGAGTATCCTTCATTCTGGAATTTAATAAAAAAAAAAACAAACAAACAAAAAAACTTTTGGTCACTTTTAATCTATTATTTAAATCGACCGCGTTACTAAGGTTAGCAGGAGCGAATGTAGCCTGCAAAGTTAAACAGGATTCAACCGTACTGCAGCCACAAAAGCAAAATTCTGAAATCATACTTGTTAATGTGTGTATGGAAGCTATATCTGGGGAAATTATGTTGTCAAACCCAGCTCATGTTTATGTGCAACCTCGGGCTTTTATACAACTGATTTAGCAACACTTGCGACAAAATGACTCACAATGAACTCAGTAAATGCATGCGTTTACAAGCCAGGTGATATAGTTAATGCTTGGCCTGTTATATTAAAATACAACACATTGGGTTGTTTTATAATAACAGATGCAGTAAAGTGAAAGCACATATGTAAATATTTCTGTATTTCATGAAAAGTTGATATCAGATGTCCCAGTGTTTGTATGTGCCATGTGAGAGGCCAGCAATAAATGCTGTATTGGCAACAGTGTTGCGTTGTTGAAGAAAATGATTCTGATTTGTTGGTTAAAATCCAAAGAGAATGCTGGTCTCAAACTATGGTTTTGCATTTGGCAGCTGGTTGGAGAAGGTAGTCACGGTCAGAACTGACTGGATGTGTTGGTTAAAATATGATGCAAATGTGGTTTGCATCATCTTGATCCATGCAATATAATCCTATTTAGAGATTTTCGTGATCCATTTTTAGGATTTTATCCACGCAGCGGCAGAGCTATGTTTTTGTTTACTATGAATGAACCGATGCTTCATCTTCAACATTCTCATATGATGGTAATTCATCATTCATCAGTTTTGTTTGTTGTCAAAGTGAATTAAAAACTATTAAAACCTTTTGTCCAACCACATCAACCTTGAAAGTTTTAGATGTGGATCGAGCTGATTTTTGATTGAATTTGGAAACTTCATTGCACAAACTTGTCTTCCCAAAGCATTAGCTTGACTTGACCATTCCATCAGACTACTGTCCTTGTCCAAGAATACACCCACAAAGGGAATGGATCTATTGATCGATGCTGTGCTGATAATCCATTCACTTAATGAGTACTGGGCCTACTCTGACTGACCTATGATATCACAAACCAAACAATCAATAAAAATGTTAGCTAGCAGCAAATGGTTGCATCTTGAGAAGTGAGGGGGAGCTGATATAACATTAACTGCCTCTTCTCTCACCAAAAAAATGTCAGTCATCTTATTTATTCCTCTTAACCTCCAGGTGGAGGAGGTGCTTTGGAACTGGGGACAGAGGAACATGTGCAGAGCTCAGAGTTCAGTTTTGAGCGTGGTTCAGGTGAATAGATGCTTAGTGGAAAACTAAAAGTATTATCTGGAAGTGTCAGGCACCTCACACACCCACCTTTATATACAGTATGTACTGTACATATTAAACACTAAAAAATATTTAGAACGGGACAAATTGCAGAATAAGCAGATCCCCAGTCTGATAACATACAGAATACTGTTGCCAATGTTTGCACAGCTGGAAAAGTGCCTCTGTTGCTAGAGGCAGAAGAATATACTGTTCTGTAAGTCAGGATTCTCCAAGGACTGTGCAGGTGGGGAGCTTGACAGCTTTAGCTCTGCAGGCGTGATGATAGAGGACACAGAGGAGGACTGTGTGTGTGGAAGAGAGAGAGAGAGAGAGAGAGAGAGAGAGCACTGCCGAAGAAGAACAGACCCTCTTGATGGAAGAGAGGTTTATCCAGACAGGAATTCCAAAAATGGATTGTCGCATATAAGTAGGAATTCAAAAGTAAGAGCCGACAAATCCAAAGGGAATGCCATATATCTGTTTGGAAAAATACTGAGCTTTTCCAAGTCTGGTTAGTGAACAGTGTTTTATATATAGCCCACTTTAGGTGTGACGAGCACCGGAGGCAAAAAGGACAGAGAGAGTTCAGCCAGGCAGGTGGCAAAGAAAAAAAATGGACCTGTTTTGGGGGCTAGCGCAGCGCCAGACCTTGTCACGGGCAGCCAGTGTGCAGATGTTGTGATGAACAAAAGGTCCCAGTTGCTCATGATCTCGAACAGCTTGACTGTGGCTGCCAAAACCCTCCACGGAGAAGTAAGGTGGCTGAAAAATAGATATAATAAGATGGGCTATTGTGTTGGAAGGGACTGCAGCAAGCCAGGGCACTAAAGGTCTAATGAGGGACACTGTTCGTACAATCACACTTAAACACAGTCTGGTCCATCTAATCACTGCAGCTGCATGTCCTGCACAAATAGTCTGGACTCTCGAAAATAATAGAGTGTGGAAACCTTTGCCCTTGGCCATAAATAACCATAGTATGAAAATAACACACACAAGACAAACCACTTTTTACACAGGATTTTATGCCTATAAAAGGAGTCATACCATAGAAGCAATAGCAAAGTTGTATATTTTATACTAATTATGTGTGCAACACACAACTTCAGCACCTGAAGTCTTTTTATGTTTAAAAGCATACAGCTAAACTTTTCAGATTTGCAGAGGCCTAAAAATCTACTTTTGTTCATCTGCAGTGACCATGCATTTAATTGTTTTCTTACAAACTGCATACAGGAGGTCCAAAACTCTCTAAAGGCTGTTATGACACAAGAGAACTGGGAGAGGCATAGGAGGAAGACATGAGGGTAATTAGGTCAGGCAGACTGAGAAAAAGCAGGGTGGAGAGGGCAAACTGGGAGAAACCAACATAGACAAAGATATGGGAGACACAAGACAACTTAAACAGAGTCTACACACAAAACTAACAGATAAAACTAGGTCAGCCTTTTAATGACGAAGTCCTTTATCTGCTTTTTTCTTTTTCCTCATGTCAGAATTTAAACCTGCCTGATGTCTTCCACATGAGTTTCACCAGTGTACCCTTTTCGATCTGTTTAAGGCTGTGTGCTCCCGGTGTTTTGTGTTGTGAGTTCTGGGTGGCCACTTGAATTGATTCGTTTCAGAAAATCGTCACATGCGAAAAATCAATGCAACTGGAGAATAGATCACAGCGCTAATCTAAAGGAGCACAAAAATCAGTCAAAAACCACAAGAGACCAGAAATACAGTCAGCAAGAGCATCACACAAGACAAAGTGGGACAGAAGGGCAGGGAAGAGGGTTTAACTACACAAGGGAGGGGGCGGAGACAATTAGACACAGGTGAGAGAGGTTAGGGTGACAAGGAGAGGTGGTGGAAGAGGACAAAGACCAACTGATTCCAACAGAGCTACTTACAAATGAGATTTTGAACATGTCTGGGTGGGATACTTGAAAGCATACATCTAGCAGTAATCTACAGCAGAAGTGGTGGGTCCAGGCTGTAATACTGCTGTGTTTGAACTCAACCCAGCAGAAATACAAATTTTCCTTGAGTTGTTAATGAATATATTTTCTTTGCAACATATGTAAACTACAATGAGCTGTGAGGACTTCAAAGATACAGCTCTGGAAAAAATTAAGAGACCACTGCAAAATTATCAGCTTTCTAATTTTCATAGGTATGTGTTTGAGTAAAATAAACATTTTAGTTCCATTCTTTAAACTAAAGCCAACATTTCTTCCAAATTCCAAAAAATACATGTATAGATGTTGATTTCAGTGGTCTCTTAATTTTTTCCAGAGCTGTATATGATGTAATATATGTGTCAGATATAAGACAGAGGTGATTAAATAATTCAGTGCCAGAGATCTTTTTTATGGTGGGTGTATTTCAGCCCTGCTTTTTAGGCACATACATTACAGGTGTGGAGATTTAAGATTTTAAGAGAACCCAACTCCTGTTTCCAAGGGGCTTCCCCCGCCCCCATCTGAATAAAACATATAGAGCCAAAACACTGAAATGCTGCAGGGATGATGGAGCCAAAACACCCTTTCAGACAGCATCTGTTCAGCTCACCTGTCTTTTGTCTCCTAATAGATATGAAAGTGGCACTCTGACATCTGTATTTGACAGTTGATTAGAGATTTTGTTCAGAGTCACACAGAATTCAGGTTTCTGCATCTTGTAAATCTACAGAAATGAACCACATTAGAGGAGTTGATGATAACTTCAGATCACACATTCAGGCATTTTTCAAAACAGCCAGGCAGACTTTTTATAGAGATGCACACCAATCCAGGCATAATGTAATGACCACCTGCTACCAAAACAGCCCTGAGCTGTGGAGGCATGGACTTCACAAAAACCTGAAGGTGTACCAACATATTAGCAGCAGACCCTTTAAATCCTGTACGTTATGAGGGGAGACCTCCATGGATCAGACTTGTTTGACCAATTAGATTGAGATCTGGAGAATTTGGACAGGCCAACACTTCAATTTTGGAGATAATCAGTCTTATCCACTTTAGCCACCATCAGTCATAAGTTGTGTCTGATCGGTGTACACACATAGATGGTTCCTGGCTCAATATTCCAGGTCTGGGTTGAGACAGCAATTGATATTGAAGATGTTAATCCAACCTCTCTCAACTCCAGCAGGCAGAAATAGAATTAATGTCGGGACACATGGGAGCACCGTTGTGATGTGGTCTCCATGGAATTATTAATCTTCTTCTGGTTTCAGTGTACCCCCTGGACATACTGCACTCCTGTGTTCATACACTGTCTGTGTTCAATTGGGGATATTGATTTATTTTCCATTTTTTATGGTTTGTGATTTTACAACAGGACTAAATAATAGAATACAGAATAGAATAGAATATGTTTTTATTATCCCACAATGGGGAAATTGCAGCGTTCCAGCAGCAGCATACATTAAGAAATAAATCATAAATAATAATAATAATACTAGAAAGACTTTAGAAAAATAAAAATAACAATAAAAAAATATGACTAATCCTATATATATATATATATATATATATATATATATATATTTATATATATATATATATATATATATATATATATATATATTGTGCATAGGCAGATATTGCACTTGAGGTAGATTGTGTGATAACTACTAATACTGCATTATACACGCTGATGGTTAAGGGGAGGAACGACCTGTGGTAGCGCTCCGAATAAAGGCAGAAATCAGTGTCATGGTGTAGTTTTTTACAAACTGTATCCTAAACAAAGTTTCCTACTGGGTTTTTTACTGGCACATTCGCTAGAAATTCTTTCTCCTTCTCCTATTTTCTGACTACATTGAAGCAATTTTAATCTAAAATAAAAGATTTTTTGGAGAATATATTAGAAGCAATTTGGGGATTCATAATCAATCAGCAGCATGTCTCTTTTGTCCATTTTTTGTTCTTGTTGTGTTCAAACAAGGCCATCACTGAGGGAATACAATGAGGTGGGAATGACAATAAACCGTTACGTAGTGCAATTCTATTTATTTGCTTATGCCATCTTGTGTATCATATTAAATAAGCTTCCCCTGGAGATTTGCTCTGTCAGCTGGGACATAAGTATACTCTGAGGCAGCCACACAGACAAGTCAACATATTAGGAACATATTATACAGGGGAAATGTAGCAGTTTCTTTTATCCCTAAAACTGGGCTTTCTTATTTTATGTATTTTAATATATATATTTTAAGACCAGGGGGTGTTGTGGACATTTATTGTGGTTATTGTATAGGGATATTTAGGGTTTACTAAGGGATTCTCATTGTCTTTCTTTAAATGTAGCTGGTGTATCAGGAGTGGTATTCTGCTTCGTGTTCTCCACACCAGCTTCAGGGTAATGTAAACGTGATTTGGCTGTCACAGTCACGTTGACCTTGACCTGACACATGATGCACTTCTTTATCTTCTCTTTCCATGGTTTTGTTGTATAATTTGGTACTTTATCAACCCTAAGGACATATTTAGTCTGATCTCATAAAGAAGACATGGAACTATAACTGCTTGAAATAAACTTAAATGATTTTTATTGATTAAACGTTATCAGAGATAAATGCCTTCATTCAGTGTTCAAGTAGCTGCAGAAGCAGTAGCGTTAAGAGACTCGGCAGCAATCAAACAAAAACGTCCAAAATGGTCCATGGCTTCTGAGCGTTCATTTTTTTGTTGCTTTTTTCTTTGATTTGATGATATGCTGCAGAAAAATGTATCACACTATCGAGCTTATTATCTTTCGAAAATACACTGATTAACTGAATTTATTATGTCTGTTACCACTGAAAAAAGGAAGAAACATGGTGTATTATACAGTAATTACAAGTTACATAACTGCCAAGATGTCAATCACTGTAAGGGATGGTGTAGGTGCCTGCTTCAAACATTATTACATGAAAACTTGCCATTTGTTTTTATCATATTTGCGAAGTAAGAGGCATCATAGCCTAACACTAGCAGAAAAACAATATCCTCTTAATTAAGTGCAAAGCAACAGAATTTTAGATGACAAATGTTGGAGTGGACATTTAAGGTGTTTGTATCTGAATGTATGCAGTCATGTTAAAGCAAAAATCCAACTGTTATACAAAAACAGGACATGCCACCCCTGGTCCAGCTTTCACTGTAAGTTACCATGGTGACAATTCCTGGTATTCTCCTTGAACAAATACATATCAAAGTTTGTTCCTATATGCTGTCCCTGATTCAGCCCAGAGTCTTGTTTGTGTCTCCCCATGGACCTCATTATCCTCTTAATGTCCAATTATTTCAGAGACAAATGAGTACACCTGGCACCTGGCACAAACCTGTCAGCGATGAACATGGGAGCCTGTGCCTGAGAAAAATGGGCCGACGATCAAACTTCTCAGTCTTTTTTCAAAACCCATGTAGGCTCCAAATAAAGGATTTCCCCTTCTCACAACACATTCACACAAGGGTATCATCCTGTGTGTAATGCCCTGACTGTCTGCATGGATCATTGTGGGGTTTCCTTCCATACATACTGTACCAACACTTCTGTCCCTGTCACCATTTGTGGTAACTGCACAGTTGTGCTTTGATTCCAGAGCTCATCGATTAATTACTTGGCACCAACAAAACCAGCCTAGACCTACCTGTACTGTGTGTCTCAGATTAAAAAATGTGAATATAGACACAGAGAAGTAACCCCACTGAACCAAACACATTTTTAATTGCTTGCAATCCTACTGTCATAGACCTTATAATTTTTAAATGGTATATTTTAATAAAATCACATCTGTTAATGTGTAATATTATGTATTACAACTTGCATAATTGCAGAGGATTATAACATTAACAGGTGAAAGTTTAAGTTAAAGGTATAAAATCCAGTAAAGATAACATCCAGATATCAAAGAAACTCATCAACAAGTCTAGTTAAACTCAGCTTTCTAATGCTCTTCCTCTTTTTTTTTAGTTTAACTTGCATAGAATCTGCTGGAAAGAAAGATTAGTGGAGACCCATGGAAACCCACATTTTTGTTGAAGTTAGAGAACACAACTGCTATTGCGTCAATCAATCACATTCTTCAAAACTCTTCTGAGGATTCTGGGAGTTGTGACACATTTAATTGAATTGGTAGATTTAAGTGGGCTGGTGCTTCTGGTGGCCAGTGATTTGGAAACTCCGTTAAGATGCTTAATTGTGTGAACCCAATGACCATTGATCAGTGCTGACAGTGTCCCTGCTGAAAGCCAGCCCACAGGATACCGAATGCAGAAGAAAACATCTTCCCAAAGTAGTGTAGATGTTGTCCATTAGGACAGTCTCAATTTCCCGACTTTTTCCTTGTTTCCCCAGAAATTTCCCAGTTAATCCAGTGCTTTAAGCAGCACATGAATGCATCGTGCATCAATATAGATGTTTCATTTTCATCATGTAGCTTTAAATTTGTCACACAAGGGTGAGGGAAATCTGCATCAGACTTTTCCCATGCTGTCTCTGCTCTTGCTTTTCATGGCTATGTAGGTCAGCTGCCTCTCTGTGATGTTGCTGTTTTGAACCATGATCTTTAAATTCTTCATTGTTTAGTCTCTCATGTCACAAATTATAGGGCATGACAAAAGCAAAGTGTCAGAGAGACAAATGCTAATCGGCCCATTGTCCCCTCTTCCTTACAATCTGTGAATGTGTTTAAAAGGCATAACAGTCAGAATTATGTAATGATTCTATTAAAAAAAGACTTGTTTTCAAAGCGTGGATTCAGTCGTACGGGTTTCCCTTTCTGGACCCTTAGCATCAGTGGGATAAGATGTGACATGGATATGACGCTTTGCATCTTAAAGTCAGAAGTTTGTAAAGTGAAGACAAACCTCCGCAGTTTTTCCACAACTTTGGGTAAAACAACTTTAACGATAACAAGCTTGAATTTGAAAGACTTTTAAAGGCTTTGATCTGTTTATTTCAGACTCACCTTCGCGTACTCTAGAGTCATGAACATTTATAATATGCAAAGTACTCCTCTATTAAAATCCTCCATGTGAAAGATTCAAGCCTTCTAGGAGGAATCTGTCCTCAAATGAAAAGCATCAGAGGCTCACTTGGGCAGCCGTGAGGTCTCAAGACTCACGATTCTCTATTTCAGATGGACAAATCCATAAAGGGCAGCACATCTACCCTTGAACAGATATTTCAGGGTCAATTAAACATGTTTTGAAAAGAAAGTCATCAGTGTGTTCCCTTCCAAACAGACTTATCAAAGTGTTACGGTTGAAGGAGGCAGTAAAACATCATGAAAACCATCACTGTTTCCAATAGGACGACTATTTTCTTAGGTAATCCATTCTCCTTCTTGTAACAAAAGATAAAGCCCCAGGAGCTATTTCCTCAACACATATCCTCATACAGCTTGTGAGATATTACCCTTGCCTTATCTTGGAAACATATGGGCAGAGCTTTGATAGATTATGGCTGTATGAGGAACAAATCTTTATTCAGGGAGTGACAGTCTAATCCATGTAAACCCCCCTCTCTGTGTCTAACACTTATCTTACCATTAATTTTTCTACACAAGACTGCATTTTGGCATTCTGGATACATTGCAGTATGTTTTAATCAATTAAATATTCTGTTCATTGCCTGCCTAAAAATGGCTCTGCAAGTGTCATATATATTTAATTACCTAACAAGTTAATTAATTACTTCTGGATTCCAGTCATGGATGGAAAATAATATTTTAATTGTTCGAGAAGTTTTATTGTGAATGGAAATGGCTTGGCTATAGGGTTGTGATAAGATGTATGTTGTGCAAATTGTAATGACTTTACAGCCGAGGAAATTATGTAGTTGATCAGTCATTAGACTGTTGTGGAATTAATTATATAGTTTTACTGGAAAAAAATATGCAGTGTAGTGTACATGCTATGATATTTAATGGATCAGGTACAGTGCTTTTAGATAATTACACAATAAATTACACAAATAAATCTCTCCTGCAGCGTTTTTTATTGGTGTAAGCCATTTATAAATAAATACAGATTGTCATTTTAGTTAATTAGTGAAAAATTAAGGTTGAGTGATGTTATATTGCTGTTATGTTATCTGAAGCCAGTTTCTTCCTTGAATTATGGTATAAATGTCCAGCCTGCGTGTCCGCCCAAAAAAAAGCTTTGACTGTGAGTATATATGACTTGAATATATAAATTGATGTTTTAATATTAAAGTCAGGAAATAAGGATAATGATAAAGATGGAAAGTTCTGATGTTGGATGTTTTCTGTCAAATAATCAAATCCAAATTCATCAACTGGGGTTGTTTTACATTGGTGAAGGAACTGAAGAGTAACAGAGAACATTAACTGAGTCACATTCCTAATAATGAGTGAATGGCTTCCTTGACACCCCTCGTCAAGTTGGAAAAACCATCTTTAAACAGAGGTGGTGGACTGAGGCACTTTCTGTCACCCACGTCCAATGCAGTCCTCCAGTCTCTTTGTCAACAATCCAAACGTTCGCACCGTTTGACGAGACCTGGTGACTCATTACCATGTGACCCAACAGACAAAGGGGAAGCACCCAAACTGAAACTAGGTGAACGACCCTGCCAACGACCCTCAGGTGACCACCCAGGTCATTAACATGCCAATGGTCAACAGGGCTATGACCTGGATGAGTGAGAATCAACACAGACATCTGAGGCATTCTGCTGTAAATACTTCCCAGTGAGAGATGAAACTACCTTTGAAAATATCCTCTTTTGCAGTTGTGCAACTACAACCTCCAGGGGTGGTGGGAGCACATTTGTTGCCTGGGGAAATATATTTTGACTTGAGAAAGTTGTGGTTTTGACTGCCGCGCCTCCTTTGGTAATCAAACTGTGAGAGCATGATTGTGTGAAATGATGCATGAAAGGAAGACGGTTGAAAAAAGACTGAGTGCAGCATTCATCTAATATTAAACACAGTTCATACAAATTCAAAAAACATTAACAGACAATTTAGCATGTTTTGGAAGTTTTGTCAATTTTTGACGTTTTATACTGGCTGTACTTTCTGTGCTGCAGATGACCTTAACCTTGGGCCGGCCTGCTGGCTATTCAGAAATGGTGAAAGTTTTTTGCATTGTCATCGTGGCTCAGGCCATTTCTAAAAGAAAAAAAAAATCTATCTTTCAGAAGAAAAATTTAAATAAGTACGAGGAATGAGAGAGAAGACAGCTGTAATATGAACTTGTTTACTGGCATGAAATCGTCAAAAAACAGGAGCACAGAAACACACCCTGACCTCAGTGTCACAAATGTCACCTGTGTGAACTTTGTGTTTCCTGCCGCAGTTACTCAGAAGTGACTTTTGTTGCTCAAAGAGGCTTTCAGTATTTGTGACAGCTGTTCAGCTTCTCAGGCACAACCCGGTTTTTAAACACCTGATGGCTGAAAATGATAGAAAATTGTTGCTTTTAAAGGTGCGAAGGTAAGAAAAGGAAAGCACTTTGAAGTTTATTTTTCTACCTACTGCACGTACTGTAAAGATGATTCTTTTTCCTAATAAAGGTGGCGGTTATTGATGACCCTTGCATTTAATCTCATAAAAAAGTTGTATGAAGTCATGAATAATGAATTAATTTGGATTTCTTGTTATTACTGATGAGTTACAGGCCGACAAAGGTTCCCTGTATTAGCAAGGTCCCCACAAAGATATTGGCTCCCATCTAAAAAGCACGACATCCTAAAGGGGTTTCAGTTCAGCAGTAAGTAATTATGTCATCACACGTGAGATTATTTGAATGCATCACATTATTACTGATGTTTTGTAGTAGTAAAATGTTACAGCCCTTTAATACCTATTACGGTTATTTCAACAAATATGTATTTCATGTTAACAGTGAACACTGACGTCTGAATCTGAGACACAACATTTTTTTGTAGATTCCTCTGCATGTGGAAATCATAACACAGGTTATTGAAGCATTGCAGAGGCGCTTAACGCTGACCATGATGCCAAGATTGCATCTCTCATTCTATTTTAAAACCTTAACTCTTGCACCCGGACAATAATCTGGGTAAATATGCATTTAATGTATCTTAACAATTCTGTCATGGTGGGAGGCATTACCAAAAGTACAATTTGCACTGATGAATTCATTTATGAAAAAAGAAGACGCATACCATTCTTTCACATATCCACTCATGGATTTCAGGACTTTATTGGGCAATAAAAAATATACACCAAGGAAAATATCATTTTCCTTTATTCCCATATCGTTGTTTTTCCATCTCAAAATCATTAATGCTTTCAGATAAACGACCCATGATCCAAAAGGACAAGATGAAAAAAGAAAAATAGAGCGGGGTTTTCAGTTCAACAACAAAAACCGGCAGAACGGTTTGAAAGCATTTCTCTTTGTTCTTTCTGTTCACGGAAAATGTAGCCAAAAATGCATTTCAAACGGATTTGGTTTGCACAAGAGTGGAATCACAAACAGTTGTCACATCTGAATCTCCATGTCCGTAGAGTTCTGCCAGTCTCTGAAACTCAGGCCCATATTCATCCAAGAAATTATAATCCTGCTCGGTCTGCGTCCCAGGAGAGTCTAATGGGCTGATAGATCCTGTGGGTGAACCCTGGCCCTCATACGCGTAGGTCTGAAGGGAGTCGTATGGCGGCACGCTGGTGTCCATGTTGGCATCCACCAGTCTCTGGTTGATGAACTCTTGCACGTCCACATCATCCAAGTCCACCGATGGGCTCCGGTGGCTGCGGGCCAGACCGCAGTGTTGTCTCGCCTCTGGACGTATGTCCCGTCGAAACTTGAGCTCTTCGGCTGCGGCTGGGTTGCGAAGGGCAATGATGTCAAAGGCCTCGGTGTCCTCTTCGCCTCCACCTTCATCGTCATAGGTGACCACATTCTCTCGAATGTCTTCTTCAGAGATGATGAGGGGCTCTTTCTTGCTACGTCTCAGTGTGATGAAGAGAACAACAATGGCTGTGGATAACAACAAACAAAGAAACAAACAAAAAATCCCAATGTCACTCAACAACATTCAACTAAAAAACATCCCCGAAATCTTAATATGCAAGACACACAAAGGTGTCGCTATAAAGCATCTTTATAGTAAATCTAACTTGAAAGGCACACCCTGGTGTGACATCTGTAATTGTCAGAAAATGCTGAAGATCTGATCTACAGCTGTGTAACTCACAATAATGAGTCCCATAATACCCCTAATTTTTGTTATTGTAAATTGTTTGAAACAACAGAATAAAGGGAGACAAAAGAAGAAAAGTCACACAAAGATATTTGTGTTTCTCAGCCATAAAAAGAGTTGAACAGCTGTACATGGTCATAATGCTCAGCGATGTTTTATATTTATGCAAATAGCATTCCCTGTGTGTATCTGTGTTGTCTGCTAGTTCATCGTTCATGACAGACAAACATGTTGTGGTTCATAAACAGCCGGCCAAATTAACACAAATTTTATGTGCATATTTATCCGACTTGCTATCATATCAACACCGAAATGGGCCAAGCAACGAGCAGCATGAACCAATAATATGCGGTAGCGGACATTAGCTGCGGTTGTGTTGATAGCGTGAATGCAAGCGTTTGAGATGATGACACGCATTATGATTCTATCATTATGACAACAGAAGGTGAACAGCATAGGCCTCATTTGATCATGGTGAGACCACTTATATAAAGAAGCTAAACCATATTAGAGGAAATATAACAACATGCCCCTGTAGATAAGTATCTTAGAGTATGACACATCTTTTCTAACTGTTAATGGAGCCACGAAGCAAAGTAACATTTGAAGACATGCTCTGAACTTGTTCAAGCTAATGAGAGCTATACTTCTTTGGTTAGCTTTGACCTTTCTGGAAAATGTTAACACTAATATGCATTTAATAACATGGCGTCAGCCCAGGAAAGACATTTATACAGGAATAAGTCTAAAAAGAGTTCATTATACCGCATTGCAAGAGAGGAGTGAGCAACTGAATGTTCTCCACAGGCATCTCTTCTGTGCAATTAAATTTATATCCCATTTCAACAGGAAGAAATACATAAAACTTAAGGGTAGCAGGAAAAAATTAGATTGAGCGAATGAAACCCCTTTTTCTTAAAGTGAATCCGTGTTTATATCAGCATATTTTCCTTCTGCAGCCTATATGGTGTGCTTATCTAAACAGTTACACACTGTGATAGATTAGCCTCTCTGGATTACAGTAGGAGTAAAGGTGCTGATGTTGGATTAAGAAGAGGTAAAGGCCTCACATTTCATAATATTTAGGATGCACTTTTGCTAATCTACTGATGCAGTGCACTTTTTGTATACATATTGTGGAGAAGCATTAGACATGCTCTTGGCTGACTAGAATGCAAAGAGAACATTTAAGCCTGGGGGCAGACGTAGTCCTTAAAATGCATTGACACCAAGTGCGAACTCTACTGACTCGGGCAGGTGAGAATAATCCCATTCACACTGGGGTATTACTTAACTACCAGACCGAAACAGAGTGAAACCCCAAACCTCTCTCAGGTCCTGGCACAGGTGTTTCAAACGCCAGCTGGCCCAAAAAGGTTGTGAACGTGATTGATTGTCTGGTAAGTGATATATTTAGTCAAGAACGTCTATGTTTAGTATTTGATTATCTTTATGTTCTGTAGCCGAGGACTAAACTGGCACCAGGATGAGACATTCCTTGCTGTTTTCTCTGGATTTTTTTCTTTATCCTCCTTCACCTCCACATGCACCCAACCTGACTGATGAGAGTGGATGGTTGACAAGGATGCCACAAGGCCCTGGAGTGAATCTTACATTCCTGCAGGATTGAATAATCAGCTGAGTTTTCAGGGGGTGGCACACAAATAATGTTTGATTAATCTGTATCAGGGACACAAATGCTCCAATGGTTAAAAGAAAGAAAGAAAAAGATTTTTTTGTAAAGAAATAAAAAAAAAAAAAAAAACAAATTTAAAAAAATATGCGGCTTGCTAATGTTGACATTTAATCCAAAAGTAGATAAAACAGATGAATCAACACATTTAACTACCAGGTCAGTGTGAGCATAAATTAATGGCATAATTTAAAAAAGTCCAAAATCACTTTTTGACTACTGCCCTCCTTTCAGAGGCAGAATAGAATAGAAGTACTTTATTGATCCCAGACATGGGAAATTGACTTGTCCCAGCAGCATCATCAGTATTAGCATATTTACAATATATTTACAGTATAATAGTGTGCAATATGAGTGCAATGAGGATATGACTGTGCAATATTCAATAAATAATTATGACAATAGGAAAGAACACAGGAATGATCAGTGTCCCCCCTGGTGTTCTGCAGTGCCATCAAACTTGCTTCTCCATCCAGCTCTGGCATCACTCGTGTGAGCAGAGGGGCTTTGAGCACCTGGTCTCACTATATGCTGATGACTTCCTCATCTATCCAAAGTAGATCTCTCTGTGTCAACTGGACTGAAAGGTTTCCTTGAAAACGTTTCGCCCTCTCTCCAGAGAGCTTCTTCAGTTCTAAGTTTGCTGGGGCAGAGCTTGAAAAAAAAAGGTCAGTCGGCTCAAACTACAACCTGAGGAGACCATGGTATCTTACGATGTCATTTCCCTCTTCACGTGTATCCCTACCACTGAGGCAACAGCAACCATCCACAATCGCCTTCTGTTGGACGACAGCCTTCAAGAGAGAACAGCCTTAACACCAACCCAAATCTGCACCATGCTGGACCTCTGTTTGAACACCACCTACTTTCAATACAGAGAGGGCTTCTACAGGCAGAAACATGGTTGTGCCATGGGTTCACCAGTGTCTCCCATAGTTGCCAATCTCTACATGGAGGAGGTTGAAAACAGAGCCCTGTCGTCTTTCACAGGAACCGTCCCAAGCCACTGGTTCAGATATGTTGATGACACCTGGGTCAAGATTCAAACAAAAGAATTGGAAGCGTTCTCAACCCACCTGAATAACACAGATGATTACGTCAAATTCACCAGAGAGGACGTAAAAGAAGACAGTCTGGCCTTCTTGGACTGTGCAGTCAAGATCAAGAAGGACAGAAACCTTAGTATTGAAATCTACAGAAAACCCACCCACACAGATCAGTACCTTCTTTTTGACTCACACCACCCACTGGAACATAAACTTGGTGTTATCAAAACCCTACAACATAGGGCCAAAGAAGTACCCACCACAACCCAAGGGAAGAAGAAAGAACAGGAACATCTAAAAACAGCACTCAAAACATGTGGTTACCCGGACTGGGCCTTCACAAAGACCTCCAGAAAACGAGACCCCAGCAAAGAAGAGGAAAGAAATAAACGTCACAGCATTTCTATCCCCTACCTGTCTGGAGTTTCAGAAAAATTCAGGAGAATCTTTCAAAAACATGACATTCCAAAACAGTTCAAACCCTCCAACACACTCAGACAGAAACTGGTCCACCCAAAAGACAAGACACCAAGACCAAACAAAGCAATGTTGTCTATGCTGTACAGTGCCAGGAGGAATGCAAGGAACTGTACATTGGGGAAACCAAAGAGCCCCTCCACAAACGAATGGCCCAACACAGACGTGCCACTTCTTCAGGACAGGACTCAGCAGTACACCTACACCTAAAAGAAAGCGGACACTCCTTTGAGGACAGTCAAGTACGTGTGCTGGCCAGAGAAGATCGCTGGTTTGAGAGGGGTGTCAAGGAAGCCATCCACGTCAAGTTGGAAAAACCATCTTTAAACAGAGGTGGTGGACTAAGGCACTTTCTGTCACCCACGTACAATGCAGTTCTCCACTCTTTTCGTCAGCATTCCAAACATTCACGCTGTTTGACCAGACCTGGAGACTCATTAACATGTGACCCAACAGACAAAGGGGAAGCACCCCAACCGAAACTAGATGAACGACCCTGCCAACCACCCTGCCAAGGACTCTCAGGTGACCACCCGGGCCATTAACATGCCAATGGTCCACAGGGCTATATTTTNAAATAGCTGCGGAGAACAGGCTTTAATTTGAAGTAGAGGGAACATTAAGCAATAATATGGTATATGAGTTAGCAATCAATTACAGTACCATATAAGGGGCTTGCCACTGTAATATAAATGTGTTAATAACAAAGCAGGGATATTGCAGGGCCATGATTCTACTCTGAGCAGTTCACACAAATAGGTCCAAAAAAAATACAGAAGATATCTCCTTTGTAAAGTGGTCATCTGTAGGACAGCTTGACTCCTTTACTGCTGGCTGTAATTTAATACACATCCATCCTCCCACATTTTAAAGGTAAATAATCAAACCTAATCAAAATAGGAATTATGAGTTAGAGGGCAGTTAATTTTTGGTGTGTTCCAGTTGTGTTATTCATTTGTATTGTAATGGTTTGAGTTAATCTGACTGTTGACATTTTAATTTTGGACTTTATGGACTTTATTTCAGAGTCTAGGAGCAGTTTCCAGTGAACTGAAGTTCCTTAAGACTTACACTTACTTCCAGTCTCATCAGCTATTGTACTTAAATATCACCCTCTCTGCAGTTTGTGTATCTCTGCTGTTAACTGTGAAATTCCCGCGTGTTGGTTGAGGATGAACATTGATTAACCTTCTTCAGCCTCCATTCTAAACAGCAACACTACTCGCTGCCAGTCTGATTTTACCAATTTCGTTTGTTTGACTAACTGTACGTTCAATTTGAATTACTGCATATCAGGAAGATTCCAACATGAATAACAAAATGGGGGTTTAAACATCATATTCCTTTTGTGTAGAAGCATCAGGTGACATTAGAGATATGTCAAGGCGAGTAATGGTACAGATGATTCAATTGTTTACAGGATTATTGAATTTTGAAGTGGAGACCTCAGAACGACCCAGAATCAACATCCTGCAGTTGCTTCTATTTTGTTACCTTTCTGTTGTTCTGACTCTTTGTTTCCCTTTTTCACTCTGTTCTCTCTACCATTTACAAAAGTCTAACAAAAGTCATTATAAATTCTACTGGTGAGCGAATGTGTGTTTTTCTTTATCCTGCTTTAACCTCGTCAAGCCCTGCCATCTTTTCTCACCCCTCTATGCCTTCTTGGTCCGTGGCCACAGGATATTTGGCCCTGGGCGCCTCCCTCCTGCTGCCATCCCCAAAGCTTCTGTCTCAACTTACCCAGCAGGATGACGATGCACAGCAAGATGGCAATCAGAGCCCCTGTACTGAGACCCGCGGAGGACAGGAACGCCTCGTTTTGGCACATACGGATCCTGCCATGGCGCTGGCATGGGCACACCCGCAGTGTCAGGGTGCTGGTTCCACTCAGTGATGGCTCCCCACCATCCCAAACCACGATGGGTAACTTGTATAGTTCCTGGGTGAGGTGGTTGAAACGTCGCCGCCTGGCAATGATGCTGGCTGTGCTGTCTACAATAATAAAAATGACACAGATATTGAATAGTAATTAAAAAATATATGAAGAAAATGAATTACTTGTGGAACATTTCTCTAGAAATGTTCTTTGACATATTCATTTCATGCACTGAAGTACGTGTGTTACTGGTATTTTACAGTGCTACTTGGTCAGTGAAGTTCTTGATTTATTATATTGATCTGCTGCAAAAAGCAGGTGTCCTTGCTCTCTCACAGTTAATGGAACCACAAAATGGTAAACAGATACTGTAAAGAATCTACACTTGTCGAGAAAAAAAGGTGAACATTTTGACAAGTATGGAAAAATTCAGCAAAGTACTGACAACAGACAGAGGCAACAAAAGACAAAAGGACTTTCTCAGTTAACCTCTGAACTGTTTTCTTTGAGATCATATCCAATAACTCTGTCTGTAATAAAGGTGAGATGTTGGGAAAATAAAAAGGCTGCAACACGCTAAATTCTATTGCCATTAGGAACCTCAAGCAGCAGTTACTTAATTCAGAGTATTTGTATACATCAGTGACTTGTGGAAGTACATAATTATTGAAAAAAAAAAAGAAAAAATGTAGCAATAGATGCAGATAGAAAGAGCCCCTGCAGAAACAGCAACAGGGACAACATCAGTGTCATTAGCCATCTCCAGGAAGTTTTCACTCCATTAAATGCATTAACTTTCAGTGAAAGTTTAATTTTTCATCAGGAGATTCTATTTTAATGACTTAGTACTGTCAGCAGGATGAGGGATATAAATGGTTCCTGATTGCACCTTTTAAATGACACCTAATATGTAACACCCTCTTCTCCCCGTTCACGCACTTGGTTCTAGGCACAGATACAGGTGTTGTATTTCTGACACTATAGGCTGTGACATATGTCTGTAGCTGTAGCCTTTTCCTGCAGATGCTGTCCACTTGTGCTTTGGAGAAGCGCTCATGCTTCAAATGCATCTGCAATGCAACAGAGAAGAAACATCCACTGGCAATGACCTGAATGTAACACACTGGTTTTATCATACAACCCTGGAGACAGGAGTTTCTATTGTGATGAAAAGGTATGTTTATATTGTTTAAATTCAACGTCCTCTCCACTTTGGAACGGCTTCTTGGATTTTGTTTGCTTCAGCAACCACACAGAGCTTATTTCACAATGGTTGTATCTCACAAAGCTTACACTAACAGGCCATCCTAAGGCTACTTTACTTGTTAATCTGGACTGGAGGTTTTATCATTAACACGCAAAGTTTACTGGTTCATGTCAGCTATGTAAGATGGGTTATCTCAGCAGGAAATCATTAATTAATCTGATGAGATAAAGAATTAAATAATATTTGGAAAGCAGTGGCTGGAGCATGTGACCTAACCTTGACACAGTAAGGGGAACCTTGTAGCTAATATTTTTAAGTTGGGTAAAGAAAGAACTGAATTTTCCTTTGCACTGAGTACAAACACCTCCACTGTGCTGTACTGTGGTGCTGCTGCTCTGAGACCTTCCCTCCCACTCCAATCTCTGCACCATCTATGAATAATTATAATGATCGACAGTCTGAATGACAACCTGCACTTCAAGCTTTATTAACCGAGGTTCCCAGTCCCGCCGTATCAGCGTACAGTGAGGAGGGAGGGGGGTTGAGAGACGAGGGTATGAGGGATGCAAATAACATGGAAGGGATATAGGGAGTCAGAAGATGAGAGAAGGAGAGGGAGAGAGAACATAGGAGGAGTCTGTGTGCGTGGTTACATGTTAGCATGAGCCAAATGGAGAACAGAGGATGCAGGAAGAGAAAAGTGAGCAGTTTTTGCGCAGGGTCTCCTACAGACCGCAGCAAATACGTGACCATCACTTATGTCATGCTAATTTCATGCTTGCAGACCTTTGAATTTGGTGATTTGTGCTGCAAAGAAACATGTGGTTTCAGCAGGTGTGTTACAAACAGGTGACGTGCAGAGCGGGAGGCACGATGATCTGGAGCAATTTTACAGGTAAATCAAAATGATATGTCTATATAAAATATGCAGTTGGAAATACTTTTATGACTGATTGTCTGCAACTCTCTGCTGATTTATTTGGGAATCTAGAAATTAGTTGCTCTGATGGTAGTCTCTTTTTTATTTTAGGTTTTAATACATAAATAATAAAATAATGCAGCAAGTTTAAGTAGTGAAGCTTTGTGAATCTTCACGGTTTTCCAATTGGCCTGCAGTATCACATGAATTTTGGATGTGAACTGAGACTTTTAGCTGCAGCGATTAACTCCAGTTCTGTTGAGACCATCTCAGTAGGATACATACAAACATTTGCATGCAATAATTATACAAGTAGCATGGCTCTGTCATGGGGGCTTTCTGCCTTTTATAGGACCCTCTGTGGAACACCCTGAAGGATAGTGAACTGGTGAACCCAGTCAATCCCCCACCTGACAGGTGCTGCAGATGAAAGTGCTGATGGGGACTCAGGTGTTCACACGAAGGCCTTGTTAAAGTGTGAGGATCTCGCTGTTCAGATTTTAAGGCATCTAGATCGTGTCCACAAGAAGCCGTCTTTGTTGAGACTTTTACAAGTGTGACCTAGTTTAGAGCATGTGGAGCAAGACTGTTTTTTTTTTATGCAAACCAAAAATAAACCAACAACATAGAAGTGGTATAAACACATATCTTCAGACTTCACACTTGCCCACATGGACATACATTAGCTGTGGGTGTGTGGAGGCTGATGATCAGATTCTGCATGAACCAATGCTGCAGCACTTATGCCCTAATGTAAAGAACAATGTAAGGATTCCCTAAATATAAATCTTTCTGCAGCAGTATTTAGGTTTGTCTGGATTTTTTTTTTTTTTTGCACTAACTTTTAGATTTTTGTCAGTGCCATTGAAACGTACTTGCCTGTCACAGATTGCTCTCCAGGTTTGGACCTGTCTGCCTTCATAACCCATAATCGTGATGTATTTAACACATAATTTTCAATACAAGGCACCAGATCTGCAGCAACAGTTGGCATTCATGGCTCCTTATGTTTCTGGGATCAAATCTAGCATACCAAAGTTCCTTTTAAATATTATTGTTATTGATTTGTATGTAACCAACAATAAGGTAAATTTAAGAATCTTCTTCCAGAATTTGAATTCAATAAGAATCAGTTTGACTCAGGGAGGGTTAGCTTTAAAAGCATGGCTGCAGTGGCAAATAAACTAATGATCTGGCTGCTTTCCAACATGTTTTCCCCTTTATGCAGGTTAAATACAAACTCACACCAGGGCTTTTGTTGCAGAAGATTGTATTACGTTTATCCACGGTAATTATATGCTGGCCCATATGCTTCTGCCACAATAGCCGTAAAGGACTGAAGAATACCAGCATTATTTTACTCTGATATGCTGTGAACAAATTGCTTCACAGCTCTGAAAGAGCACCGGCGGCTGTTGAGGCTTTACTGCCTGCATAAGAGGCTTTTACAAAACATTACTGGTTTGTTTAATATAAAGAGGTGCTTTGTACACCAATTAGAGAATGCACAACATTTTCTAAAGTGTGTCTTAAAAAAAAGAATATTCATGACATAAAAATAGTAAAATAAAGCCTCCTTTACCGTTGTCCTCCTTTACCCATTCATAGGAATTCAAATAAAACAAATATGACCCATGACTTAGGCCATCCTAACTCAGAAAATGTTGTTCTAACCATTGCTCTGTCCTCCTGGTTTAAACGGCTTTGTTTAGGCTTTTAATTAGTGAAGTGTAACACCCGTTCAGAGTTAGGTGTGAATGACATGAAATCTAATGAAATGTCCTACATATCAGCAGGCTGCATGAGCACAACCGTTTAACTGCAATATTATAAGGTCTCTACCCACTGGAAGAAGATGCCTCCAGAATTCAATTGTTCTAGTTAAGTATGTGGGTTATTTAGGCATCCTAACCTCCCTACAATTGCCTTTTTAGCAGGAAATGTCAATGCATTCCATTTCCAGGTATTCCAGGTAAACTACATATATAAGCTTGGGCTTTTAATAAAATATCTTTGAGATACAGTGAAGTGCTTTTTTTTTGAGCAGCTTGTTTTTCCGGTGTTTTTAATGGTGCCTGCTGCACTGTAGGAGTTTAACCTGCAGCACATCCAGCTACATCTGAAACACAACTTTGTTGAAGAAACTCTGCCTTTGTTTGACAAGGACGGCGAACAAGCACAGAAGCACTTAATTTGAAATATGATATGTCTATAGCTTATGCATTAACACTCAGATCACATGATAGTGGGAGAAGTTTTAGGTCTCTGCACTGAAAATATTGCAACCATAAAATAGCTTTGAACAAATTCCATTCAGTACTGAGAATTAAAAAGTTTGAGTATGTTAAAAAAAAATAAATAAAAAAAACAACTTTGAATAGAGCCACATATCAAAGTTCAGCATGTTCCTTTGTGAGCAAACTGTAACTGAGCAGGAAAGGAGGTCATGAGAGTGTTAGTCTTATGAGTGACTGAGAGGGATTTTTGTAGCTCACACAATAACGTGGGGGGGGGCGGGTTATTAGGGGTCTGGCTCGGAGCAGCACCAACTGTTGGTCTGCTACAACAGAAATGAGAAATTGCTTCAAGTGAGAAGAGCTTACTTTAATTATCAGACACAAGAGTCAACAGTGGGGTGCTTTGTGCTGAGCCCAGAAGCAGAGAGTCAGTAGAACGACTCTGTTATATCTCTGTCGTTAATGCAGCCTTTGAGTGGCTGTGATGACTGAAACAGCATGAACAGCGCTGCACATTCACGCAGAAGAGTTTTAGAAAATGCACACCATCAACAGAAATTCATTCACAGACAAAGTATGCCGGAGAAAAGTTGAGCACACTGAAAGTAAGATAAACATAATGCTGTCATATTGGTGGATTGTAATTTGAGTTTATGGCCTTGCACTAAAGTATTTTTAACAGAAAGAACAAACTTTGAGTCTAACAGCTACGTGGGGTCTGTGAAATGACGGCCTGTAGCTGCTTTACTGGAGATGGTAGGGGACTGGTGTGCTTGCTTTTGCCTAGCCCAGTATAGGCTAGGCAAAAGCTATACTATAATTGCGGAAGCTGTGGTTAGAAATCAAAATACCTGTAAGCCATGTGACAGATTTGTGGGTTCAGACTCAGTCTTGTAATTCCCTAAACTTTTGTTAAATTCTGAAAACAGATTTTTCTGTTTCTGCTCTAAAAGCGTCTGTCTCACACAGATAGATTTAGAAACACTTGTGGGATGGTATCCAGCAGGACTGCCCATTTAAAGCATAACAAGCACCATTATACAAACAGCATGAAGAGGGAAAATGCCATCAAGGCTTGAAGAAAGAACACTTTCCACTCTGAGAAGTTTGAGGACTATATTTTGATAAATCAAAGTGCTGACAGGCTGATATGGACTGGTCTTATTCACAGTCCCATTTGCACACAGCAGCTCTGACCTGACGTTGACCTGGGACTTGCCTGAAATGCCAATCTTCCAGCAGTCCATTCCAAAGACTGTAATCCACGGGTCTTTCCACAGATGCCTGCTCCAAAAGGCTGTAATCCATAGTTCTTAGCTCTTACTCTCTTGCTTTCTCTCACACAAATACAGTAGAAAACTCTGCCAAGTCTTGAGAAATAAGACTCCCAGCCCATGGATCTATATGTCTGTGATGTATTTGTTCATAACACTGTGATGAAATGGCACCTCCTCAGATTAATATATATTTATGAGTTCTTGAAAGACTCCTAAATCACAGTCAAGGTGCATGCTGAGTGTTCAGGAGCATAAGACATGTGAATAAACCAGGAAGCATGTACATGAAAAGAATTCACTGGGAGAAGAGTGCAGAACTACTAACACACAGTGCTTTTTCAGCCTTGGCTTTGGTCTCCGAGTGGTTTCCTCTTGATGTTTACTAAAGTCAATGCCTGAGAGGCTCTGACAGACATTTCTGTGGGAGGTGGCTGTGCTAAGGGTGTAAATTACATTCCTATCAGATCAACATTAATGGAAATTTTGTGACAAGCTCATATAATGAACATGAGCAGACTTCAGCATCATAAATAAGTTGCCATAATCAAATTTGCATGTTGTACTCAAGCTACAGTGATTATCACGACACAGTCATCCTGAAGTTTTAATTTGTGGGAACTGATGATTCTATTGGAGTAATTTCTGCTTATTTTTTACTGTGTTGGGATTCCATAACTGACACAGCAATAGTGTCCTGCCCAGAAGGCAGGGTATCACTCGTGGTAAGATGCACGTGGCCCAGGAGCTAAACTGCCTTATCTCCTATTATCTCATTGTTTTTATTTCTCTTTTTTTCCCTTTGCTTCTCCCTTCCTTTGCTTTCACCTGCCTCTCTCAGGCTGAGATCCATCTGGAGTGCTGTGAACTTTTCTCTCAGTGGGTAACTGTGTGATCTTTGTGCTGAAAGCTTTTAAAAGCCCAGTGATTGCAGATCAACCTTGGGCGTGGTATTCGCCTGAAACTGAGATGGTTGCCATGGTATTGCCCACACTAACACCAGCATGAACTAAAACAAGCAGGCTGGGGAAGAGAGAGGCATGCTATGGGCAATCCACTAAATAACACCAACATGTTGAGCCTGAATGACCTGTGTTTTATGTAGACCGGACTCAGAGCTGATTCCTTTATTTTGGACCTGTTCATCTTTATTAACATACTGTATTGTACATACAGGAACTTTAATTACCTTCATTGTCTTTCAGGGTGAAGTTGGGATTAACTGGTAGCTCGCTGGGCAAAGCAAAGGCGAACCGCTGTCCGTTGGCAAAGTCATCCTTGTCCACCGCCGTCACAGTCTGGATCACCTGTTGGTCACGGGACACGGAATAAATTACTCTCCAAAAGCAACACCTGCAATATTTCATTAATCAGCCACACCATTACAATCACATTTCACTCTAACTGCAGGCCAGACAAGAAGCTGATTTAGCCCCTGCTGCAGGTCTTGTTGATTGTAAATGGTGAGAGTCCCTCTGACCTACAACCAGCTGGGTAACGAAGAGTCTCTATTACTGTTAGAAAGGTCTGAGTGGGTGGTTGGGCTGCTGGAAATTTCCAACATTCCACTTGTGCTATGGCAGTGGCATTGGGTCTCAAAGCAAATTCACTTATACCGCCTTTCTCTTTCACCTTTAACTGGAAAAGGATGCTGTCAGAGTTCTGGCTGTTGCTAACGTTAATTGTGCACTATAAGGACGAGCTTTGCATGTCCTTAGGTGTTTGTCCCTCTGAAAAGCTGTTTTCGTACATGGCAGACACATGAAGGTTTTCTAATACAGAATTATGCAACAGTCATATTGATTTCAGAAAATGCGAGCAGAGATAAGATGTTCTATCAGATGGCATGTACTGTATTCATTTGGCATGTCTAGGACACGCCACAGCATTGTTTGATGCGGCAACGCTGTCGTTTTAAATTCAGAAGATTCAAAACCAGTTTGCTGCTGTGGGATGAGCCAAAAATTAATCATAAAATGAAAAACATTTAAAAAATACATCAGTCAAGTTTCTCAGTTCACATGATTTTTCAAACACCCGAGCAGTGAGGAATTTCACTGAATCCAACTACGAATAGTTTTCTATTGATATTCTCTGGATGACTGAAAATGTACCTTTTCCCCATGAAACCCCCACGGCTGTGGAAGCCACTGATTAAACATAAGAACATAAGCACAGGCTTTAAATCGTACATTTATTCCTCCATTAAAAATGTACTTTGTTGTTCCTTTCCCGTCTGCACTTCATCATCCTTTTGCCAACCTACTCTTTCAGCCATTTCCATGCTGCTGATTGCGCTCCATCTGAAAAAAACTCCTTAATTGGAGGGAATCAAAGACCAGAGAGCAAATTGGAATGAGCTTCGATTTAGAGCTGTCATGCTTTGCAGCTACGATACTCATTTAGAGTGAGCGATGGTTAAACAGTTTTCAGCGGTGACCTCTGAGTCTCACCGCTCAGCTCTGAGGAATCAACCCAAACGGAGGGAAACAACCGCTCACTGCGGATCCGTGAAACAGTTGAGAACCCAGCCCCGGTGCGTGCACAGCCTTCATCACTTTCCTCCTGAGGTGAGAAGACAGTGAGACACTGATTCTCGGACTCACCTGTCCTGGCCTCGAGCTCTCACACACAATGACTTCCTCATCTGCAGCTATCTCTGGTGGATTGTCATTCACGTCCAGCACCTGGACAGTAACAGGAACGTGACTCAAGAGGCTGGGGTTGTCTGCAACAGGGAGGAAGGAGAAACAACAAGGTCAAGTGTACAGTAAGCCCTGAACATTGCAGTACAGCATTAACTGTGTCATTTCATAGTAAAACACTGTGATCCTCTTGTAGACTGTTCATATATTTTGACTTAGTAGTGCCAATATGAAAGCACAAAAGGGCACGAAGGGGATGCAATGTTGCAGAAAGCAGTTTTGCATACTAAAGCACATCCCATCATCTCTGGGCAGCTGTTTCGTTTCCAGCTCATGTGCTTGCTTCTGATGTATTATTAGCCCTGCTCATGACGGAAGCTATTCTCGAAGCAAATTAATAACTCCTCAACTCCCTGCCTCAATGATGTCAAAATGGCCACTTATGACACCTAAATGTACATGAACAGTCAGACACAGGGTTTAAAACATGTTCGGCTTCACCAATTTAAGATCGGATATTTAACATGACACAGAATTCCTGTTTTTACGAGCAGCCTGGAAAGGCGCTTTAACCATCAACACCAAGTGTTTCAAAATTGAACATACATTTTTTTAAATGAAAACACTGAGCCAATTACACAAATCTTGACTTATTTTTTTCAGTATCTGGGAATACTTTTTTAGTGTTACTGTGAAGAGTGTTTGAAAAGAAAAGAAAAAAAACCCCACGATAACCATGCATGCAGGCGCAGCAGTCTCTTGAATAACTGTTTTAACATTTTATTTTGTTTTGTCTCGTGCATGAGGTTTTCTGAACCCCTTCCTCATGGTTAGCACAGCCGCATCACCTGACAGTTCTGTGTAGTTAGACTTTATGGACCCGATGATCTACTAACATTAAAAAACAAATGACAAGCATAGGTATTAATTCTGCAGGATGGTGTGTGTGTGTGTGTGTGTGTGTGTGCAAAGCAGCTTGACACAAAGCAGTGTGTCCTTGCTTTGTCGGAGTGGTAAGAATTTATCTGCCTTTTGACAGTGTCCTGGCATGCACGTGTATCTCTGAATACTAAAGAGCAGTGAGGAGATAAAGTTAACATTAGCATTCAAGCTCCTCCGCTGACTAATGAGAGATTTGCCTAATTGTGACTGCAAATCATCCAAGTTACCTGATAGGAGTTCTTGAGTTAGCCAGGGCTCAATTGATTTAATTAAATTTAAAATGTATGAAAGCACAGTAAAACAATTGGGACTAATATAATTTTGGAGTTAATTATAAGAGAGATATCTGAACAGTCTAATCAAAATGCAAATTGTTCACTTCATCTTTGTTTTCAAGATTTTAATTATTAATTTCTCTTTTGACTCACCTGGTATAATGTTGAGTCTTTAACACAGTTGTATTAAACTGCTGAGAAATGAATAATTAGGAATGTAACGTAATGATCAGAAAGGCAAATTTCCAGATTAACAATATTCATCCTAAAATGCCTTTATTTAGTCCAATAACAATTCACTAGTATCTGTTTTTAAAGTATAGCTCATATTTTTGGTTGTTACTTTAGGGTTTAGTTTATTTAAAACTATGCTGTTTTCCTGCTGCTCCTGTTGTCGCTGAAATGAATATCTGGGCAAATTCATTTCCGGTGCTGCAGGTTTTAAAGGAAGACTGTGTGGAGTGCAGACTCATATGGTCTTATCTTTTTCATGAAACCTTTCTTTTGTTGGTATTGATTCTACCTCCAATTTTACACACTGCGATCCCCAACCTTGAGTACTCTTTAACTTTATGATCCCCGCCGGGTGTGTCGTTATCTTGCGGTGAAGTTGAAGGGGGGGGGGGGGAATCAAGTATAGTCCCTACAGTTTATTTTATTGTTTGTTATCTTTATATTTGGTTTTTAATTCATGCTGTCATGGCAGGAAACCCATCCTTGATTTAAAAGCACATCTAACAACAACTTAATGATGTTGTCTTTTACCTTTGTGATGTTGTGCAGAAACTAATCCAATAACAATAACATAAAGCACAGCTACAGAAAAACAAACCAAAGCCCACTGAGTTGTTAATAACCCTGGGTACCTACCAACCTCCGACGCCATCACAGTGATGTTGTGCCAGGTTGTGTCTTCTCTGTCCAGAGGCTGCGTGGTCCGTATAGTGCCACTGATTTCATCAATCCTGAAGTACCTTTCGTCATCCTCTTTACTGTCCAGGAAATATCTGTTGGGGGAGGAAAACCAGGACAGTCATAATACAATAAAACATGCAAGTAAGACTGTAAACATACAGTAGATGCTGACAGCTGTTCAACAAGCATAATTTATAAGCACTAATTAAGACAATATACACTTTCTTCTTCTTTCATTCGTTCTAAAAGTAAGATGAGCTGGGGGATCTAAAGGTAACAAACAAGACTGGTTAACATACAGGTGGGGAAAGTTACATAATCCAAAACTCTCCATGGTGAAAAATATAGGTTTGTGCTGGAGCTTTCGCCTGGATAAACGTGCTCGCTGTACAAGAATGGATTTTTCCCTGGAGCTGATGGGGCAGCAGAGCGGTGGCTTTCTACCGCTGCACGTCCAGAACTGAGCTGACTGTCTCCACCTCACTGGGTTTGTGGCTTCACAATCATTTATTCATCAACACTGTTAACTACACTGAAATAATGCAGCACAATCAATGGCCTGTAACGTTTCCATGTTACCACATAGCAGCATTTTCCCCTTTATTATTTATTCAAACGAACAAGAAAAATCTAATGAAAACCTAAAAAAATGAATATAATAATGTATATAACAGAAGAATGTAATAATAATAACAGAGCCCTAGGCCAACGAATATTAATTTTAGGGTCATCTAATACATCTAATAATGCTCTTTCAAGCCCAACAAACCAATAATCATTTTAATAATCCTACAATTTCAATACCTAACCAAATAGACTCCAGGTCTGTGCAAAATGGCCTGAAATTACATATTTCAATTACAAGTCTAATTATCTTCAATATGTCCAATTGATAAAAGACTGTTGACAGTGCTGGTAATGTTCCAATGCTGTTATCAAAGCAGCCTGTGGAATACAAAGCAAAGACGGCCTCTGCAGCAGAGCGCAGGCACGGAATGAGCATCGACTGCTCGTTCCCTAATTTATTGTTAATGGCCTATTTACACCTTTAATCCAGCCTGTGTGCCCCTGAGTAATAAGTCAGCAATTCCAATTGACATGAGAAATGAAAAATTTACCAGCACTGCAGCATTAATCATTTAGATACTGTACATACTGAACACGAACTGCAATTTCCCAATTGCGGGATAATAAACCATTCATTCATTCATACCTCTCAAAATTCTGGCTTTTTTTATATGGTTTTACCTTATGGGTTTACATGCACATGGGTACCTTATGGGTTTACATGCAGAAACATACCAGGTGCCTCTGTTGATTAATTTCTCATGTTTTCTTTTATCTGTGTGAATGTCAGTACTTTCAAATGATACAAAGTGAGCAACAACAAAGTAACTTTGATAGTTCATCTCTTTGAACTTGAAGGAAAAATTGGCAGTCAAAGAAGGTGTGGACCCCTGCTGTGCTTAGCGTATCCGCACCAGTATGTTTGCACAAGTGGTCCTGAGCATTATGATAATGCGTCAGAGCTACCAGAGGTAATGAGGCATCAAAATGTAGTTTGGCTAAATGTCAATTTCAAACTAACATTTGATAACATGCTTATTTGGTTTCATGTGTTAGGAGAACAGATGATCAAAGCGAGCCAAACACTGATCCCGTCTGCATTCTGATGCAAACACAGGGGGCGCTCTGTTTCCAGCTTATTTCTGAGTTCAAGTCAGTGCCAATGTTTGGGGCAAACCTTTCATATCTTCTAAAGAATCAGACATGGATCAACGATAATCTGAGCAGTGTTTGTGTCTCTCTAATTTAAAACTGCCCAACATTTGTCACTACGAAGCGTCCCGTGGCACTGTCGGGTCACGTAACTTTCTCCGTAACGCTTTTTAGAAAACCCCTGGGTTCTGCAGCCCGTGGAAAAGCCCTAAACTACAATCCCCTATGCTTCCAACAAAGATTGCTTTTTGTTGATATATCCTTCATCTCATGAGGAGCTTGGTGTTTGCAGGTGCACTCCATCATTTCAGACAAGACTACGGAGGGAATTCAAATTGAAACGAGAAGTGTGGAGTCGATGCAATATCATGAAGCAAATTATAGGTGCAGAGCAAAAACTAAGTTCACTCTCTAAGTGAGGGAAATCATTTTTTGTGCACACACATGAAATACCTATAAGACTGTAATCATGTTTAACCTATAAGAGTTTAATTATCTTGTGTAGGAGGATGATCAGGAATCATTAATGGTGTGAAATATAACCATAAATGACAAATGTAATGGCTCTGGGGTTTCATAATCCTGTTTCTACCTACGTTTGCATTTAAGAAAGCACACGTGCACAGGAGAGTCTTACCTGACAGGACTATTCCTGCTGTCGGGGTCTCGGGCTGTCACCGTGCCCACCTCTGTGCCGCTGGGCGCATTCTCATAGACGTCCATGATGTAATGATCGATGGAGAACACCGGGCCTTCGTCCACGTCTCCCACTGTGATTTTCAGGGTGGCGGTGTCTTTGAAAGAACCAAGATAGGAAAAACGAGGGTCCGCGTGCGTGTTCATCCCCTCGATGTGGAGTGTGTAGATCCTCTTTCTCTCATAGTTCAGAGGCTGTTGGGAATATCAATCATCTTATGATGCGATTAGGACATTTTTAAAAGCAGCAGAAAAAAGTGATGAATGTGAGCTTAAAGCTCACTGAAATGTAGGATTGATACACAGGCAGAACTCACACTGAATTATAAAGTTTGAAGAGTGAAAATTGTCATTCTCTCACTGTGAATAATTGCCATTTCCTACAAAAATAAAAATGGAAGTACAAATATTTACCAGACTGAAATGAATGTAATTAAAGAAGCCGAGAGCCATCATTTTATATTGCTATTTAGCTGCAAACAGAAAGAACGCACTAAAGCGTCTTGTAAACAAAGCAATTAAATTTAAACTCAATACCACTGCAATAAGGCCATAAGAGACATGTTTTCCCATTTCACTGACCCTTGAAAAGCAGTTTATTTAGTAAAGTTGTGAATGGGGGTGCAACGACAGGCATTCTTCTATCAATTATTTTCTTTTTTTCTATCTTTCCTCCTTTCAGGTGACGACATTGGTTCTGAGAATCTGATCAGCTGCTTTTGTGACCTTCGGGGTCTCTATCCCATTGTAGATTCAGCAGAAATCAAGTATTCTTACCTTTTTGAGGCTGATGATGCCCTCCTTGGTGTCCCGATCTGCAGATATGGAGAACGTGTTGGCTCCCTCCGAGTTGATGATGCTGTACTTGATGTCTGCGTTGATGCCCAAGTCTTCATCGTTGGCTTTGATCTTCCCCACTGGTTTGCCTACCTGGGCCGATTCAGGGACGTAGAGCTGGTAGTTTTCTGCAGGTAACCATTAATTTGCGTCCAAAGGCAGTCAAAACAAGGGAAATGATGCAAGCAGAAACTGGTCAGCTTTAAATTAATGTGCAAATTTAACCAGCGTAATTCAGGCACTATTTGTTAATGAGATGATATCATTAAGAATAAGTCTGCAGGGCCTCATCTGAAAACAAGTGTTAAACCGTGGCTGATAACAGAGACAAAGCAGAACAAATTTTGAGGCAGAAGGTTATTGGAGACACAGTTTGCTGCAGAATGCCCAGTGGCACGTATAAAGACAAAATCTCACTATTAATTAATGACTTAAATGCAGAAAGTGAATTTGGGCAGCAAAACATGCTTCTGGTCAATATTTCTCTAATTTTTACAATATTTACCTCCATTTCTACTTTTGTGGTAATGACATCATTTGTCTCAGGTCATTTTAGCATTTGTACCACACAACTGATCATTTTCACCGTCTGCAGCTCGAGCTGTGCACATACTTTGAGGAAACTTGGGTGGGTTGTCGTTGATGTCCGTAAGGGTGATGTTGATGGTGGTGGAGCCAGAAAGGCCTCCGACCTGGCCTGCCATGTCTTTGGCCTGGATAACAACCGTGTAGTGTTCTCTGGCTTCGCGGTCCATGTCCGCTAAGGCAGTCCTAATGATTCCTGCACGGTGGAAGGAAAAACAAGAGAGTCGAGGTAAACTATGTCTCTGTTGTTCCTGGCATTTATTTTTATCAGTGGAAAAACAAACAGGAAACACATGCTGCAGTAACCGAATCAGAGTAGGGCTTTTCTGATTAACTGCATAAAAATTATGCCACAAAATTATATTAGATTAAATGTTAAAAGACGAACATTTTGATCGGGTGGAGATAAAATAAACAAACATAAACAAATAAACAACATTTACAAAGTACTGGGAAGCACTGCGTCTTTTCAATTGACTAGATTGGAATCATAAATTTCTGCCTCTTTCATCCTGGAGCCTTTTGGTTACTCTGTGATTGTCAAGGTTAGACTTCAACTTTCCCTACATCACTTAGTCTGACAAAGAATTGTAAACATTTGCAATGTCAAAGTAAAAACGCACTAGCAGGAGTGTGTGCTCCTGCTGCTGCTCTACATCTCTGATTTACTGGATGCATCAGTTGGTGATCTCTGATGATTTAAAGGCTCGACATGTAGATATTATACTGTATATACTGTATGTTCATGTTTTATACCTCTGCCAGAGGGTTAATTTTTCAGGGAATCATCCTGAAACCATGACGCCACACCGAATCTGGTTAATATGCTGCATTATCTGCAGCAGCGTTTATTATAAATCTCACTTTCTCTTCATGCCGGCACCCTCCGGGCGACCGCTGAACTTATGTTCCTGTGAACTTGTGAACCCTGTAATAATACTGTACATGATGCTTGACCAGGGGCAGTAAGACCTGGGAGGTGGTGCTGATTATGGTGCTAAATGGGATACTGCTGTTACTCCATGTTCTGTGTTATAATCGCACGGTAGAATGAAGGGAATTTTACCAAAGGACAAAATAATATTTCAGACATATTTGGAATTAATGTTTGTCCCACTAGTTTTATGCACTTTAACGCTAAGGAAACTGAAAGCTTTCTTAGTTTCCAATAGCAACAGAAATGGAAGAATGGGAAGAAAGCGCAAATATAACAGAAAACCTAGGCTACAATTGCCCTTAAAATGTCCTCCAGGTGTGTTTTGAGAACAGTTTTGTTCTGTGAGGCAGGTGTGAGGCACTGTAGCCTAAATTGGTTTAAAACACCATCATGTCCCTGGTCTCCTTGGTTTTAAACTCAGTTAGGATTTTTAAAAAAAACAGTGCTGCCAGCCTGAGCTGTCTTTGAGGTCACTGAGTCTGAAACCACCGCTAGCAAATCGACAAGAATGGAAATTCAGATGCAACAAAATGCAAACAAAAATATCAAAGGAAATACGCCCAAATGCTGAGCTACACTTTATGAGCAGAGAGTGCTGTAAAGCAAGTCAGTTAAGTTGCTTTCACAAATTTAAAAATAACCTCTCAACGCAGTTCCTATGCTGAAATGAATGAAAATTGCAGCCTCTGCTGCTGCGAGTGTGAACACACTCTCACCTACTGATTTCACCTGAGCAAGTTTCCCTACTGGGTGATGCTGCTTGACCTTCTGGGATGAAAAGGACAAAGTCAGCTCACTGGTAGTGTTTAGTTTCTTCTCAGTCTTAAATTGTGCAGGAAACTCTGGGTTTGTTAAACTCCAACTTTCTCCACACAAGAAAAAATGACAAGCTGGATATAGTAAGATAAAACAGAAGAAGACACAGCCGATGTTTACGCTTTAAAGCATACAAAGGTGGTTCAGAGTCTGATAGGATCTGATTTCATTTTGTGTGCATTAGTTCTGTCTGAAATGGAACAACCATCGAGTGGGACAGAATGCTCTACAGACAAAAACTTTTTCAAAACCTCAAAACAAATATTTTCATTCTACTGCCAGTTAGTAGCTACATTAATTTTTCCAAAGTATTTCTTGTATTATTATATTTTGAGATGTATGAATAACTACAGTAACTTATTCCTGCTAGAGACAGAATACAGATCAAGCCTCAAACAAAGTGTGTAGGGTTGATAGATCTAGTTACAGTCAGTTCTTACAGCTACAGGTAGAATAGGGCCATCAAACTTTCATTCTTCAAATTTTAGCACAGCTATGCTGCTATAAGCCTACGCTGGGGACACAATCATGATCCACTGAGCAGTTCCCCACTTCCTCAACACCAACCACTACCTCACCTCCTCTCCTCCTTTTCTTCTCAGCGGGATTATCAGTATGTCCAGTCTTCCTTGCTGTTTTGTGTCGCTCTCCCCCTCTTTTCTCTCTCTCTGTATCTTTCTGCAGGTCTTCCATCTCCAGACCTTCATGCTGCACGGATCTCGGCCTCTGACAAACCCAGTGTCCACTGTCAGCACCTGCCTATGCTATTCCCTTTTTGATTAAAACCTGCCTATACCATTCCTCTTTTTATAATGCTGTATTATGTATATATGTATTATATATATTATGTCCGATATGTTTGTATTTCTCTGATTGTATTTTGTTTGTATTTCTATTATTCTATGATTGTATCTGTTTTTCCCTCTCTATTTATTCTCTCTGTCCTGTCTCCCTCTTCTCCTCCTCCTCCTTTACCCAGCCGACTTTCAGCAGGATGGTTCCTCCTTGTAGGTCTGGTCCTGCTCAAGGTTTCTTCCTGTTAAAAGGGAGTTTTTCCTTGCCACTGTGCTTACCTGGGGGTTCAGGCTCTGGGTTTCTGCATCTGTAAAGCACCTAGAGACAATTTTTATTGTTAAAGGTGCTATATAAATAAAATTGAATTGAATTGAAAATTGAATACAGATTGTTATTATCCTGTTTTTCCTGTGGGAAACATCAGAACTCAATAATAATCACAGAGACAAGACTACAAATTATTAAAGCTTGGATTATAGGGAATATCAAGATTACTGTGTTAAGATTGCAACACGCAGCCATCTTCCATAATATATTGAACTACTTGTACAAAATATATGTTTTATGATTATTATTATTTTTTTTTTTTACAGATTTTTTTGGGTTTTTAACCTGACAGATCGCTGTGGGCAACCGACCCATCTGGGCTAAACCTTAATGTTATTAACTCAAGTCTTGCTCAGGTCCATAATGCAACATCACTGTAACTCATTGGACACATTTCCATTAAAACAACACTAAGACAGAGGATCTGACCTTTCTCGACGATCTTACCTCTCAGCTTACACAGGCATATTGCTGCTGGACAGTATTTCACAGCAGCTGCTTAAAGACCAGTGGACCCCAGCAGCTTTTTCTGATGATCTTAAATCAGATAAAAGAGGTTCTGAACAAAAAATACTCAACCTGAGCCGAAAGTAGGAAATGTTCCTCATCCTAGTTGCACATTTTTAATGCTGCACATTTGTTTTTGTACTTTCTTGTTGCACATTTTTTATGTTGCACATTTTGCACACTTAGCCTTGTACATTTAGCTTAGCTGTAATTTGCTGTAATTTGCCACACCGGTTTTTACCCTAGCCCTCTTGCTGTAAATATTATTGTAATTCTGTTGATGACTGCTGCTTTAACAAGTGAATGTCCCATGTCTGGGATGAATAAAAGTATTTCTATTCTATTCACTCTAAAATGAAATTCTTTGTCAGAACGATGACATAAAGATCACGCCCCTTAACTCTATTTCCCAACTGTTTTAGAACTGTAATACCTGAGATAGTCTCCGCTAAATCTCCACAGAGTTTGTCAGTTAATTTAGAAAATAATTGAGAAAGAAGCCGCTTCCCTGAACCTGGACCCACTGGATCCAGTAAGGTGGTTAGCCTTTTCCTCAACCTCCCCAGTCTATTAGAGTTGATACCATCACACTCTCCACCTCTTTGTCTAACTGGAAACTTCTAAGGAAGGTCAATCTCCTGGGTGAACAAAACGGATTATAAAAGATTACGAAAGCGCTCTTCAATCTCTAGCTTCAAGAATCTTGGTTTTTGGCCCATCTGTTACAGTGTTATCCCAGTGTGTCTGTACTCTTACAGCATTTCTAAAGAAAAAAAGCTAGATTACAGCTGCAGAAGTAGTTATAAAAGCGAAGAAGATCTAACACTAGGCTGCTTGTTTGAACTCCACAGAGACATATGCGTTCATTCCTGCATCATATCTGAATAAAATAATTGTTTAGACTGTAAGGTCTAATTGATTAACTGACAGCTTCTTTCTTGACATCAGCGCTGATCCACGGAAACGCCTTAAAATGTGTCAGCTCCGTTAATAAAGTCAAACACAAATCCCAGATCAGCAGAGAAATTAACCCATTTAGGCACCAGGAGGGACCGGGGGCTTCTGCGGGACGTGTGTCATTGGATGAGTGTGTGTGTGTTTGAAAGTACAGATGTGATGTTGGATGGTTTACCCAACTATGAAACTGATATGGAACAGCCCTGGTGCCTCTGTGTGGACGTGACAGATGCCTGGTACTGATGGGAATGACAGGAGTTAGCACCTGCCTATAAAAAGGACAAATGCATCTGCTGTCTCTGTGAATATAAGGAATGCTCTTAAATCCTGCTGCCTTTCACTTTTGGAATTTTCCAACCATGTAATCAAGTGAGGAAATTGGTGTAGCTATTCATAAAACAGTTCGCAATCACGGGCTTTCATGTGATGAGTTGAAAATCAAGCTGATAAAAGCGACAGTATTTTCCTAGAAAGACTCTGTCAAAAGATCCAGGTGGCATTTTTAACTCCAGTCCTCCATGATTTACATTCAGCGAGCAGATTGAGGTTCAGGCTGTCTCAGACTCTGCCGTCCTTGTGCATCTGCTCTCAATATTTACCAGAATCCCCAGACAAGCTCCAACATAAGCAGCAGCAGGTGGTGGTGGTGGTGGTGCTTCTGAAAGGGCACCTTAGCAGGATTTAAAGTTGTTCTTGTAAATTTGTGAGTATATCTTGGAGGAGACACCATACTTGCTCTTTGCTTCTTCTCTCATCACAGGATGGTACTAAGTTCTCTAAAGCTGTGATTCAAACTGCTATTAACAATCTGATTATAAATGAAAATGCCAACCACATGGGTTAGCCGGGTTTATGATGATAGAACCCTCTGATTTCTGAATAAACTGAGAGATCACTGGAATTAGGTGAGATCATCACGTGACAAGAACTTATTTTAGGCACAATCAGATTGGAGACAGGCATAAGGGAGACATGGTGCCATCCACCCATCTGCTGAAATCACAATCCCAACACTCAGCTAGTGAGAAGCAGATCTACACTGTGGACAGGTCACCAGTCACACAGCACACACACATTCACCAGTCAAACCACTCTGCATGTTTTTGATCTGTGGGATCAAACCTAAGAGCCCAAAGGCAGCAAGATCAAGCTAACTCCACTCAAACAAGACCTGAGCCACAATGAGGCGACTGGTGCAAACCACTGCACTGCCTGAAAAATTAAGCCTCAAAAGGAACTCAAAGACAAATATTTTGGGATGCTTTGTCAGTGTGAAATACTACAGTGATGCCACATCCATTTTCTTTTGCTCTCAGTCCCCCAGGCTTCCCTTCATTATCTGCTGTATCAGTGAGATTTCTGTCTTTACATAGCCTGTGTCACGCTCATTTATTTCTCCAGCGAAGTAAATCTAATTCAAAACCCAGCCCTGCTTTTTGTGTACTGCATGACACCACCACAGATGCATCAATTTAAATTTTGACATCCATGATTGAATCTTATTTGCCGTGGAGACGAGGAGCCGCCTCAGTTCCTTCCCTCAACTCTTTCCTGAGTTAATTAGTCGGTCTGGGAGCATGAATGCAGCATTCTGTGTTCAGTCATTAACATGCCTTTGAAATGTAAGCCATGCAGTGGAATGTGTATCTAGTTTGTCAATTGCTGAAATATAGTCAGGAATTATAGGAATATTCTAAACAATAGCTAGGACCAGTAAAAGGATTCTGCTGCAGAATCAGACTCCGGCATATCTGAATTGTTCCATCTGAATTGTTCCATCTAAACTCTTCAGTTTGCCCTCTGAGGTCAAACATGCCCAATTTATTTCCAGTCCTCTTCACTCACACCAACATTTAAACTGATAAAGCTTATAACTTCTGAGCACTTAATCTTCAGACAGGTCTGCTGCTCCATCACACAGCTTTCCTTTAAGAAGCACACATGCCAACGTTGCCTGATTTTTTTGACGATCTCTCTTGTCTATAATATTGTTAAATATTAAATTATTTTTCATTCTGGCTTAACTTTTTACTTTAATATTTTGACGTTTTCAGCTTTGCTGCAGTGCATTAAATGATTTTAGTCCCTTGTAAAGCCTCCATTATGTTGATATTACACACAGTCACATCTTTCAATATCAAATAACTGACATTCTATATCGAATTTAACATTTCTTAGGCTGAATCTCTTTCACAGAGTAAGGACACATGTATTCCCTGTCCTAGGACAGCTAATAAAACAACATTTACAGGGTATATCATGAGCGATACAGCGGTTTAAAGGTCTAACGCTTTACTTTTACCAGACATCCAGATAAGCTAAGCAGCTGGATTTGTGTGCTTGTGTTAATCTGCCTCTTTCTCTTTATGGAAGAACACCACTAAATCACAGCCTGCGTACCTCCTTAATTTTACTTTGACTTCAACGTGACTTATGTAGGAGGCCGTAAATCCTATATTAGTAGGATAGGGGTTTCTAATACTAGTATTTCAGTCACAAAGTCATTAAATAATGCTGCCGCAGCCACAAATGCTTTTGCATTAGTGACAGTTTTAGCATGATTACTTTGCTAAAGCTTTTCTTCATGCACTACCTAGAATGATTGTCTGATGGTCAGCTCAACTATGTGGCATATAACGGATCTGGTATTAAAACTACGGTAAGGGAGAGTGCCACATAACTGATTCTGCTCTTTAATTCATTATGAAGGTTTTGTAACTACTTTACTGACCTGTGGCAGCAACATTGGCCTTATTTTGACCAGGATAACAAATCAATTATCATCCCCTGATAGACATGGAACTCTGATGTCTCTTATCCTGATCTAGAAATGGGAACCCAAGATTTTATCTCGTCCCAGCTGTGCTGTGCTTTCCACTGTCTCAGGAAAGCCTTGTTGTCTGTACTCTGAGCAGAATGGTTTGACGAGGTTGTTGAGCAGGTCCGGCAGGACAGTGCAGCCAGGATAATCCTGTAAGGCCTCTAAATCGCCACATTACATCAATCACAACACAAATCTAGAGGAAACATTACAGTTTTCTGACTGAGGAAAACACGTTGCGCCCTGACTTTATGAATTAAGCATTCATTCACAAGAATGGTTTTTCTTTTTAATAAAGAGATACTCATTCACAAAACAATACATTATCTAAACAAACAAGCCGGTCAGTCCAGCCTGAGATGATTAAACCACAGGCAGCACAAACTGGCAAGTGTTGGTGTTTTTGCTGATTGAGGATTTAGGTCATGTCTGAGATGGTACTTTGGGGATCCCTTTGAGCACCATATGTGCATGCCAAATGTTGCCATTACCCTCTGACCTCAAATGCTCTTTTCCTTTACCTCATGGGTCTTGTAGAATCTGCTACGTCTGTCCACAGGCCAAAGGCTGACATCAAATGGCTGCAACTGCATGCCTGTGTGTACCTTTTAATCCTGCTAATAACACCGGGTTCATCATGGCAGTGCTTGCACGGTTAAAGCCTGGTAGGAACAGCTGCATGTGGATCTATTGAGGTGGAAGCCGATCTAATACATGGTGAGACAGCTGCAGGAGCAGCTTCGGCTCCCTGGTGTAAATGCGGCTGGGCTTAGTGAAATTGCATGCAAGTGCAGCTCCCTCTATGTGCACATTTTCCACTGACCGCTGGAGTTCCTTGTCCTAATTTGGAAGAGGGTGGTTTGCCGGTGGCAGTAAGCAAGTGCCGACTCGTATAAATTAGTTTGTGTGGGTGGAATAGTGTTTTGCAGAGACTGCAGATAGCTAAGCCTTCGATCACATCCTGACTCCTCTGCACACCCCATACATTACAATGCAGCAAAGATGCCGAGTCAGCTCAAGCAAAACAAGCCGTCACAAATCTAAAAGCTCGATGCACTGAGGAAAGAGGAAAAAATCACTGTAATACAGATATTTTACAGCTCATGATTTGGAATTAATTTCAACAAGTACAGAGTTAATAGAAGAAAGTACAGAATGGGCTGTGGCGAGAGAAAATTGGTAGTCCTAATGCCTCATCACAACAGTGTGAAATTGCTCCATCAATCCTTGCTGCCTTTTCCCTAAAGGTAACATCAATTGTTGCTCATTCAGCAAAGACTTCCTGTTTTACATGGGCGGTGCAGTCTCAAAGGGGCCAGTGCTTGTTTGAGACAGCAAAGAATCAATTTATACATGCAAGTGGGGGTTGTTCATGTGAACTGACAGCAACAGAGGTAAACTCAGATGCGCACACACACACACACACACACACACACACACACACACACACACACGCACGCCTTGTCTGAAAGCAAAAGAGAGATCAAAACACCCTCACCTCTCACAGCAGAACAGTTTTCACATGGCATAAAAGTTCCATGTCTGGCACTTTAGAAAGTTTTATTAACATTTAATAGATTCCAGCAGAGAGCTCTCAGACAATAGATGGAGCTAGAAAAGACTTTTGTGGCTTTTTACCTCCTTTCAAATGGCTGGAAACAATGGTGTTGCGAAGGCCTCGATACAAATGACTTCTGCGGCCCTTGAGGAGCCGGTTATAGCTCACAAAAAGGGGATTGCGTGCTCAATAATATAGCAGTCATCTGAGTAGCCCATAACTCTGCTGTGGCTGCTTTAACTTTTATGATTTCAGACACTCTGCCATAACTGGACAGGATGTGCACTGTCAAAAAGCGTGCGATGTGCGGTAAACACTTCACTTTCAATCATTTAAAGGCATCAACAGCAGAACCATCTGGGATTATTACTCCTGTTTTAATTGACATTTACTGTATTTGTGAGATTGTGAGTGTTGCATGTAGTCATAGCACACCTGTTTTAGGGTCGACAGAGAAATATGGCTGTCCTTGTAGAATACTGTAGACTATTCTGGCACTGTTTCCATACGTGGGATCGTCAGCATCGCTAGCTGTGACTTGCAACACAGACGTACCTGGAAACAAAAGGAACATATTAGAAATACTCAGACTTATCAAATATGTCAAATAAGTCTGAGTGATAAGCCATATGATAAGCCATCTTTTTGGGAATCACTTATGAAGTTGATATTTGCCGTAAAATGTATGAATGAAATAAATTAAAGCTGAGGATCTGCAGAATAAGTGGACTTGAAGGAAGGCAAAGCTTTTGTTTCCCCTGAAAATGTTGTGATATAATCTCATTACACAGCTCTACAACGATGTTGATCTCACAGGATTTAACAAGCTGGTGCCAAATGAGCACAACCGTGAAGATTTGCAGGGTTAAAACACACCATACGTGTTAACGCAGCAATCACAACTTCCCTTCAAACATGACAGGACTGATATCAGTTTGGTCTAATGTGATCGCTGTTTACTTAATCACTGTAGTTTGTGTCGTGGTAGAGGTGATATTAAATCTCTGAGCTTCAGCAAGACCCAGACTCAGATGAGGAATCTGGTGTGCGTTAAAACCTTGCTGATCTTTCAGAATGCTAAGTACCTGCATCTTTTTGTCTCTGTTCCTTGTCTAGCTGAGGCTGACGCAGCATTAGTGCTGGTGAAATGTGAAATAATATCTGCTGATCTGATGTTGGACTATGCTCACATCTCGATAGCCAAACAGTGCGGCTGGCGTTTATATTCATGCTGTATAAATTCTAGCTTACTCAGGGTACCTTTGAAATCTCAGATTTTCGGGGCTGTTTCACACATTAATAACTGAAAATGAAACCTGGAGATACACACCTCAGAACAGTCTAGATCTTAAAAGCATTTTGACTGGAAGCAGTCAGCACCATGGGTCATTTTTATTCATTATTTCACTTTTTAATTGAAGTGAATTTCGCTGATTTGTACATAAATTTTACTTTATACTGTTTTCCAAGGCAGACTAATGTAATCCTTAGCTTCCAGGGGGTCACTTTTCTAAAACCAGAAGAGCTTCCAGGTATGCTGATTTTGTCTGTTTTATTAAAAACTAACAAAATGCTTGAAATGATGTTACTTGCTGCACAAACTCCATCTCTGAGAGCATCAGAGTACCAACTTCTCAAAGCAAAGTTTAAAAAAAAAAAAAAGGATTTACAAACTCATTATTTACAGTAATTTACAAAAAACTCAATTTAAATTGAGCTACTGAGGTTCAATTTAACACTTGATGCATCAGTCAAATAGCATTACAAGCTTCATTAACCCATTCTAGTTGCATGATGAGTGCACTGTAATTGTGCTACTTACATAACACATTAGTGTACGTGAGAATCTCAGTATGTGTATGAGAATCTCAGTATACATCTGAACTTACAGGCTGGGACCAGTGACTCCTTTGTGTTAATGTTTTAAATTATCCTCTATGTCATGCATGAATCATACTCCACTCATTATTTTCTCAGAACATATAAGTATATGTTAATATTATGCACATTCTGACTAAAAAATGATTCATTACATGTTGAGGCTGTATGCCATTAGAAGATCCAACTCTTCCAATGTGTTTGCTGAGAATTTACCTTCTTTTTTCCATTCTAAAAGGCTTTATTGAAAAAAGGGGGTTGTATTAGGACACAGTTTTTTTTTAGTGCAATGCTGCTGGTCCATCTCTGCGGTTTGGGAGGTCAGCGGCTGTCACCACTGATTTTACTTTCTGCTTTCATCACCTGGCGCAAGTAATGCTTTGCGGGAAAACTGATGACCATCGGTGTCGGGGTCAGATGTCATTCTCTGACAAGCTGAGGCAGGTGACCACTGTTGCCGGGCTGAGTGAGAAGTCAAAGATGCCCTTTCAGCTGCTTTGTGTACTCTCATGCTACACAGCTACATGATGTCCAGCCACGCCAGTTTGCATAGGTTCATGCTACAAAAGACGGAACCACAACTTTCTTGGTAGAAACCGTTAATAGTATTGACTCTAACTGTTTACAGACTCATCCAAATAATTAAAGTCTTTAATTTGGTTGCAGAAGTAACTGAAGCAGCCTCTTATCTAAAAAGTGGGACTGGAGCATTATATAATATTGTTTGAAATTAATAATTCAGGTTGTAATTCTGGTTTTAACCTCCAGTTAAAATTAATAGGACACAGTTTAAAACCTAAATACCAAAACAAAACATGTTCATTAGTGGCACACAAGACATGAAAAAGGGTAACCAGACGAGGTTTTGTAGGTTCCCTGATAACAGCCTTTTGGTCATTATTATTGATCTGTTTTTGAAACACCCTGATTTGAGAGCTCACCTTTTCAATTCTCTATCCAGTCACATATCATGTGCCAGTTTTAAATCCATTTTCACTTTCACTTGCAGCTCTTCATCCATATCTCTCCACCGGGCTCAACATAACTCCTTTGTTCCAATTTTAATTAGGCTGAGAGCACGCTCTAATCGAGTTGAAAAATAACACGTTTTTAAAAAGATCTCGCCAGAATGCAGCATTTTAGGTAGTTTTCAGGAACACGAGCCTTAAACACACCAGAAATAATAAGTAAAGACATTATGATGATCAAGAAAAGTAGCTCATGTAGGTTTGCCCATATGGAAGTTTTGTTTTGTTGTTAAATTTGAGTACATTAGCTTCAGCAGTACTCAGTTAAACAGAGCTACCCATCAAAGCAAGCCCTCATCTCTACACCTGACATCAGTATTAATCTCATTTTCCCAGAAGTGAAAAGGCTGACAGTAAAGAGAGCTCACTAGCTCACTTATTTCTACCTCAACGGGAGCTACAGTATATGCACATGCAGGAAACTGATAATCCTTTTGTGTGGTGCTCTCAAAAATATCACCGCACCACTGAACAGGGGATCTGAAACAGGAAGAACTGGGCAACCTGGCCTGTCTCCAGCAAATCAATTTAAGCGGGAAAGAAAGAACATCACTGCAAATTAGCCGCTCCAGTCCCAGACAGCCCCTTGCTGCACTTGGGAGCGCCACTATTGATAAACGCTGGAGGATTAGTGCTCCAGAGTGTGAGGGCTGTTGATTGTTACAGCCGATTTGAAGATGCAGACACTAAACCAAAAAAAGAAAAGTCCAGTTATTCTCCCCTTTACTCTTCACTTGATTCCCTTGAGTGGCACCACTGATAATTGATTGGTTTTCTGCAGCATTTCCTTGCAAAAGTTTGCTTCAACTTTAAAATGTGGAGAATAACCCAGAGAGAAGTCTCATATTGGTACGAGTACGATGGACTTTATCCTACGTTTTACGGCGTAGAAAAAGGAAGCTTGTAATGCTCTCAAATAATTTAGCAAAAATACTGTTTGCTTCTGTCATTGGACAACAGAGCGCCGTTTCCCGGCAGACTCCACTGTAATGAGATGATTATTGTGGGTCGCCTGACTTGTCAGTGTAGTCAACATCAATACTTCATCACATCAGCACTTTTATGAGAGCTGAAAATAAACTATTCATTTGCCATTAATCAATTAATATTTCAGCAAAGGAACACGCAGTGTAGCATTTTCAGTAGGGATTAAGACAAGCACTTGACACATTAATCTGAGACACAATATAGTGAATTCCAAAGTAATATGCGTGTCAGGGGTGCCTGGGCATAAATATCCATTAAGGTAGGCAGAGAGATATTGACTGTTACAAACAATGTGCCTACAGGTCTATAGTGGTTTGCATATTAAACCCTTTCAGCACAGTTCACCTTTCATTCTGCAGGAGGCTGATGAGGCTTCTCTTCAGTCAGTCAGACGAGTACAAATGAAAACCTACCCAGACCCAGGATCTGTGATACACTTGAGGAACTCTATACCATTTTAAGCCATTGTTCTGTGAGCCAGCCTGCAGTGGACTGAGAAAAGGCCTCCGTTTCTGGTTTGCCCACGCTAAAACACAATGTGCTGCTGGGCACCTGTCTCAGAGGAGGAGGACTGAAGCTTTTTTTGTCTTTTGTAATGTGAAAGACTCCACAGTCTCGACGGTGGCGGAGGTCTAGAGAGCCATTATTGAGTGCTTTATAAAGACCTGCCCACTGGGAAACATCACAGCAACCAGAAAACAAACATGAAAAAGAGGGCTCGGCTGGCTTACAGAAGATCAAACATTCAGAAGAACATCATCACATACGGGCCAAACGCTGATGCTGGAAAACAGCAAAACGGTTCTTTAAATGTTCTTTCTCTGAGCAGCACTTGAGTGAGTCTGGCTGAAACATGCTCGACATGTCAGAGGTCTCAGGGTAGTATTTATTCTCTTTATCGTGGGGATTGTAAACATGGAGGCCATCTATTAAAAACCGTACACTCCAGTTTTTGCTGAAGACATACGTACCTCTGCTGTAAACAGCATCCATTTCAAATCGACTTGACTTTAAAGCATGACTCACCCACTTCAGACATCTCTGGCACCGTTGCTACAAAGGGCCCATCTGGAAATTTGGGTGCATTATCATTGATGTCTTGTACTTTAATGATGAACTCTGACTTTGGTTCCAGGGCCTCCTCCGTGTACCGATCCAGGGCTTGCGCATGTAGGACATAATGCGATTTCTTTTCCCGATCCAGGCTCTTGGTGGCATGGATATCTCCTGTCACTTCGTCAATGATGAAAATAGTCCCAGCTCCTTCCCCGTCCAGAATGTACCTGACAGCTCCGTCACCTTTATCAGAGTTTGAGTGAAGCTGCAAAGAAAATCAGACAGAAGGTGTGAGCATACAAATGAAAGGTGTGTGTGTTTTTGTTACAGAGCTGAAGTGTGGAGGAGGAAGTGTCTCCAGCTTATGATTCAGCTGTTGCTTAATTAATTGACACGATAAATAATAACAGATATAACGTTTGAGACCTTAAAAAGCAGGTCAGCGTCAATAAAATGCTTCCACAATGAATTTATGAAGACAATAAAATAGTTCCCCACCCCAATGCTAAAATATCCTTCCAAAAAACATCTATCACCAGTGGAAAAGACATGGAATCATCATTTATTTTGCATAAAGCAAAGAAAAACTCAGAAGCTCACAGCGGTTAAACATGACTATTCTTATTTATAAGGTTCAACTAAAAGAGAAACACATTATTCAGCCTGATTGTTGCATTAAATTTCAGTTTAATTCCATATTGAGTCAAAGCTCTTGGAATAATGAGCTGCCATCTAAACCCTTCAGCTCTGAGAGCTTGTCCTCAGCTTCAGAAAACCCCGCAAATAAAAATGAACTCAAGCATTACATTATTTAACAGTTCCTCTCAATTCTGACTGTACCCAAAAGTCACTGCAACAAAAAGCATATTTACAGTTTCAGGGTTTTTTGGGGACTGTTAACGATGGAACCGCACTGCCTGTTTCTCACCAGGAAAAGAAAAAGAGATGAAACAAGCCACTCATTCAGCCATAATTGACACCTAGAGGATTATAACTTTGATGGTGATTGTTCAGCTGGGTTGCAGTTTTAGAATTCCTAAATATTAAATACATTCTTTTACACGGCGACAGTGTCTCCAAACCACAGCATCAAAGTAATAATGTAATTTAAATTGTTCCATTTTTATCCATGAATAAAACATGCCAGGTTGTCCCGCAGAGGACTATTTTGCTTTATTTTTACATGGTGAACAAAAAAAAAAAGAAATGAAGATCAGATCAGTTTTTAATGTCTACCGAGTGATACCGGTGTTATTAAAATTTTATTTTATAGACTCACATAACAAGCACCTTTTTCTTGATACATAAACAAATAAATAAATGTATCTACTGCAACAATTTAAAAAGCATGTGCAGATGTTGAAATTAAATGTATTAATACCTTTGCTACATTAAAATATTATTTATTTGTAAAAAAAAAAAAAAGCTGCAACCATCTGCAAGAAGCAGGAATCCAGTCTGGACAGGGTCCCACACAGCACACACACATTTACACCTAGAGGCAAATCTCCAGTCAGTAAGCATGTCTATGGTCTGTGGGAGGGAACCAGAGTGTGTGGAGGAAACCCAGACAGATACAGGGAGCAGAACGGAGACACAACTGGACAGTGTTTAAAATGCAAAGACACGTTTGTTCACTGGAAAACAGATAAAATCATCTTCCGGACTGTGGTCAAATTCCACTCGTACTTGGGGCAGAGGATGCATCGCCATTCAGTCCACTCAGGCGATGTCTCATCAAAAAACTTGACCAGAACACAAATGACTGATTATAAAGCTGCTGCTGATTGCAAGACTGACTCTTGATGAGAGCCGACTGTCCTTCCCAGGGTACACAACAAGTCTGTAACTAGACAGACTTAAAGATCCTGTTGAATTAGGTTGTTCATCAGTTGTTAGATTAGATTAAAATTAAACACAACCTTCACTGCAAAAAAAAAACCCAAAACAAAAAAAACAAAAAGCTAAACAAACAAACAAAAAAAACAGCTTACTAATCAGAAACAGTCGGGATCCAGATATCTCACATTTATCTTTGGTTAATTTTTACAGACTGTTATAAAAGTATGTGAAATACTGTTCCTACAAATAAAAAGAAAAACACAGCAATCTGATCACTTAGAGAGCAAGCAGAGTTAATACACACATCTGTCCAGCAGCAGTCTCCACCTCCACCTCATAAATGAAATTACGCCCACAGTCAGAGAGCTCATTTAGCCACGGACTGTATTTGTGGGAGCCGATAAATCACACTCAGCAGAACGCAACCAATGATGCATTTGGCAACCACAGCTTTCCAAAATCTATGGCTAATGGCAGACAACAGGCTGTGGGTGATTACGCCAATGTGTTAAAACAACACTGACCAGTGTTTTCTCTACAGTCTCAAACCTATCGTCATCGGCGGTGCCTCTCAACCTCAATCCTCTCAACTGGTGCTGCCATTTATCTGTTAATGTTGGAAGAATTTCTTCTTACAGGAAAAGATTCATCACATCTTCAAAAGAAGAATTTTGGACTGAGCCATGGTTAAAATATGTCGTACACATAACCAACTAATACTAATTAAAGTGCAAATAGCTCACAGTTGCATTTACAATTGAAAATCAGCAATTAAAAAAGCAGTTAAAGTGTACTGGTGGTGAGGGATGCCGTCAAGCTGAAGGAGTTTGGCCTGTGCAACTCCTGAGGCAGCAGACGGGTACCGGCGGGTCAAACAGAGTGCGGCTGCGGCGGTCGCCAAGGCAAAGATCCGGGCGTGGGAAGAGTTTGAGGAGGCCATGGAGAACGACTTCCAGACGGCTTCAAAAAGGTTCTGGACCACCATCCAGCGTCTGAGGAGGGGGAAGCGGAGCACTGTCAACAGATGGTGTGCTGCTGACCTCGACTCGGGATGTTGTGGATCGGTAGAGGGAATATTTCGAAGACCTCCTCAATCTCACCGACACGCCTTCCAGTGAGGAAGCAAGGCCTGGGGACTCAGAGGCGGGTTGTCTTATCTCCGGGGCTGAAGTAGCCGAGGTGGTCAAAAAACCCCTCGGTGGCAGGGCGGATGAGATCCGCCCAGAGTTCCTTAGGGCTCTGGATGTTGTAGGGCTGTCGTGGACATCGAGGGCGGTACTGCTGGATTGGCAGACCGGGGTGGTGGTCCCTCTTTTTAAGAAGGGGGACTGGAGGGTGTGTTCCAATTACAGAGGGATCACACTCCTCAGCCTCCCCAGCAAGGTCTATTCGGGGGTACTGGAGAGGAGGGTCTGCCGGATAGTTGAATGTCGGATTCAGGAGGAGCAATGCAGTTTTCGTCCTAGGCGTGGAACTGTGGACCAGCTCTATACCCTCAGCAGGGTCCTTGAGGGCGCGTGGGAGTTTGCCCAACCAGTCCACATGTGCTTTGTGAATTTGGAGAAGGCATTCGACCGTGTTCCTCGGGGAGTCCTGTGGGGGGTTCTCCGGGAGTATGGGGTGTTGGGCCTCCGCTGCTCCTAAGCGTTGAGAGAGCCAGATGAGGTGGCTCAGGCATCTAGTCAGGATGTTTCCCAGGTGAGGTGTTCAGGACACGTCCCTCCGGTAGGCGGCCACCGGGAAGACCCAGGGCACGCTGGAGGGACTATGTCTCTCGGCTGGCCCGAGAACGCCTCGGGATCCCCCCGGAAGAGCTGGACGAAGTGGCTGGGGAGAGGGAAGTCTGGGCTTCCCTGCTTAGGCTGCTGCCCCCGCGACCCGACCCCTGATAAGCGGTACAAGATAATGGATGGATGGACAGTTAAAGTGTCAGGAAAGATATAAAGTCAGATAATGGCCCTAAAATATCATCTGCCAAAGCTGAGTACATGTAAAACTAAGAACTTCTCACTCATAGAAAAGATAAAATTTCTTGAAGCACTTCAAGGATAGATAGATAGATAGATAGATAGATAGATAGATAGATAGATAGATAGATAGATAGATAGATAGATACTTTTATTAATCTCCAGGAGACATTCACATTTCCAGCATCTCAAAAGTGGAAACACACAAGGGCATGCAAATCTTTGGAAAATACTAAATACTAAAACTAAAATACTAAACTAAACTATAATGTGCAGAAACTCGAATGAGGTAGGATTTAAAAAAAATACAATCTCATAGAGATAAAAAATAGTCACAGTGCAATGTAACAGTATGTAGCATACAGTTGTGATAACATACAGTTGTGAATTTGTAAACAAAATATATTTTTTCAGCATCGTAATTATCTGACAGTGAATAACAAAAGCTTCGACTCAAGGGCCATAAATAGATGCGACAACTTCCTAAATGTGACATTTTTAATATTATACAGCTAAAATATATCAGCAGCCAGGCTTTCAATTGAAACAGTTTTTTTCATTCTGTTATCAAGTCAAAAGGCCACGCGATTATTTCAGTTATTACGATGCCAGTTAATTTTATTTTCCCACTGAGCTCTCGACCAGCTCTGCACAACAAATGAAGCGAGACACAGTAGAATATTGAGTGTCTATGACTGGATTAACGCCAAACCGGCAGGATTTAACTTCTCTAGTGAAGCATAAACAGCAGTAAATGATACCAGCTATTCTGCTTATAAACACAGAGCTGACTTGTCACATGGTGGTGGTTAAAATCTCCCAAAAAGCATCCTGGTGGCTGCAGTTCAGACAGACTTGACTCATCAGGTAAAGTTAAAAAATCTGGATTCCCCTAATAATGACGGATAATAATGAAGCACGAAAAAAAATGCCAAGTTTTCAGAAGTAAGACATGAAATGCTGTCTCTGCAATTACACAGTGCTGTGGGAGGAAATGCTTCATTAAGTGTCACCCTGATATATTATTAGTCTCTGCACAGCTTGACCTTCATGCTATGCTCCTCCACTTTATTTCTGCTCAGATCCAGATTATGCATCTGCTTGGTTGAACAGTGTTATCGCTGAATATTTTGGTATTAGCCTGGTTGTAATAGCTGCTTTTAACAGCTCCACTAAAGGTATGTGCCTGCCTTGCTGCTGCTGTGCTGATTTATGATGACCAGAAGCATCAATGTGCAATCTCAAAGCCCAAACTAGCACTTCATACGTCCTCCCTATTTCTGCACATTCCTCCAAAGCAATAAAATGCAGCGAGAAGTGTTGGGCACTGAAACCATTCAAGCATGATCAGGGAAAGAACAAGAAAAATATTTGGGGACAGATTTAATGAGGAAAAGAGATCACACTGCAGTCAGAAAAAAGATGCTTGTTCAGAATTTGAACTGTGAATCTGACCTGCCTGAAAGAGTAAACGTGACCTTGTAGCTGTGACTCTGGGGTTTCACCTTTGTTGCGTTGTCCACCCGCTCATAACGTTCTGCACCTGTTTAATTATTTCCAGACTAATGTGGAGTCAGAACTTTGTGTTTCACCAAGAGTAAATTATGGTTTCATGTTTGAGCCTCTTCTCCTTATTACCGGTCGTTAGTGGTCCTCCTGCTGTATGTGATGGGTCCAAGCCCCTCCCTGCAGTCACTCTGCTGTCTTGGTGCATGTCTCTAAAGTGACAAACAGCCAAGCACTGCTCTTCTGCGTCCCTGACTTGCTGTATTTTCATTCTCTTGGTTGCAGTTTTCCAGGTCTGGTCACAATGACAGTATTCATTTACTTTGTTTGCAAACAAGTGTTGCTAATCGGTTGTGCTACAGGAGGCAGTGAGGGCATGGAGCGTGTTTTTCCATCATCAATGTGCATAATGAAGAAAAAGAAATGTGCATAGGGTAGGGGGGTTATTAGCAGGCTATGTGCCCTTGCTGATGATCAGTGCCTTGGCTTCATATTTGTAATTAGTGATGAGAGGGCAGCGGAATCGTTTTGATTAAATCTTGGCTCCTTTACTTCGCTCAAGAGGACATAATCACTTTTTATGTGGGGGTGTGCTTGATTGTCTGATTATTGCCACATTGGGCCCATGTCCTCCCCCACCCCCCCATCAACTCTTTTCAGCACCAGCTTCTCTCCAATTGATTTGTAATAGTCACAGTAAAGCCTGATGATAGAGCAGCAGCCTAATGACTATACATCAGGGCGCAGTAATGAGGGGCGTTGTGGAGATGTGCAGCTGATGCACATCAGAGATCATACAGTTGTCCTCTGTTTTGACTTCCCCAGGGAGACAGAGAACCAATTGTCTTCCAGAAAGCAACCCTGATGCACATTTTGAAGCTTTGGTTCTAGACTGCTGGGGAAATTTGACATTGGAGTGTGTGTTTGTGTGTGTGTTTAAACAACTGGACACGGCCAGATACTGATAAAGCAAAAATCAAAGATTTTAAACTTCCAAACTCCATCTCACATGGATTAAGCCAAACATACTGTAAAGGATTTTAATTTGTGTATGCCAGTTATTACAAATCCTGATTGAAGATGTATTGAAAAAGAACACTCACCCACACATGCAGAGTGTGGGTGAAAACCGTCACCTTCTTTTATACTCTACATACGAGACAGTTACCCGATTCTGTCATAGCACAAACCATTTTTAGCTTCATGAATAAAACATTTTTTCGAGGTTGGGATGTGAAAGGACAGGACAAGGGGAATTCCTTCTTGTCCAGGTTGAAGCACCCATTCTGTCAAATCTCAATTATTTACTGTGGAGCTTAACAAGGCTCTGGTTCACCGTCCTGGTTTGATCCCAGCATAACCACACGCTTTGGCTTTGTTATCACACAGCTGCAGAGTTACAGCGTGAATCTTCATACTCATCAAGTTTGTTAGATTCGTGTCACTTTTGAGGAACAACCCTCCCATGTGCAAACTGCCTTGAGAATGTAAAGCACAGGCTGAGCTGAGTGATGGAAAGTCGGTCACACCTTCAACTGGAAGAGCAGGCTGTCTCCCGTCTGGGTGCGGGACAGGGCTCATCACTCTAGAATTTGTGCCTCACTCACACACAAAGCTGTCATTTCCCAAATGCTTCAGCCCCACAGAAAGGTGTCACTGGGGATTATAGCAAACCTCAGGAGGATTAAAATGTTCTTGACAGACCGGCCGCTTCACTTATTCCCAGAAGTCACTCTAGTCACTATATACCATCTTTTTTTTGGAAAGTGTCGTCTAAATGTAGACATGACATTTCCAACTGTCGTGACTACAGCTTACATTGTGGTGCGCCACTTATCTTTGCAACAGATTTTTCTGTACATATCTGCTTCCTCCTGCATGCAATAATTAGTCATTTACCTTTGGATTTCCACACATTCCACACATCTATTCCACACATCTTATCAATCAACATGTCATTCACAAGTTCCCTCTTTTTGAAGATGGCAATTATTGACAAAGTGTTGGCAATTCCCTGTCGTGGAACTGCTCATTTGCTGCTTGCTAAGGTCCAGAATTTTTAATCAAGGAACAAAGAAAAAAAACCTGAGCAGACTACATGCCGAGTGCATTAATCCACCGCCTCCTCCTTCTCGCCTGTCTTTGTCTAATTAAGGGTCATTCTGACTCCCAGCCACACGGGACACTGCACAACAATCCAGCCCACATTATTTAATGTTTTTTTTTTTGTGCTCACCAACTGGAGACCTCATCGCTTTTAACATGCATGTCAAATTGATTCCTTAATAGTGTTTATGTTTCCTCTCGGTAATTTATTATCGTGCAGGATAAGCTGTTGATGTTTGTTTTTCTGTCATCAACAGTACTCACTGCACACACACAAACCAACAACCCCACCCCCCCACCCCACACACACACACACACACACACACACACACACACACACACACACACATAACTCCCTTGAGGCAGCAGTAGAATTAGCACCAGCAGCCATTAGACTTAAAACAATAGTGAGCTTCAAAGCAAAGAGAATATATCTTCAGACAGCTGGTCTTAAAATTGATGTCCAATACCTGTTAGATGCAAAAGATATTAGCAAGACACCTTTCATCAATAACCTCTTTTGTATAGCTTTTGTAGATCTATTCCTAAAAGGTGGAAAGTGATTTTCTGTTATTTTTCCTCTCACAGATTTTCCAAGCACATCATCCCTCCTTTCTTTTATTTCCCCTTCACATGACACTGTTGTTGCAATACAGACATATGTGTAGGCAAAGAAGCATTCTGCCTTTCTTGTTCTCTGTCTCTCAGAGAGCAGCTGAGGGGATTAGCCTGTGCCTGAGTGTCAAGAATAATGATCACTGCAGCGTAGAAACACATTTTTGGAGATAAGGGCAGGCAATCTGCAAGCAAAGGACTTAACCAGCTCCCTGTGGCTTATTGGGAAATGAACAGAAAAGTTGCCACCAACAATCAGGCAACATGTCATTCCACACACATCCAGAAAGAATACAAACTATAATCTTTTAGACCTCAACAGGAATCTGTGACTTCTATCACAAAATTCCAACTTCCGCACTTCCATTTAATCTCTTAGTGGTGAGCAATTTTCCACCTGTGAGATCAAATCAGGTCCCCGCAGAGACCAAATCTGATATTTCAGCTCAGAGATAGCTGGATGAAGAGGGTCATTCCCACTGTTAAACCACAGCCACTCTTGAATGCAGGGCTTCCTAAATTGACAGATGTGCTGAAAAACACTCCTTAATTATAAAGAATATGAAATCTATTGGACATTATCAAATAAGGGCTTTGATTACACTTGATAAAGATGCCCTAAAAACATAGTTAAGAAGGTCATTTGAAAACAGCTCAGTGCAAACACATATATGTACCTGAGCAGAGTAACACAGTCAAGCTGTTGACTAATTCTTAATAAGCAATAACAAAATATATTAAATAAAATTTCATTCAATAGAATTTCATTTTCATCATCATTCTTGAAATGAAGACACATACCTTTCCCACATACTGTGGATCTGGTCCCATGTGCTCTTCTAAAACAAAGAACTGGTTCCAGATCCAGCCACGCTTCGGCCTGTGGTGCACTTCCGTCTCCCCATTGGCCAGTTTGGTCTGGTTTTTGGAGGGCACTTTGGCAGGACTGTGGTGACTCACACCAGAACACCTCTGGATGAAGCAGAGGCAAACCAGAAATGGACAAAGACAGGAGTTGGTGGATATCCGCATGGTGCTGGTGTGTGGCTTTGTAAGATTATCCCTGTGTTCCGAGGTGGTACGGTCCAGCCAACACTGATGCCACAGCTTTAACTGCAGGTCCACACGGTCGCCACGTCCAGAGTCAACACTAAATCCAAAGTGGGGAAAAACCTGACTCTGCAGAACCTCCAAGGTTCATGGCCCAAAAGCCAAAGTTTGGATGAAAAACAAAAACAGATATTTACATTATGAAATTTCCCAGGAAATGAGATGTTGTACAAATGGACAGAAAAGTCAGGGTGGTTCTACCAAGACCAGAGGTTAATTCCGGAAGCCATTCTGGATTTCCTGAAAGGAGGAAAGAGAGGAAACAATGAATGTGACAGATAGTTGCAGCTAAATATCCTCTAATTTCCTCTGTTTAGATGACAACTGAAATTCTGGTTGACTGTGATAACAAGGCAGCAAGAATTCTACTCCATAATGGAATTAGATCTAATTTAATTCCAGCATCACATGCAATTTTGGTTGGGGAAAGGTTGTCACCATTTGCCAGACAGTTCTAAAGCAAACCAAAACATGGATCGGGAAGGTTGAATTTGGTTGCTTTAGTAAGACCAGGGCACGTATGAATATGTGAGGGGAATACTAAATACTACAGACAGAAATGAACTGCACCACTCACGTATAGCACAGACCTCAATTTTAGTTGGCAGTAAAATGAAAAACAGAAACCATCTGATTCATAACTGAAAAAGGAACTGAAGTACAAAAAGATTCCAACCATTGTAAAATCTTTGTTACTATGTGTGAGAGATTAGAGAATATGCATCACCTGCGTGTGTGTGCAATTGTGTCATATTTATGGAGGACTCAATATGTGGAAATGTCAGAAGATTTTTTTTTTATTTTATTGCTACTAAAGCATGAAGTCTGTCATCACTGTTCACATTTTTTTTTCCTTTTGGGAGAATTGTGTCATTAGACCTTGGTGTTCCAAAATACGCTTCATTGTGGTAAAACAATCTAAAAAGAAAATCCATGTTTCTGATTCTCAGTTACTCTAGCAGCAGTCAGATGAGACCTTTACTCAGGCAGGGAACACTGAATTCAAACATGCATCAGCAGGATGCATGAAGCAGGACTCTTGATTTGTAAATGAGACCGAAAATTCTTGCTGACTTTATCAGCTCTGCTGTGCTTTGCTGAGTACGCTTAAAATAAAGGTACACCTGCTGTGTGGCAAAAACACCCTCAGCTGCAGGGTTACAAACATATCAGTGCTCTCTAAAAAAAATTAAGCTTTACGGAAAAAAGCCAAGTATGTCAACGGTAAACGTAGTAGAACGGCACCATCCTGTCTATTGTAATACAGAAACAGATATATCTCAGCAACAACAGCAAAAACCAGATTTCTATCAGACAGTTCTGCGAGGGGCTTGTTTTATCCCACATGTTCTATAAGCTCAGACAACTTCCACCGTATGCATCGTGTGGGCTACTGTTTGCTATAGTTAGAGTTACAGAATTTTCAAAATAGTTCCACCTAAAGCTACAGCCCACACATCACATGTACACGTCAACGTTGTGAAACACACGATGACAGATCATCAGAATTCGAACACTGTCAGATTCATGCTCCAGTGAACAGGGGGTAGTCGGTGTCCCAGTTTGGGTCATTGGCACAGGAAATGACCGCAGACGCCATATGTTAAGGTGGTTGTTACCCCTGCTGTGTGAAAGGAGAAGCTACAATAACAAGAACAAACCTCTTTTAGAAGACAGGGGGTCTAATTCATGCACTAATGTAGACAATGGAAAGAATAAGCAGATTATTTTAAACTTTGGTGCGTGAGCACTTGTTACTGATGTTTTCAGCGTCTGCAATGGCAAAAATTGAGCAAAGGTTCAACCCTGTCATCATCTTCCTTCGTTCCTGGTCCTGACCTTTGGAATAACATCATGGCCAGTAAAGACTGTGTCACCCAGTGCAGATGACCTTTAATCCTGGGACAGAAAAATGTCCTTAGTTTAACCTCACAGACACTTGTTTGGAAAAGTTGCGCTGAATATTTGTGGCACCTTTGACATCCCTCCAGGCATTTTTGGAGAGATTCACAATAGCAGCCAGACTGTGAATTCTGAGACTTTGAATTATTTTGCACTATTACAACAGCAGAGATATACACAGCTTGAATGATCAAGTGTTCTGAGATACAGCATAAATAATTTAGTTGAAACAGGATGAACAAACCTTGAACAATCTGGAGGCTCAAGCATGAATCAAAATTTTCTTAAACGTGATATAAGTGAAACAGGACAGTTGCAATACTGGTTTTGTGCTTGCTGCATTTTTAAACGTACATCACCAATAAAATACGGCCAATCTCTCTTTTCCCAAAAAATGAAATTTCACCATATGCTTCAACAATTGATATATATTGAATATATTAGTGATATAAACCTGGTTTGCTGAAAATGAAGTAAAAAGCTGAGCTATTTTTCATTACTAATACTGATAAGAAGTCCCAAATTCTCACAAACTGTGTGTGCAGCAGAGCTGGCCCGACATAGAGAGTTGTACAGTAGAATAGCAGCCTTGTGGGGATTATGGAGAGGACAAACATGCATTTGATATTTAATAGGATCTTGTAGCTGACAGACTTCAAAGGCTTCTGCTCGCCGCTTTTTTACAATACGTTTGACAACATAAGAGGAAGATGGAAACAAGACCCTCACGCAAGCAGCGACTGTCACAAACTTTATTGGATAATCACCAAATATTTCTCTGTAAATATAAAAATGTCACATGGATGGATTATGATGGTGCTAAAATCCCTGACTAATATATATGTTTTAAATTAATCTACATCCAAATGGTGCCGATTGACTCCAGCTGTTAGCGACGACGCCTGATCAGTGCCACTGAAGCAATGAGTAATACCTGCTGCCAGTTCAAGCAGGGAAAGAGAGGCCAAAGTCTGTTCCACATCCGGCTGGATTAAAGCCATTGAGGATTAAATATTCAACCACACACCAAACGTGTAATCTGGAAGAAAGATTCTCATCTGCATAGGTAGGGCAACACCCAAATCCAGTCTCAGTTGTCAGAAAACCTGCAGTATAATGATGGAGTTACTCTTTTACAAAACTCTGTTTCAGATCAGATGTAAGATTTGTCTTCTCAGCTGAGGGTCCTCCGACTTAATAACATATCCCTGCAGCAAACCTCCTCGCGCAGTCAAACCGTCAGTCAGATAATTGTGGCACCTGGGTGAGTCAGAGTGTGATACAATGAGAATATTTCTCTGTTGATTCAATTTCCTTTCCTGCGGCTCCTTTCAATCAGTCCCCTTTATTGGCCGATTTGGTTATTGTCCTAACTGGGTGCAAAACATTCCAGGAAAACATTAAACTGGCAGACAGGCTTGGTGCACAGCCACTGAAAGGTTTTTGAGTACATGCTGTGGTTTATGAAGGTCATATCAGACCATAATGATCATAACATATTTACTACCCTCCTTTCCCATTAGGTCATAACCAGAGCTACAATTAAAAATGCAGAAATATGCTCAACAGTGAAATAAAGAGACACCAAGAATGAACACACCTCAGATGTAGCTGCATTCTGTCTGGTAAAGAGATGGAAGCTGCCTCTTTGCGGTCAGAGAGAAAGGGACAACAATTTTACCTCAGGAGTAAAGGACACTTGTCCTCCTTTGCCGCCTGTAGTCTGGGACTACTGAATAAGCATCAACAGGAAACACAAATAAAGGTTAGGCTAAATGTGTGTTTGTATAAAATCACATGACAGAATTCCTTTGAGTTGCTATTCCAGCCGGAACGTGGATTGTTTAATTGACCTTAATGGATTAAGGACACCCTGAAACTGAAGTGTTCTGGAGCCCTGGCACCCGTCATGTCCTCCTGCCGCAGAGCCACTACTGAAGCAGCCTCAGCAGCTGCATCACTGAGTGGTAACCGAGCTGCACAGCCTCTGACCTCAAGTCTCTGCAGCACACAGCGAATGCAGCTAAGAGGATGATTGGTGCCTCACTCATCACTCTTGGACATCTGGAACACCCACCTCACACCGAAAAGCACTCTGCATCACCGGCGACCCCACCCATCCCTCCTCAGGCCTCCCCAGCTCTGTTCTCCAACAGACTTTAAAACTCGTGTTGCATTGAGATCATAATGCCCTGTCTATTACAAATATATATCGCAATATAACAGAATTAAGCAAATGATTTTGGTTACATCTAATCAGTAAAACATTACATCTGGCAGTCAACAACGTTTAGATCTGTTAAAATACTTTATGACAGTGATTCAACATAAACATCAGACATATAGATTCCCAGTAGGTTGCAGCAGCAGTGAGATGATTATTCCTAACATTATTCCTAACATAGCTAGAGTATTCAAAAATGGATATACAACATAAACTGATTTAACGCCAAATAAACCGATTCCAGGTTTACTATAACTAATTAAGTTGTGTATTATAAGACCTGAATTACCTTACTCTTTGACTGGGAAATCAAAACATTATAGATGTAAAGATTGATGATGTGGTTCTCAAAAGAGTAAATGAAATAACATTTCTTGGAGTAATAGTAGATACACATGTAACACATGTGCAGACAAAAATGTCTAGGACATTAGTCATATTATATAAAGTCAAGCATTTCCTTAATAAAGCTATATTGTATAATTTACATTATTCTCTTATTGCCTTACATGACTTATTGTTTAGAAATTTGGGGGGACACTTACAAGTCAAATACAAAACCCATATTTATCCTGCAAAAAAAAGTCTTAAGAATTGTTAATCACTCCCCATATAATCAATAGACAAAACAAATATTTATTAAATTAAAAGCACTACAATTCTATGATTTAGTCAGTCTTAATACTGCTCTATTTATGTATAAGGTTAGAAAACAATGTGTGCCTGCAAAAATACAGTTTGTTTGAAATCAAAGAAAGTAAAAATAATTTGCGAGGTAAAGATATGTTTAAAAACAAAGTGTTCAGAACTAAGGTAAAACAAAATTGTATTTCTGTTCAAGGAGTCAACTTGAGGAATGCTCTAACATATGATTTGAAGAGTAGTTACTCTATATTTCAGTTTAAACAAATGTTTAAATCAAAAATGGATCAAAAATATGAATCTGATTGTTAAGTTATTTTGTAACGCTGTATATTTTCAAAAATGCACATTGTACTGGAAGTTTAAGGTAGATGTGACATTGTAAAAAGGGTCGGTGATATAGGCCTTGGCTTCAGCCGACACCTTTTCAGTTGGTTTTGTTATGCTGTAAATGCTTGATGGCTATTATGAAAATGCCTCAACCGAAATCAATCATTTTCATCATGGAAATGTTTTGTTGAACCTTAAATTTAAGGCACTGGCCTAAATAATGCTGTCAGTTTTCATTAACTGAAACTAAGCAAATAAATATAATAAAATAATACTACTTTTGCAGAATAGTTTGTTGCCTTTTTTCTGCCTGATTCTCATTCAGACTTCAAAGTTGAATATGCAGGCAGTAGAATTGGACATTGAAAAACTACACTAAATACAAGGGCTAGTATGTGCACTGCACAAGGACTGATGACTCTCACAAATGTAACTAAAGTACCTGCGAGATCTTGTTTTAAGGCTCAGAGTCTGGAGCCCGCTGGGTGACTTGACCCAATTCATTGTTGGTGAAAGAAAACAGATTAGCTCGATCAGCTTCACATGCAGGGCTTTTCTGAGAATGCGTGGCACCACCTTGACATTCATCAAAATTAAAGTGAACAGGTGTCAGGATTTCATTAGGTGTAGCCAAGCAAGATATAACACTTCCACAAAGGCTCAATCAACAGGAACCACGCTTGAGCTTGCGTTTATTGAACATGTTTACTGTTACTGAGTCACAAATTATTTTCCACTTTGGGTAAATGGGTAAAAATAATCGGATTTTCTTACTGGATTTGGTTCATTTAGCAAGTTAGCATCACTACTTCCTGATAAATGTCCATCTGCACTGAAAAGCAAAAATCTTTACTCTTAAAACCTCTCTCTACTATGAAGCAAGGCACCATTTGTCCTCACAAGCAACAGTATTTCTAATATTATACAAATGTTTTCTCTGGCTGGAAAACAATAAAATCATCAGAACCTATGACTGAAGAGCATCGGGACCTGTGATCTGTGCCGTCTGCTTAAAAATCTGACCATTCAGACTCACACATGCACACATGCAAAAAGTTTATTTAAATATGTGTAAATTATTCAACCTAAGGCAACAAAAGTGATCAGATATTAAAATGCAATAAGTTGATGCTCAACTGAAAACAACTCTACACACATTATGAGACATTAAAAACCTAACTTTCCCTTGAGTCGATATCTAACATTTGACCAAAAAACTTAGATAAAGGTAATTAAGGTATTCATTGTCTGTGTGAGTGACACAGACACAGAGCACCTGACTGAGTAAATGAAACTGTTAGCTGTGGAAAAACAAAAGCGAAAATGCCAAGCTGTCAGAAACATTTGCTGTGCAGACAGTCAAAGCCCTCGACACAAACGGACCAGGAACTACACAGCGCTACACTGAAGATACAATTAGGCATTTCAGGTTTGAAAATATGTCTTATTGAAAGGATTTGTGCATCTCTGTCTTCCAACAACAAAATCTCACCTTTAAAACTCGCTCTTAAATTTTCTGGTAATTAAAAGCATTAAATAAACAGGTTTTTACACACAGATTAGCAGTGAAGGTAATTAGTCTCATTGCACTAATGACTCCTGCTGATTCTTGTGGGCAGGATGTTGTGTCAGTCACCTCCTCCCACCATGGCTCAAAGTCAACAATGATTTGTCCTTTCAATACACTATCCTCCAAACGCCATCTGTCTTCCATTGGGCTTCCATTAGCCCAAATCCAATATGTGCCACTCCTCGCACATAAGCCCAAAGTTGGAAAGATGAAGGCGGGGAGCATCTAACAGCATTTTTCATGATTAAAGGCCATGTGAAGGAACCACAATTATGTCTGTGGTGGAGAGAGTTTTTTCGTTTCTCTTCATTTCCTGTCACATTAGAGAAGGCACCAGCACACTCAGTGTATGTTGTTGGCTGCTTATTGAGGATTGAGTGGAAGATCGGAAAAGTCCCATCTGTTGTGTGTTTAATGACTGGATTCTTAAGCTCTAATCATACAGAGGTAGTGCCAGGATGAGCCGACAGCACCCATCTGCTGGACACTGCAAGGAAAAACACCGTTTTTCAACTCACACCATCATCTTCTGGAGCTGGCAGCCTTCTTATTTTATTCTGTAGACACTATGGGGTGATGATGGTGCAGTGAAATCCATCAATGCTCTCAGAATTCCATTTAGAAGAATTATATAAATGCTCAAACTAGCGACTAAAATAACAATATAGACCATAAACACAACTGTAAATGTGGTTTCCGTGTGAACAAGAAGCCATCTGCATGTTTCACTCCTAACTCAAATTGTGTTGTCCATAATATGTGCATGCATAGGCTACCCTATACACACATTAACCATTAGGTTAGAGACATGTTTCAGGTTAGAGGATTTAAGCGGGATCGGATGTGAAAATTCCATGAACCTGCACATAATTGTGACACCCTATTGTAAAAGCCGATCGATAGTCTCCGCATAGTTGTGCAATCATGAAACACAGAAATGCACGACCCTTAGAGAATGCAGCATTTTATCAGAGGTGCCTGTCGTGTCATGCTCTGGTCTGTTTGGTTTTCTGCAGAAAGGTGGACAGTAGAACCTTTCACCTTTTGTTTACTAGTTGTAACCATTAATATTAAGTGAGTGCACAGTACCGTTGATAGAAATCCCATAAAACTAAAATACAGCAAGATAACAGAAAACATATGAGCATCACCATATTGGTGTGATTATTGGCTTAAATAGTTAATCAGTTGAGGAACTTGCATTTCCCATCCATTGTTAATGACTGAAGTGATGAATCACTCATTCATCGCTTTTGTGATTCTTGGTGAAATAAAAGAAACGGAAAAAGACGCTGGGTGGATTCAGAATGCAAATATGTTCTTCGGACCCACAGCACTGGCTTTTCTTTGTCTAAATTCAGTCTGGAGGACTGTGGCATGCCTCATCATTTCACACATGCTAAAACACACAGAGCAGGTGGCTTTTACTGCAACAAGAGGCCCTCAGCGGTGCTCTCCTGCACAAAGTCAGACTCTGGCTACTGGCATTAGCATTTCATACACAGATAAACGCGCTCTCTCACTGCCAGGTAAATTCCCTCATGAGAGGATGAAGTGCAAGAGACTTTTGCCACACTCATTTCTGAGTGCCCACAGAGTTTTGTGTGTGGGGATCTGTGTGTGTGTGTGTGTGTGTGTGTGTGTATGAGTAGCAGAAAGAGACAAATGTACCACCTCATCATCCAAATATGGAATAAACCACAGAAATGAAGGGAGGCAGCATTAGTCACTAGGCAGCGTGATGGTGTGCTAGCATATGTGGAAACATGGGGTGGGGGGGAGGGGTGGAGTAACAGTTTTTTTCTTTTCTTCAATTGTTGCTAAAAGATAAAAACAACAAAATACTGTGACAAACACATATAGTTAACGTGCATTTTTGGCAGAAAATGCAACTAACTTTCTTTTATTATTTATTATAAGGTTCCCACAAACCATCTCTCTGCGCTGAATCACCAGCAGGAATTCTATTCTCTCCGTTCAGAGATTGATTTTGGGGTTATGTTCCCGTCTTTCTGTGTGTGTCTCCGCTCAGGTACCACGCTGTGAATGCAGGTCGGCATCCATGGATACGCTTTGTAGCACTGTAACACTGAATGGATCTCTCTAAAGTTTCAAATTCCGAGGATGTCATATATTACCATGTTTCATTGGAAGCTGTAGAAAACACCTGACAAAATGCTGCTTTCAGTCATTTGGTTCTTAAGTCGATTAAAAAAAGAAAATAACTAACAATACAAAATAATGGCTTGAGATATTTTCCATTAAGGGAAAATCAACCTAATATTCTATAGATTAATCATTTCTAATTACTTGTATGTAGGCCACACACGTGGAGATTCCTCTCTGGTGAGACTGAGGAGCAGAACCGCGATAATAAATGTAAAAGCAGAATTTGTTTGGCATATATTCTGTCATAAAAACAGCCAATCCCCTGATGCCTTGGGTGATGCATAGCAATACGAGGGTGTGCTTTAAATAGAAAAGTGTTACGCAGCTGAAGGACGGCCCGTGTGCCCTCTATCATGTCAAGCAAAGGCTTGAATGTTCAGTAACAACTGCGCAAGCTCAGTATAGACCATAAAGTACCATTTGATTTATTAATAATTGATGTCAGATCACAGGTGTGATGCATTTACATCTCTAATCTTCATGTTTAAAGCTCATAATGAGGCCTTCCTTGTGTGACCTTTAGATCACAGATCCCTGCTGTGGTACACCTGTACAGGATGGTTCAATCCGCTAGTGATTTCTACACAAGCTAATGTGACAAACGATATCGTAAATGACAGATTTCTTTACAGTAGCAGAATCGCTCACGTTTTCTGTAATAAAAATGTGCAGAAATTGAATAAAAATTCTCGGTGTATCATATTTCAGTCAGTGTTGCCAGCACCGTATACAAACAGAAAATAGCACAGGGTTCTTATAATTTGTCAGAAATAAGTGTTTAATTAATCTTTGCATACGTAATATGATTTTTTTTTTTAGCAGAAATTATAAATGCCTGATTTAATGAAAAGCAGACACCATTAAAACCATCTGTTGTGTGTTTGATAGTTCCCCTTAAATAACATGATCTTACAACAGTTACCAAAATTCCACAATTAGCTGGATGTCAGGCTACAACTACCCCCCGCCCCGGCTTTGGGTGGGTGACTTGTTTAGGCGCATCAAGATCTGTTCCAGTGCAGAAAGGACTGCGTGACATTTTGGCACATTCCCTGGCACCTTGGCAACAGCGTGCAGGCTCACAAGCATGGTCCTTTGGGCGAGAAGGCAGGCAGATGTTGCTACCAATGAATGGTTCAATCAAATTTCTGGAGTGTGTTCTATGTGCAAATCTGCTTACACGCTGCACAGTTCAGCCTGAACATTAGCAGCAAAGAGAAACTTCCTGAGTCTGACAGGGAAAAATTCCAAACTCAACCATTAATTAAACCCTCACTCATGATTTCTTTCAAAATACACCTACACCTTTTGGCTCCTTTAGACTGAGGTCAACTATATTTTTCCTTCTTCTGTCCGGCCTCTGCTGCAAAGTCATATTTTAACAAAACAGCAATTCAACCAGACAGATTCCCCCCAAGAAATCTACATTTCACTTTTGCATCAGTTAACCATGCAATTTGTCAGAACTGTTCCTTTGAAACATTCTGAAATTGTCATTTATGCACACAGAAAAAAAGAAATTGTCACAACTGTATATGCTGGCAAATTTTTTCTATATGAACACTGAACTGCTACAAAGGGAAGACCTAAAACTTATATTTAACAATGTTGCAAGTGTCATGGTCTCCACCTGGATTTGAGTGAGATGCTTTTACATAATTTCTTAGTAAAGATTGTCTCTATACATCCATATTTCATCAGCTCCAGTCTTGCTAATACATGCATATGTTCTCTAAACTAGATATTTTCAGACATAACATTTCAAATCTATATTAAGGTTGGACTTTTAAAGCCGTTTTCAGAGTTATTCAAGCAGCATTAAAATTCCAGTAGTCACTTTAACTCTACTGGACAGTTCCCTGTGGCTTGCCTCTCATCCACCTCAGATCTGTGAATCATTAGGTACACTTGGTCCATCTCTCCCCTCGCCATCTCGCACTAATAAGGCACTGGCAGGGTCAGACTAGCATTAGCATTCCCACTCCTGGCATCGCAGGCAAAGGTTGAGAGAGCCTAACAGGCGCCGCGGCACGCCACTGTTTTATCAGCGCCACATATCAGGGTTTCTCTTTGCACTGTGACACTGGATGGCTGATGTGACTCACCTTTTCCTCGCTGTCAGGATATGACAAGGCTTTTGAATTAAGGGTCCACTGAAAGCAATCTAGGTAGTAAAGGTAAATCCCTGAGTAAAATGCATGTGCATGCATGTCTTTCGCGTGCACGTTTTAACCATCGTATTCTGTGAACTACCTTAGATGACGGTTAACAACTCCCCAAGTGGGATTCCACGTCTCCCTGTTTACTCTCTGCACACTGGTGCTTCTTGTAAGTATATTACAAGACATGCCAAAATAAATAAGACACCGATTTTCTTTGAAAGGAGATGAATGCAAACAAAAGGCACTGCTGCTGTTATGCAGAGAAAGAGAATAGTCAGGGCAGAAGAAGTGTACTGTGATTAACGACAATTCACCCTCCGAAACAAAGGATGAATGCGTCTGAACTCTTTAATGGTATAAAAACTCAACAGCTCTATTTTCATGATTTGCCAAGACTTTCTAAACATGAGGAGACGCCTGAATATTTCCTCCACATCCATCTTCATTGATTGTATCCCTTGTGCATGTTATTTTTTTCATTCCCTACATCTCTTTATTCTCTACACAGACAGAAAGGAAGATATTCATGTTGCCTGCCTTCCTGTTCAAGCAAATGGGAGCAAACATTGATTTTGTTTCAGCAGTCCCTTCCTTGAGTGGCAGGATCACCTATGCATTAATAAATTGCATGCGGGCAGACAGTACCATTTATGCTGTTTGCTTTAAATTCACAATAGTCTTTTTTATTGCAGCGGTCACATCAAACAACCGTGTACCTTAACACTACTGCAGGGATATTTGTCGACATCTGCGATGAATCATTCTCATGCTGCTTTCACCCACAGTGATGAAAGCTAGGGAGAAATAATATCATTCATAACCCAGGCAGCAGTGTACAACTTCTAAAAAAAACACCACTCAAAAACAATCAATGGAAAATAAGTCTCCTCCTCTGACTGAGCTTCAAATGTCTCAAAGGTGTTCTCATTTTCCCACTGATTACTAGCGCTTGGACCAACCTGCCTCACGCCAGCAAGAGTTCACGGGGAACACCTTTCACCTTTGACCTTCATCCACTCGTTTCCTGATTGGCCTTCGTTGTTAATCTGTCAGCCTGTTCAACCGTCTTCAGTCAGGCGGTGTTTAAGTGGTGCTGAGATATGCGCAGCACTAGTGACACTGCTGCTATGCAGTTTACTAGCATGCAGATGATGAAAAAACGTTAGACTGGACTTCAGGATAAAAGGTGCTGAAGGTGCCTGTTGAAGAAAATTAACACCGGCTCCAACCGAACATAAATGCTCAAGAAATGCCGTGGGAGAAGAAATCTGTCAGTGCGCAACGTCAATGTAAAACATGTATAATTCAAGGCCTTTTGCAACCATAAATAGTATTTTCAGCTATTTTATCACTTCATAGAATGAACTATTGTCAAATTCACCATGTATACATCAACATTCACTGACATCAGACAGGTTCATTTATAGTTTCCTCCAAACAGTCCCAATCACACTTTCGTCAAATAACTGACAGCCGCGTAAACACAACAATCTTCTCAATGCTTGATGCTCAGCGTGTAAAAACACAACACTGAAAATAGAATTTTGGTTGGAGCTTACACGATACCTCCAGAAACGTGTAATGTAGAAGGGACTAGCTTAAAAAAAAAAAAAAAAAAAAGCTCAGATCACAAAAAAAAAAGTCCAAACCTGACTATTCTTATTCAGTGATTATTTGGAGAAAGCCCCATGCAGTCTTGGATGGCAGATGGAGATGTTGGATGACCACTTTCTGTTTACTAGTAGAAAAAGCAGCTGTTGTTGTTGGGAAGGAAGCATGATTCATCTTCTGAATGGCCCTTGGAATGTGCTCCTGGAACGACAATCTACATTTTTGGCCTGTCCAGTCTGCATATAAACACATGGCAGTCAGAAAGCTGGCGTGAGTAATTTCTGCATCCATATTTTTGTTTATTTTGTTTTTAGTCTTCGCAATTCAAGACTGTTTTTCTGCATGGAGCTGCAGAAATGAAACAAAAAAAAAAAAAAAAAAAAGTCCCTCTAATGGCCTGTGCTTTACTCATTTAGTCGTAGTGCCATATTGTTATTCAAACTATGATTATTATTATTGGAAGAATAGGAACACATTGCAGATGCAGCTAGTGTGAAATAACACCTTGTCAGCAACCCCATCAATGGAAAAGGTGTCTGTAAATAAAAGGCATCTTTTAGATCCAAATGAGAAGAGCCATCAACATCACATCCTCATTGTCCTACACATCCCTGAAATAAAGTAGACCCCTGGAAAGTTTTTAGTTGCATCTCAAGGGTTGTGTGATTGTATGACCAAGATGAGAGAACTAAGCATAGCTAGCTACTGGGAACGCTTGCGTTCTCGTAGACTCCTGTGACTGCTCGTGGCAGATAAACTCTCAATTGGAGCACAAAAATCTTTGTTTGTTTTTCACTACTTCACTAGAGGGTTTATTAAAATGTGAAAAATGAGAGACCAGGCAAACTGGGATTAAACGAGTCCTATCAGTGCCTGACTATAATATTCCCCAAAAAAGTACTTTAATCCAGACAGAAGAAGTGTCTTTGAGAAAGCCTCCTGGTAACAGTAACCAAATTTTTGTTTATACATTATTGATTGTTTATCAGCCAATCAGAGCCTTTGTTAAAACCTAATGAAAAAAATTAGAAAACCTTCCTATCAGCAAGAGAGCAGGTCGTGATCAGGGAGCTACTGTATTTCCTCCCAGATCTACACACTTAAAACAGTGAACAGTGCGTGACATTGCACATCCTCTGATGTGTCTGGTGCACATGCGCAGAGCTCCGTACAATCCCGGCAGTACTGTTGTAAATATCTTTCAGTCCTGCACCTTTCAAATGTGGGGAAAGTGAGTGATAATGTGTTGTACATGAGAATGAATTACCACTTCAAGACATGACTGACATGATGGATGGCTGGGTGCTCAGCAGGGAGTCCTCTGATGCCGATTCCCTGAGTGTAAGAACATGAATTCTGAACTGTGCTAACTGTGCTGAAAAGATTTAGAATTTGGAAGATGTATTAATAATTTAAATAATTAATCAAATGCAAAATGTTTGCAGTATAGCACCTGAATATGAAAAAAATGTTGCCTTTGTCCTGTTTATCTTGCAAATTGATGTCATGGTGAAGACATATTTCCCTTTTTTACAAAACACCAAGCGATTAAGCAATTTTATGGTAAAATAATTGCAAGATGAACTGATAATGGGGATAAATGATTGTAGCCGTGCTCCATTAAACATCTACTGGATCAGTAACAGCTTCACATCTCTCAAGGCACCAGTTACAGAGAAAAAAAAAAAAAAATCAGTACAGCTACTGCATCAGAGTCAAAGCACATGAGACCAAGAGCTTCCATAAATTAGTCAGAACACGGAAAAACATACCAGCCTCAGCTCATTTTCACACTCTGTCCCACAAACACGCCACGGAGTCATTTCACTGGTCATGGATACGTTTGCAACCAGAGCAGACAGATGTCTCGCGGCAATATATTAATAAAAAAAAAAAAATCAAACTGACAGTCAAACGGCTCTCCAAGCCCACGAGAAACCAATCAATGCAACATAAAAAGGCAGCTAATTATCTGGCACTTGGTTTACGCATTACACCCAACTGTTTAAGTCTTCCAGATAACTGGGCGATCACGCAGCTGATCTTTCTGCTCTGATCTGTTGCGGGAGGAGAGAGCCCGACTTCTGGAGAAGCTGCAGTCAATGAATGGACGCCTGTTTCCTGCAGTGCGCGTAAATTTCAGTCTGGCCACAGTGGTGCGGCGCAGGGATCGGATAGCCCCCCAACTCCTACTCTGCCAGGCAGCAACACCGAGGCGCAGCGTGCGCAAAGACCCAAAGATGGAACAACAGCTGTTTGGCGTTTCAAGAGGAGACAAACTCAGGAAGCGTTTTCATTTTCTCAGTCCTCTTTCTATAACAAATTCCACGGCGTTCAAATGCGCACACGGTCCCAGCAGGAAGCGCGCACCCTCGCGCGCAGTAACACGACTCGTATTTTATTTCCCAAACGTCTCAGCACCGTGTCAGCGAAAGCGCCACGGACATTCACACGCACACGTGCACATGCAAAAACTCTATAGAACACACCAAAAGCAGCAGAAGCAACACCCAGGCAGTAAAACTTAAGCTCTTACCTGTCCGCGCACGCTGTCCTGGACTCACACCTGATTAACGGCGAAAATGGGGCGCAGGTTTGAGTTTGGTCCTCATCATTTCTCATTTCCTCCGTCTCATCTTTTCAATTTTCTAGCCCTACTATTGTCATCCTCTTCGGGGAGAGCTTGACTGCACGGGTAGTGGAGAACCAATACTCTTTCCGTGTGTGTGCGTGCGTTTGCGTGTGTGTGTGTGTGTGTGTATGTGCGGGAGAGAGAGAGACTGTGTATGTGTGTAGACGGGACGAGCGAGAGGCGCCCGGTTCTTGTGTGTTGCAGCTCTCCCATCGAGTCATCGTCCAATCCTGCCCGGCTACCGCTCCGGCTCAGACCCAAGCTCTGCGCCACGATTGGATGATTTTCACATCAATCCACAATGATCAGGCTCGGACACGTCTTCTCAATATTACCCGCCCTCCATCCCTCTCTTCTCTCTCTCTCTCTCCTTATCTACCTCTCCCCATTACCCATCTCTTTCCCTGTTAACACGTCATTAGGTAAGACAGAGATCAGGAAACGATAAATGAATCAACGTGTGTGTATAAATCTGGGAAGTTTCCAATGGTATTTGTGACATAAGTTGCTTAACAAGCAACATTCTTTAAAAGCAGTGTCCTTTCGGTTGTCAGAAGGCAACTTTTGTGGATGGAAGGGTTGTGTCTTATTTTTATCTGCCACAATCTTAGCGGTGCCACCAGTAAAGTACAGCTACCAATTATTCCAGTAAGGTCAACATCTAAGCAATGTCAGCCAGAAAGAAAAAGAGGAGAGATTCAGGAAGATTTTTCCTGGCCTAATGTGGGAAGAGAAGAAAATTGTGGACGTTTAAGACGAAAGCACTTTATAATGAGTTCAAGGTTGAATCTGCCTGTGTTCTCAACCTTAGGAAAATGTTAAGTGCTCCATCAGGTAAAAGTAAAGAACATTAGAATGTCATTTTGTGGAAAATATGTAAGGGTCAGTATTTCAGACATTTTCTTGCAGTTATGCATTTCTTTGCCTGTATTTTCCTCCATGCATTTCTCTTGTACAGTAAAAATCACACTTGCTCTCCTCTAGTTATTTACTGTTGTCTCTGAAATCCTGGGCCTTAACGTGCACTGTGTCAATCTATAAAAAAAAACAAAAAAAAAACAAAAAACACTTGCCTTCCACACACATCACGTCTGTGACAGGGCTTATTCCCCTGGGGACATTTTGATGATGTATGTCATCTGGCCATAATCTGACTGGGATTTGACAGCACAGACTCGCAACAAAATGGATCCATGTTTGCTGGTTGGGAAAAAAAAGTATACAGCAAAATATTGTTGGCTATAACATTAGAGTCTGAGAAATCCAGGCATAATGTAATCTTAGTAATGAGCTGGGTATGACCAAGGTAGGTAGCACACTGATCACATGCTAACACCGGCGCTAAAGGAGAGTGGCCAGCCTTTGTTATGTTCAAATTAACTTGGAAGGGTGAAGTTGCACGTGTAAATGAAAATGAAAAAACATTTTCATTTCATTTACAAATTTTGTCTGGGTCTTAAACTGTACAAGAAACAAAGATTATTTTCCAATTAAAAACATTCAATTCTGAATTAATATCTGTGCCCACCCAAGAAACTGGGGGACTTAAAGTGAGTCGAGCACGCAGATGATCTAGATTCCTCTGTCAGAGCTAATGCAGGCTGATTTCCTGCTTTCACTCAGACTCCACTTCACATATTGCAAGTCTTCCTGTCACATCAGCATAAGCAGGAAGCGTTTAAAGACAGGCAGCAGTCATCGACTGGAGATGGCTTTTCTTCCTAAGCAACACAACACGTTCTTTGCTCTGACACATCACGATATCACAATAACTCTAGTTTAGACAGGAAGTAAGCAGACTTCTCCCCTGAAGTATACCCATTTTGCCCAAAATGTTGAATTAAATTTTCTTTAGATTTGAAAGGTGCTCCTTATCTGCCTCAACAACGTTATGTACAGCGCATGCTTTGTCGATGCGTGACACTTCACAGGCAATGCTCTTCACATCCTCTGCGTTGGCTTTATCATAACATGCCGCGTCCCATCCGGTCAAACAGGGTGTCCCCTTCTGGCCAATCACATTAAAGTTTAGTGCACATGCAGTAGAAAGCAGTCAGCAGATGTCACAAACACAATGGTGCAAAGACATTAGGTGGACCTCATTTTTATGCAGGGTTCTCGTAGTGCTTCTTGCATTAGTGCCTGAAGGCATCAGCAGCCTTTATTAGCACAGGATTAGCTGTGTCAAGGAAGGTCTCCGGCAGTGTCTGGATAAAATGTGATGATACATAACAGAACGTCAGGCTGTGACAAGCTGGGATGAGGCCTTGTAGAAACAGAACCTCTGAGCTCATCTGCACTTTAAAGCTCACATTTCACATTGGTGAACTCCTTTTATTTCTCAGCAGGGTGGCCTAATTCTATGACTTTCACCTTTGGTGTTGCTATCACTCGATTATTCAGCACGTCAATCAGTCTTCATCTCGCCTTTCTTCCATTCATGCATAGATTCACATTGCTTAGGTACCCTTGGGCAAACTGTTGAGTCTGCCTGTGAATTCAGCCATGCTCTCTCTAGCTCTGGATCCAAAGGAAAACATAGTGAATAATGAACAGAGCAGCAAAGGGGGTGGGAGGGGGATGAGTAGGATGAGTAGATAGGAAGTGTGAGAGCACGGGAGGCTTCGAGAGAGAGAGGTCTTGCAGACCAGGCCAGGATGCAGGGAGGGTAACTTGTTAGTGTTCAGCCATCAATTAGGCCATGGAGCAGAGAATGGAAGGTGATGCTTCATGAGCTGGCAGGAAGATGAAACTGAGGAGTGTGCTTACAAAGGAAAGAGATTAGCCAATGGAGACAAGGAGGCGAGCGACGCGATGAGAGTCAGAAGGACGTACACAGGGAGAGACAGAGGTCTCAGAGACGTCAGAGGCTACTGCCTACAGCTATATTTATCATCCAGAATTCATTCTCCACACCAAGACGTCTGATTTTACCATCCGTGCCTGGAGCTGGCATTCAGTTGAAATAAATATATAATGTGGATATGCTATCTGCAAAGTTCTGCTTCAATTAAAACTGCGCTTACGTGACAATATATGAACCAAATAAAAATGGCCTGGAGGACTCTCGCCTTGTTTCTGCAGTCGACCCATTACAGATTCCAAAAAATTAGGGCTGACATCCATGGAGATACATCCATGGAGTATGTAAAATTGTCCACAGAACTTATCCTGTCAACTTCTGAGGGTGAGAATGTTGTTAAAAAGAGAAATGAAAACAGGTTATTCTGATGCATCGTCTCTCTTTATTTAGGAATCAGTGTTTACATTAAAAAAAAAAAATAAAAAATCTAGCTTTAAACTAACCCTAGCTTCAAGCCATTTTAACATAAAAGTGGTCTTTTTTGAGCAAAAGAAAAGCCCAAACACAGGCTTCCCGTAGGTGGCTATATTTAAGACAAGATTTAGACAGAATTATGTCTATAGACTAGCCAGAGTTTTACATTCATGCTTAAAGTTAAAGCTGGATTTTTTTAAATTCTCTGTGACACAAATACCAGGTTTATATGATATTGCTAGTCTCTCCTTCACGCCTGTCATCTTACAATTAATGCTGCTTGTAAGAAGCAAGCAGTTTCCTGTCATTCAGCTAGTAATCTCAGCTAGTTGGATAATTCTGTAATGCTTCAATGTCATTATAAGAAGCCATCCTTCAAATGGATTTTATCCAATCATTTTCGCTAAATTATTCTGTTTTTTATTGATTAAAACCACTGCCTTCTCATATTCCAGGATCTTGTTAAATTGCTTTTGATTTTCAGAATGGAACAAGTTTTAATAAATACTTGCAAAGTTTCTTGTGACTCATATCATGGAATGTGCACATATTGCCCATCGTGCAATAATTTATACTGAAATTATATCTGTGCCTTAAAAAGGCAAAAATAGCATACACAATTTGATGTGATGAAGTCATTAAGAAGCTATTTTAATGATGAAGAGAAGTGAATGTAAGAGGGTCTCAGCCTGAGGAGGAGTTGCTGTGCAGAATGGAAGCAGCCAAGCTGCAGTTACTTAAGAACTGCTTGGCTGGCAGCAGCAGACGGGAAGCAGCCGTGCGATCATCACGATGAGTAGCCTTTGTATAGAAATGCAACATTATTCTCATTTCAGATAACCTGCATTTACGTGGTCAACTGCTGTTACCGTTACTTTTACTCATAGAATATGCGTGAAAAACAGATTTCTCTGTATTGACAATGTGCACAGTGCTTCAAGGGTTACACAAGTATCGAACCAAAAGCCACCTCTCTCTCCACGATGCCCATTTCCCTGATGGTTTTATAATGGCTCACCAAAACTACATCCTCTTCTCTAAACAACTGTTTGATTAGAAAAAGATTTTTGTGGGGGGTGGCGGGGGGGAGACCAGATCTGAAGGTTTTTTAAAGGTACCAACTGATTCTGAGGACTGTCCAATATTTGGTCAATTAATCACCTTTAAGCAGGACTAAGGGATTCGTTGCATGAGCAAATCTCATTTCAAGCTCCTGGTTTGGGTGGTAATGTGCATGGTAAATGCTGTGGACACAGAGAAATGGTGCAGGCAGTGAGCTGTGTTGGAGCTGGGGGATTTGCATCAGCAGACAAGGGCAGAGAATTTGCCTGATCTTTGCAATTTGTATATGGCTGAAGAGCATCAAGGTTACACGCTGCCCCACCACTGAAACTCCAGAATGGTTTTAGACCCCTGGAAAAAAAACTCCTGTAATACCCTGCAGTACCTACCGGCAAAAACCGTTGCTGACATTAAAAGAAAAGATAGTTGAAGCAGAGTCTGGATTATTTTTTTAATAAATACTATTTTAAACACTGTTTTAAAGAGGTTTATGGTGTTTTCTCCGACAAAACATAAGCTTTGTATAGATTGTCAGATCTGGTACATGGAAAACAGCCTTTAATCCTTTAATCCAACTTTAAATCCTAATGAAGAACATCCAAGATCTGATTCACACTATCAGGAATTGGTAAGAATGTTAATCAATGTTATTTGCGCTTGAAAAAAGTGAAAGTGTTGGTTTTAATTAGCAGTTAGCGTTAGCCTTTCTGAAGCAACAAACAAAATTCCACAGTATCCTTTTTTTTCACCCATGAAAAATAGCTCAAAATAATAAGTGAACTCAAGAAATTAATGGATATTTTAAGGTCAGAAATAACTGCTCAGAGACGTCACATTCATTGACTGAATGGCTGAGTGAATGAATGATACTTTATCGATCCTTACAGGAAATTACAGCATCATGTTAAGATGCAGACACAACCCAACAAGTACACCAACAATTTGATTACTAATAAGAAAAAAATAAAATAAAGACTATTATATATGCATAGCTGAGTTACTATTAAAGATAAAAATGTTTCACATTCTTAAGCTTTAACTGTAAATTAAAAATTCATAGTTGTTTTTTTCAGTACCCATGAAGATAAATCAGAATTCTGTGGCTTTTGTCTTTTGTACACGGATGCCAGCCAGTCACCACATTTGTTCTTGGTGCTGTGGATGAACTTTCCACTGAAAATCTTTCAACAAAGTGCAAATAAGAAGACTGACTGTGAGCCACATCAGTGGCCAAGATCGCTAATGTCTTTATGATTGAATGGAATCCAATTCCTGCAGCCCACAGGTTCCAAATTCTCATGGACACATTTCTGAGAGACTTGGAGCCATTTTTTTTTTTTTTTGTGATCACCCAGAGATTTCCTCTGAATATTATATTCAGCTTCATTTCATTGGCTTACTTTACTTCTGGAGTAGGTAAAATTAGGAATCATCAACAAAGAAAATAGTGGTTGAAAACAAACTGACCATGCAGAATCAGAACATGAACATAAGATTTCTAATCCTGCACAGTTACTGCTTTTAATGCAACTTAATCTCCCTATTAAACACAATGTTTATTATTAAAATAAAAATAAGAAAAAGACAAAATCACTGTTATAATTATTCATACTGTATGAATTTTATGACTGCATTCTTTTTTCTGAATGCAATTCTTTTTTCCGTACTAAAAAAAACAGAAAGGTAACATGTATATCACACAGTATCAAAAATCCTCATTCAGTCAAAAACATTACCTACTCAGTCCTTTTTCCCTCTGACAAGACGTCAACATAGCTGCTAATGAATTATTTAACATTTCACATGGCGAGGTATACACCATTACACATGCACTGTTGTGTGAAGCATGCCTGTGTCACACTGCAGTCGAGCTTGCACAGGAGTGAGCGCAGGAAAGTTTGCAGCCAGAAGAAAACACAATTACTCAATCTGTGGCTCAAATGTGGTCAGTGATCTGTAAATCAAGAGCAATCACGTTCATTGTGATTGCCTTCAAGCTTAATAAATCGCGTAAATTAACATGTTTCATTTTTCTTGCACTAAAACAAAGACACCTTTGCAAATTCCACATCTTTTTCTTTTAACTTTATCACTCATTGATCATCCACAGAGCTGTTTATGACAGTTTCCACTGTTGTTACATCATCAGTTCTGCCTTATGTCATCAAGACAAGATGCATGTCCAATACTGATGATGTCATAGCAGGGGATGAACAGAAACTAATTACGTCATCACTATAGTTATGCTCCACCTGGAACAGCCTTCTTGTAATTCTCATCTGTTTGTTTAATAATTACTCTGTTACTGTTATTCTGCATTTGCTTTCTTCTAGAATAGTATCAACCTACTAATTTGTATGAATAATCATTAAACAATTAATAAACATCTTCAAGTATAAAGGTTTAAAAATAAAATCCCTTAATACAACACAATGTGTAACTGCTTTTCATCTGCAGGGTTGCAGCCTCATATAATTATGTTAATTATTAAACTGTTTCTCAGTTATTTTCTTTTGAAAAAAATATAAAAGACTACAACACAAAGGCTTTTAGGTTAATTACAAGAGCTAAATACACAGTGTCACAGTGTCAATGGTTGGCACAATAACAATTACAATTATCCCATAATTAGATTTTATATATTAGTAGCTGAGCTGTCACCTGTCACCACATGTGTTTGAACAACATTTGGATGTAATTTTTTTTTTTATTTCTAATATTTTTATTTACTTATAAAACTGGGAACAATTATACAGGGAGGTGTATCATGCGAGAATGACCTCTCAATCAGATTATAACTGTCCAGTAATAATCCTGCATCAATGCAACAGCGTTCAGTGTGTAACATGAGCATCTACTGATACATCCGTGTGTGAATGTCACTGCAGGTTATGAACTCATCATAAATACCAGACTGACTGGTAGTCTTGGAGGTAAACTGTGATTCATGCACTAAAACTGGAGAAAAACAGATGCAATGGGCTGTTTTGTTTTCAGAGGAGATGATGAAATAGAGCTCATTTATCAGGATGAAGGGGCTTAACACCTCCATCTCAAAGGGTGGGTTTGTGCCCTTTCAGGTCAGCTGTCAACCAAAGCGAGCAGAACTCACTTGCTGCTTTTAGAGCTGTTGACACTGAGCTGAATTCAATTGAAGAATGATGTCATTTGCCCAAGAAATCCCATCTCCAGCAAACAACACCAAACCACATTTAGTCTTATATTCCACTTCACTACATTTAATTAATCCTTGAAGCCAAAACATGTAAAACAATGTAGGTGATTTCCATCGCTGCTGCCTTGGAATGAAAGCCTCTGTGAGTTTAAACTACTATTAATGTTTGTTTACTCCTGGTATTTCATGGCTGCTTACAACTCTTTGCCCTTTGAATCATTGATGTGATCAATACTGGGTCTTAGTTCTGCAGCAGCAGATGAAATCCAAGTCAGTAGTTTAATATTAGAGCGAGCAAAGTGACCACAAAGCACCGAATCATCCATAATAATAGCTGGACAAGAGACTAGATGTCGACTGATAGTGAGCGCACAATGCATTCAGAAAGATGCTGCAGGAGAGGTTGGAAACACAATAAGTTCATCTTTTGTGTCAGGAAACGTGCGGGGCAGCCGGTGATGGAGAATGCACAGGGCTGCTCTGCTCACTCAGGAAAGGCCAATTCCCTGACATTGATAAGTTATCACTTCTATAACAAGGAAGAACATATGGTTGCTTCCAGCCAATGAGAGAGAAGGAAATAAGACACATTAAGAGAAGACATTTTGAATCAATCAGGTAAGATTCCTATAATATATTAGTACGATAGTTCATAGGTATAGGAGCATGGTCACCTGGTCACTAACCCAGCTTCATGCTTGCACGCTGACATGAAATACTGCACAGGGTCTCCAGTTGCTGTGCTGTCTTTGACTGATGTGTGTTATCTGGATCCTAGTGATGCATACTGTGTTCTAACAAGCCAGGGTCATTCTAACAAAGAAAGAAGATGCCAGTAAAATCATTGAGGCCAAATGTCAGCTGTGATGATTTGCATTCAATAAAAAGTGTGTTTTTATTCCACTATAATGTATGATGACTCACTTCCCATTGATCTGTATTTAAGGTCTTTTTCGTGAACACTGTGGAGGAAAATAAGTTTTGGACTGTTTTTTATGCAGGATCATTATGTTTTCATCTACAACAAATTAATTTACCATTATTTGATTATATTAATTGATGTGCAATTTAAAATGTATTTAATCCTTTATTCTGTAAAAGACAATATTATCAGGTGAGAACTACCGGTCTAATTTACGTGAGTATGGGCACCACTTTAAATTTCATGTCAGATTAAAAGTGATTAAGAACAGCTCAGTGCCCAAGACCCTAATGTTGCCCTGTGTCTTTCAGTCTGAAAAAAGAAAAGACTTCCGGGACTGTTAAAGGTCAGGCAATATTTAGGGATGTACTTCAGAGAAAATTATTGGTCAAACCTTCACTTTCTGTACGTAGTGTCTGCTACAGGCTGCACGAAACTCAGCTTCCTGGTTGCTACAATTAACTTTTATTTTAATTCTCATCAAAGTTACGAACTAAAAAATGAATAATTATGTCATTATGTTAAGTTTAAAAACTGATTGTATTTGTTGTATATTGGCTGAGTTTCACAATGAAAAGAAGTGATGTTAGCATGGTACATCATTTTTGAGATTTAGTTGTGAGAGTATGCTGAAATTTCAGAACTACAGTGACACTGCAGTAGTCTAAGAACCAATTAGACTAATGTCCCTCGTAGCACTGAAGTCAGTCAGCCTCTGTCTTAGCTTGTGTCCCACATGCTATCACACACTAATAGGCCTCAGGATCATTTCCGATATCTCTTAAACCTTCTCAGTTGGTTAAACACTGTTCACAGCTCAGAGGCACTGCTGGATCCCAGTTACATTTTGGCCTTAGCTTTAAGGGTCTTTTCATTATGCTAACTCAAGGACGCTGGACAAAACGCAGAGTGACATGCACACTTCCTTCAGCAACCTCACCTCAGTGTTTGAGGAAAGGTGCCAGAAGCTTGAGCCAAACATCAGGAAATCAGCACTGTCACATGTCACTAACATGAACAAGAGCCAATGTGGTGGTATCAGTGTCTTTCAAACCGACTTAAACTCCAATATTGGAGAGCGCGCTCCTGCATTAGGTGAATTTCAGCATACACAACAACCTCAAATATTTAACGAGTACAAACCTGTATCACCTTTCTGAACACTGAAACAAACAGCAAAATGTTCACTTTACCTAACTGTTGTGCAAATCAAGCTATTCTCTTTTAAGCGAGACTACAAAAGTGTTTGGCGGACTAAAATGCCTTTCACTGAGAAACAAGACTGGTTACAAATGGTTCCATCATCTGTATGCAGGTCTGCTTTACCCTCTCCTCTGTCACACACTGTGTTCCTTGGAACTCATCATGTTCTACAACACCAACTACTCTCTAAATTCATTGTTTATACGACCCGTATACCAGTGAAAATCCGGCAGTGTGGCGTGCATATTAGCTCCGGAAAACAACAGACATCTTTCAAAACATGAATCATAAAAAGAATGACAGGCAGGAACAGGATAACTGATGCACTGATAAATAACCAAAACAAATCTTTTTAAGATTGCCTTTACATAATATTTCTTTTTTCACAGAAACATCCAGATTAGATTAGAACAGAATAGATCTTTATTTATTTATTGCACATAGAAAGATATTGCACTGATTGTGTGATGGCTTGGTTGCTGCATTATACAGTATGATGGCTGTAATTACAAAATTATGTTAAGAAGGTTAAAAGTAGGTTTAAGTAGAGGGAAACAACATCACATCAACCCCCTTAGAACTCCTTTTAAAAAACAACATTTAAAGCAAACAATTAAGCAACATGAAATGTAAAAAAAGAGCAGACTTTTCTATTCATTTCAGTGGAAATGTATGTATTTGAGAGACCCAAACTGCAGAGAAAGAAGACATTTGACACTCTTTTTTCTTAAATTTGAGCTTTAGTTTTCAGAACTATTTCCGGGGCAATTAGTCAAATTTCACTATGGAAATAAATTGATGAAACACAATTTTAGTAAATATATATAAATACATAAATTAAAAAAAATAAATAAATAAAGACTCCAGCAGCGATATCCCAAAATCTGTTTTTCTTTCAGTGGTGAAGAAAGGGAACCAAGGTGTGTCTGGGTGGGGGAGTGCTTAAATCGCGTCACTTCTCAGCCTAACGTGGTAGATTTCAACAGTGCTAATCTTTGCGAGACAGATCTGGGATTAGGGAATCGGGAGCATGTAACCTGATAATCCATTTTGTGTGGCTCACTGGCAGAGGTCAAGCATCTCAGCGTCTGCCACCAAATATGTCTTCCAGTCAGTATGTGGCAGAATGCGACAGTAATCTGGCGGGATAATCATCTCACCCAGCAAGGCCAGCAATGTGCTTTTATGTCGCTCAGACTGGGTTTTGTTGGTCAGACTGCCAGTAAATTTACAAATGTCCTGAAATTGTGCATCACACTCCCTCTGCAAACATTTACATTTGACCTTTTGGGAATTCCATAAATCTAAACATAAGTGCCTCACTTTTAAGAGCTATTGGGATCAATAGTGAGGTTTATGAGGCCCATAACTGCCATGGATGTACACAAAAGCAACAGCGGCTCCATTAGTATGAAGACTACAAAAAAGCTAAATTCTCAGCTCTAAGGTCATTCTGTCAAAGTGTCACACAATGCCCTTTATTCCAAGAGATTCAAACCTTGAGACATGGCAGCCTCTCTACAGAGAGCATCCAGATCAAGATGGGACAATAACAACTTGTTGGCTGTTAACTCCCATATAAGCTGCCCCTACAACAAGCCAAATCAATACTACCCACTCCGTGACAACACAGATACGGAGTAGCAGCCTGACCCGAGGCGCTGTAGACCTTTACCTCCCAGGTTAATGCAGAAGCTGTAATAAAACCTTGTGTTGAGCTACAGCTCTGGGACATTTCACCTCTGAGGACCCCAATGACACCTCTTCATTTTAAAGAACAGACAGAATCATTGCAGGAATGAATGCTACAATTTACAGTCTTTGGTTTCTCACTGAAACAAGCAACAGGTGAATTTTTACAACCTGCATTTACCTACATGCACAAAACATACAGTTCAAAAAGCATTAATTAATTAATTTAATCACAATTAACCTACATTAACTGGAATGTAACGCTTCAAGGGAAATTTTGATATAAATTCTTAGTAGCAGTACGTCATCGCAGGGTAATTGCATCACGCAGCAGCCTCTGACATAAATCAAATGAAAACTGTCTGGTCAAACTCATGGGGTCAAAAGAAATCCCCACCTAATAACTACAAATTCCACAGCTAGAAATTACATCCACATTAGAGATTTATAGAGTAATCTCCAGCCACTCCATCACTCTCACTCCAAACAATACGGGAAGAGGTAGCCACAGAACACGCTTATTTGAATCCAATGTGCTCATGCAACCTTTGCGATGTGAGGGCAACATCTTAATCTCGTACCTCATTAAGCTGTATAATGTGCAATAGAATTCACATTCCAGCCACAGAAAGCTGATAGTGTTGACTTCAGAATCTGGTGTAACTGCCAGTGACGTCCCAAGTGAGCAACAGCGAAGCCAAAAATGCACCGATTATGAAGTTACACACAGTCTTATATCAATAACTGATTTGTGGAGGCAATGTCAATTTCGCCTGTCAAGGCCAGTGTAGTGGGTGGTTTAAAGCATTTTCATAATTGCACCAACTGACCACAGAAACCAACAAAATAAGACCTTAGAATTGTTATATCACTCTTGTTCTGTAAGTACACACACAAAAGTTCTACCTGAGAAACCCTCTGCTCCTGTCTTGTAGGAAGGCTTCACAGTAACCACAGTATTAGATTAGAAAACGCTATGTGTTATATTTGACATGAATCACGTCAAATATAACACATCAGGACACAAACAGGGCATTTCATTGATCCACTCCCCAGGGTGCTTGAAATAATTTCCCCACCTCTATACATTACAACAGTATAGTGAGACTATATCTATCCATCTATCTAATCAGGTCAACTTTTAGTCAAGGTCCCCCCGATTTTTGAGCTTGTATTGGCAACCGTCTCCCTGGGGGCTTTACCCATTTCATTTCTGTAGGAATGTCAATGCTTCTGCTCCGTCAGTCCAGTGATCTTCAGGAGAAATGACTCAGGAGAGAGGCAGCTGGACAAAGAGCATGTTCACTTCTCAAGGGGAGATGCTCCATCACATATCCAGGGGTGACTCAGGTGTCACTACCCACACCGATACGCTGCATTAAAGAACTCAAAGCCGCCAGGCACCTATAGAGGACCTCCGCATACACTAAATGCTACTTACTTTGATGACTACAGTGGCAGATCTTTATAGAAAATTCCAAAATTAGAGCGGTCTTCAGCACAAGTGTTACATAACAAAGGGAAACGCAGTGTCAAATTAAAAATCCTCATTTCTCAGTGACATACAAAATTCTGAATACTTTTACTGAAAACATGATGCCTGTCTGACACACACCGAATAATAAACTAAAATAATCTGTTACAAGGAAAAGATTAATTTAGCAATTTCTAATATTTATATGGGATATATGAAAAAACAAACAGCAAAATCAGCTATTTGGCCCTGGTTTATTAGAAAATTTGCAATAAACAAGGAGACTGGGGTTATCTGGCAAGACGAAGGAGAAAACAACTACACACCACATTTTGCAGAGCCAAAAATACAAACTGTTTGATTTGCAGCCATTGTTTTTGTTTGTGATTTCACTGGCTAGTGATCACATACAGATAAGGATGTCCGTGGGGGGTAAATCGTAAATCCAGCTAATCCAAAAAAACTGCGCTGATCATTACAAAGGAGGGTTCTGCTTTTTTATATTTTCATTCACATTAAAGTAACAAAAACGAAACAACATGAAGCTCATGTTTACAAGATATATACTGTACGGCGTGGAATAACAAAACCTTTGTATTTTTAATGGCAACATTCTTTCAGATACACCATTGAAGTAATATTTGTTGTTTTGATTTTAAAAGTAAAGCCACATTCCCATAATTTTAATATATAAGTTTGAGGTTTTTTTTTATGCCATTTGTGTTCCTTTCTGCTGCTTAAATGACACCAGATGGTTCAAGAAGTGACACAAGGAACAGGTACATGGGCATCTGCTGGGGCTAAGATAAAAACAAAATAAAATTAATAAATACAATAAATCTGTGGCCATGTTAGCAGAACTGTGATTTTAAATCTGCATTTCTGGGACATCTGAGCACAGAAATTTACACCATGGTCACACTACTACTGCTTTTCTGCCGCAACAACGAAAAAAATATTGACAATGTTAATAAAATAGCTTGTGGTTTTGCTTCGTCTGTTTCTCTGCCTCTGTTCTCAGCAGGGACATACAGCAACTATATGCTGTGTTCACACAGAGAAACATGTTTGTGTGATGCATTCTGCCAAAACTTTTAAAAGGCTTCACAAAACTAGTCACTTGAACCTTGAAGTTTTTCAGTGTTTCCAGGAAGAGTTAACGACAGCATATATGAGTCATACGATACACATCTCATCAGCATCTAACTAACCCCTAACCCTAATCCTATGACAATGTCACATAAATATTGTACTGCTCCTTTAATCTCAACAGAGTTTCCATTTACTACCAGCTTACCAGTGGTGTTGAGGGGGTCCAGTTTGGTGGCCTCAGGATCGGGTTTCTGCTCTTTGCAGATGATGTGGTCTTGTTGGCTTCATCAGTCCGTGACCTCCAGCTCTCGCTGGACCGGTTCGCAACTGAGTGTGAAGCGGCCGGGATGAGAATCAGCGCCTCCAAATCTGAGGCCATGGTTCTCAGCCGGAAAAAGGTGGAGTGCCTTCTCTGGGTCGGGGAGGAGATCCTGCCCCAAATGGAGGAGTTCAAGTACCTCGAGGTCTTGTTCACGAGTGAGGGAAGAATGGAGCAGGAGATCGACTGGTGGATCCGTTGTGGTGAAGAGAGAGCTGAGCCGAAAGGCGAAGCTCTCGATTTACCAGTCGGTCTTTACTCCTACCCTCACCTATGGCCATGAGCTTTGGGTAGTGACCGAAAGAACGAGATCGCGGGTACATGCGGCCGAAATGAGTTTCCCTCGAAGGGTGGCTGGGCTCTCCCTTAGAGATAGGGTGAGGAGCTCTGCCATCCGGGAGCGGCTCGGAGTGGAGCCGCTACTCCTCCGCATTGAGAAGAGCCAGATGAGGTGGTTCGGGCACCTAGTAAGGATGCCTCCCGGACACCTCCCTGGTGAGGTGTTCAGGGCACGTCCCTCCGGTAGGAGGCCCCCGGAAGACCCAGGACACGCTGGAGGGACTATTTCTCTCGGCTGGCCTGGGAACGCCTCGGGATCCCCCCGGAAGAGCTGGACGAAGTGGCTGGGGAGAGGGAAGTCTGGGCTTCCCTGCTTAGGCTGCTGCCCCTGCGACCCCACCCCGGATAAGCGGCAGAAAATGGATGGATGGATGGATGGAGTTTCCATTTTTGTGACAGCTGTAACATATAATCTTTACAGGGAGATGATGAGGGAGAGGAAGAATCTTTGTAGAAAAGCAACCTGTTCCATAAAGCACATGCACACATTCACCGACAATGACCATTTTGCTCCCATGAGAGGATTTTTTAAAATATTTTTTTAGATTTTGTTTGTTTTAATTGTACTTAAAGCTTAGGCTTGATGACTAATTGTTAAGTGACAGAAAAACAACGCATTATTCAGTTGTTTTCCTGCCCCTTCATCAGGGGAGGTAACAAATGCAAATATTAGCATTTGATCTGCTGCTTTTCTTTCTTTTTTTTTTGGAATCTTCACAATTGGGTGCTTCAGAACACAGACAAATCCTTATTAATGATCTCAGCTGTCAGGCAGCAGAGTAATTTTCTCTATCAGCTACGCTTCTAAACCAGTCTGGAATGTTTGCTTAATGAAGAATTAAAAAAAAAACTAATGATGATTTTTTTCCCTCTTCATACTTGTGATTTCTACAACTTTTAGTAAGATTTTCCCTAAATAAGAATCTTACATGTAGCTGAACCATAACCAACACCTTTCTAATCCTCCCTTTAACTGATTTATTTCAAGTGGCCGACAGAGGAAAAGATAAATGAATGAAAACTGTGTTGATAAGGGCTGAAATAATTTTCAGTAAGGTAAGGGTGATACTGTGTGTAATAACTGCCTACCTTTCTGATTTTCTTCAACACTTCCTCTTTTCATGTATGCACACACCTTTCCTTCTGCTGCCATGAAGGTCGACAAGCATATTTACAGTGTAAACAAACCATCAGTAATTTCTACAAAACAAGTAAAAATTGTATGATTTTTTTGTATCTGGAAAATTGTGTTTAGATCATGTAACCAAAAACCATCCACTATACTCTACTCAATGTATTATATAATGCATTGCAAAAAGTAGAGGACAACTGATTCTCCCTTACTAAGAAATATATCTATTCCATGGTCTGTCTGAATTGGCGTCAAGTGGAGCTACATGAAGCATTGAAACGCAATCTCTTGACTGCTTCTTATTCTTTTCTTTGACATGTCTAACAATTAACTGTAGCACACACTCAATGTCTGCTCTCAAGTTTCACCATTCTGTACACGTTCTGTGAATTCAGCTGTATTCTTTTCTTAATGTTTCACTATAAACCCTTTACGAGATAAGAATTAAAGTGAATGCATGTCATGTCAGCCACAGATATCAAAGAGGACCATGTGGATATGCTGCTAGGGGCTGTGACAAAACATTGATAATGGGTGAGCAGGAATGAGAACGAGCTGTTAAAATATGCAGGTTTGTAGCCACAAACCTGGCTGGAATTCGTAGTTGCCTCTAGCCTTACAAAAGTTAACTTCTCACACTTTAATCCATGATTATCCTCACATAATAAAAAAAACCTGCTCCAAAATGAGTTTAAATGCCATTCATTTGAAATGATGTGTTTGATCTACCAATTACATTTAAATCTGGTAACTTATGAGGTACCGGCGCATCTAAGATGTGTTTCTTTTCTGACTGACTTCAGTCTTGCAGTGTAAATTAAAAAAAAAGGCAGTCTGGTCCAGCAACGTCGTCTTCACCCTGAAAAATGATCTGAAGATGGCAGGTCATGAATCCTGACTGATGAAAACCCTGGGCTCTGTTCTGCTCAGCCTTCTTCAAATGCACCTTATATGAAGCTACAGAGGGGCTATCATGTCCGGATAGGAAGCAGTGTGTTTCCTGACACAGAAACTGCCCTGTCGTCATTAAAAGTGAGTCATGCAGCTTCTGGATATAGACATCCATCCTTGCTTCTGCTGAACTGGAGAATGTAATTCTCTGCTTTTAATTTACGACATCTGAGCAGAGTGTTTTAACTTTTTCTTTTGTTTTTTTTACATCCTCTCAGATGATGAATGATGAAAAAGTGCAGAATGAAACATTTGTGTCCATGCTGCCTTTTATTTTCCCTCTTTCCTCACCGAGATTAACTGGAACTGGTTTCTTAAGGCACTTCAGCTCTAATTGTGACATTTTCTTTGTCTTTAAAAGCCACTCAGTTGACTTGATCATGGGTCGTCCACTGTTATTAGCGTCCAGGGTATCTTCATGCTGAACACGTGTGATAGCATCCCTCTTCGAGGATGTTAGCATTATTAAGCAGCATATGCTTGAATTTTGTGATTAAAGGCTGAACAAGCTGGCACATGTCTGTGACCCAGTGCCCCTGCTGCTACCAGACAGTTACATTAGAGCTTGATGCAAGTCAATTTATGCTCCCTAAAGAGCTTCACTTTGTATTGACAATTTGCTAATCAAATCAGTGGATGGAGTACGAGCTGAACATCTGGTCTTTGTAATAACACTCATTATTAAGCTCCACAGCTTAGTTGAGCAGACTGTTGAAGCACCTGCAACACCCGTGTTTAGTTCCCACAGCACAACACGTGCACTCGCCTGATGATGCACAACATTAGATTTCCTTGTACTTGCCTACTTTGCTTCAGCCTGTCTGTGGTAAATGACTCAAATATTTCATTTGCTTCCTCAGCGTGGAAAATGGCGAACTTGAAGCGTATGTCTGCCGAGAATGCTGGTCGCCAGGGAGAAAGTACCGTCGCTGATATATGAACGTGAGGGTAAACTAATGAAAGTTATTCACCGCCCCCCCCCCTTTATTAGAGCCCATAGCTATTTTGCATTACGCTCAATTCAATTATTTGGAAGTGAAATTTCCTGCATTTAAGAGCAATTGTTCTTTGTGGTCGGGGGGGGGGCACGGTGGAGAAAGACATTCTTCTAAATGACCATTACTGTCTGTGTTCTGTTGGAAGGGTGAATTATTTTATTTATTTATTGATTGATTTATCTTTTTTTAATGACCTCCCAAGAAACTATTAACAATCACTGAATTTCTTTTCCATGTAGGATTGCAAAAGTGACAGATGCAGCTGATCTGGTGATGCAGTTGCATATATATTGCAAAATGCAATGCATATATATTGCAAAATGCAAATCATGTGTTAAGACCCTAAAGTGTTCAGTAAATATTACTTTTATCTGGGGTTGGTTGCAAAAACGTAGGGTTACATTGCTAATTACCTCAAAATGAAATATTGATTTAAAGTAATTACAGTTTTACTGCTCTGTTTTCTTATTCCACATCAGCAAAACGCACTGACAATTATAAGGGGGACTTACAGCTGGGATTACTAAAATAAATCAGAAAGCTTCTTAGCCTCAGGTTGTATAGCAGCACTTGCACAGGGAAAATGAGCATTTGTGTGCCTAGTTTTTACAGGGATGCATACCTATGACTTTAGTTGGAGGGCTTCAAATGAGAGCATTTGTTACGTTGGACCTTTGAATTCATTCATTCTCAAGCAACAACAGAGAAACAAGCTGCTGCAAGCCTTCATCTTTACCACTTATATCAGATGGTCTCTTAGTTTGTCCAACTCATTTTAGCTCCATGTCTCAAAATACATGAATCTTTTATATGCCTTTGTCTAAAAAAGATTCATGTCCAGTTCTGTAATATATGACATTTTGCAGCTATTAAACAATGCAGAAGGTCATAAAGACACACCAAAAACCAGTAATCACAATCGGCTGCTCTGCACAGAAGATACAATTACTCAGCATTAAAAGCTGTTTGGAGCCAATGAGATCTGGCCCGCGTGGCCTGCAGACACCACCCTCCCTAGAGCTGTGTGCCATGGCAGATGATCCCCATCATCATTCTCCTGTTAGGGTAATAGGAGTCAGAGTATAGTCCTGCATCGATTTGCTCCTCGCTGAGCTGTCCCTGCACCATAAACATGTCTGGAAGATAGGCGGCCATCTCTATTTCTGAGTGGCATCTTAAACTAACAATCACACCTAAATCATGAGAATGACCACTGCTTGTTGAGATTTTATTTAATTCTTTGCAAGACCACATGTGTAATGAGCTGTTTAAATCACCTGGCTGATGGACTCCACAGTGGTGAGTATTAGCATGAGCCACTCAGGTTTTGCCTGGTGGTCTGATGGCGCTTGTGCTTTGACAGACTGGGGCCTTGTAACTGAGACGTGGGTTCTATCAACATGGAGCAAGGATCTACCGCAGCGGAGCTACTATCCCCACCACAGCGTCACAGGTGCCATATCACAGAACACAACATGCAGTGGTTGTGGTTCAGCGGTGAACTAGACCCACTAATTGACAGACAGGACACAGTGGGAGAAAACACTGAAAAAGCTCTCAAGAATTAAAATTCTAGAAGACCAAGTTGCTACTTCAGAGCGAAAAAGGTGTTTCGACAGTCATCAGAGGTAAAGCAGAAGGAGCTACATGAAACTGCAAAGAACGAGCAGCACAGACTCAGGTGAGACTCTTTACTCCTGTCTGCACATTTCCTTGTTACCAGAAAAAAAAATAAAGTGCTCTTCTTTCACCTTTATATGGAGCATCAGACCTTCAGATACAGGCTCTCTTGTAGCTGAGCTACTGAGTCATATCAGGAAAATGAACAAAGCAAATTAATTAAATTAAAATAAATTGTGCACATTTGGATTTTTACAGTAGGACACTTTCTTTTTATTATAATTTGCATGAGGATCATGAGAATTCACACATTCACGGAAACATGTTGGGGTAAACAGGTAAGCTGAAAAAAAAATTCACTATTATCTAAGTTCTTAAGTACCAGGAACTTAATCTTCACATTTAATTGCACATCAGCAGCTCCAGAAAGATGGAAATAACTCAAACCTCTACCTTTATATTCACTGCTGTCAAGAACATCCCATCTTAAGTTTCACTTACATGTTCATATGTACTTAAAATGAATTTATGCAAATAAAATCTGTCTTCTACTTTCATCTGTTCCCCTCAGTGGTCATCACAGCATCACAACATCCATAAATTCATAAATCTCCTCTTTGGTCTTCTTGGCCTTCTGCCTGGCAGTTCCACCCTCATCATCCTTCTACCAATATATTCACTGTCCATCCACAGCACATGTCCAAACCATCTCAGTCTGTTCTTTATCGCAGAACATCTGACATGCGCTGTCCCTCTGATTTACTTGTCCTTGATTCATCCAAACTGAACCTCAACATTTTCAACTTTGTGACCTCCAGTCATGCTTCCTGTCTGTTCCTCAGTCTAGACCATACACTGTCACTGTTTCACTACAGTCTTGTTCGTCTTTCCTTTTTGCAGATACTCTTCACCCTTATCACTTTTGTCCAAGTGTCCCAGCCTGCTTGCATATGCTTCTTCACCTCTTTGTCATAGTCTCTCTGTGCTGGACTGTTGACCCTACATACTTAAAATTCTTCACCTACTTCATCTCTCCTCTCTGTAACTTCATCCTTCCACTTGAATCTCATGCACACAAATTTGCACTGTCTTGCTTTGACTAACCTAAATTCCTCTGCTTTCTAGGAGATAAGTTCACCTCTCTAGATTTGCTTCCGCTTACTTACTACATCTCACAATGTCATCTGCAAACATCAGCCATGGTAATTCCTGTCTTCTTATCTGTCGGTGTGAGAGAGCTCAAAATGAGCAAGCTCAGGTTGATCCCTGATGCAGTCCCACCTCCGACCGTGACTTCTGTTATACCTACAGCACACCTCAACCCTGTCTTACAGCTCTGAGACATGTCAGGTACTCTTACATGCTTCCTTGTCACTCCAGATGACCTCATATAGTACCACAGATCTTTTCACAGCACCCTATCATATGCTCTTTTTAGATTTTTGAAGGCAAACTGCCACTTCCTCTGACCTTCTCAGTCAACAATCTCAAAGCATCTCTAGTATGTTCTTTTGGCATGAAGCGATGCTGCTAATCACAAATGCCCATTTCTGTCCTCAGTCTGACTTCCATGTGTACAGTATTTCCCATAACCTCATTCTATGGTACCCTGTTCCTAAGCTTGAAGCTAGTTGGTAACTAGTGAATGTTTATGTAAAATGTACTGAAAATTTAACCAGAATTTTTTGTTTTGTTGCAGGGATTACTATGGATTGCGACATACTTTAGTCAAGAAATCAATTTTCTTACATGTACAGACACATATAGTCACATAGTGGTTTAATATACACAGTGGTAAAGAAGTAATACACACTTACTACTGTATATGTACAGTACATACAGTGGGTACGGAAAGTATTCAGACCCCCTTAAATTTTTCACTCTTTGTTATATTGCAGCCTTTTGCTAAAATCTCTGGTCCAGCCAGAGCCCTGACTTAAACCCAACTGAGCATCTCTGGAGAGACCTGAAAGTGGCTGTCCACCACCATCCAACCTGACAGAACTGGAGAGGATCTGCAAGCAGGAATGGCAGAGGATCCCCAAATCCAGGTGTGAAAAACTTGTTACATCATTCCCAAAAAGACTCATGGCTGTATTAGCTCAAAAGGGTGCTTCTACTAAATACTTAACAAAGGGTCTGAATATTTATGACCATGTTATATTTCAGTTTTTTTTTAATAAATCTGTAAAAATATCAACAATTCTGTGTTTTTCTGTCAATATGGGGTTCTGTGTGTACATTAATGTGGAAAAAAAATGAACTTAAATGATTTTAGCAAATGGCTGCAATATAAGAAAAGATTGAAAAATTTAAGGGGGTCTGAATCCTTTCCGTACCCACTGTATATACATGCGTATAATCCCAATTTATTTTCTTTTTGCTATAACAACAGTGCACCTGAATAAAATACACTGTAATGGGTCAGCTAATAACATTCATTTTATTAACACTCCTGTAATAATAATATAAAACTAAAGGTGCAATAAAACCACTTATTGATGATCATTCTTGGACTGTTTAAAACATTTTCTCCTTCATGCCTGTGTAAGTTTATTTGGGTTTATAGTCCAAAAATATATCTGCTCTCAGAAAGGGTTCATAAATGTGGACCAGTGCTGACACTCACCGGGCATTATTGCAAGTATAACATTGAACCACTTTTAAATTGTGGCTCAGGTGGATTCTAACCAGGCCCTGAATATTTTCACAGTCCACAAACGGAGCCAGTGGCATGTAACCAAAGTGCGGTGTGCATCATCACACACATGCGGTGTTTGCTATTGCAATCAATGATTCATGCTGGTCAGGTGAGTTCTTAACCTTCACAGTGGGCTGAGGTGAAAATCACGACTTGGGCCTTTAATTCAGACAGCCAATTCAGCTGCAGGTAGAAAATGGCACAAATCCAACAGGACTGTCTTGAAAGATCAGACAATCCTGTTGGAGGAGTGGTGCTTATACCTGGTGATTATAAATAATAACAATGAATAAATAAATAATAACGGTTGCCCTTTAGCTGACGTCTGCAACGCCCTCTAATGTTAAAGTCATGTGTTTCAATTGATGAAGTATTTCCATCTGAATATGGGCAAAATAATTATAAGTTTGATGTGATTGTCACATATAAAACTCTGTTTTATGCACTTGTTTTGGGGGAAATATATAGTTGTTTTGAATAAATGCATCTATTTCTTCAGCAATATGGTGAAGCTGTTTGATATGAACAGATTTAGCCTTTGGAAAAATAATTAATTTTCAGTTTTGTTATATTGATGGATTCAGACACATTTCTCCCTCTTAATTCTAAATAATTATTATAGCTTCATACTCAAATATGTCTGCAACACTGCCTAACTGTAATTTCCTCTATTTTAGGCATTTACAAACGAACTCCAGGTTAAATGTCAATAAACAAATGCAAATATGGAATTAATTATTCACACAACATGCAGCATTTTAATTAAGGAATACTGGCACTGTGAAGGCTTCCTCTACAACAGTTCAAATGGAATAGTGGAATGAAATTGGATTTCCTCCTTTTAAAGCGCACCACTTTCAGCAGAGCCAAAAGCATCATGGTCACATCTATAAAGACTGCAGGACAGCATATATGGTGCTTCTTGTAGTCTTCAGCAGCCAGATGAGCCAAGTCAGTTGTTTTACTAGTTATTAGTATTGCAGTTCTGTGAGACCTCATAAGGCACACTGAGATCCAAATTACGTTATATTGGATCCTCCAAAGAATTGGACATAGTTAGCTTTTTTTTCTATGCATCAATTTGAAAATCTCAAACCCCTTCCCACAGGGCAGACTCTTATGTTCCCGGAACTACAACAACAACAACATAATAATAATAATAATAATAATAATAATAATAATAATAATAATAATAATAATAATAACAATAATAATAATTATTATTATTATTATTTAAGCAACAACAGATAAATTGTACTTTACGACGCAGAACTTACCGCTAGCGCGTGAGAGCTTGACGGAATTCGGCTCGTGACACCGCTTCAACAGTGCGATAGACCCACGAGGGGCGACCAGGATTTCAAACAGGTTTGATTTTCTTGCGATCATGGGATTGCTGGTCGGGAGCTGCGGTGAGGTGTTCATCGCTTCTCGTCAGCCCAAGTATACGACACGATGAACGACACACGATTAAGCCGAAACTCGGCCCGAGCTCAAAAAAAAGTGGCACGGGTGCAAAATAGCAGCGTGAGGCACCTGTCTGGTGATCGTCGGATACCTTTCACCTGTGTCTCATGGTCTCCCTCCGCCCCCTTCCCCTTCTTAGACCTGGCAGGTCTTTTTGTACTTTCTCGTTATGAATTTTGTCTGGCAGTAAATAAATGTCGTGTTATGTCTGATCAAAGAAGAAATCTCTCATTTGATGTTGACAGAAATCCTAGATAGCACAACACACCTACGTGTCGCTCATTGTGTTTTATGTGTTCTTTTAGAAAAAAAAAACATCTATTCTAAAATCTAGTCTGTTCTAAAAAAAAAACTACTCTATTCTAAAAAAAAGAAAAATAGTTAATTTTCCATGTCTGGGATGAATAAAGTACTTCTATTCTATTCTATTCTATTCTATTCTATTCTATTCTGTTGGTCAAAACGTGATCATCTGCATCAGCATCATCCCTGCACATATTTCCAAATATAGCCTAGAGAAATCTAATAATATATCTGCCTCTCAGAGGACGACACTTTCCTGGAAAAACAAGCTTTGCCTGAAGCTTATTGATTTCATAAGAACAGATTGATTCTAAAGACAATCCAGGAAGTGTGAAAAAAGTTTCTTGCACTTCAGTTGGGTTGAAATGGTATTTTCTTCTCAACACTGTGAAACAGCTGAATTGAATACTAATACCATACCAAAATATTCAGTGCTCTCTATTAATGTATTCATTATTTACATATTCATAGAACAAATGTATTCTGCTTCTCTGAATTTTGGCATTGCCGTGGTGACAAACAACTTGACCATAAAACATAACAATGTGTGGCATTCTGCAAAACATCAAAACAATTTGTTCAGATTCTTTCAGACAGAATCTACATTGCGCAGAGGGCCAGTGTTCTCCGAGGTGATCAAGTGATTAATAGTAATCATGCAGAGCTGATAAATATAATCTCATGAGGAGCGTCCATGCCTCTACTTTGTAAATCTGCCACATTTTTCGCAGAAGGACAGGCGTCCCCTGATAATACTAATCCCATGCAAATCAAACCGTTGATCATTTTATTCATCTATTGCTTGGAGATTGCTTGTTTTGCCTTCTTTTGTCTAGAAGCACCCCTGTCATGACAGGCAAACAAGGCATTTTTCAACACCCCTAATCCAGTTTTGATGTTTTTTTTTTGCATTCTTTTGTAATTAAATTCATCACAGCAATACTATTGATTGGTATTAATAGTAGTAGAATACTATTAATAATATTGAATAATGTTTAATTAATGACTCATTATTTATGATACACATGACTAAGGTCTCATTGTGAATTGCTGGCTGAGCCTGTGAAGGTCTGGTGGCTTAAATAAGATTTAATTGCCTGATTAGTGAAAATGCCAGCCTCCATGCTAAAAGGCAGATAAAAGCTTTTGATGTTCCTCTTTTTTGAGTTCTTTTCTAAAGTGGGATGGGGAGAAATGACAGACATCAGTCAGTAGCCACAATTCCTGGAGAAAACCCTTATCAGGGCCTTCATCTGATCCTAATGAGCTGCACTAATGAAATGTGATGATATGACTTCCTGCTGGTCATCAGTATACTTACTATCATCCTGCATAGATGTCAGATGTAAACAAATCCCAAGCAGAATATGAACATATATATATATATACATATATATGTATATATATATATGTATATATATATATGTATATATATATACATATATATATATAAGAGAAAGTTCAATTTTACCTTGACTGCTAACCTCAAAGTTATGTTTCTTGAGGTGAGACGTACATTAAAACAGAATTTAAGTTCAGTCTCTGTTATCACTTCCACTCTGAGAGATTGTCCATGTACAAAAGAAGCAGGGCATGGTGTTCCCTGCCACTTCCACTTAGACTCGTCTCATCCACCCCACAATGACTTCAGACACCTGAGTGAGACATTCACAATTCAAGTATCCTTTAGCGAAGCCTTGGGGCCGACTCTGATGGGGCCTTTGCTGACAATGATGGATGCAGCTGTCAAGCAGGCTGATATTGCAAGCTAAATTACATTACATTCAAAAAAATGATTTTTTTTTTGTTTGTTTGGGGTCCCTTTCAAGGCTAATGTTGTGATGAGATGAGGCATATGTCGATAGAAGGGGACAGCAGCAGCTTCCGGATGCATTTTGTCACTAGTCACTTTTATGGAATAATTGACTGTCCGCATTAGGGAATTTGTCTCTGAGTGCTCAGATATTTTTGTTGTGTTAATATTTATCATTGTAAACAGATATTCTATAAAAAGAATCTAAAGGATCCCGAATGAATCATTTTGTTTTAATCACCTGCATTATTCATGTGAACGTTGCCTTTAAGATTTCATGGTTACTGATGTTAGAAGACAGTTTAAAATCATTTAAATGCATAATTTGTCAGTTACTATTCCATTTGATGTCATGTCATGTTACATGATTTTGGAAGCCTTCAGATTTCTTTACAGCTCTTGTCCGGTGATGCTGTTTGTCATTTCAAACATCTTCAAACATCAAAAAAACCTTAAAGATTCAGCGTTCATTTTACGATCAGATTATTTATTAACTACATTCTACACCAGATTATTTTCTCACTTGTCATGTGCTCTGATTGGCTGCGCTTTTCCATAAAGAGTCTATACGAAGCAACATGTGGGTGCCAGTTCATGTCAGTCTGACTCGTGGTTTAATGTCACATGACCGTTTTCATGTTTTGCTTTCCGAGTGCACATTATACACCTTCATGTCTTATACAAGCAGAAAAATAGGGCCAGTGCATGTAAGAATGCCTAAGACGGTTAAAAGTAGCCACAGGGAAGAGAAAATTCAGTATGTGATTATACTCTTCTCAGTAGCTTATCAATGTTCTTATGCAAGGGTAAGCAGTAATGTTTGGTGGCCTTTAACATAGCCAGCATATCTGATTAGAATGTTATGGCAACAGAAAAATGCATGTCTCCCTCTCTCGTTCTCCCTCTCTGTTTTTCTCCTCTCTCTTTTCCCCATGCATCATTCACATCTGGACCCCCGCTGTGCATGCATAATTCCTTAGGTCTAGGATTACAATATTAATAATTGTTCCACTCAGTTTTAGCCATCTAAGATGTCCAACACGGCCCCGTCAGGGGGTCAGTGCCCACGAGGCTAGTTCAGGCAATTACGGGAGGCCACGTGTTGAGTCATGCATTAATCATGTCGCCGTGGCACTAAGGTGTGTTTGTCAAGTCTGCAGTAAAGAGATTTTGGGAGGTGACGATAAACACCTGTCCCAAGAAAGATGACAGACATGTCAAGACTTTAATTTTTAATTTTGACATGTGTAGTTGATGTCCACCCTCATTTGTTGTTTTCAGCGGAAACATTGAGGAGTGGTGACAATATATCTTGAAAGTCTTCCGCCAAAACCTGCAGGATTCTGGAATGCTTGCAGTGAATGGGCCAGGTCTAATTTGTAGCTGTGTGTCTTCACCACCTCAAGAAGCATTTGTAAAGCCACGGAAAGAGTTCCCAGAATTTTGTGGATTTGTGTATTTTCCAGACCCTCCACATCGCTGATCTCCACATTTTAATCTTGTCCTTGAGAAGATTATACTACATAGCTACAACAGAAACTGTAGGATACCTTGGTAGTAGCCAGTAATTTTTCTTCTCATTGGAAAGTAAAAGCAACAATATTTCTGGGTCACCTGGGAGGATTAATACTCTTATTACTCATACCAGGCATGCATAAAATGGAATTCCTGACCTTCTGTTAACCTGTCTTCAGCACTAGGTGGAGGTTGTCCATTAATTGAATATAAAGAAGCTTGTATGACATGCTCTTGCGCTTCCTTTGGCCTTGCTGTAAATGTTACAAGCTCCCCAGTTAGTTTATATAATAGTCTTTCTCTTTGTGTGGGCACTGACTCACTTATATTCCTGAAGTACGAGCAAAGATCTGGGTCTTATGATGAAGAGAGGCAGTAGATCCCATCTACAACTAAACCTTCACATATAACCCCAGAAGCAAAAAATATTGATTTATTCTTTCTCAAGTTAATGTTTGCTTTTTCTTCAGCCTGCATCTAAAATGTTTTTGTTGCTTTTTTCCTCCACCTCACCGTCATTAACTGAAGTTATATTTTATCCACATCATCCCCACAGCCCTCCTGACTCAGTGCCATTCTCCTTTGTCATTTTGATCTTTTCCCCTGGCATTACTGCTAAGTTTTGATCGTGTGTGTATGTGATTGCGTGTGTGTGTGTATGTGTGTGTGTGTGTGTGAGTTTGGTGGGCCGAGTCTCAGAACATCATGATTTTACAGTCATGCTATATGAAATTCACATTCCATGTCTTTAACTGTGACATGTCCAGCCACGGAACAACAGTTAATTAAGTTAATGGGTATTTTAAAAATATGTCATTTGTCAATAAATCTGGTTGATCTCAAGGACAAAACACAAATTCCAGGAGTGTAATTTTGTAAATTTGGTCTGATGCTAACAATGCGAAGACTTTGGCTTAATCACCATTTTGACTCGAACTCATGTGACCCAAATGATCATGACACTCGGCTGGGTCAAGGATCTGTGAAGTGGTAATTACTTCACTAAAGGTTAAATACTTCCATCTATCCAGCAAAGACTTTCCAGACAGGAGGTAAAAGAAGGTTCAAGACACTCACTGGTCCATCTGTCTTTGACTGGAGTACTTGAGACCAGTCAATAAATCATTAATTGACTTAGGTAATGTCCAGCAGGTCCCTTTTCCAACCTCTTTACTGCATTTCAAAAGAAACCGACTAATGTTGAAGACGTCAAAAATTATTTAAGTGTTGCCATTAACACTTTCATAATCCTGCTTATACCAGTCCTCAGCAGTTTAACTATATTACTATTGTGAAGTAAAATAAATTGTTTCAGAGTAACGATGCAACAGTTCACAAGTTAGATGTGAATTGTTATTTTTGAAATAAACTATTACATATTATTTTTCAGAGAGACAGAGACAGTCTAATCTCCAAGAATTCATGCTTAGAAAAGCGCAAGTAACGCATGACAACTGTGTCACCAACACCGTTTTTCCATTCTGGTGGACATAAAAGCACAGGGATATCAGCAGGAAAAGAAATCTATTATGATATTCGATTTAAATATGGGTTAGTTTATTCGAATGTGTGTCAACACCATCCCAGCCACAGTCTCAGCATGGCCACCAGCAACATCAGATAATTGCCATCAATATTTCACACAGACAGTGACAGCGGGGCATGACCTGATGCAGCTCAGGAAAAATCCGAATTTCTGGGCCCTGACAGATCATAACTCAGCTGCCGCGACAATCTTTCACAGTAAAAGGTAAGACCCAGAGGGGAAGTTCCTGACACTCATTTGACTTATTGCTGTTTGTGTGGCGGCTTGTTGAGTTTGAGCTATTAGAAATAGAAAGTCTTTCATTCAGATCAAATTGATTTTGGCAACAGGTTTGCTGCAAAATTCTCCTTCACTCTTACTGGGGCTCTTTACTGATTTAATCCCGCCGATGTGGCTGATGACTGATTGTGCTTTGTGATTCTCTGGGTGAAGAGATAGGCAGTGAGGGTGCTTTGAGAGCCCAGTAGATCAGATTGTAAATTATTCTTTCCTTGTTATATAGTTTGGTTATGACAAATGCATTCTCATTGCCATTTAAAAAACAAAACAAGATCCAAACTTAAGGCCTTGCTCATCACCTCATGCTGCAAGTAGGAAGCGGTGAGCTTTTTGCCACGGAGCTTATTCTGTTTGCATACAGAAAATGGTCATTTTAATATACAGTGACTATTTTTATATATTCAGCTTTTCTTTTTAATTCTTTAGTCTTTCAGTTTCATTTCTTTTTATCTTCCCACCTTAGGGAAAAAGCAGAAACTTGCAAACAGAGTGATTGCCAGCCGTCATATTTTCAACTTCCAAGAGGTCCCCGAGTGACATTGATCAACAAAAGCCACAATATTTCATGCAGATGAATATGCCTTTGTCTTAGCTTGTGCTCTCCTCCTCTCCTGTGAGTCTGTGTCAGATTTCCAGCTCCTCAATCTGTCATTCTGTGCATAATGTATGTTAGCGGTTGCTGTTTCCCAGGGATATTTAATGTTTAGAGTTACTGAAATCGCTAGAAAGACAAAATATATGATTAAAGACATTACAGCGCAGCGTCTCACATTGCTCACCTTCTGATGGGGGTTAATGTGGTTGGAGGGGGTTGTAGGGAGACATTACACCTGGTGACATAGTTGCTGAGTCTGGTAGGGAGGGCGGGGAAACCCATTTAGTATAATTAGCTAAACATCTAAACTGGGTGACATATTGTTGCCATGGGGTGGGGGGGGGGTAGTAAATGAATTTGCAGAAATAAAGTCAAAATCTCTGACATACATGTTATGAAAATATGACTAAATGTATTTAATTACTTTATTTTTAATCGAATATTAAAAATGATTTTTTTTTTTTTTAGGGTTTGGAGGGCCCCCTGTCAGTCATGGGCCCTTAGAATCTTCCTAACTTTTACCCCCTTTACGGCGCCCATGGCTACAAGAGATAGAGAACTTTCAGCAGACATTTTTTTTAACAGTGATTCTCTTCATTCCCTTTGATTGTTTGTCTTTAGGCTGGTTGAGATTTCCTTTCTGGCAGAGAGCTGCATAAAGATAAAAAAAAAAAAGAAATCAATGACTGTAACAGTGAAGTGAGTTCTACCATTAAGGAAGGCAGAATTATACTCTGTAGTCCCATAACAGGTGATGAGCTTACACCCAGGCTCCTGCTGTCTCACTTAGGTCTAAACTGAAAATGAATTCATCACATCATTACATTCATCTCCCTATGTTCTATCTTTTGTAGCTTCACCTTGAGGAATTTAATAGAAGTTGTGCGTATTGAATAGAAAAAAAAAAAAAAAAACGTTTTCTTTTGAAAGGCAGCAAAAACTTAAAGAGGATCAGCCAACAGGTTGTGCAGTTCTCTTAAACTGAGTCTGAAGTCTTTTTGTTTATAGGCTCACTTGGTTTAGCCTTTCCCATTATTTTCATTCATATCTGTATCAAAACGCTTTCCAAAACTCTTGTTAAAGGTAAAATGTTCATCTTGTTGTAGTGGTATGGTCTGAACCCTGCAGTTTTTTTCCTCTAAATAAAATAAACATTTTGATTCGTGCAGCATAATCTTGAACCTTTTAACACACATTATATCTTCTTTCACTTGTGCGAGCTAACAGCAAACGCGGCAGCAGGCAGTCTTCACTGAGCAGCCCTGCAATCTAATGGCATATGTTGTTGGTTTTGTCTTTTGAATTTGAAACAGATTAAGAATTCCTCAAAACTTTGAATAACAGGTGAGGCAAAAAGCAATTTAAGAGATAACAAAATTCAACAAAAGCTAATGACAAAAACACAACACTGACCCAAAAATTGAGCATATTACGCAACCGAACCTAAAGATTAAAACACAGAAAAGGTTTACTTCCTCGCTATTGTGAAAAAATACAAAATTGTTATTTTCCAGCTTGTTTTCATTTCCTGTGTACGCCACCAGTAAAATGAAAATGGTCAAACTCCACACACCCCGTTAAATATAAATCAAAATAAACATGGTAAAATAATGAACTGTTCCAGCTCAGAGTGTAGGAAATGATTTAGCATGTTGTTGTTGCCCGTGTCTTATAGGTTTATCTAATGCATGAATCACCAGAACATTTTATTCATTATTTTTGCATCTAAGAAAGTCATTTGGCAGCTAATACAGGACAGTGTGTCACCGAGAAACTGCAGTTGTCTAAAAATACATATGTCACAAGAAAACTAATTTACTGTGGATTTATTTATCAGTCCATTTCTTTTAGAAATGTAGATTGACAGAAACCCTGAATATGAAACTGGTAATCCATCATCATCACCTCTGAATACAGATGAATCTGATCAATCATCAGATCTGAAGCTGAATTCTCTCACTGGCGACGAAGGCTGATCACTGATCAGACCTGCCATCTTATAAACAACTATGGACTGATGTTTATCTTCTCAGTCTCTTCAGCTGCTCCATCCTAACAAAAATACTGCTTTATTGATTATCCAGGAAATATAATTAATTAATAATTTTTCTGACACTTGTAACATTTTCTATTTTTATTGCTCAGATGAAGCAGAAATATTTTTATAGCATGTTGTGCTTATGTGACCTTTGGCTACTAGCACAGTGGAGAAAACAGCCAGTCAGTCCTATACTATGCTATAAAATGTTGTTCATTATAAGAGGAAAGGTCAATTCAATTTCTTGTGACTGGCTGACTTTAAAGGTTCCATCATGAAAAATCTTGTTTTATTGCTTTTTAAAAGTGATAGGGGACTGAGACGGGCTAAGAAAGGATGCTAGTGTCAAAAGTGTAAATCCACGGAGAAGCAGCTTCAGAAAGCTTCAGTACATCTGTAATTTCCTTATAGCAGACTTGAAGAGCCTCTTTCATCCTACTCGTTCTGTCTAGAAAAATTCTCCCTTCAGTCTGGCAGGTCTGGGAAAAACCGCATCGCCAGGTTTTAGTGAGGTGTAGAACCTTTTTTCATTCATACCCCTGATGAGGTGGTGGAGATAAAACCTTTACCTAGAGATGTTGCGAAGCATCTGCAGTGGTAAATAAAGTCTTAAAGCTTAGAAATGTCCATTCCAAGAATATACTTAAGGGTATACAGGATATACTTAATTGTATTTATTAGGCTATCATACATTTATGTTGCATTACAAAATGCACATGTAATGTACAGGTATGGTTTCGATAAATGACTTCATTAAAAAAATCAATCAGCCAGCCTCTCTATTCCAAGGTGATATTAGTGGAAAGTCCAGCTTTTTTTTTTTTTTAATATCTATAAATATATCACTCTGCTACTGTAAGTATGTATGTAAGTATGTCCTATTTGGTCAGATTGTCAGGTTAGCAGTGGAAAAATTATAATAAGTTAATGCATGAATAAACCTGTTCTCAGGTGATTGCTCTGTTTGTGTGGCACACAGCAGATTTTTGAGTATTTTTAAAAACAGCTTCTGCCATGAAATATTGTATTTACGTCATGTCTGACCTTTGCCAGACATGCCTGTACCAGTGGAACAACAGAAAACTGCCTGACGGTAAAGACTACTTTCCATTCAAAGGGACATTTTACAGGGCCATGGTGAATAAGCACAATGTTTAATTATTTGTTGTTCTTTATTTAAAAGATTCATTTTAATTATTGCTCCTTTTCCTGTTCAGACCGTAATTTCCACACTGCACAGAATGTAAGAAGGAGCCCTGCTTTCCATTACAGTTTCCATGCAACGGCTGAAGACATCACGTACTCTGAGAGTGCAGTCTGCACATGCTAATTAAAATACTTACAAATGCAGCCTTTTTCCATCAGAAATGTTCTGCAGAACTGGAGTCTAGATTCAAAACATCAGGATTTCTCAGTGCTTTATCCAAATACAAAAACACTGTATAAAACTATCCCACTTTTATTATTGTTATTATTGTTGTTATTTGTAATCTAGACATGCTTGCTGAGGACAGCATGTTCTTTTATTGCAACAACCTGTTTTACAATTGATCCAGCTGTAGACGTTTGTTCTGAACAAAGAGTATAGCTGCACTGTGGTTATAAAATGCAGCTGACGTGGCATGTACCTTAAGGAGAACATTACATTCTGATTCTTTAGGCAACATTATGCATAGTTTCATGGAAATACAGACTGACACTCAGCAAAGACTCCCTTAATTGAGGCTTCAGAGTTACAGTTAATGATACAGGCCTCTGGAATACCCATAATATTTCTAACTCCTACGCCCCAACCACAACCACAAGTTCTCCAGATAAGCCGAACCTTTGTCATGCATGTTCTCTGTGTTATTCTGCTTCTATTGCTGTTTCACCTCAATCGTACCTTCTAGTAGCATCAGTACTTATGGTCAGAGCACCACAGCACTGAAAAACTACTGAGAAGGTGCAACGTTCCATTGTGCAGCTATTTTTACATGCATGTGAGGCTTTGCAGCCTGTACCTTTGAATTTTTCTCTTGTTTATTTGAGCCCTAAAGGTGAGGAACACTCATCTTGAAAGAAACTACATCGTCGGTCTCCATTAGTCCATTAGGTGCACACTGTAATAACTTCATCTTATGCACTTGCCATTAATAGCACAAAGTACATATCACCATTTTAGCATCATGTAAACGTTCCCGAGATTAAAGTTCATGTAATGGACTCGTAAAAAAAAAAGAATAATTCAGCATGCATGAATAGGTGGCATTTTCAGCAGGCCCATATTACACCACACACCACTGCTTTTTTGGACAATATAAGTGGACAGTAAGGTGGTCAATTATGATGTGTTAGCTGTATATCGAAAGGGTGCCTGTGAAGAATAACTCATGCCAGCCCACAAAAGACTTTCAGGTACAACATTTGTCTCCACAACCAGTAATACAGATCTCAATTTTTAAGAGAAGGGTCAAAAAGTCATTACTATGCTAATGTAATGCAGAAGCCAACGGCAAGGAGGCAACAATTGATCTCCAAATTGACATGCTGTCACCGTGATTGGTCCCTACTCCACTGCGATAAACAATGCACTGGCTAAAAAAAGAATAATCAATTCTGCATTCTCAGGCTCCAAACTTGGTAAAATGATTATATTCCACGAAATTATCAGATTGAAATAAAGTGGCATAGGAAAACAAAATGCCGAGCCTTTTCAAGTGAGAGCGAGATTCCGTATCAGTAAGAGTGGATGGAAGTCAGCGAAGACAGTGCATCATCCTGACAAGTAAAAACACGCCACAGTCGGTGTTGTTTCTTTTCTCTCAGGCCAGATTGAGGGTTGTGTTTCGCTGCATAAACTGGAGCCAGAAGCAACAATCTCGTGTTATTAAAATTCATCTTCATTTTGCCTGTTTCAAGGTCAAAGAGATGGAGCGGCAATCTCCAGAGATGAAATTAGGAATTAAAAATAGATAGACTCAATGTTAGAGAATGATAAGCACCTCCTGATGTTTTTCATAGCTTTATGTACAATTTTCTTTCCCCAAAAATATGCATCAGAAATGCACATTGTTGTTTATATTTTTTCATATTAGTAGCATGCAGTTTTTTGATTGTTGTTTCTGCTGTTGACAAGAACAACATGTTTGTTAAATTTTTTTTTTTTTGTTTTGACTGAGTGCATATTTGAACACAAGACCAATTCACATGTCAAAAAAAAAAAAAGACAGTTGTAGAAATATCTTTTAGATGTTTAACTTGCAAGTTGGATGAGGAAGGTCATTGACTGTCAACAGGTCACGCTGTGTTGGTTTAATCCCTGTCGGACACACTTGCAACTTGCATTGCAATCAAGTTGCATCATGTTGAGTAATAATGCCAAGCCCCTACTGTCTCTTTCATTGGGTTTCAGTTCTGCTGCTCTTACGTTTATGTCTCTTGTGAAAAGCATTATTTTAACTTTTCTTTTAAAGATGCAAAGTCACTATTAGAAGGATCACATATATAAAAATAGACAGAAATGTTCCTCTTTTGTTCAACCACGAGAGGCCTGATAGTGAATGATGGCTGCTGAGGACCTTGAGAATTTCCTCCAGCGATCAGCAGCTCTGTGCAAGATATAAATATTGTATGATACAAATACTCCATGTGGTATAAAGGACATGCTCATTTGTTCCAGGGCAGAGGGAAGTGGGAGCAGCCTGAATAATGCAAATAATTTATAATACTAAAATTCCCTTAATGTGAGGTTTAAACACACATAGGGATCACCTGAGGCAGGCTTGATAACCAGGATTCCAGTGCTGACAAAATTTACTGCAGTTGCCAAAGTTTTAATTTAAAACTGCAGAGGAAGGGACACATTTAGGAACTACTGAAATATCATTTAGCTTATTATGATTTTTATCATCACTATCGTTGTTAAAGACTTCATCTTGGCAGAACTTAATTAAATGTCATCTTTAGTCATGTGAGGTGTCTGGACCTGTGACTCATATTGGCCCTGACATGTCAAATTGGGGCCCCTCTCAGCAAAGGTTCCACTCACACTGGAGATTCATTAAAGTTCCTTGGATGGTCTCGGGGGAAATCAACAGTGATAGAGTCAAAGGGCTTTACCATAATCTAGTCTGCAAATACATGATTAATACAATCAGCTGTGCTTTATGAGTAATAAAGTGGAAAATATTAAAGCTGCTCAAAGACTTAAGAGTACAGCTGCTGAGGTGGGACAAAATTCAGACGGACAAAGACCCTCTGTCATGTGTCTCTGAGCCACAGTGAGTGCAGCTCTGGTAGGAAGTATTGTTATGTCATTGACTTTATTTGCTAACAGCAACTGAATAACCACGTATTTGTTTATTTAAGTGTTCATGATTTCTATATGTAATATTATTATAGTGGAACGTCAAATAACAGAACAGATTCTTCTACTCTGTGCAACAGGATCGCTGTGTGACTGATCATTCCTCATCATAAATGATGTAACCTTGACCTTCACAGACATTTGTCTAGGACACAGACCACTACTAATGACTCCATTTTATGTCAAAATAATTAAAGTCTGGGTCATCACTTTCATGTCCTTTGCCAAATTCAGAAAACTCAAAAAGGTAGTTTGAGAGGCGATAGTCTTTATCAGCACATTAAGGATTTGATTTATAATGTTTGCCCAGACATCATTGAGAAGGAAGTTAGAAAGCTTCACTTTGGCTTTTGAGTAGAACATACTTATTACATTATTGAGACCTCATTTGCGCTATTTTTTTTCCTGATAAAATTTCAGTGTCAGTCCAAAGCGAGGTTGCAAATGATTGCAAATACGGTTGTCGTGCTTTTGATTTCTAGTACTCGGTTTTGCCCTGAGACTATTTGACTGTTAAAATCATATGAGTGTTGTTTCACTTTTATCTTCTTACTTACTGTATGTTTAATTAAAAAAAAAAAGCCAAACCAAACAAGTAGTTATTGTGCAAAATTAAACTTAATTAACAATTATTTGTAACACATTTATACAAGTTATTAATGGCAACAGTCAACCAGACCAGTAGTCACAGCTTGATTGTTATTGCTGGGAAAATGAAATGTTTGAGAAAGTGCAGAGTTTGCCAAGTATATTTTTGTTCCTTCCCTTTCCCAGGATCCTCATAGAGCTTAAACATTTTCATTAAATGCCGTAGGCTTCAAATATCTGGTGCAGAAGCTGGTTTTCAAAACAGATTTTTTTTAACCACACACAACCAAAAAAACTAATTTAAATAACTAAAACCAAAAACAATTCCATTTCCTGGAAGATGGTTACGTACAAAAACTATTTTGAAACTGTTTCAGCATCGGAGAAAACAAAACATGTTATAAACGTTTGGAACATTTCAGGACCACGGACAGAGTCACAGAGAAGGTTTAAAATGTTTCAGGACCACAGACAGAGTCACACAGGAGCAAACGTGAATGTTTGAGAGCCATGCACATAAACTGGGACATTCTGAATAGATTTGGCTCGTGTGTGTTTGCTGTAGTCACTTATAGTCAGCACATTAATATCTCTATAGCACAGTCACACAACATTTGTGGTATTCATTTCAATGAGCTGTGATATGTCATTGTGGCTGCTGCTGTCTGTCAGTAAGCTGTTTTCTGCCTGCAGACGCCTGCAGGGTCAGTCAGTGTAACGTCTTCGGCAGCCCAGAAGATGATGTGTCAGGAGCCGGAAGACTACGGCTACATTTGGCTTTAGCGTGTTAGCATACATAGAAACTTGCTTTTAATGCAAGAGCAGAGAAACAGAGAAAAGCGTCCTCTGACTATTCTCTGTTAAATATAAATTGTGAGATCAGTGAAAAAGACTATGTGACCAAGCTAAATTGATTTTAAGTGGCAAACTAAATATGAGTATAATGTTTGATCTGCTGACTACTCTGCTTTTGAGATTTGCAATTTTCAAATTACTGTGCAGAAGGTAATCATTATTGTCATTTACCCTGACATTAAGTTAATAGTGGGTATAAACACAATTCATACAGAATTAAAATATTTACATTTTCACCACAGCTACAAAATTGGATGGCCATCAATGCCTCCGATGTTATCACCTTATCTGGAAACACAACAGTGAAGCCATAATAATAGATCCAGACTTCATGGTCCATGTTGTTTAGCTTCTATGGGCCAAATGGGCAGAACATTACTGAACATTAAAGTAACTTGTCCCCCTCATTTCACATCAGCCTGTTCATCATCCCACATGCACACTACCTCACAAACCTTTCAGACGTGTCTGCATATTTAAGTCTATGACATGAGTATATGGTGGTAGCCAGAGGGGGTCACACAATGGTATTTATTAATCTGGGGAAGCTTTACTGAGTTTGTGGTGTCCTTGCCCTACATCTGCCTTGCACAAGAGGAAATACCTCACCTCTTCCAGAGCGGGTATTGAAAAAAATTGAAGCCGCTTTTTTCCAATATTCAAATCAAACAGCCCACATTCCGGGTAGCCTGCTGCTATTGGAATTTATTTCTTTTCTCAAGGGACTGAGAAATTGAAAACAAATTCTATGCCACAATGAATCTTTGGCTCAGGGTGGGGTGAGACCACAACATGGCCGGTGGGGCTACACACCACATCCATGGTGGTAACAAACTCCAAAGCCCCGTTGGCTGTGCAGCACATAAAGCTGAGGCCGCGTTACTGCAGTTGTGCTCCTGGCAGCATCCCAGGAGCTGCCAGTCAGTGGAGAAATGACTGCGTCTGCACAGAAATGACTGGTTTATTCATCCTATAAGAAGGGAGAGTAATGTGCCTGGAGGAAGGCAAGCCCAATTGAGCAAGTGTTGATCCTTCTGTTGCATATGGTCGTGAATGTAAGGCCGTGATAAATGCATTTGAGACTGTTTCTATGACCCTGTATGAGCAAAGGTTTTTAGACTGAGGCAATTTATTTATGTATTTTGGATGTCTTATTAGTTGTGCGGTGTCCATCTTTCTCTGTGGTCTAAGATGCTTTGATTCACTTGCTCTATGGTTACGTAATGCAATTTTCCCATTATGGCACCACATCAACCTCCAGGCATTCATGGGCTGCCAAAGACAGGCCTTTTCAGCTTCGACAGTAAGCGCACCCAGTCTGTGCTGATATATAATTTAACTTTGGTCTGTGGAAAAAAGAAAATGAAAGTACACAAACTTATGCTATTAGTAGCGGCTAAAGAAAAATTGGTTTTAGGTAAGCTACCGGTCAATCTTATCGCAGCCTTGGACACTTTCAGTCACCTGGCTTTTGACTCTGCCTTCAAAATGACTATTTGACATTAAAATATGCAGTAAGATAAAAATTGTCCACTGACATATGAAAATATGTGCTTGTGCAGGACTTAATTGGGTTGTACATTAATAACCATTGATATATGTGTTATTGAGGTATCTTACTTTCTGCCTGAACTCTTAGAATTACCTTAGCCTTTTTAGTTGCCAATGGGTTTATGGCTACAAAGATTTCTGCCTTTAGCCGCTGTTTCTGTGTCATTTAGCATGACTCCATTTTATGCCAATTACAGTTGAGCGTCAGCAGCACTGTGAGACGTGGTAACCATTGACATGCATTGCTGTTGTTGGCACTTCTAAGAGCAAGATCTTTCATTTTCCTGTCAAAATATGTGTTCTCATACATATTCAGATTGACAGGTGCCTTTTCACATTAATGTTTTTTAAAGTGTCGCATTCTAGCCTGGCTTAATCGTTGAGTAAGTCTGTACGCGAGCTGATATTTATCAAAAACAAAGGGCCAAAAAAGTCATCAAGGAAAATGTCACAGGGAGCTGTAACCTTTTAGAAGAGCTAACCTTTGAGGCTCACAAGCCAGATACAGAGCCATTTATTGGCAGTAGAGTAGCATTGATTTATAATGAGGGCTGTTGCTGTGTTTGTGACAGAAATTAACTTTAGGTTAATGATCTGGGAGTGTCATTTCAGCTCCTCAGAGCATGAGTAATGCAAAGGCTACCAGAGACCTGCACACAAACAGCTACGCACTGTCATTCCAGGCTTTTCTGCATCACGCAAACATACATAAACACCGGTTTGTGGGAAATCTATCAATCTTTGCCAATTAAAAAGAAGAAAGTCTCTGGACTCATTTGGTCAGCAGCTACTCTGTGAAATGGAGAAGGAAGATTCTTATCACTTTTTCATGAGATTTTACAAGCGCATTAACCGCAGATTGCTTTCATTGGTGTTCACAGTCCTATCTATAACACAATTAGAGTGTTTTGTTCTCTTAGGCACTTACAGGAACACAGCAGGATTACAATTTAGCATCTGTCAAGTACTGACGGCAAACCCCTAAGGTCAATATTAATGCTAAACTTCACCATAGATGTCCACATAACACTGCACACTGGCATTTACCTTTCTATCTGAACAGCTGATGGTTAACACTTTAAAAGAACATCACACACACTTTGAGGCCTGTATGTTGCTTAGTCTGCATGATAAAACATGTTGCCCTGGGTTTGAGTCATAAAAGTGAACCTGGTGGGCTAGAAAACCACATTTTCTGAACAGGTAATCATCACCATTAATCATGTTGGCACTCTTTCCCATTGGCCACAAAGTATAGGTCACGGCTAAAGACTGTACCCACCCCCCCCTCACATACACACACACACACCTCGAATTACCTCTTATATAAAACAAAAATGTATTTAGTTGGATTTCTTCATTTATTGTTCAGAAGAGCATTACAATTTTATTTCTAAAGGTACTTTGTTAGTGTTGAGTGTCATGCGTCTTTAGTTCAATCCACTGCAAATTGATATCACCTGTGCACCAGTCAGCTTATGGTTGTTGATGAAAACCAGCAACTTAGTGAAAATGATAAAGTCAGACTTTCTTTTGGTTTCTTATTTTTCTCATGGAATTAAGGAGTGAAGTTCCAGCCCTAAAAACAAGACAGTCACCACCTGAGGATCTATGGCTGCAGGCTGGATCAAATTGGGTCAACAACTCACTCTATATAATTAGATAATCACACCCAAACAGGCTTTAAAAGTGGTAATAAAAATTCTAATATCAATTCTAATATAGACCCAGGCAGCCAGTGGAGGGAGGCCAGGATGGTGTGATGTTGGCTGGTGAAACACGCGAGATGCTGGACGGAATGGAACTGTACTTGGAGAAGATGAAGGTGTGGATGATTTCTGCAGGTTAGACTGTGACATGATTGATTTTAACAGTTAACAACAGCAGCAGCAGCACAGCAGCCTGCATCAATGGGTCTCAGCCAGAGTCATCTGTTATCAATGACGTAAAAGGATTAAAATTGAACTCTCTTATTCAGTTATTAACAGGAAGTCATTCATGACTGAACAGATAACTGTCAGTGTTACCCTTGTGTTAAACTGGTCTGGATGTTCTTTAAGAGGTCATTCTGACATTAAATCTAAAAGCTAAATGGAAACCACTTTTTCTTGAACTTTAGATAAAGAGAGGTTTTGAGATCCAGTAAATTACCAAAATCTGAGGGACCAAGATGTGGTTTCTTTAGAAGAGTTTGCACAAAAGCATGGCAGGGTGAATGTTACGGCTTGGATGTAAAATGCACTCAGAAATCATTTGCTGTTGCAGTAATCATCAGCCTGTCGTTGCAAATGTCTGGTGTGAAAGCTTTTCATGGCAACAAGGACCTCAGCGTGATAATCCCTGCTGCCAGTCAGGGCGTCAGTTTTACTGATCTGAATTTAATAATGACCTTTTCCTCCACATGTCCTCATGCCCTGAACATCTTGCTCTCTTGACAAACCTCCAAGCCCTGAGCCTGCTTGTCCATTCCAATAATTGGCCCCTTTAATTAACTTTGTTAACTCTTGTTATTACCTCCACCATAGGAGTAGATCATGAGGTTAAACAGTCAGCGTTTCTTTGCTTCCTTAGCAAAATAACTCAAAAGTTATAAACTCATTTTAATGGAATTTTCAGGAAATGTTAAAAAAGGGCCAAATGATTTTGGTCATTTTCTGGATTCCGGTAGGGCTTTAATCTTTGATTATTCCAAAGATCAAAGGCCATAGTCAAAGACCAAGGGGGATTAATCATAAAGTAACCTAATATTATGTAACCTATTAGTACTACTGCCCATATATATATATATTTAAAAAAAAAAAATCCCTTCTCACCCTCCGCAGGTGGTTCCTCCTCTATTCTAAGCTCGGGTCCTCTACCAGAGGCCTGGGAGCTTGAGGGTCCTGCGCCGTATCTTTGCTGTTCCTAGCACTGCACTTTTCTGGACTGAGATGTCTGAGGTTGTTCCAGGGATCTGCTGTAGCCACTACTCCAGTTTGGGGGTCACTCCCCCCGAGTGCTCCGATCACCACGGGCACTACTGTCACCTTCACTTTCCAAGCCTTCTCTAGTTCCTCTCTGAGCCCTTGGTATTTCTCAAGTTTCTCGTGTTCTTCCACCTGATGTTGCTGTCACTTGGTATTGCCACATCCACCACAACGGCTTTCCTCTGTCCTTTATCCACCACCACGATATCCGGTTGGTTCGCCATCACCATCCTGTCTGTCTGTATCTGGAGGTCCCACTTGATCTCCGCTTGGTCATTCTCCACCATCTTTGGAGGTGTTTCCCATTTTGACCTTGGGGTTTCCAGCCCATACTCCACACAGATGTTTCCGTAGACTATGCCAGCCACTTGGTTATGGCGTTCCATGTATGCTTTCCCTGCCAACATCTTACACCCTGCAGTTATGTGTTGGATTGTCTCAGGTGCCTCTTTGCACAGCCTACACCTTGGGTCCTGTCTGGTGTTGTATATCTGGGCCTCTATCTCTCTGGTGCACAGGGCCTGTTCATGTGCTTATATATATATATATGAAAATAAATATGTACTACAAGTGTAAGTCACAATATGTGGGTAAATGAGCTGCTTGATGAATGTCTATGCTCCAAGTGCTTTTCTAGTTTGTTCTTTCTTTTCTCTACCGGTTTGGAAACTCCTCTAGACTCAATGAGTCTCACCCCTTTTTAAAAACATGTCTCTCCTCAACACAAGAGCAGTATACAGTAGAGCCTCACATGAGTAGATTTTTACTCAACACTTTCATTATGTGCCACAGAATCTTTTGGGAACTGGCTGACTGCAGGATAAATTGTGTTAAAATTAGGTCACACACAAACTGTAAATCCAAAGTTTTGTTGCTTGAAGCACACTGCAAAGATTTTGGTAGGGCAGAACAAGGTCTAAAAATGTCCCCGTGGGTCTGTTTTAATCTTTGAAAGTGTGGAGCGACTGCTGACGAGCCCAGGAGCTGTCTGAAAGTCTCTGACCTCATCCTGAAAAACTGCATCGTTGCTCACTCTCACTTCTTATATACTGGGCTGAGAGAAGAAAGGAGAGGGGCAACATACATGCAAAGACATCACTAATGGTTTGTTATGTTGGAGATTCAAGATCCAGAAGTGAGGCGGTCAGTGGGGCTAGAAGAGGAGAGATTTGTTGTACATGCATGAAAGGCTGGATGTGGTTCAAAGTAATGTGGAAACTTTGAAATTGCACATCGACTCTGCTGTCATATAAGCCTCTAACTGAATTATGATGGGCAGCCTTTATCATGAAATACCTCCACAGTATGTCAGGTATTTCCGAAAATCCCAGTTGAGCCACATTGTTTTATAATATCACAACAGCAACGATGCCAAAATTGGTTCATCTGTTTTGTTTCATTTTAAATGAAAACCTGCACAGTGGATTTCAGCCATCACTTTAATACCATTAAACACACAGAGCTTTGAGGAATGTGTTTATAGAAGAGCCCAATCTGTCACTGCTTGACTGTAATTAAATAAGCAGGCCTGAGATCGAAATATTTCCACCGTTATCTTGACAGTCTTTGTCTCTTCATTGCTATTTTACATATAGATGTTTTACCCTTGTTAGTCCTGGTTGTGACCCATACATTGATGGCGATATGCATTGACACGATCTGACTCATTTTTGCATGAAAAGAGAAGAAGCACGTTTTTCTTCAAAAAAGTATATAAGTGTTTAATTTATTAACATGATCAACAACTAAACAAATGTGCAACAAACTAAAGGTAAGGTGTGGCAGTTAGTTTTCAGTGGTGAAAAGGTGAGTGAAAGCATGTGCTGCAAAGGGTGTTGTGCAATGCAAAATATAAAGACAACAAAGAACCACAAAAAAGTGCTGCTGATCCTCAGGGAGCAAGACAGAGAATGTCGAGGAGACAGGGCTTCTTATAACCTCACAGGTTCTGGCCAGGTGTGTCGAGTTGCCCTAATCAGAGCTTCATTGCACCAGTCAGCTCAAACCTGAGGAGAGAGAGGCAGAGAGGGAGAGAGGCATAGAAGAGCCCAGCTCAGGCCCTGTAACACCTAAAGGGGCTGTGGAATGCACACACACACACACAAATACAATGAGACCAAAGGGAACAGCTCACAACCCAATGTTTTCATTAAGGCTTTTATGTACGTCATTAGCAATAAACTGTGATTTTCCTAGCAACAGGTTCATACGAAAGCCATCCTGAAGTCTGTGAATCTTTTGGCAATCGTGATTCGTGAATAATCCTCGAAGAAGGAAAAGCAGCACTGAAAAGAGAGAAAATGTCTTCTATAAATATCTAAGAGTAGAAGAGATCTTACTGGCTTAGCAATATCTCATATTTAGACCAAGGGGGGATTAGCATGGGCTGCCTAAAATGTGGCAGAAATTTGTATTTTCCCATGACGCCCATTGTTCACCTGAAAGATGCATTGAGAGGCATCTCATGTGGAAAGAATCAATAAGATCAGACTAACAGGCCACAGTCTGTAAATATCAGAGGTTGATCTGCTGGGTCACAGCGATATCACAGGAACAGCTTCTGCAATCCAGATTCACAAACAGAAACAGTTCTTTTTTGTGCACTAGAAACACAAACATGAAGATGTGGTTTGTGATGTCCAATAAACATTCTGTCTCTTTTCTGCCCTACCAGATGACTAAATCACATCCTGTTCATCCAAACTAATGTTTGGATTGATCATTTTCTCTCCTTTCAAAGCTGCTTTTCATTCTTCTAGGATTTCTAGAAGAGAACTGAACAATGTGGGGTTGCAACAATGTGAAGTTTGAGGCCCCGATAATAGAAGGAAAAAAGTAATCAAAGTAATTTGACCACATATCATCATTATGCATATTACACCCGCACATCAGGTCGCAGCTGGATAATCACGCATATCTGCTGCAGGCAGTTTAATCAACAGCTATATAGCAAGTGCAACGATGAAATCCTGTTAAGGCAGGCAGCCAGATGCAGCCCATCCGCCACAAATGGCCACATCCAAACAAGAGCGGCATTCCCTTTATTATTAATGAATTACCTCTCAGCCTGCGCGGTTGCCAATTTCATTCGCATAATGACTTTTGCTAACGCTCACCTGGCTTGGATGCAATTGCACAAGGTCACAATGGAGCAATTTGTCAGTGTGTGATTAAACAAAGTAGAAGTTGCCGTGTTCTCCAGATGTGCTTTAGAATTTACATCATTACTGGAAGTCCTGAGTTTAAATATTCCCACAAATCTAAATTTTCCTTTCCTTGTATTGAGTGCATCAGTATTCCTATTTTCCCAAAATAATCAATGTAAACCGTGTGTGTGTATGTGTGTGTGTGTGTGTGTGTGTGTGTGTGTGTATATACTGATGACATCACAGTAGAATGACTTTCGGCAATTACTCAGAAACAGAACTGCTATCATTGGGTACATGTATGCTGTGTATTTCCTGGCAAAATATGAATAAAATTATTTAGAATACTGTCCCTCAGTATAATTGTTTAACTAACTAGTGTGAGAAAGGTAGAAGTAAACGCCCATGACACAAGCAGACATTATGTCATCATATACCCAGTTAAAAGGTAAAATAACCAAATAAAACATATCTCAAAAAGAAACATAGAAAAGACAACAATTTCCAAAGGTTTCCTGTACAAGTTGTGGGGCCTTGAAACTCAAATCTACACATGCAATTATAAATGAACTTTATGGAAAGAAGCAGCACTTTTCCAGCCAACCCAAGTCTGGTGAAAGATGTGAGGAGACAGAATTATTTACAATGACAAAACTCACAAATACTTTTACATTTTTCATTTTTCATCTATCCTGTTATTTTTCAGAAAGCCTGAGTAGAATTTAACAAATACTTGAACGCAAGGTTTAAATCCAGCAGGGATAAGTCTGGCAAATGTGAAGTCAACACTGCTTTAGAGATAAAATCAATGCATCCACATCAGAGAAAGGTTTTATAAATAACAGTTGATATGTTCAAAGATTAACTTTAATAGTAAATGTGTTTTATATAAATTAGGCCCTGGGGATGCTGATGGCTTTTAAAAAACAACCGCTGGGAGAAGCCCATTTCATGTATCTTGAATCAAAATTTGGAATCAGCTTGTGTTTTTCTTACCGATTTTCTTTGCTCATAATAAGCGTGCTTAGAAAAAGCTCTAAAAATAGCACAATATGAAATACATTCACCTTTTTATAACAACAGATTGAGGTGCACTGACAAGCACTGATCTGACTTTATTAATGACACGCCGGGACAAATTCATTATAGAAGTAATGTTATTAAGCCTGAGTTTACTGTCTGTAATGAGTCCGTGGTATTTGAGATCACTCAGCTGCCATGAATGAATGAAGGAATTCTGTCCACCGCAGGCACGACTGCAGCTCCAGCAGCGGCTGGTAATCAATTACAGCTAGTTTGCTGCCTTGCATGTAATCCATGTGCAGCCAGAAGTCCAACCAACTGATGTGGAGAGAAGGCAAAGTAATGTTGGCAGAAAGGCTGGCAGTACCCTAAAAGCGAAGCTATTTTTACCTCTTCAGTAATGTGTCATTGTATCCACAACCTTTACTAAAAAAAAAAAAAAGAAGAATATGACATTTAAAACAGAATGATGTGGTGTTGAAGGTAAAAGAAATGAGTCATTCTCTTGGGGAAACAGAATTGATCAAGATTAGTTTCTTATTTATTTTTACTAGTGAGTCCAACCCTGAGACTGGATTTAAACAATGATGAGTGAATGATGATTATTTTCCCTTGACATATTATCCTAGAATGTCAAACTTATGACATTCTTGTGGCTCCATGGCAACCTAGTTGATGCCGAAAACCAGTGTGAGATTAACTATGAGATCACACGCACACATGCAAAAGAATATACTATAAAAATGAAATGAGTATATAATAATAATTCTCCCTCCAATGTAAAAACATTGCCATCATTAAAATTATTCTTCTTATTATTACAAGCCATTTATCTCACCCACGTGTCTGATAATGTCTGTTTCTGCCAAGATGAAAGTATCCCAAAATAACATGCTTTTGAAACAAAAAAATCTCTAAAAATTTAAATTGCATTTAAATTGAGTTAAATATTCATTTAATTCAAGGAAAAAAAAAACCTAAAAGGAAAAAAAAAGTCAAAACAGAAGCATTTAGAAGTTGTATTTGTTTTTCATCAATTTAGTATTTTCATACTAAATTATTTTCATACCAAATTACCCTGTTTCTAAAGGCTATTTAGTGAAAATCTCCTTTCTGCTACTTGTGTCACTTTCATATCATCGTTGACGGAGCATGAGCATTGAGCAAATCCAGCAGTGAACGTGGGAAGGCACAAATGTCACATAAAACAAGGAAATTAGCGTTAGTGTTAGGGATCATGTTAAACTCAAACAAGCAGGTTCAAGTCAGTGTAAAGCATATTTAAATGTGCAAACAACACAATGTGGGTGAATGCAGCTCCCATCTCACCCAAATGGAAAATCTCTACAGCTCTAATTGAGCCTGCTTCTTTGAAACCCAGCTGTTTTGACAGTCTTTCATCAGGCTTCAGCACACCTCGACAGTCTGATGTGGCAGAACGTGAGCCTCGCTGCAAAGTTGTTTTCAGTTTCACACCGACAAGAATGAGACTCCGGAACAAATCTTCACTTACACAGGCCATATTTCTCTGAGAGCATCTGTGAAAGAGACAGATGCAGACATCTGTCTTAAATTCCCTGTTTTTTTTTTTAAAAAAAGAACAACTTTACAGCTACAGTACCTATATGGATTTTACTGATTTTAAAACAGGATAAATGATGTTCAGGTGTCGACTCACTGTTTTACTGTACAAAAGCACAAAATGAACAGTAGATCTTATATAGTGGTGTAATTAATTTGCTTACGTTGTCAAATTATAAAATTTACATTTAAATCATATTTTTTCAGTCCAAAATTTACTATGCAAAAATTAACCTACACTAGACATAGTTTCCATATCGATATTAACTTCTGATAATAGAAATAGATGTATTATTTAGGATTTACTCATATTTATAATATATTTATTGTTGCTGAGATGTTTTACTTGTTTCTGGTAAACAATTATGCTGTTATATCTGATAATAAAAGAGCTGTAAGAGTGTGGTCAAAGCATGACAGAAACAGCAGAACCTCCCTCACACGCTCAATGTATAAGAGTTAGCAATGAAGCAAACGCACACATCCACTGGGAGCATTTTAGGCTTTTAATAAAGACCCGTGACTCCTTTTAGTCACGGAACACTTTTGGCATCTCTCAGTTTCGACAATTTCTAACACACCACACATTTGTTAGACTGGAATTTACTTTCATTATATTACCAAGTCATCCTTAAGTAGTCGTGTAAATGGTCACATCACTATATGGACAGCATTCTAATAAGACCATCCGTAAGTCAGACTGAGTTGCGCTTCCGTCGTTCCTTACATGTGCAGCTGGACTATCTCAATGTTCTGAGCATGTGCTGTGGTGATTAGATTAGCAAGCAGCACCAACATTGGGTGGAAGGAGATGGTAGAGGGAAGAAGGCATGAAGGCGCAAATGCTGCTGAATTATGCATGTGTGTCTGTGTGTGTTGGCAAAGGGGGGATTGGGGGGGGATTCCTCCGCTGCTGCCGCCTTCATTCCCCAGATCACAATGTGTGAATCATCCTCTGCATGGATCAAATAGCACAGGCCACTGATGGGCCGGACCAGCAGAACAAACAGAGGATATCTGCTGAAGCCGAGATATGATAGAGAGAAGCATGTGTGTGTGTGTGCGTGTTCATGTGTTATGGGAAATGGCGTGGTGCACAGAAGTGTTAAAGATGGCCCACCGAGTTCAGACACTGACAGACACGGCCCCTGTCTGACGTCACACACATACAGAAGCAACCCTAATGGTCCAGTTAGTTATACTAAGTTTATACCAACCAGCTGATCAACACCTCATGTTCTTCACATCTTCCAGGATCCCAAATCCACTCACGCTGCCACCCAAGCCAAGCAGATGGAGGAACCACTTCAGGGGAAACAGAGTACAAAAAGAGTCCATCTACCTAAAGGATAGAGAACAGAATGGAGTGGAATGTTTTATGGGTGAGTAAATACATGACATGTTATTTTTTAAATTTTGGAAAGAATGAGTACATATTATGACACCTAAATGAAAACTGTCACCTAATTATGATAGTTAATACATGGAAATAGTCAGTTGGGACGGCGTGTAAAATCACTGCCTGTGCGACTGATCACTGTGTCATTATTTGATGTCCTGTGGTGAGAACAGACTTTTGCCAGATACAGATAAATATGGATAGGCATAAAAAAGAAAAAGAATTACAATAGGAGCCCAACGATTAAGTATGTACAACGTCTCCCTGCTTCCTTTTCTTCCTTTTCCTACTTTCTTTTTTTTCCTTCTTCACTCCTTGTTTGTTCCTAAAATTTTTTTTTTTTTCATTCGTTATTATTATTGATACACTGAACATGTGGCAGCATTAAAGTGTGTTTGTGGTTCTTCTGGCTCAGTAATATACTAAGTTGTTCTGTTTAACCTTCATATTACAAACAGTTCCTGAAGGAATTTGACTCATCTCACACTGTTTATTCCTCTCCATTCTTTTCTGCTGCTCCTCAGCCCACTGATAAACGCATGTCCATCAGTCTCTCGAGCAAACTTCCTTTTAAACCTTCTCAAACATCTCCCGGGTTTGTGTGGATCTAAAGCCACTCCAAACTGGCATTTAAGCCTGCAGAAGCCTTTCCTCTAAACTAGTTTGGACTTGACACAAATTCACCTCTGTGTGGCAGCAGCTGTGAAAAGTCAAACTACCAACAATACAAAATACAACTGGAATCCATATCAGCCATCAGCAGCCCAGACAAAAAGGTTTGCGGTTTGCAACTCGAAACCACCGTCTTCTTCCATTCCAGCGTCTGTTCCATTACACTGCATTATCATGTAGCACCACTGCCTTCAGCCTGCTCCACATGAAAGCTTTAATATATCAAAGAATAAAATAAACTGTTGAATCAGTCAGTCAGTGCAGGAAGTGATTACTTGAGCCAAACTCAACAGTGCATTAAAAGAGTGCATTGTGAGGACTACACACTGTCTTTCATCGCACAACTTTGAGAGCACAATATGTTTTAGCTGATGGGGAACTGATGGCTCACAGTGCCGTCCAAGGACACTGCAGTGATGAGAGTGAAAGTAAAATAAAAAAAAAAGGCACTGACTAAAAGCCACTGACTAAAAGCCACTATATATATATATATATATATATATATATATATATATATTCTTTACAAGCCGTAAAGAAGGAGGCCGAGGACTAATGAGCGTGAGAGCCACCATCCAGGACGAAACAGCCAAGCTCCATGAGTACATCAAGGACAAGGCCCCAACGGATGACGTGCTCAGTGAACGTATGTCTCAGACAATGCAAGGTCAGGAGGTACTGGAGGAGGGACCATCATGGGAGGATAAGCCCCTATACGGAATGTACCACTGGAACATAACTGAAGTGGCTGATCTTAAGAAGTCCTACCAATGGCTAGAGAGGGCTGGCCTACAGGACAGCACATCCTAGCTGCACAGGAACAGGCCCTGAGCACCAGAGCGATAGAGGCCCAGATATACAACACCAGACAAGACCCAAGGTGTAGGCTGTGCAAAGAGGCATCTGATACAATCCAACACATAACTGCAGGGTGTAAGATGCTGGCAGGGAAAGCATACATGGAATGCCATAACAAAGTGGCTGGCATAGTCTACAGGAACATCTGTGCGGAGTGTGGGCTGGAAACCCCAAGGTCAAAATAGGAAACACCTCCAAAGGTGGTGGAGAATGACCGAGCGAAGATCCTGTGGGACCTCCAGATACAGACAGCCAGGATGGTGATGGCGAACCAACCGGATATCGTGGTGGTGGATAAAGGGCAGAGGAAAGCCGTTGCGGAAATACTCCTTTATTTAATGTCCTTTTATCGACTGGCTCCCCACAGAGGCTTGTCCTCATCCACTTTGCTTAGTTTTATTTAATAACATGTTTAGAAGCTCAAGGTCGGACAGATGTGTGCTTTTTGGCCCTACTAAGGTGATGACATCACTGGTACAGTTGGGGATGATATTCCTGATGCTTGTGAGGAATCTTTCCTGGATAAAATTTATCAACAAAAAAAAACAAAAAAACTGCCAACATTCAGGAAAGATCTCCCAAATATTCCCCATGTTTAATTTATAACCAGACCGTTGAAGCTGTCAAAGGAAAGTAATCAATCATAGACTGACACAGGCTCACCAGCACACGCACTGGTGCTGCATGATGATCAAGAAATTTGTGTTGACACTGCTGAAAGTGTCATGAAAGCTTTAGTTGTGCTTGCTTATGTTTAACAATAACACACATAAAAAGGCCTTGAAAACGAATCTAAATCAATCCAACAATCAGAGACATAGTTATCATTTCTGTCCAGCAAACAGCAACTGTGAACCAGTAACAGTAACACACTGGGAAAATTAAAATTTGCGGACCTATCACTGTTGGGGGTGGGGGGTGAGATAAATTGCTACATGCCATGAGTCATTTACTCTACTCCAACTTGTTTCCCTCCTGTCTGTTGTAGCCGAAGATCCCCGACTACAGTGTGCCTCAGTTTGATGAATGAAAACTCAAAAACAACATTTTTTCAACCTGGAATCATGGCCCATAGTCTCTGTGATAGAGCTCTACACCTCTGTTTTCAACTCTGCTGGTGTTGAGCTTCTTCTCAGCACCTCCTGTGTTACACCTCCCACAGCCTCCTCGCCTATCAAAGAAGGAGTAGCCATCAGGTCTTCAGCAGCTCAGGCCAAGCATTTCAACGGTTGTTGTGTTGATTGGTGCTCGGATGTCAGGCTCTGCTGTAGGTCACTGATCAGCCATTCTGCAGGATACACAAGTCTGCCATTGATCAATTGCCCCATTAATCCCGCAGCAGAATTGGTAATGCACACTTTACAGGCTTGCATGCTCCAACAAAGCGATGCAGACATGTGCTCATTTGGCAGACCTTGCCCAACAAGCCCTCAGGTTGTTTGAGAGGAAATGTTCTACAGTAAAAATTCCATTTCCATTTGTCTTTGAATTTCCACTGTATGCTAAAGCTGAGCGTTACCATGCAATAGAAGGTAATTCTTCCAAACTGATCTGCTTATAATGAAATCAATATTTGTTAAAATATTAAACCTTCCCGTTTATTTTTAAGTTTATTCATAAGTTGTTACAAGTCAGGCTAGATGACTTGTAACAACTTAAGGGTTTCTATTAGCAACTCATTGTGTGAGAATTTTCATCGCTTCACTTTCTTACCAGTTACCACAGCAGCCCTTCAGTGGCGCAACAGGAAGGTGCACATGATGTTATGCTCTTGTGCCAATTAATGGTATTTTTTTTAACCATCAGCTTAATTAAGTTATTTTTTCTTAAATCAACAAATTTTGAAATCAGGAACACACAACAAAGTCAAACGTACACGACTGCGGCCACAGCAGCAGAGAAAAGACCTTGGATGCTTCTCTAGTCCACATGCATGAACATGAGGTTGTTTTCCTATAAATCCAACTTCTTTTCATTTTCAGAAGCTAATTAATGCTAGCAGTGTGTTTAATGAAAATTTTAGGAACGTCAATACAACATGCATGTATGAAAGCTCTGTGAACTTCACAAACAGTATTCATGAAGAGAAGAAACCATTTGTTTTCCTTTATTTCCTCCTCACACTGACGATCGCTAAGATCATTGTTACTTCTGTTTTCGTGCACAGTTCTTCTGGTAATTAGACAATGTGAACCTTAATGAACAAAAAAAAAAACAAAAAAAACAAATTTGTAAACACCAAACAAAAATATTAACCTGCAAATTTACACTTCAAAGGGAAACGTAAAAATAAATCAGGTCCCCTGAACCCTAGAAGACATCTCATAATTGTTTGTTTGCAAATAAACACCAAATTTCCTTCTGTTATATGGGACTCAAATTTGAGCCACTTTTCCATGATTAATTAGTGAGATGAAGCTGGAGAGATGCACTTCCCCATTAGCTGCAGAGTAACTGATGACTTCTCTGTTCTGCTTGCTACCCAGACAGTATCAAGGCCACCATCTGCACCACTTTTATTCTGTTGACTACATTTTGCGGGCAGCTTTTATTCAATCAAGGATGTAACCACCCTGTATGTAGAAAATGAGTTACTGCAGAACAAGAAGTCCTGGTTTGGGAGGTTGCACAGTACGTTCACTCACCCACCCAGATTTATTGCTTCTCTTGGTATTGGCAAGGCTACAAAACACAAGCTAAATTGCTTTTGTGTGTCTGTTCCTGCACATCCACTTACTCTTAACATTATTCCCAATGTGTCTGACACAAATAAATGAATCCATACAAGGTGGATGAGTGAGCCGGGAATGCAGACTCTCGATCATCCTGTCTAGCAATCACCTTGATGATTGAGGCCAATCAGCAGCATCAGCGTCTTCCCCCTTTGCTCATCCTAACCCTTCATTTGTGATCTACTGAGAATATAGGAGGTTATGTTCTAATTCCTCTCCTCGGTACCTGTGGCTCAGGCATGCCAAGATTGTATCATCCATAAACATGGTAAATTATCGTGTGTGTGTGTGTGTGTGTGTGTAAGTGTGTAAAAATAAGCCTCTTTCCTAGAAGAAATGTTTTCTGCACCTTTTAGAGATTATAAAATGTAAAATTAAAAACAGAAACATTGGGAACCTGAACTTTAAGGTTTAAGTTAACAGATTTTCATGGCATTTTCATAAATATAAATTGATTCAATCTTGGGTTCTTTTTCCATTCTTATCGCAATGTTCCTCTTATCTGCTAAACCCAAAGGCTTTCAACTTCCCTGCTGATGACGATGTTTGCTATAAATGCCAGAAATTCATGTCTGTTTGATCCAAGAAGGTACATTTAAAGTTAACCAGATGTGAAGTTTGTGGGCAACAAAAATGGTCAGTCCAGCAAAAGAATTACATTGTGAGTGGCATGAAGGAACATGATGTCTTGCTGTGACGCAGAGAGGTGATGGGTTTGAATGTTGTCAGAAAAAATTCGTTTTTGTTAAATAAGAGATCTTGTCTTATGTGATGTGATTTGTACAAAATGCCTTTAGAAAGGAGGTGAAAATGAACAGGAGAGAGGAAATGTGCCCATATATTCAACTGCTTTGAAATATAATATAAATGTAGCAAAGACACACCAAACACACCTGATAAATGCACCTGAGGACTGAATGAAATACGATATTTTTACCATGTAAGATATAAGAATTGTTCTAGATTAGGTGTAAATTGTATTTTGATAATAACTGGTGCATTTGAACGGTATGGCAGGACTTTGGGAAACAACTCTGGTTTATTCTCCTGCTTTAGCAGAGTTTCTGCTTACTTGCATTAATCTCCAGCCAAAAAACAAACCACAATGACTATTGGGAAAAACTCAGTCCCAGTTGATCTTCCTCTGTCTGTTCTGCCTGCAGGAGAGTCAACCATCTAGCTTCTGAATGTGTCAACGTTAACTTCTGCACCCGATTTTACGGAAGATACATTTATGATGGTTTCTCAACAGTTCTTTGTTCAATCGGCCCTTGCTGACCGCTACAAACCACAAAACCACATGTGTAGGAGCATTACCACGGATGTAAATTATTAATATTTTTTAACCCAGCTGTAGAGTATTTTCAGCAGTGCCTGAAGTGCTAATGTGTCAGGCTTGTACGGTGTAGTTTGGATTGGCGGATACACCTCTACATAGGAGACATACGGAGTGATGTATACATTCAGCACATTTACAGATCTGTCTCTGCCATCAGCCTCAGTTCACCTCTGACCCTGGATTCATTTGAAGTGGTAAACTGTGGAACTCTACCTGTTTCCCATTCTTCTATTCAAGGAACTACGATGCTGTTGGTGTTGAAAATATGGCCATAAAGCATAGAGATTATGAAAATAGTAAGTCCAGCTATTTCACAAAAAAAAAGACTTTATTGTACAATTTGTGTTCACCAGCAGTGAAACCAGAATGTTGAGTGTCCATAACCAAAAGCAGAACCCAAGCTGATGATGAATGACTGTTTCTATTACATCCTCTAAAGTGGTAATAAATATCACTTCTAAGGTCACAGTACACAAATATAGAGTATATACAGTATAAGAGCAAATTAAACAAATTAGTCACAGCTTTCACAACGCGCTGCAGAAAATAATGGCATTCCAGTAATTATATTAAAATGAGTCAGAAAAAAGTTACAAGCCTGTGTTTTTCTTTTGTTATTTGGGAGGCAAATGACACTGTCACAGGTTCCCAGCTGTTGGAACAATTTCTCCAACAGACTGAAGGACTAATATTTAAATGTCTTTGTTTATTCTCAAAGTTCAAACAGAATAAATGAGCTGGGTTTTACTCTCTGCCAATTTGCCTCCACCAATCAAATGTCTACTGGGTGCCCATAATAAAGGCTTAGCCCGCAAAATCAAAATACAAAAACAAAAAATTCAGAATGAACCAAAACGAACAAATTTGCAATGACAATCATCAACTAAAATATGTAAAATACTCATACTTTTTATTACACTTGAACTTTAGCTCTCAGGTCATTACATTTATGTTAGTCGTGACAGCTGAGATGTTTCTACACAGAAAACATGATGTTGTGTTGATGAAGAAAACATGTTGTGTACCTGTGCTGAAACGTGACTCAAATCACCTCCCTAATTTTCATGACCTATTTTGGACAAGAAATGTAAATAACCAAACATTTATGCTAACTTTGGTGATTTAGTAGCACTGGCACTTCCAGTCACCATGATATTAAGGAAGATTTGGGCAGTGCAGATTTGATGAGGATGACTGTAATTGAAAATGGCGTGGAAAGTGCTGCTCGAAGCCTGTTGTTCTGTTGAGACAGAGAGAAGCTGCAGGGAACTGACAGCTGCTGTGGCTTCCCAGACAAATTTCACATTTCACAAGTCAACTTGCAAAACGCAGCAGCACAACGCATGAAGCATCACAAGGCTGCAGCATAAGGAACAGAGAAGCTAGAAGAAAACAAATGGTGTATTTGCTGGGCATAGACTTGCTCGATTTTTCAATCAGCAACAAAACTGAATAAATCTCTCTTTTTTTGGGGGGAAACACAACTGAAATACCACAGGCTGTAGTGCTTGATAGAGGTTAACACATGGCCTCCTGATAAATGTGTAAAGTAATTCTTATGACATTAATCGTGATCACATTGAAGCAATTAGACATCCTGTTGTGGTGTAAAGCTATCATCAGGATGGAAGACATAAAAAAGTGAAACAACAATAATGTTTGAAGGAAGACTGGGAACAAAGGAAAGGAAAAAGGTACAGTTTCAGGGATTTTAATTCAGGGAGACTATTGGGAAATCAGGAAATGCAATGAGTCATGAAATCCAATTCCTGCGTTAGATTGAAATTAAAGATTATTGTATTGATCTGACTTGATCTGATACTTTGATCAGGTGAAGACATGTCTTATGTTACGTCTACAATGGCCTCTGTCCACATGAGGGTATGTTTGAATTTTATACCATTTTGGTTCCCAGATGATGTAATGCAGATCTTAAAAAGAGTTTAGATGGCCTCTTTTGGACCTCCCTGTGATCATTTGAGAACTGCTCAGTTTGAGTGGCTGGATGCAACGACCCTTTCTAAACCACACCTGCTTCCCCTTGCTTGTTGGCTACAGAATGAAACTTGTCTGTGCCAACTTTTCCTCTAGAATCTTTTTGTCCTTCCTCTCTTCAGCATTACCCACCTACTATAAAAATTCCCTTAAAAAAAAAAAATAACTGGTCATTTTGCAGAACACTTTGTTCATATTTTCATCATGTGCAGAGAAAGTTAGAAAAGTTAAGGTTGGAAATAACCTCAAAGGTGTTGAAGTCTGAAGTGGGACGTCAAGGCAGAATAGTAAACTCTGTTACTGTGGGATACTGTATCTCCAACCACCACCTGATTTTCCTTTATAAATTAGTTACAATGTAGAGAAAAAAATAAACACATTGAAGTGGTCTTTAAAAACCTTTCCCGAGTTTCCCAAATGGCAGAAATTTTCGGTACATTAATCTTTTTTCTTTGTCTTATATTACCACCGGAAAGAGCAGAGTTGCTCTTTCCCTGAAGTACATATGGTAGGAACTCTGCATAAATCAGTTCCGTAGAATTCTTTTCGTGTTTGCATTGTTTCAGATTTTATTTCACACAGTGGGTTTATGACAGACTCGTTTGAGCAGCAGTGAGGTATCAAGATGCTTCGAGTGTTTTTGTTCTTGGAGAGAATTACAGCGCAGACACAAATCTACCTTTTAAAAGCAACTATTTTTTGCACAGCAGGCTGCTTTTTGCCAAAGAATAGTGGAATGAGCACTTAGTACTGATCTGGAGAGATGATGTTAAAGTGTGAGTGGTGGGAGGTCTTTTTTTTAACACTTGCACCTACTGATCCAAATTCATTTGTTATATTAAATCATCATATTAGTGCACACGTTATCCACACTGGATAAAAAAAAAAAAACAAAAAAAACATTCATCATTAGTGAAAAAGGCTGTGCAGAAATGCTGCACACCTTTTTCTGCCCTTTTTATGAACATCTCTGATTTTAATGAGAAGGAAACTGTTGGTGCTGAAACAAAATTAGCAATGATTAGTCTTGGAGGTACCACTAGCCAGCACGGGTCAATAACAGGACTTGATCCACATGCAGGAGAATTACAAAAGGAAGGTTTCAATATGTTTACGATTCAGCACTTCAGGGGCTTCATGAGAACAATTGTATTAATTTATATTTAGCCAGACAATGCACTGGGATTTTAATTAATACACTGATTAAAAAAAAATGTTTCCACATCAAAGCCTTAGTTTTGACAATTTGGAAGTGTGACAAATGTCACAATTTTCATTGCATTTTTCTATCAGTTTCTTTTGGAGCTCAGATGTTGACAAGAGCCTAAAGCTGGTTTAAACTGACCAAACATTTTGTGACAGGTTTGAAGACTTCTCATCAGAGGTTCCAGACACACTGTTGTTAACCAGAAGCAAACATTTCTGCTGAGCGGTGAAATGGAATTCCAACTGTTTACCCTTTGCACTTTTGTCCTTCAGTGAGCTTTTCAGCTCTCAATTTTCTGAAGCTTGTGGAGACAAATATCCAGCAGTCAAGTCAAATTAAGTTAAGATGATCCCCGGAGCACATAAAACCATTTGTTCAGGGGTGATTAAAGGAAACACGTAAAATGGGTAATAACTCAAAAAATAGTAATGATGTGTCACAAACTTCCTGGTGTCTGGCTGTTCAGGCAGGTCATGTTATCTTTAGCAGACACATTTTTTTGCTCTGAAATGCTGAGAAGGCATCTGTCTAAAGGTGAGGACTTGATTTCAGTTTCCTGAGAATTGGAACAATGTAGGTGTTTTTGGGTGGTTGGGATTGAGGAATGCTCTGGCAAAACTGCAGAGTGGAACTCGCAGGGACAAAAAACTTGTGGTAAAATGTGTAATTTCAGCCATTCGGGCTGGATAAAGAGCTTAAAATAAATTTAATTTTGCTCCCTATTAGACTCAGCCATGTAAATATCTAGCAGTACTATGATGGATATTCAAGGATGGCATACTTTTCTACTAATGTGATTGGTAGAAATTTTATTTTTGCACCAAGTGTTGGATTACAGTTTTGCTAAAGTGATTTAAAAAAATAGCTTAAAGGGCTCTTATAATATGGATTTTATGAGGCACAGGGTTGGATCGACCTTTGAACACCAATCAGTTTATCAGAGTACAACCTGATATTTCTATCAAAAAAACTACTTCAATTCAATTCAGTTCAATTTTATTTAAAGTTCCAATTCATAACAAAGGTATCTCAAGACACTTTACACGTTCAAAAAAAGAGAAACAGCTCCCAGGGCAAAGCTCCACACTGAGTAAGCCAATTGGTATTGGCAACAGCGGCGAGGAAAAACGTCCTTTTAAGAGGCAGAAACCTCGAGCAGAACCAGACTCAGTGTAGACGGCCATCCGCTGCGACCGCCTTACTTGAACCCCACGTTCACGTTTGTCAACAATGAACATACCAGGATTAAGCTGACCTTGTCATGCCGTGAATATGTAAACTGAACACAAGCTTCCCTCATCCATGATGTCTCCATAAATTATCTGCCGCTCCGTTTTCATGTAGCGCAGTACTGCAATTAGCCTTTCAGCTTAGCAGCACGATGGTTTGTTTAAGAAAGAGGACTTGTGAGGAATGATTGATTGCAGGACCACCGCAGCAGTAAAATGGACACCCAAATGATGAATCACTTCCCAGAAGTTTTGGTTCTCATCTCAATTTTCTTTAATTATCCAACCATGACTTAAGATTCACTGCAAGACTCACCTTTTTGTTACTCTATAGCCATTTACTCAGGATATTTTCAGTGCAATTACATTATACCAAGATGAATTAAATTAGCAACTTATCTTTTAACTTGCTCCAGGATTGTTTTCTTATGTGCTTATTCTCATACTATTGATGTTTTACCCTGAGCTACAGACTCAACCACATCATTCCTTTTTTATTCCCATTATTTGCCCAAATAAACCTTTATTTATGATACTGACATATTTGGAACCTCACATGATTTATCCTGAGTGCAGTTTACCAAGATCAAATGATATACCTGGAACTGAGGTTACATTTTCAAACAAGTACTGCACAGAGTCTTTTAAAACTGCCAACATGGGTTGTTGCAGTTGCACAGAAATAGCTTAATTCTCATGTGAGGGAAATAGACACGTATAAACCGTGTTTCAAAAAGTGTGTGCTTTCAGAGAGTAAGAAAAGATGATAAATTACAGTAAGTACCCTCACAGAGTTTGCTATTTTCAGAAAACAAACGGCATCCTTTTACATTTCGGCACCTTCTTAAATGTTTATGAAGCTTGTTAAACTCCTGATATGAATAGCTGCGGTGATTATGTGCCACTGGTAGGAAACTCTGTCTGGGGATCTATGTTTTTCTGTTGAATTGGACTGCTCTACAGGCTGAATTATAGGCTGTGAAGGAAAACCACCATCTGTGTATGTGTGACTTTCAAGTGTCAGTCCAAAGCAACATGAGTGTGTGTAGCTGAGAGACCAGCCTCAAGCCAAAGGACAGAGGAATCAGGCACTGTGGATCTTTTTGTTCACAATAAACAGACTCAGTTCTAGCATCATGAGCAATTAATTTGTCAGTCTGTGGGGCTTGGAACTCCGGTTTTGCCTATTTTAAACTTGCAGACAGACATTAATTAAAATTCTTATTTTACAAAAGCTCTTGGCATGAGCCTTTTATCTGGAGTAAAGAAAATAATCATGCTAAATTATCATTTGAAGGCAAAGTTCAAAACATTTTGTTCAGAAAAGTGTAATTTTATGCTTGTTTGATACTCTGACACTCAAACAAGGAAACCGAATTTTCAAAAGATCATTCTCAGATGAGCCTCCTTAGAAACATACTTATTGATTGGCGCTTAAAAAGATTTAGTGTCCTGCTCAAGGACACTCCAACGGGGACTTGGCTGTCACGCATGCTTGAATCTAGGCCGTCTAGGTGAAGGATGGTCACACCAATTTAAAGTGGGGCTTTTTGTGTAATATCCTCACCAATGTGGCTCCTTCTGCTTCACAGAAAAATGCTGGTTTGGGGTTTAGAAGGACGAGGTAAATATCGAGCCGAGGAGCAGAAGAGAGCTGCAGAAATCCCCTCAAACCTCAACAACTCGTAACCTTACCTCCAGAAAGGTTTACTAAAATATTCATCCATTTTTGCTTAGCCTCACTTTTCCTAAGCGCAGTTCTGTGGAGGGAATGTTGGAGTCCAACCAAGCAGTGTGGATTTCACCCTGGAGAGGTCACCAGTCCATCAGGGGACACGCCATTCACGCCATTCACTCATACGATCACACTGAGGGACAGTAAAAATATGCCCCATTTCTGATTATTTTCAGGGTTTGACACATATTTAAACTCTTAGAGTGTGAGATGTGCAACTGCTCTATTAATTTCATGATCACTATAACTGGGCAGAATGACCGACTCTTCTCCATGTAACCTCATATTTTCTATCCCCAATTCTGGTCCAGCCTCATTAAATAATTATTAATCTGTCAAGGTGTCTCTGGAGAACAAAGGCCCTCTCGTTTCTTTTGATCCTCCCTCATTTTATTCAAGGATCAAAAGCACCATTAACAATTAAACCCCGTCTTTTTTTCAAAACGGCTTCAGCTAAAAAGCTTTTTACCCAGGATAATTCAAAAATGTTCAAGTTCCCAGTGAAATGAAAATCCACTCCACTGTGATGCAACAAAATAAATAATTGAAAAGTGAAATCCGTGTTCAGCATTTCCCCACACTAAATCAGAGAGGACCACATGTTTCAATGTAGGAATCAGGATTTCTGGCTGCTTTATGGAGACTGGTGAGGCTGGGCGTTAATCTTGTCACTCCAGCCAGAACTGAGAGTCTTTGTTAAGCTGCTCTGTATCTTCATCTCATTTTTATCACTGCAGAACAGGCCACAAGCTCAGATTCCACTGCCAAAAAAAAGAGGCACGCAGTGTATCTGCAGCCATACTGTTCTCAATTTATTATGCACCAAACAGCATTCAAGGAAATAAAAGGGGGTTTATGACTATACTTCTCATTTTTAAAATAAAAACAAGTGAAACAGAATTACAGAACTGTGTGTGCTTCCTTTGACTATTCTGTTGAAGTACGTACTTAGAACCTTCATCACAAAAGAACAACTGTAGAGTTTCATGTTTTCAACCTCAGCTCACCATATAATCCTGGCTGGGCTTGTATCACCGTACTGCAATGACACACACTCAACATTCCCATCACAACTGCCATGAAATAGGAACTGATTTGGTCCCTGATGAACATGTTCTGAATAGCTGAGCACACCGGTAAAGTAGTAATGGAAGCTTTGGTTAAAACCGTTAATGTATTCTGTGTCGCAACATGTCTAAACTGAAGTGAAAGTTCAATTTAATGTTTGTGAAGATCAAGCCTGGGATTTAATCTGAGATTAAATTAACATTTTCTGAAGTTCCAGGTTTGGATTATTTTCTACACTGCTGCCGTTCTTATTTACTGAAGATAAAATGGCGCCTCTTAAATAGGTCAGATATTTTCAGATGGGAACCATTAACATAAAAGTTTTAGCAGTCCTTGTCTGTACTTAAGACACACAGACAAGACTATTTCCTGTAGCATTAATCTACAAGAACAATAGACTAATAGAAAAATGGCCTTAAAATCCAGTTTGAAAAGCACATTACTGTCATTATCACACAATTTGCCCAAATAGTTCAGATAGTTTGGGCACAAGCTGTTGCTCGGTAACTGTGTCTCATCCTCTCTGACCACAAATATGAGAAAATGGATTTAGTGCGAACAATGTTGGTAATGCATGAGACAGTCATTCTACAGTTTTAATGGGTGTAGATATCACTTCATTGGACTATCAGACTGCCAGTGGGATGAAATAAGAACAGGTAGACGTGGATTATCATTAACCCAAAAAGTGGAGCAGTTATCAATTCATGAAGTGAGGACAGCAGCCTGCAGAGGACCAAATTACGATAAATGGCCAAAACAGCTGCAGTCTCTTCTAAGTTATATCAGTGCTTTTAAAGCTAATCAACTTCCCGCTTGCTGATTTAACTCTGTTATGAGTTATTGTGTGCAGTTTTATTTGTTGACTCTTGATCTCTTGAAAATTGGAGTAAGTAAATTAGAGTTAATGTTGCCAAAGAGTCAGTTGGCAGTACAACATTGATGCGAGGCGCTCTGAGCTATTCTAAATAATTTAGATTGCCTACATTTGAAATTTTGCAATTACAGTTGACTTAACAGTCACTGTGTGTCAAATTCAAACAGAAAATTTGTCTGTGGTGATAGATTTTATTATAAACAATCTTTAAGCAGCATATCTTTCTACCTAATGTGATCATCAGCAATAGCTGCTGCTGTTCCCAGGGTTATTTTTTTTTACATTTCCACTTACATAAAAGCACATGTCATAAATACAGCAAACTAACACTATTAATTCAGGAGCATCACATTCATCTCCCAGATCCATGCTTTAAAACAACATTCCAGCTTGATGATATTGGCCAGCGTTCTTCATCATATTGTGGCAGACGCGTCCTCCACAACAGCCTAGTCACACTGTAAATCCACACTCGGCTCTGCCCACGTGCCATATAAGATAACATGCCAGAGTGAATAGCACAGCGCTGCAAAGGAATGCATCATCTATATTTATTCATCACCACTATCTGATACAGTTTTTTTAGGGTTTCGTATGATATCTGACGTTAAGGGGAATGCTTATTTGGTACAGTGGAGTGATTCTAAACCTGTTTTTCTCTGGAAAGGTATCTGTAATGGAATGTTGTGTACACCTAAATCATGATAAGCTTAGAGGAATGTACAGCCCAGCAGGGGTTGAAGGTCAGATGTGAAAGTAAATTCATACAGGGACTCTTCTTGCAGGCTACCCACCTCTCTTATACCTCTCTCATCTTTGCCCTTGTCCTCTCATCTAATAACTGCTCCCGCAGAAGTCAAGGCCGCATCTTTTCTTCCTTATGCTGAGACTCTCCATTTTGCACAGAATTATGGCAAAGATGCAGATGCAAGACACATCTGGATGCCTTTAAGCGGGACTAGAGAATATCCAAATTACAAATATATCAACTATATCAAACAGAGTAGGACATTAAAATTGATGATTGATTTATTTTTTCTGTCGTCTGTGACATTCAAACTATCACAACATATCTCTCCATCTCCTTTTATTATGCGGCTAAGCAAACAACCTACAAAAATAGCTCAAGGATATTAACTGGGAGTGCTGTAAACTGTGTCAGGAAGTGAAGGTGGGAAACAGCAACTCTCCGTTGTTCTCATCTGCAATCTCAAAAGCAACCAAGTGAATGGATTTGCTTCAGCAGAAAGATCCCCCTAAGCCCGTAGTGGTCTCATCCATTTCCTGCGTGAGACATTTTGCTGATATATAATAAATTGCTTCCATAAATACACATCACGGTAAATGTAACATGTTTTGTGAATCAGGGTCTTCCATGTGATCCCTGACCAAGAAGAAGCACGTGTAAATGAGTTCAGTTATTATAGATAACTGATCCATGATTCCATGATAGATGGAATCATGGATCCATCTATCATGGATAACAGCTGTTATCAAAAAGATAACAGCTATTTATTGTTTTTATTATCATCAATTTATATGGTGATTAGATTCATTGGTGTTAAGGCGCAGAGCCATTCATTCTTATTTAGTCATATTAAAATGACATAGGGAACTTTGGAATTCTGGAATGAAGCCATTAATTGTTGTTTGAAGCTTTTATGTGTCCTGAAGAAAAAGAACAAATTTAGCTTTTATTATATCATTTGTTGTTCTTGTCACAAGACCCAGATGGTTTAGTTCAAACCCAGTTTATTGAGGTAAAGACATCACAAAAAATATCTTTTTATGGAGTATAGTTCTTAAAATCTTGCATCACTGAGGCTGCAGACATGAATTTCACACTGGCTTCTGGGTGCTCAAGTGCAGTGACCTGATTATAGCAATGACCTCCAAGTGTGAACTCTGTCACACTATAACACACAGCCAAGGCCTTTGGCGTGTTGTTCAAATATCAGTTATTGATTTCAGGCAGGAGGTGAAGAGTAATAGAAAAGGGTGACCAAATATTTATAATCAGAACAAATCATACATTTTTATCTCTCCCTGTGTGCATATCTCTGCTTACAATGTCTGCTGTGTGGTGAATTACTCCTCTAAAATCTATTTTTTTATTCTGATATATTAAGAACACAAACACTTGGTGCAGAAGGACTGACTTTAACTCCGTTTATCAGTTTTGATATTTGTCTGTACACTCCTGTACATGGTTTAATTTAATGAATAAGACCTAATGAGTCAGATGTTTGCGAGCATCCATTGATTTAAGGCTGATTTGTCGTCAGCTACATGCTATGAACATGTACTCCCACTTTACATCCAAACCCTCTCTGCCATCAGTGAGCGTCTCATTCCAATGTGCAGAACTAAAGCTGACAATTTGCCTCTTTTAAAGTATAAACAACAAACCTGGAGTCTGTTTTGATTGCATGAAACACAGCACATGAAAAAGGGTTCCAGTTTGAAGGAGAGTAATTTGTTTTGTTGAGACACTGCTGCTGCAGGAAAAATAAATCACATGAAAAATGTATGGACCTTAGGTCTCTCAGAATTACCTGCCAAAATGCTTCATGACTCACAGTATGCAAACAGCTTAAGGGAAGGAATAGCCGACATCAGGGTGCTTCTTTGCATATTGTCGCTCAAACGGTGCAAGGCATCAAATATGTGTTGATCAGTCAGCCAGACGCAAACCTTGCTCTTATCCTGGCTTTGGCTCTCGAGCTTTTTATGTGCTGCCAAACAGTTTGGGAGATTTGGCTCTTCAGCGCAAATGCACAGACTGTCCATCAAGTTCTCATGGCACGGTGCTTGTTGTATTCAGTGATCACTACTTCCAGTACACAGAGTTACATTACGTCCTTTAAGCAAACTTCAGGCAATGACAACACAAAAATGTGAAAACAATTGTACTTCCTTTCATACTCCCTATGAGATTATTAAATCCATAAGGGGAAAAACCATGACCTATGAGCTCTGGATATCTTTATTTGGATACAAATTAATATCTCATCTCAGAAGGAGAGATTAGGTTTAAAGTGTCAGTGCATTCTGGCTTCTCCAACACTTCAGACAGATTTGGCAAATTTCCTTTCTTCCCAAAAGCAGAGACATGTTGTTGCCTTTCAGGTAGAGAGAGAAAAAAACATCTGAAGAGAGAGATTGTACTTTGATGCCAGCAAGGTGCCAGCTTTAACTTTTTCTCTTCATTCTTTAAGCTGATTTTTCAGGGTTATATAGCTTGAGCCCGCTCTGATCTGTTCCCGGAGATTCCTTATTTCTCCACACAAAAGAGCATATTAACCTCGCAGAGTCTTCTGATATCTCATTGCAACACCTTGATGTTATTGTACTCCACCACCTTCTCTGCAAAATTGTTTTGCCACATTGCAGACGGGGTCAACAAGAAGGGGGCAGTGAACAGATGACTGCCTACACCTGCGGAAAACATAGGGAATCCCACTATTTCATTATAATGGCTGTGATGCGAGCTGAAAATATAAAATATATGAACACTGTGGAGCAACATTTCCAAATATGCCTGAATCCTTATTATCATGCTGTCAACAACCAAAACTTGAAAACAAAAATAACAACTGGGAAATGATTAATATATTGAGTTTCTCAGCGATTGCATTTATTTCTGATAGGTCTTACCAGAGTTTCATGAGAAAATAATGCAGCTTTTATCCAAAATTTGATGCTCCTTGTGCTTTCATGCTAATTTACTGCTGTTTTGACACTTATTATGTATTATTATTATTATTATTATTATTATTATTATTATTACATATTGTGTGTTTCTAAAGTGCCTGGATAAATACAGATCAAATTGTAAACACAGTTCTACAGGCTGTAGTGATGCAATTTCCATTCGACTGGGCAGTTTTATTGAGGTCCTATAAAAAGAAAAATAAAAACTGATCAAGGTTCAATTAGTGCTTCTTTGTAAATGCTAAGTAAGCAACAGCTTTCTTGCTTATGCTTGAAGCAAATGATGATTAAAAGTGTGATGATGTGCTGCAAAGCCTTCAGTGATAGTGGTAAATATTACTGTATGAGTATAATCAGCATGTGGAATGTGAATAACCTCATTTCTGCTGACATCAATTTTCCCTGCCATGGAAGGTGTGTGAACATCTCTCTTTAGCTGTCCTGTGGGAACAGAAGTAAACCACAGCTTAAGGACAGGAGAGGTCACCCATGACAGACCCCCCAGCTTTGCTAGGACCTCTTTAATTCCTTTGGACTTCTCTTCCTATCACTCTATTGTACAAATAATGCATCCTGCCAGTGATGGTTTCACCTGGGACTCGTGTGTGACCTCATCCTTCTTGTCTCACTGCACAAGGACAGAGTCAATACAGTTGAGTTTCCCTCTCAGCCACACACACCATCATTTCCTCCCAAATGCAGAGAACGTGTCCCTGAGCTGCCTGAGTGTCGTGGAATAATGACATAACTATTAGATCAGAAATAACTGATAAAAGACCATGCTGCTGGGTATGCCTATAATCACCTGTACACATTCATTTTCAGCTGATTTCACAATGGCCCAAATAGATATGAAGTATTCTGGGATATGAAGTAGTGAAAAGAGACTAAAAATAATAAAACAACACAAAGAGAATCAGTTTTGGGAAACACTCGTACATTTGCAAATAAGAATCTGCAGCATTTCCCTGCAACCTTCAGGGATATAAACAGAAGAATATTTATATTCATTGACATTCAGACAATGTCACACCACGATAAAAGTTCAGCCTAGGGCCATATTTCTTTTAACTCTTGTGTTTTAATGAGATTACTGATTTTTCCTTTAAACTATTAAGGTTGCTGTTTGCAAGAATCAGATATCACTGACACAAATCGTAACTTTCTGATGTAACTGCTATGCTGAGGCAGAAAGCCAGAAACAGAAGCAAGTAGCAGGTTAAAGAATTTAATATTGAAGGCAAATGTAGAGCTGGGGCCCGTTTCAGAAAGCGGGTTTACCAAAGTCAGGCTCACAGACGAAGCTCAGGGTCGCCGAACCCTGAACTGTGCAACTGAGAGTTTTCGGTTTCAGAACAAGTGTTATCAATTGGTTTAATGAATTCTGAGCCACAGTTACCCCGAATGACGCTCGTGCATGAGGATATAAAAAGCCTTATCAATGGAACACAGAAAATGTGATTCACTATGGCAACAAGCGCAAAAAAAACCTTGATTGTCACACTTCTCCCCATTGTAGATGGAAGATTTCATGAACGCGTACAAAAATGCACATATTTTCAAGAAAAAAAAAAAGCCAAATCTTTAACCTTCCCATCATTGTCAGTATTTAGTTCTGTCTATATGAAAGCCTTGAATGCCTGTTATACACGCATGTCTCCAGATTTATGTTTTCTGAATATATTTAAATTTTATCTCCATTATAGCCAACAGAAAAAAGGCTGAGGTGATCCAGCGCCACCCAGTGTTGGTTCACTAAATGCCATCCATTAATAACACACAACTTGACACCCTTTTTTCTTGTAGCAGAAGGAGTTCTATGTAATTGGTTGCCGTTGCTTTCAGATATCAGTCTATTTATTACTTAAACTGATACCTGCAATTCTGTGGAACACTTCCATCAGATGTCTGGGCTGTCTGGGACTTTTTAAGACTACAAACGTGTTTCAAAATCGTTTGAGTGCAGGAGTAACTTTTACCTTTTTTACCTTGGACACATGCTCACCGATATTAAAAAACCGAATCACAACACAAAGAATTTGCTCCGAAGCGAGAGCCATTCTGCAACATAAGCGACGTGAGGGCTGAAAATGCTGTTAAATAAACTATCGAGGGTGCAACTAAATCTGTAATGCTCAAAGAAGTTCCCATCGGGGCTTAATCAAACGTCTAATCGGGGGCGGATCTTTCTCTCCCCACAGTCTGCAGGCTTCAAGAGCAGCAGAAAGTCGGGGTTATTTGGAATGAACCTGCTTGCAAGACAAATGGCAAGGCAGGCAAAAACCACAATGCTAGAACAGACAACCAACCATCCAAAATTTGAGTTTTTCAGGAGCCAACATGTTACCACAGGAAGGCCAACAACAAACTGGCGACCAGGAGACAAGTGAACTGGTCTTTTATGCTGTGCAGGCTGATTGCGTTGAATGAGCTGCAGGTGTGTGAAGGTTGAAGCAGGAGCCAGGAGCAAGTCAGCCAGCCTGACACCAACAGGAAAGAACAGGAACAAAAACAAGCAAATCCTAACAGTAACTTGTGAAGAATTGAGTTGAAAGTGCTCACTAATCAATCATCAAAGACATTTTAAAGGGTTTTTCTTTATTAAGATCAGACTAAAACTTTCATCATCATTTCAAGACTTAAGGTGGCAACTCCACCATAAACCTAATGGTAACATTAAAAGTGACCCACAAAGGGGGTACTTTTCATTTTAGATATATGATTTCTGGGTTCTACCCGACGTTTTTTTAAAAGTTTTGGCTAAAATAGACTCTTTTACTCAAGTGATTGATTGGCTACAAGTCCCCTCCTACCCGTTGGTTGGTTCTACAAAAACACAACAAATCTTCACCAACAGTATGTACTGCTTTCTGTTAATCATGTCTTTAGCTGAGAAATGGGGACTCTGCCAAGGTGTAACAGTGTTACCACTATTGTTAAAGATCCATCAAGATAAGCACAACTTTCTGCAGATGGGGGAAGGTTTGTTAGGTTTACAGCACACAGAGTTCCAGATCCACCCCCTCACTTTGCTAAATAATTTAAAATGAGTTTTATTTCTGAATCTTTTCAACAATACTCAGACTTTTTACTGATTTTTTTTTTTGTTTTGTTTTGTTTTTTTTTGTTTTTTTTTGCAAATGAAGCAACTATGCAGCTGTGGGAGGTGTATTATGTTTTTATGTATTAAAAAAGTCTGTGAAAAGTCTGGAAACACTGTGGTTGAAGCAAAGCTGTTTACATCATCGATATTTTGAATCCGTTTAATCTGCAGCTCAGCCATCTATCACTCCCGCAGTAAACTAAATTCCCCCACCATCACAACAGGTCTGCAGAAAATCAAGTTTAAAGCTGCTGGGTAGGTGGGCAGTGTGCAATTTGATTGGTGCAAGTGTGAGAAACACTTCAACAGTGGTCAACCTTTTCATTTGTTGAGTAGGCTGGATTTCAGTGTTTGCAATAGGAACTACACAGATGGGTTATTTAAATCATAAAAAGGAAAAATATGCATTTTGTTTTGTTTGTCTCATTGTCATCTCACCACATGTCGACAAGTGGGTCAAAGATTTGTTTTACCCAGTGAGTAGAAGTCACAGAAGAAACGAACTTATAACTCATATTTGCAACTCTGATTATTTAATCCTTAAGAATAAAATGTCAATCTAACCGTCAAAACAGTTAAAAAAAACCCAATAATTTCAATTTGATTTAATCAATTAATTTAAAGTGTGGATGGTGTGTTGAGGAGTGCCAGGGCTTTGGGCTGGGGTGTGTGCATGCTCATCAGCACATTCACAGTCCATGATACATTCAGTCACTGCTGACCAATTATAATTTGCTTACAACCATCTGCTTAAGAGCCTTCTGATTCCTGGCCACAAATGAGCCGCAATTGTGTTAATGAAGATGTTCCACGTTGCTCCAAACTTTGTGAAAACTTGGGAAGCGCTTCTGCTCTTCAAAGGAGGAAAGAAGCAGCTGCTCACTTCAGGTTAGATCAGAACGGAAACAGCAACTATGAATCAGCCTCCGTTCCTCATAAATGTTTATCTCTGATTTTGTGAAATGGATTTCCCAGGTCATCCTCGGCACTTCAGGAAGATGCTCTGTGACTTTTGATTTCACACATTGCAAAGTGCACTGTATGCTTTGTCCATATGTTTATCTGACTTTCCAGAAAATGAAGGAACTTCACTTTTCTCTTTAAACAACAAATGAAAAACACTGAGGAAAATAGGACAAACACCATTTGATGAAAAAGAAAAAAAAAAATCACAGCATCACAAAGATTGCATAATGCATTTGGGTAATCTTGTTTAGACAAAGTGACAACCACATGAGCTGCGATGATGATGACACTTTCAATGGAGAGATTGTTAAATTATTCAATCAGATTAATGAACGTTCATAAAAAATGTAAGCCTTTGACACAGTGCCGCCATTCTGACAGACATATCTGAGCCAGATTAACTGTGAAGCGGTTCTTTGAAATAGCGAGAGGCCCTTCATTATTAAAGATCTCCAGGGTTTCACACTTTGAAAATGAAGAAATACCAAGTCTAAGTGGGGGACACATGGAGCCATGTCCTCATCCAGTCTGACAAAGATCTAATGTTAAAAGATATTTTTGCAGCTTCAAACGAGACAGGGAATTTTGGGTCAAGACCAAATGTATGCTGCTTGTTAGTGTATGAAAATAAATCCAAAGAGACATTCTCTCCTTGAGCATCCATAAACAGAAAATGTGAATCTGTTTTTTTCCTGCAGGGACATCACTTACTCAGGAGAAAGGTCTCACACCTTTTTATATGGTCTCATAAAAACACACAAACGTGGTTCCAGGATGATGACGCAAATCTCTTCACTGGTTTATAATGAGGCCTGTTCCTGGACTCTCGTGTCTCTTGCCATCTCCTGCAGCATCTCATGTGTAGTTAACATCTAATTATGAGCAAAAGGCAACAAAATAATAAAAAAATTGACATTGACAAAGAAAAATAAATAAAAAGAGGTTGTGGTCCATTTTAGTTTCCACCTTCTTCTATTGTGTCGATTCTGCCAGAGACTGTAAGGGAGGGATGTGAGAGAGCTGAGTCTATAAAAAGTTCATATAGAGAATCAGATAAAGCAATTATTAAGTGATTTCTGAACATTTTCAAAGACAAATTATACTATTAGAATCTGCTGCTTAACTGAGCCATTTCCCCTTTTTGAGCATGCTGCAGATGCAATAAAACATTCTAATTGTGATGACCAGCATATGGGTTCAGTGGAGTGCACACTCACACGTGTTGCAGCAGGCTGTCTGTGTGCGCATGCATAATTCAGACACTTCCATGGAATGTTATGACCAGCAAAGCCTGGGGCAATGCAGGTACAACGTCATTACTTGTGTGCACAGACACTAATTCCAGTGTGAGCGACCACTTCAACTGTGGGCTCACCAGGCCTTGTTGCTTAATTATTGAAACCTGTTCTCCTCCCTGATTGTCAGAATTGGTAAATTCATCTCATGCCTTTGCCTTTATGAGCATTTTGGTGTTTCTTGCATCACCCTTGAAGGCCACACCTTCAAGGGTGACGCATCACCATAGACATACTGTATGATCACATGTGTTTGACCCTACCTGTGAGAAGATCATGCACAAACAACTATACGTGATTATCGTGCTTATTTTCTTTAAGCAGCTTTGAGACACCCATGAATTTTTCAGGTAAGCCAGTCCTCTGGGTAAGATCTTCTAAAAAACACCAGCCTTCACCCCTCTCAACCTGCACTGGATAATCTCCTCTAATTGTCTCACAATAACAAGGATGGCTTTGATATCATGTGTTTCTTTGTGGTAAATGCTATCTCATGCATCGAGGTCATTACAAATGTCTGCTCAGTCTTTTCAAATGCATAACAATCGAGTGTTCCTGGGTTATCTTTGTACTTCTTATGATTTGAAATTTATAATTTCTCACATTTCAGCTTGATACTCAGCTGAACTGCCATCACCCTAGTTATCTGCACAGCTTGTTGCAGTGCGGCTGAATCAGCTGTTCAAAACAGATGAAAATGGACGTTGCCTCGTTCTGTTCATGCATGACGAGTTAAGATCACTTATGCTTGTGCTGTACCATCTGTGACTACTTCAGTTCAAGTGTTTTATTTTGTGTTTATTATTTTTTTATAACAGCAAACGGTAGTCAGACACACAGGCTGAATATAACTACTGATACAAATGTGTTAAATTTGCTGCAAATTACTAAAGTTATCAAATGTATATTGAATATATTATTCATAGAGATTGCAGGAGCTTTAGATTCCAGAACATGTAAATAGTCAGTCCACATCAATGTGCTCAGCAAAAGCATAGCATAGCTTTGACCAGTTTAAAAAGGAAATTCGCTTCTTGCCCCTGAGCTTTACTCTTTTCATCGTGCTTCCTCTCTTCTTTGCTGCTTCTCTTTCTCACTTGCACTCCAATGAGTACATATTAAGACACACACACACACACACACCTACACACACACACAGAAACACACACACACACACGCAAAATCACGTATAGTGAGAAAGCATACCAACATGTTAGAAGCACGAGATGCTGTTTTTTTCTGATTTGTCAGCACACTGGCCACTGTAGTTATGGTTATGTCAAGGTTTTATGATCCCGACATAAATGATAAAGACTAAAATTATAAGTGGTTGCAGAAAAGCTAAAAGTACAACATGCATGTTTATTTTCTTATACCAGTTCTATCACCAGTTTTACATGTGTCTTTGCAATTTACTGTTCATTAGGCTCATGAGGTGGCCATGTGTTGACGCCCTCTGCACAATATTAAACTAGAACCATATGGTGGAGCACTGGATATTATCATGTCTGAATGACAATTAGGCTTCTCCACATGTCGATGAAGTAGAGGAAGCTATGCTCGGATGCATCAAAGACTGCACATATTCAGTATTCTCCATTTGAATATTTGTGGTAGTATTAATAATAAACATTCGCAATGTAGTCTTGAAGTCTTGGTGACATAAAAGAACAAAAGCAAGGGCACAAACAGCCATGTGGACTGTGTACTGAGCAATTTACTGTGTGTTCCAAAAATCCTTTCACAGCAGGATTTTGTTCAACCACATATACAGCTGTCAAAAGGCAAAAAAATCCTTTCTGTCTATAATTACAGGCTGGCAAATTTTAATGAACAGCTCTGTGGAGACATCCATTATTCCCATCTTTTAATAAAAAAAGCAACAGGAGAACTAAAGTTTAAATAGAACAGTCTGGAATCCTTGCCAAGTATATACAGTTTAAAGATATAGGAGCACATTTCTGATGGAAAACATCATCTTCGGTAGTCTTATTGCAGTCTTTCCTTCAATTAGGTAATGAGGACAAGCTGATTTTGTCACCCAATCACTTTCTTATCCTCATTTTGCTCGTTATACTCCTTCTATAATTGCCACACCATAAAATATTTGACACTTGTCAGAGCCGTCGGGATGCCAGTGTTGTTATCCAGTTAAGCGAGTCAAATCTTTGAGCTTCTTCACATTCACGCTGCTTTCTTAATAAAAACACGAGGAAGAACCTTGAGCCTTAATAATGAGTCTGTCAGCCTTACAGTGCTAATTAAATAGGGTTAGTGTTAGGGTTAGGGTTCCAGCGTATTGAAATTAGAAGAAAGGAGATTGTATTAGATCTAAAAGGTCACCTCATCTAGCTTTTATTCACATTTCAGCTTTAGAATTGACATTATCTTAAAGATCGGTGCAGAGCGTAAATAAAGCTACAGAACAATAGGATGTCTTCAAAAACACAAAGAAAAACATCACAACCAGACAAATCTACAAATTTATTTTTTTGTTGTTATTGTTTTGTTATTCATGGTCAGAAATCAATATCAAACCCTGCTGCACATAAACGACAAGTAGTGCATCTTTGTGGCATGAAACAGTTGTTCACAAAGATGACACATTCCTTTTGAAGAAAATCACAGCTCATCAGGGTGAGATGCTCGGGACGTGCCTGTTTCTGGCCCAGCTATTCGAGCACCTGTGAGAATTCAGCCCTCATTAACAAACACAGAGAACGCCAGTGGTGCAATCAAATGTTGCGTGCTACCTACGTTTCTTTTGCATTATTCATTATTTGAAACAAAGTTATCCAGTGTGTCCAGTGAGGTAGATGGTGGAGCTTAACTGAGCTTTTCATACACCTCCCAAAGTGAGGATTAAATGGGAAGCACAGAGCTTCCCGCATTTTGCTTTATGTAAAAGCCTCTGTAAAGCGGCGCTGGCTGATTATAAGAGACGTTCACCTCCCGCAGATTGGGAGATTCCAATTTAGCAACACTGATTTTCATATTCATTATTGAACACAAGCTTTCAGTTTTCACTGTTATTATACCTGTTTAATATTTACACTGCAGCTTGTTTGGATATTCACATGGTCTTTGTTTGTTGCAGTTTTATGCTCATATTGTGGAGTCAGGGTTCTTCATTTATGAGACAAAATTTACAAATGTATAGCATCTGTCTGTTCAGATTTGCAAAAGTAAATCGCAAAAAAAAAAAAAAGGACATTATATTCCCAAATTCCAATTCCAAACAAATCATTTCAAAGTTCTGCTTTAGATGTACATGTTATTATCCAGTATATTTCCCCCCTTCTAGAACATCAGATAACCCTGCAGACCTGCACAGAGCTGCAGCAGATTCAATACTGCGCTCTGTGGGCACATGGGTGTGCGTTCCTCTGTGGAACACTGTCACAGTATTAAACGACAGATGGCTCTGACAGAAATCACCAGGGGAAACTTTATTGTCACATCAAAGGAAAGTTGGGGACATTATTTTACCCTGCAGAGAGGTATAAAATAGCCCTCAGATCTAACTAGAAAAAGCTGTGAGCAGAAAAGCCCGAAAACCAAAAAGGTGTCATCGCTTATGGTACTTGGATTAAGATGGGAAAACAAATGTTATCTAAATGTTATAACATCTTTACTTCATTAGATGCTAATCTCAGACTATAACTAATCCCTGAGGGTGATCAGATTCTCATTGTTATATTCCAGTTAGCAGCTCCAGGACTCCTGTCAGAGCCAGTTGATGTACAGTAGGAGAACCTGTGTTGACGGCATCTCAGTTTCTATATTAGACAAGCTCCTCTTTCCGACACATTTCTCCATGTCATACACTCCAGTACTGTTAAACTGTAAATACATGTGGGGTTTTTTTGCAGAAACTAGTTTGGCACAGGAAAACCCTGATGCAAGTTGTCTTCAGTGATCCTCCTGTTGTTTGTTTGTTTGTTTTTCGTCTACCTCTATCATTTTCTGTCCGACATCTAGCTGCTGAAAGGAAGGAAATACAAAACTGGCTGTAACTCATCCTTGTTTACAACTTTTAATTGCTTGATTTTATCGTAATTCAGTTCCCCTGGAAAAATTTCCATCCACCCACAGCTCCCAAACCACCTTCCAATATCCTTCCTGGACCTAGGAGCTCCTCAAACACGTCCCTGCCTTCTGCTTCCCTCCCTTCCTGCCCACTCGCTAGTTAGTTTTTCCATCTGCCAGCCATTCGGGCCATTGCCCTTGATCCTGCCAATCACCTTTCCAGTAAACTCTCAATCCTAAATCATCCATTTTCTGGTTTCAGAGCTGGGCTGAGCTGACTTCTGGGGTAAATTTTAGCTAATCTAAAATCTCCACTGAGAAAGGTACAATTATGCTAAATGAGTTAATTGAAGAGCTGATAAATGTCCAGTAAGCAGTTATAACTGTTGTGCATTTGATGCAGAAGAGGAGGCAAATGATAAAGGGATTGAGTTAATGTAGGTCAAGGAAGGTACATCAACGTTCTTTAGTTTTTCTACCAATGATCTGACTGGCATGCATGTTTGCCATCAATTTATCAGCCCAGCAGAGTAGAGGAAAGGTTACACAGTAGTAACAGATTTATTTTATTCTTTCTTTATTTAACTGCCGTTTATGCAGTGAGCCATCACCTTCAGGATGTGCACTTTGACTCCGTTTGATCTCATTAGAGCAGATCAGGCATCACTGGGAACATGGCTGTTTCCCTCAGTATCTGAGTTAATATTGCTGCTGTGTCGGTGTTGACATCAGTCAGGATGTTGGGCTGGTTAACGATATCCAGCATTAGACTGTGGTGCTTTTCATCTGTTAAAGGTGTGTTCGGGAGATAATCACAGTGACTCATCTCGAGTCACCTTGAGAATGATCGTAGAGTTTTCTACAGATGCAGAACAGGCTGAAAAAAGACCCTTAGTTTAGTCTTTGTAACTTTAAATAATTAGCTGTTTGAAAGTGAATGCAGAAGGAAACCGGTAATTCACATTGCAGGCTGTGTGCAGAAGCTGGTTCAGACTGGAATAAGCAATTTGACGAATTCCAGTATGATCATTTCAGACTTCTTTCTACATCATTTGGAAATATCCTTATTGGATAGTACATAACACTGCATTATTGAGTATGATTCCAGCAGTGAATATAAATATCTAAGTGTCATTACAAATAGGCACAGGTTAGGGGACAAGTAGATGAACAGTACCCAAAGAAATAGGAGCTTACTTCCTAGAACAGTAGTACTTTGCCAAAAAATGAAAAATTGTCATCTCTGCCCCTTTCCTAAAGTCAAAAAGCATCCTACTGCAACACTGTTGACTTTAGATTTTGTTGCATAAGAATGTGCTGAGGTCAGTGTCCTTTGTACTGCCGCCTGAGTGGACGTCACAGAGAGGGCCCACTGCCCTTGGCACACACCTCCATCTATAATTACCCAGTTTACACAGTTCTTTTTTGGAAAGCAAAGCGGGGGACTACTGGTAATTGTATCCTTCACGAAGGAGACGGTCTGGGGGTGGCCTGTGGTGAATAAGGTGATTTCCACACAAGACTAATAAGGGGTGAACCTAGGTGAAGGTTCTGGAGAGCACAATGATGATGCATCAGAAATGGCTTTACAGTTGGATGAGGTAGCTTTGTTTTGCTTTCATTTCCATTCCAAAGCCCTTCTGTGTGTTCCCTGGCTCCATGTGAGTGTTTGGCAGAGAGACACACTAAATCACATTACACTTTAAGCCAATATTGGAGATAGATAAAAACTCCACTTTCAAACATAGTCAGGTGGGTGAGGGGATCCCTTTGTGGTGTCTAAACTTTATTGAGACTCATCTGTAGGAAGCTCTGAGTCACTCAGCTCCGACAAACTCACGACTGACAAAAAGCCACTTTTTATTGTCTCTACACAAGACCGACACATTGTTTTCTTTTTTTATAGTCTTCATACTGCTCCCCAGCCTGTCTTGTCACTGAAATAGGGCAGCAGCAGACGCAGTTGCTTTGAACATTCTGACAAGATTTCAAGAGGCATCTTAAGGGAACAGAAACGTAAGAAATTATCTCTCAAGTGTTGGAAGAAAAAAATTCTGTTCAGGACTGATGAAAGTTTATTGCTCTGGAGCCAGAATGTGACTATTTTCAGCGTGTGAATGGCTGACTCTAAGTAGATAAATGACACACACAGACCTGCCCACGGGCATAAACACGGTATCATCTGGCGGAGACTGACAATTTAACTTAGTGATCATGACAAGACGTTGTCATAGTGGCAAGTGAAAAATCACTTCCTACGTGCATGCTATGTGAAATCAGTGAATCTAAACTGGAATTCGGAACTCAAAGTCTCCTTCATACAGTAAGTTGGAGTCTAATGCCCATTTCCAGTGTTAACACCTCTGGGCTAAATGATCTGGCTCACTTTAGAAAGACTGGTTTCCCATCAATTTGAGTGTCAAAAAAGCCTAAATAAAAAGGTCTCACACTCTGGCTATTGATGCGCAGAAGAAATTATTGACAAGTGATGCTTAAAGTCATCTTACATTGAAAAACTGTCAACACGTAAGAAGAGAGTCTGTGATCATTACATTTCGATGATACTAACATCCTGTATAGCTGCAAATGCATAGAACTATACACGGTTGTTGTCTAATCTTGCAAGTATGTCAGCAAGTTTTGTGAAGGAGCAACCATTCTTCAGTCACATCCTGTTGTTAACAGTGTTAAGATTTTATACTCCTTTTGTCCTGCTATCTCTCTAGCTTTACTTCATCCCTCATCATCCTCAGTCCTTCGTATATCATTTTCTTTTAAAGCAACCTCTTCAGTTTGGATTCTTTCTTGGCGAGTCTTAAATTCTGTATTTCATCAAAAATTTTGATATAGTCAGATGCAATTAATGAGCATCACTTAAATAGTTATCAAAAATATATCTGTGCTGCAATTCTAACAAATTGAAATGCTTATCTGCTTCTTGTTGACGCTGCAGTGATAAAAAAAACAAAACAGTAAAACAGTGATTATCATCCTTTGAGTTTCCATCATTATTTGGCAAATAGCCATCTGTGTATGGCTTAAAAACCCACTTTGCCCAGGTGGAGATAAATGTGTAAATGTTTTGTCGGGCACACAGTGCAGCATGGTTAGATTGGAAATGGAAAAAGCTGGCGTGTAAAGTAAAAGACTGCCGGTCATGGATGATCACACTGATCTCCGTATCTTCTAAACGCAGCCTCGTTCTCTGGGGTCACCTTGTCTGACTGCAACGCTGCAAGGGGTTTCATGCGTAATCCGCCATTTACTCCCATGCATGCTCTTAAAGCAGGCACTATCAGACACACAACGCTTGAGTTCTTCCAGCCGAGCATGTGTTCCCACTGATCCACACCCACAACACTCAGCCAAACCAATGACGCTGGAGCAGCTCCTGGTCAGACAATGGGATGATTTGCATTAAGAGAAATTCAACAATATAGAACTTTACTGTGAGCCAATAATAAAATAATACACAAAGTGGTTTATTATGAACTCAAAATATAAATGCTAACAGAACAGACTTTCTTTGTGCACTTTTTCAGTTAGTGTGCTTGCAAAAGCTGTGGTTGTGTGTGTTTAAAATAAGAGCCTCTGGCACACAATCAATTTAATTGCAACTGAATCACTTCATACAGAATATCAGTAAGAATTATGGTGTATGAATAAAAAAGAATATATTATTATTTGCCTGTTGTTAAAGACTGAACAAATAGTAGAAAAGAATGAATACATAAAGAAAACTGAATCCCTCATCCATCCTTTCCTACTAGTATACTTTTTTCCAAAGTATATTTCACCTCATTTCATTCGCAAAGTTTCTTTTCCTCAGCACCAGCTTAAACTAATCATGAATCCCAGGAAGACTTCTACTATATTAATGGCATTTAAATTCATAAACCTGTTCAAAATTAGTTTCAAAGTTAGGTAATGAGCAGAAATGACTTTTATATTCCCCTGACTTGCAATCACGCCACCACGAATCTCATATGTTGACATTAATGACACACCTTGATGGATTACCATGTTTTGCATAAATTTGCCGTTCTTGCCATAAATGAAATAACTTTGGGAAGAAAGAGGCTTCCAAATGTTGGTCCAGGAGAAATATTTCTGCAAGCTTTGAATGATTGAGGTGAGATTTTTAGTGTCATCATTTGGCTGATTGAAATGAACTTTGATTTCCCTTAAACAAGGACTGTGCAACTTATTGTGCATTCTTCAGAGTGTGTAGGCTGCATAACACATAATGCCTATGAAGGTCTTCACAAAAGTAGAAGTACAAGGATGCGTGTACGTGTTCATGTGAGCATACATGCCCATACTTTGCGTGCTTTGATGATATTCTGTCAGTTTCATCTTCTTTGGCACACAAAAATAGCTTTCGCTCAACTCCTGGAAACAATAAAGCATTGTTTGTATTTTTGCCTTTATAGCATTAGAGCATAATAATTTAAAAGAGGAGCTGCCAAACACTCAGAAAAGTGTAATAAACTCCTGCACTGGAATACTGAATAAAGCTTTATAAACTAATTTTAAATATCTCCAAAACAGACTGTTCATCCTCATCATGTCCTCATTGAAGGTGAAGTTAGCCTTGCTCATACATTTCACACAGATTCAACACCACGGACGGTCATTTACCCTCACTTTTAATTTTGTTGCCTAGAAACGGTGAATAGCTGGTTTCTCCTGACCTGCTCTGCTATAATCAGAGGTTTTATTTTGTCCAACATCCAGAGCTGACAACATGTTCTTGTGTAGCTGATTCTGACTTTACCTCTTGATGGCTCCCTGATTTTTGAGAGCCTGAAGAAAAGTGTGCTGATATTAAAAAAGGGTTAAGTGGTTCTGGTTTTCGTTGTTGGTCTGCTTGACCTTGAATTCCAGCTTTAGTGCACGTGTGACAACCTTAACCTTTTTTTTTAAATCCTCACACTAACTCTGCATGTGAATGTGCTGCAGCCAACTGTGATGTAAACAGGATGTTTACTGAGGGAACACGTCTGTTTTATAGATAATGGCAGCCATGCAAAGTTAGAATTGTGACCCGTCGAACAACCTCAGCAGAGAGAAAAACAGTATTGTTTACCCAGATCATGCTAGCAGCCATGATTCTTCATCCAGTGCGAGCTCATATTTCCAGATCTGTCCTCATTGTTCGATCTCTTTCAGGGACAGCTAGAGAATCCTTGCAGATTTGATTACACAGAATCTGATATGATGTCAGTCTCTCAGAGCGCTAATCTGAGAAATGTAGGGCCAAAACCAGGACGAAATGTCCTGCAAATATATTCTTTAATACAAATTATAATCATCCTCAGCACCAAATGATTTCTGTTTTGGTGTAAATCTTCCAGTTATGTGATTAAAACCAAAGTTTGTTAAAAAGCTGTAGCCGTGATGTTTTTCTTCTCTTCTCTCCTATCCTTCTCTTTGCAACACCTCTTTTTAGGAGTCCATCTCATTAATGGGAAAAAACACAAGTAATGATTTGTCTCATTTTCTATTTCAGACCTGTAATAGCTTTTGGAAAAGTTTGTTTTGAAGTCATGGTGCTGTCTGCCGCTGTCTCCTGCACCAGTAATAGGAACATCTCCTTTCTGCATTTTGGCCCCATCTCTGCTGGAGTGACTGGTTGGTTTGTGTCCTCTGTGTTTTAATGACTTCTGTTATAGAGTCGTTTTTTTGCTCTGACTCCTCAAAGTTGGTCTAAAGTTTTGATCTAAATAATTTGTGTGGTCTCCTTGTCCCGGGTCAATTTACCAACTGCAGCTATGTCATTTAACTTCAGTTCCTGCACTTAGAACTGTTTAGATCTGTCTATGCATATTGAAGACCAGCCCAAAAATGGAAATTAGCTATGACAAAGACTTCAGAATCAAAATGACATATTGCACCAGCAACCTCCCCTAATTATAAAGCAAATATCATTTAACGTGTGAGTGATGGTTGTGGAGGTTCTTTCCTTCCTAAACTCAGGTCAGATCTCTTAGCAGTTTACACACATTTTATTTTAGAATGGTATGAAATTACAGCGATAAATGCAGACATACTGTAAGCTGGCCAGTGACGAGGACTGAAGTGCTGCGGTGCTCATCTTTGACTATGAAGGTCACACAGATATTGGAACTACACAGGATTAAGATGGAATCATGCAGATCAGATCTAAATCTGCTGCACTCTCACCTCAGGAGTGCACAGCTTATCACTTTGGTGTCAGGATAACCTGTAGGTCGACACGCACAAATTCTACTGTCTCTCACAAGTGAAACGTCTGAGGAGACAGTTGTCAATAAAGCAGAGAAAATTTAAGACAGATAAAAAACAAAAAAGAGTTTTCTGTCCAAGGAGGTTGACAGCGTTTGTCATACGAAATAAATTTGATTTCAAATCAAACCTTAGCTTTAAACCCCCGTTGTTGCACAAGTCAATTCATCAATAGCACTGAAACAGCTGGAATTGAAGACATAATTACTGTTATTAAACTGAACAATGGACAGTGGAAATCATGTCACTTCTCCACCAACCAGATTGTCAGTTAAAACAAAAGCTGAAACCTCGTTTTGCATGAATATTGAGAAAGATTAACAGCTTGTACTACCCGAAACTTCAAATACTTCTTTTTTATCTTTCACTGAATATCTAATTACTGCATGTTAACTATTGTAAGTGTTTTTTTTTTTTTGTTTTTTTTACAGAACACATCTGTTAAATAACAGGAATGATGTGGAGTTTGGGAGCAGATAAGGGTCAACTTAGATACACACCTGTACCTGTGACTGATTTTTAACGGCTCGCATCAGCTGACCTAATTGTCCAATAGAAAAGCAGCACATTTAGCTTGTTACTAACGTGTCTTGCTGCTGACTATTTAATGATTTTCTCTGTCTCCCTTTGTTCTTAATGCTCCTCTAAAGTGTACCCTTGTCATCTTGTTTTCTCAGACCCATCAGCAGCAACAATGGCGGCTCCAAATAAGGAATTTAGTCCTGCTCTTTACAGTCACACACTCTCTGTTCCTGACAACCAAACGCCAGAGTTCTTATCTCTTTTAAAGGCCCAGTGATGAGCAAATGACATAAGATCAAAACCACAATCAAGATCAAACATATTTGTCTAAATTCACATTTGTCACTTTGCTGCAGGTGCTCCAGATAAACCAGCAAATCACATTTCCTTTGACTCAAAAAAGAGGCTCTAGGCTGTTCATTCTACTGAAGATGAATTGCGGAGTCAAAAATCCTCAAATAGTTTTTAATCCGTCTATTTTTAGCCTAATTGGGATTTCATTTCCCAGCCTATGGAAGAGTGAAACATGATGTGATGGGACTCAGTCCCCGGCAAACAAAGGCAGAGACAGCTGAACTGCTGGCTACATTTAACACCATGCTTGGCTTTTTTCTTCCCAACATTGTGGAGAATTTATGACAGGACAGAAATAGGAGTGTCATCGCAGAGCACAAATTTCAATCAATGATTAGCTGAATAATGGGAAAATATATGGTTTTGGCACCTATCTACAGTGCTAGCAATACCATGAGTGTGTGAGCTTCCTGTCCCTGACATACTCTGATGGTTTAATCAAAAGACCTGTTTAATTGCTCCACGCTCCACGAGTGCTTTCCAGTGTTAATCTGTAATTTGTTTAACTTCACAGATCTGCATTCAAATCTTCCCAAGGAATCAGGCAGTTTTACGCTGAATCATTCACCGACGGTGCACAGAGGAGAGCTTCAGGCAGGGATGCTCTGTTGAATTCAATACTCCCCACACTCTCACTCTCTGCAGACCCAGATACAAATTAGATGCCACATGAACGAGGCGACTTTGTACAGACAAACCCAGGTTAGATAACAAAAAAAAACAAGCTTTCTTCCGTCTCCAGGTTGGCCATGGCTAATTTCACAAACACAACATCTACATGTTTGTATTGCATTCGTCTGCTCAGATGATTCGCACTCAGACGAGGAGCCGTTTGCCAGAATTTAAAATTACAAAATATACCTGGAATTTCCCCCCAGTACAATTAAGACTATAAATGTTTGAAGTCCTTCAACTGCACACGTGCACGTTTGATTCTCATGAGGTTGTTTAATCTGTTTTGTATCAGTTTTTAACACAGCACTCAGTGTCTCCTGGGATGGCTGGGCTGGTTTTTGTCTGAGCCACGCCCAGCAGCCACCAGGACACGCAGGAAATGCTTCTCCAAAGGTAATGAAATGCTGATGGGTGAGCAAACTGAAGAACAATAATAAGTTCATCATGTGCTCTCTTTGGTGGAGAAGAGTGCAAAGCAGCTTCTGTCACACAGCAACACACCAACAACCCTGCATCCAGTGGGGTTTTCAGGTGAGCCATTTCATGTAGGCACACGGTGGGGAGGGAGGGCAAGCCTGTATTTCTACAGTAAAAACTGATGCAATCCTTTATTTTAAATTGATTGTGATTGCTACATTTACAGCATGAGGGAATGAGTGATGGCTGTGGTGTGCTACAACCCAGCTTATTGTTTCATTCAATGTTTTATGCATCTCTTTCCACTCTGTCAGTTATTGCCTGGAGCAAAAACATCCAGGCCCTTCCTAACTGCATCGGAGTCAGTGAGGATTAATGTCAAGATCAAAACTCATGGCTGAACACATTCCATTTTGATGCAATCGCAAAATATTTATGTAGCAAATTGTTATTGTGCTTTCATAAGTATGACGTGAGAGCAATATTTCCACATATTCTATTTTATTTAGCTCTCTGCCATCTTTTAATCTACAGATTTTGCGCCATAGAGCTCCTCGTGTCTTTTTGCATTATTGAAGTTGTATTTTTTTTATGACTTGTTTTCGGGGATATCCAAAATAAAGTGATACAAGATTAGGTGTTATAGTTTACAAACAATGTTTGGCCATGCTATCCATAACTCGGTGATCTATGTTGTTTTTCTATCATTTAAAATCCACTCCATTTGCTCCCAGGTAGTTCCTGCCCAGTACAGAAGGATTGCATATTATCACCGGGAAGAAATTTAGAATTTTTCATGCATGCCTTTGAAAACTGGACAGATTAAAAAAGTTACTTTGCAGCTTAAATTTATGTAATACCTTCAAAGGGAAAATGCAGTGTTTTTATTTGTTTGCTGACTTTTTCACCCTGTGTTTTTCAAGCCTGTCTCTGGTGTAGCACCACAGATAGGGTTGTATTTGGAAGCTGAGTCTTTTGGAATATACGACGTATCGTCACAGCAACGCACAATACATTTGAATAGCAATGAAATGTGGTTGTTAATCCCTTTTCTTTTCTTCCTTACAACCATGAAAGGAGGAGATGAAATTTGTGTCTTCATCACTGTTTAACACAGTGTTGCGTTTACTTACACGAGCCCCTTCGGGATTTTTCCCTGCTGTTGCTTCATAATTACAGAGTAACAAAGTTTGGTGGTCACAATCTTGCACACAAAGATCTGCAAATTCTTGTGGCGCAAACCTGTCAGCTTAGAGAGCAGCCAGGAGCGGCTGTGACAGCTTTACATGCGTATGAACGCTCTCAGAAAAGATTCAGAATAATACAAAGTGACTGGTTTTAATTAAAGTGCCCAAATGCGCCTCACTCTAATCCCTGACTTCAGCAGAGAGCAGGACAAAGTTTTGTTACTAAGGCCCACAAATATTTGGCTTAAATCCTGGACTTAATGTCTCCGTGGAGTGGTTTTTGAATAATATGTGGATAGAGACATTTAAAAAAAAAATAATAATTCAAACTACAGTTGATAGGTGAGATGACCTTAGAGCCCCAAAAAGTCCATCTGAACATCTGAATCAGCCCTGGTGGTTGGCAGCAGTGTTAGGAAGGACAAACAATCTCTGGCTTTTGCCCTGACTTACAGGGGAATCCAATATTCTATCTCATATGAGAAGATACCGAGTCCGATGAAATGAAAATTCATCATATTTATTGATCTCGATGGTCTAGGATGCGTAGAAACTCCAGGAGATGCTGCATTAAAGCATGAAATATTCATTCAACATTAAAAGGCCTGAATTTTGAGTATCAACAACTTTGATTTGAAGACTTTCTTTCTTTTCCTGAATGATGGACAGATTGCCAGTTGCTGACATGTCAGACCCATCCTCTAACCACACCAGACAGGTTTTTTTTAAACTTCATTTTGTTGTATTGAACTGAATTGTTTAGTAAAAATATGGCTGTCCTGGCTGATCCAGGCTTTGTGTTAGGTCTGTAATAATATTTAGGTGTTTGGTTAGGTTAATGTTTAATGTGAGGATTTTTTTTTTAATGCAACGAAGAGAAAGTTGTGTTTTTATGGTGTGGCGGTAGTCACAATGAGGAGCCCTGGCTGCACCATGATGCTGGACAATGAGGCAACAGAGAGCTAAAAGTGGTCCAACACAAACAGTATCACTAGCATCGCTCCTTTCTGTGCTCTGGCTCATGCTGATGGTTTCCTCTGAGCTGAGTTCATGGCCATTCTCTCATGTTTATGCATCAAACGGTGCTGCTTAATTCTCTGTCTGTCTCAAGTCTCTGTTTGGTCTTTTTCTTCTGTTCAGCACCAGCAGACATGGTGAGTCATGAGCAGCACAAATGGTTTATTATGAAGATTGTGCAGACGTTTGCCTGGCGTAGCAGTCAGGCAACTGACAACTATTGTTTCCTCTTACTGATGTTTCTTTTATCAACCAACTCTTTTAATGGTTTAAAAAAAAGGATCACGATAAATAGCCTATTAAAATGGGGGCATGGTTTATGTGAGGGAGATGTTTTCCACAGTCTCACCCATAAAAAACTGGAGGCATTCGAATTTATTGTTGGTCAATGAAGCAAAAAACATGATCATTTTCACAGTGGCTATATTAACAATAAAAACAGTTAATTAATGCATTTGGCAGAATGCTCTGCATCAAGATTCTAAAAGTGTGTGATATAAAATTCTAATTATAAAATGGATTATTAAGAGTCAACACAGTTTGCTTTGTTAAACCCCCTCAAAGAAGTTTTGACTGAGAAGACATTCTTTGCCAGTGAGCCTCTGACTTCCTGTGCAGCAGTAATGTTTCATGCAGAAGTTTTCTCATCTGCCATCTTTGAGGTTTCAATCAGAAACATCACACACTTTCTTCCTTTTCTTCAGCGGCAAGAAGAAAACATAAATATGGGTCAGTTTTCTTGAACTTATTGCTTTTTTAAATGTTTTCCTGCTGTCATTGATGTAATTAGAGAGCTGGAGACTGTGGTTATGGTGATCAAACACATACTTTTAGTGCTAGAACTGCTCCAAGTTTGACTAAAAGCATCACTTTTAGTGATCAGACGACTCATTAGCTTCCTAATTTTTCCTTTAATATCAATTCAAACGTGCCCCCATCCACCGCAGCTGTTTTGAGATATAGAGACAGGAAGTGGACCCACTTCACGCCCATCCACTGTATGTCACTGCCCGGGTTGGCTGAGATCCAGATCGTCCATTATGCCGTCACTAGACCATGGCGAGGACAGTCTAAGCCACTCTATTCAATGACTTGGAAAATTGGTCGTTTTGATAACATAGCCGAGTACGCGTGTGTGATTCTTACATCACAGCTGCCACAAAGGCAAGTTCTACCTTCACAAAGTTTCATTTTTCAGGTTTTTGTCCTAATGAAGCATTAGCTTTGGAGAAACAAAAACACTGGAGAGTCAAGCACCGTACAGAGGCCAATGTGGCAACAGGTGAGTGTGAGTCTGGGGCTTATATGCAGGACTGATTGGCAGAAGGAGCTGCAGGTGTGGCTGATTGGTGGGTGCGTTGTAGGCAGAGGTGAGGAGATGGAAAAGAACGTGTGGACACTGGAGTAGATTGCCGACAGGCAGATGTGACAGGTTTAATGACAAATAAAACAACGCCAATCAAACTCAGTCATCTTTTTTTTGTCCAAGTGTGGTTTATTTATAAAAACTGTGTTTGTTACATGAATCAACTGCATCATTTAGACCTAATGTTTTTACAACTCTAGTACAAGTCTATTCACAGGACCCACCGAAAAGAAACTTACATCATCATGTGGGCCTTGATTAATTACAAAATTCATTGAGGGCCTCCAAAAAACGAAAAAAGACACATAAATGACTGAGTGATAAATGGATAAACAAGCAAAAATCCAAACAAATTCCATCCACCAATAAATACATAAAATAAATAACAGTCAAAACATCTTTGGCCAAACAGGGACCACTGGTCTCCAGTGTTGATACTGGTCTGTAGAACTCCGAGTTAGAGCCAGCAATTAAAAATTAAAAGTAATTATGTTGAGGCACTTTTAAGGATGTTATTGGAAAAGACACCACTTCCGTGTGTGTATCTTTCTGAAAGGAAACAGTTAACGACATTCAAATAGGTGACAGTCGAAAAGCTGTTTCCTCATAATCGTTAGACCAAATGCTCCCATGTTTCACTTGTAGGATTTTGGTCTTAAAGAGGGGCCCCCACTCACTGAAATAATGATAGTTCTCTAGGTCTATTGCAGGAGAGTCGATGGAGCTTAGCGAGTCGCCGAGTTGTCCGTGTCATGCTCTTTCAGGCCCTGGTTGATGAAACCCCGGATATCGGCGCTGTCCTGAGAAACAGGAGGCCGCGGACCTCTCCTTATTTCAGGTTTGACGTCCTTGCGGTACAGCTTCTCTTCAACAACCTTGGGATTGCGGAGCGTCGCCATGTCAAAGGCATGTGTGTCTTCCTCTCCACCTCCTTCATCATCGTAGTGAATCACATTATCTCGGATATCTTCTTTAGACGACATGAGGGTTTCTTTCTTCTTCTGCCGCCTCAGGCCCACATAGAGGACCACGATTATTGTGGAGGGAGTCGGACAGCTCACAATTAGATCACTATTAATGTAAATCACAAACTCATTTCCAGTTAGCCTTCCAACTAAGAAAAGTTTTGTTTTTCTTTTATTCAGTCATTAGGCTTTAATGAAACACAATTCAGTGAAAAACTCCATGGAAGTATTTGGTGCCACTTCCAGACAAATATCAGATGGGGCATAGAAATTTGCCATGGATAATTAAACCCTTTTAAGCAATAATTGGAAAAGCCTTTGCAGAGATTTAGATAAGGGTAGAGTCCAGCATATTAGAATCTTTTACACTTTGGTTGGTTCTATAATTCATGGTAAATAACTTTTGCTTAGACTTTATTTTACCATAACAACTTATAAGATAATAACTTATCTGAAAAGTGTATTTTTCAAGTGTAAATTGTGTTGTGTTTACAATTTGGAAAGGACAAAGGTTAACATCTTTGTGGCATTTTGTATTGTTGTGTTAAAAACAGAACTCTGAGCGTCTTATCCTCTGCACAGACAGACTCTAGTCGTAATATTGTCCTCCTAAAATGACTTTAGGCTTTGCTTTAGAGTTGTGTCAGGGTTGTAAACTGTAGCTGGTAAATGGATAGTTTAATTGTTCTTTACATATTTTAAAGCTGCCTCAGTGATATATAGTGGGCCACATGCCCTGAACACAAAGGTAACTGCAACAACAGCTGGATTCAAATGTACCGCTTGGAATAAAGTTGAAGCTGTGGTTTTGCTCTAGTACCAAACACATCACGGAGAGCTTCCTCACCTCTCCATCACTCGCGTATCACAGTGTGATTTTCAACACATTACCATAAATTCTCTTCTCTCCCTTTCTCCTTTCAGAGCAATCTGTCTCTCCTTGCATCCCTTCTCTCTGTCTCCAATGTGAAAAATGCAACAAGATATTATTTTTCTCGGTATTGAACCAGGGGGCTGAATGATGGTCAGGATGGAACTGAAATCATTCACGTGAAAGAATCATATAAATATATTCAGACAGGATGGAGTGAAAGTCTTAAGTAGGTCTCTTCCTCCAATCTTTCCTCCCTCCGCTCCCTGATTTGATCAGCTCATGTACAGAGCGTCAGCTCCCCCTAGTGGCCAGTGTGAGGACTTTTGTCATATTTTTCACGGTTCATACTGGGTGTAGCCAATCAGTCTCACACAAAGTCTCTGCACTGCTCTGTTTAATTTATCTAATCATCTCTCCTCACAGGGTCAGCCTGCCAAATCCTGCTTGAGAATTAAAATGACTCGCTGGAAATGCTCTCGGTGTGTGTTCCCACTCTCTCAGGGGCGCTGTGACAGCCTGGCATCAGCCTTTTGGGGGCTGGTCGAGCTTTGAAGACACTTTCTGTAAACAGCTCTACAGCACACCGTCAAACTCCACTGTATTCGTTTTCATATCAGCTTGCATGTTAAACAATTCAACTGAAATTGATGGTACACATCAGGGAATTGAATCTATGGAAAAATAAACAAACTGCACACTAGCCAGAAATGTAAATAAGGGTCATGGGCATCTTTTAATGACCCCTGTAAGGAAGGAGCTTTTATACTGTCTAGTATTCACGATCCTCCGTAAATCTACATTTTATTCACTCATATCTCCTTAGATGAGTTTGAGATTAACGGCAGAGAATTAAAGAGGACTATTACATCCTTGCCCTTGTATAGAATCATAAAGTTGTAGTCACAGTGTAGCAAAATTGGACTGAGTTTATAGAGCTAAATGTCCATGCCCTGAAAGCAAAATGTCTCATTAAAGGGCCGCATTCAGTAATCAAACGACAGGAAATACATCTGACAGCAACAATGGTGGACAAAGTGAGGCTGAACTTGTGAGGACTGAATCATTTCCTGTTGTTAAGGAAGCAGTCACATTCTCAACTGAAACCCACAGCACAGCCAACTAAAGTCAGAGGAGATTAATGATGACTGTTATCATTATAGCCAGTGGGAGATACACCAGCACCTGCTGGAGCTCTGGTGCATCTCTAATCAGCGCTGTGGCACCAACATCTGAAAAAAATCCAAATTTTTTCATTCAATTTTGGCACCATTAATATTATACTAATTGGGAACCCATTGAGAAGCAGGGAGACATTAGCTCTCACCTAACAGGATGACGATGCAGAGAAGGATGGCGATCAGAGCCCCCGTGCTCAGACCCATGGGGAGGAATATGGTCTCTGCGCTGCAGCTTAGCAGGGAGCCATCTGACTCACAGCCGCATACTCGGATGGTCAAGGTGCCTGTGCTGCTTTTGGGTGGGTAGCCATTATCTTCAATAACCACAGGAAGTAAATAGAATTCCTGTAAACGGCATCTGAAGCCGCTCCGCTTTGTCACGATTCCGGCCGTGTTGTCTGGAATTTAAAAAAAGCACAATCAAAACGAATCTTGGAAACAGTCACTGGTTTGTTGAGTATAAAGTTCAAAATTAAAAGCCTCTTTTAATGTGCAAAGGTCTGTGCATTTCTTTGATCTGTAAAGGTGAGATGGTTTTCTAGCCTCTGGAAGTCTCTCATCCACTAAACTCTTACATCGATCAGACAATCCTCTGAACTACCTTCCAAATCTGCAAATCCACGTTTGAGGAGATGTAAGCAAACTTTCTACTGCTGGATAACACTTTAGGTGTGATGAGAAAGTGTAATTGATCAGAGTCCTCATATCAAAGAATGCTTGCACTGTTGGAACTTAACCACGCTCTGTCCATCAGCAGAAAACCACTGCAGAGCCTTTGCTCTCTAACTGCTGTGACGACTGGGATGTGCTGTTATTTTGTTATCGCTCTGTGCAGGCAGCATCGCACAAGAGAAACAGATTAGCAGACAGAGATAAGGGATGAAAACAAACCCCATGCACAGGAATTCTGGAAGGCAGCTGAAGGTGTTGAGGTGGGGAGCAGAATGGAGGTCGACAGTGTAACGGCCGGAGAGGGAACGTGTCATGTTGGACTTGCGTGGTTCTGTCTGCTACAGCCAGACTCTCTGACCCCTGTCAAACCCACTTTGTTCCACTGTCCAAGCCTGGCTACTTCCTTTTGACAGGGGGTCAGGCGTTTTAGCACACCTTGCATGTTGTGCAAACTGTGATTGTGTTTATCCTTCGTCTCCCTGCTGTCTGAGGCGCCGGCGGCCTCTGTTTTTTCTGTGCCGTCTGATCTGCTCCTGCATCTGGGGAGCGTGCTGCAGTGGCCCCTGGCAGCCAGGAAACTGCACAGCACTGTGCTCACAAAGCAGTGGTGGGTGAGCGGTTCAAACCTGGGCTTGTCAGGAGCCGTGAATGCATTCGCCTCCCTGACTTCATCCCACCATGTCCCACTTTTCATTCCTCCACTCTCAGGTTGGACTTCAAAGACTCGGGCAGCAGAGTCCTGTGTGTCCTTATCAAAGACGGTGGGCTGTCTGTGGTTAGCTGGAGGTTCTTTTTTACCTCTCAATCACACTCTTATTAACCATTTGCAGTTCATTTGATCTCAGGATGACTGTGGTCCAACCTTTTACTCTGTTAACACTCAGCAGCAGAATGTGAGGGTCCTCCTACAGAACAAACAGAGACTGAAACAGACAGCAGCAGGATGGCAGCGCTGCTGCTGCTGCTGCTGCTGCTGCTGCCGCTGCTGATGCACATGTGAGCGAGGTGATGACCTTTTTCCACACCCTCAGATGTTGACTTTAAACTTTCTGTCTATTCTACTGACTTCTTTAAAATGCTTCTACTTACCTAGTTGTTGCTCATGTTGCAGGTTTTAAATATTCTTTTATGTTCATGTCATTTTTACATAAAACCACTTCACCTTCTCACCTTCATTTTAATATGTTACACTCACTTCCAAAGTCACGGATTGTGAAATTCTTGTTTTTCACATCTTCTTTTGGTGGTTTGAAGGCAAACTGCTGTCCTGCAGATGGTAGATCCTGGTCCTTTGCACTAAAAGTCTGTATCACCTGTTGAAAGACAAAAAAAGAACCTTCAGGTTCTTGAGGTAAAACACATGCAACTCTCAGCATGCATGTATTTTCTCTCAGCTAAGGGAGATTGCCTTAGTGTCAAATGTTTAGTTTTAATAGAAATGAAAGCCCTGTAGATCAAACTGTTTGCCCAGAAAAAGTGAAATTATTCCCCGTTGACCACGTGTGTGTCAACGAGTCCAGAAGTGACTGGTCAAGCTGTAACAAGGCTGTGAACTGTCTCTCAGTAGTCCTGGATACAGCTGCTGAGCACAAGATTGATGGCTTGTTGAAATTTCCTCAACACCCCAGCATGCAGCGTGATGGATCATGTTCGTTGGAAACCGCTGGAGCTTGTTCAGCAGCCATGAAGAGAAATCTCTTGTTTTACAGTACGACACATTACACCGTCTCCACAACAACCTGCCTGATTTACAGTAAATCTCAAATGTGAACAGCACCTTTTAGCGTGGATTAGCAGAGCGATCAGGACTTGTCCTAACTAGAGCGTTGTTACCGTTGTCCTGCTGCGCTGGTCTGCAGCCAGTGAGTGAACAGGTCTAATCCCAGTCACAGGTGTGCCACTAATCAGACTTTATTTTGCCCTTGAAGTATTTGAATAAAACTTCCTCTGTGGGACTAATCCTGACACGTGCCGCCATGTTCCCTGCACCAGCTGTGCCCTATTGATTTTTCAGCCACACAGCTATGGCAGTAGAGAATAAATCCAAAGCTGCAACGAACACATGATGTTTACTTGTAGTTAATCTTTTCTTTTGATGAATCGCTCATGACAGGAATGAGACCCGGGTCCTCACAGTGATGGATGGTTACAGTACATTTTAAAGACAGAATGGGACTTGAAATACAGTAGTACCCTTTTTGTCACAATTATATTTTTAACAAAGGTTTAAATATTCATATTAATCAATATGAAATAAGAGCAAACAGGATAACAGCCTTCAAAACGATTCAGTTTTGCTTCATTTTCTATTTCCTGTTATTCTTCAGACCTTAAAGGTTTCAATTAAAGTGGACCTTTGCTGCTCTAAGTGCCCATTACTGAGAGCTATTACGTCCTTAAATGTCTTTAAGATGCTATCAGCCTTATTCACCACGAGGATGGAAACTCTGGCCACTAAATGTAAAGGTGATTATCCCAGATGGGTCATTTTTACTGTATATTTTTTTTTCAAAGAGGTTTTATAAGAAGCACATACACACACACACACACACACACACACACACAAACACACACAACTTGTTTTAGACGCTCACTAGTTTGTATCATGATGTAAAACATGACATTTGAATAATTTTAAGCACCCAGAATTTCAGGTTTACTCATCCTCTTTGGAAACTCATTTGGAACTTCCCCCCACTGTCTCAGCTTTTTAAATTGCAGTTCTGCATCTGCCTAAAGGGCCTCCTGATTTTTAAAATGAGCCATTTTCAGTGAACTCAGTGGAAGAAGACTCGTGTCAGACTCTATTAAAGTAAACTTGAGTGAAATAAAGTGCCATCTGTTGTTTGTCTCAGGGCCTTGTTTCAGTCATGGCAGGAAAAATGGTAAATACCACAGGAAACATGCTAGAAAGACAGTGGTGCCTTTAAATGTGCAGCAGAGTCCTTGTTTTGATTGCAGAGGGCCTGAGGACCAGCCAAACATCCTCACTGTGATGAGACCTCTGCAGTGATTTGATCGACTGCCACAGAGGTCGGTCTGTCCAAAGGCAACTGCATATAGATGCTAGTTAATGGGCTAATTTACAGGCACAGGTGGTTTATGACACGCACAGGGAAAGTTGCCGCTGCAGCTCTGATACATCACCTCAGATGGTCTCAGTGGCTGATATGAATAGTGATGCTGAGTTCTATGATTGCTGCATCTGCTGAATCTGACACAATCAAGATTAGTGCTCTGCATCAGCTTCACATTAAACCCTGAATTTAGAAATTCTCACACACACGCACACACGTAGACACACACACGGACACACTGTGCTCTGAGAAGATACAGAATTGTAGAAAAGTGTTTAATATGAGCTACAGTTCAGGGTCACAGTTAGAATTTCAATTTAAAATCTGTCATCTCATTTAAAAGCCTTATTTAAAAAGAACAAACGTACCTGCCCCACATCGGCATTCTCACACACACAAAGGTATGATAAGGACTGGCAAGTTCGGGGGGAACTCGTTGATGTCCAACACGTGGATGGTGACGGCCACCCGGCTGGTCAGGACTGGACTGTCTGGGAGAGAAAGAACAGCAGAGAAAATGTGAGAACACACCGGGTGCTGCTCTTCTCATCACTGTCACCATGTGGATATCTGAGGTACTGCTGCTTGAAGATGAATCAAGGCAGATTAACGACACCTTTGTGTCAGAATGTCCCTGAGCAGAAGCCAGACATCCCAGTTGTTCACCCACTGTAGATCTCTGGTTAAACACCATTCCATTCATGCATGTCACTGGTTTTACAATGCTTCAACTGGTCATAAAAAAGAGGAATCAAGTACTTATAATGAAAACATATTTCTCCCATTATGATGTACGGCTCTATAGAGCCATATTTCTTTTACATGTTTCCTGTTTCTTATTCTTCTGTTATGATTGTAGCTATGGGATAGATATGGGAAGCCGATAATAATTATGACGTGAAAGCCCAGAGAGAGAGAGAGAGAGAGAGAGAGAGAGAGAGAGAGAGAGAGAGAGAGAGAGAGAGATAACCAAGGTGAGGTGTTATATGTTTACAGGAACACGGTGGGGAAATGTCTTTTATGTGTGGAAAAATCCAAGCAAAGCAAACTTTATGGATTTGATGTTTGAATAGGCTCTGCCTAAAGTGAAAGCGTGTGTGTGGGGTGTATGTGTGTGTGTGTGTGCCAGTGCAGTGGCTTGTGTTGCAAAGGTTGAAGAGAATGCAGGTGAGGGGCACTGAGGTAAGGGGGCGCGGTGGGGCCCCACACGAACCCCCGTAGTAGACTGGATGCGATGCGGCTCCGACACAACCACGCAGCTGAATAGATTCCATTCAAGTCAATGCGTAAAAGTACACTGCGGCGCCCGCTCCGAAAAAAATCATCTCTTCTATTTTGCCGGAGCACGCCGCATTCATCTAGCAGAACGCACCGCGTGAGGGAAGTCGCGATGCATTGTGCTAGATTGTTGCAGCGTGCTCCGGCATCCGACCAAAATAGATGTGATGCATATTTTTTCGGAGGGCGAGCGGAGCACGCAGCCCAATCGGAGCCGCAGCCGGTGTACATTAACGCATTAATTTGCATGGAAACGAATCAGCTGCGCGGTCGTGTAGGCGCAGCTCCGCGCTGGTACCTAGCAACACATCTAATAATTGGAAGTAGCAGAGCAGAGGATTTTAAAATGAAACGAAAATTAGGTTCAAGGGCTGGGATTAGGTTCAAGCCTTCTTTAAATCATCTATACATCCTCAAAAAGCCCATCTCAGCAGATACAGTGTACCTTTGCATCCACTAGATGGAGCAACGGTACAGGAAAAACAGAAATGTTCTCACTACGTATCAACTGCTGTTGTTTTTATTGAAGAAGAATCTATTGCAACAAATTGCTTGCTTGGTCAGCCAGAAAGTTCCATATTCTTTACTGTTATCTAACTGGATATTATTTTCTATATATAATTATGCTCATTGCAATAAAAAAAGCACCAATCATTGTAAGCAATTTACAAGAAAACAATAAAATGAGCTACAAAAGAGAGGCAGAAACATTCCTCGTAGAGTTTAATCTACTAAAAAGTGCAAATGCTGATGGAAAAATCAACACACTCATTAAATAGAAACGAATGTGACTGTGGGGCTGAGTTGAATTATTAGAAGAAACTGTATCCTTCCCCCAAGGTTATTATTGCATTTAATGGATTTCCTCCCTTTTTCCTGCAAAGAACTGAAACTGCCAAAAGAAAAGTGGTAATCTAGCTGCAGCTTAGCACGCCTTCTGCTCTGTACCCTGTCTCAGGGGAGCCGCTCTCATTCTGCTGCATGACTGCAGTGTCTTCCAATGACTGGACAAACCTCTGAGATTCTGTGAGGCGCGAGAGCGCAAGAGCAAAACTATATGGTCACTCTTCTGAATGTTTAACGCCCTTTTTATACTCTCATCGACCTCCCACTCTTTCCCCCATCTATCTTTCAGCCCACACTACATCATCCTCCAGTTCTCTGACACTTCTGTGACCTTGAGGGGAAGTGAGTAATATCAGTTTCCACGGCAACAATGACTTAAGTTTTAACAGCCCATATTTTACAGTGTGTCCTAATAAATATACAGTGTCGGTAATTTTGATTGAGCACCAGCCTGCCTCTGGGATAAAGACTTTGACAGTTCTTAGCAGATATGATGACTTGATGATGGATTTGCTTATTTATCCGGAAATTTGCTCCACTTTGTTCATGAAAACGTAATTAGCCTGATGACATGTCAGATCCCACATTCATTTCCCTCTTTCTGAAGCACACAACTCTATGCATCGGCTTGCCGTAAAAATCTTGATGTTATGCTGCCGTGTAAGTAAATGTTGCTTCAGACATGATCCATGCCAAACTCATCAGATGTGCTAAAAAAAACAGTTAAAAATGAAAATGGAGTTGAAGCCACTGAGCATGGGGAGATAGCTTCCTAAAGATACACCCCTTCCGGAGAGCCATCGTTGTTTATCGTCACCTATAAACCCTTTCCTGTAGAATTGGATTACTGACTTGAGTACATTGTCATAGACCAAGAGGTCTATGACAATGGATCTGTGAGGTTGTGCTCTCTTCTGCTTCCTTCTGAGCTGGGTATTCTTCCATCTGCATTACAAAACAATACCAAAAAAAAAAAGCATTCTACTGATTTACAGGACATTTGTTCAAAAATATATTAATGCTAAAATATCACATATTTAAAGGAATTGTAAATGAATGCAGATACCAAAAAATAAAAGGGTCAGAAAATATTTAGTATGATTACAGCAGTAAAATCATGTTTACTAAAAATGTAAAAATTAGTAAAATTTAGTAAAAATTGTTTACTAAACATGACAAACCAACTAAACCAACGTGACTGGCTTCAGCACTGTCGTCTGTAGGCAACACCTCCTCAGCCTGCACGACAGTGCAGAGGCTCTGCCAACATCTCCTGGGAAGAAGAGCAATTAATGGCAGAGTGTGAAGTATTTAGGTCTTTCTATTCATACCTGTTACTATCCGAGATGGTCAGATGTTATTGATTACATTCATCTTGTCTTCTTTTGGAAAGTTATGTGTCAGATGTCTCGGGTGAGATCGGATGTAACACGTTAAAAAAAAGTCGTCCGATAGGCCATTGATTTGCAATTTAAAAAGAAAAAGGGGGAACAGGAGCGGTGTGCAAAAAAAGAAGAGATCAAAGTCGCAGAGAAACATACTGGAAGGCACAAGACAAGTTCCCGTTTTAAAATTCACAATATCAATACAAAAACAAAAGAGAACAAAACACAATGATCTGGCTTTTTCCCGGCCACCAGCAAACAAAACAAGTGCCTCAATAACAAAGACTACGTGAAGCTCATTAAATAAAGAGACGTCTCAAACGCCACACAAAAACACCACCTACATGTCCAAGATGGCACCGCATAAGGCCGCCTTGGCGTTTTGGTGTGCACTGTTTTTGTGTGTGGCGTGTCAGCATGCTCTTACACCCGTGAAGAGCTCCTAAACATCAGAACAACAACCTTGTCAGATATTCTGCCAGTTTTTTTAGTGCCAGCAGCTGAACTGGTTAACTTTTTGGCAAAAAGAGTGAGACTCCGAAGACGGGGAAAGCGAGAGGGGGCCCTTGTGCGCTTACGGAGACTTGATGCACATACGCCCTTATCTGGCATTTTCCTCTCCAACGTTCGCTCACTCAGCAACAAAATGGACAAACTGGGGCTGCTGATGAGAAGAAACAGGGACTTCTCTTCCTCTTGTGTCTTATGCTTCACGGAGACTTGGCTTGAACGGAGACTTGAACAATCAGACCCCGGACTGCACGCTTCACCTGGAGGACTTTCAACTCCTCCGCGCGGACAGACAAAGGGACCTCTCCGGTGGAAAGACGAAAGGCGGAGGCGTCTGTTTCTTTATCAACAACACCTGGTGTACGGATGTAACTGTGATCTCACAACACTACTCTCCCGACCTGGAATATTTCTTTATTAACTGCAAACCATTCTACTCTCCACGTGAGTTTGCCTCATTCATTCTGGCCGCTGTTTACATCCCGCCCAGCGCGGACGTGCACAGAGCTCAGCGTGCACTCACGGACCAGATTCTGAGTGTGGAGCAAACTTTCCCGGACTCCTTACTTATTATCTTTGGGGATTTTAACAAAGGAAACCTGAACCAGGAACTACCGAAATACAGACAGTCTATTAAATGCCCGACAAGAGAGCAGAATCCACTGGATCACTGCTACGCTACTATTAGCCCGCGCTGCACTCGGCTTCCCAGATCACGTCATGGTGCACCTCATCCCAGCGTACAAACAGAGGCTGAAGCTCTCCAAACCTGCAGTGAGCACATCTAAGAAGTGGAGCAGCGAGGCTGTGGAGGAGCTACGCACGTGTTTGGAGACAACAGACTGGGACATTGTTCAGGGCTGCCACAGAAAGTTTGGATGAGTACACAGACACTGTGACGTCATACATTCAATTCTGTGAGGACAGCATTATTCCATCACGCACCAAGGTGACCTTCAATAATGACAAACCCTGGTTCACACCCAAACTGAGACAGTTAAGACAACAGAAGGAGGCAGCATACAGGGCAGGAGACAGAGACAGCTACAGAGCAGCTAAGTACAGGTTTAGCAGAGAGGTTACCGCTGCTAGATCAAAGTACAAGGCACGTCTGGAGCAACAGTTCTCTGCTAAGATGTCTGTGTAGATTCTCACTCATCCAGGTCATAGTTATCCAAAATAGATCTCTCTGTGTCAACTGGACTGAAAGGTTTCTTTGAAAACGTTTCGCCCTCTCTCCAGAACTTAGAACTGAAGAAGCTCTCTGGAGAGAGGGCGAAATGTTTTCAAAGAAACCTTTCAGTCCAGTTGACACAGAGAGATCTATTTTGGATAGTTCTCTGCTAACGACTCTGCATCTGTATGGCAGGGCCTAAAACAGCTCACAAACTATAAACCAAAAGCTCCACATTCTGCGGATGACCTCAAACTGGGTGAAATTCTGAACACTTTTTATGCCAGGTTTGACGCCTCACACCCCATCCCCGCCACCACTTCAGCCCTTTCTGTCTCACACCCCTCCTCCACCCCCGCCACAGTGGACTCCACCATGCCCACCCTGGAACCCCCCTCCTTCCCCACTGCACTGCTGCAGCTTTTCAGGAGGCAACATCCCCAGAAAGCCCCGGCCTGGACGGTGTCTCACCTGCCACACTGCAACACTATGCAGAACAACTGGCTCCTGTCTTCACAGACATCTTCAACACCTCACTGGAGTCATGCCACGTCCCAACCTGCTTCAAACTGTCCACCATCGTCCCTGTCCCCAAGAAGTCCCAGACCACTGGACTTGGTGACTTCAGGCCTGTGGCGCTGACGTCTGTGGTCATGAAGTCCCTTGAGCGTCTGGTGCTGTCCTACCTCAAGTCCATCACCTCTCCCCTCCTGGACCCTCTGCAGTTTGCCTACAGAGCCAACAGGTCTTCAGACGATACCATCAACCTGGCCCTTCACTTCATCCTGCAGCACCTGGACTCCCCGGGAACCTACGCAAGGTTCCTGTTTGTGGACTTTGGCTCTGCATTCAACACCATCCTCCCATCCTCCCTGCAGGTGGATCACTGACTTCCTGACAGACCGGAGGAAGTGTGTGCAGCTGGGGAAGAATGTCTCGAGCACTCAGACTATCAGCACAGGATCTCCAAAGGGCTGTGTACTTTCTCCCCTGCTCTTCTCCCTCTACACCAATTGCTGCACCTCCTGTACATTGTACACTGGGGAAACCAAACAGCCCCTCCATAAACGAATGGCCCACCACAGACGTGCCACTTCTTCAGGACAGGACTCAGCAGTACACCTACACCTAAAAGAAAGCAGACACTCCTTTGAGGACAGTCAAGTTCGTGTGCTGGCCAGACAAGATTGCTGGTTTGAGAGGGGTGTCAAGGAAGCCATCCACGTCAAGTTGGAAAAACCATCTTTAAACAGAGGTGGTGGACTAAGGCACTTTCTGTCACCCACGTACAATGCAGTCCTCCACTCTTTTCGTCAACGATCCAAACGTTCACACTGTTTGACGAGACCTTGTGACTCATTACCGTGTGACCCAACAGACAAAGGGGAAGCACCCCAACCGAAACTAGGTGAACGACCCTGCCAACGACCCTGCCAACGACTCTCAGGTGACCATCCGGGTGACCATCAGGTGACCATCGCCATTAACTTGCCGATGGTCCACAGGGCTATATTTTCAAGTTCTGCCCCCAGCAAGCTTAGAACTGAAGAAGCTCTCTGGAGAGAGGGAGAAACGTTTTCAAGGAACCCTTTCAGTCCAGTTGACACAAAGAGATCTAATTTTGGAAAACATTCTAACATTTCTACACAAATAGTATTTGATATGTCATGCATATTCATTTACAGAAGTATAATCAAATTAACTTTATAAATTAACCCTAACCCTCGAAGTTTGTCTGCTCTATATCAAAGTTTCCTTTTTTATTAACACATTCTTCATTTTGCTGCTCCAAAGAATCAATTGTATTTTGTACATGATGAATATTTTTATTTCTTAAATCACTTAAATCCTGAAGCGATTCCATGTTTCGGCAGCAACACACGGCAACAACACACACCGCATGTGTGCCGTGTGGTGTGATTTATGCAGTTTGGGGATCACTGATGCATTATGGGAGTTGTCGTTAAAAAAAACTTCTCACAGGCGTGTTTAACATTTGGAATTTTTCCTTTCTCTAATTTTCTGATTTTTTTCAAAGAGAAAAATAATCCAATGCGACTAAACTGTAAGACTACTGTTTTTAAATATGTTGTTTGGAGTGGTAGGTGGAGAAGGTGACAACTTTGCCGTAAAATTATTTAAAAAAAAAAATGTACTCAAGTAAACTTTATGCAAGTTTAAATCATCCTTATTTCACAGCTGTAATATTGCCACAATTCATAGAGCATTAAAATATTTACAGTTTCACTGCAGCTACAAAATTGGATGAACATCAACACCGCCGATGTCAACGTTATCTGGAAACACAACAGTGAAGCCATAATAATGGACCCAGACTTCATGGTACGTGTTGTTGGCTTCTATGGGCCAGATGAGCAGAACATTACTAAACATTAAAGTAACTTATCCCCCTCAATTCACATCAGCCTGTTCACCGTCCTGCATGCACACTACCTCACAAACCTTTCAGACGTGTCTGCATGTTTAAGTCCATGACATGAGTGTATGGTAGTAGCCAGAGGGGGTCTTAAATAACATGGTAATTACAGTATTATTCAACGCATGAATGAGCTTCAGGTGTGGCTGATTGATGGGTGTGTTGTGGACAGAGAGGTGAGGTAATGGAAAGAAATGATGGTGTCGATACTGGAGTAGATGGCCGAAAGGCAGGTTTATTGTCCAGCTAAGACATACAGCTACCCTCTGAAAACACACCCAAACGGAAAGAAAATGATGTGAAGAAATCACAAATAAAACAAAGACAATCAGACTCTTGAGGAAAATCTTCTTTTTTTTGGCCAAGTGTGGTTTATTTAAGAAAATCGTGTTTGTTACATGAACCAACTGCGTTATTTAGCCCTAATGTTTTTACAACTCTAGTACAAGTCTATTCACAGGACCCACCGAACAGAAACTTACATCATCATGTGGGCCTTGATTAATTACAAAATTCATTGAGTATCTCGAAAAAAATAAAAAATACATAGATGACTGAGTGATAAATAGCTAAATAGACAAAATTCCCAACAAATTCCATCCGCCAATAAATAAATAGAATAAATAACATTCAAAACATCTTTGGCCAAACTGGGGCCGCTTGTCTCCAGTGTTAATACTGGTCTGCAGAACTCTGACCGAGTTAGCGCCACCTGTGGGCTGAACAGCAGATATGTGGCATGAAACAGCAATTAAAAGTAATTATATTGAGGCACTTTTAAGGATGTTATGGGAAATGGCAACATTTCCGTCCATGTGTCTTTCTGAAAGGAAACAGTCAACAACATTCAATTAGATGACAATCGAACAGCTATTTACTCATAATCGTTAGACCAAATGCTCCCATGTTTCACTTTTAAGATTTTGGAAAGATGAAAAGAATCACATTAAATCTAAAATGTGCATAAACACAAATGTGGACAACGTTGAAAAAAAAATGTACAAAGAGTGTTACATATTTGCTTTTTGAGTCTGTGAAAAATATCAATGCGTGTTGTTGGAGGAGTTTGAGTCTGATTGAGTTTCGGACTCTGCAAAAATCCCTGCCAGGGTCTTAAAGCGGGGCCCCCACTCACTGAGGTAATGATAGTTCTCCTCTAGGTCTGTTGCAGGAGAGTCGATGGAGCTTAGCGAGTCGGCCACAGAGCCATTGCCCTCGTAAGCGTATGTGGCCAAGGAGTCATAGGGTGGGGCCGAGTTGTCCGTGTCATGCTCTTTCAGGCGCTGGATGATGAAATCCCGGATGTCAGCGCTGTCCTGAGAAACAGGAGGCCGCGGACCTCTCCTTATTTCAGGTTTGACGTCCCTGCGGTACAGCTTCTCTTCGACAACCTTGGGATTGCGGAGCGTCCCCATGTCAAAGGCATGTGTGTCTTCCTCTCCGCCTCCTTCATCATCGTAGTGAATCACATTATCTCGGATATCTTCTTTAGACGACATGAGGGTTTCTTTCTTCTTCTGCCGCCTCAGGCCCACGTAGAGGACCACGATTACTGTGGAGGGAGTCGGACAGCTCACAATTAGATCACTATTAATGTAAATCACAAACTCATTTCCAGTTAGCCTTCCAACTAAGAAAAGTTTTGTTTTTTTTTCCTGTTTTTGTTTTTTTTTTTATTTTTTTTTTTTTAGTCATTAGGATTTAATAAAACACAATTCAGTGAAAAACTCCATGGAAGTATTTGGTGCCACTTCCAGACAAATATCTGATGGGGCATAGAAATTTGCCATGGATAATTAAGCCCCTTTAAGCAATAATTGGAAAAGCCTTTGCAGAGATTTAGATAAGGGTAGAGTCCAGCATATTAAACTATAGTCTTTTACACTTTGCCTGGTTCTAATATTCTCAGTAAATAACATTTTCATGCTTAGACTTTATTTATTTTTCCATAACAACTTATAAGATAAGAACTTATCTGAAAAGTGTATTTTTCAAGTGTAAATTGTGTCGTGGGTAGTCATAATATCAAGTCCTCCTAAAATGACTTTAGGCTTTGCTTTAGTGTTCTGTCAGGGTTGTAAACTGTAGCTGGTAAATGGATAGTTTAATTGTTCTTTACATATTTTAAAGCTGCCTCAGTGATATATAGTTGTCGTGGGCCGCATGCCCTGAACACAAAGGTAACTGCAACAACAGCTGGATTCAAATGTACCGCTTGGAATAAAGTTGAAGCTGTGGTTTTGCTCTAGTACCAAACACATCACGGAGAGCTTCCTCACCTCTCCATCACTCGCGTATCACAGTGTGATTTTCAACACATTACCATAAATTCTCTTCTCTCCCTTTCTCCTTTCAGAGCAATCTGTCTCTCCTTGCATCCCTTCTCTCTGTCTCCAATGTGAAAAATGCAACAAGATATTATTTTTCTCGGTATTGAACCAGGGGGCTGAATGATGGTCAGGATGGAACTGAAATCATTCACGTGAAAGAATCATATAAATATATTCAGACAGGATGGAGTGAAAGTCTTAAGTAGGTCTCTTCCTCCAATCTTTCCTCCCTCCGCTCCCTGATTTGATCAGCTCATGTAGAGAGCGTTAGCCCCCCCCCCTAGTGGCCAGTGTGAGGACTTTTCTCAGATTTTACACCGTTCATACTGGGTGTAGCCAATCACTCTCACACAAAGTCTCTGCAGTGCTCTGTTTAATTTACCTAATCATCTCTCCTCACAGGGTCAGCCTGCCAAATCCTGCTCGAGAATTAAAATGACTCGATGGAAATGCTCTCGGTGTGTGTTCCCACTCTCTCAGGGGCACTGCGACAGCCTGGCATCAGCCTTTTGGGGGCTGGTCGAGCTTTGAAGACACTTTCTTCCAACTCGACCAGCAGATTAGGTGAGCGAACAGCTCTACAGCACGCTGTCAAACTCCACCGTATTCTTTTTCATATCGGCTTACATGTTAAACAATTCAACTGAAATTGACGGTACACATCAGCTTTTTTACTGTTTTGTATTCACAATCCTCCATAAATTTACATTTTATTCACTCATATCTCCTTAGATGAGTTTGAGATTAACGGCAGAGAATTAAAGAGGACTACTACATCCTTGACCTTGTATAGAATCATAAAGTTGTAGTCACAGTGTAGCAAAATTGGATTGAGTTTATAGAGCTAAATGTCCATGCCCTGAAAGCAAAACGTCTCATTAAAGGGCCCCATTCAGTCATCAAACGACAGGAAATACATCTGACAGCAACAATGGTGGACAAAGTGAGGCTGAACTGGTGAGGACTGAATCATTTCCTGTTGTTAAGGAAGCAGTCACATTCTCAATTGAAACCCACAGCACAGCCAATTAAAGTCAGAGGAGATTAATGATGACTGTTATCATTATAGCCAGTGGGAGATACACCAGAGATAAATTGGGAGAATAAAGAAAAAGAAATCAAAGAAGAATTACAAAAATGTGAAAAACAAATCATACACTTACCAAACAACGATAAATTTAATTAAAAGATTTATACTATCAAAACTACTATTTTTGGCCACTATCTTTCCTCCCAAAAACTAGACCCTGATAAAAATGAATAAAATGACAATTAATTTTATCTGGGGAACAACTCAAAGTAGGACGAAAAGGGAGCTGTTATATAAAAGTCAACAGGATGGAGGTCTGGGACCTGTGGACCTGGGATTAAAATTAAAGATCACATTCTGTAAAAACATCTGTAATGGGTTAAACAAAAATGCCATCTGGATCCGAGAAATCCCGAGTTGGACCAAAAAGAGAGTGCGGGCAAAACAATCAATCCCATATTTTAAATTACTGTATAGTGATTTCATAAATTCTGTTGAAAATGTAAACATAAACTGGAGTGAAATGTCGAACAAAGATACAACATAATAAGTATGTGCATGTATGGTGGCACCTTCCTGCCCAAACATCTGGATACCTCTGAACAGCAACAATGTATTAAAAATATTCTTAATAAAAATATCCCAGAGGGTAAAAGAGACACAGTGTGGCTGGTCTCAGTAGGTCGACTAGCAGTTCGGGCAGTTGTCAAGTAGGGCTGCTATGTAACAACAAAGATGTGCCCAATTGACAACTGCCAGGAGGAAGAAACGTTAGATCATCTTTTACTGGAGTGTCAGAGGTCTAGAGAGGTGTGGGGAAGGATGACACAAATAGGGTTGAACATAAACATCAACTACAAATCTGTGAAATATGGCATTTTCAAAGAAAAACTGTCAGCCAGCTGATGATTTGCACTGTCGAAAAACTCTGAAAACAAGGTGTGTGGTGGTGATGAAACAGGAATCCATCCCTAGTGAAATTGTTTTTAGACAAGTGAGGAAGAAGAGGACGATGGATATGGAAATATGAGCAAAAAAACCCACACCTTGGCATCTCTTGAGTCTGTGAAATTTTAATGTGTATGTTTGTTGATGTTAGTATAATATATGTTATTTAACTCTTTTGTGTTTTGGATGTGTATTTTTATCTGTAAAATCTAATAAAGTTCATTTAAAAAGTGGATATACACCAGCACCTGCTGGAGCTCTGGTGCATCTCTAATCAGCGCTGTGGCACCAACATCTGAAAAAATCCAAATTTTTTCATTCAATTTTGGCACCATTAATATTATACTAACTGGGAACCCATTGCGAAGCAGGGAGACATTAGCTCTCACCTAACAGGATGACGATGCAGAGAAGGATGGCAATCAGAGCCCCCGTGCTCAGACCCACGGGGAGGAATATGGCCTCTGCGCTGCAGCTTAGCAGGGAGCCATCTGACTCACAGCCGCATACTCGGATGGTCAAGGTGCCTGTGCTGCTTTTGGGTGGGTAGCCATTATCTTCAATAACCACAGGAAGTAAATAGATTTCCTGTAGACGGCGTCTGAAGCCGCTCCGCTTTGTCACGATTCCGGCCGTGTTGTCTGGAATTTAAAAAAAGCACAATCACAACAAATCTTGGAAACAGTCACTGGTTTGTTGAGTATAAAGTTCAAAATTAAAAGCCTCTTTTAATGTGCAAAGGTCTGTGCATTTCTTTGATCTGTAAAGGTGAGATGGTTTTCTAGCCTCTGGAAGTCTCTCATCCACTAAACTCTTACATCGATCAGACAATCCTCTGAACTACCTTCCAAATCTGTAAATCCACGTTTGAGGAGATGTAAGCAAACTTTCTACTGCTGGATAACACTTTAGGTGTGATGAGAAAGTGTAATTGATCAGAGTCCTCATATCAAAGCATGCTTGCACTGTTGGAACTTAACCACGCTCTGTCCATCAGCAGAAAACCACTGCAGAGCCTTTGCTCTCTAACTGCTGTGACGACTGGGATGTGCTGTTATTTTGTTATCGCTCTGTGCAGGCAGCATCGCACAAGAGAAACAGATTAGCAGACAGAGATAAGGGATGAAAACAAACCCCATGCACAGGAATTCTAGAAGGCAGCTGAAGGTGTTGAGGTGGGGAGCAGAATGGAGGTCGACAGTGTAACGGCCGGAGAGGGAACGTGTCATGTTGGACTTGCGTGGTTCTGTCTGCTACAGCCAGACTATCTGACCCCTGTCAAACCCACTTTGTTCCACTGTCCAAGCCTGGCTACTTCCTTTTGACAGGGGGTCAGGCGTTTTAGCACACCTTGCATGTTGTGCAAACTGTGATTGTGTTTATCCTTCGTCTCCCTGCTGTCTGAGGCGCCGGCGGCCTCTGTTTTTTCTGTGCCGTCTGATCTGCTCCTGCATCTGGGGAGCGTGCTGCAGTGGCCCCTGGCAGCCAGGAAACTGCACAGCACTGTGCTCACAAAGCAGTGGTGGGTGAGCGGTTCAAACCTGGGCTTGTCAGGAGCCGTGAATGCATTCGCCTCCCTGACTTCATCCCACCATGTCCCACTTTTCATTCCTCCACTCTCAGGTTGGACTTCAAAGACTCGGGCAGCAGAGTCCTGTGTGCCCTTATCAAAGACGGTGGGCTGTCTGTGGTTAGCTGGAGGTTCTTTTTTACCTCTCAATCACACTCTTATTAACCATTTGCAGTTCATTTGATCTCAGGATGACTGTGGTCCAACCTTTTACTCTGTTAACACTCAGCAGCAGAATGTGAGGGTCCTCCTACAGAACAAACAGAGACTGAAACTGACAACAGCAGGATGGCAGCGCTGCTGCTGCTGCTGCGGCTGCCGCTGCTGCCGCTGCTGATGCGCATGTGAGCGAGGTGATGGCCTTTTTCCACACCCTCAGATGTTGACTTTAAACTTTCTGTCTATTCTATTGACTTCTTTAAAATGCTTCTACTTACCTAGTTGTTGCTCATGTTGCAGGTTTTAAATATCCTTTTATGTTCATGTCATTTTTGCATAAAACCACTTCAGCGCTGAGTGATGATGACATTTGTTTGATGAAGCAGATGTTATCTCCGGGGCTGAGGTAGCCGAGGTTGTTGAGAAACTCCTCGGTGGCAGGGCCCCGGGGGTGGATGAGATTCGTCCGGAGTTCCTCAGGGCTCTGGACGTTGTAGGGCTGCCGTGGCTGACACGACTCTGCAACGTCACGTGGACATCAGGGGCAGTACCACTGGATTGGCAGACCGGGGTGGTGGTCCCTCTTTTTAAGAAGGGGGACCGGAGGGTGTGTTCCAACTATAGGGGGATCACACTCCTGAGCCTCCCTGGCAAGGTCTATTCGGGGGTACTGGAGAGGAGGGTCCGTCGGATAGTTGAACCTCAGATTCAGGAGGAGCAGTGTGGTTTTCGTCCTGGACGTGGAACTGTGGACCAGCTCTATACCCTCAGCAGGGTCCTCGAGGGTGCGTGGGAGTTTGCCCAACCAGTCCACATGTGTTTTGTGGATCTGGAGAAGGCATTTGACCGTGTGCCTCGGGGAGTCCTGTGGGGGGTTCTCCGGGAGTATGGGGTGTCGGGCCCCCTGATACGGGCCGTCCGCTCCCTGTACGACCGGTGTCAGAGCTTGGTCCGCATTGCCGGTAGTAAGTCGAACTGGTTTCTGATGAAGGTTGGACTCCGCCAGGGCTGCCGTTTGTCACCGATTCTGTTCATAACTTTTATGGACAGAATTTCTAGGCGCAGCCGTGGCGTTGAGGGGGTCCGGTTTGCCTCAGGATCGGGTCTCTGCTCTTTGCAGATGATGTGGTCTTGTTGGCTTCATCAGTCCGTGACCTCCAGCTCTCGCTGGACCGGTTCGCAACTGAGTGTGAAGCGGCCGGGATGAGAATCAGCGCCTCCAAATCTGAGGCCATGGTTCTCAGCCGGAAAAAGGTGGAGTGCCTTCTCCTGGTCGGGGAGGGGATCCTGCCCCAAGTGGAGGAGTTCAAGTACCTCGGGGTCTTCACGAGTGAGGGAAGAATGGAGCGGGAGATCAACAGGCGGATCGGTGCGGCGTCTGCAATAATGCGGACTCTGCACTGGTCCATTGTGGTGAAGAGAGAGCTGAGCCAAAAGGCAAAGCTCTCGATTTACCAGTCGGTCTTCGCTCCTACCCTCACATATGGTCATGAGCTTTGGGTAGTGACCGAAAGAACGAGATCGCGGGTACAAGCGGCCAAAATGAGTTTCCCTCGAAGGGTGGCTGGGCTCTCCCTTAGAGACAGGGTAAGGAGCTCTGCCATCTGGGAGGGGCTCGGAGTGGAGCCGCTACTCCTCGGCACTGAGAAGACCTAGATGAGGTGGCTCAGGCACCTAGTAAGGATGCCTCCCGGACACCTCCCTGGTGAGGTGTTCAGGGCACGCCCCTCCGATAGGAGGCCCCCGGGAAGACCCAGGACACGCTGGAGGGACTATGTCTCTCGGCTGGCCTGGGAACGCCTCGGGATCCCCCCGGAAGAGCTAGACGAAGTGGCTGGGGAGAGGGAAGTCTGGACTTCCCTGCTTAGGCTGCTGTCCCCGCGACCCCACCCCGGATAAAAAAGAAAATGGATGGATGGATGAAGCAGATGTGAATGAACAAACTAATGCGTGACTGTAATTATGTCTTCTGCTGTGTGCATGTGGGTCTCACGTTCATTTTAATATATTACACTCACTTCCAAAGTCACGGATTGTGAAATTCTTGTTTTTCACATCTTCTTTTGGTGGTTTGAAGGCAAACTGCTGTCCTGCAGATGGTAGATCCTGGTCCTTTGCACTAAAAGTCTGTATCACCTGTTGAAAGACAAAAAAAGAACCTTCAGGTTCTTGAGGTAAAACACACGCAACTCTCAGCATGCATGTATTTTCTCTCAGCTAAGGGAGATTGCCTTAGTGTCAAATGTTTAGTTTTAATAGAAATGAAAGCCCTGTAGATCAAACTGTTTGCCCAGAAAAAGTGAAATTATTCCCCATTGACCACGTGTGTGTCAACGAATCCAGAAGTGACTGCACGGTCAAGCTGTAACAAGGCTGTGAACTGTCTCTCAGTAGTCCTGGATACAGCTGCTGAGCACAAGATTGATGGCTTGTTGAAATTTCCTCAACACCCCAGCATGCAGCGTGATGGATCATGTTCGTTGGAAACCGCTGGAGCTTGTTCAGCAGCCATGAAGAGAAATCTCTTGTTTTACAGTACGACACATTACACCGTCTCCACAACAACCTGCCTGATTTACAGTAAATCTCAAATGTGAACAGCACCTTTTAGCGTGGATTAGCAGAGCGATCAGGACTTGTCCTAACTAGAGCGTTGTTACCGTTGTCCTGCTGCGCTGGTCTGCAGCCAGTGAGTGAACAGGTCTAATCCCAGTCACAGGTGTGCCACTAATCAGACTTTATTTTGCCCTTGAAGTATTTGAATAAAACTTCCTCTGTGGGACTAATCCTGACACGTGCCGCCATGTTCCCTGCACCAGCTGTGCCCTATTGATTTTTCAGCCACACCGCTATGGCAGTAGAGAATAAATCCAAAGCTGCAACGAACACATGATGTTTACTTGTAGTTAATCTTTTCTTTTGACGAATCGCTCATGACAGGAATGAGACCCGGGTCCTCACAGTGATGGATGGTTACAGTACATTTTAAAGACAGAATGGGACTTGAAATACAGTAATACCCTTTTTGTCACAATTATATTTTTAACAAAGGTTTAAATATTTATATTTACATATTAATCAATATGAAATAAGAGCAAACAGGATAACAGCCTTCAAAACGATTCAGTTTTGCTTCATTTTCTATTTCCTGTTATTCTTCAGACCTTAAAGGTTTCAATTAAAGTGGACCTTTGCTGCTCAAAGTGCCCATTATTGAGAGCTATTATGTCCTTAAATGTCTTTAAGATGCTATCAGCCTTATTCAACACGAGGATGGAAACTCTGGCCACTAAATGTAAAGGTGATTATCCCAGCTGGGTCACTTTTACTGTATATTTTTTTTCAAAGAGTTTTTATAAAACGCATACACACACACACACACACACACACAGTGCACTGAGAGAATACAGAATAAGTGTTTAATATGAGCTACACTTCATGGTCACAGTTAGATAAAATCTGCCATCTTATTTAAAAGCCTTATTTAAAAAGAACAAACGTACCTGCCCCACTTTAGTATTTTCACACACAAAGGTTTCATAAGGACTGGCAAGTTCAGGGGGGAACTCGTTGATGTCCAACACGTGGATGGTGACGGCCACCCGGCTGGTCAGGACTGGACTGTCTGGGAGAGAAAGAACAGCAGAGAAAATGTGAGAACACACCGGGTGCTGCTCTTCTCATCACTGTCACCATGTGGATATCTGAGGTACTGCTGCTTGAAGGTGAATCAAGAGTGATTAACGACACCTTTGTGTCAGAATGTCCCTGAGCAGAAGCCAGACATCCCAGTTGTTCACCCACTGTAGATCTCTGGTTAAACACCATTCCATTCATGCATGTCACTGGTTTTACAATGCTTCAACTGGTCATAAAAAAGAGGAATCAAGTACTTATAATGAAAACATATTTCTCCCATTATGATGTACGGCTCTATAGAGCCATATTTCTTTTACATGTTTCCTGTTTCTTATTCTCCTGTTATGATTGCAGCTATGGGATGTGAAGCCGATAATAATTATGACGTGAAAGCCCTGAGAGAGAGAGAGAGAGAGAGAGAGAGAGAGAGAGAGAGAGAGAGAGAGAGAGAGAGAGAACCAAGATTAGGCGTTATATGTTTGCAGGAACACGGTGGGGAAATGTCTTTTATGTGTGAAAAATCCAAGCAAAGCAAACTTTATGGATTTAATGTTTGAATAGGCTCTGCTTAAAGTGAAATTGTGTGTGTGGGGTGTTGTAGCATGCATGTGTTTGTGTGTGTGAGTGCCGTGCAGCGGGGGGTGTTTGTTACAAAGGTTGAAAAGAATGCAGGTGAGGGGGCTCATGAAGTCTCCTCAAGGGGATTTGGGAGAGGTAGCCACAGCTGAGTTAGCGATCCATCTCTGCCCTTGATAGAAAACACACACACACACACTTCCACACAAATGACACTGAGCATGGAATTTGGTGTTTTGCACTGACTAAAACACTTATACTGACGCTCAGCCCAAATATCACCCTGAATTACATACCTAATTAACTAGCCATTAGAGTTATTCATCTGATTTCCAGCTATTTTAAAATCTAAATTAGTGGGGGCTGGGATTAAGGCTCCTTTAAATCATTCAAAAAGCCCATCTCAGCAGATACAGTGTACCTTTGCATCCACTAGATGGAGCAACGGTACAGGAAAAACAAATTTCCTCACTACGTATCAGCTGCTGTTTTTATTGAAGCAGAATCTATTGCAACAAATTGCTTGCTTGGTCAGCCAGAAAGTTCCATATTCTTTACTGTTATCTAACTGGATATTATTTTCTATATATAATTATGCTCATTGCAATAAAAAGCACCAATCTTTGTAAGCAATTTACAAGAAAACAATAAAATGAGCTACAAAAGAGAGGCACAAACATTCCTCGTAGAGTTTAATCTACTAAAAAGTGCAAATGCTGACGGAATAATCAACACACTCATAAAACAAAAGTGAATGTGACTGTGGGGCTGCGTTGAATTACTATTAGAAGAAACTATCATATCCTTCTCCCAAGGTTATTATTGCATTTAATGGATCTCCTCCCTTTTCCCGGCAAAGAAGTGAAACTGCCAAAAGCAAAGTGTTAATCTAGCTCCAGCTCTTGGTTAGCACGCCTTCTGCTCTGTACCCTGTCTCAGGGGAGCCGCTCTCATTCTGCTGCATGACTGCAGTGTCTTCCAATGACCGGACAAACCTCTGAGGTTCTGTGAGGCACCAACACTCCCACTCAAGTCAAATCACTGCACATGGTAGCTTTGAGTCACAGGAGCGATATACACAATGATCCTGATGTGCTCTTCGGAATCATTGTTTAAGGTATTTAAATTTGTTGTGTGGGTGTAAACATGAAATGAAACAGCAGTGTGTTACTGTAAAAGTAAAATTTCTGTAGCAACAGAAGAGGCTTCAAACTATTTTATTCACAATTAAGGATACAGACCTTGGGGCGGCTGCGTTCGTTCCTACTGCATTATGATTAGCAGTAGCAGTCATGGAAGAGAACCAGAAAAGACAAAGGGCTGGATCACAGGGTGAAACGGTTAAAAGAAGCCTTCAAGAGCAAAACTATACGGTCACTCTTCCGAATGTTTAACGCCCTTTTTATACTCCCATCATCCTCCCACTCTTCCCATCTATCTGCATCCTTTCAGCCCACACTACACCATCCTCCAGTTCTTTGACACTTCTGCACAAAAGCTACGCAAAGAAACAGGCATGCTTGCACTGAAAACCAAATTAACATGTCACTGCTGTGACCTTGAGAAGAAGTGAGTAATATCAGTTTCCACGGCAACAATGACTCAAGTTTTAACAGCCCATATTACACAGTGTGTCCTAATGAATATACAGCGTGGGTAATTTTGATTGAGCACCAGCCTGCCTCTGGAATAATGACTTTGACGGTTCTTAGCAGATATGATGACTTGATGACGATGGATTTGCTTATTTATCTGGAAATTTGCTCCACTTTCTTCATGAAAACGTAATTAGCCTGATGGCATGTCTTAAAGCCACAGATCCCACATTCATTTCACTCTTTCTGAAGCTCACAACTTGATGCATCGGCTTGCAATACAAGTCTTGATGTTATGCTGCGGTGTAAGTAAAAGTTGCTTCAGGCGTGACCCATGCCAAACTCATCAGATGTGCTAAAAAAGACAGTTAAAAATGAAAATGGAGTTGAAGCCACTGAGCAGATACATCCCTTCCGGAGAGCCATCATTGTTTATCGTCACCTATAAACCTTTCCTGTAGAATTGGATTGAGTATTGACTTGAGTAAAAGCATTTTAAATCCTTCACACCGATTATGGTGGAGGAAGGACGATGCCACTTGCGTGAATCACGATCAATCCTGTTTCATACTTACTGAGTTTTGTTGCTACGATGGAGATGTTATGTTGGGCAATGCTCTCTCTGTCGAGAGGTTCGTTTGTGGAAATGGTTCCCTCCACCGGATCAATGTCGAAGTAGTTGTCCAAATCGCTCTTCCAGTCAATGGAATACCTAGAAGAAAATGTTTGTGAACTTGTATCATTTCCGCTATAATAAAGCACGAGGCTTTTCCCTCTGAGCTCATGGATATGAGTTAGGCGTAATATAAGTTGTCATAGTGTTCATTACTCATTTTGAATGGTCATTTGCAGAGAATGTGCTGAGGATGGCGTATGCATTCCAATCTAGAAATGGGGCACGTGTACTCTGGCCGTGCTGAGCTCACACTTTTCTTGGCCGTAAATGGATTCTAGGCACCGTTGGAACGGTATCAATCTCTCACAGCTGATGAACAACAGAGGCATAAAAAAATATTGCTTTGGTGTCTGAAAACAGAGGGTACGTCGTGTTCTTTGAGAAACACATCTCCGGCCTCGCCCAGTCGATCTGAAGGCAAAGTTCTCAGCGCAGGAGAGATCTGACACCAAACTGCTTCCCAGTGACAGCATCATTCATCAGGCCATGCTATTTGATCTTAAAAGGGTATTTTTCATTAATAATTTTGTGATTCTCGGCGCAGTGCCCATAGCACGAAAATCTGTTGCTTCTGCTCATTTGCCTGGGAGGGGGTCAGGGGTTGGGGGAGGGGTTAGTGCCATGCTCGCGGGCACTTCCGCTAAACAGATGTTTAATTTCTCATGGGCTTGACTTTGGACATGAGCAGTTTCTCCAGGCCACCGTTCTGTTTAGCTATTTGATCTTTAAAGGCTATTTCTCATGAATATTTAGTTAGCTTGTTTTACAGAGCCTCAAAGGGGACTCAACAATCTCATTAAGAAAAATAAGTTATTTAAGACGCTGAAGTCCCAGAATTATAATGACTTTTCAATGACACGTTTGTTCATATATGTACAGTGTGAAGTCTTTGGTTCCGTCGCATTTTCAGCTCTGATTTGTTGAGTTCTCCCTTTAATGTCATGTGTTACGTGGCCTTGAGACTGAGCCCGATCACATCCATGCAGTTAAATAAAACCCTGATAAAAGTTACAGCTGGACCTTAACAATTCAGAGGGAACAGAGCTTGAGTTTTCCTTTTTAATTGGATGTGGTGTTTGAGCATTGCTGTCCATCAGTGTGATGAAAACAAGCACATTTGAAGGTATAAAATTCCACCAAACAAGATGAAAAAAAAAATATGTGAACACAAGTATAATCTGTTCCAAAAGCTGCATTACTGCATTTGAGAGCGATAGCAAACATCATTAAAAACTTGTCACTGGTTTAACGCTAAACGTGAGCGGAGCTTGTCAACAGCTGCGAGGAAGAAATCATAGATCTAAAGGGTCTTCTTCAGCTCAACTCAGCGCCGGGGCAGCAGATATAACATTAGCTACTGCGCTATCTCCTACTTGATTCTGTCCAGTGAATGTTATACACATTCACACATTAAGGTTAGGAAATTTGGCCTTTGTTTCCGAGGCTGTCTTAAAGGTCACGTCCACTCTCATCAGCATGCTGCACCTGGTACCGTTTTAGGCAGAGACCACCACTTCGTGCATTAAAGCTAATTTTAGGAAGCTCTATAAAATTGATCGCCAATGCAGTATTAATGATGGCCTTTTGTTTCCGCAGCTACAGATAACGCGGCACTATCTGGAATCAGTTGAGTCTAAAAGTCTAAAAGCATAATTCCCTATGCATGATGGGTCACTGGGTCTATTGTTTCTGACGTGAAGAATTTAAGGCTGCTCTCTGAAGGCACACAAATGAACAATGTCGGCTCTGCCATTGATGAATATTTAAAATTCTTGAGACAAAGTGGAGATCCACAGAAAATGGGTGCATAAGATTTTGGTTCTACAAATCTCAGCTCCTTCCATTTCTGTTTTCTGAGGAATGAAATATTCATAATGAAACAACATCAGCCTATACATGAGGTATTTTTGCCGTTTGTCGCTGTAATGCATCGTGAATCACGACTACTGTTGGCACTGGTTCTGCCTAAAAAAGAGGAGAGGGAGCGATTCTAACAAAAAGCCTTTCATATATTTTTCAAAATGCCCTTCTTTTGTCATTGTCAAGAGCAGTCTATTGTTACACACCACCAATACGTAACAGACAGGTGTTGATGGAAGAATGAAATGATAAAAAAAAGAAAGTGAGTGATGCTGCTGAATTATCAGCACTGTTACCAAGCAGAGATCAATGGCAGCACTGGCTTCTGATCAGCATCCTCTGCTGCAAACCGAAGTGGTGCTTCCAGCTAAAAATTCCTAGATTCCCAACGGTGTCTCTGTTTCATCCACAATTTAATGGCTTCCGTGAGCCAAACTCTGCTTTTATCACATTTTTCACGTGAATCCGTTTGTCAGCAGATTTAGGATAAAGGTAAATGTGTGGAACCTTAAAATGTTGAAACCTTTTGTTTGAATGATGAGTTTTAATCGGCATCAAACGAAAGTAGGAAAAAGAAACTGTTTTCTATCATCTTCTATCAAAAAACTGAAAATGGAAAGTTCAGTATTTTTCTGTATCTACAAAAAGGGGCTTTGGGTGATTTTGTTCCGGTATGTCACAGCGCAGATGAAATGCTTGAGAAATGTCTGCAACGCTGTAGCCAGATGATGAGATTATGTCTTCACAATAATGAGATTTCTGATCCTGGTCTCATTGTAAGAGTTTTAAATATACTTACATGTGGCCACTATTAAACCTGAAGTCTCACGACATGATGCTAACAGGATTTTACACCAGGATTTCAAACGCTCCATAAAGATTGATTAATTTTCAAACTGATAAGTAAAACTGACAATAGCCACAAGATTAAAGTCAAGATGACACTAATGAATGGAGACTGGTGATTGATGGATGGATTAGGGTTCTAAAACCTTCAATCTCTGCAGGATCACGGCACGCTGTCTTTAGCTGCTTTATCCTTGCAGGGTTAGGAGGATATTTGGTTCACGAGTGAAGCCTCTCCAGATGAAGATGGCATTCAGCTCCTGTTTTCTATCATTCATTTCTGGTCATACTGATTCAGCCTGAATAATAATTAAAAAAACAAAAAAAAAGCAAATAAACAAACAAAAGATTTACATAATTCTTCTTTAAAGGGCATCAATTTCTGAACCAGAAGTTGAACTTCTTTTCTTTTACTATTGTGACGGCAAAATTCTCAACAAAAATCCAACTGAATTTTCAAGAAAGCAAAGCCGAATAGATTAAAAACTGTATAAACATGTAATGATGGTTATTACCTTGACCCAAAGTGTGGATAAAGCAGGCACAGAAAATGGATGGATGGATGGATGGATGGATGGATGGATGGATGGATGGATGGATCTGAAATGTGTGTTTTGATTAGGTAATTGGGTTAACTCCGTCTGACAATTGTAAATGAATTCTTACTTTAGACATTTTCTACATGATGCAAAATGTGACTAAAATAAGGGGTTTATAGTTGCTAATCAGAATTAGTTTGTTCAGTGGGACAAACACATGTTGACAAAAGCCCCAAATAAAAGTTGGCTGTAAAGTGTTTCTAGTTCTACAATGAAGATGTTACCTGACAGGACTGCTGCCAGCATCTAAATCCTGCGCAGTGACTGCTCCGATGATGGTGCCTGCAGGCGTGTCCTCGTACACATCCATCACATACGAGGGCTTATTGAACACCGGGGGCTCGTCCACATCCAAAACGTTAATCTTCACCGTTGCTGTGTCTTTGAAGGCCCCGAAGCCCTGAAACCGCGCATCCAGATGTGCATTGGTGGCATCTACCTTGAAGGTGTACGCCTTCTTGCTTTCAAAGTCCAGAGGCTGGAACAGAGCAGAGCAAATGTAATTCATCTCATCACATCTAAGTGTTTAATGCATCACAATAAAAAGCTGTAAATGTTCAAAGCAGAAGCACCATTCCTGAGCTGGATAAAAACCCAGCACAATTAGAGTAAAGAATAACTTTGACATTCTTGCAGTGTAAAGTGAAGCGTGCCATGTTAAATCCCTGACCCTTGAAACATCTGTCTGGGATTTGGGATTATAGTTTGAAGCATTTCAAAAGTGTTCTGAATGATGGCAAACTGGATTTTAGGCTCTTTTGCAAATATAATGATGGTGAGTCCCCCTAAAATAGAAGATAACCAACAGACAGCAGACGAAACATGTCGGTGTTACCTGGCCTGGAATGATGGGTTTGGAGTATACTTAAGCAGTATTAGTGTGTGTGAATGAGCAGAAATCCACAACAAAATGTGTTACGTGGACGTTTACACCGAGCTGCATCCGGTTTCAGCAGCTCTTGACCTGAATAACGTCTCATACCCTCAGTGTGAATAAGTCAACCTATGCTTACTTGGTTCAGCAGAACTGTGTTCTCCCTCCCCCAAGCACCAGCTGACCTGTTCATGTTCTACCTCTTCACACCTTTGACATGTGAGCCCAGAGTCAATTAGAAAACTGCAGGGAGGAATCTGCATCCTCACTATGTTGACTGCTGAGGTGTACACATTGGACAGCAGTGACACCCGTGTTCGTACTTCTGCCTGTCTCCTGCTCGCTCATGTGTGACCGAGCATACTTGGCGAGCTTGCACTTGTTTCCGCTCGAGTGGACCGGTGTCACGTGAGAGCGAGATTCCTTTCAGTGTATTTTGAAATTGACTAACATGTGTTCACCCTGGCACCAATGCTATCTTCCTGCCCCAGGTCTTGTGCTTCCCCGGAATGTTACTTGAAAGGGCACCAGTAAAAGTAACTGGTAATATCCTGGCAGAGCGAGAAAGAACCAGACGAGGTTTGATCGAGCTTGTAGAAGCACCGTTTCTGTGAAATGTGCTCTTTAATCTGTGCAAATTAATTAACTGGCCTCCACCCAGAAGTGACCAGAAACTGTGCAATCACAGTTTCACAGTCACAGCAGATGCTTCTCAAGCCCTCCGTCTCACCTCCACCTCCATGGTTTCACAGCAGCGCCCCTGCAGCAGGTACAGGGAGAAAAGGGGGAGCTGTGTGAAGGCCAGCCAATCTGAAAGCAATCACTGACCATCAACCACTCTGATTGGTTTGATTACAGTGTGCCAGATGCAACTGGCAGGACTGTGCTATACGATTCTTCAACAGAAAATACATCCTGTTGCATTCCCTCTCCACCAAGGAGTGACACCACCGAAGGCAATTCCCCACAGCAACAGCCTCGCCTAAAAACTGAATTCAGCCGTCAATCAGATGCTGCAGCCTTCAATCTGCTAAGTTACTGTAAGTGCACTATTAAGCACAGTACTGATGCTGGCAATTCAAGAACTAAAGAACTTCCCAAAGACCAATTTTGTTTTATTTTTGTCAAATTGCACCTAAATTATTATGGACAGGCATGCATAGCTGAGCTGAGTAGCGCACATGGGTTCTGGAGGAGGAAGAGGAGGGCAATAATCTGAAGGTGGACAGCAGGAGGTGCACACCAGGCCTCATTAGGCAGAGTCTTAGGATCAGAAGCACAGCTTTCAGTCTCAACGTGTTCTATCATCACAGTGTGGATATAATGTAATCCTCTGCAAGGAGAAGGCAGGAACTCAGTGGTTAGACTGATGGCACAGATGTGGCATCCACAGCTGGTACCCTGTAGAACCATTAAAGGAACGACACGCCTAGATTTCTAAATTTATCACCGATAAACATGACGAATCACACAAGTGAGCTCAAGAAAGTAACTGCTGAACTGAACTAGGCTTGTTAATTATTTGGAACCTTGATCCAACTGAAAGCATAACCCAAAACAGCCGAATGAAGCCAAAACTGGTTAATTTGTTTCAAAACCTTCACATTTGCAGCAGTGGCTGAATTAAACAGCTGAATCTTGACAGGTATTTCAGCTGAAAACTCACTATAGAGATAAACTGCTGCCCTTCACTCGCTGAAACTACTTACTGGATGCTCTTTTGCAGTTTTCTGCAGTTAGAGAGGTAGGGATGAACCATTCTCCTTCATTCTGTCATTCCACACAACAGCAGGGAGACATTTAAACATCTGATCATATTACTTTAAGACCATGAGCTCAGGGGATGATGTATTAATAGCATGACAATCGAAGGTCATTAAACTTTTTATTACACACCATCAACACAGAGTTTTACGCACTAAATCAACACTGAAGGTGACTTTACATCAAAATTGTGGTCATAGTCACATGAGCAGTACTGCAGCTTGGTCAGCTGTACTTTAAAGTCTGTAAGTAACAACTTGTATTACGTAATTAGCTTGAATTACAGCCTGGTTATTACTGGTATTACTGGATCCATGGTTGTTCTAGGAATTCTGAGCATGACGTCTAAAGAAAACTGCCTTAAAACCTTGTTATGTTTGTGGAACACCAATGTGCACAGCGTCAACTGCCATGTAGAAAGCAAAAAGCGTGAGAAAAGGCTCGAGCTGCTGTCATGTTTTGGCATCCCTTCCCCTGTTTAGAGAAGCCTGAACAATATCTGGAACCTCTGTTTTTTAACACTTTGCAATCCTGACTAACCGTGGTACCAGGTAACTTCTCTAGCATTCTTTCTCTGATGAACCCTCGTGTAATTACTTAGCATTACATTAAGAGTCATATGATTAACTGTCCAGAAAATCCCATAAAATAATTTACATATTCCAGCTTCGCTGAAACAGAAAATTTTGATGCCTTTGTTCTGTGTCTAAGAAGCACAAAGTTTCAAGAATGTCTGGGATATCTATTGTTAAACAGGAATAAGACGGGGCCAGGAGGGTCTAATGAGAAATCCAGAGTTAATGAGAAAACGTGCTAATGTGTCAATGCTTGACTTGGGGAGAATCAAATCAGATCAGGAGGCCATGGGGAAATATTGTGAGTGTATCATTAGTATTTTTCCCCCCTTTCCTGGAGGATGACCTACTTTTACTCCCAGGATCGGTGCTGTTTGGGTACCTATTACTCATCATCCTGCATGTATTCTATTCAGTGTGGTACACGCCGATGCATGTTCAATTACTTTTTCAAAGTGTCTCATTATAATGTTGGTTGTTGAGCGTCTTTATATGGGTTACTGCCGACTCAAAAGGGAAGAGTATCAACGCAGGAATTTGTTAAAAGGACAGACCGAGTTCCTCACATGTCAACGTTGCTACTCTTCAACATCACAACAGAACACACTTTAAATTCCAGACATGGGGCTGTGCCCTTTGATATGGAAATGTGCACCTTCTTTGCACTGGTAGTGATGCTGAATGGAGGAACTTTTCTCTCTTCCAATCGAAAATGTTATGTTTCAAAGGAATTTGTTCATTAAAAACAGGGGACTAATCGAACCAACCTGGCCTCAAAGGGATTCAAAAAGGGCTTATGTCATTTATGTGTGTGAATATAAAGCAATAGCTATTCTTTATTTCATGAAGTCTGACATGAGTGAATCCATATTTAATCAGAGTCTACGTCCATGTTTCAGTCTGTTTCTGCTCTCTCCCCCTCAGCCTGCTCCCTGTGTAGCAAAATGTTAGTTGCAACAGTTTTTCAACTTGTTGGGAGAAACAGCTAAATCTTGTCCGTCCCAGTGTGGTGGTAACTATTACAATAGCACTGTTCAATATTCTTTTCTTACCGTAGCAGATCTGACTCAATGACAAGGATGAATCTTGCTTTTCCTCCAGGAAAAATCATTACCATGCCTCAGCTGGTCATTAGTGGCCTAAAGTCATTTGTTTGTGCTGAACACAGTTAGCACCGCAACTGGCTATGGATTAAATAGTCTGGAAACACTGCAAATGCTCTTTTATCTATGATATGTGGAGCAGCCTTAAATCCATTTAACCACAGTATTATGTATCTACAAAACAGATTATGAATCATTAACACCCCCTCCCCCTCTGTGTTATATTCTGAGAGTAAATCAAAGCTAATCCAAATACACCTAAAATGTTGCATATTTCTAAATGTAGATGCATGAGCCAACACTTTTGTCCATTAGGTCATGTCTGGGTGAAGCTACAGAGAGAGTGTCCATCAACTAAAAGCCAAAGATTTAGCAGCCCATAATTTCTCTAATGCAAATCTGTTCCGGGATGAAAATTCCTCCCAGAATTTGAAATAAACAGTTGTGATTCAAGACCTTCCAGGCGATTGCCTGATATCTGTGTTGTGACTGGTTGACTTCTTTATAAGGTCAGTGTAGTTGGGGTCTGACAGGTTGGCAAGAGTCTGGCATGCAGAAGAATGCTAAAGATCTCTAGCATCCATGAGCAGTCGACTGACTGCAGAGCACAATGAGCTTATCATCACCAGACAAAAGCTCTCATGCCCCAGAGAGCCATTTGATGTGTCTGAATACTACAGGGTTCTAACCCTGCAGAGAGAAGATGCTGACTTTATTGTGCTGCCATCAGTCACATCAGTTTGTGTCCTTGGCTGCCTCCAAGCATCTCCAACTCCCCCATGCCTGCTTCCAGTGTTCACAACTGTGGAGTGCCATGTGAGAGTCTGGCCAGCAGCCCTGTCCACACCGCAGAGGAGTGGTGGGGCTGTGAAAAAGTCACACTTAATAGGACAGCGTTTGCCATGGGAAGAGCTTGGGGATGCTAGTTTAATCTATTACACCCACACCTCACAAGGCAACCAGAGAAAGGCTTTCTATTGACTCGGAGGATCACCTCACACCTCGCTTTCTCTTTTTCCCCTCACACATGCCTAATGCATCCACAAAGACATATACACGCACACGTTGCTCGCGTACTGGCCGCTCACTGAGGTATTATTCATCTGTGTTTAGCACCTGGGTCTCCTGTTGTTCTGTATTGTTTCTGTTCTTTTGACTTCTTTCACACCAGGCTCTAAATGACTCATTTCACCTCCCACTGGAATACTCAGCTCTATAATCAATAGATTAGCTTCAATACTTGCATCAGGCCTGCCTGCATCTGCCTGAGCTTTTATGCTATTAGATTTAAGCTATAATGTAATTAACTGTGGCAGTATGAGCCTTGTCCTTCAGGCTCAAGGTAAGGACATTATTTCATGGTGTTCGCTTTTAAGTATTAAAATAACATGTTTTTGAATGCTTTTGAATGCTTTCTACAGTGTTTTCAATTGATTACCTTGGTACCGGGGACAGTTACTCTTATTTGTTGCTCAGCTGTATCTCATGTAGCCTACATTTCTGAACAGAAATGATTGACTGCTCAAACTGCTCAATGCTGACATTTCTGAATTCCCTCTAATTTCTGAAAAATTAGACTGTCGTCGCCATCTGCCTGCAGTGAAAGTACGTCTTTAATTGATGGCAGCAAGGAAGGAAATGATTCTTGAACCAATACCACTGATGGTTCTAACTTTAGAAAAATAGAAAGAGGGCAAGCTTTACATAAGGTAATGTAGGCAATTAGTGGCATTTGTCAAATCTGCACGTTAACTTGTTTTTTTTCTCCTCTTTAGATGACAAACCCTTTCTTTAAATGTCATGCAACACCTACATTAATCACCTAAATGTGTGGTTGTTTGAGGGGAGAAAGGTCACCTTATGCAAACTTTATGAATTTTCAGTGTAATCTAATTTAAGCATTGACACAAAGCATTTTTCAAAGATCAGTTGCTCGTGTTCAGAGAGCTGCTTTAGATTCAAAGAGCTAATGGATAATGACCCATACTACCCAACAAAACACGCTGTTCTTCAGTAATCAAATCGTTTAGCTGATCTCAACCAAGCAGAGGTGCTTTTCAGACAGAACAAAAGCAGAAAGGCAAACGAGAAACAGCTCAAGCAATCAGGCCATCCAAAGCCTTTAAAGGGACACGGTACAATCATGGTCCATTTGTAAAAGTAACACAGCTATGCAGATCATGTTTTTAACAGCACAGTTTGAATTCTCTCTACTGAGCTAGCTTTTTCCAACTCACGCAGCCTCTGACCGACTTCCTGAAAATGACAGATACAGCTTGATTTCTGATACCCATGAGTCATTTGTGCTTGTACTTGTCTCTGCTCTGGTGTCGTTGCATTCATAAAAGTCAAGTGCTCAGGCTGCAGGAAAACAAGCCAGAGCTGATTAATTTACACTCTGAAATTAATTAAGAGGGCAGGTCAAATCATTGTGGAAATATATGTTGCGTTCAAACACTTAGACCGAGTTTTAATTACCTATTTGATGTTTAAAAGTTAGTGAGAGGAGAGTGTTGATTGTGATTGAGGCAGTAGGCAAACTGGCTGCAGCTCAATACTGCGGCTCTGTTGCACAAATTAGCGACACAAGTTACAAACCACGTCATTAGCTCCTGAAGCCAGTGTGATACTTTCACTTTATTTAGTGACAGAGATATGCAACGCACCTCTGTGGATCTACCCTCACAACTACAGTTTCAGCATCGTATCAACAACAACCCAGGTAACCACATAAATCATCATTTCACTAAAACTCTGTACAACTGTAATATAATTTCAATGGCAGCACCAGGACAAATTGATTCATAATTCACAAGAATCTTCCTTTCAACGAGCTATATAAAGCTCTATTAAATACAGAAGACTAGATAAAAGCTGTGGATCTGGTACGTGTACACCAGTGCACATCACTTAAAAGTATTTTATTTAACTCCTCCGACACCGCAGGTTAATGGATTTGGAGACCACGCCAGAGGTCAACAGCGGAAAGCCTTCAGTGTCCCAGTACTGAAATGGATTCTCTGAGTTTGGCAAATCTTGTAAGTTTGGCAATTTTATTGTAAAATAAATGCAGGCTATATAGATAAACCTGAATTGAATTGAGTCTTATCCCACACAGGCTGCCATAACCCAGAGCTGCTCCCCATGCTCACAACATTTCGGCTTGTCCCTGTTGGGAAGAGTTAAGTAAACATGTGCATTTCATCTAGGTAAAATGAACTGTAACAGCACAACCCCTTTCTTGGGATCTTAACCCATGATCCCATGACCCATATTATGATCCCAACAGTCCTCAAGCAGGATATTCTTTTTTCCGGTTCATGAACTCTAGCAGTGTTTGAAATTAAGTACTTCCATAGCTTCAGGTACAATCTTAATGTTTTGGAAGGCATTGCACTTTTCTTCATGTGTATGAAAATAAAGACAAAATATGAGTGCTGATGACACAGTTTTCACCCAGTTGTTAAAACAGGTCAGTTTGCCCCTGAGACAACATAAAACTGGCGCCATTGATGGCGTCTTGCCTTTGCTGTCAGTTTTTAACGTCAGGGCTGTTTAATAAATATCAATGAAACACTAAATAATGATAATGAACTAGTGTCACGCCATCAAACAAAAATTCTCTTGGCTCAAATTACAGAAGCTGCAGCACTTTCCTGGGTAATCAGCTACTATTCACAATTATGGCTGTAATCACCGTTAAAGGGGTACCTACAGCGCCACTGCCTGCCTCAGTCTCAGCAGGCTTGATTATTTGCCGAGTTTGGAGTGAGAACTGACTCAGTTTGGTGGTGGAGCCAGAGCACTGACACTCATGTGACTCCATCACCTAATTCTTAGAGCAAAACACCATTTAAAAAAAAAAAAAAAAACAGTATCAGAGATGCAAACAGTGGGGCATTCATTAAATGAAAGGAACAACAAAAACAACCTTTCTCATCTTAAGGCGGGTGGTATTTCTGACTCATCCTGCAGCCAGCAACCTGGGGGTTTATTTTGGCATCACTTGTGTGAAGCTCTCCTGTGGTACGTCTTTGTATAAAGTCAGTGGTGTGCACACATTTTTTCTGCACATTTCTCTGGGAATTCATTGTAGGATTGATCTATTGTCTCCCGTAATCCTATGTTCTGCAGATGGGTGTGCCAGCCCCCTCCATGCCTCTGTGCCTCCTTTTTCCTCTCTGTCTGTATCAGCAAACCAGGAAACAGATGAGCGTCCTTTGAACCCATTACTCAGTTTGATCCTCTTATCATAACCAACCTTTCAGAGTCTCTAATTTGGAGTCTGCCAAACTCTGCTCTCTCTGTGCACAAGGTTGATTTCGTCTCAAAGCAGAAAGAAAGAGACGGAGAGGAGGTAGAAAGAGGATCATCTGTACACATTTGCACACCTGTCTCTGGGGATCTCAACCCAATCTGAAATAAGACGGGTCTGTGGGCGGGTCAGTATTCTGGGAATGCAGTGATGGACTCATAAAGGCTTCATCTCCAGTGACCTACTCTCTACAGCTTTCAGATGTATTCCTTGTCTCCCTCGTGTCTTTCTCTGTGTTCTGCTAATATCACAGTCCCACACAAGTGCAGACACATGTTGCTGCTACAAATTGTGCTGTTGGGTGGGGGCTGAGTAAAAGAATAATCAGAATATGCCCCATCCACAAGGTCTCTAGAAAGGTTTTCTTTATCACTGTGGAGAACTCGTCACGCTGCCTCACTGTTGAGGGGTCCTCCGCATCAATTCAAGGTTACACCGTGTAAAGAAACAGGTCTTTATTTACGTCATAATTGATAATAGCGTCATTTGTTGTTTAGTTCTGTTTTTTGTTTTTGGCTCACATTTGCCATTTAGCTCACATACACATAAAATCACTAAACTAGTTTGTGTGATGTGGTTTGAGTTGGGCTCACCGTCAGGCTTAGCATTCATGGTGATCCATCATCGCAGAGTCTACTTTGAACGTAGTGCAGCAATTATAGTGAAACTCAGCTAACACCCAGATGTGAGAGTGATCACAGCCAGGTCGGCGGACTCAATTACTCGCTCAGTCTCCTGCATATTTTGGGGATCAAAGGGGCTCACCTTTGCACTGGGGCATGTACTAAAAAAGTACCAGTTAACTGGGTCTGAAACATCAGAAAACAAAGGTAGATTTCCATCCCACCAAAGTGCATTTTAGACAGTTTCATCAGAATTACCCCAGAAGGCATGTAACACACTTTTTAGAATACTTCTGCAATAAAATGAAATAGTGCCTGAAATGATGAAAATATGTTTTACAACTCTCTAAAAGTGTTTTAGTGAGCTGATTTTGGCCTTCACAAAAAAGCCAGTTTTTAATCCAGCAGATGTGAATTTGCATGTAAATTGGTTTTAGAGAAATTTAATGGATTGTTCGAGAAATTAAATTTTGGACACAAGATTCTTCATTGTAGCCTCGCAGGCTTTTTTAGTTTGGTTCTCAGAGATGACTAATGGCGATAACTTGCTGTTTTATTTTTTCTCTTATTTCTGTCATTTTATCCTCATATGACCCATCTGGTCTCTCATATCCTGCCTTTATGTGTTTGGCACCGATGTGATTTACCAAATTAGCTGTTTTTCTCCTTTCTGCAATTCAGAGTTCATTTAGTGTTATTTTCTTCATCCCTGAGTCACCAGAGTAGTAAAACCATTGTCTTCAGTGCACTCCAATTCAAAAATGTCATGTTTTTGACAGATAAAGCGCTTCTGTATTTATAGTGTATTACAGATATTAAAGGTCACTGCAGCCTTGTCACGTTATCACAGTGTCTGGAGGGAACTTCTTAAACTTGGTAACAACTTCTACTGGACACAAAAGCAAAAGTATTGATTTTGGAAGTCATTCAGTCTTTGCAAACGCATTTGTTTTAGTTTTCATATATTTAACTTTTATAGTTTTAGCAACAGTTGGCATTTAAAGTCACTACAGGGGGCTTCAGCATCACGCCAAAGGGCAATGCTACAGAGGACGAGGGAAGCAATGAGCAGGGCCTTGTGTGATTCAAGCAGTCTGTCTGAAGAAAATAGGCAGAGACAAAACTAGAAAGACAAAAATAGATTCCATAAGGGTGCATCTGTGTAGTTTGACGTGTCGGTGAGATCTGTCTTTATTCAAATAATGTTCCTTTTAATCGTTAAAATGCACAGGCGCAGACAATGAGTCTGAACATTTTCCAGCTGTCCAAATGAGGGTGTATTTTAAACGAGCTGGCAGGAGAGGGGAGGGGGGAGTGCTTCTGTTATTCAGCCACGGTCGTAAATGGTAGGAAAAGGTAGCAGTGTCTAAACTGCCAATTGTTGTTTACTCAACCCTCTAACCTGCGACATTACATTCTATGATATGCCAAAGAGATTAAACCAACATCTGTGGTCCCAGATTTCTCTTTACTATAGATTAAATCGACTAAAACTGGGCAGAGTGTGGACATTCAAGTAAAAATATCTATTAATGCAATATTGAAGCCTGCAGATATTTAAAGAAAGAAAAGGAATTAGATCTTTGAGAGTGTTGATCTTTGAATGAGACCAAACTAAAATGATGTCTGTGGAGGACCCACTAATGCAAATGATTCACTAAACTGAATAAACACAGAAGAAAAACATAATGAAGAATATCATGCTTCTGCTTTCCAGTACATTTGCACTCGTGGGTAGAAGAATATTTGTATTTGGTTTGTTTGGACTGTGGGGATTTTCATTTCTTTAACTAGGCGTGCCCTGAGGAGACACACCGAAGAAAACGAGAAAAGACTTTTAGTAGGAAGATTTTGGGCTCATAAAGCATAGACAGACACTCTGAACGTGGAATTCACCAATGGGCTATTTTATGGAGCTGTTCTAAAAGTCTACTAATGCATGTCCTAATATTCAGAAATGGCATGACCATTTTTAATGAAATTGTTTACTCAAAGCTGTAGACAAAATTACATCAAATATCCAGTAAAACCTGGCTTTGTATTTTTTTCTTTTTTTTTTAGAGTTTAGGCTGTCTGTTATATTTTTGGAGTACTGGTTTGGATCTCTGTTGCTAATTTTAGTCCGTGGCTACGGTGCCCTACATCCTCCAGCAGTCGTGGGTCTCTCTTGTTCATGAGATAATGGACCTCATGGGGTTTTTCCTATACACTACTCTAATAGAACTGCTCCTCTTTTTGGCCATTTTGTGGGTGATAATGTGACTCCACCAGTGTTTTCTTTGCACTGCAGGTTTTAGCACCGTGGGTTAATGAAAGCGCAACCAGCCACCAAGGTCTCTTACTCAGGGTCACTATGCATTGGATGATTCAATCCATTTAGTAATAAGAACACAGGGTAGCGTAAATGAGCCCTGGTGTGATGAGTGTATGCTCTATAGAACACAAAAAAGACTGCTTTAAAGGGATGGAATGCACCTTCACTCAGTGAGATCATATATTCAGCTCCCACATCTGTCAGTGGAACAGCAAAATAGAACACATTCATTTCATCAGGATTTCACTTATTTCCTTCTAATAATCAACTCTTTGGTGATTTAAATGTAGTGCTGTTTGTAGTTTGGAAATAACAGGGAGAATATTTGCATTTAAAATTATTTGTAGATGATGAATATTTGAGATTTAAAATGGAGCAGTTGGAGCATTAAAACTGTGAAGAATTCAGACTTGACAAGACTGACTGACAGTAATGGTGCTGTAACTTCAGTCCCATGTTGCTGAAGAAAGCTGCAGAGAGGATAGAAGTACATCTGAATATGTTTTTGTTTCTCTGGGTATTATCTTTGCTATTGCCTGTCACCTGTGAAATATTTTATGGTGCATACTTCCTTGTTACTTTGTATAGTATCTTGGGTTGATGTATTTTCTCTGCCAGTCTAGCAGGAAAGAAACCCAGTTGCAATTCAATATTCGCCCAACTCTGTGCAATTCTTCATTCCAGCATATGATAAGACTCTGCTGTACCTACTACTCGAACTCCATACCCTTTTGAGGATAATGATGCCCTCTTGAGTGTGGTCATTCGTTGTGATGTCAAACATGTTGCCTCCATCCCCTGGAACGATGGTGTACTCTACTTCAGCATTCCTCCCGATGTCTAAGTCGTGGGCTTTGATTCTGCCAACAGCCGATCCCACTGCTGAAGTCTCAGGGACTCGTAGGTGAAAGAAGCCTGGAAACACGCACATATCAAGCTGAAGTCAGGCTCATTTATTATCTCCACTTGACTTGTGGTCTCTAGCCTCCTCTGCACCTGCAGAGCATCTGATATGCTGAGCTGCATCGCTGTAGGCATAGCATTAGTCACTTTTGACTTGTTAGGACATCGAGACTGCTCCTGCCCTTGTAATTGGCTTGATTAATCTGTGTGATTGGCAAACACAAGTGGTGCTCCCTCCAGCAGAAATCACAGCTGAGAAACTCAAAGAAATCATGTTCTTTTTATTTTTTTTATTTATTTATTTTTACCTCTTGAAATTAGGCAGTAATGAATTTATTTCTTTCTGACTCTGATATAAGAAGCTGTTCCAACAATAGCATCTGTTTGTGCCAGTGAAAGAATTATTACATTTCTTGTGCAAATGTCAGATGGCAACATGGAGCTGCCATGGGCAAGTCAGCAAATCTACTGTATATTAATATCAAAATTATTCAGTGGATTTTTTTTTTTTCAAGTTTCTCAGTACCACATCGTGTTTACTGAGAAATGTCAGTTCACTCATAACCTTCATTTTGTTATTAAAGCTATCTGTGTAACTGAAAGCAACTTTCTTGACTGACTTCACCATTTGTTCTTGACACTTTGCTCAATCTGATTAAACAAACACCTCATACACTTCTGGGCTGCGAGTGGCTCCTTTTGAGAGACAATGACAGGCCTGAGACAAAGGGGAAAAGGCATGTCTTAGAAGTGTCTTCTGAGGATACTGCTATTTGACACATGATAGCATCAAACTGGATAGATGCACTTGAACGCAAATGTCGGCAATAAGTGTGGAAGGGTGAAAGAGAAAGCTGTTTGGCAAAGACTCTCTTCTTTGTTCTTGTTAAAAAAAAGAAAAAAATACTTTTTCTTCTCAGGCTATTGAAAAATGTTGCATTAAATATTCACATATAACTTTTTCTTTTCTGTTTAATCTTGTGGTTCTATTGCACTGGTATTCTACAATATTGCAGAGGAACGCTTACTTTTTTCCTCGATGGCAATCTGAGGACTGAGCCATCGCAGCCAAGACGTATGGATGATTTTGAGTACTATGATTCAATAAATAATCAAGTACTTTTGAGGACCTGCATTCATTTTAAAAGCCTTTAGATGGTTGTGTCCTTTCAAGGATGGAACAAGACTGTTTCCATCCACTAGTTTCAGCACCGAATCAGAGGGAGCTGTCAGGGAAGGTAACCAGCAGCTGCTTTATGGCACCCCCACCGCAAGCTTTAAGGATAATTCTGCAAAGCTATATGCATTGCAATTAGTCATGACCATTCCAGGATTTGCCGTTGCAGCCACATCTGGTGCAATTATCACAGAGGTTCATTTAGAAGATGAATGGTTTAAAAATTTTTAATCTATAATAATAACTGGGGGGAGAAATGATTTCTGTAAGACAGATGTGTAGTTGATTCATGCATGAACTGAATCTGTTTCACGAAGATTTTCAAAATCAGCATTTTTTTTAGGAGTTGTACTGAGGGTAGAAGTAGACAAAGAGAGGCTTTGGGACAGACCAGAGGAGGCACCAGAGTGACCCAAACCTCTGTGCTGTGACAGCTTTATGGAAATATCAGCTTTTCTTCACAGCCAAAGGAGCTCCACCATCTGACTGTTCATATTTACATTCAGAGGAGAGCAGTCGATGTCACCACAGAACACACGAAGTGACTGTGACAGTGCATAGGGACTGGTTTCCTTTCCTGTCAAACACTTGCTGCTTGGAACGGAATCTATTTTGCATCCACTTTAATATTAATGGGGGGTATACACAGATAGGCTTTCAGAGATCAATGTGTTTGTCGGATGAGCTTTTTTTTCCTTTTCTCTGGCTGGCTTTTTACACGACCTTATGAACGGTACAATCGAATTAATCTGGTTCAGCAGCTTATACAAAATACCGGATAAAATGCAGTGTTTAAATACACCAAGTCAATCCCTGGTGCAGCACCATCATCAGCTCAAACCTGGTCTAAATATAGAAGGATCCCCCGTGTGCTGAGAAGCACCACTCCCGGTTTATTTGTTGGGATTGTAGCTGTGGAGTCAATCCTACTAAATAAACAGGTCGTAGTGTTTGATGACAAATAATGAAAACCTATTCTATAAAGCAGACATGATGAAAAGCCATTCCCCAGATTTAAATTGTCACCTCTATAAACTTTGCATTAAAATGGAATTGAAAGTTCTGCTGCTCACTTTTGGAGAACCTTGGAGGATTATCGTTGACATCACTGAGGGTGATGTTGACGGTGGTTGTCCCAGCAAGGCCCCCCAGCTGCCCTCCCATGTCCTTGGCCTGGATTAGTACCTGGTACTGTTCCTTCACCTCTCTGTCCATATTGGGCAAGGCTGTCTTTATAACCCCTGGTGTACGACAAAAAAGATCGTAAAGGAGGGAGGAGACATTAATGGTGTTATACAAATTACGACATAAACAAGAAAAAAGGTAATATAGCCGGGCCTGTACTCAAAACTAAAACAGAGGTCACTTCACAACTGGGAGACACTTGACATTCAATAGGGAACTCTGGTGAAACCATATAATGATTCACTTGAACATCAGAGACCCTGAGATCAGAGAGCGTTTGTGCTGCAGAATAATCGCTGGGTCAGTGCGAGGCTGGCAGGCTAAAAGGAGCCTGTAAGCATAGGTGTGCCTCCACTATTTTCTCCTCTTTTTCTATTTAACTTTGTATGGATGTCCGATTTGATTCACAGACCCCTGAGACCCGAATCAAAAATATTGTGGGTCTGTCCTATTTTCTGAGAGATAGTGCTTGATAAATATTGAGATTTGTTGTTATCGTCCCATTGCTTGGCTTATTTCCTCCTAGGATTTCCTTTTCATCTTGTTGTGCATTTGAGGATAGATGCAGGGTGAATACTCCCTCCAACAGTCTCATTTCTCCCAGCATTATTTCTGAAATAGTCATAGTGTGTCACACACTGTGTGCGCACTACAAACCTGAGAGCATCAGGAAACGATCCCACTCCTCATGTATGATATGCATGAATCTATTTTCACATGCTTTCAACTGTTCCAGATAGGATGCTAAAACCCTCACAATGCTGCCCATCTGAAGTCATGCCTGTTATACAGCAGTTCTTTTTCGTGCACGTAATATTTCCATTTCTTTCATTTCATCCACAGATTAGTCCAGCCCATTGACAGCAGAAAAAAATGCTTTAACACCAGCAAAAATTAAGAGTTGCAATTGTTTTTCAGTGATGTTGCGGGAAGTTGCTAACTGCACAGAACTCTGATGACTCACTACCCTTGCAGCAAAATGTAAAAAATAAATAAATAAAAATATCACAGGATGGTTTTGAGAACACAGATCATTTCCTCTCAGTGGGACTGTCTGTTTGTCAGTTCACCTGACAGTTTGAAATGTTGGGGGAAGAAAGCACTGATGGCATTCCTGCACTGCAGTTTCTATATTTAAAGATGCCAACTGCTGTGCAGCGCTTCTCTTTTTTCAGGAACAAAGTCACTTCTGCTTCTTTTTCTCTTCATCTGAGAGCAGGAGTCTCTTTGTGTTACACTGACCCAGGGTCATTTCTTGAGCCTCTTTTATTGGCAGGATATATGTTTGCATTGATCTACACTATCAGATGGACCCTGTCGCTGGAGAATGATGGCCAGGACAACCTGGGCCTGCTGAACTGTAACGGCCAGGTCAGGTACTGTAAAACTGAATAATGCAAAATGCATAAAGCCGATGAAATGAGAGGCACTTCATGAATGCTTTGCAGAACTTGTCCAGTTTAATGCACTCAAATACTGCATATGTGACAATCTAGGATGGATCCGGTTGTTCTCTCACCTGTTTTGGGGTCGACGGAAAAGTACGGCTGGCCATGGAGGATACTGTAGACCACTCGAGCGCTGTTGCCATAAGTGGGGTCATCTGCATCTGTGGCTGTCACTTGTGTCACGTACGTCCCTGTGGAAGAGAAAGGGAAGGCACATTGACTACTCAAATTCAAATACTTTGAGGTTCATCATTTTGCAAGGCTGTGGAACTGGACACTAATGGATGATGAATGACAAAAGAGTAGAGCTGCAGCTAATAGTGAGCAGAGTCCCCTGCAGAGAACAGTGAGGAGGACTTTAGAGGATGTTTGGAAGGGAGTTTTTCCTCTTGTCTGTTTTGATTCAGTAAATTTAAGCATTACTAGCTGAGCAACCACTGAGTGAACAATGGTGCCATTGCCAATGCCATTATTAAGAAAACAAAGAGCTGGGACATTATGAGGGTGGCAGTATTCCAAACTCCTCCTGGAACAGGCACAGAATAATTACATGTTGGAGGTTTGACTCATCCAGTTTAACTGTCAGGAATTGGAAACACCATTCAATTAAGAGCAACCTTGTTTGCTGTGTATTTAAACTGAAAAGGTTCAATCAAAGGTTTCCAGTTTGAGGAGACTAGCCAGCAGAAATTGTTCTGTCAGACTGGCTATTTTATTACTGTGAAAAACATGGCTGTGCTTTTTCAGGGAGATGGGCAGCTTCTTTATTTGCACAGTTTGATAAGGATACCTTGACAAGACAGTTCCAGGCGTAGCTACTCAGGTGTACATGTGTCTTCTGCCTATAGCTGATATTATAAAATATTTTCAGCCGCAAAAATGACCACTGTAACAGTTTAATGTGATTATTATGTAATATAGGCTTTCCAGTCTAATCAGACGGAAAACATTAGAAGTGTATAACCACAAACACCCAAATCCTTTTAACACCAACGTTCAGGAGATGTGCATTTAAAACCTACATTGGCTGTAAAGGTCATTGCTGTTAAATACGGGAGTAAATGTCAACCATATTTACTATATGTTTGACTTAATTAACTTTATTGTACTGTATTGTAACCGTAAATGACTAATCATATCCAAACACAATAACATTATGATCAATCAGTTCCTGACTGGTCCATCCAGAGCAAACTGGCTCACGCTGAAATCCATATTTGCAGAAGAATTAAAAACGAGACCGTGGTAATTATATTTTTATGCAAATCTGTCACTTTCCTCTCAGATATTCAGGGATAAGCGCATTTCCAACAACTCTAAGGGTGTCTCAAGATTACTGTTGTGATTGATTTTGTGTTTGTCCATAGATTATCAACAACCAATGATTCATATTTATGTTCAGCTTTTCCCTGTTTTTTTCTGCCTGCATAAATGCAACCGCAGCCAATCAGCAGCAAGTCTTTATTGTGTAATGTGGATGAAACCTTTCTGTTTATTTAATCTTAAAATCCCAGATTGTGAATAAGATAAAACAGGATGTGCAAGGTGGCTGCAACATCTCCAGCTGCAAGGATGTTTTTCAATATCCAAGTGTGATTTTTCACTTTCTCATAATGCTACATGCCTTTTTTTTCTAGAAATAAAAAGATTTACTATCCTTTACCATTACAACTGCTCATTTCATTTCCAGGTTTCATGCATCAATAGTTGCTGAAGACAAAAATAAAAACACTTGGCTTTGTGTAGTAAACCTTTTCTACAAGAGCTATGAGTTTATATTAAAGGTTTAGAAAGCAATAATGAGTGCAATTCATTCAGAGCAGCTTCTGTGCTGTGAGAATAAACAGAATATCAAATATTCTAATTCCTCGGCATGTTTTACTTGTGATGATTTCTGCCTTTTGCTGCACAAAAACATGTGCAAAATGAGTGTAACTGCTCTCAGGACAGACCAAAACACAAGACATTCAAATGGGAGCTAATTCAGAACAGCCCAGGAGCAGCTTAGGACATATTCAGTGACATAATGTCTTTTCTTCACAATGTTTTCATGCTGTTAACTGCTGCTTATGGGGGTGCTGGAGTCAGTCCCTGCATCTTTTATTTAACAAGTTGCCACATTTCACAGAATTAAAGTGGACATCCACCTGATTCAAACCAACTTCAGGCCACTGTTGTAAAATAATTCTGATCTGATCAATATTAATTCAGAGATGATTTGATGAGCTTTGGTGGCCCTAAATGCCTTTGATTCAGCTGTGATTCTGGGAGCTTTGAGACAATGAATGACTAAAGCAGGCCATTATCAGCGATAATGACAGGATGTTCTTTCAGTGCAGATGAAGATAAACTCATATTTTACAAATGCATTTGCAAATTCCCCACGAAACTGAAACAATACTTTCATAAAAACAAATCAAACACGTCATGAGGCTTCCGTTTGTATGGTTTGCTCAATCTAATCATGAAAAGATGGTCTATTTTCTACTTACTAAATCTTTATATGCAAAAACAAAAGCCTCTACGTCTTGTAAACAGAGCTGCTGTGACGCTGATGACTGCAAAGATTCAAGACCAGGTTATTCCTGCTCTGCTTTCTACCAACCCTCTGGAGATAAAAGATTTAGAGGTTCTAAAGTCTTCATTGCCATTCAGATCAAGAGGAACTATTCTGCCAGTGAATTACCTTGATCTGTTCTCCTGGGGGGTGGTGTTGAGGGACGGGAATAAAGACAACGCCGAATGCAATATACGGAGAGCACAGCAAGAAAAAATACGAGCCCTTTGAAATGTCAAAATCTGTTGGAGGTGAAACAGATTTGCCCTCCTAGTTGTCCCTGTCGTGTTTCTTTATTCTGAAACTACAAAGCGTTCAGTGCAGCTCATCCTGACCAATTAGAAAAAGGCGTTATGTGTTTTCCGTGGACATATCAATGTGGTCACATACCTACTGGTGACATCTCAGGGACACTAGCTCTGTATGGTCCCTCCAGGAACTTTGGCTCGTTGTCATTGATGTCTTGAACCTTGATTACGAACTCCGATTCGGGCTCTAAGGGTCTATTGGTGTTGATATCAACAGCTTGAGCACGCAGGGTGTAGTAAGGCTTCTCCTCCCTGTCGAGGCTCCTTAAGGCGTGGATGTCCCCCGTTGTTTGGTCGATCGTGAAAATGGAGCCAGCCCCGTCCCCGGAGAGAGTGTACTTAACCGCACTGTCCCCCTTATCAAGGTCAGTGTGCAGCTGAAAGACAAAAGAGGAGCAGAAATGGCAGGTTGAGAGCAAACTTCAGATAACAATTCCAAGAAATTTTGAGCTCTCACTGAATACAATTACACAGAGAGAGCAGGGAAGCCGAGTGTGCATCAAAGAGCAAATTTATGTCTCTGAAAAGATCTGCAAAACCCTTCTTAAGTGATGAGGAAAAAAATGTAATTTTGCTTTCAAAATGTTTCACAGATTAATGAGTCCATATCTCTCATAAATAATGTATTTTCTGAGTGTAATTATACTGCAATGATAGCTCTTCCACACTGTGATCCCATTTTTATTCAACCGTGACTCTGGCAACTTCTCTTATGTGACAGAACAGAGAACTGAGAGGTTTTAGATCATTTTTAGAGGACCTGAGGTAAATTGTCTAATTCTGGAATCGCTTCAATCAACAGTGCAGCAGCCGTAGAACATCTTTGTTGGTGCAGATCCAGGACCAGCTCTCTGTAAGACAAACACATTCTGGGCTGCTGGTGGAAAGCCTATTGACATAGTTTAGTTTACCTTCCCGGGGAGCTCAGACACACAATTCGAAGCTTTTTAAATATTTAGAGGCTCTAACGCAATGTGAACATCGGCATACATGAATATGGATTTTTTTGCCCTCTGATCAGTTACATGGGATTTCCACCAACAGTGTTGAAAGGCACTGTCTTTCCACATGACAGGAAAGCATATTTCAACAAAGTGACAGAGCTGCGCATCTCTGCACACTGGCATTTATTCTTTTAGATTATCCTGCAATAGCACAAACAGGAAACCCCTTTTCCAACTCCTGGACATTTCCCTTGTCACAAACCTGAAATGAATATTTAATAGAAGCAATAATAATGAAGCATTTTTCAAATGTAACTGTTTTAACTGGTGCACTCTAACCCTCTAACCATCTTAAGCTCATTTTATGGAGCATACACTATCTTTAACTACTATACACTACAAGCTAATGACTGAATAAATTCACAGTGATGCTTTTTCCTCCTAGTTTAGTTTATCTCTCTCAACCCATTGCTGAATTTTAAGATGTCATTTGCACATCACCAATTCTCCACTGAACCTCCATGACAGTGGAATAAATAGAAGAGGAAATATGAGCTTCAGCAATAAAGTTTCTCTCATTTAATGTTCCAAACAACCCCAGACATGCATAAACACACTGGGGTTTGTCTAATTGGTGATTCAGTGCAAATTGCACAGTTCACAGAAGCATAGCTTGCATTATAACAGTTTCAACCATGGATTATTATTCATTGCTATTCAAATGAGTAAGAACTGTACTTAGGACTTGCCAGGAAAGGTCCCACAACATTTTGATGAACAAAAAAAAAATCTCAAATTATTCCTGTTCTACTAAAGGTAATACATAATGTAATCTTACACCATGTAGAACTACAACAAAGAAGGAAAAAACAATCCCAGCACACAAGACAAGGTGCAGAATTTATGCAGATGAAATGTTCTTGTTTACATTTGGACAATGGAGGTAAAATTATCATACAAAAAAAAAAAAAAAAAAAAAAGGCAGCATACACAACAACAATCATAATTTCCATGTACATCATCTACTTTTTCCCCAGCAGGCATTAGCAGTTGAGATAATTTTATAAGTAAGCCTCATTTTTCCGATGTATTAATATATTTTAGGCACATGACTAATAATTTTTTTTTTTATTATGGTTTATTTTCAGTCACATCCAACTTTTAACGTGATAGTTAATAATTGTGACTAATGCGAATCATTTTTTAAATCAATAATAATCAATAATTTTCATCATAATTACCCTTTAATTCGACTTTAACAGTTTGGAGACAAGTTTCAGAACATAAAACAATAAAACCAGACAAACGCAAAAGTTCCTTTTTCTCCTTCAAATGTAATGGATAAAAGTGAAATGAAGCCTGTCAAAAAGACCTGTGGTGGAAATTCAGGCTGGAAATTCGGCTGCGCCACAGAAGGACAGAAGCTGCGTAATAGGAGCCCCGCTGCAGCCGGAACAGGTGAGCCTGCCTTCACCTGGAAGCGGAACCACCTGAACTCCATGCTATTTGAGCACTAAAGGCAAGGTAAAGAGCACAACATCTGTGTTTTTCCGCTCCATTTCAACTCGATAACCTCTGGAGTTGGATTAAATCTCAAAAACTGACTGGATATTTACAGTTTGGGACTTCCTGGATCAATAACTATCGGCGCGTCGCCGTAATAACCTGGCTCGGAAAAGAGCCTCTCCAATGTGCAAGATTGAAACAAGTATCCTATAAGAAACAAGAGAGTCCAAGCTCAGCTATGTCAGTTTGATTATACTGGAAAATATGGTTTCATCTTTTAGTCAAACATGCTTTTGGAACTCAGAAGGCGCATCGTTCAAAAACTATTTGTTCCGTGCTCGACCACTGTGGCAAAACTGACGTTTTATTTATTTCTGAGTGAACAAAAACCAAAACGTTACTTGTTTATTGCTACCTTGTTTAAAAAGACATCACGAAAAAGTCTTGTTTTCCATTTTTAATTTCAAATTACGCAATTTCAAATGCGTAAAGCACGAGTGAGAGCGGGTCCTTGGACGCGTCGTCGGCCATAACCCAAGGAGAAGAGGAGGATCGTCGGGCCTGCATGGCTAAAGAGGCACGGGGGTGGATGAGGAGCTTGGACACAGACTGATAGGAGGTGGCTGCGGATATGAAGCCGTCAAAGGTAGGACAGACATTTCTTAATTGGCTTCTGTGACGCTTGGTGTTGGAGCTGACCCTGGCTCATGATGATGGACTGGATTGTGAAAGTGCTGGAGCCTGTTTCAGAAAGTTGACCACTGCTCTGGTGTGTTGTCTTCTGCGGTGACATGCACCTGAGCTGTTTGCTTTTTATTGTTTGCTTCCATAATGTGTTGTTTCAAGTGTGGATTGAGTTACAGTCTGTCCGACAAACTTTGCTTTTCCACTGCAAAGCTGTGTGAGGTTTTAATTTTTTTTTTGCTGCACTCACACAAACACACCGAACACCATAAATCATGTTGCACCGACAGCATTTGGCATATTTGTAGGATGATATTTTGGACAGGATATCGGATTCGATGCACATCTGAGGCCAGGACTGACTGCAGCAGGTAGGAGATAATTAAATTCTCTTTGCTGTTTGGCTGCTGTTGGTGGCTCTACCAACCTGCTTTCTTTGTCTGGGTATAATGCTGTTTGTGTGCTGCTGTTTTGTAAATTATTGACATTAATCTCTGCGCAAATTGCGGATTACTGTGAGCTGAAATGGCTGAATGAACCTATGAAACTGTTGCTGTGCGTCTGTCAAGTTCATGGGGTTGTTTCATGTGCTCTATTCAATTTTATTCCTTTGACTTTAAAGACATTCCAGGGATTTCTTCAGGATTATAAATAGTAACTTGTAGAATTCTTTAACCTCGGTATGTAGTAAAGAAACTTTGGTCGCAATTTGGAGTAAAACCGCTTTTTTCCAACAGGTTTTCTTTCTATGCACATTTCATATTTTATTCCCGGCTCTTCTTTCCAGTGTTGGGCTTCAGATCTCAATGCCTTTATCATTCTTGGCTTTTGAACTTGCGTTTGTTGTGTTCCTCAACTGTTTGCAGAATTATCCTTCGAAGTGCTCCCTTTGCAGCCCCCATGGAAGAAATCCATATCTCTACCCGTCTTTAAAGGATAACCCTACTGTATTTCATGATATTTTTGTGCATAGTGAGAGTGCAAGTGGCAAAAAAGTGAAGGTGAATGCCAAGCAAAAGGAAGCCTCTGCAGGAAACAGTCTTTGTACACATTTGGGATAGAGCGAATTGGAATTTGTGAAGCTAATATAACAGTTCTAGCTTGGGGAAACGTGCATTATACATCACGGACACTCTTAAATGTTACTCCAGTTTGGCAGAAATGTTCTAAAGCTAAACTGCAATTGCGTTAATTAGCACGGGAATTTTGCATTCCTGCATCTGTTCTGCATCTGCGTAAATGGCACGTTTGTGTTTTACTGTTAAAACAAACTGATGCACAGCTTCCTGTATAATTTAATACATATTCATAGCAGCACTAATGTGAGAATGAATCTTCCTACCTGTCTAACGTTAAAGGCTCTCTGGCTAGATTTTGATTGGTAGATCATATTTTTACACAGAAACGATGCACGTTGTCCACATTTGTGTAGCATTTTGAGTTAGTGTGTGAAGGCTTTTGTCAGTTTTTCGATTCTGTGTTGCTGGGGTTTAGCTAAATGCTCTTATTAGCTGTAAACAAGTAGAAAATATGCTACATTTGTGGCAGAGTTGGGGTGATCATGCTTGTCTCCTCTCAGCTCTGTCATAAAACCAGAGCTGTTTTTAATTATCAGCCCCCATCAGTGTTTTCTGTTGAGCCCAATAGTCAGAGTAGTCGTTTTGTGTGGCTGTTCATTTATTATCCATCTTGTTTCCTATTGTTTTGTAATCCCATAATCTGTTTGTAATCCATTCACGCAGCATCATTTGTAGTAGATTAACTCAAGATGCATTGTTGCAGCCTAACACTTTGTGAAATGGATGAAACGACGGCACGAGCGAATAGCAAATTCGCTCTTTTGGATGGTAACATTTGGCTGCTTTGCTTGTTGCGTTTCTGAGATTAAAGCTGCAGATGTACCGGCGACACCATGTAGTCTCAGTAATGATGGTAATTGATTATTAGGCCTCTCTAAACCAAGAGGGAATGCAACGGTGCATGCAGCACTGCATTCACACCTGTAGCCTGAGCAAGTGCAAATCACCTACAAGATGACGTGAAAATGTAGTGTGAACATTGATAGTTGACATGTTGAGTGTTTATTACAGTGAGGTCGTCTCTGACACCTCCAGTAAACTATGTTCCAGCGACCCTGCAGTCGGCCTTTTCTTAATTTCTGCTGACATGAAAGCATAAAAATGCTATTGTCCACATTTTCAGTTTATTCAATAATGTCAGGGGAGGCAACTGCAGATCGATTCCGAGGTGCACAATTGGAGATGAAAAAGAAATGCAAATGCATCTGGAATAAAGAAAAGGTGTCCAACCCCATTAATTGCAACTGGGAACGGTGACTGGCATTAATTAAAATTTTCATTACACGAACAATGGTAATCAATTATATTAAAACATTTACTAATGGGGAAGCAGGCAGGCACTTCTTCAGGTGCAGAAATGCAATCGCAATTTCTAGATTATTCCTTTTCTTAAAGAAAATTGGTAATAAATTAATATCAAATCACTTTTGTTTGTCAAATTCAATGGATGACCTCATAGAGATTGTGTGATGGTAAACAGTCCCAGTGATGCTCTCTATTTTACAGAGTGATGATCATTGGAGATAATCAGCTGAGGATACCTGTTGCCAAGATGGTTGTGAAAAATGAGTTGTTGGACTAAGACTCCCAAGTGTCCAGATTCACCATCTGTTTGAATAATTGCTCACATCAGTTATTTCATTTTTGTTTCTCTTTGGGGTTTTCGGTGTTCACTGCTTTTTGAGGTACTGTTGGAGGTTTTGGGTTTATGCATTAATCAGTCATGTGGAAGATCTTGCTTCACCTCATTTTGCCAGGATATTGCTGCGTGAATAGGTGTCTGTCTTTATACTTGGAGCTGTATTATCCACCTTGTTGTAGAGACCTGTTGCACGGGTCCGCATCTGTGCTGTTGTCAAAACAAGCATCGGCAGGCTCATTACTCACAGCTTATCAGGATAAAGTACTAGAGACTATAGCTACTCAACTACTGTTACAAATAAGGAAAAGTGTGGCCCATCTGTGCTGGCTGTAAACTCCATTCACATGCTGAACCTTGTGATTGTGCTTTACAGGGATGGTTTTCTCTTTTACTTGGAGGATTTGGTGCATGTGGTCGCCCCATTGGCTATGCAGTAAATCCTCATATTGATTCATTTGAGTGATTTCAGAGAAAATGTAACCAACCTCTGTAGAAAATGCTGTAATTGGATTTCTGCAACCAGGATTATATGGAGCTTCTCGCTGGACTGCATGTTAAAGCCACAGCTCTTGGTTGATAGTGAGCACATTGTCCCGTGAATGCTCCAAAAGCTGAGCAGCTGCAAGTACATTTCCGAATCAAGGAAGTGCAAGTGTTCCCTTTATGTAAGCATATTTTCACATATCTCTGTTTTTTCTAATAAAGGGCAGCCTTATGTAAATGAATTTCAAAGTGCAATATATGAAAGAAGAGACCCCACTATGGATGCTTGCTTAGAAAATTTAAAAAGTAAGAAAAGTACTGCTCTGCTAAAAGTTATTTAAATATCCACAAAATCCACATGAATTGTTGCCAAAGGCTCATTAACGCTCTAGTTTACATACTTTCATTTTTTTTTTTTTTTTTGCATTTACTTCGTGCTTTCCCAAAACATCTGTACATGTTGCAGAAGTACACAGATTTAGGCACTGCTTCCATCCAGATGCCAGGAAATGGTGGAGAAACACCCTGGTTACGTTCTCTTAATTCATTTGTTGAGCAACTTTTGCACATCTGCACATTCTTCTCAACGGAAAATGGTCCGATTCTTCATTGTGACAGTGGTTACTGGCCTACTTGTACCTTCTTTACATTTTAAATATCAATGAATGCTCTTAATGTTTCATTTCATTATGAATTCTGTTAATTGTTTTATCATTTACTCTGGATAGTAAGAACAGCTTCCATCCTGTGAGGGCTGCAGTACAGTGGGATTTCTTTCCTACCAGGGAGACAGCTGCTTTAACCTGGGATGTCTGGACTAAACTGAGGAACCCTGGTCTCAATCATGCTGTGTCCATTTTGACTTTGTATGCATCCCTGACCTGCTGCAGCCTGAAATTCAGTTTTATGGCGCATCTTATTACCCGGCCTGAAATTGGCCTTCAGTCTAATGGCTGTAAAGTCATTGTTCTATCAGCAGTGGCATTAGCGGCGAGATGACTTACTGGCATGCTGCTGGCATGGAGAAACAGTGTAGATGTCTTCAGACCATTGCCTTGGTGGTTGAATATTAAGCATCTTGGACAATCTGACACTGGTGGAAAAAAATGCTGTCAACTGCTGCAGGCTTATTATCGCTGATCAATATCAGCCCGAGAGCTTTTTTTTTTTTTTTTTTTTTGGTCTCGTGACAGCTGGGAGCTTGCTACCATGATTGTGTCATGCCTCGGTGAGTTAATAAGGATGGGATGGAGTTGCACACTACACTACAAGATATGCATCTACAAAAAAGAAGTCTGTGTGAGAAAGAGGGAGAAAACAAAAGTTGAATACACTGACAGATATTGCCTCAGGTTTGTGGGAGTGGAACAGTCTTAAATTTAATGTAATGCATCATGGGTGATATTCTTGCAGTCCTATGGTGCGTTTGTCTCCAGTTTTTCAACCCAAACAACTACATTTCTCATTCATAGATATGTAAAATCCTACAGGAACTACCAGAATTTACCACGTAATCACTTTATCGTGGCTAAACTCATATCCTTACATAACAGGGTTTTTTTTATCCTCTGACTTGTCACCATAATGTACAAGATTGTTATTGATCTTGGAGACTGGGGTTTTGGCTCGAATCCCTTTTCTCATATCACACTTGATTAAATGGCATAGTCATCTTGATACAGCGAGCAGAATACAATTTTCTACCCCGAATCACAACAATACTAGCTATCAGTGTCGAAGAACAAATGGAAAATGTTGACCGTTGTCATAAGTGATACTGATTGGGACATTAGTGCACCATTTGGATATAAGATCCATGCAATTCATGGGAAAAAAAGTCCATTACCCATAAGGACGAAATACAGGAAATATCAAAGACTTTGGTAGGACAGATTTATAGCATCATTAGTTTTCATTTCATCTGTTCTTTGCAGAATTTCTCTTCAGCAATATACTGTATATTACAGCTGTAAAGCTCTAAATATGTACCAGTGAGCAGCTGAGGCAGGTTTTACATACTTGGACTCTGTGTGCCTGTTCATCTCAGCGATTACAGTGTTTTTATGTCAAACACTTATGGCGTAATGTGTTGTACACAAAGATGACTGACTGACTCTTTGCTTATGCTCCCAGTGTAGTGACCATGTTATCAGGTCACCGAACAGACCTCTGCAAAGCAATAACGTTATTCAGCTTGTGATTTTTGCATCGATGGTAATTAACCGCTGGCATGCATTAAGCTTCGATTAGGTGTTTAATGTCTTGTCATCATCTGTAGTGTATGAAGAGGTTTGCTGCATTTTATGTGGTCATCTATCAAGCGTTTCACGGCCTGATTCCAAAGCCTTAAAACTGAACCCTCTTAATGACGCGGAACGCACTATAAGGCTGGTGGATTTCATATGGTCAGGTGATGGAAGCTGCTCTTTGTTGTGCCTGGTGCATAAGTCTTGCTGAAAAGGTCTTTATGTCCTTCTTATAGAGCCTCATTGAAAGATTAAATTGCAGGATCGCATCGGTAATAAATCTCAGCCAGGTGTGGGGTGGGACTACAAGGAAGAGCCATCAATAAAAAGGATGGTCACTCCTTGTCAGGCAGGAAGAAGGGAAATAAACAAGTTGTAGGAGAAAACCGCGCTGCCCTTTCAGAAACTAGTTGCGTATTGACTTGTATTCAAATGAGCGACCTTTTGTGTAAGTGAAACAGTGCATTGGAGCGTACCATTTCATACCGCTGCATGCACTTTTCCACAGTGAATGGCATTGAAAGACATTTTCCCTTTCCTTTTTATAGGTACAAAGTGTGACTCTATCTAAATTGATTAATTTTGTCTTTAACCTTCAGTGCATTGGAGGACACAGAGCTCTTGTAGCCTAATAGCTGCAGTTTTCCCAAGCTGCTGTTGGTACACCAGTGCTTTTAAAGAGTTAATGCACTGAAAAGATGCTGCATAGGGCTTAAGTGCAGCAAGATTTTGCTTTCAGATTAATGTTCCTGACTTAAATTGAGGCAATGGTTGATGTACCTCACTTTCATTCATTTATTTATTTTCTTATCAGAGTTGTTCAGTGTAGTGATTTTTTTGTGAACTAATCTAAACTGTTCTAATAAAAAAAAAATCACACACAGATTCTTTTGTTTGTTTTTTGCTGTAAAAATATTCTGTAAAGAAGCCTTCTTCACACCCTCCATCTACTACATCTTGCTACTTGCTGAGCGCAGTAATACATTTTAACATATTATCTTGAACTGTCGATGTCAAACATTGTCGATAACAGTGATTGTCAGTGGGCACTTAACTACTGTAACTGTAAAGCTCTGAAATGCTGTATTATAATAGGAGACAGAAATAGATTCTAATGGAGAGTTGCTATCTCTAGACATAAATGTGGTAATGACTGCTGAGAGAATAGTGAGTGAAAGCAGGCAGCTTGGCTTGATCTACAGCCACGCCGCTAATGGCAGATTTTTCTTGCAGATAATCGCTGCGTTGCATAGGAGCAGCTCGGCCTTATCTAATTGTGCGAGCACAGGGCTGTTCCATCAGCCCTCTTAGGTCCCCTGGGCTTTAATTGCTAAACTGCAATAATGTGATTGCTGTCAGAAGTAGAAGGCTTTTATGAAGATTGTGATCTTTGCACTCAAAGTTTCAAATCAATTATTTTGTTGCAGAACTATCATGACTGCTTTTTAACTATAAAGAAATGGAATGAATAATTTTAAAGACTTCTCATTAAAGGTTCTCTCTTTGCACAATAATAATAAAGGTGTTTAATATTTTTGAGAGAAGGAAGTCTGGATTTAATGCTGGTTGTGGCTCGGCTGGAGCTAGAGGATGAGAACTACCTGTACCATCAAAGCTAATTTGGCCAGATATCTTCCATTTTGCTCTCTTTACTCTGACACCTTCTCTGGTGTGTTTTGCTGCCTCTGTGGGCAGTCAGACCTTGCAGGCAACAAAAGTTATCTGGCGGTGACTGTTCATTAGATGTCAGAGTTTGAACGGCTCCAAACTCGCCTGCTGCACGAAGGCTCATTAAAAACATTGCAGCGTTTGTGAATGTGGAAAGCCTGAGAGACGGAGGCCACAGATGAGCTGCTCTGGCCTCCCTGTAAACTCCACAGTAGAGAGATCTCCAGCACCCACCCCGGCCCTTGTAACCCACCCATAACCACCGGCCAAAACCAGTAACCAATCCCTCTGCAGTACCCAGTTAAATATCCATTTCATTCATTGGTGTACCAGTTGTTTTTCTCCTGAAGATGAATGACCCTCACATCCATGAGACGGCACAATCCTGTGTCAGGAATGAAATATTCATTTTTCTAAACAACTGGAGCCATGTTGCCCTTAAGCAAAGTTACAAAATATTCGATGACTGATGGAGGTTGTGGTTGTTTGTTCTGTTGAAATTAGGGTGCGTGGATTCTGTTGTAGCCTGTTGACAAATGTAGACAGGGTCTGTTTTTCTAGGCATTTTACTTTGCTGGCTCACATTAATTTTAAATAAACCAAGTTTTTTTTTTTGGAAAAAAAAACATTGCCTGTGGAAATGCTCTGATAGTGAGTAGTACAAGCCTGAATGATCTACAATATAAATCATGCAAGTTGTGTTACATCCACATTTAAAAAATAATACTTTACATACTGTTGAAGTACGTCTTATTGTTGCAGTCGCAAAATAATGTGTACTTAAGGAGAAGTTTGTATTATTTTGATGGATAGATTCCTTAAAGACTGTAAAGATTCTGATCTGTATCTGCTGTTGCATTCATGTGGGCTAAGTGTGCTTCCTGGTGATGACCTTTTAAGAGGATGTTAAATTAAGAAAGGGGAAAAAAAAATCCATCATCGGGAAGCACCAGATGTGCACACATGTAAGCGTGAACAGGTGATCTTTGTTGACCCCATCAGCCTCCTCCTGAGTCCCTCCAGTTAGTTTTTCATTGCCGTCTGCAGTCAAAGCTGACAAAATTACACCATCTTGTTAGTAATATGAATTATGTAAATTTTAATACGGTGCTAATTAGCAATGATTTGCTGTTGCAATGACTGCCGGCCGCGATGCATTTAACGCTGTGCTTGAAATAGATGGATTTTATTTCTGATCCGGTCAGATTAAGGTTTTCACATGCTCAGAAGACTTTCTACACTAATACAATCAAAAACAAACAAATGCTAATGTTCAGGGCTGTGTGTTCCAGCTGATAAGTGGAAGAATCATGTTAAATTTTAATAAAAAACCCACAGCTTCTGACAGGGTAATTATATATTCTCATACACTCTTAATCTTGTGGAGGACCGGAGACTGTTGCATCTGATTAGACTTGAGATCGAACCATACCAGAGTAGATTAGTTGGTTCCGCTGTGTGCGCCGTCCACTGTTCGTGCATCACCCCTCCTGCAGAGCGGTTGGCAGGCGCTGACACAGACTGTGAGAGGTAACCGAACGTGGTGACACTGATGTGTGCACAGGAACGGCGTCTCAAAGCTTCGTCATAGATTTCTGTATTTATATTAGATCCCAATCAGGGCTGTTCCATCGTCCAGACCCAACTTCAGAGGCACACGGACGCCATGTGTGGTGCAGCCTGTGCTAATTAACTGATAACAGAGGCGTGTAGGACCAGAGTGTCCCCAGATTTTACTAAGCATCTAAAAGCTATTGCTGTCTTCAAAGAAAGCAGTTTTCATCGACATCATCAAGGCTTTGTAGATTTACCAATGCCCATCAGCTTGATGTATGTATGTATTATTATTGTTGTTGTTGAAGCTGCATTCCTTCTGAGGGGACTACTCCTTCAGCCCTCTGCAGGTCGCTGAATAGAAATTGTGTTCACGCCCTGGACTGAGCAAACATTCACAATTAGACATTGATGTATAGAGCAAGCATGCCTTGCATTGAGATGCAGAGTTCATTAGAGTTCATTTACGGGAACTGGAAACTAAGCTGCCGCCTCTTACAGGCCTGATGGTTAATGAAGGTTACACATTCGTCCCGCTGCTTTGTCAGCTTTACAGGGGCTGTGTATTTAACTTTTAGCACCTTAAAGCAACCATCTTTTAAAGGCAGAACTGTTGCTTTGTCTGGAAAAAAAATGTTGTGATTTTATCTCCAAATGCATTCTGTACAAAGAATCAGTCAATTATTTTCAGGCAGGATTAAGTGACTTAGCGGTGCAGCGGACAGCAGCTCCCACCGCTTTCAGCTTCAGGGACTTGCACAAACAGCACGGCTTGTCAGAGCTGATTGCAGTGACACTGGGGCAGATAAGTCAGTCTTACTATTATCCTGTGTAAGCCAGGAGTGCCAAATTACAACTTAACCAGCACAGAGTTTACTTACGGATGTCTTAAGCCATTTCACAGAATAAAACTCATCTGCTAATGTCAGAAGTGACACATTTGAACTGAGGTGGGGGGAAGGTGTCTTTTGGTTGTGTGCATCTGTATTCAGTTAAGGGTATTGAGCCTTGAGCCTTCATTGCTCTTCCCGTCTTCCCTGACTCATAAATATGTTGCCCCAGCAGGTTTACAGGGCCTGTAATCTAAATTTATTTCCTCTGTGTTATCCATCCTCTCACCACTTCAGTGATGTGTGTGTGTGTGTGTGTGTGTGTGTGTATGTGTTTGAGAGCAGCCTCACATAAACACATTGGCACAATCTATTAGCATGTATAGAGTTAGTCTTGACTAATGCTTTTATACCTAAAACTACAACAGACAGTTTTACAACCAATAAGAATAACTGGTAGCAGTTTTTCTTACTGGGTCGCTTCAATAGTAGATATCATAGTATTTTATTTCAGTGTTAAGTTTTATCTGGAATAGATTTAGTATTTTCTTAAACATTTCTAAAAGTTCTTTTCTTCCATCCATTTAATCTCCTTCCCATTTTATGTGTGGCCTCCATTTACCAGTAAAGCAGTTTTCCCAAGCTCCTTACTCTGAGTTATGGCTCCACCACACACCATTAAAACAGACAAATAAGCCTTCTTTACCTTGCCCACGTACTGCGGGTCTGACCCCATGTATTCCTCCAGCACAAAGAACTGGTTCCACACCCAGCCCCTCTTGACCCGTTGAAATCTATTCGCCCCATTCCTCATCGGGCCCATGGAGCTCCTGGCGTGCTCCCTCCCCTTCCTGCTCTGTCCCAGAGGTGGCAAAGGCGGACGCGAGGAGAAGACGGAACCGTCGTCGACAAGAATCCAAAGGAACAGCAGCAGGCAGTTCCTTGTTAGCATTGGCGGTCTGTGAGGTTTTGATGCCCGGGTTAAAGTCCAGTGACAAGAACTGAGCCACGCTGAAACGACTTGCGGAGGTTGGTTCCGGGGATTGGGTGAGGCTGGGGGCTCTGCCAGGTGAGGCAAACCCAAAGAACAGTTTTTCCTGGACCTGTCAGCATCCGACTCAGAGATTTATGGAGGTCATCACCTGCAGGGAGGAAACACATACAGTCTTTAAAATATTTCATGGTTTGCTGAATCCCTATACCCTACGTGAAAATGTAGACACATGATGCTGATTTACAACAGCCATGGGACCGTAATAACAGCGATGGGACCCTAATAGTTTGATGAATATCTCAAAAAGAATTAATTTGTATAAAAAAGGGTTTCGTAATTACTGGCCTGATAATGGATTAGCCTCATACACCTCTGTTGGATCACTGATTACACGACTTTTGTGTTGTCTTTGTCCTGAAAGCTTCAGCTCTTTGCTCTCTAAAGCCCCCCCCCCCCCCCCCAAACTTCTCTGCAATGGCTAAACGTCAGGTTTAGAGCTCTGACAGTTTAATGAGAGGCTGCTGATGAGCATTCGTTTTGCTTGACAAACCTTGTCTTTGCAGTTTTAATCAAAACCTCAAAATGCTTCCCCCACACATAAAAAAACAAAAAGTGCAGTTGCTCGAGCTGTGTGGCATGACATATTTGCAATTTGTCTCACACCGACACATGTGCTTAGGAAAATGTCAGCACAAATCAGCATGGCCATGATGCTGATGCTTTGCTTTCAGATGCTGCTCCTGTTAAGAGCTCAACATATTTGATAAGCCACAGCCACGGGAGATTATTGCACTTGTCATGTCACGTCATGTGGCAGACACGGACTCTATGATAGAGGCAGGTCCTACAAAGGATTACTGAAATATAAGCCATCCTGTATATCTTCAGATGTTCTCCCAGGTTTAGTTTTCTCTGCTCTCATACATCAGCAGACACAAATTAGCTTTATGCACCAACAGCTTGTAACTCATCAGAGCGTTGCCGTCGTCATCGCTCATGTTATCAGGAAATCAAATAGCTGCACATGTAAACACAATTTCCAGAGAACCAACTTACTTGTTATTTGGTTTTCTTTTGTGTAACAAGCAGATTAAAAAGGGGCTTATTTAAGGTTTGATGCATCATCCATATGTGCAAATAAAACTAAAAGCTTGTGTTAGAACTGCAACTGTCTTTTTCGGATTCAAGCAAGCAAATCATTGTTTATGTGCATATTTTGACATTATTTTCCAGCCAGTATTTTCCACAATATTCATTGTCATAAAAACAAAACATCAAATCTAATCTAATGAATTCTTTTTTAAAGATCCTCTAGATGCCTGTGAGTTATTTGAGCAGATGCCACGTATTTAGAAAAAAGTCTGTTGAAGCCTGATTTTTTTTTTTTTTTTAATTGAAATATCAGTTGTTACACGACCTGACGTGTAGATTCAAACAAATATTATAGAACCGACTTAATTCATCAAGTCTCGTTCATTATGAGGCAAATTATTTGTTGCCATATCAACACTCGGGTGTTCATCTCTGGCCGTGTTGACAGACACTTAATTGTGCTGAAAACAAGAGACGAGAAGCACGAAAAGCTGGAATGAAAAATTGAGCTAATGACTTCTGCACCTGCTATTTTGTTCTTGTCTCCCTGCTAATGTGCTTATAAGCTGTACAGTAATAGAAGACATTGTGCCTCTAATTTCACGTAGCTCTCGCTGACTCATAGTCTTTAATTAATGAGAGCCTGGAATCCAGCTCCAGGAGTGGGTTGAAGCACACTCCCGGATCCATTTATTCTCCCTCACCATACTTAAAAGTCTTAAAAGTCAAAAATATCTGTAAAGTTCTTCGTGTAAAATTCTCAGGAACTGTTCTGACATGGGTCAGACATGCGTCTCCCTCAGGTCGCTACTCATTTAGCATTGACATAATGGAAAATGACTCGTACCCATAATTTCTACAAAACTCGTACCTCTGCCGGAGTCTCTGCTTGCCGAGGCTTGATGCATATTTAATGAGATAAGTTCATTAGCATGTGTCAAGCTTCGGTGGTGTGCCTTGACCTGTGTTTCTGCTTCACATAGCACGCTGCAGTGGGCTGACAGCAGTCTCACACGTCACCTTCAAAAATCAAAGACCATATGGCCAGACGATTACCAGCCACCAGAGACCGCCACACAGCATTTTTGGTTGTCAAGGCTGCCATAAACGTGACGTATAGGTTTGTAGGCGCTTACTCTTGGCAGAAGACAAGAAGCTGGACATCTAAATGAGATTCGTGATTTAGGTCTGTCTTTAAAATAAAGCTCGGCAGAGACGAGACCATAACGATAAAAGAAAATCAATGCTTTGGTACCATATTTGACGGTTTCCTGCGATTGCCTCGACTACCACTGAAACCCAACAATAGAATGAAATCCTTGCATTTTATTCTGCAATAAAGGATGTTAAAGGGCACAGCGTCTCACTTGACGTTTGCGCCCTTTAACATCCACGCTCACTCTCGCACACATCACGGGTGGACCATCACTATCACTCCAGCCTCTGTGTCCATGTTCTGTGGGTGTCAGTCAACTATCCTCTATATTAAACACCCAGTGATTGACATTCCACGTGCTGGATTCATTGCTTTTCATATTATGTGGAATTAGTCTGCTGAATCTGTGCATGAAGGTACAGAAATATGTGTCTTTATTTTACATACACAGCTCAGACGCATGTTTGATTATTTAAATTACTGTCAAAAGCAAATCTGAGCTGCAACGCAGACAGAAATAAGTGTAAGCTATGGTGAAATAAGATAGTCGCACAGATTAGTAGACATTAATTAAAATGTGACTCTATCTTGATTTGGTTTCCTGCTATGACAGTATTGGAAACTGCCTTAATCATACAGAAAGTTAAAAAAAAAAAGAAGATTAATTAGATGGTAGTAAATATTCAGTTATAAGCCTGATTTTGAAAAGCCTTCAATAACCTGATAGAGTAAACCTTCGAGCAACCCAGTGTTTAATTTAGACTCCACGTGGTTAAAAAGGAAAACTTGATCATTGTGTGACTCTGTCAAGATTTCTTGCCAAGCTTGTGAAAGTAACAGCGTGTTGTTGAAGGTTCTGCATCCCTGCTTAATGCTTCTTTAAAGTCTCTCCCGGTTTGATTCTGCTCAGTTATCAAAACAGTAACCTCACCTGGACTACATCTCCATCTCATGAAAAGATGTGTGTGCTGAGTTCAAGGAGATGAAGGAAAGGGGCGTTAGTCAGGGAAATCACTGTGAAGGCTGTGTTTTTGCAAAGCTGGGGCTGGAAATCACGGTAATATCGCTGAAACCCTTCAGGGGAAGCGTGGGAAGACAGGAGTGTAGCTGAAAGCACTGTAATGAAAATGGGAATAACAACACAGCTGGCCAGCCAAGTTGAATTATAGACAAACACCTCACGTACATTCTAATGTAAAGTCATGAATAGCAAATATTTTAAAGTTCCTCCTCTTTTATTTTAAGAATCCTGTTTGAACTGGAAAAAGACACGCTGCCAGTCGGTTATTGACCTCTCCACTGCAGTGATTATGTTGTTGTTTCCAGACACGGTGCTTTTAATTTTCTTGATGATTTTTATCGGAGTTTTCCTGTACGTGAGGTTTTTAATCAAGGCGATCACACTGGCCTGTGTCCAGCATGCTGGAAACACTAATATGGTTTGGTGAGTCATCATCCCCAGTTTTTCTTCCCTCCCACACAAATTATGTATGAGGAGACTCAAAGAACGCCTCCTTCTCATATTATGTCTGTTGACTTGTTTAACTTAGTTGTGGATATTAAAAGCAAGATGATCCTCCAGCTGAAGACCCAAGGGTGGTGTGCACGAGCAGCTGTCGCGGTCACAAGTGATGATGTGGGCCTTATAACAGCCGCTAACCTTGTTGCGTGCAAAGAACAGCAGTGCATGTGCTTCTCAGCGCCTAAAATAGTTTTGTGTGACATGTAGGGGTGGAAAAATGCTGTTGCTGGTAAACAAAATAGGCTGCTTTGCTCTTTATTATACCCTTTAGGTTTATCACATCTACTTATGAACTATAACCCATTGATATTAGTAAATCAAACATTCATCTGGGTCATTAAAAGATAACTTGTGTTACTATAATTAAAGTATTCGTTCAGAACAAAGCCAGACTGAGGCGAACCTGAAATAGACGTTCCAGTAACATTGCTGCAACCACGATTAACCATGGATTGAATGATATGATGTTGAATCATAGATTTGCCCCATTGAGGGACACCTCCATCTTTTATTAAGATCATTAAAATGTAACATGAAACAATTTATTAAAATAATGACAAATGGCAGGTGCCAAGGCTCCTTCTGTGATAAATGTGTGAATTCGTATTTCACTAAAGTGTCTTCTCAGCAAAAACTGGTTAGTTCCTGTCAGAAAACCACTTTGACACAGTCTTACAGGCCTAAATTCATAAACTGCTGCAGCTTCAGTGGGAAAATTGACCTTTGATAGTGTTGGTTATCTGATGGCAGGTTAATTTGTTCTGTTCGACCTGCTATTGTAGATAATTTCATCTTCTTTTTCTCTCTCTCTCTCTATCTATTTTGCACTTCCTCACACAACTGCTTTCCTCCTCTTTATATTGCATCCAGGTTTTCCATATTCATGTACTTTTCAGCCATTTTACCTAATTTCAAAGTGAAATATGGAAAGAAACAAGGAAAATCAATCACGTAGACAAGCGATAACGCAACATATTTTCATGGAAAGGAGATGTCCTTTCCTCTGAAGTGTCCAGTGATGGTAGTATGCTGTCCTTTTAATGCTGGATTATGGTTTTAGTGGAACATTTCAGGGCAGATGTAAATGCTGTGTGCATGGGAATTATGTTGTTGTTTTCGGCTCTCTATCGATTTTCGATGCTCGATTTTTTTTTTTTTTTTTTTTTTTTTTAATTTCATTTTTCCTTGAATATCTTCTGTATTTTTATGATTGACTGTCCGGTAATTTTGACAACTGGAGCTCTGAAAGACAGACAAATTCACCTCCTGGACATGTGCCTTTATTTATTTTGAGAAGGCTGGAAAACGATCAGCTGAATCGATGAAGAGGAGCAGCCCCGGAGCTGTCGGGGTTTGGGGCACCATTGTCACTGCACCGGCAACTGCTCTCACCCACTGAAGATGCTTTTCTTCTGCTGTGGGTCTTCTAAGCAGTTAGAAAGTCTCCACTTTGTTACATCTAGCAAGTTTGAGTTTACACCGGGTCAAAAAGGTGGAAGCAAACAGAGAAAACGTGTTTTATCTCACGATTCGACTCCTAACATTTTTTCAATGAAAAAGACCCCTGTGAGCAGTGAAGGTTTAATTGAAGAAAATGGCGATGTGATGGATATTCTTGGTAATCATCATTAGCATCATGCACAGACTCTCCTGACAAGAAACTCCTTCATTATCTCAGTTGAGTCTGTTTGCAGACCTTTTTACTCTTGTGGAGAATATGATACGTGGATATCATCCAGAGCCCATCAAAAATAAATCGGCTGTGTGTTCTGCTGAATGGGGGCTTGTGTCTCTTTTAGAAAGTGAACTTTTCCCCCCTAAAGATATGGAAGGTTTAGCTGTAGAGACAAAGCGGGCCTGAGGCAATAAAAGCAGCAGCACACTGACTCACGTCTCCCCCGTGTGCAGAACATGTCTGAATCCACTGCCAGCCGAGTCTCTGAAGCAACAGATCACATCCAATGAAAGGTTATGATGGTTTGAACTAAAAAACAAACATAACGATAAATTGCCCCATAAGATAGAACAGCTCAGAACTGTTGGCTTCTTTCTTTGACTCTCAGATTCTGCCCAGATCTGAACTGAACACACATTACAATAAAAGGTGAGAGTGTGACGACCTGTCAGTGTGCAGCATGAATACAAGCCCACGAGCCATATTGTCTGCAGGAGGGAGTCTTGCTTTACCTGGATCTGCAGTTCAAACACAGGTTGCTGAATGATATGTTGTCTGCCGAAGAAGAGGTTACAAAGGGTGAGAAAGATAATATTAAATAAGAGAGTCCTGGGCAACCGGTCAGGTCATGCTCTGTTCTTAACAACAGCATAATTGTTTTTTTTTTTTTTCTCTAACCCTATATCGCTGCCTGACATGCACCAAGAAGCTTTGTATGTTTGCTTTTTCTGAGACGATGATGATGAGAGCAAAAGTAGGGATAGATCATTACATGACACAGGTGAATGTGCTAGTCAGCTGTTAAGAATAAACATGCGTAGGTGGCTGGGTGTTGGCCATAAATAAACAGATGCCTTCCAGCCAGTGTTAATAGACCATTAAAGCAATGGAGAAACTGGTGGAGGACTGCTGCTGTGTCTCGTATGTGAGGTTTATGGAAGGATATAGGAGCCGTCTCCAAACTGCTAATGGGGTTTATCCACCAAAGCATTTACAGTGTCCAGCAGTTTCTCCATCTGTCTGTTTTAAGTTGACATAAAATAACCAACTTGGAGGCCTTCTGAACAGCTAAAATAGTCACTATAATCACAGGCAGACATTTTTTGATCATGATGGAAGCATATATCCCATAATATCTTATATCTTTATCTGGCTTCAGTGTTTTCAGTCAAGTTCCTCTCCTGTTTTTGGGTAATTAAACTTTGCAAACTGTTAACAGATAACGCTTTTGTGAGCAATCAGTCTAGGTTTACACTCGGGCAGAGCAGATGGTGATAAATTAGCCATGAGAGAGCAAGCATGTTGCAATGAGGTGTTGCCCTAAACAGTTCTTGCCACTTAAAGATACAAGACACACACACACGACTGTTTCAATCAGTATTCTAATTGGCAGTTGAGCAGTTTCAGGAGCTAGATTCTACAAATTTACGTCGAATTGAACGGCTCAACCGTCAAATACACAATTACATAACACCAACGTCTCCACCTCTGCAGGGTCAGAGACTCTAATAGCATCGTTGCTTTATGACACACGCGGTGCAGCCTGGGTTTGGCCACGCTGTGCTGCAAATACCAACTTCTGTCTAAATCGTACCCATGCGTGTTAATCCCTCCCGTATATTTCCTGGCATTCTCTCCTTTTTTTGATGTTTTCTACACCACATTAGTAACTACAGACGACTGGCGAACGTTAAAGCCAATAATTGTGCTATTGTTTGATTGTTTTTGATTGTTTTAGACAACTTATAATTAAGCTCAGCCTTGACTGTGCTTAATTAAGTGGCTCCGAAGATGTGGAGACATCAGTTTTCTGCTGGGAGTAACTGGAAGATTTGAAGACAAAATCAACCCTTTTTGTTGGACAAACAGTATGGTGTGTGTGTGTGTGAGTATGAGTGTGTGTATTCTTTTATCAGAGCTGGCATTTAATTAAAATTGTTCAGTGTTTGGTCTAAGTGCTTAATGAGCACAGTTTATTTTGAAGCACTCATGTCATTTTTTTCTAGTTCTTCTTCGATCCCACAACTTTGGGTGAACTCAGTGACTTTGATATTGATTATTTATTTTATTATTTTATTATTATTTTCTTCACCAGAGTATTTTTTTCCTAAATGAACTAGAACAATCTGAAATGATTCGACATTAATTACTTGCCTCAATTATACATTTTAAAATGGAAACAATTCTCCCACATTTGTTAATAATTATTGTTGGACTTAAAATAAACGTTTAACATTTTAATTTGCGCAGAATCTTAGTGAAACTTGATTATCAAGCCTCCATCAACTTATTTGTTGATGGAGGCTCTCTGGTAGATCCTTATGGACTCCACTTTGACAACCACTGAACAAACGCTCATTAAAAATGGCCCTGACAAGCCATCACTTAATAACCTCCACAGGCTCCACATGCACACCAGGTGTATTTCCAGTCATTATCCAGCTTTTGCTTCTTCGTGGTTTCCACCTGATAAGACCAGGTTATTATTGGTTATCTGTGGATCTAAAGATTCTTTTTTATATAGATTTTATTTAAGACGCAACCACATTAGTCTCGCTTTCAGAACAAGACTCATTGCCATGGTTTTCTATTACCGTGGTAATCTAAATGCAAATTTTAACTGTCCGTTTTTCACTGGGATGACGCTCTTGGCACAGCATGGGGACATGAATGGAGATGTTTTTTTCTCCCCCCCGTCCTGCTCTACCTCTCACATTGACTCTGGAACAGGGGCTGCTGGTTATGTTGTCATATTGGAAAAGAATAAAAGCTCTTAATTGAGCAAAATTAAAGCCTTGCAGGTACATTCTGGCAGTCTGTCAGGACAACCAGGAAAAAACATCAACAAAGCATTCTGTCTGCTTTCATGGCAACCCATGCACACAATGCATCCTGAAAGCACCGTTATAGATTGTTGGCTCTGAAAGACTTTATCATTCCTGCCTCCTTTCCTGCCCCTGCCATCATTTTCCCTGTGTGGATCCACTCCTGAGTGACATCTGGTGAGCTGCTTTCTACTGCGGCTCTGCAAATGCGTCCATGGAACAGGAACCATCTGGGCCTGTTCTCATGGAGCTTTAAACTGGGCTGTTGGTGCATTGATACCAATTATCCTCTTCTGTATGTGGCCATGTTGGCACCCATCGACTTTGTCACTGTGGTCAGAGACGCCTGCTTTTGTCTTTTTTATTTTTAATTGTTATTTACTCGAGGAGAATGAGGTGATGAATATGAGGATTCTTGTCCTCCAGGCAGGGAAGTTTATCCATTTTTTTCAACTCAGGAAATATGCTTGAATTAGGTCACAGTTCAGATTTAATGTTGGGAAGTCAAAAATCATGTTTGGATGAATATTTATAACCAACAGGTAAACGTAGGCATGGCTTCTGTGAGTGGAGAACGAAGAGGAAGGTGCAGGAAGTGGACTTGGTGATGGGCAGTGGAAGGTGCCATCATTTGGTTTAATTTGAACAACACTGATATTCTCATCATTTAATGATATAATGTAGAAATACCAGCGCATATTTGCTTCCTTCTAATCATTATTCGTTGTTAGACTTATTTGCTGATATTTTCTGCCAATTTAGCTTCATACTAATTACTTCCTTTCATGTTAGTCATCTGATTCATACATTTGATTTATTTCTGGTGTAAAATTGTTTGACGCACACCCAAAAAAATTTAATGTTGGATTTTCTTTTTTTTTTTTAACAGTTCAGTTAACAGTTGTGAAAGGGAAAAGTGGGTCTATATAAATAATGGAAGAAAATTCAGCGAAGGCCCTGCTTAATTATTTAATATATCAAATAGATCTTGTGGAAAATCTTCAAATATATGAACATCAAAAAGAAGATAATTAGAATAGAATATAGGTTTATTATCCCACAATGGGGAAATTGCAGTGTCCCAGCAGCAGCACACAGAGCAGAAAATAAGAAGAAGAAATAAGAGGAAGTAAATACTGTAATTTACAAGACTTTTGAGAAAAATATAGAAAAATAAAATAAAAAGGTAACCGATCACAATTGTCCACAGACTAACTAGGCAACATGAAACCGAGCTGATTCTGTCCAGGTTTGATCCCTTTGTTTGCCTCAGCTGAGTAATTTAGCTCTTGGTCATCAAAGTTTGGTAAGATTATTGGATGACAACATGCAAATACCGACTTGTATTTTCACGTATGACCACAATACGTTTATAAGTCAGAATTTGCAGAATCTGATGATAAACGGTTTGGAGGCAGAATAATTATGCGCCTCTTAGGGACATTTGCATTTTACATCTATATGTGATGTGTGGTTTTATGCTTGTCTGGTGTTAATAAAGCAGTTGACACACTGGGGTGATGGTGTGACACCATCTGTTAGTATTTCTGTTTCTGCAAAAGAGTAATTAAATCTGTAGGTTTAGTTGTGAGTAAACGAGTAAAACATGTTGTGGAAGATAGAAAGATTAAAAAAATTAAAAAGGGCAAACAAAGAAAAAGAAAATCAGTATAACTGAGCAAAAGTGATAAAGGAAGCACAGATGCTCCACAGAAGAACCAGTGGCAGTTAGAGCCGAAGCTGCATGATGGAGTAAATGCGCAGCAGTCAGTTCAGGTTCCCTGAAAGTGGAAACTTGAACTTACTAAATGACAGTTTGATGACACACATTGTCCAACACATTCCACCACCAGCACCACCACAGAGGCAGCAGTGGTACGAGCAATTCGACGATGTGTTTGTGCAGACTTGTTTTTATGCAGCCATTTTTCACTTTCAAAGCATTCTGATGTTGGTTGCACAACTTCCATCCCCACTGAGAGTGACAGTCATAAAAACTGTCATTTGGAGGTGTTTGAATCCCCAACGTGCACTTTGGTGCAACTCCTGTGCACCTAGATTAAACTGTGAAACCGGTATTAGTACCTACGTGTTTATCCACTCACACTGCCTGAGTGTTGGTAAAAGGAGGGCAATACAAATGTTCAAAACATGTCTATAAAACCATACATATCCTAATTTAGTTGGTATTTGCAGAAGAAAACTGAAGTGTATTATTGTGTTGAGGAAATGAATGTAAAGTGGCTGCTTCTGTTGTGTTTGAACAGGATGTTGGTCTTTTATGAGACATGATGGGATGAAAAGTAAATCTTAAAGCATGTTCTTTTCATGATGACAGTTTGAACACATGCCGCTTTATGGTTGTGATTCAGAGCATTTTCCTTTTAAAAGCAAGAAAGAATGCAAAACTGGAGGTGGAAGTGTGTGGAAACCAGGCCGATTTTCTGTCCTTGAAGTGAATCCTCCTGACGAAGCACTCTCGACCTGATTTCATTAAACGGTGGATTTTGCCAAGTCAGTGAACCTAAAATGATGAGTTGAACTCTCAGGTCTCCAGTTTCTGTCAAGAGATGGTGTTTGGAGGGAGGAAGAGGAGGAGCAGAGTGAATGAACCTTTGGCTCGGTTGCGCCTCTATTGCCCTCACTAAATCTGAACTCCTCCTCAGCTGCTGTCTTGTATATCTGCTGTTATCTCACTCCTTCCTCTGTGTTTTCCATTTTCCCCAGTTGTGTAGCAACTGTAAAGACGGAGACTAAACAAATAATTTTTTTCCCAGTATATTCTGGGTTATTGGGCACACACTGAGGCTCGTTATCTGAGCGAATGTAAACTCAAAAAGCATTAAGGCTGGAACTCACTGATGTATAATCATCACGTTGGTTATGCTAATGCCCCTCTGTTTTTTTTTTTGTTTTTTTTTTGCGTCTGGGAGTGTGGTAATAGTCATGTTCATCAGTGTGCATATGTGGCTCCGAGTGTGAGTGAGCGGGGCCATGGTGTGCAAAATGTGATAATGAAAGGAACAACAAACAAAGCGTCTCATGACAAACACGGTGTTCTTATCACATAATCTTGAAATAACGTGCTATTATGCACAAACCACACAAAAAATATAATGTAATTAATTAGTGTGTATCAGAGAATTGTAATCAGGGTGGAATCTGTCATCTTAGGCAGGAATGGGATGTAAGTAAAGGGCTTCATCCCCCTCCTAAAGAAAAAACATCAGACTCGGCGCGATTGACGTTTATTGCAGTATGCTCCCTATTGCTAACACAAAATAAAAGTAATGTAAAGAAAATGAAGAGGGTCTACTGGAACCTGTGATAGACTTTTTCCCCACTGCTTCAAGTGCCACTGGTGAATCAAGTGTTTGCGGTGGATTTTCAACGGGAGAATCTGTTAGAAACGATTGCGATCTCATTCAATGAAAACAAAATTTTGCACAAAGCTGACAGAGATAGCAAGGGTGATGTATTTTCAATTAAAGTGGACTGGAAGACACGGAACAATCTGATATTTCTATTTCAATAGGGTTAGAGTAAATAAGGTTTTACAGCCGTTGTTATTTATTGGCCTCGAAACTGCTCGTCCATAGATGGAAAACTTGCCGATATCCTGCCACAAAGCCTTCCTGTCCTGGGAGTCCTTATTCAGGCTGTCAAGACCCCATTTCAAATCATAGATAATCTAATGGGCCCTCGACTGAGCCTCACTATTAAACATGGAGTGGTCTGACCTCAGAGGCACTCGGAAAGATACTTAACCACTCGTGTCTTCAGCACTTAATTAAAGTGACACTGGTTGTATTCCCGGAGTGTCTCGTCAAAGCATTCTTATAGATGGCGTCTTTAGTTCACTGAAGTGTACTTCTAATTTACCTGCATTCTGCCCTTTTTCAGTGTGAAGTGGTGTAGAGCGCGTAATTTTAATCTGCAAGTCTTTGCTAGAACTCTCTGAGTTAAGTTGGTACAGACTGTGTAATCTGTATTAACTCCACAGTCGAATAAATTATTCAATTAAACAATAAACATGTTGGTGTTTGCAGCTTTTGGGATGTAAGAAAGAGATTGGATAAATAGAACTCGGGCACACTTTAGGTTCTTTGACCGAAAAAAACAAAAGAATAATTAATTTACATAGTTTATTGATTAATATTGGAGGGTTGTGGAGACGGTTATGTCACAGAGGGCTCATCAGCATTGGTAATCAAGCTTTGCATTTCTGCATCATTAGCCTCAAGCAGTGGCGCTATAATCAGACAGCCAGGTGATATTAAATGGTGGGCACTTACAGCCTCTCAAGTGGCATAACGGCCTTAATCAAACAGTTATCACACTGGAGGCCGGGGGGAAGGAATAATGGGAAAGCAATATCCTAGATTAGAAATTAGTCTTCTCTGCAAAAGTGCTGCCTCACTCGCTCAATGTTGTATAATGATGTGGCGTCCAGAAGGTACGTTTTCAGGACGGCTCACTGGGATTTCAGGACCTGAACCGACAGGATTTGTCTTGCGTACAACGTCAGAAAGTTCCTTCTGCCAAAAACACACACAACTTGATTATTTCGAGACCGGCACCGTGGGGCAAGTGTGGCTGAGTTTGTCACAACAGAAATCACCTTTTCAAATGTCCCCCTCTACCCTTCGAGCCTTCAGAGTGGATTCTTTTGTGCACCACGTTGGGAGAGTGTGGCATCAACCCTGGCCTCAGAAGTCCCAGAGGTAGACTTTTGTCATTTTCTCCAGTTTAACTATATTCTTTTCAAGTGGTGCTGAAATGTTGAATTGATGGAGTGTGATGCTGACAATAGCTGAAGAAGGCTTATGAATAACTTCTGCCTCCTTTCTTTCCAGTCCTCTACATTATTCAGTCTTGGCTAGTAAGTAAACTATAGATGTTCTTGCCAAGTCCTCTGCAAAAAATAGGAGAAGTCATTTATCTCTAATTATAAGAACTAAAGTGAATATAAAATTCATTCTAGGAAGAGTTCTTTTTTAAACTTTTCTCTCCAGCTATAGAGTTCATATCATGCATTATAGCTTTAAGGATTTACCCAAAACAATCCTTGATAGAAACAGTAAAATGATCAGCTGATCTTATAAAACTTTAAAGGGTTAAATGTCACAGCAAACTTAAAATGATATATAAAACACACACAGTGGTAAAAATGGCTTTCACTTGTGCAGGTATCTTTAATCCCGGGTGTCTGCAGCCTTTATTTTCCAGTAAACACAATACATTATCCCAAATATTCACCCCCACATTCTGCGCCTCTGCCCTCCTCTCCTCTCACACTCCATCCAATTCATCATCGCCGCCCTGCACGCTGAGCAAAACACCATCCTGCTGACCTTGAGGAAGTTGCCCATAAGAAGACTCACCCAGGCCAAGACGTAGAGTCTGTCAGGATGATTTCTTATTCTATTTAATGGAAGAAACGCAATGCTTTATCATCCCAGGTTCACAGTTTAGAGTAAAGAGAAGCACCACCTCTTTTGAAAATAATCTCTCTCTCTCTCTCTCTCTCTCATATATATATATATATATATATATATATATATATATATATATATATATATATATTGGTAGAGATACCAGAGGAGCCAAACACCAGCTCCTGGTTGATAGATAGTTGCCCAAGACTGCAAGTCCCGACATACCAACCTGTGCACTGCCTGGATTGATTACAAGAAAGCCTATGACTCGATGCCACACACATGGATCACTGAATGCCTGAAGCTGTACAACATCAATAGGACTCTAAGAGCGATTGTGGCGAACTCGATGAGGTTGTGGAAAACCACCCTTGAGGCCAATGGCAAGCCACTTGCACAAGTGTCCATCAAATGTGGCATATACCAAGGAGATGCTCTGTCCCCACTGCTGTTCTGCATAGGCCTAAACCCGCTGAGCCAGATAATCAACAAGACTGGCTACGGATACCGCCTCAGGAATGGGGCCACGATCAGTCACCTCCTCTACATGGATGACATCAAGCTGTATGCTACGAGCGAACGGGACATAGACTCCCTGATCCACTCTACCAGGATCTACAGCAATGACATTGGGATGTCATTCGGGCTTGAGAAATGTAGTAGGATGGTGACTAAGAGAGGCAAGGTAGTCCACACTGAAGGGGTCTCGCTCCTAGAAGGAACAATGGCAGACATTGAGGACAGTTACAAGTACCTTGGAATACCACAGGCAAACGGCAACCTTGAACAGGCAACAAGGAAAGCGGCAACAGCCAAATACCTCCAGCGAGTAAGACAAGTCCTTCGAAGCCAGCTCAATGGCAAGAACAAGTCCCGGGCAATAAACAGTTACGCCCTGCCAGTGATCAGATACCCTGCAGGAATAATAAGGTGGCCAAAGGAAGAGATACAGACCACAGATGTTAAGACACAAAAGCTCCTCACCATGCATGGCGGGTTCCATCCCAAATCCAGCACCCTGAGACTGTACACAAGCCGTAAGGAAGGAGGCCGAGGACTAGTGAGCGTGAGAGCCACTATCCAGGACGAAACAGCCAAGCTCCATGAGTACATCAAGGACAAGGCCCCAACGGATGACGTGCTCAGTGAATGTCTCAGACAATGGCAAGATCAGGAGGTGCTGAAGGAGGGACCAGCATGGGAGGACAAGCCCCTACACGGGATGTACCACCGGAACATAGCTGAAGTGGCTGATCTCAAGAAGTCCTTCCAATGGCTAGAGAGGGCTGGCCTACAGGACAGCACAGTGGCACTCATCCTGGCTGCACAGGAGCAAGCCCTGAACACCAGAGCAATAGAGGCCCAGATATACAACACCAGACAAGATCCAAGGTGTAGGCTGTGCAAGGAGGCACCTGAGACAATCCAACACATAACTGCAGGGTGTAAGATGCTGGCAGGGAAAGCATACATGGAACGCCATAACCAAGTAGCTGGCATAGTCTACAGAAACATCTGTGCGGAGTATGGGCTGGAAACCTCAAGGTCAAGATGGGAAACACCTCCAAAGGTGGTGGAGAATGACCAAGTGAAGATCCTGTGGGACTTCCAGATACAGACAGACAGGATGGTGATGGCGAACCAGCCAGATATCGTGGTGGTGGATAAAGGACAGAGGAAAGCCGTTGTGGTGGATGTGGCAATACCAAGTGACAGCAACATCAGGCGGAAGGAACATGAGAAACTTGAGAAATACCAAGGGCTCATTGAGGAACTGGAGAAGGCTTGAAAGGTGAAGGTGACAGTAGTGCCCGTGGTGATCGGAGCACTCGGGGCAGTGACCCCCAAACTGGAGGAGTGGCTACAGCAGATCCCTGGAACAACGTCAGACATCTCAGTCCAGAAAAGTGCAGTACTAGGAACAGCAAAGATACTGCGCAGGACCCTCAAGCTCCCAGGCCTCTGGTAGAGGACCCGAGCTTAGAATAGAGGAGGAACCACCCACGTGGGGTGAGAAGGGAATTTTTTATATATATATATATATATATATATATATATATATATATATATATTTTATAATATAATATGGGTTTTCACTGAATTGAAAATGAGAATAAACAGTGTTGCAGCAGAGCTGGTTTGAAAAGAATGTGTGCATGGATTTAATTCAGAGATGTGATTTAACTGATTGCAGGGCATAGGTTAATTTCAACAGAATGCATTTGCAGCACTTTGCGGTCGCGCTACCTCTGCTGGACTTCATCCATGCCTGTTTCCACTCAGCACTGAATTTCCACTGACGGAATGACTAAAATAAATTCTGTATTTGTTCATTAATACCAGGAGAGACAAGGCATTCTGCTTGACCTCTCACGTATTTCTAAATCAGTCCTGTTTGTTACCGCTAGCGGTGTTTTGCTGTGACTAAATTCTGCAGTTAGCTTCCGTCCTCCCATTCCACACAGCCACCTGCTACCGTGCTTGCTCGGCCTCTGTTCTACTCCAGTAAGTTATGATGTCATTTTCTTCTCAGCCATGATAACGATAAGGGGAAATTGCAGGACGAGTGACTTTTAAGGGTAAATATTTAAAATGAAACTTTAGCAGCTATGTTAGTGGTTTTGTGTGCACGGGCATTGAATTACAACCTGGATGTTGTAAGTCATGCAGAGCAGTTTTCAAACTCTCTCTGCTGTTTATCAGTCTGCAGAAATGATGTCAGAGTTAAAGAGTTCACATTTTATTGTATTCTTCTCCCTTTCTCTAAGACTGAAATTACTCTTTACACAAATTTAGATATTATAGAGTTACTGAGCAGGAAAAAATATGCCGGCTGCATTTAAAGTAGCCTGTACACTCATGAGGAGTGCCTGCTCAAGTGTGTTAAGCAAAATGTGAAACGTTATAGTTTTTGAAAGGGGTTCACAGCAAGGAGTTGTTGCCTGTGCTGGGAGATGATAGCTTATAAGGAACAAATTCTCTTTTAATGGCATGAAGATGAGTTTTGATGTAGATTAATAAAATGGAAATGTTATGTGGCGTGCTGCACAGCACAGAATGACCCGCAGTAGCTTTAGACCAGATATACAAGACAAGACACAAGCATTTTATATTCCTGCCTTTGTTTGCTAATAGCTGATATTAAAAAGGACATTTACGCAGCAAGATGAGTTTTTATGTCATGCCTTAATAAATTTTTTGAGAGTTTTTGAGAAATTAATGTAACTTCATATATATAATTTTCTAAAAGTACAACAGAATAGTTAACAGGCTGTGCAGACTGATGACTATCATCCAGCAAATATGTACCATGTTCCATCCTGATATGCAGCAGCTCACTATCACTATTTCCTTCACTCCAGCGTATTTTCCTCTGCTGGGTGCAAAACTCAGGGACTGGCCAGGGGAAGTGGTCCTGTGAACAGAATGCGATTGACTTTTTGGATAATGGACAGATATCTTGTAATCTATTATTAACTGTTTAAAAAACAGTTTCTTTTAAAGGTGCATTCTAGCAGCCTTAAACAGCATTGACTCAGCCCAGCAGACTGGAGTGTTTTCTTTTACCTTTACACTTTCCTGCTGTGCTCCTGCCCTGCTTAGTTCCTAATGAAAGGCCCCCCAGCGCCTTCTCCAGAAATCATTACAATCTCTCGCTAGCTCTAGGGTTGGTAAACTAATAGTCATTCACCTGTGTGACAGCAAATCTTTTCCAAGTTGCCATCGGGGGCCAGTCAGGTTGTTTTTAAGGTTATAAAGTCTAGCCCAGCCAGTAATGACAATTTATTGTTTGGATGTGACCAAAGGTGTATTTGTCAGGCCAAACGCATTCCATCTTACAGGCAAAGGAGGCTTTTCAATTTTTGTAAATCAGACTAACAAAGAAACCCTTGTCCAGTTCTCCAAATGCAAACAACACACTCATGTATTTGAACAGTAAATAACCCAAATCCCTTTCATTTTGTGCTGCTGTGAAGGCTCATTTAAGGATGTGATTTTCCCTGATTCTCATGTTCTCCGCAGCATTCAGAGCACATAACATCCTAAAATGAAAGATAATAAAACAAAAATTCCAAGAAAATGAGGAGCGCTTAATTATTTTGTCAAAACAGCTCTTGATGTTCAGTCATTGTCCTTTGCTGTTCACCAATCCTCCGTATCCTTTTGTAACCTCAGTCCTTCCTTCTGCCTTTCCTTCCTTCCTTCCTTTTTTCCTTCCTATGACATCTTCAAACAGTCGCGTGTACCACGGGGAAGGAGATGTTTGATGCTTTCCAGAAAGGAACCTGAGAATTGCTTGTCTGTAAGAATTGTGAGGCTGCATCTCTGTGGAGTATTTCTGCCACAGAGGGGAAGAAACAGCTTGTCCAAAAAACAGCTAACAAATGAACAGAGACAAATATATATATAAATAATTGCTGAGTGGAGTGAAGAGTTTCCTATCATTCAGAGCAAAAGTGTGGGCAATATCTCCTGGAGGTTGAAAGTCATCCATCACTGCGAGACTTTAATTCGAGATGTTTAGGACTGCGTCTGATGATTGCCTGAGAGCGGGGGAAGCTGTGGAAGGATCTTTCAGTGGGGGAAATGGCTTCTCCACCAGTCAGGTTAGTCTTAAAACTGCAGACATAACAAACGTATCCAACATCTAATTAGTAGTCAGGTGCTTTAAACTATGCAGGGACATTCCCGACAGCTAGGTCATGTCTTACTGCAGAAATGCCCGTGAGAAAACGCATGCGTGCTCAGACGCACCTCCTCAGAGCGGAATGGTGCAGACGTGAGTGTGTCAAAGGCACAAGAGAGTGTGGAGATGACACATAATTTAAATTCTAAATAAACCACCTCTGTCCATCTCTGTTTTTATTTTAAAGAGCAGTGATAGGCGACAGATCCACCCGACTGATCCCTGTTGATCTACTTGGGGTATATTCACAAGTAACGGCTCACCCTAATCAAAGACTACAGCAGATGGCAAATATGAGGACAGCTCAGTGGACGCCCTCTTTAATTTAAAAGCAACGTTTGACCTTTCTGTTGAATCTTGCTAGAAACTGTCAAACTAGGAGCAGGTGATCTTCCAGCCTGTCTGGGACAGGCGCCTTACTGCAGGCAGTGTTTGCATCTCATGACGTTTCCTTTGAGGATGCCATGTTCAGCCTGAGCATTTCAGACACCACATGAATGTTTGAAAGGAGCATAATTGAAAGCTCGCCTGAATGTATACATATGCACACAGGATAATCAACAAGTTGACCACCATTATATCCCCATCACAACATCAAAAGATGGTTTGTGCTGTTGTGATATCGCTCTGAAGCTGGTGGTCCGTTGTTGCTACGAGCACCGCAAGTATACTGCATTCATTTTCATTTAGGTGACTCTAATGCATTTGTAATACCTGAGTGGTCGGCTGCTGCATGTCCTGAATGCTTATTTCCAGCACAGAGATTCTCTGTGCTCAAAGGGGCCAGCTCCCCTTCTCCTGTGGAAGTGGACGCCTTGGAGTGTAATTTGATTATTCCAAAGCAGGTGTTTTCAGCAGAATGCTGATAAGGAGACATGCGGCATTTGGCAGTTTGAGCCGCTTATATTAGATGTATTTAATGTATTGAAAGACGAAGCTCATTGTTATTTTTATTTTTTACTGAATGGTAATGAGACAATGGGAGCTGGAGCCGGGATCCATGAGGCATATTTTAGCAGCCAGACTGGGATTCTTGCATACATGACTACATTTTCAGTTCTTCTCACAGCGATGATGAACTTTGCTCCACAAAGTGGCGGCTGTCATCGGATTATGCCCGTCTTTTGTGACAGCCAGATGCTTGGCTTCCAGATGTATCTGATGCAGGCGCAGCTCTGTAATTATGCCTTGAAAGGTCTGGAAGATTCAACTGTAATGACGGGACAACTTCCAGTGTCTGCTCATGTGGCAGTCAAATTTAAGTTCACAGCAGATGGAGCGAGCGCTGCTCAAGGGTATAATTCTAAATTTGTTTTTTTTTTTTTTTCTTTTTTCATCCGAACAAGCATCTGCTGCCGCTGAGCTGGAGCGGGGTTGCATCTCTGATCCCGTGTTTCCCAGCAAATCACACTCTGTCAAGCCTCTCAGATTGTTTTCTCTAATCCCTTTCCATGCCAGAAGAATGGTCTTAGGCCACTAATAACATTGCTCATATACCCTGTGTGCAAACAGCTGGAATAATCTCAGTCTGAAAAGAGATGCTGATGATTCCAGCTGCAGACCTGTGGCTCTTCCCTGCGCTCTCACTTTGTAAAACATGATTCATTAATCTGCTGTTCATTAATGAAGAGGTTTCTCTGTGTGAACCACAAACTTGCCAGTGCCACTTGCTATGGAGCTTCTGTCTGGGACAGTGCCAACTTAGGACGCAGCTCAGCATTTTACCCCCAGATTGTTGCTTCAGATGTGCTTCCGTCTGCTTTAATTAAGACTTGGTTAATTCTCATTTTATTCCAAACACTTGAAAACACCAGAGACGCGCAGAGGCACTCCTGTGGGCTCTGACTTCAAGCTACAACTGCTTTGCTGAAAAACATGGTAAAGGGCACAATTGGAGCACCTTTCATTTCACTTAACCAGTAACTGTTGGGCTGAGGTGATGGCACCGACAACATGATGAAAACATCAGCAACTGCTGCAAAAGGTCTGCGCACGGACCAAAGAGAGGAGTTGCTGACAGTCGATTTAAAATCAGGAATATGTGTCAAATGCCTGCAGGTGCAAAGAAGAAAACACTCTTACCTTCAATGGAGGACTTTGGATCAGTGATGAAGGCAGTAAAATCCAAATATTCACTGAATCAAACTGTTCTGCTTTCTTTTATTTAAACTCTCTCCTGCTCCTTCACCTCTTTTTTAACGCTCTCGCTCAATCTGCTTTTATGCTATTTGCCTTTCTGTCATTATCCTGCCGGCTGTGTGTTGTGTGAGTCCACGCCGTTACAGAGCCGATGCCTGTGCGACTTATCGGAGACGAGACCTTGAGACTAGCTGCAGAATGTATGGGAGCCGCACCAAAGTGGAGTCTGGCTGCTCTGTTACAGAAATGACGACTGAGGGAGGGAGGGAGAGAGCGGGAGAGAGAGAGAGGGAGAGATGCAAAGTGAAAGAAAGAAGCCTGTGTGCAGAGTGAGGGAGGAAGTGCATACGAAAGAGAGCAAATGAGAAGGGAGAGTGAGAAAGATGTCGTGTGAGAGAGGTGTGTGAGTGCTTACTCTGCGGGTCGTGATTGGTGGTAACCCCCAAACCCGCTTGTCAGTTCCCCAGAGCCCTGGGAGAGCTTCATCGTCAAGCAGCTTAACAACTGTCCCGACCCCAAAACCCCCCAATGACCACCCCAACCCCCTAATGACATTTAGTGGTGTCCGCAGTGGTCACAGGGGGTGTTTGACTCAGAGACACTTACAGATGAGTCTTTTGTCCAGAGCTCATGTGATCATATGGGTTAAAATATACAATAAGAATATTAAAATAATGCCAAATATCATGTATATGGGTGCTATCAGAGATACGCGTATCCTGTTGCAGAGAAACTAGCTGAAACAGGAGATTAAGATTCCATAATTTTTGTAAAAAAAAAAAAAAAAAAAAGAGTAAAGTGCTACATTTGTAAAACAGGTGCAGCTATGCACTATTCAGAAAGTAAATAAAAAGATGAAGGGAAACTTGCAACATTGTTGAAGGGTAAGGGAAGTGCCGTTGAATGAGGCATCAGCTGGTTGCTGCTAATACTCATAACATCTCACAGAGAGAGCTAATAAAAGGAAGGCAGCACTGCCTCCCTTCCCCGCAGAGATCAGCTCAGAGAAAGGAATTACATCATCTAAACATCAAACTTTCTCTGAAGTCGAGCACTTGTCGCTTATGTTGACCTAAATTCTCCTGTTTTCAAGCTGTGTGTGGTTTGATGCACTGGTACTTTCCGCCCAATGTGGAAGACAGAGCCCAGGCTGCCCCCCCTCACAGAGACCTGGGAGTGACTGCAGGCTTTCACCTTTGAAATTAAACCTTAGATATGAAAGGGGGGAATCAGAGGTGGCACACATCATTCTAGGGAAAGGTTATTGAGGCATTAACATTTAGTTCTTTTTAACTCGCCCTAAGATGGACGGGCATCACAGCCCAGCTCATTTTTCTTTGACTTTGTTTTAATGTGACATCCGTGGGTTTTGCAGCAGCCTCTTTGTTGAAACTATACATTTATTCTCGTTGTCTATTTAATATTTCAAATGAGATTATTGATACAAAAAAATAGTTTATGGTTAAAAGCACATTTCTGCACTTCTCAGCCACTTTTTATCAAGGGAACATGGGAAAGCAAACATTATAAATGTGCTGATGATTTTTGAGCATTTTCTCAGAGGCGGAAAGTTGTGTTTTAGTGTCGTTAGCGAGCTTTTCTAGACTCAGCAGCTCTGGCTGGCTGCGCTGCTCCCAGATCAGCCCTGTCCAGATGGCATGGCATGGCCCTACAGGACTCCAGTTTTAATCCTCTTGGCACAGGCTTTGCAAAGCAAGAGGTGGAAGTGAATGCTCAGAGTCAGACGTCAATCAGGGCATTTCGGATTGGTCTGCCACTGAATGGGGAACAGCAGTCCTGGTGCGCGTGTGGGCGTGCATGCGTGCGTGCGTGCGTGTCCACAGTTCCTGTAGGATCACTACCTAAGTTCACGAGGGACCAGACACAGAAATTAAAGTCAGATATTCAATAAAATATGACAACATCTGTTAGCTTTTAGCAGCTTGAAGCTGATTTGAGTATACAGTAAATTTGCCCAGGGATGCGTGTTCTGTTGTTTAACACTGATTATGATATTGTATCTCTATAGTCACAGTCAGGGTCTTTATATGCCTCATGCTATAACTCCATGAGGCCATTGAATTTTTCTAAATAGTGTCCTCCTGCAGTCACATGGAGGCGAATCATTTCTGATGTGGCAGAACGAACAATCAATAAACATGTTAGCAAGTGAATGTTGAGTGGTGAAGCTGAATTAAGCGAAAAATGCACTGGTCTCACGTGCATTGTTGTTTTTACATTCTTTGATTAATATCGGTCGTTAATGCGGTTGTGCAGCGCCCCTGCTCAGTTCAGAGTGTGGTCTGCAGATACATGCGGGATTTAAAAGTCATTTTTTAACCAGGCTAATGAGATTAGCCAGACTAATAAAGTGCCACACATGCACACTGAATATCAACTAAAGAAATGCATCTTAAGCATGTGTCACTGCAACTTTATAGCTTGCACATATAAGAGTTCATTTTCAGACTTTCGTGAGAAAGTTTGATCAGATCAACAAACGTTTCTCCCCATCTGGTTTTCCTCTGTGTGTTGATGCTGATGCCTCATACGTAGAGTCCATTGGGATATCTGGATGTGGGGGTGATATTGTTTTGGCCAATGAGTACAGTGGGAACAGAATAAAATGTAGAAAATTCTAATAGTTACATTTTTGTGTATATGAATAATAGACTTTGTTTGGTTTGGTGTACTGTTATACTCAACTGTAAAAAGTAGTTTTTTGGCCCTTGTTGCTACTTTGCCCACAAAATTCTTCCTTAAACAACTTTTTATTATGTGTTCAATGCCTAAAAATATAAAATGAGGATGGTAATATGACTAAAAACAGAGTAAATAAAGTTAAACTTGGCTATAACTTCTTGGTTTGCTTTCCTTCCACAAGTTCATGGGTCAGGAGTGTGTGAATAAATTGATCTAAATCATTTAACAATCGCTTAAGCACACACTATCAGAAGACAACAATGGAGGTCTGTAAAATGTGAAGAAGCTGAGTGCAAGTATACTGTAAAACTAGTGCACGGTAATCATTAAGAATAATTGCCTTTGTTTATAATTGGCCACTGGAGGAGGGCAACTGCTTGTTCCTTTTCTCAGAATCGCTTTGGAAACTTGTGCTACAGTACAACTTCATTGAACTCCTGTGATTCACAGTGATCTGCAGTTCACTGTGGGTGAAGTGGAAGGTGAAATACTGTGGTGCTTAGTTCAACTTGTGTATATTTTTTCTCATCTTCTCAGGAAAATGAGTAGATAGGTGGAAATTGAAGGCCGAACAAGATTCAAGCTGGTGCACTTACTTCTCACCTTTTCCTCCTTCTGGGCATGTTTGGTGCATGACTTGGACAAAAGAGTAGTGAATGGCTGACCCAGGTGCACCGCTCATTAGCTGCTAAGCTAACAGAATCGATGCTCTCCCTGGATCATACAGCTCAAGACAAGACTAGTGTGTCCTGAGGGATGTCTTGCCCAGAAGAGGGCATCTGGTGCTCTGGTCCGTCTGCTTCCTCCTCCCCTACAATCTGAAATTACTAGCGGGAGAGGCATGCATGTCCTGTAGACACACCACCTTCTTAACCTTTAACAATCATATTTTGTGTAAAGAACTATATATTTATACAGTGGTAAAGCTAGCCTTTACTTGACCCTGCATGATCATCTTTACTCACCAAAAACATTGTTTCTGTTAATGATATTTCTCATACTTTTGTTTTACTGTTTAATAAATAATGAGAACTTGATGTTTTATGCATTGTAAGTGCATTTTAAAGCATTTCCTAGCATTAATACATTATATGTTTTGGTGAAGATCATCAGTCACTTTTCAGTCCACATTGTAAACTTGCTGCAAAACAAAAGTATTTCAAGTTTATTTCACTTAAACAGAAGGAAAGTACGGAAACATTTTGAAGCCTGAGCTTTGCTTTGTGGAGGGTGTGTTCCAGGAGTGCATGCAATTCTGATGTGCAGAAATCATTGACTAAACCTGCTCAGACTTGCAATCACAAGATCTGTCAAAGATGAGACTCAAATACTGAGGACCAGGCTCTGTGACCAATACAGAAATTAAGATTTCGGAATCCTAGCTGTGACATCTACAGGAAAAACTTTGGAAAGTGTCAATACATCACAGTGTGTCAATACATCACAATGTATTACATCACATCACAATGTATTGACACAAAAATAAAGTGAGGTCAACATTTTTGCATGGCAGGCATAAAAAATGTTGCAACATTTAGGCAATTTGACAGTTTAATCAGCAATTCTAGGAAGTAATTCATCGCGGCAGCTCGTGTCAGTGGGTGCTGCTGGCTGCCACAAAATGAGCCCATATTGTCTGCTGCGAAGACTGAGAAATGTGATGTCAGGCAAGCATTTGGCAGGTTTGGAGTGGGGCTCAGAAGGAGCAAACACATTAAATAGTGTGGAGAAATGAAGCCTCTAGTTTATGGGCTTTAGCCTGCAGACGTGGAGGTATATTGGATGAGTGAATGAGGAAGAGCTGAAGGACCAGGAGGGCTGCAGAGACCGCCTGAGCCCACCGCAGGCTAGGAATTGCCATCTGCAGCTACAGTATATTACCTCTCTGCTGTCCACCTGGATGCAGCCCACAGCTTTGTTTTCCAACTTAATGGGGCTATTCTGCCATTTCACTCGATCTGAAAAAACAGTAGCTCAACTTTGCAGTTGTAAAAACTGCTCTGAATGTTATTTCCTCGTTTGAAAATAAAAAAAGTGATGTGCGACACCACGTATGCATCAGCAAAGACCCGTGTGTGGTGGAGCCATTTGCTCCACTGTGGATCTGTTTTTCAGGCCACTGCAATGTGATGGGATAAGTACTGAGGTCTGTCCTATTAACGGTAGCAAGCCAACTTGGATGTTATGATGAAAACGAGAGACATGTAATCTCAGAGGGGAGGATGATGCCAGGGAAACAGCTTTTCTGTTTGTCCACATCGTGGATTTAGATCCCTTTATCCCAGATCTCTCCCACTGCCTTCACTGGGTTATTATTTTGTGAATTCCCACAGTGTGGCCAATCAACAGATGTGTTTAAACAGAATTTGTCTCCTCTTGCAATAAGCCTCTCCCTGCGGACAGTGGCGTTCTCTCATGTAACAGAACATTGCAATATTGTCACAACTGCCAGAGCATTGTTACTTAGCTTATACTTAGCTTCGTCTCTTATTGAAGTTGGTTCAATATCAGGCAAATACAAGCAGAATCCGTTGTTTTATTGTTGGTAAATGTGCCTGCAAAATGACCTAGATTCAAATGACAGCGTGTTTCTCCCAGAGAGTCTCTGTGGTGATGCTCTTGGAATTCATGTAGGGGTTTAATAGAATGTGTTAAAAGTTAAGATTTTATTTCTGCCATTGTAGCTGTAAACTGTCCATTTTATACTATGCCTTCCTTAAATTTAAGTCCATTTAAATGAAGCCCAGGAGGCCGGTGCTAGCATTATGTCTGCCTATCAACACAACGATGAGAACTATGGCGCTGATCAATTCCCATGAAAGGCTCTCGTGTAGTGAATTGCCCTTTCTCATGACATGGAAATCATAGCACGGCATGGGGTTTGCAATCACAAAAGCTATTTTTTGGGAGAAAAAAAAAAAAAAGGTTGCTAGATAAACAACTTAGTTGATGCTCTGTGCTGCTGCCGTCACCGGAAAGTTCGGAGGTTCTGGGTTCAAATCCTCTTCTGGACGCTTCTGAGCAGAGTTTGCTTGTTCTTCCCATGATTGTGTGCATTTTGTCTCATTTTCCTGTCAGTATAGCCATTAACATGAGTAGTTTTTCTTAAAAAAATGTTTTGAAACACATTCAAATCCTGTATCATTTAATATTATGCCTTTAACCCGTTTACATTGACTCAATGAGAAAAGCTTCATTATTTATGCTGAGTTGCAAACTCTGTCACGAACCATTACCTCTCCAATGCGCCGGTATAAAGTGATGATGCGAGAAAGGCATCTACCAGCATCAGTGAATGTCGTTCTCTGACAAGCTGATATAGTCCTGAACAAGTGATCTGTGTATTTATTTGCTTGACAGTGACTTTGTTGAGTAAAGAAGGTAAATTATAGGTAGTGTTAGGAGGAAATAAATGCCTGTGACCAGGAGAAAACTTTTCATTTTTGTTTTATTTCACGTTTGCCTCAAACATCCACTCGTCTTCATGTGTGGATGCTTTCTGAAGTTGCTTCTCACTTTCATTTGCCTTCCGTGAGTGCCAAATATTTATCATCCTGATGCTAACGTGCACCTTTTCAATGTAAATGAGACGGCAGAGGACAAAAACAACTGCGCTTGACGGGCTGAGAATGAAATATGCAGGAGGGCCGCAAACATGGCGAGAGGGAGATAAAATGTTACCCTGCATCATATTCTTGATGATTTCAAGCATTAATAGTGAGCACCTCGCCTTTTAAACAAGCACCTACCCAAGTACCTCCTGCACGAGAAGAGTCAAATTCAATTGCTGTCAGTTGAAAGTGTTTAACACCGAGTCATTAAAAGCCCAAATGTTGCTGCTCCACCGCTGCAGCTGCCGTTCCAGCCAAATTTAACGTTGAGAGGGATCTGAGTGCAGCCGTGCACACGCGCACATTCAGTGAGGAATCGATCAATATTTTAGGGGGAGCAGATTATGTTAAAATATAGTAGCAGTAAATGCATATTTGCAATCTCTTCCTCCCCCAGGAACATGAATAATAAGACCTTCAAAACTTTTTGAAATGAGCGTCTGGAAAAGCTTAAATCACCTGTTGTATTTCATCAGCACAACTCATAAACACATCAGAGAGCCTGCAGCTCATACTTTTATTGTCTGCATCGACCAACTGTTTCTTGCCTTATTCTTGACCATAAAACATTGGTGCCCGTTGATGTAGGTTCCTGAACATATTTTATTTACGAATGCAGCAAACAGCTGTGTATAACATGATGCATGTTATCCTCTTTTTCATGTAGCAGATTGTATAATGAATTGGACTAGTCACTTTGCCAGATGCTGCTAATTGGTGGTCGGCATGTGTGGAAAAATAAATAAAAGGATTTTCCTTGTTTGGATCATTCCTGCAGGGTAATCTGATGCCGTACTATAAATGGGGATGGCATCTTGCCCAAAGTGCTAACCTGTTTTATTCAGTAATCTTTACTAAAGGCTCCTGGGATTGTGTAAAATTCGACCACAATTTGATATGGTCTTTGGCTGTGAACATTATTGATATATTATTTTCTCAGACACACAATTGTGTGGTATTAAAAAGCAAAACGGGCTGGAAAATTGGACTTTAGTGTAGCTTGTTTTATCGTCCGAGGCCATTTTCATTTCTTTTAACTAAAGAAAATCATAATTTCATTTAAAATTAGTTTTGAATTTTGTTAACAGCCTTATTTATCATCATCAGACATCCACGGGATAAATCAGTGTTCTTGCCTGGCCTGATTTTAATCTGAACGACTTTCACATCCAAAAAGGTCTGGATATGGGGAAGGAGTATGCAGAGATCTTCTGAAATCAACCCAATAAATGAGTGCTGTTGGGAATTGTCCAAGCCTCTGCAGGGGGAGTGTTATTATGTGGCAATGCAGAACATCTTGGTGTGGGTCTGAGCCATCCTTGTGGTTTCAGCTCCTTCTTTATTGTGACCTGTAATGTAGAGGTCCAGCCGGCGTGGCGAGGGGTCCGGTCATTATTGGACCGAGCTCATGGTGATGTCGAGTGTGGGGACATTATCAAATGGATTCATCCAACAGGCACTAAAGAGAAGAGCAGCCCTGGGGTCTCAAGCTGTTCAACCTTACACTTGCTAATTGCTCTCTGTCACGAAGGCCAGAATGTATCAGTTCAACAGTATTCAAGGTCCAGTGAGAAACTCTGCTAATGAAACAAATTAAAGAAGGCTGGAGAAGTGGGCTGCATGCAGAAAGAAGAGATAAATGTGTCGTGAGTCTCCCAATGAGTAAATAATGATTGTTCTCTGAACTGCTTATTTTAACCTGCAGCTTTGGCTGCCAAAAAAGTTTTTAAAATGAATTTTCACATTTCCTCCTGGCTGGCAGATAACATATTGTCAAACACTCTGTTTGGAGGTACATTAGTTCCATCTGTTCCAGACGCTTAAAGGTTTCCTTCTGCTTCCTGACGAGACCAAACGGGAGGAAATGGTGGACGTCTTGGAAATGAGGACAATCGACATGGAAAGACATGATCAAATTAAGCCCATCAGAAATCTTCAATCAACCAAAATCAGTTCACTGCACTATTATATGAACAGCCTAAAATAGGTCAAAATAGCTTTTTAGTGTTGTTCATCGACTTGATTAGGGCACAAAAAAGAGAAAGAGAAGCTTCATTTCCTCCTGATCCGTGGTGACTGTCTGATTTCTGCACTGCTGACTGATTGGTGTCTGATTGTGTTGCTCCTCACACCAGAACCAATGCACACCCACTTCTGACTGGAAGGTGCAGCCTTCCAGATCAGGGGTAGGGAGGAGGACAGGATGAAAACAACAGTGAAATCCAAGGGAGGCCAGAGAGCAGCAACTACCTTTGTAACTGTGATTGAAAAGACAACGATAAGCAAAGCACATTTCTGGTGGGTTAGGGTTAGGGTTAGGTTAATCCTAACCCTAACCCTTGTGGGTGAAAACATCGCGTGTGTTTATCGTGTATCCTGCACATTGTGCGCTAAAGTTGAGGATGGGAGACGGAAGGACTGCTGAGATGTTGAGAAGAGATGTGGGTTGTGACTCTGACAGTGAAGGACCAACACGTATAGGGGAGATTTTTGAACCATGGAAGGATTTCTTTCAAGCAATATCCTTATTGATATTATTTCCTGCCCTCTCAGCAGGATGAGCAGCCCTGGCAGTTCGTTTGGGACAGCGGAGATCTCTGGTTCCACAGTGAAGGAACCGTGATAAGCAATTATTACTGACACGGCCAGATCTTAGAATTTAATCAAGAAAGTTACTGCAGATCTGTGTCTTTAAATAAAAATATCATTTGTGTTAATGATGGTTGAGCAATGTGCAGAGAATGGTTGAAACGGCTGCTAGCGCTGCCTTCCTTTGATCAGTCCTTCTGTAGTGTGGGGACCAGTAACGAATTCTTATGGCAAAACCTCGCTTTTCAAATATCAAAGCTAGTTTTTACTGTTTTGACAGCTTCTCCTTTTATTTAACAACATGTTTTTTTTTTTCCTGTCGTTGTTCAGCTTGCTGACCGATGAGGGTGATAGAAAAGCCTTTCATTCATTTTTAAATCATGTAATGCCAGTCTATTTTTAATGCGTAAAATGTCCAGCTTGGATGCATATGTGAGGTTGTTTCTTTTCACCTTGTCTGAAACAGGCCCACCAGTATAAAAGAAGAAGGTTGCGTACAGAGGGAATATAAAGATGAGTGTGTGTTCACTTATTTATGCGTCGTGCATTTACTCTTCTCAGGCTGAGTTCAGGGGAAGTGCACGATGGACATCTGCACCTTCGGACGGATGGTTTATTTCAGACTAATAAGTTGCTGTTTGGCTGTACACGATTCAGATCTCCTCAGAGTTCCACATTACCTTTCTGTAGAAGTACGGCTGACATCTTCAGCTTGTTTCAGATTGAGATGAGTGACAAACTTTCTCAAGATTGAAGAAAGGACACGGAATGAAAAATCTAAAATGAGTTCGTCCAGCCAGCCTTTTTTTTTTTTTTTTTTTTTTAGTGCTTTATTCCATGTGATTCACAAAGCAGAAAGGTTTTTGGGAGTTCTTTAATAACCTGCGGTCCTCACATAATGAAGGTCTCGTGAGAACTCGCAGCCTGAGGACGAGTTCTGTTACTGACGTTCATTCATGCACAGAGAAAAATACGAAGCGGGATATCTGCTCTCACATTTGTATTCAGACAAAGACTCATTGGCAGGACCATGAGTATGTCTTTATGGTGAATAATTGGTTGGCCTTTCTATAGAAGGATGAAATTGTGATGGGGATTAATGTCGGTTTCCATGCTTGGAGGCTCTGTTCTCTCCAGTTAAATTCAAATGGATAAAAATTAAATGAATCTGTTCATTGAGTTTTTGTGTTTTGTTGTTATTTTTTAAAGGATATGGTGCTTGTATAGTCACAGGATGTGATGACCATTAAGGACTGACAGATCCGTTCATAACTTTGAGTTATTTTGCTAACAGACAAACAAATGCCAGCTGTCACATCACCTCCTCCCTTGATGGAGGGAATTACTCCGTTTGCTTCCTCTTGGAACAGACCTCACAGAGAGAATATCATTTTGAAAAACTTCAGACAAATTCTTTTGGATTTTGGATTTCTCAACACTTCCACTTTCTGTGCCGCTGGAGCCAATCAATATTTGATCAAGGCCCCGTCATTATAGTCCCAGCATCCCTGCTTTACCTTCTTCTGCTCTCTCCCTCCTTGTATAATTTTCCTAAGCTTAGCTGGCACTCTTTGCCAATATTTGATTTTCTTAGTGTGTAACAACAATCAGTGGCCTTTGAACTGTGCAATTTCAAGCACTAGTGGCTTGCATGTACCTTCGAATCGACCAAACTGCAGAGGCTATAGATGCATTTAAGACATCAGTACATGCACCTGGCATATGAGAAACAGACACTTCCAAAAAAAACCTGCGCCAGAAATATTTGACGCATTTCGACAGACGGCAGCCTTATTATAGAGATGTGTTCAGCGAAGCGTTATTAACGTGCTAATGAGAAATGTCAAATCATCACCTGTCGTTCCTCATCCACATGAACTGATTTAAGTTATTTAAGTTGGAATCGGTATTAATATCTAGGAGGAAGTGTCAGCATTTGCGATGAACTGGAATTAATTCAATCATTTTCAAAGATTTCTTATTTTATTCTTCTGCGTGGTGTGATAAATGCTGACTGTTCTACTTTGATGACATTTGCAATGGACAGTAATTAAAATCACATTTGCATAACGTTCCTCTAAAACTTTATGGCTGGCAAATTTAATTAAACCACCACACTTACCTACTGTGGCCTTCACTTAACCTTACAAAGAAGCATTTTAAACATGATTATATGATTTCAAATCCTTCCACAGCTCCTGCCAAGGTTCTCAACATGCAATCCTTCCATGTCTCTCCACTGGTCCTTTGAAATCTTGGTTCGTCACTTTGAGCTCAAACGAGTGTGGAGGACATTTACGAACCTCTGTGGCGAATGTTAAGGTGCAAGTGACTAAAACGAGGGATTAATTACTTAAAACGTTCTGCTTCATTCCCTTGACTGGACTTCAAAGTAAAGTTATTTTGGTAAAGTGGTATTAAAAAGGGGACCATTTTATCCGCTGTGCCAGCCTTACTCTGAATACTTGTAACAAGTTTGGACCCTGTAGAAAACTGTGAGTCTCTCATGCACCAGCACCTTGTAGACCAATCATTTCCTCTTCTTCTCTGCAGCCTCGGCTAGTTAGAAAGTATCGCTCTACTGTTTGTTAGCTGCAGTCATACTGTGAAACATCTTGTCATTCCACCTGGTTACCTTTTCATACAAACAAGAATCTTATTAGAATAATAAGACCTCAAGAATGAGCTTTGAAGCAAGAGTTTTCAGATTTTAATTGTATATGACAGATAATGAGACTTAGCTTGTGGCGAGGTTTGGTTCCCCAAGTTCAAGGATGGGTATAACCACCCACACGTTGCCTAGAAACTCGCGTGGGAAAGTAGGTTGACATGATGGCAGCATGGAGGAGAAAAGAGCCACCAGGAGGTCGTCAACAAGTTGCAATCTTTCACCTTTTATTTCATTTCTCAGCTGGGTTTTCTAACATGATCAGCTAATTCTCATGTCGTGGAAAAATGTTTCAGAGCATCAATGCTCGTGTCACGGAAGAAGAATCTCAGCTACAGTAGAGATTAAAGTCTCCACTGCAGTTCAGTACAGTAGACTCCTCTGCTGGAGATCTAATTTCAGTAATTAGAGCCATAAAGGAAGTGGAATCTCATCAGTTAGAAGATCAGATCGGACACATCTAAGACTACTTTAGATCTTTTATTGAGCGCCTTTAGACAAAAGCGTGGCGAATAATTAAGTCTGGGAACCCCGGTGGCTTTGGCTGATTCACCATTATTAGCTGGGCCTGCAAGAGAACTCTGACTGGAATGATAAAAGTCCTGCCCTGATTATTCAACCATATTTAAACCTTCAGAAAGAAAATGAAGCATGGGGCTGGATTTGACCTAACACATCAGCTTTTACACGCTTCATTAGCCTCACAGCCTAACTAATATTTCATGAATATATTGTGTGTGCCGTTAAATCAATAACTAAGGGCAGTAGTGATTATTTGCATTGATTGGAAATGCAAACATTTATTATGAGACAGAACAGGATTCTCTCTCAACGCAAACAACAGCAGGAGCTGCTAACTCTCAGAGCACAGCCTCCTCCTCTGAGTCCCTGAAAATATATTACTGCAGCACGGTCAACTTTTCTGACATTCATAATTGAGCAGCGCGTGATGAATAGCAGCAGGCTGTTCCATTTCAGGCCGGCTTGAAAACATATGTAATGATCTGCAATGAGCCGCTGCTTTCTTCTGCAGAGCTCACACCGTATATCTGAATACAGAAATCAATTTACAGCAGTCTGGTCTGGAGAAGGAATACGTTTTCATGGCAACCAGTTGAGCACCACGGCCGTTTCATTTGTCTTTTACACACTGCTGTCACGCAAACGGTGAATAGTTTGTGAAGTGTTTTGATTTACTTAGAGAAAAGCTGACATTTAAATAAAATGTATGTAGAAGTATTGGAATATTCAACATTGGATATGCTGGAACTTCACATAAAATTTGTCATGGCAACATAAAACATGCGCTGTACCCTTCTATTCTGCTCAATGATCTACTAAACCAGGCCTGAAGAGATGGCGGCCAGGAGAGCTTTTACATATAGGATCAACAAAATTAGTGCAATGTCTTCTGTCCTGCTGCCTTCATATATATTTAGGATGTCATGTCTGCATTAAAGAGGTGGGTGCGTATGCAGCAGAAGTGAGTGGTGTAAGACCCGAGGCTGCTGCTTGCATGAATTGAATTGACTCAACAACAGGCAGAAAGACATGTTTACTCCTTTCTGTTGTTACCGGTTGCAGCTTTTTGCTAGCAGGCAGTGAAATGATTTGCTAACCTGGCTGCAGCATTTTCTGTGTCTTTGTGGACATTTCTTTTATTTATCTCATCTTAGTTTTTATATTTTCAGAACAGTCTTCATTGTTTCAAAGGACATAAACCGGACAAGAGATCAAAACAATTTAGAACAATTAATTTAGACGTGGCAAGATTAAACTTATCAAGTAACGCGGACACAGTTTGACACAAAGGTATTCATTAATGCAAATTTATGGAAAACTATTGATTTGTCATTAATCCTGCATGTGTTGCCTCAGCTGAGCCCTGTTCTTGCAGCTGAATTTTTTCTGTTTTTCCTCGTGTATATAAAATATCTTCATATTCAGTCTGCTGACAGCTTTGGAACCTTTCGAAACCGGGTTTCAAACACTGATGATTAACTAAGCTATTCTAGGTGCAGGATCAAAAGATGGCGCATAAATAAAACCACTGCGGGATACATCAGTAGCCAAGGTCACCCACAATCCTTTACTCTGCACAGGTGTTTATTGCAGGATTGAGGCTACTCTCTTGATTGGAAAAATGATTTAGCTTTGGTTCTGAAATGAGAGCCATTTGGCTTGGTTCATTATTTCTATATGACATAATGGGAGCCATTAAAACATTAAGGCCCTATAGAAAATGAGATTACTTGCTGCATATCGGGTTATGTCAGAAATTACCCTCATGTTGAGGATTTTTATCGCTCACACTTATTACGCTGGTGCGCTTGCCATCTCCTAGTATACTTTTCTATTGGTGCGTGCAGAAAGATATCTCAATAAGGTTTCCACCGAAGTGGAAAGAGGGCTTCGTTTTTGACATGAAGGTCCCTTTTTTCAACAAAATAAATCCTTGAAGTTTGAATAAAAACATATCTTCTAGCGGTCAGACTCTGTGGATCCAAAGTTTACTTTATAATTTGAGGAAGTGGAGCGCAGATCAGCGATAGCACTGATCACAAAGTGATCAAACCTGTCTGCATGATTGGTTAACAAATGAGGATCCAAATTGAGAAAGTAAATTTGCCAAGAATCCCCGCCCCCCCAAAAAAACATGTTTAAATGCATATTATCTTCCTCCCTCTGTAGCTTGTACAGGAACAAACACAACACAGCAGCAAGAAGCCGGCAAATTAGTTCCCGAAAGGCCGTTTCTTCCCATTTATCAGTGGAACTTATCAAGAATATCACTTGGAAGATGGAGGAATAATAAAGTCTGACAGTGGTCTGATGAATCCATATTTGCCTTGTTTCAGACTGATGGAGTGTCAGACCATCGTGCACTGGTATCGACTGTAAAGGCCTGTGGGACTGAATCATGATGTCAGCTTGCTTCACCTGCTCAGGTGTTGATTCAGCAGACTTGCATTTTCTCAAAATTGGGGTCAGCTGACACCAGAATATACCAAGTTATCTTTTTTTTTTTTTTCCACTAATGGATTTCTTTGCACGGTGAAAATGCCAAGATTCATTGGACTCAAATTGTGGCAGAGAGGTTTAGAAAGCATTAGACATCATTTTCACACATGGACCCCAGTTCTCCAGACCTCAACCCCCTCCAAGATCTTTAATATGTACTAGGAAGCAAGCTTTTGGCAAAGAACAAAAAAGTTAACCATTGCAAATAACTGCTGGGGCTAAAAGATGTTCAGTGAAATGTGGCTTTTCTGTACATCTGTAGAAGAGTTCTGTGTTTTAGTGGGTGGTGACAGGATACACAGCTACAGTATGTTCTCTGTGATGATCCTGATCTGTGGAAACCTGACCAGCATTTTTACCTATATCAAGCATCGGTGGTTTGGAACATAGATGTTTTTTTTTTTAATGTTTGCTGAAATAAACAAACAAAGCTGAAAATAGAAGTAGTATATAGAGAACAAGCCTGTGGGTTTCTACTGAACTCAGCCTGGCTCAGCGTTAGCAGATAAATGAATCCTAATCTATCAGCAGCAATCAGCCACTGATATTTTTTTGGGTGAACACCATAAAACACATTCAGCTAATTAAGACATATGATGTTGGAATTTCTGTCCCCTCACAGGGCTGCAATTGGTTTAGTAAACATATAGCTGGATACATTTCCCACAAGACGGGACCTTTAATTATCTGTCTCATGCCATTAACAGAAATGGCCTAAAATCCTGATGAGTTAGCAGGACACCCACAGCCACACTGCAGCTCCAGCCATTAGCAGCCCTGCCCTTAACATCGCCAACCTGACAAACAAATGAGAGCGTCGAGAAGAGATTGAGCAGAGCTCGGCCCGTGTCTTGCATGTTAAACCTTTTGGCTCTCCAGTGTCCGCTGCTTTCACTCAGAACTAATGAGATACCCTTGGACGTGATTGTTCTACCACTGCGTCCTAGCAGGTAAGAGGGCTAATATATTACAATAATAACTAGATTACATTAACCTGCAATTTGCTAATTTACTGGAAGCATTAGTGTTCATCCACTCATGCTAACTATCACACTCGTGCTGGCAGGTTTTCTAATTCTCAGTAAGTACAGGAGTGTTTACACACTTATACAGTGTGATATTAATGAACACAGAGGGCTCATGCCCCCACATTGATCACCTGTGGTGTGAAACACGGCACACCTTGGCTACCATCTCCAGCTTCCACGTCACGGCCTCTTACGTTGCTAATGAAGGCAAACAGGAGGGGACGGCGTGCGGGCACAAAGGATGAAATCACGTTTCAGTTGTTCCGTGTCAGTGTGAGCATCTTCCCGGGTCTGACAGATCAGCCAATTAACCTTATTTACTGCGTCTCCCCTCATCCTCTAACGAGCTCCGCTGGGCTTCTTTCTAATAATGAGCTGCTGAGGTTGGGGACTGTTGGAGTGTTGGTTCCAATTCTGTTCTTCCTGCAATTATTAAGGTGACAACATGGCATTCACACACTGTTCATACGGTGTTTTAGAACTGGGGAGCCTCGTGCAGAGTTGCAAGTGCCTAAATTTGAGATACTTATATTTGCTCAATTGTGAAATAACTTTGATATGCAGGTGCTGCAATGATGCACCTGATTGAGGCTTTGTCACTACATTTATCCAAGCCAACCAGCTCACCCTTTAATATTCTTACCTGTAAAATTTTAGCTTTTTACACGGCAAAGATTGATGCATTTTTCACAAAAAAGGCAGCAGAATATAACATTCCTGTGGTCATTTGTGATTAATCTATTCAGGAAAGCTGCCCGGGATCTTTTCTCCACGCTCTGACCTTCACTGGACGAGTGCTGGCTTCAGAGCTGTCATCATCAGGTCCCCACTGTTGGAGCTCCTGATGCAGTCTGCGGTGCAGAACTTTAGTAGGGTTCTCTGAGCAGCTCTGCTGCTCATCCTTCAGGCTTTAGGACCTCTGAATGAATCTACTTAACTGACCATATATATGTCCACTTACCATAGCTACCACTTTATATATAGATATGGTTAATGATCGGGTAAGGTTGCAGTTTTTTTTTACCTACCCAGTTCTTGTTGTCTATTTTGTTTAGCTTTTGCTTCTTTATGGTCATCTCGTGTGACGGATATCTGTCACCATAGTTGTGTACATTTTCTCCAGCAGCAGCTTTTAAACATCATGTCTGCTTCGTTTTGTGACAACAATGTTCCAAACATCTAAAATGATCCAGGACATTGTTTCCTACGAGCACATGGTTGGTGCCGTGTTTTCAGTTAGATACACAGAGTGACTGACATAACCTGGATATTCTTTAGCAGAATACATTTTATTTTCTATTTAAAATCCAAAACCATATCTTCAGATTACTGGAATAGCTGAAGTGATGGTGATACAGGACGTTGAAATTTTATCAGCTTTGCACTTTACTTTGTGGTGAATGTCAACATTTTTGGCCCTCAACAAAGTGCCCTGCATAATTATACCTCACCAATGTAGCGACAAACAAACAATAGCCGTGGTACCCCCACGGTGCAGAGCCATCAGAGAAAATGTAGTGTGTCATCTCCTGTAATGCAGCAGAAGCCATCTAATAATCGGGCTGGCAAGCTGCACGCACTTCTGTTTGAGCTGCGAAAGTTGATGAATCAGCCCCAGCTGCACTCCTCTGACCTCTCCACCCTCCTCTCCATTGTCATTTGCCTCTTCTCCATTTCTATGCCTCAACCATCTTATTAGAGCAAAGTGCCCTCCAATACGCTGCCCGTCCAAATGTGCCTGGTGGGCTGGCGTCTGCCAGCTCCAGTCACTGAGAATGGAAATTCATCAGCGGTGCCAGATTACCTTTGCATTCCACAATTCAAAAGTGCAAGCTAGCCTAAATAGCTTCAGGCGATTGTCAGCGAAGCGTGCAAGAAGGTTTGCCTTCTGTCGGAACCGGATGAAAAGCCACAACTTAACCGTGGCACGGCGGCTCACAGCTTCAGGGAGCTTAAATGTTGCTCGGTAGCGTTTGTTGATCGGTTTTCACATAGTTAAGTTATATCAGGAAAAAGATCAACAGGAGCTGTCAACAGTGCATTACAGTCCTGTTTCCTTCAAAAAACACTGTAAAGATAGCAGAAGAGCATGACCTTTGAATTCTAATTGGTGGCCTCAGCAAGTTTCGTCTGCAGGGTGATTAATCTAAAATTCACATTTGTCTAATAAAAAAAAAAACAAGCTGAAGGTCCCATAGAAGGTCTTATTTCAGTATGGATCATTTGGATCATCTTATGTTCTGCCTCAGGTACAGAAAGTGGATTTGCAATAAAATAAGAAGTTTAACAAAGTAGACTTGTTTTTTCCTGTCAAATAATTGTGTTTTTTTGAGTAAAATAAACTAAATAAAGTCATGCAAAAGCTTCTAGATGAAAGGCGATCAATGGGGTGTGCAGCACCGTGGGTGGAGGCATATTTTCTGATCCATCTGGAATAATTACTCTTATTACAGGGTCAGCAAGTGATACAATCCATTACATAAACCAAGAAAATGTCGGTTTAAGTTTTCTGTTTTGACAGTGTGACTTTCTAAATTCATATTTCTTTCAGATGGGTTTTTAAATCCTGAAAGATCGAGAGGAAAAAAGCATCACATGTGGAAAAACTCGTACTAACAATCATGTGAAAAGAAAATGCACACACATACACTCCAATCAAGCAGTCCCTCCTGAACGTATGAAACAGATTTGGGGGCTTTACTCAATATACAGCTTGCAAATAAAACCATCCCATCTGGAGCGCATGTCCACGTGCAGCTGGGAAGACCTGATCCTCTTCCCTTTGGCTTCAAATGCATCAGATTTGCGAGGCCGTTGTTGAGGATCTTCCTTTTTTTGCCGTAAACCAGCAGTAATAATTCGGCCGTCGTGTTTGGCAGGTGACAGAATGAATCAGAGGCAACGCTGCTGCGGAATGAACGACGCTGGGCTGTCACATTTTATCCGTGGTTGAACAACTTCACACTGTGGCAGGATTATCAATCCATCATCGAACCCGTGACGGCACATATGCTCCGTCCACACAGTCGCGACTGATTCATGAGAAACTTCGGTTCATTTGAATGTTTCGGATAAACATAGTTTAGAATTGTATAACTACAGGCTGCTGCGTCTGAATGATGGTTTTAATCAGAGTGTACAATGAATGGATGGATAAAAGGTTCCTGCCTTTGAAAGCATCCTGGCTTGTCGGCAGCCTCAGATGGCCTGCTGTGCTCGTCCCTTTCCTTTGTTCTAATTTTCTATTTCTATCCTCTGGACATGATCCCCATTGTCAGTCGTCAGCCTCAGCGATTGAATGGCCTCGTCAAGCCTCCCTGGAGGACAGCGCTCCGCAGCAGGCTCGGCGGGGGTGGCAGTTGCCTGTCTCTCTCACAAACGCTGGCACTTTTCAGTCTTTCTTTTCCATTACAGTGATTGATTTTCCTAGTTGATGGTTTGATTTGTAGGCGCGCTCGCAGAGGCCAGGACGGTTAAGTCATTGTTGCGCCATCTCCATCCCTGCTCTTTTGCTTGATGTGATCCTCTGTTTCAGATTTAGATGACAGGGAGGTGTTTTATGTCGCTGTGCAGCATTTTTTTTTATTGCTCTCCCTCCTTTGGAGAAAACTGCCTGGCCGCTTTTTGTACTTTGTGACATGTAGAACTGGTCTATGAAAGGGTTATCAGATGTCTGTTGGAGGGATCGCTCGTGCCGAGTTTAAAGCCCAGCTGGTGGTGGATTATCACTCCGCATTTCTGCTTCGCCGGATGTTCAAATTACACATTTCAATGGGATATCAGATACTGTTTTGATCCACCGTCAGGAGTCGGCTGAACATTAAACATGCGTGTGTGCACACCTGCCAGGGCTGTGGTCAGTGTGCACTGGGGCTGCTGGGATCTCTGCTGTGCAGCTCAGCACTCTCTACAAACAGGAAGCTCTCTCTGCCTCTCACTGTAGTCTTCATTTGTAAGTACACAGGTGGACAGATTGCTCCTTGCGTGCCTATGGCCTTTTGTTTGAAGTCCCCTTGGACGTCCATCTCGTGACAGGCCCCGTGTTCAGGTGGAACCCCTGCTGAGCGCCCTGCTGGCGGGTTAAGTGCTCTTGCACATCACCGAGGGGACCGAAGAGAGACAGGCGATGCCAAAGTCTGTCTCTCTCTTTCTCTTAATGGTTGTTAATTTGAGCAGCACACTGCCGTACTCTCCTGCAGGCTTTGTTGATCTCGCTTCTGTCTCCCTACACTAATTGACATACAGAATCACCCTCAGGTTCTTGCAAAACAGCCGCTCTCTAATTTTGTAATTGTCTTTTCCACAAATGTCGAATGAAAATCTGATGAAAACCCAGGTTTCTACCTGAGGTGCTGCCCCACTGCTGTCATTTGAGCTCCAGTAACCCTCCAGGAACGCCGTTAATTTAGTCTGTCGGTGTGTTTTTAACTGTCTGGCGTTATTTAAAGGAGACACAGTCGTCCTTCCCGTCAGCATTTCCAGCCGCTGATGCACCATGCAAGCTAACATACTGTGAGCATGGCGACCACCCTTGGTGAGATCAGTGCTCATAGTTGATGTTGTCTACACCAGCTCAGTCAGCTCAGCTGGGGTTTTTGTTAATATGTGTTCCTGTTCTTTAATGGTCCAGTAAACAAACCGCGGTTGGTTGGTTGTGAGGCTGCGGATGCAGGAGCGGTGCTCAGCCTTTGTTCTGTCCTCTGCTCAGCTGTGTCCTGGGGACATGCATCCCAATTCCAGCTTGTTTTTCTGTGTTTCAGAGATAAATGATGGTGCAGAGTATTGATAGATTGCTACGCCAAATTCTGTAAATGCCCATAATAACTAAAGAATTATGGATGTGCAACCGACTGGCCAGTGGGCTCAACTGCTCTTACAAATTAAATATGCTGTGTTACACTGCCTTAACAGCATTAATTAAATCATTAGCATAGCCACGGGTGGCTATTTTCATGATTTCATTATGCATACATTTTCCTTAAGCATATCAGTATCAGTGTAGACAGAGAATCTAGATTCTGGTGTGTGTCTGCTTTCTTTATCTGCTCAGCAAATAAATGTCAGCATATCATTCACACCTCCATTTTTCTTTCTTAGCTGCCGCTTTTATCCCTCCATAGATGTTATAGTTCCGGTTGCCAGGAGGCGTCTTCCATGCCCTCGGCTTAATGTAGCAAGTAGATTTTCCTCAAATTTATAAAAAGGGGGAAAGGTTTAAAATGTTATAATCTATAAATGTACACTAACAATCCATTAAGTCTGTCTTGTTGTGTGACACAATTTGTGGGGTTTTTTTGTTCTTTTTTTAAACGCATCTAACCTCAACCAACCGCAGTTCGACTGTTGCCAATGAAAATAAGTGAATTATATGCCCGTATTGACATTTGGTCCGCGTACACAACTCGCATTTGCCTCGTTTTGTACTGCTTGAGGCATTTGCTGAATGCTCAGCTTTTCCTCTGCCAAGTTTCCGACTGCTTCAAGACTGAAGGCAGCAACACTAATGTTTCCATGAGATAGTTTCCAGAAAGCATCAGTTTAATTAAGTGCGCCGGGTTTGTTTTTCAGGATCTTCTGTTCATCACGCCGTCGCGCTGGCACTCAGCTGAAAACGCCACCGTCTCCATTGTGTGCGTCTCCTTTTATCGCTGTCATCAAGTGTTCATTATTCAACAGAATTGCAAATATTTGTATGTGACATGGTGGTTGGGGGGGGCTTTTTGAGAGGTATGCCAATGGAAGTCTGCATGAAAGTGACCCTCTCTGGATGCTGGATGGATTCATTTACAATTCCATCGCCGTTTCTACTCTGTCTGCAGTTTTTCACCACTGTCATTTGCTCGCTGTACTATTATATTCAGATATTCCGCCATGAACACCTTGAAGACATCGATAACCTTGAGTTGCGAACTCGCGCGGAAAACGAAACTTCCTCACCATGTATTTGACTTTGTTTTCAGTCCTATTTTATTTTATTCATTTTTTTTCAAACAATCTGCTTTGGGAAATGAATCACCAGTGGTGATCGTCGTTGTCAGTTATGAATAAATGTGATGTGCCGGAGGGGAATGTGTAGTAGGAGCAGGGCGATCTCTGAGAAAGCCATCCCGTCTTATAGATGGCTTTCTCATGGAAAGTGTTTCACCAGAACTTTTGACGGAGAACGCTGTCTCTCACACGAGTAAACAGCAGATTGTCTGGCTGCGCTGCAAACACCATCAAAATCCTTCCACCCTTTAACCCTCCCACTCCCGACTGCCCCCCACAGCCTCACCAGATCCTCCTCATTACCTGCCTCCCCTCCCCTCCCCTCTCCTCCATTTACTCCTCCAACATGTGACTTGGAGGATCTGAGGGAATTTACCTGCAACTCAAGCACACACTTGGCTTTCCTTTCTTCAGAATTGATGATGGCATGATTGCATCCCCGCTGACCTTATTATAAAAGTGTGAGTGACACAGTGCATGTGGGGGAGTGGGGGCTGTGGAGGGGGGGGACAGAGAAAAGAAAATGGGTCGACTGCAGGTTTTCTGTCAGGCAGACACAGGAGCAGAGACGTGACTAATGCCGTAAATGGGCTGGCGTGCTTACAATAAGGGCTGCTTGAGCGAGCCAAGCCAGTCAGTTTGCTGCCTGTCTCCTCCCCTGCACATCTCCAGGACTCATCCTGAGAGGCAATTTAAACTTTTGTCTCACTTGGTTTTTCATCTCCACTCAGGGCTGATGGGGAGAGTGTGCTACTCAGCTGAGAGTGCACATATGAGACGAAGGTAGTAAAGCCAAACACAATCGGCGTAAACGGTTTAGTGTTTAAGAGCATTTCAGCATCATATGGTTCTATTTCCACACTATATCAACTCATTTCAGACTTTTCTTCTGTTATAGACTTTTGGCTCCTTCTGTCATTTTTAGACCAACATTTTATTTTATTTTATTTATTTATTTTTTTTGCGTGGCCAAAATAAATTGGACAAGCCAACACCCGCGACTGCAGCCCTCGCCGGGGTTATAAAGACTTTTAGCACACAGCACCAGTTGGTGGCTTGCCCCCTGATGTCAGATTCACTTACATCAAACTGCCCATGCGTAGTGAAACTTAGCCGTCTGGAAAACGTTTTTGTCATTGTCCTGCTAACCGCACCTCCGTCACATGAATAACTGTAAACGTTAGGGAAAATTAATGTTCCTCAACAAATCATGTCCAACTGATCACTGAGTGAAGAAAAGAAACAATATGATGAGTAGTTTTATTAGATCAGCTTCCTGAATGATTTAACAGCTCCTCAGTATGATGTCAGAATTGATGGAATTTCACTGTCCTCCATGATAAATAGAATATCTCATCCGTAGTCTTTGTATCTTTTTTGCCTGCACCAACAGTCAGAAAGGAATCACGATCTAATGCACAATGACGTTTCTCTCAAATTAAATCAAGTCGTTTATTTATTATACAAGAGGCGACTGGTGGAGCCACTGTAACCCCACATAATTGATCTTTTTAATCTTCCCAGCACTTTATTCCACATGTTTGTCCCCTTCAATTTTACACTGCACTTAACATAACCTTTCCTTTTCAGAGGTCATGGTCATTGCATGGTGTTGCAGCTGAGGCTAGAAAATGCATCAGTCCCCTTACTGCACGTGTGCGTTTACACCCCGCAGCCTTCTGTGGGGGGCTGTGGGTTCATCTGTGTCCAGAAACATTCATTATTTATTCTTTTTGAGAGCACAAAAGTGTTTTTAGTGATACTGGGCAATATCAAAATGGATTTATAGAGTGCAGCTCAGCTTCTTTGCTCACTTCACAGCGTCCTGTCACTGTACATTTATTTAAAGAGTCACATTGGTCCCTTGGTGGCAATTATTGCTTCATCCATGTGTTTTTAAGCCACAGTGTCATCTCCAGCTTGATAAATGACAGGTGTAACCGCTTCTGACATCCTACATCATAGACAAGCAGTAAATAAATTACAAATCTGCTCATTTACCTCAGTACTTTTGTGCTAACTTAAAGAGTGGTTCTGTTGTTTGTGCTGGATTTAGTGGGAAACCAACCAAGACCACCTAATACAGAGAAGTGGATCCTCAGCAGTGCATAAATGCTCCGATTTGACTCACATTTGCTGCCTGCGACTGCTGCTCCTTAATCAACAGTCCACCAAGTCCACAGGGCCCCTAAAGCATATTTCCTCCATATTTTCAGAGGGTGTGCCAGACAGAATCATACCCTGCAGTTTCCCATCTGCTACTCAAAAATGATGAAAATGACCAAAAAATGGGTCAAACATTAAAGCATTTCTGAATCATCGACAGTTTGTGGCATCGTGGCTCTCGGTTATTGTTCTGAAGGCTGTATATTTCTTGAGCGTTCAAAGGGCGCTCAGCCGTCCATACTGCTGTGGAAACCTGTACCTGCCATTAGAATTCATTTTGTGGGTTTTAGCCTTTAGTCTGCCAGCGGCTCCTGCCCTCCTGCACTCTCTCATTTGATACTGACAGTAAAAAACAGTGTAAGTGAAGTCTGGGAGGTCTCAGTGTGCACTCACCCTGACTTTGGATGGAATAAAAGTTGGGAAAAAGTGGCAGATGCTGTATGTGGTGGAGAATGTTTCTGAGAACTGAACCAGAGTACAGGTGTGTGTGTGTGTGTGTGTGTGTGTGTGTGTGTGTGTGTGTGTGTGTGTGTGTGTGTGTGCAGATCTTGGTTAAAGTTGATGTGTTTTGGTCTTTTAAACTTTATAAAAGAATCTTTAAACTTAAATTGAATCCTCCATATTCCTGCCAATATCAGACAGTAGCTTTACTTTATTTTGATGTATTTACTTCTTTCAAGGTTCCACCCAGCAGTGGGGAGGATCCTCCAGTCAAGCAACTTTTGTTTTTTTAGTGTTGTTTTTTTCATTTATTCAGTTCTTCCCTAAATATCCAGAGGCCCGTTTTTCCTTTTATCCCTGCAGTGGTTTCCAGAAAACTGCTGTTTTAATTGATGGCTAGCAGGGTCGCTGTGTTTGCAGTGAGGGGAATATTAAAAGTGGAGGCCCAGTGACAGTCACATAAATAATTCATGCAGGGCTCATGGTATGGATGTACCTTCTCTTTGTCCACAATGTCTTCCTTTTTAAGGTTCATATGCAAACAGAGATTGTCCGAAGGCATATTTCCTTCACTGTGACAAATTGCAGTAATTACCCTGATGAAGCTCAGAGATGACACCATTATGATGATGTAATAATGAGCCCAGCCCACCTGACAGCTTCTAATAGGAAAGAGCCGGAGGACATTGCAGTGATGAATGAGCAGACCACCTCACCTGTTGCCTTTTGTCAAACTCTGCCATAACCTGGATCTAAATAAACCTTCCTTCTTTGGGAAAAAGTTCAAAAAGCTCATGTATGCAATGAAAAACATGCTGGTTGCAGAATGTAATATCCTGTCAGGAGCTACTTTCAGATGCTCAGATTAGATTATTAGTGCATGCCTGTGAAATTGGATTTGAAGCATTTAAACTGCCTGAACTTTGGTTTCCAAACAGTCAGATAGATGGAGGCAGATTGACTCGGCAAGTAGCGCAATAACGCTGATTTAATAACATTTAGGTGCATACTTTATCATAATGTAGATATTTATAGGGTGCAGATTATCATAGCAAATTGCAGCAGCACATATCTGGGTTTATCTGACGTGTTCTACCAAGATAAAGTTCAGAAACTGACTCAGAAGTTCTCGAAAGATGAGAAATACTCGTTATTGCCTTTCAGTGTTAGCACATTATTTTCACAGCGCATGGTTGATTTTATTAAATAGTTTGGTTTTGAGAGGATATGAACGAGAAAGTGTTATTACAAAAGCAAAACCTTTGCCGGAGTTTCTCTCACAATAACATTTTTTTCCAAAGTCCATTAGCCTGAAAGGTTTGATGCAATTATATTTGGAATATTGGAGAACCCCCGCTGTGGAGGGGCCTGAAGAAAGAGCTGACGCCGTGAGCGTGGCAGCTGGTCGACAACCTACAGCCCCTGACTGCGTTTCTAATGGCACCGTCAGACGCTCCGCAGTCAAAACAGTCTCCCAGGGGAAGATGCGGCCACTGTTATCAGACCAGTGCGAGCACCAGCCGGGGACAGCACATCAAATATGAATGGTGTGTCGACCAGCCTGCTAATGTGTTTGTTCATAAGTAAGCACATTAAGGCTGGATGTGCAGCGCTGTGAACAGCCTCAGGATTTCATTCTCTCACAGTGAATAATGATTGGACATTGGGAAAGATTATGATGCTGCATTCATAGCATTTAACAATCTGGGCTTATATTTAAGAACTATTTAAATACGTATTTAGTGCAGCAGCCTACTGATGATAATGGGCTTCAGTTCATTTGTTAGTGTTTTTGGTCAGTTGAGTGAGTGTTTGCTTGTTGCTGCAACTTTATTTTTAGGCCCTTTTTTATTAAATAGCTGGTTTTGCTGCATCTTCTTAACAGTTTTGCTCTTTATTGACTTTCTTGGAGTGAACCATAATGAAACATCCTGAAAATGCGAGCCCACTGAGTCTCCTTCCACTAGTTGTGAGATAATGATATCTGCTCTGGCGCCGTACAGGCATCAAACGACTGAGGCTTTATGCTCCTCTAAAGTCGTGTTTTCCAACATAAGAACATGAATAAATGTGACACTCAACCCTAACTCAACTTGGCTATGTAGGGAATGATGTCAGTCTTTGTTCTCCAGAGGTGACCCAGAGGGGGGCAATTATATCAGGATGGAAGCGTATTTGTTGAAAAATTCTGATTAATCTGTATCATTAATATCGTTCATTATGCATCAGTATAAGATTTATGTGTGTGATTGCCAAGTGCTAAGACAGATCCTTGGTACTAAAGGCACAAACCAGACAAATTTCAATGGATAAAAGTGATTGTTTCTTGCAGAAGAACTGAAGCAGGAGACAAAAGCACCTTCAGACTCTTTGGTCATTTATGCAGAGAGAACATCCCCACTGCTCTGCACCAGTAACTCAGTATTTCAGGAGCAAACGTGCCGAGAGTGAGACTTTGAGCGTCGGACGGTGACACCAAAGGACACCAACGTGTGTGTCTATGGATGAGACTCAGAGGGCTGAGATGAGAGCGCGCTCAGTCAGAATTCTCCACCACAGTTGCAACTGTGATCCTCATGCTAACATCTTCAGAAGCAGACATTGTTTCTCACCACGCTTCAGCGGAACGGGGCTCTCACTTGTGGTAAAACACATTTCCTCCTTTCCTCGCTCATGCTACTCCAGTCTCAGCATTTGTGGTGAAGTTGGACTGTTGTGATACACACAATAAATGTTTGAGACGGTCGTGAACCTTGGCATTGAACTCTCAGTGATGTTCACATGTGAACTCTTTGCCTAATTCATAATCATAATTAGATGACATAGTTTAAAGATGACATAAAACACACAAGATCTCAGCGTAGCAACTGAAGTAGAACTGTGCTGCCAGCAGAGCTTCCAATTCTTCCTTATTGCTTCCGTCTGTCCAGAAACCCGAACGTTCGAATCCAGATGACAAAATGATTGCTGCACTTTAGTTTTTACCTTCAGAAAGAACTTTTTTTTTTAATTATGTACATCTATTCTTATCCGTGTGAAAATGACGCGTCATTTGCAGACTGAAATTGAGCTTCTGGAGACAGACTCAAATTGAAAATGATAGTGTGAAAATATGAATTTATATTGACGCTAAACTGCTGCATCTCCCAGAGATCTACACAGAACTCCACCTATCTTTACACTCTGGAAAATCTGACATAGCAGCAGAAAAGCTCATATAAATAACTATAAATGAAGGGTAATTTACAGCGTTTAAAATAAATCATTTTCTAGACAGAAGAAGTCAAAGGAAGTGGTCAAGTACAGAACGCACTTGGATATTTTTAATGAAATCTTATTTCTACCATATGTTTCTGTGTGGGAGCTTTCAACACGGGGGAGATATTATGCAAACAAGTGTATAAAAATCAAAGGATAATCTAGTCTCAGCGTTATGTTTTATTTATCTGTCAGAGATGTCAGTCTGAATTCTCATTTTACAAGCTGCACACGAAATAGAAATATGTGCTTTAGCCTTTAGTTGTTATCTTTAAAGGCTTTGAGTCAACGCTGTGGGGAATAAGAAGAAACGCTGTCCCTCGAGTGAGCTCGGCACTGCGGGGGCTTCAGTCAATTGCAGGGATTTTATCTCACTGCACGATATTCATCACCTGCTTAGACATAATAAACTGTGTGTGTATGATAAGCGACATTCCTTCTTGTTTTTTTCCTTTATTAATCTGCATAGAATAATAGGCAAACTTGTTTTTCTATGTGTATTTTCTGACTTTCTTGGTAAATATTTTTTTTAGCTGCACGTTAATAAAAGTATTGGATTCGGCCTCATTATTTAGGTTCCAAAACTCCTGGATTTAAATGGCGTAAGTGCAGCTAAATGCCTGCCAGGTAGTGCATCTCCTCTAATTGGAGGCTTTTTGAAGATATGCTGCTGATTACAAGCAAGCCATGCCCTAATCCACTGACTTTACAATGTGGCTGTAAGAGGGTAAGAAGATGAATGTTTATTGCCTGTAATCCCTGACTGTGACATATGAACGCAGCTATTTCCTCCGGTTTTACCAAAACTGGTGCATGTAAACTGTCACTCAGCATGCGGTTGTGATCACACTGTCACCCCCTCCACCCTCTGTAATAGTTGTCAGGCGTTTTTGCCGTCATCAAATATTTCTTGTGTTGGCATTGACACCTTCTTAGGGGAGCATCAAGGCTGTGTCCGGGTTAGCTGTCAAACGAGTTTAACGGATGTCACTGTAATCCATTTATAGCCAGGGGTGGCTACAGTACATGGCGCTGTTACACAAAATGGCTGAGCACACTCTACGTATATGTTCTGATTTACTGAGGCCTGCGAGAAGCTGCCGTCTAAATCACCCCAGGGCACATCTTACTCCAAAGTGGAGAGTGCAGGACCGCAACATCCGGACCCCCACAAAACCATTAATCAATCTGCTGGACATGTAAAGATAGAGAGGCTTCCATCACAGACATCTGAAATCTCTGGACAGGGACAAAACAACACCTATTTATATTTTTAGTTTGTTATTTTGTAGTCCAGCTTGACTCTTTATCGCCCATCGTCTTGGTTACAGAGATCCGCTCAGTCCTGAGAGGTTTAGAATCATAGTGGCAAACTGGAATAAACAGGTGATGGTCTTCATTGTTCCGCAGATAAAATGAGGTTCCTCTGGTGGAAACATTTTACATTTTTTTTCTAGTTTGCTGCTGGGCTGTCATCATGATCTACAGCTAAGTGCAGACAGGCAGGAAAGGTTGCCGTCCATACCCCGTTTGTTCAGGGTTCTTCTGATGGCAGGCTTTCATTAACGGTAGCATTAGCCAGTGCGAGGGGCCTTTCGGTGGTCGTTAAGAAGCTCTCGGTTCCTTTCTGACCTCACTGTTCGCTTCATGTATCCACGCTTGATGTGGGAACATGTCAAGCTGCACGCCTGACCCATCATTTCATGCAGTTGACTGAAATCATAACACTGATTTTGTCCTAAAACCATTAAAGTTGTTGAGTTGCTGCTGTTGCCCAGCCAACCGCCACTCTTCAACAGAGGAACAGTAACAGTCGGCAGGCCTGCTCCTGTCGGGCTGTTCTTGGAGAGTGTGACTCATTTGCAGCACGCCTTCGTCTGTTTGAGATGATTCGTGCCCTCCTATTGTTATTCATATGTGTAGTACTCCATCTCCCTTTGTTAACAGTTTTCTGCAGACAAGCTGAGACAGCAGCGATTCACTTTTTAACTTTATTACATGCTGCTTATTAAAGATGGGAGAAAACGCCTCTGGACAAGGCAAAGAGTTTTTTTTATCAGCTAGTATGCTGCCTTTTAACAATGTGCACCAAATGGGTTTCCCAGAGCAGGTTTCCCGGTCAAGGACATTTTATTATTATTTAATCACTTTGTGCGGTCAGGACGATGATGAAGACGTCAACGGCAGCTCAAGTTTGACCTGCCACCGTTCAAGGTCCTGCCAGTATGCCGTTAACTGTCTTTGTTTGACGCGCTCGGGTCAGCCCGCTGTTCGATCCTAATAATCCTGCTGCTAATGATTGCTACGAGCAGGTCTGCGAAGTCCACATCATGGTCAGCAAAGTGTTTGTCATTTTCACGGCTCCACCTGGAACGTGTTACCAGTTGATCAGCGTTGGCGTACACGTCAGAGTCTCCTTAAAATCCACTCTAAGTTATCACATTCAGACACGTGCTAAGTGTGTGTTAATGATGTGTTAATGTGACCACATGATCTCATGTGTGAGGATAGCGCATGTAACTAAGACGAGGATGCCTGAAGGATCGAGGCTAAAACCCAGAATGGACCAAAACTATGTTCATATGATTAGGAAACTATAAAGTTTGGAGAGCGTGGCCTTTTAAATCTCTACAACACATGTTTTACGATATTAGACAGTAAAAACAGAGAAACTATGTCATTTCTAGGAATTATCCATGCAATGCAATGAAAGGAAGTCCGTAAGTCACTCCTCTGCCTGTGTGTGGTGGCTATCTCCATCCTTGGTAATTTAGAACACCAGCTTTTGTAGTTATATTCCGTCTTGTTCAGTCTGATCTGTGGACCCTTTGAGAGACCCACCGATGGTCATTATTCAAAATTCCGACAGTGTTTTAATTAAAAGCTGCAAAACTCCCACGATCCCATATATGTGTGCAGCAGAGACACCATGCACGTGGAAACGGGCGCACACACCGAGCATGTCAGCAAAGTGAGTTTTTTTCATAGACTGCTGTGTAGAACAACTATTTCCATGCAAATAAGGTGCATTAAATCCCTTGTAAAGTATGCTGCATGTTATTGAAATAAAGGTAGGCCTGTAAGATGAACGAGGGTTTCACTTTAGATGGGAGAAGTGACAATGTAAATGAAGTGTTATTGTGGCACAATGTGTGAAATTTCTGTTTTGATTAAAGTGATGCACAGCAGCTGTACAAATCTATCACTTCACAACATCTCTGCGCTCTTTCTCACATAGCAAAATGTGAAGCCGCTGCCACCTTTATTTGAATCTCAGCCCATTTTATTCTGACACTAGATAAGAATAAACATAGCTCATTAGCACCCACTTAATTAGAGCTCTGCCGTGTCTCTGTAATTTGCTGAAAAAGCACTTCTTAGATCATCAAAAGGAAATTCTTCTCCATTAAAATTTCCACTTCCATGTAGTTCTTTCTTTGTTTACCTCTCTGGAATAATAGCCTCCCAGTGATATAGTTGACAGCTTGCATCCATTACATTTCCATATTTCTCCACCTTGATGAGTTGATCTCTGCCTTTCTGAGACACATGATACACTTCTACGTTGGATGCGAAACTCTGACTTCACAGTAAGCAAAACGACAGAACGAGGCTCCACTAATAGAGATGAGCGTTAGACTGGGGCTCCGTGTTTGTTGAAAATCAATTTGATGAAGCGTCAAGTGTATTAACTTTGACGATGGCGTCTTGTTTTGGAATGAAAATTCATTTGCTTTGTATTTCTGCGTTTTACTGGTACCACTAGTATCACCATGCAGTGGATTAAAAAAGACCTTGGCTGACTGATTAATGTGGCTCTGCGTCTATCTCCTGGATTATTGACCCAGCTGGTTATCAGGGCTGATTTTTTAAGCAGTTTTGTCAATTATGTTTATTGGCATTTTATTTTAAAGGTCAGCCATTAAGTCAATTAAAACTTGCTCTACTTTAGCTTCACTGCAGTCCATCCTCCGTTGGCTCCGTTTTCCCCCAGTGGTTTAATTAATGCCCCGCCCCCAAGGCCGTCTGATTGGCCTGACACTAAACAAGTTGATCTGTTTAAATCAGATTATTCTCTGGAGTAGAGCTCATGTTAGCTGGTGACTGGTGTCTCCAATGAGAGATGAAATCTAAAATCAATATATTTAACAGGGAATATTTATAAGCTTTAGTTTTTAATTTTATATTAGCTTTAGTTTGTTGTTAATTGCAGCACAGAACAGACTAATGCAACAGAAGTGAAATCTGGGGGTATTTTTCATGATATTGACAATAACGTCAGTACAAAAGGGTCCATTCTGCCCATCTGCAATTATTGAATAGGAATAAACCCGCTCCTGTCTGCAGCCCCAAGGAGAGCCACTCTATTGCCGAGCTGCTCTCACGTCCATCTTCTCATAATTTCGGCGCCCGTTTCTTTTACCTCGGCTGTCTTGGTGTGCCTCTTGATATCTGTACACTATTTCCATGTGAAGCCGAGGGGCACTCCATTAATGGAGAATTATTCCGTCAGTCAAGTCTTTGCCTTTTCATAGACATGTCATGCTTTTCTGAGGGCAAACGCCAAACCTGTCAGAAAATGATTTGTTGAGCGAGGCCTTTTAAATATGAAATGCCTGGCAACAGAGAAGGCTGCAGCTCATCATTTACTGACATATTGCACAAAATGGAAGGTTGCAACACTTGACGTTTCTCTGATAGCTTTTGTCTTGTTGCTCGCCTTTTGGAAAGGCTGTAGGGAATCCAACACGCTCAAACTGATGGTCAGATAATCTGTTTTCCACCTAAGTAACAGTCTTTACCTCATTTTGCTCTAATAGACAGCTATTTGTGTTATTGCTGCAGAGCTTGGTGAGGCTATCAGAGTAACTGATCTGTTTTGTTTCTTGTGTTTAGATGTGTGTGTGTGTGTGTGTGTGTGTGTGTGTGTGTAGAAAGCACAGAAAGTCCAACTGTTAAAGATTCTCCTCCTCTGCGGTACCCTGCCTTCAGGCTCTGCTGCAGCAGGTGTCTTTCATTCAATACGATGCTTCTCCCCTTGACTTTTACAAAGATTACCTATTCCACAGCTCCAGTGTCGCAGTCATTGCTTCCCATCCACCTGCCTACTTTTGAGTATTTTCTCCCTCCGCCAGTGTCCTGCAGACTTTTCTAAGGTGCATCAGTTCTCCTCCTCCCATCTGGCAGTTTTTGAAAATACCCACCAGCATTCCTGGCAGCGCCAGCTCAGGTCCTCTCAGCTGACTCCCACAGACGTGGAACAGTCAGCCGATCCTGTATAAACTCTCCAAAACAGTCCTGCTCTGTCGACAACTCCTCAAAGGCTGATGGAATGCCAGCCTTTTTGTTTGAAGCCTTGACAGTCAGGCTGATGGAGCCCCTCCACCTTTCCCCGATGTGAGCTGTGATTGGTTTGAGCTCAAGCTATACGTGAACTTGCTCCGTCTTTGACAGCATTGCTGTTGTGTCATTAGCGTTGCTAAACCGCGCCTGCGCTGGACATGATGCTGCAGGTTTGACAGATGGGTGAGTGACACACTGCGGCTGCTAAAAGAGCGAGCTCTTCATTTCTGACGTTTTTTTTGTCAGTACTTTCACATTTAGGTGTTTCCTGGTCACCCCTTCAGGAAAGCCTTTCCTGTGTGACCCGCGCACCTGTCAATCATCTGCTGATGCACTGTGTCAAAGAAAATAAATTGTCTCAGCCATAGAGAGCACAATTTAATGAAACTGACAGCAAGACACGTTTATGGGCGGCTATATACATAATCTATAGCTCCGTTGGAGAGTGTCATGGTTCACTGCCCTGTCCATTTCCAGTGTGGCAAATTTAATCTGATTTTATGATGAGAATAGATGTGATATTAATATCTCATCTTACTCCCCGTCTATCCACCACTCCAATTAATTTTTCAAGGGTTTAGAGTCAGGATAAAAAAAAAAAAAAAGTGGAATGAAAAAGAAAACGGCAGATAGCATGACAACAATTTACAGTTTCCTCTCCAAACAAACTGTCCTGGGAGTGTGTTTGACCGGTGTGTGGAAGTACTGATTGCCCTTCAGCGGGGTTAAATACAGAGAAAATCACCCCAGCTGGAACAAATAGACTCCTATTAACCTAAAATCGATATTTAAATTGTATGGCAAAAGTAGTGCTTATGAGAAAAATAAATGTTTTTTTAAATCATATTTTCTAAAAGTTTTTTTGCCACCGTGATGGCAAAATTATTTATCTTTTACCAGCTATTTCAGTGTTGAAAATGAGTAAATATCGTTCCCCTGCTGCTCAAAATGAAAATGCCTTATTTTTGCCCTTGAAGGCATGGTCTGCAATGGTTATATCCATGTAGTTCTTGTATTTATTATTTATTTATATTTCTGTGTGTCTGAGGGCAAGAAAAATAACGACTTCTGCGCTGAGACAAAAGACGAACCAAGCAACGGCTGATACCAGCAAGCAACAGTTCCGCCATGAGGATTTATAATTAACACAGATTTTTGTTAATGGATAAATGTTCATTGTCACAACGCATCCCTGAATTTGGGGGGGGTTTATTTATCGCCAGCGTTATTTTTCTCCATCCAATTAGAGTACCTTCCCTCTGTGTCTAGCGTGCCGACTTCAGATCTGAGTGATGAAGAGGGAAATAATTAGATGCCAAAGGGTGAAAATATCAGCACCTCTGTCAACCTTATAAAATAAGTCTAGGACGTCACCACATAATCCGTGGATTAATACCTCAGGCTTAAAATAATAGATAATACAGCATTAAAAAAGTAACAGGTAGCACATTTTGTCAGGGCAAAAGGTTGATTTAATTAACATATGTTAATAAGTCGACACACCAACGATCCTCGGTGTCTTTACTGTTTTCAGTGAGTCGATACAGAGAAACCAACGCGGCACCCAGTTCATGAGAAATGTCGTGCACGCCACATATGGCATAAAATCATTTGCGAGTCCCACCGACAAGATGCCAGCGTTCAAGAGCTGCTTGTGCTACGATATATTAGCAGCCCGCGGGGAAAGAGGGACTGTTAGCTTGGGTTTGTGGTTTTGCTGTTGATCTGAGGTAATAAAGCTGACACACGCACATGCGAAAGGAAAGGAGCCTGTAGCCTAATGTGCAAAGGTGTCAGATGGAAGACGATGCGGACGCACGTCACATGCGCAGAGCTGATTTATCAGAGAGCAAACATCAGCTCTTGGCTAAATATTCACCATGGAGGAGGACATTGATCAGGTAATTAAAGTGCAGAAACAAACGCCCTGGCCTGGCTGTAGCGCTGCCTCTGCACTCACGGGTGTCGTCTGTCAGCGTCACTTAAGTCTGGCTGGAGGTGGCTGCCTGTTTTTTTCCCAACAGTAGCAAAAGTAACCGAATCATAACTGGAATCTGTGTCAATGTGGGGGATAATTATTAGACTTAATTAAAGATCCACCAGTGACGGTTCAGATGAGGATCATGAGAGACCGTCTTGCTTGTCTCACGTCAGTGAGTGCAAATAAATTAATTAGCAGGCTTAAAATAAATAAATAAATAAATAAACTGGATTTCAAGAGGAGCTAAACTGCCATCACAGTCAGCTGTCAGATCTTGCCGTGCACTCTCAAAACTTCAAATGGGGCCATTAACCTCAGAACTGTTTATAATTTTTGAGCGTTTATGCAGAATAATCCCGATTGCGCTGTGATATTTTCAGACAAAAGCACATGTGAAAACTAAAATGAAACACAACTCATAAATTATCCATCTCAGTGTGCACGGACCACGTTGCATGATCGTTGAAGGAATGAAAATCTGTCCTGGATTTTCTTCTGTGTCAGGATCTCTGTTGCTACCTCTGCCGCGTGAGCAGATTCCTTATGTGGAGCCATGTACACACACACAAACACAAACACACACACACACACGTGAGGTGATCATTCCACTTGCATGTGGATCTGCTGCTCTCTGACTTCCATCTCATTAGCTGGACAACTTCCATCAAGGACACCCTTAAGTCACACCATTAAATGAACTGGTTTTAATTGAATTACCTTATAGGACAAGTGCTGCATGAGCACTGGTTTGTCTTGGGAAAAAGCGATGAATGAATTCTAAATCTGTCTGTAGGAGCGGTCCAGTGGTGATACTGCGTTTCACTTTAAGTCTTTGGTATAATGAGCTTAGGTTTAAGAGCAACGAGCCAGGCATTAGTGGAGTGACACTCCTGGAAGAGTCGAAGACACTCCCGGGATACAACTTCCTAAATCCTTGTCTCTTTTATGTCAGAACTTTACTTACACTTGAAGTGGATACAAGCGTGGAAGTGGGAAGACGTTTAAATGGGACGTTTGCAATTTATCACGCTTCAAAGTTTAAAGTTTGGGAGAAATGACGGCTGAATTCTGCATCTCTGAGGACCACACATACATTTGAAAGATTGTTTTCAACTTTTCCATCTTAATTGATTTAATTTTTGGCTCAAGCTTCAACAGTGGCTGTTGGAGTTGCCACTAAGATGTCGCTCCTGAGAAAGTCCATCTTCACTCACGTTGTCTTAATTGTTTATGTAGATCATAATGATTCTTCTCTGAGGTCCTCTCAACAATACAAAAATAAAAAAGCAGCCATGTCCTGTGAAAAGTCACACAGATAATCTCTTATTTATCCCCGATTTTTTTTGGACCCTTTCTCAGAGAAACATAAAAATAATGAGAGTTTTACGAGTATTAAACTTTTTGAGGACATCTGCCTCTTTCTATAAACAGATGTTTCCTCTAATCCCCTCTGTGTTCAGCTAAAGAACCGACCGTCCTCCGACTTTCAGCCCCTGTAGGTTTAATATTGAATAATGGTCAGACTGTTTGAGACTGTCTGTGCAATTTCATAAATGAGCTTTTAAATGGCCCTGTTTAATGAAAGGACATTGTTTTTAATATATATATAAAACAAATAACTTCTGTAGAAGATCAAAGCATGACAAAAAAAGTTTGAGATTTCTAATGCAGAGGAAGCAGTTGCAGACAACCATTGCTCCGGTTGACACAGTGGTGGCCCTCAGGGAAGCAGTAATAAAAACACAACATTTCATCTTTCAGCCCTCTCCGCCAGCTAATGGTATTCTAATTCTGTTCGGCAGTGGAGAAACTGCATCAACAAGAACCATGGGAGCGCAGAGCAACGTACCTATGTTAATGAAGCAACTTGAGTTTTTTTCTGCAGAGACCACTAATGAGACTTGGGCTGGCAGAGAGGATAGTTGTGTGATTGAAATGCTAATTAAATTTTTAGAAGTGAAATTACAGTTGGGTCACATGGCAATAGCAGGATTGTACAGTCACCACTCTGCCAGGATAAATACTTAAAGACGGGCTACAAAGTGAGCAGCGAAGGATTTGTGAAGTCTTCAGAAGGGGAGGTCAAAGGTCATGTCAGTGATAAGTGCACTGAAGAAGAGAGCAGATTTTAAGTCTAAATTGGATGGTTGGTAGGTCACTGATGAAGGACTCTGAGTTGGGAGATAAACACTAAAGAGATCACAGGAGTCTGTAACGGTGAATCCATTAAAGCCTTATTTTAAACCCGGAGCTGCCATCTCTTCATCTGCTTTCGGCCTTTATCAGCAGTTAGCTTCAGCGCATCTGTGTGTGTGTGTGTGTTCATTACGTCAGTTATGTAAAATACATGTAGAAATGGTTAGAGCACAAATACTACTTTTCATTTATGCATTACCTCTGCAGGCATCTTCAGCAATCTTTTATTAACAGCTCTCCAGTCTCATACGGCCAAATATCTGCACATTTATCAGCTTTAGCACTGACTGTCTTTTGTCCTGTCTTTTGTCTGGTTTAAACGGAAACCAGAAGAAAACGTTCTGCAGATTTAAAAAAAAGTGTTCATGATTGGTTTCTTCTATGTTTTCCCTGAATTCTTCTTAAATCAAGAAGCGGTATTGACCATGAGGATCAGACTGAGAAGCAGGAAAACAAATAACAGTTGTTACCCCAGTGAAGCCCAAAGAGCTTATCACAGCCCATCTCTGTCCAGTGGATCTGCATACATTTATGAGGATATTCATGTCAGCGTTGCACATTTGGCCTTCTGAAGTGCACACACTATTTCAGAGGATGATTTCAGCATCAAACCTATTTACAAGCTTCCAGCAGAGCAGAATGCTCATCCAAACTAGCTCATGCAAGAGATTAGAGATGCAGAGGTCAAATCATCTCCGCAGTATCAGGACAGCTTCAGGAACTGGAAGCACTGCATGTTTCTGAGCATTTGGACTATGATGAAATCCTGAACAACTCTAAAGTTGGTGCTGCAGAGTTGTCTGTGGCTGCGTGTTTACAGCTGTGTGAACGTACAGTAGCTTTAGGTCAGTGGGATATCACCGATTTATTATTTCTCCTTTGTGATGAAGGCTTTAAACCCTCATCTGAAGCCATCTGTGTGTGTCGGTTCTCATCATGATCCAGTCAGAATTAGCTAAAGCTGCATGATCTGGGATCGAGTATGGAACCATTATCCCGTCAGTGTGTGCGAGATGATGAGAGATCTTCCTAATGCACTTTCTCTTGCAGCAAGAAACGGATGAAGGCTTGAACGACTTGATTGATGACAGCAGTAATCTCAGTATTAGAGCCTTTTCAACACGGCACTGACAGCTTCTGGTCCTGTCAGACGGTGTTTGATGGGCAGCTCTGATGAAAGATGTGGCCGTCTTGTCAAATTAACATGACACGGAGTCTGTCCGCGACACACGAGTTCGTCGTTGGCTTTTGATGCCTCTGTGTTGGTTCTTTTCCAGACGCACTGCTTTTGGATGCCTTCAGAGATTTATCCATGTTTATGCCTCAAGACGATGGGATGAATATTTCATAGTGGAGGCAGGTCGATAATTCTGGAGAGGATCCTGCAAAAACCCCTGTTTGATTTAAGGGTTTGCTCATTTCCAGGTGTTTCCAGCCGCTGCTGGTGTGGAAGCAGGTCGCTGTTCCAGCTACAAATTCACACCCGTTTGGATGTTCATGAAAAGTAAAGTTCCTGCTCTAATTTCAGGAAGAGAGCTGAGCTCAGCAGGGGTCCTAAATCTGTCCCGACTTCAGTGTTGCTCCACCAGCTGACCCCAGAACAGCTCCACAGGCATTTTGCTGAACGCCGAGAAGCCTCATTGTTTCAGAGATCAAACTTTTTAGTTGACTTGCAGATTAAATGACGAGGAAATGGCGTCCCCAGACGGGGATAAACAGAGTTAAGTCCTCCAGAAGTGCTGCGTGTCCTCTCGAGAGACAAAGACTCTGCAGCAGTGGAAGCGCCAGAGCCTGTGACACAGAGCATCTCCGCTCACTTGTCGTAACAAGAAGAAGCAGCTACCTGCCATTTTAATTGTGTTTCTCACTTTTGACTAATCACAGAAGACACAGCGGCCCTCCAGGCAGGCAGCCAGCTGGAGCAGAAGGACACAGCATGTCAAAGTTATTCCCTGGCAACGAAAAAAGGATGGGAACAGCAACGAAAGCCCCAATACATGATGTGTTAATTTCATCTCACGAGTATATCGTGATTTGATTTTCAGATGTGTGTATCGCTGCACATTTCCAAAAGAAGCAAGGGAACGCTATTTCGGGAAGGAAATTACAAATTTATTCAGGATAACACAGCTGTGTCCTCATTTCCTTTTTCATTGTAACAAATAAATGACTAAAGGGGTTGTAGTTGCCATGTTTTCTTTCTCCGCTGGCATTGAAATGGTGCAACTTCGTCTGTGATAACGGGCCTGTTCTCCTAGGAAATCAGAGCTTGTCTGGCTGTCCAGTGTGACTGAGTTGGTCTGCTTTTATGTCTTTAATACACATTAGATGAATGAATTAAAATGTGGCATGAGCAGAATAATTGGTACATATCTGCCTAAAGGTGGATGTTTCCTTAGTTGCACATACAGTATTTGTGCAAACAGCTCATTTACATCTGCGGAAACAACCCTTGTTTATTACAGATGTCACGCTTTGCGCCATCAACAAAATGGTCTAATTTGGAAAAGCCATTATTTCATTTGGCCTTGGGGACTCCCCCCCCCACCCCCTCCGCCCCTGAATTAAAAATAAAAAGCTAAAAATAAATGACCTGGCCACCTGATCAATGTTCTGTGACATCTGTGTCCATCCAGGGCGCCACACAGCTATATGTATTAATGCAGTTTGTTTGCCTCACAGCACTTTTCATTTTCCTGCTGCGATTGTCACATACTTGTGTTGCTGTGTGCTGATAGGACAGATCTGTAACTGATTTCCTCCCCACAAACTGCACGCTTCGGGGACCTGATCCAGGAAGGGGCTCACCCCTGCCACCTCATAAACGCTAGCCTTGCAGAGGCATCATGGATGCAGTAATCTCTGCTGAAAATACTGAGATGTACCAGATCACCTCATCCAAAGGATGGGGGGTGGGGGGCAACCGCTCCTTTTGGGTGTAATTACATTCTCTACTCTATTTCTCTGCTCTGGGGCATCTATACAGTAATTATATGTCCAAACAAGACCCTATATTGCATTATTGCCTGCAGATACGAAAATTACGATACAGCAGCTTCGAGTAAATTAATTGGATGGACACCACGGAGAAGAAATGTGACTAATGTCTGTAAAATGCTGCTATCGCTGTGCTGTCGTAATTAATCTTCAAGGAGTATTTCTGGACTCGTTATTTTGCTAACCCAAGGTCACGCGAACAAACCACAGTGACTCACCGTGTTTTAGCGTTGTATCATCACCATGGCGATGGAGTGGAGATCAGTTTGATTCTTTACAGGTCAGACTGATTAAACAGTAGCGTTAGCCAGCGCATTACCTGAAACACATTCTGGAATAAAGCGCTGCTTAGCTCAGCTGTTTTACTCTCATTTATTTAAAAAGCGAGTGTAGGTGGGCTCCTGTGCTCACTTTGATCCTGTTGAGTACCTCGCTGTACAGACTGACAGCACTTTCATAATTAAAACCTCAAGTTCAAGCTCACCTACATTTCACACGGTGAGCAGATGAGGAGCTACAGTGCAAGAGCCCTTTTCAATTAATCTCCAATTCTGTTTCTTGTTTTGGTGGCATTTATTTTCAAACTCCAGCAGTCATTTGGATTCTTTTTTTCTTTTAATTGTATTTTCGCCTGGTGATTGTTCGGCTTAAATGCACCCTTTCCACATGTTCAGACATTTTCCAGTCAGCTGCATGTGTCCAGAGTGTTTCAGATTGTGAATAAACGCACATTACAAGCAAGCAGAATCATCTTAAATATATGTCGTGTTTTTATATTTTTAGGGCACTTTGGGTTGTTTTTATTGCTCTAAAATCATCATTTGTTCCGGGTTGAGTGCATTGGTGGCCGTTGAAACAGGAACTCACTCTTGTGTCTGCATCCACAGTTCCTTGACTTTACTTGTGTGTAATGGGAGGAAATTGCAACGGGTCTTCCCTCATGCATACTTCATGAGAACCCCGGTTGCTGCAGTAATTGCCTACTGGAATTAACTGATGCTGCAAGTACGTCATTGTAGCTTTTAGCAAGTGGAAATTGGAGTTTTCCATTTGATTTAGAGCCCAATAAATTGTTCCTTTTTTGCACAAGTCACTTTTCTCTTTAAACACAATAACCAACTCTTTAAACGCAATTTTGTTCTGACGTCATACCACTAAGTATTATTCTAAAATATCCACCTCAGAGTTTACATGTCATGCATCCGTTAATGGATGGAGGGATAAATGTGCATATAGATTGCCTCGGCCCAAAAATCAACCAAAATAACCTGTGATACCTGGTGTTGTAAAGTTCATCTCCACATCATTGATGACTAACCAAATGTATGATGAGAATACAGACCTCACAACCAAAATAGCTGGCCCAGATCACAAAGAATGCCTATTTTGGATACGATCTATACCACTGTAGCAGCTTTTTCAACGCACGCATGCTTGGCTGCGGCAACCCAGAGCAGCTACCGACAGCGGAGTGCAGCTGGTGTGGTATTGTTGACATGCTGCTTTCATGGCAGCCGTGCAACAGCAACAAGATTGCATGGAGGGTGGTACATTTCTATCAGCAAGCCTCGGAGCAAGCCACAACCGCGATCAGAGGAGAGGAAGTAGAAAAATAAAACCGAAACATTTCTGCATAACAGGATTGGTTTTAATTGGGCACCGGGAACGGAGCGAAATATTCACAAAGAAAGCTTTTGCGAGCTATATAAAAAGGTTCATTTTGAAATTACAATAGCCTATACAACAATTTTATGAGTGGCTTAGCATGAAATTAGATCCTACTCAAGCCCTAAAACTGCATTATTGAATTTCATCTGCTCCAGCCCTAATGCCGCTGCACGAGCAGATGTGATAGGAATGTAACCGATATGGTACCGCACCACAGACAGAGATTAACAAATTTAATCTAGATAATCAAATAATGTAAAATAAAGCCAGCACGTTCCAGATGTACGACTTGATTGTTGCTGGACAGACAACATCAACCTCTTTCACCTTTAACTCGCCCAGCATCTCCATAGCACTTCCGTGCGGTTTGCTTTCATCAGTATGCCGGGTCATGCACCTCTCTCCCACTCCGCCATCTGCCATAACAATCCAGTTTCAAACTGGGTGAGCGGAGCACTCATATTTGTCCTCGCAAATGGTCACTTTGCTGTTCCAAGGTGCACGGGTTAGTGGTTAGGGCTGGAGGGAGGGGTGAGGGATTGGTAATGGGTGCAGATTGATGTACAATGAGTACCCATATTATGCTAATGAACCGCAACAGCCGCTTTCATATGTTCCGCAGAATAAATTGTGGTTAGCATTAACGGCTAAATTTTGCATAAGTTAATGGAAGGTTCAGTGTAGATATTGCGCTGCAGAAAACTAATGCTGTTAATAATGCTGCGAGTTATTTTTTATGCTCTTGCAAGGTTAGCATCTCTACAGACCTCATGTCAATGGAATGTGTGTAAATGCAGATGTCATCATTTCCTTATAAATCACTTTGTATATCTGAATTTATTGATATTTTTTAACTTGTTATTCAAAGGTTCTGGTCGATTTAAGGCCTGTGTGGCTGCAGCAAAGGGCTTAATCTGGCTTTCACTAATTGTTTTATCTATGAGAACAAATCCTCCTCCGGTCCAGTTCCCAGTCCTGAATAGTATTTTACGGTCCACAGCTAGTCTCTGCTGAGGTGAACTCCAGTCATCTACAGCTGTATTTTTAGTCCTACCTCACCTTCGCTGCTCGGACTGCTGGAGAACCAAGAGATTTCCCTGCTGAAGGGATGTATGACTCAGGGTGCCATCTCACCTGGATAAGCTTTCTGTGATAACTCGCACAACCGAAACTACACAAACTTACCAACCAGGGGTTCAGGATCTTCTTCAGTATGCAGCGGTCCGGAATTGAACCAACAACCTTCGAATCGCTGGAGCTGTCACCCCACTGCCTGAGATACAGTCACCATAAGCTCATCTGAGTCATGGCTGGACTACAGGATGTCTGACAGATATGAACACTGTTCAACATCATCTTAGATGTTGCTCATGAATTGAAACTTTTAAACAATTTGTTGAATGCAAAGAAAATGCCAAAGCCATCAGTAATGACTGGCTAAATTGTTTGAGACAGTGGAACCTGTACTTCTTTCCTGAGAAAGTTCGGAACATCTCTCCTGTTTTGTCCTGCATGTTGGTACTCAATGGTGTGGTGGCCATTTTCCATCCACCTTCTGCCCATTTTTAGCCCCAACTATGTGTATTTGTGTATTTGTTGCATGCAAACTGTTGAGAGGAGACATTCAGTACATAATGATCCTGTGCTATAAAAAAAATGAATCCAGCCTCCACTAGTGAAAGGAACACAGTGGCCCGTTGGCCATTAACAAACCGTGTGTGTGTTTACTCATCCTGCCCTGTTCTGTCTCTACTTTTTGTTACTTTTTATGTGCAGTCGTAATGAAATATGCTTCCGCCAGTATTTGCTGCCCCTGGAACAAGGACAGCCAGCAGCTCTATATGAAAGAATGGCAACTATTTCATATCATTTTTCCAATTTCTTAAAATTGGAGCCTCGGCAGACTTCTGGTGTAAGATGTGTCTCACAGAGACCAATAAAACCCACTGAAGTATGTTGCCCTGCAGTGTGCCCAGTACGACAATGCAATATACATGCTGAAATACAGTTTGTACGTTATTAATCAAACCCTTCAACAAAAGAAGTACAGGTCAGCTTAGCTGTAAAAATGGTCCTGTTAAGTAGGTGGAAGCTGCTATTGTTGCTGCAGCATCTCAGTGGAAATCCCACACAGCATTACCTGATGTTTATACAGCTGAAACCAAAGTTCTTCACATGTGAGCTGGAGCAGAGCGAAATATCGACCTGTATTTCCAGTTTAAACATGACTGTGAGCAGGACAGGGAGGGACTTCAGCAAACGGTTACATCAGACAAGAGGTGGGTGTTTATCTGATATTTGAAGAATAGAAAAATGTGGATGCGAGTACCTGGCTCGACACTGGAGTGGCTGCTGTGTAGGAAGTTTAACAATATTTCACTTCTTGAAACTAGTTTCTCTTGGATTTATTTTCTGATGATACTGTGATTCCTGGTTTCCTCTGGTGAACCAACCTCAGATCCGTTCCAGATAGTTTAAAGGGCAGCAGGGCCACAGCTGGATTAGAGCCTCATTCTGGCTGAAACCTCCAGGTTTACTGCTCCAAAAGCATTATTCACTCGCTCCTTTTGGTGCAGGTGATGGTATTTTCTACTCCTCCTGCTGAAATCTCTGTCATTTATGAAAAGACGTCACTTGTCGTAGAAGTAGCCGCTAACTGCAGCTCAGGGCTCTTTTTTTAAGATGATCAATGTGAGCCAACAAGTTCAGGGAGTCTTTTTATTGTTTCCTTACCTGATAACAGCATGGAAATGAGGAATTTTACAACAATTGCAAAAAAAAAAAAAAAAAAAGGGTGCAGACAAGAAATGCTTTCAAGATGACGTCAGTCCAGCAATGCTGGTCATCTGTTCATCTGCGTCAGGTTGCCAAGACCTGAACGTGTCCAGAATATCAACGTTCACCGTCGCCAAACTGGGGTCTCAGCCGGGGTCATGCTGTTGAAAGTGGCCTTCACTCGTGTGTTTGCAGAGGAACATACGTTCACAATGGGAGTCGAGACTGCTTTAGAATTAACAAAAGCCCTCTAAACATGCAAAGGCAGATCGTGTTCCGTTTCACTCTGAATGTAAATTTGATAAGCTGATGCGGTGCATTCGCGCTCCATAGTTTGATAAAGTAACATTTGGGGCGTTTTGACATGGAAAGTCGAGGCATTTCACTTTAGTGGCCCGGTGGCCTTTGAAAGGACCACATCTGCTGCCGTCTATTACTTTTCATATTTCTCCAATCTTCTGGCAGCGCTGTGCTCTGCCTCGCTCTTCCGGTCTGAACAAGGTGTCTTTCCAGCTGACATTCAGCAGCGGGGCAGCAGATAACGCCTATCCTGAATGTTAAACAGATATGACATGAGGCTTTGATTGTAAATAATTTGGCTCGGGCTCCGAGGTCAGCCGACCAAAGAACATTTACTTTCTCTTCATATGAAGGCCTTCTGTTGAGCCAGCTGCCGAGCTGCCTGCCTTTGAGACAGGTGTCACCACGGCAACGTGGAACACCTTTATTCCTGATACAATTATCCCCCTGGCTCAGTAACTTAACCTACAACACAACTGGAATGCATCCCAGTGCTTCCAGGAATGCTCGCCCTCGGTGCCGGAATTCTCTGACATGAATGATTACACGGGTGTGATGAGCTGACCCGCAGTAATGTGCTTCTTGTTGAAAATTGCACCGTCCACTGCAGCTCTGTAATACATCAATGTGCAGAAGAGTCCCATGTCTCTCTGCAGTTAGTTTAAACGCTAACGTTGATTGATTCCACTGTGCTCATTTAACTCGTTTTGTTTATTCCTTTTGAATTTGACTGACCTTGAGTTTTGGTCTGTGCGCTGCTCTTTTGCTTGCGCCTGGTGCCCAAAAAACTCTGACTACCACGTGTTTGATAGGAACTTCTGCTTTTAGCAAATGTAAGAGCTATATTCGCTATGCTGTGATGTTGGATGGGTATTTTGCAGGAAGTGCGGGAAATGTTTAGAAGTGTCATTATTGGAGGAGTTTGGAACAACAACATATGGTGGTTTGTTTTCTTGCTCCAACAAGACTCTTTCAAACGTTGGTTGGCAATAAACTACTGCCACCTTTTCTTGGCAACTTGTTTTGTTTAGGTTCTTAAGTGATTCTTGACAGTCTGTTTTCTGCAGACTCTAATTCTTTATAACTTGCTCAAACGACGGTGGAGTGTTTCCTGGAACTTCACGGCATTTGGTTTTACAGAAGCAAGATTCTGGGTCTGATTTCTTATTGAGTGGTGCGATTGAGCTAATAAAGCAGACGTGTCTCCTGCTGAGCACCGCCGTGTTCAGAGCGGACCCTGCTGGAACAGGAGCATCCTCAGAGCTGTGCATTTCATTCACCAGCTCGGCCTCCGAGTCCTCCAGCCTCCTCACACTGTGGCTAATTAGCCAACGCCTTTATGGCATCCATGCTATCCTTCATCAGGCAGCATGAGTGGGACTGTAGTGAAGCCATCATGTCATATTGCACACACACCCTGGTCTGGCTCCTGTGTGACAACGTAAGGAGGTGCTTCAGCACTCCAGGATCAGACACGCCATTTTGGGTGAATGCGTATTTATAGTGTGTATATATATAATATATATATATATATATATATATATATAATATGGTACATATATTTTTCGTCTTAAGTACCTGATCTGGCTACAGCAGGGATCATATAACACGTGTCTGTCAGTAACATGCTGGAGATGGAACGAAGCAGCGGCCAGGCCATAAATACTCTTCGGAAAGTGGGAGTCAGACCAGTCCTTCCATCCTTCCCTAAAGAGAGACAGGAACATGTGTTTTTGTGGTAATTAAAACCAGGACGGGGCCGTGTTGCATGATTAATTACCTCATAGCTCTCGGTTGCCCACAAGTTGATGGTTCTTTGCTTGTGTGTCATGGATAGGACTTCCACCATTCATCACCAGCCCTAAGGTCACACTCAAACCAGCACTGTGTTCTGTAATTACAAGTTCTTGCTTTCTTTTGCCATGTTCCACCATTTTGACAAGACATTCTTGTCCGGGTTTGGTGGTGATTAGCTTTCCCGTGAGGATTTAAAAATCAAAGTTTGAGTGCTTTAGAGCTCAAAGTGAATTACTGGGGATGTTTACTGTATTCAAATGAATCTTGCGTTGTCTTTCTCGGGAGGAAGACCTCTCCTCACCTTTTTGGCTTTGGAGAATGCCACTAAGCAAATGTGTCCCTGCTGGCACCTTGACTTAATGATCAGCTGGCTTCCAGAGGGGTGATGTATTTTGAGTCACTAGCGAAGCATGACAATAACCTTTAACATTATCATTTACACACATATTATACCACAGGACAGATTGTCCATAGGCTGCCTGGCAGCCATAAGTCACCTGCCTCTGATGGGGTACCATCCTCATTGTATCAAGCTGGGATGTGTGACTTTGAGGTAGTTCACCGGCTGGGATCGTCCATCTTGTGGAATTTCATTTTTGTCTTTTTTTTTTTTTTTACTCCCACAATGCATCTTTCAAGGTGAAATATGGTGATATTGCCAGGAGCATAATGTTCAGAGATTAAACGGGTAAAAACGTGGAGATGAAATACGGCGAATCTTATCATGATGCTGTCAAACAAGGAGAGTTTCTGCAGAGTTGAGTAACGGTGTGTTTTTGTGGCTGTGGGGTCAAGGCCGTATCATTCTGCCACAGTCAGAGCGGTGGAATCTGAGGAAATGCAGACTGACAGGCAGACAATCAAAGCTGTTGCGATTGCTGTGAATCATCCAGGCAGATGTTGAGGCCGTGCTCCGCGCTGGTTTCTGTCTGCTCTGAGACAACAGGCTGTGGTGACATGACGGGAACATTATATCAGAGTGGGGGGGCGGGGGGGAGGTGAGATCAAACTATCCTGGACGTTTCATCATGCTCCTCTGACTCCACATCTTTAAGCACACTTGAATTCAAAACCTCTATGAACCTATGTCCTTTGTTTGTTGACAACAGCACCAGCGGCAGTCATGCATGAAGGAAGCGTTAGCAGTGTTTTGTCAGTGTCACAGATTTGCTACCCCCCGCCCCCCCCAGGTCCTCCAGACCCGTCACAGATAATCACTGACTGCTTGCATAGTCAACCCTGCTCGTCGTAGATGTACTTAATTAATCCCATCCTGTCCAAACAGACTTGGAGGAGAACAAGTCAAAGGAGCCTTATTTTGCATACAATTAGAAGACTGAAAAATCCTCCTCAGACGAGACGTCTGGGAAAAGTTTACGAGAAGTTTACAACAGATGAGCACGTTCTGATTGGAGATTGGTGCTTAGACACTTGCTGGAGAAAGTTTTCTTCAAATTTGCAGCCTCTTCACCTACATTTTAACTTGGAAGCGTTGTAATATCAGCCTTTTCAGTGCGCACACACACACACACACACACACACACACACACACTTCCAGGCTGCAGTGAGACGGATGGCTGATGGACGGGTGATTGGGCAGCAGGACATTAGGATTCATTTCAAAAATATTCCCACTTGTGTCATTTCCATTCTACCGGGGCTGTTATCGCCGGTATGGCAATAACTTATTTTAGTTCACGTCCAGTATTATTAAGCTCCCTCACTAATCAGCTGTGTGCAGATAGCAGATGTTGTAGTTACAGACCTCCTGCTGGGAGGAGGCGAATCATTTCAGATGATGTCAAATACGACACACTTTTAAACACACTGGTGAATATTTCTCAGGTTTGTGAAGAGCACTTTAAAAACGGGAAAAAGTGGGACATGTTAGGCTCTCAGCCCAATCTGAAACCGTTTTCCACAGAGAGACTGAAACTGTTGGGGAAATAAAGCGACTGCAGCAACTGAAGTGTCAGCTGTTATAAACTATTCGACATTTAACCGCTTCTGACAACAGCAGCGGTAACATAATGATGCTGGAGCTGGCTGAGCCACACCAGCAGCATAATGAAATAAATAAAGGCTCGCTGCCTGGAGGGGATATTCAGACCCAGAAGATATTGTCAAACCATGCAAGCAGAAATTTGGGGCCCTGGTACTGTTATGGAGTCACCCATGACAGATGGGTTTGTGCAACTGGAAGGTCTGATAATTAGAAAGACTGATGCGAAATCGAAAGGTCATGGGTTTAAATCTCCGTGCAGATGGCATTTTCAGATGTATTTCAGCTAAATTCAGAGTTGTTATCGACAAAGCAAGGTTTCTATGAGCTTCATCCGCCATCAGAAAGTAAATGCAATGCAAACACACCGTACGTGTTACACTTATTTTTACTAAAATATACATTTATCTCAGTTAATCTTTGCCTCAGTGATGCAGGATGAGCAGCCATGAACTGATCGGTGACAAATGTAGTCTTTCTAGATGTAAATCCATCATAATTATTCCCTTGTTGGACAGTGAACTCCAGCATTAAGCAGAAGAGGCTTTATTACCTTTTATTAATAAGCGGCTAGAAGAGATCCGTCAAGTGTAAGTTTTTATTTAACAGCGTTTCCCAGCATTCCAGGAAGCAGCTGGAACAGTAAAACATGGCTGTGGCAGCTTGTGGTGAGTTAACAGAGACTTCAGCAGATTCTCAATCACCACCATAAAACTCTGCTGAGACGGGAGGATGCTCGCTGGCGCTCAGGTCGCCAGTTTTTCCTTCTTTGACTCGTGCAGATGCAAAATACAATCTACAATTTCCAAAACATAACCCCCAACCTAATTTAGATCACATCTATTGCTGGAAAATGAGGTTTTGTGACTGAAAGATGAGCTCAGTCATCACAAAATGGAGCTCAAAACGTGGGGTATATTTTCTTACTGGTAGAATTCTATTAATTTAAGTCTTTTCCCACCACTGCTCTACAGTTTTTTCTGCATCTTTACGAACGTTTATTAGCGTAAATGTCTTTTTCCCCTCTGCAGTACAGTGACATCCACAGAAAAGAATCATCTGTACAGTACTTAGCTAGACTTTCTAATTTAATTACAAAGGCCAATTAATATCTTTATTGTTCTTGGCGTATGCCATCTTAATTCACATTACATTACTGCGGGCTGTTAAAAGCTGCCTCTTGTTTACATAAAGGCAATCATGGATGAAATGTATTACGGCCTCTGAGCCATTTTTTTAGCCGGCAAATAAGATCGTAAAGATGACATACAGTAGCAGATCGTAGTTCTGTCAGCCGCGCCGTTGCCTGTAGCTGCTGCTGCCTCCCTGAGTAATAAAATGAATCAGCGGTACCACTGAATTAAACCCGAGGTCTGCAGAAAGGATTGATGCAGAACAGATTAGAAAAACAATCCGTGATGCGTCTCCAGGCAGATTTAAGTCAAAAATTAGCAGAGCTTTTAATTTAACACAACAGAGCCGTAGTTTGTCTGTTTGTCCTTTGTTATTTCTGTAACTGCACCTTCACTCATTGCATTTCTTTGTTAATCTTTGCAACCGGAGCTTGGAGTCTTTGAGGCTCATGCCGCGTGGTTGCTAATAAAAAAGAAAGATGCTCCCCTGTGATGCAGCTCACCCAGGACTTCATATTGTTCCGTCAGTGGATTCACAATGAAGGGGCCGTGCTCCTCTAAGAGCTTTTCATTATGATAATTGCTCCCTCTGTCCATCACACCAGCCCGGCCCAAAGGATGTTATCTCACGTCCCTGGGAAACCTGCACTTTCTGCAGGAGGGTCGTCGCTGCAGCTCAGAGGAGGAGATTTCTTGAAATATTCCGTCATCGAGTGTCACTATAAAAAACCAACATGCATCAGCAAGACGGAAGGAGGCAGAGCAGAAGATGGAAGAGTCCACATGACCTCTCACAGTGGGAACAGTCACATCAGGACGATGATTTCAGTCCCCACAAACACACAGTTATATAAAGACTAGAGGAAATTCTTCAAAAACAATCATGAATCAATAGTAGCTAATAATCTGAAGCAGGTGTTGAAGCATTTGTCAATGACGTTTAAAGCTGCTGGGAGGTGAAGGGCCTGCTAGACTCCGGCTCTCTTGTGTCAAACACTGACACTCTGCATTAAAGCCCCGACGCACAGCATTGATATTTGCAACCTTGGTGTGAGACTGCTTATAGAGGCTTTTCATACATTCTCTCATTAGTTAGCTTATATTTCCAACAGGGATCTCTCCAAAACGAGGGCAGAGGGGTGACCTTCTGGTGTTGTTTATGCAACTTAACAACACTGAAATATTGTTTAAAGTGTTAAACTAATCTTCTTCTGTATTTACACTCATAAATGCTGGGATTAGCTGTAAATCTTACCGAAAATTCTGAATTAGAGCTGTGAAAAAGCTATTAAAATCCATCTATTAGTAGCGAAACGCTGCGATGTTGCAGACGACCTACACAGGAGAATTTCGCTTTTCTTTTTTGCTTCTGTTAAGAGGGTTTTAGTGGTTAAACAGGGGGAGGTGAGGATTTCCCAGTCTGAGTTCGCAATCAGCCAGGGTGAGTTCAGGATGAGTTTGGCTTTTGCCGACTGCGTCTTCACCTGACAGAAGTAACAGATAAAAATAAAAAGACCAGAACTTTTTAATTTAAATGCAGCACGAATAATTTCTGGGAGCCTAAAATTCAATATGGCACGGTGTATTTTCAACAGAGTAACCCGTTTCTCCTTGATGGGATGGCCTAATTAATGGCAATGATAATTAACCGAGTCCCATTTCATTGGGCACAAAGTGCATGGCAGCGGCCCCATTATCCTGCTGATAACTGAAGTGTCCTTCCCTTCATCTCCATTCTTAATGCCATCAAATGCCATCACTGATTGTCCAATTTACCAAGTGCTCTGGGATCTGGCTGCTTATTGAGGCAAGCGAGTGCATCACAAATACGAGGTGAATGCTCAGTGAGGTGCAGTCAGCGGCAGCGATCGTGTCACACGCTCATATTCTCCACCTGACTCTTCCCAGCACCGCCTCCTGCCTCTCTGGCCTCGGCAGCTGCAGAATTTCGTGTCACCTTTCACAGGCCGGGATGGGAAAGGTGAGTTTATCAGAGATGAGCTCAGCAGGGGCCCCGCCCCTATGAAATCATTAATCATGAAGGAGTATGAGGTCCAGAGAATGTTATTTTGGTCAGATGGTGCCACAGGAGGTGTACGTTTGTTGGGGATAATGGGAATTAAGGTCGGGGTTGTGTAACTTTGGTGACCCACAGGAGCCACTTATGGCTTTGCATCACATGATTGAATCAGTGAACATGTTTATTTGTACTGTTTAGTTTCCCCAAATGTGTTTTTCAAGCCTCAGCAGTAAACTGCGTCCGTGCTTGCTGCCAGACTCTCGCCGCAATCCTACGAAGTCTGTCTGCACAACTGCCACAATGTCATGAAATGGCTGTTTTTAGAGTTCCAGGCAAGAGTAGTACTTTTCCTGAGGTTCCAGGCCCCTGTCTGAAGTGTTCAAACATTAGACATTAGCCCGTCCTGCTGCACAGCAGCAACAATCGCTCCTCCAGGCATGCTGGAAGTCATTCAGATCATGAAGAAGACGAGTTTCACTCTTCGGTCCACAGTAGATTTGGTGCAGTAATGGAAGAAATCCTGGGCCACAACATGGACGGCTGCCGTGGGTTCCCATCTTCTTTAAAGTCTGCGTGCTAGGTGGGCTCACACACGTTTGGAATGTGGGGCTTGGAGCTGCCAACTCAAACTCTGGCAGTGGTGCCTTCACATCCAAATCAAATTTCAGATCTTTATTACAGTATTTCAAGCTTGAAATTGTACTAAGCCATGGAGGATATATATATATTTTTTTTTTTTTTTTTTTTTTAATTTCTCTGGGTTGGTGTAACCGTGTTACATTAGACTGTAAAAACTTACTGTGCTGATTAATCTGAACACAGATGGTTCATTCATAGTCTTTCACATCTGCTTGATTTATGGAACTTGACTTGAAACATGTGTGTCATTCACATGTTTTTATTTATTTGTTTATTTTTTGATTAAAACTTGTCCTGAGCAACAGCTGCAAGGCAGAACCGTCACGCCGCTGTGGGGATTCCAAGGGCAGACGCCGACTCTTGATGACACGTCTGTAATTAAAAACACAAGTCTGTGGACAAAGAGAGCGGCTGAGAGGAGACAAATGTTTCTTTTTCTGCTGCTGATGAAACACTTCTGACAGTTATGAAAACATTAGCCTGGCTTCATCTTTGCTGGGGATTATGAGGAATCAGCACAGCTGTAGTGAAGGTGGTGTTAACACTAGCAGATGGTATTTGTTTTTACACTGTGTCTGTGCGTGTGTGTTGTTTAGTGTGTGTGTGTGTGTGTGTTTGTGTCTGCTGCCTTGTCCTGCCCTGTCAACATTAACACACCTTCTTGGTAAACACACACACAGCTTTTTTATTTAGATTCAGTAAAGGTTTGCATTTGCATAGATTAGTGGTGCCAGGCTTTTTTTTTTCTGGGTTGGTCGGTTGTTTCTACGTATGGAATCAGAATATTTGCTCAGCTAACCTGCCCTCAGGCAACGGTGACAGTTGTGCATGCAGCGCACGCTCCTGATTCTGTACCAGGTTCATTTTAAACGACCCTTTTATTGTAAAGTGCAGTGAAGCGGTCTGTGCTGTCGAGTGGGGGCTGTTTTAAGTCGTAAATCTGAATTTAGCAGGATTTAAATCTCCTTTTTAATACATGCATCGATAGTCTTCAAGCTTAAAACATACAAAAACAGATGACATAGCATTAGCATTCATGATCTCTCCGTGTCTCTGGAAATGAATGGAGCTTCCAGCTGGAGACTAAATCTCACCTTCATGAATATAAAGGTAAGCTAATTGCACGAGTAGCGATTACCCGAGGAGATAACGTATGCATCAAAGGAGCAAAGCTGAAATTTCACCAAGGTGAAACTTGGAACAGGTCTTCTTATTGCTGCTGCAGTTTAATATCTCGGTGTGGGCAGAGATAACATGATGTATAACACGTGTCACTCTGCATCATCTGACTTATTAGCTGCGCAACCTTTAAAGTCATGTTTCAGATAAAGCTTATATCGGCGTCACCTTATCTTCAACACTAACATCCTCCTAAAGGAGACAACAGCACGCCAGGGTTGGGCTTTGAGCCATGGCTCACAATAAAGGACAGTTTTCCCACCGCCAACGTTTCAGGTCGGGAGACTCGCCGCTGCTTCAAAGTGCTGATCTGGGGGTAATATTGACAGGAGCTGAGCCAGGCAAAGCCTTCGGCTCTGGCACATTAAGGTCATGTTACTCCTCCAGCCTCCCTGCCTCTGACTGAGCCGGGGGCTAAAGATAGCGCGCGGCTAACACTGAATCCCAACAGTGGCTGTGTTGGCCATTAAAAATTCATCGGCCTTTAATGTTAAACATGACAAAGGACAACAGGACGCCACCGCTGCGGGTCACAAGAGTCGCAGCGCTGCGATCTTTAATGAAAGAGACGGTCGATATGGGAGCGCACGCGCACCACTGCTGCAGGTTTTCACCATTACCTGAAACAAAACAGCGGTTGTGACGATCCGAATCGGATTGGATGATTAAACGCGGCGGCCCTCTTGGGTTGATTTTATCTAATTGAAGTGTCAGGGCAAAATTCAATATATTGTCTGGGCAGCATAAATAATGCATCGGGGCAGAAAGAGAAGGGCGTTTTAAATATGAAAGGTATGAGCGGTATTGACAAGGCCTGGCCAAGCTGGCACCCATCATCAGGAGGAGAGCTCAGGAGTGTAACAGCAGACAAGTGTCCTTTATCGTCTCTGACCTTTCTCAGACCTTCAGGTGCTGGACGCAGATGGGGAGAAGCTGCTGTTGGGCTCATGTCTCTGCACAAGCAGCACACACATCATCCAGCCCTGAGCTCAGTGTGTTCAGGCTGCAGCTCCTGTTTCTGGAATGGCTGTCAGAGGATACGCAGGAAAACGTACACCGTCTGCGCGCAGATTCCACACAAAACAAATGTTTTTAATGAAAAGGAGATATATTTATTTATTTATTTATTTTATTTGAACAGGGACAGTGCGCATTAATGAACATTTCTGTAAATGTGCCAATTTTAGCTGCAAAGCTAATTTTCAACTGTAGTCTCTGGGCAACGTGTAGTAATGCCAGCAACAAATACAAAACACCACCGACATTAGTGAAAAAGGTAAACTACAATAAAAAGTTAGTAAAAGGGTGGAAGTTATCTGTACAATATCTCAGCACATGCAAAGAAGAAAAACAATACTGTTCCAGATGTTACAGCCTCCGACTGACAGAACAGTTTGCCCAAAAACAGTAGGCCTAGAGGGCGCCACACAGTCACCTCTAGCTGCAGACCTAGTGGCTGCACCCACTGCAGACTTCAGTTTAATATTGTCACTTAATGGAGGGGGTGCAAGCCCATGGAGTGTTTTCCTACAGTACAAGCACATTTGAAGTATTTATAGTTTTCAAAACTTAAACGATTGTACGTTTCTAAGATATGACAGTGGTGATATGAGATTGGCAAATATTTTATATTAAAATATTTATTTTTATATAAAGATTCTATTTGTCTGAGATCTTTCTGGACTTCATTTTGTTGAGGGGTGCTGGTGTTTGGCGCTGCAGATCGATGATAAATGACATTTCGTGGAACTTTATTTGCACTTTATTAATGTTTGAGTGTGTTAAAAGTGAATTTGTGAGTAATTTCAGGCAAATAGAAGCGGCCACCACCTCTGGGTTGATGCAGCACCGTGCAGCAATGATTTAAAAATCTATTTTATTAAGCTGTTGAGTGTTTGACAGGTTGACATCGTGGCCAGTGATGAGCGGTGAGGTGAGGCAGAGGGCTCTGATGCGCCACAATTCCATCATTATTAGGTAATTTTTAAAGCATTTAGACATAAAGTACTTATGTTTATGTCGTCCTTAACACTGAAAGCTGCTGCTGGGCGGAATCAATTTAACTGAATGTAAAGAATAAAATAATTATCAGTGCAAAGACTTATAACATCATCATGAACTATTTTTTTATCCCTAATTTGCTTCCTTGTTGTGCAGGTTGTAAAGTTAGCCGGGTGCCTTTGATGAACCTCTTTTGTGATTAATTAGACCAACTTTTTAACTTCGACGTCCTCTTGATGTGTAACATGTCTGCAGAGGATCAACTGTCATGTCAGCGTGCTCGTTTAGAGACCAGTGAGTGTGGGGAATTTATCACATGAGAACAGGCATTTCACACACACACACACACACACACACACACACACACACACACACACACACACACACCTGTGTTGTCAGTGGCAGCTGTTGACCCGGCTCTCTTCTGTTTCCTGTGTTTAATCCTAAACAATGGCTAAATAGCATCATATCTAGTTTTGAAGGGTTTTTTTCACGCCACATAACTGCCGACCTTTGAATCATGAATCTGAATGATGGCGGGCCGTTCTTGACAGCTAATTAAAATGAGCATTTATGGCTTTCCTAACTGACAGCTGAGAGTCGCGTTGTCTTAATGGTGTCGTTCGCTGAATAAATCTGGCAGTTTGAACAGCTGTGTTAGTTTTCATCGTTATTTTAGTCTCAACTGTTTTAATATCATCAAAGGCCACAGCGGTGGAGGTGGGAAGGTGGCCCACTGGAGGCTGATGAAGCCTTTCAGCTTCGGGGCTTTCCTGCTCTCGGTGCTGAGAAGGTTTGCGAGCTCCAAGGCTGCACTCTCAGCAGGGTTTCGGACAGCTAATGACCTGACGCGGATGCAGCCGTTTGGGCTGAGCAGGAATTTGTCTCAAAATGCTGCGTGTTTGAAGAGAAACAGGCAGTTGAAGCTGTAATCAGACGCGAGATGTTTAACAGCAGGTTAACATGTATGGGGGGTTCGGAGCTGAAACCATTCGATAAGAAACGTGATTCATAAAAACGATGTTGGCAGATTTTGCGCCTGGAGGCGTCATTGAAGCTCTTGTAGAACAGGGTAGCGCGCTTCCAGTTTTACTGGAAGATAGAACTAAAGTTATTTCAGCATTTTTGGTGAAAGACAAGTTCCCCCTCTCTCTCTCTCCATCTCTCTAAATGTTCCTGGGTGATGAATTGATGAAGTCATCATCTTGTGGAAGGGGAAGGACCTCTAGGGAAGGACGCTGCGATCGTAATCAGGAAAAAGCCCATTTTGTGCCAGTAGTAAAATGGCTTCAGACATTAGAATTATGTGTTTTTTCCCACTTTTTTTAAACTGCTGGGTGAGATTAATGTTCAGATCTTTTCCTTTCCGCTCATCGAGGCTCGTGCTCATAGCTGTGAAGAGCGATACTGGAGGAAGCTAGTTAGCACTACGAGTCTGATGTATTATGGGATATCTGTTGAGCTACGGGCAACCCGCTGAGCATTTTATCTGGCTGTGCAACCTGGCCGGATGACATTCTCCTGGCAGGCCATCCTTGTGACTGGCCGCTTGGCGTGCAGCCCAAGGATATTTGGCTCCTCGTGAACAGCAGAATTACCCGTTCCCTCTTTTTTTGGGCTAATCTCTCGCTCCCTCCCTTTCTCTGGCCACATGCCTCAGGACAACTGCGGTGCTTTGTGTGGCCTGCCGTGTCTCTTTATACTGGCTCTGTGGCCGTGGCTGGTCGGAAGTCTGTGCCATGATCGCTGCAGACAACTGCATAATTATTCAGCGCAGCCAGTCAGTCACTGCAAGGTGGCTTGTTGCAATGCATGAGGCCCTATCAGCTGTGACTTACCAAGGCACCGGTGTAATTCAATTGTAGGGATGGCCTTGGGTGGTGCAGAATCAGGGGACGTACAACAGCCTATTATCCACCTCGGTGACTGTCTATCAAACTGATAGCTCACTCTCAGTGGCATCTCATTGACATTGTATTGAATGTCCTGTGTCTGCACTGCTTAATTGAACACAGAATTACCCAATTTGGACCCGTTTAGCAGGATGGAGCTGAAAGAACATGGAAAATAAAGATGAGATCCGAGCTGACCTCTGGAACACTCTTCATTCGCAGACGCCCCGGGCTGTAGTGGGAGATTAACTAAAAGGGTCAGTGTGAACGTATTCTAATCTGTCAAACGCTGGCGTGGCTAAATATAAACAGGAACACCCAAACACCACTCCAAATATGCTGCAGTTTGTGCTTAACCATAATGCTTTTGCCACATTCTAATATTTAGGGGAACGTGAAGCCACGTTCTTTCAGCTGATTGCTGAATGTGTTGCAAAAGCCCTTATGGGAGCATCTTACGCCTTACCTGTAATGATCAATCACCGCCAGGTGCACGCCGACTGCATAACTCCGCCAAAGATTTTGTCTTTCAGCTCGGATCATTATAAGGAAAATAATTCAGAGAGAGGCTAGCTCGTTAAATTACGAACTGGGTGCAATACATTTCTTTGCTACCATTTGTGATTAACATTTAGTGTGTTAGATTTTGAGTAATCCGTCACCCGAAATTAAACTCATGGAACCACAGGTGCAGCAGATGCTCTGCTGTGTGATTTCCTGCTAATATACGCCCGTATAGTTTTGTTATTTTTAACTAATTATAGTGATGTAATCCATATGTTAAGGAAGGGTTCAGGAGTTCCAGCTCTTCAACATGTCAGTCTCTTTTTTATGGGGCCAATGGGAAGATTGACTCGGATGCTGCTTCCTCATTAATCCATCATAGGTCTGGAGCTGATTCCAGGTGTGGCATTTTTACACTAAAGTATCCTGAGGCTGGAAAAACAAACAACAAAAAACCTGACCCAAGACTAAAGTAGAAACACACCCACAAACAGCTGCAGTGAAGGCCTCCATCTGTGGCTTCCTGGATTCAGGCAGCCATTTCCTGCTGAAGATTCTCAACACAGTCTTAAAAAAAGGAGAATTTTATTTATAGTGGTGTTCATTTGTCCCATTCCTCTAAAGCCTCTGGAAGTTTAGTTGCCATTCCTAAATGTTTAATAGGTCTTAAACTAAGAGTGTGGCTGCCCCCTGCTTGTATGCTGAGCCAGGGCTGAGGAGGGTTTGGCCCAGCATCCCATTTCTGTCCAAAGATCTCTGCTGCCCTCTGTTGGTGGCCACTCAGTAAAACAGTAAATATTTGTCTGCATTATGTCAAAACGAAACATCATTAAACAATACTATGAATCTGCGTATTTAGTTACTGTCAACTTAACTAAATCAACTTTTTTGCGTGTTGTGCAGGTGATCAGCAAATTGAAATCTTTTAAACATTTATTTTAATATTTTTTTGTGCTGTAATTTTGCAGATATACATGGATGTGTTTATCTATATAACATAAATGTATATTTGAATCTAACCTCATTTCAGTTAAACAAAAATAATCAGAAATCTGTACAATTGCAGCATCATGCTGTGATTTATTTTGAACAGTAGATGGAGCCACAACCCCACTGAAAATTTGTTTTTAATCGCTTTTAAAAATTTCTCTCTGCATGAAACAAACGTCTGACTTTCTGTTTGGATTTGTAATATCAGTGTGAAACAGCATTTAATAAAACTGACTCATAAGAAGAAGCAGTGTTAATTCCAGGTAAAAGCGCTGAAACAGACGCAGTCGAACCCCCGCCCTCTGTATACAACAGCAAACGTAAAAAGAATTCAAGACCACATTGTGCTTCATCTCTGCTGTCGTTTATGTGTTTTTATGTGAGAACACTCGCAGCAAAGATAGCTTTCACCATTTCTGAGCAGCAATTAGAGTTCCCTGAAGTAAATTATCCAGATGGGTTTGAAATATGCAACAATTTGTTTGGTCATTAAGATGCCTATTCAGAACTGCTTTTGCTTATAATTATAACAAACCAGGCAGTATGCCATGCTACTGATGCACTCCCTTTGTGCTCAGAAGTAATTTTCTTTTCCTCTGGGGGAAAAAAAAGGTGCCTTGTGTCTTTTAATGTTCAGCCCACGTCCATAACTACTCCACAGCCGAGCGCCGCAGTGGCTTTCTACCTGGAAGAGTGCCTCCAGGACTGCAAGGGCTGCAGAATAATAGCTCTGGCTCTTTCCTGCATGAAAAAAATGCATTTGTTTTCTAACTAAAGCTTCTTTTTAAATGCTTTTTGCTCATTAAAACTGCTGTTTAAGCCGCTGTGATGCTGATGTTGCTCTTATACTTTCAGTAACAGTTAAACTGTTCAAGAAGTCACACATTAAATGCTTCTTGTGCTAATTAGGGTTGTGTTTTTTATATTTCTGGGAAAATCCTATATTCACTGCAACAATAGCAACAGTTTGAAGTAAATGCTCTTTTATTTGACAAATGCTGTAATCCACCTCAGGCAGGCAGGATTTCCTTTCCTGTTGATGTCGTAATTTATAGAGAATCACAGACGTTACCTCAAAAGCCAGAAAATAATAATTAACACGCAGTTTTGCAGATTCGACACACACACGTGTGTATCTCTGACCGTCGTCACCAGAAACCACTCTCGGCGAGCCTTTAGGTCCGGTTGGACAAACCTGCAGTCTGAGCAGGAAACCACAAACCTGCTGAGGGCTCGTGTTGTTCCTCCGTCCATCAGCAGCCTGAAAAAAGCAGGTGTCCCTGCATGTCGGGACCCCAGGAAGCGTCTAAGCCTCTCGCTCTTCTGCTCTGCACGCAGGCCCCTCTTGACCCTGCTGGGCCTGGCTCACAAATGTGACGATCTGTCCTGAGGCGCGCAACCTTGCTTTATTTATTTATTTATTTATTTATTTATTTTCGCAGCATACAGCCCTCCAGCTCTCATAGTAACAAGCAACATGATTAGATGGATGGAAATACAATGGACGAAAGCAGACTGGGAGTGTTTTAATGTTTTATTATGCTCATAAATAACCTCTGGACGGGTTTGACTGGTGAATACGGCAGCGGGTCTTCAGTGGCAGCCCTTACATAGCAACACTGGAGTTACGTGAAAGCTTTAAGGAGTGTTTATTGTGCACTTTAGTCTAAAATGTGTGTGTTGGCACTTGGGCTTTCCGCTCTCTAAAGGTCAGTTAATGGATAAATCAATTCTACACTCCAGCTGGGTACAGCAGGCTTCACGAGTACCCAAATGGACAGTTATGTCATCGATATGAGTCCAAAATTAAACCGTTAGTTTCGTTTCAGCCACACTGAGATGATGAGGAGGAGGTGTCTGAGGAATCTGTCTTCGGTAAAGCAAGTTGAGCTGTAATTAACCATGAACATTCATCTAATTTGCACCAGAAGTGCAGGAAATCAACAAGGACACTTTGTTTGGTGTGACTGTCAATGAAGTTCTGCCGACCTCTAAAACTCTCCTTCCTGATCCTTTAGGCTGCTTCCTGTCCGCTGTCCAGCACAGAGTGATATCTGATCGATAAGTTAAATCCACATCGACCCGCCCGGATTTGATTTGTTTCCATAATGACGCCATCTTCAGCACAGTCCGCTGATCAAAGCAAAAATGAGTTCTTTTACACGCATCGCTTTAATCCATGAAGCCGCGCTGGTGTAAAGTTGCTTTACTATCGGGGATTTGAGAACATGTCATGTTTTATTCCACAGCATGTCAGGTTTGATTAGATCTCTAATCACAACATCTCTTTTTCTGCCGCAGCTAACTCCGGCAGGTCACATGATCTCAGAGCAAAGACATAAAACAGCAAAAATGATAACTAAAACATGCAGGCGCTAGCTTCAGCCTGTCGGCCTGGCTGGAGGAAGTACATTTGTTTTATTGTGATCAACACAGAACGATCCCACACTTTTTCCAGACAGCTTCCCTTCAAGGTCGTTTGCTCTGAACACACGTGATGAATGATGAATTCACACCTTCACCAAAGCAGATTTGTATAAATGAGCCTGTAGCCGGGCGCCGTCTGTTGTGTGAACCTTCATGAAGAACATCAGCTGTGTTCCAAACCACGAGGCAATAATAGCGGTATTAATCCCTCTAGCAGCAGCTGACAGGAAATCAATACTGCACAGGTCTCGTATGTTAATCAGCCAACTCTGACAGGGATGAGCGGCGCCAGGTGACAGGAACCGGGGTCACACTGTGGCGTGAATGATGCTCCAACCATCGGCGCCTCCGTGTACTTCCTCATTTTTACGTTCATCATGTGGGGAAACGGCGCAGCAGCTTCTTGCTGTCGGAGAGAAATATGGCAGGATGTTTCCGCCTTACCGTATTACCTGTTAGCATTCTGCTTTCCTCAAAATCAGGGAGTTAATTTCACTGAATATTTAGATTGGACTCCAGTGAGATCTCAGAAAACAAACTGTATTAGGTAGAATTATTAATGCATGTTGACATGTTGAAATAATTTACACTATAAATTTTTACAATTTTGCTGCATTCTTGAATAAAACTTTAGGAATTACAGAGAAAAACAAGACGGTGAAAAAGTAGTAGTAATCTGACTGCTATTAGCAGAGAAAAGAAGAATAGAAATTTAAATGTAAACCTAAAAAAACCCAAAAAACAAAACATAAATGCTTTTATTTAATTAAAAATCAGACTGGTTTCTAGAAGACAGCCCAGGACGTCGTGGTTATTGCATTAGTGGGGAAATAAAAGATGCATTATACGATTATTCTGCCCCACTTTAGCGCTTATGTTGCTAAAAACACATACTGTATCACTGCTAACTCACTGCAGAGACCACATATACAAGGTTTAATGTCTTAAAGTCATTTTCTCCCAGTGCTGTGTTCAGGAACCATATCTGCGGTGTTCTTTCAAGCGCTAGCTAATCCAGTTACGCTGCATTCAGGCACAAAATCAAACCAAGACCTAGGCTCCATTTGTATATCATTTTATTAAGAAAATAAGTATAAAAATATAAATATAAAACAATATGACTCAGCATTCAAACAGCATGAACTCAGTGTATGACATCTTTCCTACAACATACACTTTCCATAACATATTACACCTATATGATGAAATGAGTCCACAGTTTGACGAATAAACTGCACCAACCACTCACATGAACATTGCTTGTCAAACAAATATAGCAAATAGTATATATGATGTCCATTATTTAAAAACAGTTTGTACAGGTACAGTATTTAATGGAGGTGGCTGGAAAAACCACTCGACTCCATTCCTACCCCGATCCGATCCAGTGCCGTATACAATACTACTATCGCTCAAGTCACTTACAAAACACATTGTCCACACGTTTGTTCACAAAAAATCCTAAGATTCAAAGGCATCTTTACTGATTATGACCAAAAAACATCAAAACTTTAAGAATTACGCTCCGCCTCCACTCAGTCGGGGATTACGCTGTGGCTCGGCACAAGAAAAAACTTTAGATTGAATGTTTGTGGCGCGCACGCGAGAATTAAATAGGCTACTAGTTAACTAGCAAGCTAGCAAACTAGACAGAAAACAGATAGCTTGATAGATAGGCAAACAGACAATCGACTAGTTGGCTAGCTAACTAACTAGACACACAGCTGCCTGGCTAGCTAGCTAGAGAAACAGACGGAAAAAAAGAAACGGAAGAGAGAGCGCCTGTGCTGCGTCTAGGTCTCCCTGTCAGGGCTCTTTCCTATGTACATCTCTGCCAGCTTTTTGAACTGCGGTCCCCAGTTGCTGAGGTAATCGTAATCGTGGTCCCCCTCCGTGGCGGCAGACTCCAGTGAGCTGAGGGACTCTGCGAGCGACCCGCTGCCCTCATAAGCATACGTGGCCAGGGAGTCATAGGGTGGTGCCGTGGGGTCGGAATCGTTCTCCTGCAGCCTCCCGTTTATGAAGTCCCTCACATCCGTGTTATCCTTTATAGGTGACGTCCTCCGAAACGGAAAGAGCATTTCAGGAATAATGTCCCTGCGCAGCTTGTTAGCATCCATCACCTCTGGATTGCGCAGCGTGCCGATATCAAAGGCCTGAGTGTCCTCCTCTCCGCCCCCTTCATCGTTGTAGCTGACAACATTGTCTCTGACATCCTCTTTTGAGATGATCAGAGGCTCCTTCTTCCTCTGTCTCCTCAGGGCAGCGAACAGAACCACGATCACTGTACAAAAACAGGAGGAACAGCAGAGGCAGAGAGAGCTGAGTGACTTCTTACATGTGTCAGGCATTAAAGAGTTCTGGGAAGCAAAAGCGTGAGGGGAGGCACATTTGCAACCAGCGAATGAACCCCCCACACTGCCTCAGGCGTTCACCTCCTTTTATTAGAGATTCAGTCAAAAATGGCACATTCACTTCATATAACGCTCAGTAGCTGGAGAAGCATCTTTCTCCCTCATTTTCTCCCTTTTTCAGCACTTACAGATGATCAGAGATTGCAGACAGAGCAGGTTTCCGGTGAGTGAGTGTCGCTGCGGCTTCCAGCAACTCCCACGATTCTCTGGGAAAATGGGAAGCCATCTTGCGTTTTGAGCCGGTCTAAATCCCGCTCCCTGCCTTTGTGCTTTTCCTGTCCTCTCAGCAGGAACGTTAGTTGCCTACCTGCCTCCCACCTGGGTGTTAATTACAAAGCCTTCAACATGAGTTGAATGTGGGAGTGAAGGTGACGGCTCAGAAAGAATCCTGACGGACATTTGTGACTGACCGCCGCTGCCGTTTTGACGGCACGAAGGGGCTGTAATGAAGAAGAGCAGATAGGCCAAGCTGTTCCAGCTCAGCGCCCGCCTGTCGGAGTCAAACGGAGGTGAATGAGACAGTCTGTCAGGGGGGCTGAAGTGCGAAAAGCGTCAGATAATGAGCAGATGTCATGATATTTTGCTCAAGAGGAGGGCATGGAGTTTAACCTTCAGTACACTTGAAATCTGAGGCCTGCCTGCCACCAGACGTGGAATTAGGAAGAAACGGGGATCGTGAGAGTCGAGACCAGCAGATGGAGTTAAAAGCTGCTGGGTGCTAACTCAGGGTGTGGATCAAAGGTAACCAGCCTGTGACGGCCAGAGGAAGTGGGTTCACGCTCAACACATGGACGGACTGGAGGACGTTTTTATTGATCTGCTTTGCTTTTAAATTGCATTACACCAATTCTCCAGTGAGTCAAAACGGCCCTCTCTATTTTGACCAGGAACACAGAGGTTCAATGAAAGTTAAAACCCATTATTTCTATACTTGTCCTTGACCACGAGCACTATGTTTCTGCCTTTTAAATGCAGGTGCGGCCTCCACTGTGACCTCTGTGCTTTTACACAGCACGTTTGATCACCAGGAACGGCTGAAGCGGTGCTTTAGGACCTGGTTTAGCACACACGCACACAGCATTGTCAATTGCATCTCTATTGCTAATGTGTGGCACTTAAAACGAGGGTTAGTCTGTGTAGACGCGGATCATTTCGATGGGTGAGGATGCTTGTTTTTGCTTTGCAGTCGGGCTAGGAGCATTTTCCTGACCCTGTTTTTGTGGCCACGATATTGAAAAATGCTTCCACTGGAAAACGATGAAAGGTAGAGTCTGTTTCCACAGTCATATTTCCTCCCAGTCGCCACGGACGCGGCTCACGCTAGCTACAGCGGAACTCTTCACACACCACCATGAGGAAACTTACTGAGGAGTATGATGACGCAGAGCAGTATGGCCACCAGTGCTCCAGTTGTGAGGCCATCTGAGAAGGGCAGGACCTCGGGGCTGCACGACTGCATGTTTCCATGGCTGTCACAGGCGCAGACACGCACAATGAGCGTGCTGGTGCTGCTCTGAATGGGGTAGTCGTTGTCCGAGATCAGCACGGGCAGGAAGTACATGCTCATCTCCCGGCGGCTGAAACCACCTCGCCGCGTCAGGATGTTGGCTGTGTTGTCTGTGGAGAGATGCAAACTGAACGCTTTAACTGTTGACGTGCCACGGTTATTATAAAAGACCACACGGAAAAGTCTGAAGTTGGAGAATCCCGGCTGGATCAGGCTGCACGTCTTACCTTCCCTGTCAACTATGGTGAAGTTGGGGTTTGTGGGACTGATGGTAAAGATAAACTTGTGTCCCACCAGAGGTTCATCCGTGTCGACGGCACTTATTGTCTGAATCAGCTGGACAGAGAAGAAAAGCAAACTTGACCGTCTGAGCTGTGTCCCCTCTGAAGGAGGCAGCTAACATTCCTGTCTCCATCTGAGTGAAGTTCATATCTATTCCCACGCAGTATATTCTGGTGATTATGCACATAAATATCATTTTTCTGTCTGGCGAATCCCCTGAAGACTGGAGTCTGACTTTGACTGAAGGTTATTAAATGTCAGCTGCTCTACCTTGCGTCCTCGCCTTCCTTCCTTCATGCTCGTAACTGATTAATGCCAAATCGCTCTTGCTAATACCTGAATGTTCCTGCTACATGCGCGTTTAATGCGTCGTCATCCCAGGCGAGCACGCTTTTTCAGGTCTAATTTGCATCAACACTCAAGGTCAATGTGACGTCTGATTCTGAGGATTCAGTCGTGTTCGTTGAATTCTAAAAGACTGTGCACGTGACACTCCGCCCATCTTTGTTTTTTACGATGTTTTCTCGTGTGCACTGCGGCTACGTGAAGCCAATGTATATGTTCCTGACACCATATGGCGCCTCCTGCATATGGATGAGACGAAGGAGGGTTTGACGAATCATCAATATCTGTTAATGCGGTGATGGAAACGCGCTGCCTTCGCTGGGCGAAGCCCTGTGATTAGCATTGGGGATGTCATGGTACAGCAGCATAGCAAATGAGCTCAAATGGGTTGTTTATAACGTCGCTACTGCCACGCTCTGTCCATTAGCATGTCACTAGCGGCTAACAGACTGGTGGTTACTATAGAAACAGATGGTGGCTTGAGGTGTATCTTGAATACACTTAGAGTAGCGTTGATGACCTCTCTTGCAGACTGTTAAGGTCAAAGACATTGATTTGTTTAGAAAGCCACAGTTGTGGGTTCTGATGACATCACTGGCTACGGCCAGCTGAACTGAGCCGTGTCGAGGTGTGACGTACCTGTCCAGCTTTGACATTCTCACAGACGAATGTGTCGTAAGACATTGCAAACTCCGGCGCGTTGTCGTTGACGTCCAGCACTTTGATGAACACGGGCACTCGGGTGGTCTGGCCTGGATTATCTGAGGTGGGCGGAGTGAAAAGGCGCTTGAAGCTGCACCTGAGAAAAGTTGCCTTCTATGTCAATTACAAAGGACACCTTACTTATCTCAGTGGCCACCACGGAGATGTTGTGCCATTTAGACATTTCCCTGTCCAGGGCCTTCAACGTGGTGATGGTGCCATTGGTGGAGTCAATGTTGAACAGCCTCTCCAGATCCGTGTGCCGGTCAATCGAGTATCTGAAAGGATGACGTGCAAGATTAATAAGGAGACACTGTACATATGTGCTCTCTCTTTCATTTTAGTGTCATCTCCATTTTTCATATCAGTTGGGATTTGGGCTTTGAATATGCAGCGTGGTGCTCCATGTGCCAAGAGTGGCATGACAGCGACGGGCAGCAGCCGTGTGCGTGGCAGCGGGCGCCACCATCCGTGTGAAGCGACACGGTAAATTTGCCTCTTTGACTTTGCGCGGAGCCGCAGAGGGCTCGCCTAATTCTGAAAACAAACAGCGTCTGTATTCACTTCACAGGACTGTCTCCAGCCTCCGCTGGGAAATGACCTGGAGGGAGAGATGAATCATATCTCTTTCTTCCTCCCTTCTTCCACACCGACACATGGCAGCACTGATGGATCGCATCTGCCAAACGGGCACATTTCCACACTCCGGCTCAGACGGAGGAGTTGTTTCATTCCTGCTGCGTGTTGCTTGTGTTATTGATTTTATACTGCTGTAATTATGTGCAACCACTCTGCTTCCTCATTAGACCGCTGACGAAGCCACTGATTTATTTCAGTTGACTAGTATTGGTGTAAGTGGCAGAGTTGTTAGTGACGACGCTCGTTGATTGGCCGTAGCTAGGGCAGTTGCGAATATTACAATATTCGTTCATTACGATTATTTTTCATATTCGCGATTACCGTCAATTATTTATTTTATCCATAAAGTTGCATAAAATAAATATGAATCTGAGTCTGACATCATCGTATTGCGCCAGCAGCAGCGTCACGGTAGCAGCCACATGTTTACCTCTCATCTTGATCGGATGGGCAGCGAGCTATGGCTAGGATAATATGCTATGGCTAGGATAATATGCTATGGCTAGGATAACATGCTATGGCTAGGATAACATGCTGTGGCTAGGATAATATGCTGTGGCTAGGATAATATGCAGTGGCTAGGATAACATCCTGTGGCTAGGATAATATGCTGTGGCTAGGAGAATATGCTATGGCTAGGATAACATGCTGTGGCTAGGATAACATGCTGTGGCTAGGATAACATGCTATGGCTAGGATACCATGCTGTGGCTATGATAATATCCTGTGGCATAATATGCTGTGGCTAGGATAATATGCTGTGGCTAGGATAACATCCTGTGGCTAGGATAACATGCTGTGGCTAGGATAATATCCTGTGGCTAGGATAATAATAACATGGAGGAAAGTTTGTAAGAAAGTAATCGTCTGCAGAAATTCCTAACCGTGACAGCCCTAGCCGTAGCACTGCCGTTCTCGCCTGTTGCTTACTTGACCGCTTTCTTGTCGGCGTCGAGGTCCCTGGCCGACACCACGCCGACGAAGCTGCCGGCGGCTGTGTCCTCGTGTACTTCGATGACGTAGGGGTTCCTGGTGAAGACAGGAGGCTCGTCCACGTCCTCCACCGTCACCCTGATGGTGGCGTAATCTTTGAACTGCAGCCCGTGGATGAACCTGGCGTCCAGGTAGGTGTTTCTCACCTCCACTCTGAACTCGTAGTCTTTCTTGGTTTCATAATCCAGCGCCTGCAGATAAAAACCACCAGGAGTCAGGTTCAAACTTTGCAGAAAACAATCTCTCTTATTTTCTGATGGAGCCTCCATTTGTCTGCTTTCATCTTGCTTGTGCTGTAAGTTCAATGGTAGAAATCCACGAGAGACCGGATTTAAAAAAAGGCCGTTGCCAATATACGTCAAAATTCCAAATATCGGCGCCGATAATCGGCCCAGCCGATATTCAGCCGATCCCTAGTTGTCATGAGATAAAAGGTCCATTCAGGACAAAGAAATCAACCTTTTTGATGACGATAACTCCTTCCTGCGTCTTCTGATCGGTGATGACGTTAAATGTGTCGTGGCCTCCGACGATGCTGTACTCCATCTCAGCGTTGCGTCCCATGTCTGGGTCGTCGGCTTTGATTCTCCCGATGGCCCCGCCCACCTCGGTGGACTCGGGTGTGGTCACGCGAAAGGAATCTGAGAAATAATTATGTTGTCAAACTTCCAACGCTCATGAGACTAGATGTCAACGTTTACAAAAGAAAAGAAAATCTCTTACGGTTTGCAAACCGCGGTGGGCTGTCGTTGACGTCTGAGAGGGTGATGCTGACCGTGGTGGTCCCCGAAAGCCCGCCCATCTGTCCTGCCATGTCTTTGGCCTGAATCACGACCTGGTAATGTTCCTTGACCTCTCTGTCCATCCCGGGCAACGCCGTCTTAATGGTGCCTGAAACATTCGGATCCATCACTCTCAAGCTGCTCTGGTTTGTGTTTTTTTTTTTTTTTTTTTTGGAGGGGGGGGGTGGGACACTTTGTTTTCTTCTTGACACCAAAATGTGACCTTTTTCAGACTTTTCGAGCTGTTTTTGTGATACAGAGAGACCACGCTGGCCCTCAATTAGATTTATTTTCTGCTGTAGTACTTCAAGGAAAATGATATCTGCAAAAACTGGCAGCTTCAAGGATCCTACCTGCTGCTCTTGGGGCCAATTCAAATACCCTGGTTGTTAAATCTTGCCGTCCTTGTTCTTTCCTCCATCAAAAACACAGCTAGCATGCAAATAAGACTGCTGCGGTTGAAATGGGCAGCATCTGTTTCCAGGTGGGAGCTTCCAGAGAATCCCACGAGACGTTTCTTTCTGAAACGGTGTTGTACATGCTGCAAATGCTAACGTGGAGAACGGCTACGACGTGACACTGGACTGTACGTTTCTCCCAGCTTTAGTGCACACTGGAGGCTGCTCGTGATTTGTTTCGAGACATTTTCATCATCACATGTTTTAAAAGTGAAAATCACACAAACCAACAGTTTCCAAATCTGATTTGCAGCGGTGGAAGCAGGCTAGAGTACCTGGTTCCACCAGCCTGGAGTCTTCTCTGAAAGGCCTTCAGGCGTCCTGACAAATTTGAAGTTGATTTTGTTTCTTTCCAGGCCTTTAATTTCAGCTCTTTCCTTTAAAGTCTGCACTTTACTGTCTCTATCTCTTGCATTAGGACCTCTTTTTTTGTCTGACAGCTCGCAGAGAATGGAGTGATTGGTCTGAGGCAGAGAGGTTCGACGGCGCCTGCAGAAGCCTGCTGAACCATGTAATTATTATCCTGTGGTCCTTCAACCTGTCCATTCATCTGACAGGAATACAGGATTACAGACAGATTGATAGGCTGATGGGCTCTGTGAACACGGGGTTCACTAACTGGACATCTCGCTGTCCGCTGGGATTATGGTCTTTTCATGTCAAGTCCGAGGCGTCTGCCTACTCATTCTTTTTGGGATTTTCACCCAGGAAATCCAATGTCCTCTTGATTTTTATTTGTTCTCCTAACACATGCGTCCCTAACTGGATTCTTACTGGGTTTTTTTGCTGTGACTGCTGGTTGTTCCTGCGTTGCCTTCATAACTGACGCTTCTGTACGGGAGCCGTCTCACTCTGGAAGGAAGAGATTGGTCTCCCCCTGAATCTGGCTCACCGTTTTCAGAATCCACAGAGAAATACGGCTGTCCCTGCAGAATGCTGTAGACCAGCTTGGCACTGTTTCCGTACGTCTGGTCGTCGGCGTCTGTCGCAGTGATGGTGACAACAGTCGTTCCTGCGCAGAGAACAAGGGGACGTCGTGTTAAACGCCAAACGTTCTGAGTAGGGCTGAAACAATTATTCGAATAATTTGAGCAATTCGATTACTAAAAAGCTTCGATAAAAATTATTTGTGTTGAAGCTTTGTTTAAATGCGGTCCACTGTGTTTGGCACAGATCGTCATTTCTGTTGCGCAGTGCGCTCGCTGCTCGGCTGCTGATACGTCACTGAAGATTGATGTGAGGCGCGGATTTAACGTTACCAAGAAAAGAAAACGGTGCAATGTGTCTACTGTAAGATGCAGTTAGCATAGCATAATAGCACAATGCTGCAAAGGAAACATCTGGACTCTTCTAAAGGTCCGCAGCGCGGACTGGAAACAGGGAGCTAAGGCTAACGATAATTAGCAGCAATTAACAGAAATCCGTGTGATCCATGATTGAGAGAAGTCTAGTAACTAACACACTTTGTTTATAGCTCTGTTTAAGGGCTGATTCAGAACTGTAATCATTTTGGCGGCTACTCTGCTAGCTATCATGTTCCCCCAACAAGTTTTTGCTTAAGATAATTATAATAATAACCCACAGAAAAAAGTGCTATAGTGAGTTTGTTAACTTCTGTTAGATAAATTGTAAAAGTCAGTTTAATTAACTCCGTATCTGTTTGATATTATTTTAAGCATATTCAACGGAACAAGAACGTTACAGATGCTTTTCAATCAAGTTAGTGGTGTAAAAAAAAAAAGTCGCAGTGTGTGCAGTATATTTCTCATCCGATTACTCGATTAATCGCCAGAATAATCGATAGCGTACTTGATTACTGAAATAATCAATTGCTGAAGCACTAGTCCTGAGCTTTTCAGCAGCGCCGTGTCAAATTTTACAACACAGGAGACAACTAGTTGTAACAGAATAAACAAATCTGATCTAATTAGCACCCTTTCACAAAGCATCAGTGTGACCGTTGTGTCAGCTAACAAGCCTGTTTAAACACTGTTTGGCGTGTTCTCATTTCCTGAGATTTTTTTCCCAGCATTTCGAAGACGCACGGGCTGACCCACCTCGTCCTTCCTCCCCTCAGTGAATAAAAATATTAGCGCGCACGTTTAAGGCCAGAGCTCAGTTCCTCTCACATCTCCTTGCTGAATCGCTTCAACATTAAGTTCTGGATAATCCACCCGAGTGTTCCAGGAGCGGTACACTGCAAATACTGTCCTTGGCATTCAGGGGACCTCTGCCGTGTCCTGTTTGGGTCGAGCGTTTCCTTGCATGCTAATGAACCCTGGAACATCTGTCCCACTTAGTCGCAGACACTGACGGTGTAAAAGGGAGCCGCTGGTATTTCACGGCTGGCTGCCTTTATTAACCCGCGCGTTCACTCTAAAAATATAAGGCACATTATTAGTTCCGAGATGAGTACTGTTTAACCCAGCTCCACCTTTTTACCATTTGACAATCAACTGGGGGCTCCAGGAGCAGCATCCTGACGATCCCATTGTTGTTTGTCACCCGTAAACAAGCGGGCTGGATTCACCCTTGAGTGCTCCTACTTATTCATTAGTTTTTGCATAATTAAGGATTGATTTCAAGTTGTTTGCATCATTTTATAGGCTGTGTTTATACCCAGGCTAGGTTGTCTGTTTATAGAACTGCAGTGGGATGAAGTTGAGCTCGATGAAGCGAATCTTTAATTCGCCTGTGACAATCTCAACTTTCAGTCTCTCCTCTTTTAATGCCAAATAGTTTCCTTTGTGCTGAATGCCTAATGAGCAGAGCCTAATCATGAGAGAGTGCACCCAGGTAAAGTGGCTGCTCTGTTTGTTTGCATCTTTTCAACAAGCCCCTGAAGCGGACGGCTGACTCTGACTGACAAGCAGGCAGCCATCAGACGGGTTCAGCTGGAGCTCACCCACGTCGGACATCTCGGGGACGCTGGCGAAATAGATTTCCTTTCCAAACTTGGGAGCGTTGTCGTTGATGTCGTGGATTTTAATGTTGAATTCTGTGTCGGGCTCCAGCTCTGCGTTGGTGTTTCTGTCCAACACCTTTGCGTTGAGGGTGTACATGGCTTTCTCCTCCCTGTCCAGTCTCTTGGTGGCGTGAATGTCGCCCGACTTCTCGTCGATCAGAAACAGGGTGCCCGCCCCGTCTCCTGTCAGGACGTACCTGACGCTGCCATCTCCTTTGTCCATGTTGGAGTGCAGCTGGGGGAAAAGAAATGAGAGATAATTGTATTTTCATTTAAAAAATAAGCCGTATTAGTGTGTGGATGGAATGGGAACACTGGAGCTTTCTGACAACAATACAGGGTCATTCTTGAAAGCATTCGTAGTCTGTAACACGGAAGGTCATTTAGCTGGATGCAGCGTTGATGGTGGGTTGGGTAAAGGATGACTCTGACCCTCGAGAAAAGCACATCTGTCGAAACCACTGTGCACATTAGGGCCACCTCATCAATAACACACCGTCGGCTCCATTTTTATGTTCTTAAGCCTCATGTTTAGTAACCGGTAGTGGTGTTTACGATAGCCTGGGGGGGGGTCGCTGGTTCTACCCCAGACCCTTGAAGATGTCCTTGAGCAGGACACAGAGCTCCAAACTAGCTCCTGAAGCTGCATGGTGGTGGTTGAATGGATGGGCCTGAATGGTTATTTCTAAATGCTGATTGGTTGCTCTTGTTCTGCCGTCAGTGCTTGGATGTAGATGTGACAGGGTAAAAGTCCACTCGTAAAGAGCTTTGAGTGGTCAGAGGTGCCTGAAAAGCTCTTTATAAATGCAGCCTGTTTGCTGTATATTTGATTTACATAAGTGTTGGCCATGAACTGAGGTATGTAGCTCTCTATTTCTGGTCAACCACATCCCTTTCATTGCCGACTCACTTTATATTTTGCTTTTCAGTATTTTTCAGTCGTCTTTTCAGGAAAACTGCATCAGAAAACTGTTGTGCAACCCTTGTGCTTGAGCCTTGTGCAGAAAGCCTGCATTTGAATTATTACACATGAATTTAATAACTGTGTGTTTGCCATCCCCACCCTATCTTGGGAAATGTTGCAAACCCACTGAGGAATCTTGTCTGGGCTCTAAGAACAGGAGATTACCCTGGCGGCCACAACGTCAAGTGTGACATATTCCATTAGTTCAGATCAAATTAGTCTGAGAATTTTCTTTAAAAATGCGCCTTTGAAAAATGAGCATGAGCCTGACCTACAGCAACAATTCCTAAAATTAGTCACCTCTGACCTATCCATCACCTGGGAGCAGCTCTATGCATCACGGAGGAGTAACGGCAGCTTCCTGTGACAGACCCTTGATTTGAGCTCATTACCGTGCTGGCTCTGCCAGCAGAGAGATTTCAAGCACATCTCTCCAGTTTGCATTTTAAACAACACGACGTCAGGGACACAGAATGTACATCAGCAGCTTATTAATATTAATGTTGGCGTGCTGGGAGAAAACTAATTATTTTCCGACAGTTGGAAGAGTGATGTCAACAGTATATATTTGAATGGAAATTAGAACTTTATTGCCAGAGTTGGCTATTCGCCGGCAGAATAAAGGGAAACGGGGACGCGTGTGAAAACAAGATGCTGTCGAGTTCAAATGAATAATACGCAGTGAATTAGGGGGTTGTGTGGGAAAATATTTTCATGCAGATGAAGTCCATTATCCAAAGTCTTTAAAGGAGGACCATCACTCAGCTTGAGTTTTCAAATAGATTTTTGTTCTGGTGCATCTCCTCCTCCTCCTTAATCAATTTAAATTCTGTCCACAGTCGACCACCAATGTGCCTCATTTTTACCAATCCTGCTGCTGCTACTGATTACATGCTAATTTTGGCAAGCATGACAGTGTTTCTGGCTTTTTGCGTTGATGAAATTGATTTCAAACCTTTGTTGTGAACGTTCACTGGAATTAAAAGGAAACCTTTTGTGCCACAATCACCTTTTCACAAGAGATATTTCATTACTGATCTTTATACATGTTTACCATTAAAAAAAACAAAAAAGAACAAGCATCTGTAGAATATGTTGTTATGGGACGGTAATGCTGCTTGGGGGTAGAAAATCTCTTGGCAAGCTTTAGATTTGAAGCTCGGAGGAAATAAAATATTACTTTTTTTAACCCCTTTAAATTGTGTGTCATGCTGTGGCCTTATCTTTTTTTCCCTCGAGAGCAGGTTTAATTCTGTCAGCCACAACCAATCTTTATCAGTCTGAAATATCTGGGCATGCAGCTAGCCCATCAATCACCTGAGTCATTGAGTGGAACAGTCCCTTCTTGTATTTTATAGAGAGAACACGCTCTAGTTTTCCCTCTGTGATTTATGGAATAGTTGATGAAACGATGACTCTACTTGTTGCTGGAAAAGAGTAAAACTGATGCCGGTGCAGCAGCTGTGGACTCGGATCACCACCGGGGTCCAGTCTGATGGCGAGGGGTGCAGCACCATTTACATCTCTAGCTCAGTTAGCCGCGTAGCTAATGCTAGCATTCCAGGGACTGGTTTGTAATAAGCTGCTGCTGAGTAATGTCCTGCTTCTGCATGCTGTATAAGAGCGCTGATTACAGCATATTTAACAAATAAATGTATGTTTCAGTCATGTTCTGTTAGATGCCTTCTTGCATGACAGCAGGGTTTAATCTCCTAGAGACATATCAGCAATAGTAAAGATTTAGGGATGTCGCCAGAAGCCAGTGTCTGTTTTACCATCCTAAAAAAAACCTCATGTACAGTTATTGCAAAAGCGGCGTTCGAATTCTCAAGCATGCCGTCGTAACAAAATCAAATGTTAGCACAACCTAACTATATTTGCAGGGATTTAGTGGTTCTCCTTTCAAGGCCGTGCAGCACAAATACCGCCTTTTCAAGGCCTTACAACACAAGCACAGAAGAGCGCCTTGATGAGTGAAATCGCCTTGCACAAACACTGAGGAATTGTCGGTAAATGAGCAAAACCATTGGCAATTCTTGTCAGGTCTCCAGAATGCATTGCTCCCTGCTGCAAAGAGGAGATAGCAAAATAGAGTGCAGAAGGGATACAGAATAATTACTCCTGCTCTCTCGCTTCCTCTGTCTCTTAAGACGGCAAAAAAAAAATACTACGGGAGCAGTCATCTAATGTAGAATTGTATGCAAGGTGTGATGTTCTGCACGCTGGCACCCCTAGTGGTCTGTGTTTTTATTTATTTTTAACACATCTTCTGCACAATGACTGCAGAAGTGAACGGTGCCGTAATTGTGCAAAGTTTCAAGGATAAATATTAGTAACATATTAACACAACAAAGCAGGGAACTTTGAATATTCTAATTTTGTGCACCCCACACTCCTTACAAGACAATGCTGTGTAGCAGGCGGTTAATAGGATTTGCTTCTCTTCAAACAATCCTCCGGAATTCAAAGTTTGCCGTTGTATTGCTCAGCATTGCAAGTGTTCACACTTCACAGCCCCGCTTAAGAAGTAGGGCACCAGAGCCGCACGCAGCGAGCGCGCACGCTCATTAATGGCCTCGTGGAAATCGGTTAAAATGAGATTTGGGCCTTGAAAGCTGGACGCGTGTGCAGTCCGGGCAACAGCATACTTACATTCATGAAATACAATGTGCGTCTGGTGCGCCGGTGCTCTTCTTTCAGTCACGCTGCTGTTTCTCTTATCATTTTGCGAGGCATCACTCAGAAGTACCCAGCGTGTAACGCTTCAAAGGCGTGCCTTTTTGAGCAGCACGCCGAGCGGCAGAAGCTGCATCTATTATATGATGCGATCTCTGCGGTGCTGCTGCAGCGGCGCTTTGCTTCTCCCTTTCAACTTCAGAAGCGAGCTAACGCCAGCCAGCGACTATTCTTTACATCACATCTGATTGCCGTAATCAGGAAATCAAGCTCAAGTGACAGCGAGTGAGTGTGTGCGGGCTGATTACAGAGGCTTGATTGAATGTGAAATAAACAAGGTCTCTCACAGCGCGCCGCCAAGGCCATTAAATGATCTTTATGAGGAAGACCATCAAGGCTTTGATGGCTTTGTGCCAGCCATGAAAGTGCTTACCCGTTTCGTGATGGTTCTCCCTCTTTGTTCCCCCCCAACCAATAATCTGCTCTTCCAATCTGCAGCCTTGTTTTGCACCTTTTCCCTCCATTTTATTGATTTCTTTTTCTGCATCCATTACTTTTTTTTTTGTTTGTGTCATCCATTTATTCCCTGTACCAATGTTTTTGTCTGTACTTGACAGTTTCCAGCCATCCTGTCCAGAAGATTGAATGGATAAATAAATAATAAACTAGCATTCTATTGCAATCAGCATCTCTCCATCACATTTACAGCAGAGTAAATCAATGCCATCGGCCAGCTTTTGGACAGTCTGTTCTCGTTCAGCTGCCGCACTTCTCGAACTGTGCACTTTATTACAGCCTTGTGTTTAGTGACACGTTCAAAAAAAGATGATGTTGGTCGGAGGAAGAATAGAGGGACGTGTGAATGTGAAACTGTCAGACTGCAGTAGTCGGATGCCGAAAAGCATCAAAGAGGCGCAGAAATCCGCTGAGTCACTGGCACGTCAGCCTCTTTCATACTCAGCCTCTTCTTTCCTGGGCCTTCACAGAAACACAGGGAGGTGAATTTGATCTGCCCTCCTGACTGATATGTTTTCTCCCCTCTCCTCCCACTCTCTGGATCCCATTTATTTTTGCTGTTTCTTTCTCACCGCATCACGATGATGATTTCAGCAGAAGTTGTCATATCCCCCTACTCAGCCTCAGACAAGACACTTGTTTACTCCCGAGGATGAGGTGTGCGATGAAAGCCGGCTTCCTTTGAGAAAATTGGCTGTCGACAGTCACCTCATTTCCCTCCCTCTACTTGATAACGCTCGCTTTTCTCATCACACCTGTCTTTAAAGCGTTAGTGCTGGTTAGCTGACAAGACGCCCTCAGATCTGGGTGGGTGCAGGGGGTCCATCCTTATTCTTAAAAGAAAAGTGTCTTTCAAAACAATTTCAGCCATTGTTCCGACACCTGAGGCTGGTTTAAGCTGTCTGCCTGTTTTGTAGTTCTGGATGTCGGCAGTGACCTCATCCTTCCTTCATTTCATTTCGTCTGTCAGAGCTGCTAAAAATACATTCACGCCGACGTTCGATCGCAAAAAACACACACAGTCACAAATACTGTGACAGCGTCAGGTGTCTTTGTCTATTCAAATGCCAAACCAGTACCGGCGCCCTGAGCCCTCGACTGGAGTCAACACCCCCGAAAACTGTCTTCCACCAGTGGAAACTGGGAATGATGTCAGTGGCCCACCAGCGACGTCCAAGCTCCTGACAGCTGAACGAGCAGTGGCAGCTGACCGCGACAGATCTGAGACATCACGTCTCTGAGCAGAAAGCCAGAGCCCCTACTGGCAACTGCTGCACATTACATTGCAGGTAGCTTTGAATGGGAGTTAAAAAACAAAAAAAAAAAGAAAGAAATACAGTATTTTATCTGGGTAGAAATTAAGTTTTTTTTTTTTTTTTAACAACACAAATAGGACTCAGATGCCCCCAGGCCTTCTTAATATTTGTTTCCTGTCTGATGAAAATGGACTCCTCGGCCCCCATTTTGTTTCTTTTGGTGAAAAATTTGAGTTTATTATAGCACTGATGGCACCTGTCCAAAAGTAAATCAATGAAACTTTGACTCAGATAAAATCCCGCATTCTTCACCGAGCGAACAGCGTAATGGAAGTCAGAGGAAGCGTGGACCACTGCGAGGCCTCCCCGTGACCTCACTCTATGTCTGATCCAATTCATTCCCTGGTGTTAGTCAGTGATAGCAAACACTTCTCCATCGTGTGTGTGTGTGTGTGTGTGTGTGTGTGTGTGTGTGTGGACCCGTTACCTTGCCGACATACTGGTGGTCATTTCCTGTGTATTCCTCAAGGAGAAAGAATTGATTCCACATCCATCCGCGTTTGGACCTCTGAAGAATCCTCCCATCACCCTCCATCCCAAACAGGTTTCCTATATTCCCAGGTGTGAAAGGCATGGCGGTGCTGGGCCACAACATGGAGAGCACCAACAGGAACAGAATCTGATTGGTGATCATGGTATCCAATCAGATGTGAGAGGTCTTGGACGACTTTGGAATTATGGCAGTGAGCTTCTGATGGGATGAACACTAGAGGGCAGTGTCATCCGTGCATGCATTGTATTCCTCACTTTGAGTTCCTTCAGAAGCCTGAAAGAAAGAGGAAAATTTGGTCAAAAAGTCTTTTGATGATGCATTTTTTTTATAATCCAAGAAGGGTTAGAAGGCAGCGAGGCTACATTTGGACCAACACATGTTTTTCAGTGTGCGTTTTAGTGCAGCAGTGGTTAGGTACCATCAGGAAGTCCTGCTGTGTGTGCTGAGAATGAAACGTATCTAAAAATCCAGTATCTCTCAGCACAGATATGATTTGACATTCAGAACCTCAAAGAGAATGCAGCACCATCCTGGAAGCACAGAGTGCTGCCACGTTCCTGCTCTCCACATGTTTGTTATTAAAGAAGCGAACGCTGCTTCGCTAATTACACGTCACTTTAGAGATGATATGCAAACAGTCCCCAGCATCTGTGGAGCAGACTGAAAGTGCGGGACGCCACATCTCTGCCACATCCTGCTTCACACACACTCCCAGCGACAGCAGCAAACGCCAACCTGGGCAGGCATCAATGAAACTCTGGGAGCAAAACTGCTCTTTTGTTGCTTCTAGCAACAATAAATGCAAATAAATCCCACCTCCACCTAATGAAGCCTGCTAAATAGGTGTCCATATGAGATTGAGCGTGCACCCCGGGGACGTGCACGCCTCGTTGAGCCGTTTTGTTGCTTTTGTTCACAGCTTAACGGTGATGTCATCAAACCCATTTTCCACAAACGAATTAGCTTTATGATGAAGCTGAAGCACAGGAAACAAGCGGACGTAATCCTCGGAAAAGGAAATCGAATAACTAAGCTAACAAGATTTCAGCAACAGCACCGCCGAGAGCGGCCACAGAAATAGTTGCAGGGAAAAGATGTTGGTGTCTTTCTGAGCAACGCGACAGCCGAGCGTAGCAACCTCCGACTTAAAGAAAAGAAAAAGAAAAAGGCAGATCATATACATGTGAATTTCTACACTGAGTGCAGGAAGTACTCTGATTTTAATTAACTCTGTAACAGCAGCGCTGATAAAATATAGATAGTGCTAAATTGCAAATGAGTGCATTTTTTTTTTTTTTTAACGTTATTTTCTTTGGCGTGCCCGGAGCGCGGCACCAGTGACATGCTCGTTCCTGAAATCAGGAAACTCTTTCTCACAATTAATCTAGTCTGATGCTTGTGATTGCATTTTCTAATTATCATTCCAGCTTGTCCTTGAGTTTTAATAGCATTCTGGATATTAATCTTTGATGTGGCGTGCCTATTAAGCATTAGGCTAGCGTGTCTTTTCAGAATTCTCCCAAACAGTCCATTAAAGGATGAGAGAGCCTGCTGAGTGTATGCCAGATTCTATAGACTCCAGCTGAATAAGCTCAACTTCAAATTCAGCCTAGGAAATAGTTGCTTTTTTTCTTTAATGGCTGTTTATCATTACATTAGGCTTCAGGCAGCTGATACGGCTCTGCAGTTCAGAAAGTGCAGAAAAGGAGCAAGAAAATGGCTAATCCTGCTTTCAACGGGCTGATTTCGGATGTTCCAGCTCCTCTGTGCTCTAGTTATGTCATTTTCAAGAATTAGACCTTCTTGTTCTGATGAATATCTTTGATCAGATGTTCATCATTACATGTGTTGTGTCTCTCCTGACTTCTGAGGTCTAGATGCTTCCTGAAGCTCTAATTCAGCCGGCTTTCCTGAATGATGCTTCAGCCTCGACGCTGCAGGGTTTCACTGTAACAGTGATCTCATGCAAATTTTCTGGAAGCCTGATTTATTTTTATTTCTTTAGCAGTGAAGCATCAACCAGACAAAAAAAAAAACACCAGCTGGAGAATTGAAATATTTGTATTTTTTTCTAGCACTGAGATTAGTTTGGTGGTTAAATTTGTGCAACCCTGCTTACTCTAAATCCAGACTGAGGCACCTTTACTCGTTTAGAAGAAGTGACAAAGATGGAAGGAGGGCAACATGGAGGTTGCAAGGTCACAGAGCTCTTGTCATGATTAGGCCGGGCCGTCATTTGTACTCGCACCCAATCCGAAGATTTAAAGCTGTTTCCTACTGTATTTTCTCAGTGACACCCACCCCGCGTCTGACACTTCCGTGGGATTGACAGTAAGACGGGTAGCTTGAGTGATTGCTCGGTGCGTCCCGACAGGCCAGCACAGCGAGTGTAAATCCAGCATCAGGAGGGCGGCGATGCAGCGTGCGTTCGCAAGTGTCCACTTGGTGGAGCCCAAGACCTTCCCGAGCCTGCGAGCGCAGGCTGCGGTCTCTGGCAGACCCCAGCAAGCTTTATCCGCCGTGTTTTGAGGTCCTTGAAGCAATTTTTTGATACCGTGCACACTTTTGTTGTTGTTAAAAAGCTGCTTTAAAACTTTCTTTCCGCTATGAATATTTAGCAATATTTATGAAACATGTGCAACGTTATTTAAAAATTGCCAGTTGTGCCGCGCTGAGAACACAGTTGCACTGACACAATTATAGTGAAGGTTGCTAAAGATTTCCATCACACACACGTGGATGAGATCCTTTTACACATTACTTTTGTAAGTACTTAATCTTATTCCTTCATGTCCAGCCAACTGTGTGAATGCTGCTGCTGTGTGTGTGTGTGTGTGTGTGTGTGTGTGTGTGAATGGCTTTCTTCCTCCAGAGATGATCACACCGTTGACTGGGCGGGGGGGTGGGGAAGGCTGGAAAAGGGTGAGTGGGTGGAATAAGTTTGTGCTGTGGAGGATATGCACACGTACATGCCCGGCAACGCTGTTGGCCACTCTTGCGGCGCCGTGATAAACACCTCTGTGCATTCTGGGAGATATGAACGCTACAGCGCCTCTCCCTCAAATCTGCCCTGAGCACAGGAGAGTGATTTCCAGGGTTCCTGCCTCTCATCTGGCTGTCAAATGTTTCCACACACAAATCTGTACAACAGGTGCACCCGCGCCTTAAGACGTGCATATGCACGGCACCTGCACCACACAGGTACGTGGGCTGGCACATGCATTTCTGTATGACTCTATAGGTCCAGAGGTGCACAGGTTCACTCTTATAGCAACACTAATATACATCGTAAAGTTGCAACTTCTCAGTGTCTGCATCCGTTTCAGGGTAAAGAAAGTCAAAATACGCTTCAGTGATCTTTAAGTTGCAGCAGAAGGAAGGAGCAGCCTGGCTCGGCCACACGCAGCTTCGTGCACTCCGACTGCGAGCGCATCTCGTGCATGAATAAATAAACAAGGCAAATTCTAATTACGGTATGGAAGAGCCTTAAAATGGCCCCTTGCCTCAGTTCCTTTAGCACTTCTCAGCCTCTGAGGAGTTGTCACACTTTCCGGATCCACTCGCCGCGCGTCTGTTACTGTGCAGGAGGCGGATCAAACACCAGAGCCGCTGGAGGCAGACTCAATGTAAACTGTGTGTTTAAGGGGGGGGAAAAAAGGTGTGAAGCCCAAGAAAAGCTCTTACCTTTGATTTTCAGAGCTCAGCATCCATATGCGTCTCAGTGGCTGCGCTCCGACTCCTCGGCGGTGCTCAGCAGCGGAGAATGTGACTCTTCACGGCAGTGCGTACATTCCGGGACTGACAACAGCACAGCTGGGAGAGTGTGTATGGGAGAGTGTGTGTGCATGTGAGAGAGAGAGAGAGAGTCAAAATGAGAGAGAGCGAGCGCCTCTCCTGCCTGCTTTGCCTCACTCATTCTCTGCTCCTCTCTCTCTCTCTTTGCCCTCCCTCGCACCAGTTCTCCTCCCAACTCCCTGGCTTCTATCCCTTTCCTCCTCTACACATTCTCTCTATCATCTCTTTTCTGTCTCTCTCTTGTCTCTTTTCCTCCTCCCCCTCCTCCACTTCCCTCTCTCGCTGTCCCCTCCTCCTCCGTCTTTCTCTAGCCGTGCATCACTCCTGGCGGTGGATGTCACAGAGGCTGAAGCCGAGGCGACTCTGCCCCCATTGGCTGCCATTCACAAGTTAGCGATAAAGAAAACGGAGGCGAAGAAAAGCTGGGGAAAAATAGGATGGGGTGGGTGGGCTGTGGGGGGTGTAATGCCCTTACATCCCAGTGAGCATCAGTTGACTGTGGAATGGTGAAAGCAGGGAGGTTAGAGGCTGAAGACGAGGGTGGGAGCTCGGAAGCTCTCTTTTTTTTCCTTCTGTGTGTGAATGCTTCCAGAAGGCTCCGTGTTAGAGACTCAGCCCAAAAACAGAATAAAAAACAAAAGCCCGGCTGTGATGGATGGACTGTGTGGTGGCTGACGTCTAAAGCGATCGTCCCAGCCTAATCTCTTTCTCAATGACAGTGGAATGAAGGAGAAAAGGGCCATAACTTGTAAATCAGCCCTGCGGCGAGGGCCGGGCTGCTGTGGCTGTGTGTGTTGGGGGGTTGAGGGAGGGGGGGGTTCTGTTTTTTGCTTCGTTTATCTTCATCTCCGAGGCTCTCTGGCTGACTGGGCCGCCACTGTGTGGCAGGTGCACATAAAGTCCAGGCACTCTGTCATCTCTCCTCCATTACACGCTCTGTGTTGGATGCATATCAATCCGTCTCCATACAGTTGCAGCTATTGAGAGTGGCACAGAATCTTAATTCAGCCGAGGAGCATGCACGTTGGTGGGGGGGAGGGGGGATATGATTCATCGCAGAGGTGTTTGATGTCCGCTCGATCAACGCAATATAAATATGTCTTCATTGCACTCAGATTCATGCTAAAACTTCTGCGCTGGCGGCTCCGTCTACACATGTTTGAATATTCCCCAATCAGGAAACTTCGGTGGAGCTGAAGCAGCTTTTATCCTGTTTTTATTGAGGTGTGTAGCTTCTGGGAAAAGGAAGATGGAGGCAACACCTCTGTGTGAATAAGTAACTGTTGTACCGATACAAGGACGGTGATGTCATAGAGCAGCTCCTTTCAGCTTTCCTCTAGGCAACAGGTTAGTGACGTGGTTGGGAATGAACGAACTGCTCTGAAGTAAACACGGAGCTGGCAGTCAGTACCTTTATGTGTGCTCGGCAAGGCTTGAAAACTGTATTACTGCAGAAACGTTTCTTTTTTTTGCTTTAGATTTCTCTGCAGATGTCAACAAAAGCAACCAAATGTGCTTCTCTAAGTGAGATGTTGTTGGATGCTTCATGGTGTCACTTCCCTGATGAAGAGCATCCTGGTAAACAGACAGAGAAAACGGTTTTAATCTAATAACCGAGCCATTGATGTCTGAGGGCATCAGACAAAGAGGAGCGGGCAGAGACGCGCTCTTAGTTGCCAGGATGGTGTACCTTGAGCGGATAAACGGTTGCTTGATGTCACTTTGAAGTGCATGGGACAGCTTTTGAGAGCCGCGCTGCCGATGAATAATTTAAGGAAAGCAGCAGTGGCGCTGGCCAGCCTCCTACTCAGCTGCAGTTTTTATCTCTCAAAATCGACATCCGTAGATTATCAGCTCAGCGTCTCGCTGCCAGATACATAAAAACGCAAACAGGGCCAAGCTAATTATCAGAAGTGGCAAGGTCGCCTCGCTGTGATTTGAAGCCAAGTCCTCGACTGGATCTGATTGTGTTTTTTGGTTGAGATTAAGAAGTCGCTCTTTGTAGTTTTGTTTTTGTGTGCACGTGTTGGCCTGCACACTCCATCTGTGCATTTGACTGCTGGAACAGAGGTGTGCCATGTTTACTTATCCCCGTGTGTACACCAGAGATGCTGACGTGTGTGTGTGTTCCTCACTAACAAGCCACAGGAAAAAGCAGGCTAATTTGTACATCTCTGCATAGAATTAGTATTAATTTCCGAGCTATCGCCACCCCCGGGACGTTAATAACGCTGTTGTTACAGAAGGCAAACAACTGTGTGCAAACATCAGAGAGTACGACGCAGCGTCGTAGCCAGCAGTGTCGGAAAATATGGAAGCACGCTTTCACAGTTCCACGACCGAAAAGCACAATCTTCTCTTAGCAGGCCTCCATGCAAGCAATTTCCACCTTCTCATTGTTTCTCCTCTTGTCTTTATTAGAGCTCCATTACATTAAATCAGTTTCCCAGGGCGAGGAAACGGCTTCTATAAATAAGGGTATCTCCCGATTCCGGCCCAATTCTCGGTGTCGGCTCCCATCAGTATCACCAGCCTGTTGCAGCAGCACTCACCTCCGCAGTCCGAGCTGCTGCTGATTACTTCTCCGAGGTTCCGCTGTGGATGCCCACCCATCCCATCGTTTGCTGCGCTAGCACAGCAGCCGCAGCTTCCGTTGGGTTATTGATAAAGCTCTGCGCGCGTGGAAGAGCACAGTTCAGCTGTTCCTTTCCACATGGGAAATTTCATGCAAACTACTGGAAATTAATCCAAATGCGAGCGTCCCATTCCATATTAATATTAAGTCATTTCATGCATCTTCAAGGCCCTGGAGTCATTCTCTCTGGGGTCTGACGTCAACCTTCATGCCATCCAAAAAAACCCACACACACACACACACACACACACACACACAAAAAAAAAAAATCATCTATTCTTGTTTGTGTACCAAATTCACCATTTAAACCGGCTGAAGCTGTATGCCGTGTAGGAACGGACCCTCAGCGGAGCCAGAAGCTATAATTAAAGGTCATTTACTGTGAATCAGAAGCGTTATACAATACTGATGAAATGTCACAGCACCCGTTTTCTTATTTTCAGCCCATTATGAAATATTTATTGCAGTTTAACACATCTGTGGAATAAGTACACTAGCTTCTGTAACCTCTTGGCCGCTGCCGAACGAGTGGTCACACTCTGCAGTAACACGCTTTAAAGAACATTGTTGGGTGAGTCATTATTCGCAGAAATGGCTGCCAGGTGTGCAGCTCTGTGCTTTGAGCTTTGGGAGTTTTCCTCATTTCTATCAGCCTGAAAAAACAACCGCAGTTTTTTCGACTGCTCAAAAGTGCCAAATCTACGTTCCTCAGAGCAGCCACTGTGTCAGGACCACCGGTGGGCGGGTTTGGGCCATGCTTGACACCAGAACTTGAAGCATGTTAGCGCCATTCAGCTAAAATGTTAGCATGACGGGTGACTCTGCATGCTCCCAGACCTTTGCCTTTTTTTCGACAAGATTTTTGCAAGGTCTTCCCTTGCTCCAGGAGGAAGCTGGGATCGGTGTGTTTCTCTGATGATGTGGGGTGATGGCGGTGATGGTGCACTGTTGGTGTTCCTACATCTCAAATGTCAGAAGCGGCGTCTTTGATTACAAACTGCTCTCTCCTGCCCTCATACCATCCAGGCTGATTCCTCAGCCCTTACCTCAATCAGGACAAAAGCTGTGGTGGAATGCACGGAGGCTGCATCCGAGCACTTCCTGTTTGTCAGAGGAGCCATCTCATCTTGCGGAGGAAATAGGTTGCAGCTCTTAAAAATAAAGCGACAACTCTTTATGCCTGCGAGTCGAGTCGCCGTTGTCCGGTCACAGTGGTCAGACTGCTTTTGTGTTGTTGAAAAACGTTTTACTTTTCATCCGAAAAGCCTTTTTCAGCTCTGAAAAAAAGTTGGCGGAGAGTCTCAGGTTTTGAACTTGGGTGAGGCCGACACTTGAGTGGTGCACAAAGAGCGCCGCTGCCATTGTGTGAGCCCACTCTCGCCTCCATCCGTGTGATTCAGGTTCCGCCTGCGGTACTCATGCATAAGTAGGTCGCGCTTCGGCCTGGCCACAATGGCCAGTTCATTTTGGCCCTCTGCACCACCCAGCTGTTAACCTGAGACTTAACTTTGAAAAGTGGTAAGTGAAAAAAGCCTTCGGGAGATGAAATCTCTCCCAAATTAAGTGCAGCTGCCTTCACCTTCGGGCTCTTTAAATATCTTTTCCAAGTCACCCACAGGTTTGGAGGACTAATGGTAATTTATTATTGGTTGTTATTGTTAAAACAACAGCCAGTCTTTAAGGTAAGCAGCCTTGTTTATGTTCAGTTCTGAGTAACAAGCATGATTTATGGTTTAGTTGCTCGGGTTCGATGTCGTAAATATTAGCTTTGAAAACCTCAGGATAAAGGCCGCTCGGATCACTCTGCGACAGCAGCTGTTGTTTTATTTACAGCCTGTACGACAATTAAAGCTCAGGGGAAGCTGACATTTGATTTATAACAGCATATAGTGTATGACAGAGGTGGTTGGTGGCAGGGGGAAGTATTAGTGATGATCTATGGGAATCAATCTTTCTGTCTGGTTAATGATGTTGTTCATCACGTCTGTGCAACTCAGATGTGTTGCTAGCTTTATCTGTCCACACTGTTTATGGTTTTTACGTGCAACAAGGCTGTTCGGTGGGGAGGCAACGCTGACTTAGGTGTGAGGCTGTTGTTGAGCGTGGAGCTCTAGGGAGGAGGAACCTGCTGGGTTCACATCCACACTCTGGAATGGCGTCATCTCTGAGCCCTGAGGTGGCAGATGATGATTTACAAGAAATGCCCGAGGACGCTCCCACCCTAGTCGGCGGTGACACCTTTCACGCTGTCTGCAAACGGTCTGTTGTGACAATGTGCAGTGCCCGCTTTTACCAGCCAAATCCCGCCTATCATTAGACTTTCACAGCCTGCTCGCTCCTCATGGGGATTTATCCCAGTTTTCCCGGTGGTCAGCTGAGGAAATACTGTAAAAAATATAGATTTCTCCAGGGTTAAAGCCTTCCTTTGTGGATGCAAAACGGTAAAATAGAAAAGTGAGCCATCTGGAACAAACGGGGTCAGTTAGCTGTTAGCTGTTAGCACTTGTGTCCAAAGCAATTAAACAATTTCAGATCCTCCTGAGGTTGATCTGGCTGCTCCGACATTACTGTCGGCACGATGAGCGTCAGATATTTGTGTTTCATAAGCTAAATTCTAACCGAGCGCGGAGTTCGGTTAGTGTCCCAGGTGAGATGGGATGAGATCCCCTAAAGGTTTCACACGCTCTGATGTTGACTTGTGGATTAATTAACATTCTTCAACAAGAGCAAGGGATGAATCTAAGTTTTAGATGAACTTTATTAGCATTATTAACATGTCAGGTGTGTGATGGATGTGATTCTTGCTCCGAGTGTTCTGCTGTCTGACGGTGGAGCTGTAAAAAGCACGGAGCAGGCTGCTCGGTTTGTTCGGTAAATCCAGCCTGGCTCAGGAATACACCTGGATCTCCACAAAGGGCTTCCGGCTGCAGCTTTGGAAGGAAGCTTGGCAAAGACTCAAGTAAACACGGGGAAGTGGATGGATGTGGAGGATCAATAGCTCTCCGACACATTAAACCAAAAATCCCAAAGCAAACATTGCCCTGAAGTAACAAATACATCGTTTTGAGGAAAGTTTTATTCAGGATTAGATTCACAGCAGATCGTTTCTTACCTCTCTACCTGCGTCCCCTGGGACTTCGGGATCAGCACAACAACAGGATCTTCTACGCTGTGGATTAAAAAGTGATCATTTAGCTTTATCCTCTCCTCCAGGTCAGTCAGGTTGTGTGATCAGCTGCTACAGGCGTGGCTCCGGCATGTCAGACCAATTCTGTGATGTAGAACAGTCAGGAAATCTGAGGTCTTTGTCTTCTCTGGCTGGTGTCCGACATACAGTATGTTGCCGAGTGGACGGCGCTTTGTGCTGAGAGGGATTTCAAAGTAAAATCCGTGATATTTTCTGGCAAACTTGTGCTGTCAGCCTGCTGAAGGCAGCATCCGTCTGAGCGGCTGCGCTCGTTCACCCTGGACTCTGAACCAGCCCTCCAGGTTATTAATTTCCTAATTAATTCTGCAATTCTCCACAACTAATGCACTGATTAGCCAACATTCTGCACACGGCCGTGATTATATGAGGGTCTAAGGAACTCAGTTACTCCACATAATCACATTATGACAAGGCTGCCAGCTTGACATTGAAATATAGAAACATATGAACTGTTTCCCTGACACCCCGCTGGCAGCGTGGAGACTGTTCTTATATAGAAGGTAGAGTTGAAGAAAAGCAAGGTTTCATGGTAGCAAAGGCTAGCTGTGTAAAACTGTATAACTCTGGAGCTCAGTCATCCACTTTCTAGAAGACCGAATTAGCCACCAACAGCTCAGCTGCCGTCTATTGTCGACGCGGGTGAACCTGGCGTGGTGGTGAAATCATTAGGTGTATTTACTCTTAAATCGTTTCTTCAGATTGTGACTGTTTGGTCTAATTGAGTGCATTTTCCTTTTTTACCATGCTTGTCAGGTCCAGTTTAAGCTCTGTAGGCAGAAACTCAAAAATAATTTATTTCATGACGCCTCACCGGAGCTCACGTCTCTCACTGCTGCTGCTGCAGCCAGCAGTCTTCCATTAAAACCCCTGCCCTCCCCGAGAACCCCCCCCACCCACCCACCTTCCCCACCGCACACCGCCACACAAAGCCGCCGTGTTAAAGAACTTTGAGAACAACCTGGCGCCGCGGTAAACCTTCACGCGGCTTCACACGTGTCGCAGCAACTGTCCATCTTTTCCTCTTCCATTACAGCCGAGGGTTTTTGTTTCTCCCTTCTTCTCCTGGCTGTCAGCAGCCTCTTCTGTCTTCCGTCTTCCTTCTGTACTCTAAGAAATCAAACTAGGAGCCCTGTCCCCAAATGGTGGCGTTTCTGACAGCACCGGCGACGGACGGCTCAGGATGGTGCTGGTGTCCTGCATCATTAGCTGCAGGAGCCAAGCAGCTCTCCTTCTGCTCAGGTTTAAAAATACATCCAGCCCGCATTAAGATTTTAACAAACTCTGCTGGTTGGTTCAATATTTTCACCAAACCTCGATGGAGAGGAGGGTATGTAATAATTATGTATCAGATTACTGGAATGATGATATTGTGGAAGACCACTGCAGGAGTCGTTCCTGAGTCATATATGTTATTATATTTTATATTAAACTGTTGCACTTTGTTAGAATTTATATAATAAGATGGAATCATCAGGAACTCTAATGACTCAATTTAGGAGGCAGAAAAGGCTTTTATTTTTTCCTTATTTACAAAGCTGATAAAAGTATGACTGCCAAAAGAACAGCACAAAGATGATAAATATAGATCTGACTCCCGGACAGATCAGGAGTATAATCCTAAACACATTCCTCTCCGATGTCTGGTCTATAATATTGTTAAAACACTAAATAAATGTCAGAAAAAGGAGTCAGCATTTTAAATGTTGCCTAGAAATCCGGATTAATGCTAGGTTTTCTGAACGTGGAGTACTCTGGGTATCGCTGCGGAATTTTTCCAACAGGTGTAACATTGATTAAAATGCATAGCAATCCATGAAATGGAGAAGAGCAGTGGCCCAGAGCAATGTTAATTATAATCACCATTCACACACCACGCTGCTGGTTGAGCAGCTGGTAAATGGGAAACGCGACGTATAATGATGTTAAAACGGAGATATCCATGCTGCCGAGACAATCCCGCTCATCCCAGTTTGTCTCCAGGCTCTGCTGGGTGGCTGGAAACAGCCAGGCTGTGTGTTGGTGCTCTCCATGAGGAGCCTGTTTATGGCTGACTGGCTGTGTGTTGATCTGCAGCGATTTCCAGCTTCCTCAGTGTCACTGTCTGCAAAACCCAACTCCCTGTTAGCAGGAAGAAACCCTGAGCAGGACCAGGCTCACACAGACAGACACATGTATGGGAATGTTTTAGTTTTGTCCATCTGTCTGAGCTAATTTTGCTAAATATAACAAATGTTGTTGGGTTGTGTTTAGGTCAGCTGAAGGTCTGAATCCAGCACAATGTTGGACAGCAGTTTCACCAACACCCACATCTTTGGTGTATTACTATAATTATCAGATATTTCACCCTGATCCGACACTGTTTCTCCAAAAATTGCACGTTTCCACGGGCTGCACTTGAATCTGAGCTAAAACCAGGCCTGGACAGCACCCAGAAGTTACTACGGGTGGCTCATCCTGACCGCTGTCAGTGTCCAACCTCAGCACACAGGCGGCTGCAGCGCGTAAATTCATGACTTTTACTTATTTATAGTACAGGTGATGTAAAATATTCATGACGCTACATCTGGGGGTCTTCTGACGGCATCCTGTCCAATCTGCTGCCCGTCCTGACCCCGGGATGTCTTCCAATTAAGATGAAATGATCCTGTTCAGATTACAGCGCTAATCTACTGTGCAGCGGTTCTCTCAAATCTCTTTAGTCTCTTATTTTAACAGAAACTCTTCTCACCTTTGTGCTACTGGGACATGCAAATGTCCTCATTGAGACTAATAAACGCCATCTTATCTGAGGCCGGTCCCACACTTGAAGGCTTTCAAATCTGAAGAGTTTGAAGACCTGAGGGGCCACGCGCACCGCGGCGGTCTGTGCACTTTCAAGCACCTTCTAGTGCAGTCACATTTTTGTCGTTGTTGTTGTTTGTATTGAAAAATCAAATGTCAAATCGAGTCCACTCTGTCCTTTCCTGTTGCTAGCGGAGAGCGCTGTGGTGCTGGTCATGCACTGGTCACGGGCCACTGGTTGACCTTTGCCCCATGACATCACCATGTCTGAGTCCTGCAGCTCTTACTTTTGCCTCTAACTGCATGTAGAAGATGCTGCTTTTGTTGTTGTTGTTCTCCACTTGAGTTATTTTTGTTCATTGTCTCCCAACAACCTGCAATTATCGCTTTGTTACAAGCTGCTCTTTGCATAATAACGCCTTTTTCTGTGTAATTTGCTGCACACTGAACGAATCACAGCTTTATTTTTGGGGGCTGCAGCGCGGCAGGGCTGTATTGTTTCAGAGAAAAACTGACTGGCTGTTTCTTTTTATGGGCCACAGGAAGAGACTTTTCAGGATGGTGACACAGTAAAAATGTTCCAGTGTCCGTTTAAAATCAGTCCCATCAAAATAAACTGTTTGAAGTCATTGTCAAGTTAACACCCCAACATTACTTAATCCCCGTCAGCGTCGGCGGTTCCAGCAGTGTTTTAACAAGCACAATGGGATATTAAAGTATCCGTTGGTTGTTTCTGATTAGCTGTCACTGAACTCAGACTATAATCCCGTAAATTCAGCTTGGCAGTGCACGGCCCGGGAGCGCTCGCTGATAGAGCGAACCGCAGAGAAGTTGTTCTTCCAGCTACTTCTTTTAATCCATCACTCGCGGCTTATCGCACGTGACCTCGATGACCCGGTTCAGCCAAATGACTGTGGCTCAGGCTTCAGAGTCCTCGGCGACCGGATCAATTTAAAGAGGAAGCGGTGGGAAAAGTGACCAGTTCCGAAACCACGATGATGGGTTTAGAAATACTGACCATAAATTCCCGATTAGCATTAGCAGGGCTGCCCTCTGTAGCGTGTTCTTCAGTGTTTGTAGCGATGCTGTGAACTGTTTATTGTCCTCCTGCCACCGGCGTTTTTTTAGTGTGAACTTGCAGCCAATGGAGCAGCTTGTTTCCCTGAAGGAACAAAAAATGACAGTCATCAATCAGGGCGAGTCAGTGTGGGTTGATTGGCGTATCCATCCTCGTTTGAGCTGTCTGCAGCCATTAGCCAGCCAAATCATACGGGGCCCTAATGTGTTTACTGCTGATTCCATTTTCTCTGCTATTAAGCTGCTTATGAGCTAAACTTGACTTTTTCTTCAACTGTCGTCTTCAGCGTTGCATCAGATCAGAAGGTTATTAACCATTACACATTTAATGGAAACACAATTAAATGCAATGGAAGTTGCCTGGTTTTAATAAACAGGTATTATTCCGGGGTAATGTTGTTAGTTTATTTAAAAATCAATCTTTGTCAGAGGTGGGCTGAGCAGCTCCTAAAGCTTCCAGCTGATATCATCAGTAGAGCCTTGAGGCTAATGGAAAACAACTCTGCTCTTTTTTTCTTTGCTGCTCTTCGTCCCCCTCATCCTCCTCGTCATCAGTGAGGACTATTAAAGGTGCAGAGGACAGTTTCCTGTTGAGGCTGCATGCACGTTTGTTTGTTCTCCCACTAATTGTTCATTAATTTACCGAAGCATGTGCGACGCAAAATGTCCCAAAAGTGAAGGTAATTTATTCATTTTTAAACAGTTTTAATTAAAAAAGTAAATGAAGATGGCTTAAAGAGATGAGTTCCCGGATAGCTCTCTGAGGCAGAATGATATTTGGGATTTTGTTTATTAACAGCCATAAAGCTGTTATTTAAAAAAAAAAAAAAACAAAAAACAGGCTGGCAATGGCAAAGGAAGGGAAGCAGCAGCACTGTGAGGTCAGCGATTCCACCTCATTAACCTGGCAAAAATCACCTTTATAGTCTTTATATTCATTCAGTGCAACTTTATAAAGCATCTTACATGAACCAGCTTCTGCGTTTGTTCTGCGTTTAGCTTCTGCGTTTAGCACCTGAACAGTCGGCTTGGCCGAGGGTCGTGATGCTGCTCAGGAAAGATTGCCTCCCCCATCCGTCCCCTTGTCTCGCCTCATCTCTGCTCCTCTTTTATGAGTCAGTGTGTTGGGCCCTTATTGGCTTTATGGCTGGATTAATTGTCATTCTCTGATCGTCTGCTGCTCCGGTTGTGATGGGCCCTCATTACCGTTGCCCCAGATTTACGAGGATGCCGGATGAAAGGTCAGCAGAACACGGGGTCGCAGCCTTTCCGTGTTTGCATGATGGATGATTCCAGAAGGCACAGCTGGAGGCTCTTTTCTTCATGACATTTCAGCGATAAGGATCCCCACACATCTCCTATGTCTCCAGATGGGTAGCGCTGGTGAGCATCCACATCTTCTGGTGTCCAAGCCTGAAGACGAGTGAATGACCTTCTTCACACGCCCCCCAGCACCTGCTCTGGGAACAGGGCTCACCTCTGTGATAAGGTCCATCAACACAAGTAAAACACCACCTCGTCCGTGTACGTTAAAGGATCACTCATCCACTCATCCATCCATTGAAATCAACACCACCCTTGTTACAGCTTTATGAAAAGAACGTCTCTGCACATCAGACTCGCTGTTTGCTTGGCTGCATCTAAAGGTCAGTTTGGGAGATTTCAAGAGTCTAAAAATGAAAAGTCTTACCTGCGTCTGAATAATGAATGACTGGCCACTTTAGCCATCCAGCTGCTAATCAGCTCTGGGCTTCAGCAGATCTTCAGCAGTTGCCATTCAGCTGTTGCTGGCTGTTCCAGGGTCAGCGAGGACGGAGGGACCAGTCTGATGATGGGACGTGAACCATTCTGGGTGGAAAAGTCCATTTGACACAATCGATGCATGTCAGCTGTGCACGGTGACTCACACTAGTTGCCTCTGACTTTGGGGCTCCTGGAGGATCCTCATTTTCCATGTAGTTTACAGCATTTATGGATTTACAGAACAGCAGGACACTCCCAGCTCCCCATTCGGAACAGCTACGATGATCTGGAGGTTACAGGTCATCATATTTCTGCCCAATGTGGCCAATTAACTCGCCTTTTGTTCCGTCTGAACACAATGATCTTTCGCCGCTCCGAGGCGCCACACCTGGAGTCAGACTGCTCTCCCTCTGCCCCTGCTCTGCTTTTGGGTGATTTTCGCCTCTGCTTCCCCTTGGCAGCAGCAGCAGCCAACCGTTTGTGTTTTTGCCGCGACGCAGACGTACCGAGAGCTGGACAGCCCTGACGTACACGCTCTTTCCAACTTCCATGCTGTGAATAATTCCACAGAATAACGTGCTCAAGGTCAGATGAGTAGGAGGGTAAGAGAGGACAATTTCCAGCTCCTTCTTTTGTAGGTGTTAATCGCACATAACCAAGCATAGACGTGTTTAAAAGGCAGCTTTACGAATCTCTAAGTGATGCTCTTTGTCACGAACAAACGAACAAAGTACGGCTAAAATAATCTAATCCAATTATCTGAAATTTAGAATGCTTAAAACAACCATTTTTATTAAATAAAGGATTTAGAGAGTGAAAAATTCCACTGTGTTATTTTCCTTCTCGTCTTTTCTCCCCAGAGCCGCCTGCTAACCAACCTTGAACCGGTTTCTGGTTGCTTTTAAAAATTTTCACCGCAGCAGAAACTTGCATGAAATTGGCTGTTTTTAATTGGGAAAATGTGTTTAAAAAAATCAGATGTTGCAGGAATATTGATCAAGTTTTCAGGAGTCAGAGTTGCCGTCTTCTAGGTTGAGATTACAGCTGATGTGATGTTTAATGAAAGGTGTCAGATTAATTATGTAAAATGGGTTTTTGGCAACTGGTGGCTTATTTATAGAAAGATGTCCATAATGGTATTTTGATGTCTGAGTGTGTCCAATCCAGAGGAGAAAGTTTCAAATGATGTGGGGCAATTATCCGTTATAGATTAATTAAACTTGCCAGCCCTTTTGTAATCTAAATCTAATTGACTCATTACAAAACAAATTGAGCAAATTAATGGTCTGGAGAGTGCGGCGCCCAAAATAAACCATTGTTTGACGTTGTTTGCAGCCTTCGGGAAACTCGGATGCAGCCAGATCCTGTTTTTCCGGGTGAGAAATGCACCTTTTTGCCATTTAAGAAAACAAATCAGCCTTTTTTCAGTCACCAACGTAAATGTATTTTATTCGTCGGCTGAGTTTTCCTGCGATAATCACTTTAATTTAAAGCTCATCGCACTCACTGAGATGGTGCAAATTTCCTCCCGTCAGCCTGCCATTAGACATGTAGATTTAAATAGGAGAAATTGATTTTCCTTGACTCTCCCTGTTAACGAAAGTCAGCAAAATAATTGGCCCTGTGCTTAGCGCATCAGCAGCATCTGCACTTTTCTCTCAGCCGAAAGATCCTTGATATTTAAATAAACATAAATGAGGGACCTGCAACAGGAAATCGACAGCGGACATCTTAAAATACAGCCATACATCACGCTGCTAAAATGAATGGAGGCTCTACGGAGAGCCATTATCTGCCCCCCCCATAACAGAGCATCGTTTCAAAATGAGCTCATCAGCACTTTTAAAGACGTGAGTGCGGTTCCCAGATGAGAGCTCTGACCCCGTTTTCATAACGGTTTTAAATGTTACCGCTCCAAAAAAGGTTTTAGCCTTTAACAACACGGTTTAACAACACGCACCCAGTGTCTTTTACGAGTCAAGTTTCAGCGTTTGTCATCTCTTTTGTCCCGCAGCCCAAGTTCTCATTAGGATCCAGGAGGAACGTCTCAGTGCTATGACTTTATCTTTTTGACAGAGGTGGTGGAGAAGCTTCTGGGTTATTTCCTGTGGAAGCCGGTTTAAAAGTGTGCAGCCGAAAGCTTCTTATTCCTCACAGAGCTGGTCGACGAGCGGCTCCATCGTGTTCAAGTTCAACCTTTTATCGGGCTCTGTATGTGTGTGACCTTTAAGGTCAACCGGAAGAAGGTCCAAGGTGCAGCTAAAGGTGGTATGTCGCCCCCTACTGTACCAGAGTCAAGCATGCACCTGTCTCTCTGCTGGTGCACGTATACTGGGACGCGGACAGCAGCCCGATGGCTCTACAGCTGTAACTAATGTGTGTGCATGTCAACGTGCTGACTGATTTCATCCGTGCAACTACGTCACCCAGCAACAGTAATGTCTCCTCTAGAGTTTGCAGCATAAACAACGACAGCAGCTATTTGCACGCGGATGAGCTCGCGGTTCTAATGAGCCTGCTTGTACAAATGACCTCCAAACTCCGCCTACAGGAAGTCTTTTAGTTTGAATGTTACCGCGTAATGTTAATGCGTGTCACTAAAACACAACCATTATATTTCATGTAGTTATCACATTTGGCCGCACTAAATCATTTCTGAAATGTTTTTCGAGCAGCCAAACGTTCTCTGTCAATACAGTAATTACGGAGGCCTGATTGGAAACAATTTAGGAAAATAAAACACACTCATATGGCAATTACAAGCGAAAATTACACAGTTTTCATTAAGAGCTCTAATATGGATGACTCTGCTTGTGCGGGTCTCGCTTGATTACAGAGGAGTTGTCAGACACGCACATGATTCATGCAATCTCTCTCCTCATCCACGCTCGTGGGCACTCCTCCTTATTATGCTGAGTGCGATGCCGGGGACCAGTGACCCTTGTTGGAGCAGGTAAAACACTGTCACTCACCACTCGGACGGGCAGCAGCGGCGCGAGCAAAGTCAGTTTAGTCGCTATTTCCGCATTTTTATCAGTCTGAGAGAGTTTTTTCACGCAAACCCAAACAGCAGACTTTGAAAACCAACTTTCCTCAGTGCAGTTCTGAAGGCATTTGGGAAAATAGTGCAGGTCATCTTCTGTGCATAACCCAATTTTATAATTGAGGGTGTGAGAGCCGAGCCAAGAAAAACAGAAATAACAGGATAGAATGCAAAGTGTGATCTTTGTGCGGAACTAAAGAGGCCCCAAGAATCTGCTGTGATTGCCAAGATAAATAGAAATCCCATTTCGCTGTGTCTTTGATGCTTTGCTCTGTCTCCCCGCTGAGTGTCTGGCTCCTCCCCTGCCGTTGTTCTGTCCCCACTAAATTAGATTGAGAGATCACCATAGATCACCAGAGACTTGGCAATAATTTATATGCAAATGGGATGCCATGTCTTAGCCCTTCGCTGGATCAGTTTAGATTATAAAGGAAAACAGCCGCGGCTGCACCTGATCTTCCGCTAATGCGTTTCCCCAAAGTGAAATGATATTGTCGCGGATGCCGGTTGCAGACACCTGTTGGGATGTTTAAAGAGATTCACTCACGTGCACGCGGCGTAACCTGATATCACAGAGCTTTCCGCCGTATGAAGGACGCTCAGAAATGTCAAGGAGGAAATAGGAGATTAGCTTTCTGCTAACTCTTTTGCAGATTTCTGCTAACTCTTTTAAAGATGCGGCTGCGCTGTTGGACAAATGAAAAAATATTTACCTTGAATCAGCTGGTGTTTATTTCCTTTCGTGCACAATCATATTTTGAAGCACTCTCACAACATTGATGATGTAATGCAAACGGAAAGCAGTTGAGTCACAGCCAATCTAATGACGAGTGCAAACATCAGCATAGCTGGCAGGTGTGTGTGTGTGTCTGTGTGTGTGTGTGTGTCGGGGGGTTCCTGGCCTCTCTGATGAACGGCTGTAACGACAAGATGTTTATCCATCACCACCTGCCTGTCGGACTGTTTGGCCAAACATGTCAGAGCGTCGCCGCCGTCGCCTCTGCTGATGTGCACCTTCATCATGGCGTGACAGTTACAGTAGTCTTCCTTCACATCCATCCATCCATCCATCCAGGCGGAGACGTCAATAACACGGCCTGAGTTTCCTGCAGCGAGCTCTGACCGGGTCGTATTCAGGACAATAATCAGCGTTAGCGAGGCCGCCCCTTTAAGAAAGACTCAAGAAATAATTGGGCCCAATGCAGCTTCTCTCATTCAGGGTTAAAGCATGTGGCCAAACTTTCTAAATCTGAATAAAAGTGTTGATAATGTTCAGCAGAACTGCCCACTAACTAGGCTAACAGTTATCCTCTGGGAACAGAAGCGGAGAGAGGGCGTTCAGGAGCGGTGTGCTGCGTTTCCATCCTGTTGGCCATCATCTGGGCTGTGGTGAACGTTCTTCATCGTGTTCAAGGCTCATTCAGGTCTGCTGGAAATCGGAGCCTTCTGTCATCCAGCTGCAGCTGCGTGTTTGGGGGCTCGTCCCTGCGTCGCGCTCGCGGTGCTTCAGCTGCATGACGCTTCATTGGCTCCATTAATTTCTCCACTGAATGATCCATTAATAGATTCTGTGCAATCTTTTGAAATAATCAGCCTCTCGATGTGCCCGAGCACGTATATAATCGCTCTTCAATAAGACCTGAGGGATATGCTATTATTTCCATTCTACTGTCGGAAACCTGACTTCTTGACTTAAATAAAAGCAGTTTTAATGAAAAACGAAGCAGCTGCTGCCTCCCACCAGCATCATGAGGCCTGGGTTCAGATAAATATGAACATTGTGCTGTTGGGTTACGTAACTTAAGCCAGAGGGTTTCCTGTTTGCTGTTTGCACAGTTAAAGGGTGTGGGGCTTAATAATGCGGTAAAGTGTGTTTTTTTTTTTTTTTTACTTATTTTAACCCCCTCTTGTGACTTAAACCTCGTATTTTCATTTAGAATATTCAAAGCGTTGGATAGGCGCGACTCCGTCGTGAAGCCCAGTGGGACAAAGGTGTGTGATGTGAAAAGCCTCCAGAGGAGGAGGAGACTTTCTCACCACCTCTGACACCGAAGGCATCGCCACGCTTTTATTAAAACTCACACCAGAGCCCAGGAGAAAACGCTACGACGCCGGGCTCTCTTCTTTTTAACGATGCCTGGGTAGAAGGACATACGCAAAACCTTTAATCTAAATAATAAGGCATCCACATATTTGTTTTAGGTCTGAATATTCCCCATATCCCTGCATCTTCTGCTTCCTCTTTGCTTTGTAGCACATCCAGGACCAGAAAGCCCTAAAAATACACCATCATTGTTCTTCTTTACTGGAACTGAACTGGAGATAGTTCAGAGGAATCATTGCTGTCCGCAGTATGTGTGAGCTCTTTTCTGCAGCACCTTATCCATTCTCCTTGGGCACAGGGGGAGAGAAAAAAAGGCAGTTATTTTTCAAAGTGAATCATCTGTGCTGCTGGTGCGTGGTAAGGTTGCAATAATTCATTTTAAGAATTCAATTTTGCAGCTTAAACAGTATCTGAGTGTAATGGGAACAGGAATATTAAGCATTGCCAAATTAAAACTATCCATAACACTGATTAAAGGCACTGCTCTGCACACACACACACACATTCACCCAGCAAATGTTTCCATTGTGCAGCACTGACATCTTTATTTGAATACAGAAAGATTCACAAAGCTGCAGCCATTAGAAGCGTCAGGAGAGATGCCTCTGTCTTTTTCATGGGCGGTTACGCTGAAACAGGCGCTTGTTTCTCCTTCTCGTGCGCGCTTCTTTGTTGTTTCATGAATGCGACGCTGACCTTGGACTCGCTAGTTCTTTTGACCCTCATTCATTCTCAACTATATTAAGTGCAATGTGTTAAAACAGCTGGTGGTTTTTCCTTCTTTCCCTTTTTTCATCTTTCTTTTTTTTATTCCCTGATGGGGAACAGACTCCGCCCACCTCAGGCCTGGAATCCTGCAGGTAGGCCCGGCTTCGTGTCTATCGTGATGGCTGCCGTCACCGCCACAGCGGGGACAGGCCCCTGAACCTGCTCTGCGTCTCGTTTGGAAAACTCTCCGTCATTTGACGAATGCGGGAATAAATCACCGGTGAGCACGGCTCATTGAACAGGTCCCGGCGGTTGGAAAACAGGCTGCGGTCTCTCCCGTTTGCTGACTTTGACGAATTTCCGCTACATCAAGCAGCTCAAATTCAGACTGATGTGTTATTGATATACTCGGCGACTCGGTGCGTTCGAGGGACGATGCGTTTTCCTGGCGCAGGCGGCAGAATGTGATGTTGGAATTAGCATTCTGGGGGAATACTCCTGTTCCAGAGAGCTCTTATGGAGCATATGTCAACATGCACACACAGTGCAGAGATGGGATTTGAAAGAATTATTGATTTTCTTTTCATCATTTGCTTTTGTTTAGCAAAATGGCTGCGAAATGAAACAGACTATAAGTGGATGAACTGATGAGTTTCACATGATGGGGGGAGGAATGGTGTTCAGCTAGCGGAGAGACATTATATAGTTAGTTAAATGGCTAACATGCTTTTTTCCACAGAATGTATGGATTTGACTGCTAATGAGGAAGAAGTTTTTATTTCTGTAAACTACTGAACTATTTTAGAGCTTTGACAAATTGACAAATTGCTTTTTTAAGGATTAAATCTACATTTCTGCGCCCCCTAGTGGTCAGCGATTTACAGACGCTCTTTGTAGTTTGTGTTGACAGGTGTTCTGAGTCCTCTGCATGTGTGAAAGGAGCTGCATGTGAAAATGCAGCAATGCAACCCCGTGTCCATTAAAGTCAGCGTTTCGCAGGATGTTGTTGTGATCTGGTGTCACCGCAGCGCTCGTTCATTATCTCCCATCCTCCGCAGAGCAGATTCTTATTTTTAATCTTCCTCCTTGACTCGGCAAGAGCAGATCACGCTAGGCAGACAATCAAGTTTGCTGAGCGTTAACCACATTGCTTGTTTACATCAGTCGAGCGACTGGAACAAATCTGAAGTCTTGCTTTCTTGAGGAGTTCCCCATGTTCTGCCACACGTCTGTAAATCAGTGCAGATTACAGTATTCGCACACGTTTATGAATATTTAATGGAACCCTGGAGCTACCAAAACTACCAGACTGGATGCTGAATGACATTTAGCTCTTATGCTGGTCAATAATTCCACATTGATTTAATATTTGAGAAGGGCAGTTTGAAGTAAATGATTTATCCTCTCCGCATCTGTTTTTCATCTGCGTCTCTGTAATTTCATTTATTCAAACAGCTCCGTCCTGTTTTTTTCATGCGATCTAAGATAGTGAATAGAATTCCAAGCCAGTCCCCGTGTGTTGAGTCATGGCGGGGACGTCCTGATTGACCCTCGCAGCAGCATTCTGCTCGTCTCGGTCCAGTCGGGGCTCCAGACTGGGGCTGCTGGGAAGCCGTCACTGGTTTGCAGACGACCTCAGTGCACTCAAGGCTGGACACATGAATGAGTCCCTAAATCCTGGATTATTTTAGACAAACTGAAACTAAATGTAATTTCCTTCTTTTCTGTGTGGCATCAACACTGCAGTTAATTAAAAAAAAAAAAATCATCCATAGTAACAGCTACTAAATTCAGCTAAAGGAGAAGAAAGTCCTGCGTTCTGGTCCCCACAGCCAGGGTGGGCTGGGGGGCTGCTGGCACTCTTGCTGGAAGTGGGTGAGACGAGCTGCGTTGGCGGGGCGTCACTTTTTTCTGCTGCCCACATTGGCACACAGCAGGCTTGTCTCCAGATCAGAGCTCCGCCGTGAACGGCAGGTTGGCAACGAATCCAAGTGGCCGCGGGAGATAAGGCAGCCTCTGGGACATTACAGATGCAGGCATTAGCCGAGAGGAGCCTCGATGGAGAGCAGGGCAAGCTGAGGCCTTTGATAATACTGCCCGTGTTTACCGCCGCCGCTCAAGAAGGGGGCATCTTGAGGCGGACGAGAGGTTGCGCACTTCTGCAGACTGGTGCAGACACAACAACCTGGGCACGGATTGTTGGAAGCAACTGTATTCATTATCATGAAAATAATTCAGAAATCAGCAGCCTTTTCCAGCTCGTGCTCGTGTTCTGTCGGAGCAGATTGCGCCTGAGTTTCCTCCTTCCTTTGCTCCCAATTGTTTCCACCTCGCTGACATGCAGGCCGTTCCCAGTGGATCGCTAGCACGCCACGGTTTCAGCTCTGCGCTTATCTGACAGTAGCAGCGTCTGTCCCATCCCCAATCTAACATTTACTGTAGCGTCCTCCTCAGTCACTGGCTTCAAGTCGCGCTGCCATCCGCCATTTGTGCCAAATCCACAATGCAAAAAGACAGGCCTGACCGCGGGGGGAGGAGAGCGGTTGACAAAGTGGCTGTCACTCTCCAGCGCTGTTCCTCAGCTGAGCAATTCCCAGCCTAGAATAGACCAAATATCTAGAACAGAAGACGATAACGCAGAGCATCATTTAATCTACAACAAGGCCTCATTAATTGGGGGAAAAAAAAAAAAAAAAACCCTCAGAATCCAAACAGCTTTATCGCACAAGTATTTGTCTCTGCACAGCCTTCAAAATAACATTGGCTCGGCAACAAACGCCACATATGAGAGCATTCCCCTTCTTTAATGTTGTTCAGTTTCAAACGGCTTGATGCTCATGCCACAAACACGGCTGGAAACAGACCCCCGCGTGGGTAGGATAACACACGCGTGCCCTAAAGTGTGTGTTTTAAGACCAGACTCCAGCCGGGGCGTCGGCGTGCTGTCAGTGGCGTTTGCGTCCAGGAAAATAATTACCAAATGAGCTCACTTCACTAAGTTTTCCCCTACATATCAAACATACAGTTGTTAAAAACAATAACGTCTATGGATTAATTATGTGTTGCCTGACGACAGAACAATACCCCTGAAATTACACGTGCTCGGGAAGATAAGGTTTTTGTTCCAGCATCAGCAGCCCAGCGATAATCGCTATAATAAAAAACAGCATATCGCTTTATCTTCGTTTGCAGCGTGTTGGATGTAACAGGGAAATACAATTACAAACTTAGCGCTGACTTTAGCTTCTAATTCATTTCCCAGGCAGGCCACTGGCTGGCCAAATTAAATATGCTGATATCTCCTGGTCCCAACCTCTATACTTCATGGTTTCAAGGTTTCATTTAATATGCTCCATCCACAAATTAACAGGATGTAATATGAAGTTTAATATGGAAAAGGCCTATAATAAAGGGTCACATTTGGTGTTTGATGAAATAGCATATAATCCATCTTCCCAGCCCGGCCGTGTGGTCCAATCAGGCGCGGTCAAGTGGCTCGTTCACTCTTCCTGGATCTGATGTGTATATTTTCAGCATTTTAACGAGATTCTCTCTATTTTTGACATTAGGGTTTGTAGTTAATTGGTTTAATATTTTAGTTTTAATGTCAGTAATTCTTTTGCTTATATTTATTTAGCTTCTATTGAATGAGAAATGAAAAGAAAATGGTTTTAAATCCTCAGTTGTCTCTTAATTAAAGCGATCAGTTTAATAAATTCTGTTTACAGAGTAAATCAAGCAGTGAACGGAGCAGAACTGAATTAATTTAATGAATTAAAAATGTTTAAATGTAACATAAGAATTACAGGACAGAAAATGTGTGATTTGATTTGTGAATGTGAAGAGTTTGTGAAGCGATTTTCCAGATTAAAGGTAATTGGGCAGATTACTTTAGCAGTAAATAAATCTATGCACCCACCCTGAATGTAATTATCTGTAACATCATGAAACTGTGTTTGTATTAAGCTGACAAAAAGATCGTTTTGTGCTCAGATTAACAGAGAGATCTGAACTCCGCTAGTCTTAGAAGAACAACACGGGTTGCTGCAGGTTCTCCCTCTGCCTGCGTGGGTTTATCCTTTCCTTCCCAGTCTAGAAACATGCAAACTGGATTAGAGGCTGAAATGGGAGGACTGGTGACCTGTTCTCGGCGTGGTGACTGCTGGGATACGCTCCCCCATGACCCTGATTCAAAAGAATCCAGGTGGATGGAGTTAGCTTAGCACGGGCGGTTATCAAAACACATGAAACCACACAGGAAAAAGAGTTTTTAGATTCACACCTACAATATACTTTTGGAGACGTATTGATAAACAAGCCTTGTGTTTGTCCTCCCACCTTTACCACCTACTGAGGGTTTGTTATTTCTATAAAACGGACAGAAAAAGAGTGATGTGCAAGCCAATATTTCTTTTAAGATGCCTAACTTTCAGGTTTTTGTTCAGACTTGACACATTTCGGATATGCAGTTGCGGAAAAGAGCACCTGGAAGTGGTATTTCAGAGGGAGGGAGAAGAGAAGGTTATTACGCGGTTATTACAGGGGGATGCAATTTGGTAAATTAGCCGCAAATGAGCATGCTAATGCTTCTGCTTTGATCCTGCTCCTCAGATCGACATGAAAGAAAAAAAACGGAAAAGGCGGCATGGTGGGATGTTCCGTGTGGGTTTGCAGATGCGAGTCTTTGAATGCGTTTAGGAACGATTTCAGCTCCACCTCCTGATACCGTAAACACGTTCAGACCCGTGGTCAATTCAGCCGTCGTCACTTCAGGAATTGATTTTACCGTGACCACATCTCCCCACAGTAACCTTTTCTGTTATCCTCCCAGTGTAATGGTTGGGTGACTGGTTTTAATGTGCACGCGGATCATGTGACTGTTTGAACAGTTATGGGGGCCATAGAAGGCCGTTCCTCAACACACATTGTTCCTAACACACGTTCACACATCTTGACTTGATTTAGCAACCGTTTGTTTCATAACCAATTTGCTGCCCACCTCCATCAGCGCGTTGCCTTCAATGAGCGGTGATGGATGTGAGGCTGAGGCGAGTGGTGGCCGTCCCACTCACTGTAAGAGACGCTGCCAGGAGGCCAACAGGACTTTTCTGTAGTATTACCATTTCTCTTCAAAAGCCTCTTTCCAGTGGCTCTCCACGCCTGTAGCTATTTTGCCCTGTGGGACACATTTTTTCTCGCTACTGTTGCCAATCTTTCCACTTCCGAAAGGTCGGTGCCAATTCCTCCCTTGCAGTGGAACATGTGCACAGCCCTTCTCTTGCATCCAGCTCACCTAATTATCTGGGTGCTATGAGGCATGTCAGGATGTATTCATCCTGCCACTGCCAGGCCTGTTTCCAGCCTGTACCCTTTAATTGCTCTTCATTATGAAGGTATGTGCAGGCAAAACAAGGCGCAGGTAAAGGTTTTGTCTCTGGTGTCTGCGCGTTTCATGCTGCACTGCTTGATAAAGAGTGTTTACAGTGTTAATGCTTGTGCAATTACGGGGACAAAGCTGCTCCGAAAGCCTGGTTTTATGTCACAGGGTTCCTCCCCTCTCCCCAGACAAACACACACACACACACACATACCTGGGGCAGTACAGATTAGGAAGTTTACCTTATAATAATTAAGTGCCTGCGTTGATCAATTTGTTGAGAAGAAGACAGCTGACAGGAAGTGAGACTTCTGTGGGATGTAGTGGAGCTGCCAGTTAGCGGAAACAGTCCTCCTCCAGCTAACTGCTTTCATCTTTTATTTCAGTGAGTTTGTATCATGATACCGCAGCTGAAACGTTGATCATCTTGTATTTCTACACCTTTTAATGCAGACTGGATGGTGTTGCTTGTTTAGGTTCTTATTTGTGCTGTGTTCCAGCTGGATGTTAGTTTCCTTCCCCTGCTCAGATTATGGACTGTATTTTTCTGAAGTGACTCCTTACTGGCTGGTTCTCAGAGGGAGGAAAATGATTCCTGACCTTCTCAAAGCCGTGACAAGGCCGACTTGTTCCTCTCTGGAGAGTCGGAAGTTCACAGCCCCGAAAAGTAAATGACACAAACGTTGCCAATCCAAAAACTGCAGAACAAACCACCACTTCTAAGCAGAGACTCGTACCTGTTCAAGAATTCAATTCAGTTTGTTACAGTCAGGATTGTCTCCCAGCGCTTTGACAGGAAAAAGTCCCCTGGAACAGGAAGAAACCCTGAGCAGGACCAGGCTGATGGGTGGAGGTGGAGCGGGACTTTAGGAAGTTAAGAATGGGGGGCCTATTAAATTGGAATAATAAAGGAATTCAAGGATGCACTTGTAAGCACAGGCACACCTGGATTAGACACACCTTTTTCACATCCTGTGTGTGTGTGTGTGTGTGTGTGTGTGTGTGTGTGTGTGTGTGTGTGCGTGCTGGGATCTCAGCAGGGAACAGCGGCTGATAAAGCAGCACAACGGGAGGAGGATTTATCTGCCCCAGCTGGGAGCGCAGAGCTGATAACAAAGTTAACACTGATTATTGGTTTTGAGGGGGCATGAGCCGAGGAGGTAGAGCGGTAGCAAAAGAGGTGTTTATAATTACAAGCTGAGCTTCAGAACCACAGCACAGACGGGCGATTTCTAAAACGGAACGCCAGCATCTTTTTACTGCTAGTGTTTCCTTTTGATGCTACTTTTTTTTTTTCCTTTAAAAAGCTACTGGTCATGGGTGGAAGGTCTGTGGGTCAGTCCATCAGACCCAGTCCATCAGGTCATGAGTCCTAGTAACACGGTGGAGCCGGTGATTAGCCTCTGCTATTGATCACGCTGGTGTATTTCCCTGGTCGGCTTTAATCAGAAAGGATCCTCCTCTCGACTGGAGAGAAAATAAGGAGCAGAGCCGCTGCTGTTTTCCAATCTTTCTTTCCAAAGGAAGAAAAATCAGCTGTATGGGATGAGCAATTAATGCGTTCCAATTGTTACCCCCTACTCTCATTACTTACTGTACTCTAATTCATTCTAATTATTGGAGCGTTTTAGCGAGTAATTGCCTTTGGATCAGAGGAGCTGAAACATCAAAAGGTAAATTATGAAATCTCCACACCTACATTGGGTAGGGGGAGTATGCGTTAGCCACGGTGGCTAACATGAAATAAAACCATTGAAAATCGTGGGATTGGTTGGATCTTTGGGGACACGCTGAATATCTGAAGCATCCTCACGTGTAATTCAGCTGCCGTTAGCTCATTAGCGCTCTGGCTGCTGTTTTAACCGCGCTGACTTTTTTTTTCCAGACTATAAAAGTTGTTCAAGTAAAGTGGCGTAAATCCACAATATTAATTGTTTTCGGTCGATATTAAAACAGTTTTTGAGACTCCAGAGAACAATATCTGGCATTTTCCTCCTAGTGAAGGCTGAATATAATAAGAGTCCTTCTCCTTTGTGGCATGTTAGCCCCCCTCTCCTGGGTTTGATGTTTAGGGAAACAGTCTCAGACAGTATCTATGACAACCTATGACGGTTGTTGCTCTGACAGACCAGCTCTTCTGCCCTTTAGGTAATCTATCTGTTATTTTTAGTATTTGTGTGTGCGCATTGTTCCCCCCGCCAGGCTGCCCCTGGTGTTCCATCTGGATGGGCCTAATATGATGATGTCACCGCTCCATCTGACAGCAGCTGCAGAGCCAGGAGAATGTCAGCGCCATCATCAGACGGCGCCGGGTCCATTTCGAGCTAATCGAGGCCGGCGACATTCAGGGAGACGTGGAACATTCCAAGCAAAGTTGCATCGCCTGTGAATCCGAAAAACCAACAATCTCTTCAAAAATGGACCAATCGGGGGCATAACCAGGGCCGCATGAGATGACCTTTCACCCTGTCAAGAGCTGGAAAGTGCGACATGGAGACCTTGTTTATATTTCATATTTCTACCTCAAAACGGATGCCAAAAGTTGCATATGTGCATTCAGTAATATAAAACTCTGACATTTATTTAAAATCCAATTTGGTCCAGGTGCTGGGTGGATATCAGGTTTTGTGTCACCTCCCTAATGAAGGAGGCGATGCATGGACTTAGAGGCTGATGAATATGAGCAGATGTCAGCGAGCGATACAACACACATTCCATCAATTTCCCCACATACCTGCCAGGAAATAAAAATGTCTGAATAAGTCATCCGGTAAACAGTACGGCTGGTACAGCGCCGGCCGCCAAATTACATTAAACTAGGAGTTAAATTGTTGTGGCGGGGAGATGTATGTGTGGGAACAATTGAAATAGGATTTGTCATTTAGATGTTAAAAAAAAAAAACAAAAACAGGACAGGATAACCGGTTTTATTTATTTCTCAGGGGATCAAGTCTTTGGCTGCTTAATAAAGTGAGTAGCAGGAAGAGCTGTGAAGAAGAAGAGAAGATGAAAAGTCAGAAGCCCCTCAGAAAATGGCAGAAACAGACGGAAAAGCAAAAACAGCCTAAAGGTCTCATCTTGATGACCTGCTTAGACTGATATAGCAAAATATTGGCATTTTAATAAAAACGCCTCCTGACATTTCTGTCATTTTTTAAATTCCTTTATGTCAAGGTGACCTTTTCTGCGCCTCCACCGTGAGCATTTTCTCACGCTCACATTATCAGGATCGTGTGCTCTCTTGAATGTTTCTGGGGGGGGGGGGGTTATCCTGTAGGCCTGCAACTGAACTCCAGCAGCTTTAGACTCAGGAGAGGCTCTGATTTGTTCTCAGAAAGCCAAACCTTCAGTGGATGGCGGCGCAAGCGGCGCCGATTCCTCTGCCAGATGACCTTTGCAGAACACACAAGTGTTTTTAATGTTGCTGATTCTGGTGTCTGTTACAGTGAGGAAGCGGCAGAATTCAGACAGTTTACAGCCTTGAAAGTCTCGCATGTTTGGCAACCTCAGGAGACCAGTACTAACCGCTCCAGCTCCAGGGTCTGATTGATCAGGATGTTCCCGTTAAGGCACCTGAGGTAACCTTGGTGTGCAGCCACATTCGTTTTTGGTGCGTATTTAGCATTCAGGAGTCTGCATCTTCGTCATAGCAAAATTAGCTTGTGTGATTCGACAGCGTTGCTCTTTTTCAGTGGATGTCGACATAAAACAATTTCAAAAATGAGCCAATGCTGCATATGGAACAATGAAAATGATCTGTTTTGTGGGGGGGAAATGTTTTTTCATTACACATGATTATCGCTGCGGTGCTGCCGTGTGTGATAACGCTGCCGGGCAGTGCGGGGAAATGGGCGCAGGTTTCCTGTGTGATGCCCATTTTTCAATAATTTCATTTGAATGTCCCTGGTGTTTTTGCCGCTTCAATATAATTTTGAAGATGGCTCTGTCATTCGCTGTGCTCTCACCAGGCTCCGGGTTTTATAATTGCCTTCTACTTATTCTGAGGCCAGAGGCTAGATGGAGCTGTATGTTAATTGTACGGTCCTCCAGACATTGCACTTGGCCGTCGCCGCCAATGTGGCGAAACTAATAATCTTGAGTTTCAGAATTTCCAAGATAAAGTTAGCACATGACCTTAAGGCTGCCATTAGTTTCTCCATCTTCTTTATAGCGAGCTTGTATCAGCGTGCATGATATGGAATCGATGGTCACCGGGTAACAGAAGCTGCTGGACAAACTCCGCTCAAGCCGAGCTAATAAATAATACATCATCTTCCATTATCGGATCACTGCAATCACATTACCAGGTAACAATGGGAGCAAGGGGACAGGTGAGTGGGAAGCAGCTCAATCCTGAGCCCATAAATAAGTGTGAGCTGACCAGATGAGGCTCCTGTGACTGACAGCTGCCAGAGAGCCGACGGTCTCTGCAGAGGCGTGGAGCACCTCCGATGTCTGCTAACTATTCTCAGGACACTGGAGCAGGGCGGCCATGATGGGGCCAGGCGTTTTATTTATATGGCCTGTCGGTTCGTGGCGCTATTTTAGGTGGACGTACGTCTGCTGTCTCTGAACCTCTGATTGGTCGGTAGGTTTAACGAGCTGCAGCTCGCGTGGACGCTGACCAGCGAGCAACGAATGCGGATCCGGCCTCAAATTTGCATGTGAAATGATGTCTGGACATAAGCGTCAGACCTGACAGGAAGGCGGCAGACACATCAGCGTGTTATAATGAAATCTACTGCACGGCTCGTCAAACAACGACATGTCCGCATCACATCCGCCACAGGTTTCACACAATTTACCTGATAGATTCCCCGGGAGCAGCGTCAGAGCAGGTTGGCAAAAATAATTCCCTTTTCAGAAATGTCTGTAAAAATTCCAGCTGCACAAAACTGTGATTTAGAGTTAGGATATTAAAAATTAGGCCGCAGATTTGCTGTGCTGTGGCAGGCTAAAATTTCTCCAAGTGTGGAGTTCAGCTCTGATAATTAGGAACCTTTCAGTCGTTATTAAATGCACCTCACAATATGCACCTCACAAAACACTGAGTCTTCAAATAAGATACAGTCAGGCATCAGTAATATAAAAAAGAGTTGTTTCCATGTTTCCATGATAATCTTGATTTAAATTTACAGCGTGTTCTTAAACAACACATGTTGCATTGGTTAAAGAAGACTATTGTCTCTTCTAACTTTTTTTTTACATTTTATTTCAACTGAAAGCACTGAAACATCCGGGATGCCTGTCAGGCTTTTTTGGAAATCTGCATATAATCTTTGTCATCTGCTGCGGTGATTTGGAGGCAGCTGCCTGAGCTACATTACGGCTGCATTGTTCTCCGTCAGCTTTCCCTTCGGAATGAGCAAAATTTTCTGAAATGGCAGCAGTGAGTGATCGTGTCCTGGGGAAAATCGCTGTCATCAGTGGCATTCTGCGGTGGGTGTAAAGAGAAACGCGTCTAATTGCTTCTTCTCCTCGCCGAGCGTCTGGTCACGGCGCTGGAATAAACTGGCTCGTTCTGCTCTGTATGGTACGCACACACGGCTGTGCATCCTCCAGATACTGAAGACATTATCAAAGTTTCTGAAGTCCGAGGAACATCTTCCGTGGTGGCTAACCTCAGACTTGCTGCGTGTCATTATTAAGGAAATATTGACTCAGATAACATGTTAATCACAAGTCAGAGCTGAGCCCATAGCAAGTCGAGGACGTGTTGGTATGTATTCATTAGTCCCATAACTGTCAAATCCAGCCAGGAATAAAGTTCTCCTGACAGGTGAGAGATGGAACCTTTGGCTGCTTGGTTTTATGCCTCCGCGCCTGTTGTGCTAACGGCTGCAGGCGAAGGATTTACCGGCTGGACAAATGTTGATAACCTCTCAATGTCACGTTCCAGGCGTCTCAAACTCAAGGATGGAGTCGTAAACTTTGGCCATCAGAAGTTCAAAGGTCAGGGCCGGTGGACAGATTGGCTGCCGCTGGTTATAGGAACGCTGCGAGGACAGGAAGGCAGGAGGAGTCCAGAAAAACTACAAATGACATCATCACCATGAACTCAAAGTCAGAGTCAACTTTATCTGTCAGATATGCCATACATGCATGACATACAGCATAACTGAAATTCCAGTCCTCTCGGACTCGCGGTGCAGCAAAGAAATAAATAAATAAAACTACTCTAACTAAACTAAATAAAAAATACTACAGTTAACATTCAGAGTTTAGTAAATTCCAGCCTGGAGTCGGGCCTTGGAACGCATCGGCCTTCAGGCGTATTCACTGATTTGGGACCAGGAAACAGTGCAGCGTTGTCAGATTTCTGTCCAACCTGCTAACAGAGCTCAGGCGTCAGCTATGATGTATAATCTGATGGACGTGATCTAAGAAACCCAGAGTCTCTCACAGTGTGAGGCACAACTTGGTTAGCCTTCAGCGGTAATTAAAAAAATAAAAAGAAAGCCTTTTCTTTTGAAAGCAGCTGATTGTGACGGTAGTTTGAGGTTCTCCGCAAAGAGCAGCCAACCTGCAGTTGTTGTTAATGAGGTGATCTTGGGTCATCGGCTGTGAAGGTGTGTGTGTGGGGGGCGGGGGGGTAGGTGTGTGTGTGTGTCGCTGACCTCAGCTGGAACCATATTCAGCTCTGAGCTTTTTCTCTGCTCCTCTCCTCATGTTCCTCCTGAATATTTCTGAAACGTGCAGACATTCCAGGTCTACCAGGAGATCTTCCCACTTAACGGAGGACTGAGGGAAAGAACTCCCAGGTTAGGCTTTCTCGGAGCATAAGAAGACGTTTAAAGCCAGTGTTTTGTAGCTCTAACTTTCCCTTTTTTGCTCGGATTCGACTGAGTTATAATCAGCACATCTGCGGAGGGAAAACTGTCAGGAGGAACCAGGTTCTCCAGCACCATCGAACATCTGAGCCTGAATCCTAACACACTCCGAGGAGCTCTCCCCACATTACTCTCGTCTCAGTCCTAGTAACGGTGCAGCCGCTTGCTCTTCGGTGTGTGTTTTGGTTGCTTAGATACCCTGGTTCTGTAACCCAGCGATTAAGGACTTACCTACATCAAACAGCAACGGGCTTTGACTTCCTCCACCAGCTTCATCTCAGCTAGTGTGCAAAGTTTCACCATTAAGCAGGGTGGCTTTTCCAACTGTACTGCAAATGAAACATATTTATAAAGAGAAAAGTATAAAATTGTATTTTTGCTTAGACATATTTCAGTTGGAGCAGCAAATCAGACTCGTGTTGAAAAAGCCCTCGAAGAGCAGGAAAAGAGGCCAGGAGGGTTCGTAAATGTGTCCTAAGTGCTTCCTTTTTTCTAAAGAAAGGTGGGTAAAGAGCTCTTCCAGGACAGTTAATGTTGAAATCTAGAAACTTAGCAACAGACAACAGGATTTCCCCCTTTTCTCTCTTTTGTTCTGACCTCTTATTTAGCGGTCTTATCTCTTCATAAATGTAACATTTTAGTCCTCTTTTAGCTCTCTCCATCTCTGCTAGGCTGCTATCTCAGGGTTCGTCCCAGCCGGGTCTCAGCTCCTCTCTTAACCACTGTGACTCCTCACTTCTGCTTGTGTGTGATTTCCTGCTGTATCGGCTCAGTCCTGGATCAAATCTGCAGCTAATCTCTGATAACAAGCAGTAAATCTGAGCCTGGTCATGACCTTTGAACTGCATGTGATAGCAATGTGTAAGCCCTCATAGTTGCTTTGACAAATGCTGTTGGGTTATTTAGCGAGTACAAACTGCTGAATCTCATCCTGCTGAATAATTGACCCAACTGGAGAGGAACGAGGAACCATCTGAGGAGCCTTCAGCTGCCTCACCTGTGACCTTTGACCTGGGCCAGAACCTCCACGCTCAGGCTAACAGCAGCTGCAGAAGGAGGCCTCCACCACCACCGCTCATATTCCCGCAGAACAAGAGCTTTTCATTAAATGAAATAATGGTTTTATAGGAGTTGGAGGCTGTGGTTGGAGCTACTGTGGAGCAGTCATGCATATAAGCGCCGTATATTATTGCTCAGCAGCAAGCGTCTAACTTGAAGTGGCAGTGTGTGCTTGAAATATTGATCGTGCATTCAAAGGGCTCCGGCTGAGTGATTCACAAGGCCGTGGGTGAGAAAATCCAATGCCTTTAAAAGAGCTGACCCCCTCTGAAGCATCTTCCAAACCAAACACATCATAACCTAAACGTTACTTAAATGCATCTTCAGAATCAGCATCTGCGCCGGAAGCCTTGATGAGGGGGATGCTAAAGAAATGAAAGCTGTTTTCTAATGATGAATCAGCATCACGTGGTTGTAATCAGGCCAGACACTGGTTCAGTTTTACCGCTTCGACAGCAGCGTTCCGACACAGAAGTGGCAGACTAATAAAGACTCAAACATGCTCTCTGAAGAAAAAAGACACCTCTATCCAAACCGCACCAGTAATTCCAGTCCTGGAAGCAGCCCAGTAATAAAGACGTGAGGAGGAAAATATTCATAAGCTAAGAAGCACAACAGAGCTGGAATAAAAGGTGGAAGCCTGACATCATTTCTCAGGGTAACACTATGATTCCAGTCCAATTCCATACAGACATGTAAATCAGCCACTACAGCCGGCGTTGCCGTGTGCCCATGAGAGCTGTCATTTATTTCCTGATGTTCTTGAATACCAGCAGTTTTCGCGTCCCCGCGTCCTTTAAATTAGCCTTATGATTGAGATTTCTATTCATTCCATTTTCAGCCTCCCTGTTCAGTGTTTCCTCAGATGTTGCCTGTTTGGTTGGTGCAGCGTCTTTGTGGTCGCCGTCAGGAAAACATCGGTTCTGCTCCTGCCTGAACTTTCTCAGGCTCTTATCGCTTTCAGATCAGCTGCTTTGATGGCTTGGTACGTTCGCAGGGGTGTTTACATTAGAAGAACATCAAAACCCGGCGAGAGACGTGGGGAAACGGCTGGAGGATGATCGAGGTGGGGGTCCCTCGCCATCAGGGGTGTTTAATTTGATAGGAAAGATCTTAAGTGTTTATTTTTCATTCCGTTTTCATTTTATCTGAAATAAGGTTGTTGTTTATTTAATGTTATTTCAAAAGGCCTGTAAGAAAAGTCTGGATTACATATAAAAAATTTAAAAAGTACACCTGTTCAGCCCATGTGCTGCTGCAGGAGCTGGAAAAGTGTGACCTTGAGCTCAGACTCACCATCAGGAAAGGTCAGAGTTGCTCCGGTTCACCTGTGGAGTTCAGCTCCGCTCGTTCTCCACTCACATGCATGAAAATAGCTTCATTAAGTCTCTGAGACTGAATGGATGCTAGCATAAATTTAAGCAGCCTCTGCCAGTATGACCACGCAGATGTGCCATCGTGTCTCATCTGTTCCAGTCTTCTCGTTGAGTTGATCCATTTAGCAACATTCGCTTATCTACAACGTCAACTGCATCAGTATTTGTGTTCACGTGAGCTAACGGCTAGCGCTAATCCAACCATCAAAAGTCCACGAAGACCAAAAATGTGTCACTTTGCTTTCGCGTCAAGCATGAAGGATTCATTGAACTTACTGAGCTGAGTTTGTGAAAACAGATGTTTTTGTTCTGTGTCACTTGGAATTCATTACATTTTACATCCGACTGAACCCAGAACAGAGGAAGAATCCGGTATTAAAGACCCGCCGGTGTCTGCGATGAAAGAACTTTGGGAAAAATAATGGAATCCATAATGTTTGGGCTTTGTGCCCGGAAGAAGACATAAATCCTGACCCGACTGTAGGCTAATCAATTAAATATTGATGAAATGTTGTAAGTCTGTATCTCATCTCGCCACCTTTTGTCACTGCGAGCGAGAAGAGGAGAGAGGCCGGAGTGGCTGAAATGAAGCCGTGTCTCGTCAGCTGTGACGCTCGCTGCTGTGGATGTGGAGCCAGTGGCCTCCCGGCTTGGCAGCTCCACCGCCTGTTGTCTCTGGAAGGATCCTTCAAGCTGGAAAGAAGAATAAACAGACTAAAAGCAGCAGACCAGAGGAGGAATAACAGTCTGGAATAAAAAATCCTGGCTGATTTGTGGCTAACGCAGGATTTAAACATCGCCAGTGTGACTTTGATCAGGCGCCAAAATAAAACAAATATGCGTATTGTTGTATGAACAGAGGGAGATTAATACGTTGGCTGTCAAGCTTTTCCAAATCTTTATTGTGGCAAAGATTCCCATCCTGTTGCCCTGAAACCAAATAAATGCAGCCTGAGTAAAACTGTCAATGTTTCCAAGAAATCGACGTAGCTCCAAACCCCGTGTCTGTGCGTGTGCGCACTTCTGTGTGTTTAAACTGCGGGCAGATGATTTTTAATTTCTTGTTAAAAGCCTATAGGCTACTGGGCTGTTTCCATAGCATCCCCAAAGCAGCGCTCTGCGATCAACACGCTGCGGCGTTCACACACACACAAATGATGAATCACTCACACACTCCAGAGGAGTGCAGACTGATGAAAACACACTTTAAAGAAGCTTCGGCATAGCATAATTAGCATAAAAAAACCCACCAAGTGGTTGTTACAGACGGCTTAGCGTCTGGTGAGACACGTTCAAACCAAAGTTAATTATTCTTTTTTTGTACTCACAGTTGTATTTGTCCTTAAACATGATTGGAAAACACGTGTTCATCTTGTCGCTGTTTGAGCTGCGAGTGTTAGTGTTTGCTTCTCCTTGTTGAAGCCAGATGCTTTTCCAAGGTGATGCTCTTGAAGTCCCTCCATTCTGCGCTGCAGCGGTGGATGCTATGCTAACCCGCTGTCACCACAGAGTGCGTGAAAAGGTGAAACCGATATCTGACGGAGAAATTCATGGTCATGTTGGAACAGGTAGGCGGGAGAAATCAATCATGCGTGACGTATTTGCATGTCCCTTCCCCTGAGCACAAAGTTGCTTCATCTTTAGGGACCTCCTCCTACCTTGTGTGGCCGGTGGTGATAACGGCAGCCTCGCTGCCTCACTTCCTCCTGCTGAGCAGCCCAGCGTGGACAACCTGGGACGCCAGCGCCAGAAACCTCCTGCCACCCCCGGGACAACGGTGTTATTGATGTAATATAACACATGAAATGGTGTGGGTGGAGGGGGTGGTGGTGGGTTGCGCCTAATAGGCCGCCTGTGGTGAGAGCCTCACACCAAAGACAGTGTTTGGTTTTCCTCCAGATGTGACCGTTGGAAGCGGATGACTGACATTCCTACATTAACGAGTTCACAGTTTTTCCCGTAAACAATAGTTTCATCCTGCATTCATATGGGGACCCTCTGTTGCCCCCTACCTGAAAAGTATATCTGTATATCAGGGGTATTCAACTGAAAGTCACTGAGGTCCAATTATTCAAAATTCCTCCAAGTAAAAGGTCCGAGACGAAGTCGCGTTTTATAACCTTTCCCTATGTCCACATTTTTCACAGTGCAGGTTTAACTAAGTGCACAATTAGCTCTTTTATGATATATAAAAGTAGCACAGGCAAATAAATTATAAGGCCTTTATTTTAGATTAAAGAAAACAAAAACCTCAAAATAAAATAAATAAAAAAACGTGCAGAGTAAAATAACCCTTTTTTTCTTTTGACTTAAAGCGGTCTCTAAAAAATTGAAGGCCAACGCTTCATGTAAAAATGTCAACATCTTCAGAAAACAAAAAAGAAAATCCACAGTATCTTTAATGAACATTCCTGCACGTTGCTGGGCTGTAATGAGTTGCGTGATGAGTCGGGTAGATCTGTCATAATGGGCTTGCAGCTCAGTTATTTTGCGTGCTCTCAGCTCGTAACTTTGCTCAAAAGAGCTGTGCTTTGTTTCGTAGTGGCGCTTCACGTTGCAACTTTTAATTAATGCCACATTTTCGGAGCATATGATACACACTAGGGTCCGGACAGAACCATCACTCGGTCCGGATCCAGACCGAGGTCCGCCATTTGGTGATGCCTGCTATATTTATTCATTAATTTCTTCATTCTTTCCTCTTCCTCTTTTCTCTGTAATATCTGCGTCCTTTTATCAACGTAGAGGTGACAGCTGTTTTTGTCAGCTCCACGTCGACGGTGCGTCTCGTTTTAGCTCGCAGGCTGTTGTTGGACATAAATAAGTGTGTGGTGTCAGAACTACCATTTATATCTGTTAAGATGACAATTACATCTTTCACTCTCTAATATCCTACTTAAGTCAGGTTTTTTTTCTCTAACCAGCCGCTGAAGCTCCTTTGACAACTCAGAACAACAGAATTGAGCAGCATAATGCGATTAAACAGTATTTATTGTCTACAGTCTGAAAGGCTGTTATAAGCTTTTGTGAAACTGTCATGTAGAAACTTACTCTGGACTCGTCAAAATGTTTGCAGTTATATATCACAAAGCTAGCTAAAAAGCTTTTAGCAAGTTCAGTTCAACATTGTTCCCCGTGTGGATCAGATGGTGGTCATAATGCTTGCAGCCTCCTGGGGGCGCTAGAGGAACCTGATGTGTAAACTGCACCAGCGCAGCCAGAACTACTCCACTTCAGTTCTCCGCCGTTGAGTAAAAACTGCTCACTGGAGAACAGAAGGTGCATCCATCTGTCCTCAGGAGGTGATAAATGTGGTTAGATTTCAAAATTAAACCAAGAAAATTAGGTTAAATGTGATGGAAACTGTTTGAGGGAGGACCTTTAACCCGCCTGTAAAACCTCCACAGGGGTTTGCGTTTGTCCTTGTTTCCCTGGTTCAGCCCGTCCTCCACCTGCTGGGGTTAACAGTTGCTGCAGGAGGTCTGGGCGGGACTGGAGATGTGTCCAGTTGCACCTCAGCTTGGAGTCAAGGCCTTATTTTATCGCTCTGTTTGTTTAGCAGAATGAAAAGTCAAGGTGGTGGTGGCGGCGGCGGCGGCACTGTCGCTATAGTTAGCTTGTATCTTCAGAAAGCATCTGTTGCCACCATGTTGTCAGTTAATGAATTTATTATTACCTTTTTGCAAGCAACATGAACTTTATTACCTCCGCCAGGTTGTAATTAGGTGTCGTTACCACAGCAACGAATAGAGAACACAAAATGCTGCCGTCGAGGAGCCGGACAGGATCTATGGACGGCAAACTTTTCTTCCTATTTTCTGCAGACTGAAGTTTGTTTTGTCCGTTTTTGTTGGTTGATGGAATATTTGCCCATCTGGGGTTGTTGCAACGCTCAAACGGACGGAATCTGTAGGAACGTGTAGAAATAAAAACAAAGCTCATGTGGAGCTGAGGACAAACGCGGACGTTCCCTCCGGCTCTGCGGCTCTGCCGGTTGTCCTTCCTCGCCCGCTGGCTCCGCTGGTGTTAGGCTGAGAGGCTGGGCGGTAAATGGCCGGTGCTGGATCGATCCGGGGTCAGAGCAGAGCCGGCCGGCTGATGCAGAGGTCAACTGGCAGCTCTGTCCTCCATTTTAACTCACTGATCTCAGCTTTAAAGCACTCCGACGCACCGGTTCCACTCCGCCCTGAGCTCTTCTAAAATCCATACGGAAACCCGTCTCGTCGGCGCACCAATTGGTCTTTTCAGACTGATTTTATTGCTCTTCATAAAAGCTTTGCATATTCACTCTCGGCGCTGAATCAGTGACGGCGTGTGTTTTTCACGCCGCTCCTGGTGCTCACCTTTATGCACGGCGACGTGGCGAGGGAGCTGATTGCGTTTGAGTGGCTGCAGAAACACTTCATTTGCACCGTGTCACCAGAGGGACTGACTCCTCGTGGCGTTTCTGCCTGCTGCTGTATCACAACTGTAGCCCTGGAAACCAGATTATGCAAACATGGAGAATTCTCCCGTGAGCCAAAGTTACATCCAAGTGCAAAATTAGCCGAGCGCTGAGAGACAAACAAGATCACAGACGGCAGAAGCTGAGGAAGCGTGGGGGGGGGGGTTCAGACGCAGGCCTAATTTTTCCACAGTTTTACTCTGCAGAAGCTCAGATGAGCGATGCTGATGTGTTCAGTGACTCACGTACGAAACCATTTCAGGAGCGACTGGACTGAATGAAAGCGGAGCCTCCAGGGCTGATCTGCTCTCCGAGGAAGCGTCTGACACGCCAACGCTGTTTAACAACCCGACCGAAAACCACTCCCTGATTGGGCTGCTGGACGCTTCCCCTAGTCGACAACCTTTTTACTCCATCAGCGTCGGAGCTAAACGAAACGAGCGTCGATTGCGGTTTCTGCACCTCTGCGCCGGATGCAGCGTCATCTTTGTGGAATACCGTTTTAACTTGGAGGGATGGAAGAACGCCGACTCCAGAAGATCTTATCAGGACGTACGTAAAAAGCGAAACCTAGAGCCTGGCCCCCAAATAATTCCTAATAGGAGGAAACCTTGAGCAGGACCGGGCTCAAACGGGGCGAACGTCCTGCTTCAATGAAGAAGGACCTTTGGGAGCTTTAGAGACGCAAAATCCCAGAACTCAACATCCTGGTGTGAGGATTTCTGTCTGGTTAAAAAAGTAAAACACTGACCTTTAACCTCATCTCATTGATTCTCCTGCTGCATCAGCAACACGATACCAATGTTGTCATTTTCTGTTGCCTTGGAGGATGATTTTGGGATAAATTCAAGATTCAGCTACCGTAAAGGAAATACTGTTATTGTTAGAGAATCTAGTTGGTCACCAGCAGAAAGAATCCACGTCCCTGAAAGTGTGGATTTGCTGGACCTGAAGCTCAGACTGAATCAGTTTGAGCTCCAGGCAGCCGTGAACAACGGTGGCTAATTCCTATAATTGCCACGAAGTCCGTGATTCCGTACATGGAATAATGAAATCATTCATTGGAGGCAAGAAAAAAGCTGAGCAGGCTAAAAATAGAGCCGTTCTTCTGGAATATCAAGGACTCGGCATTAACACTCCTCCAGCCTCCCACCCACAGACGGGTTACGTAATCAAACCCAAATCTTTCCTTTGTTGGAAGTTTGCAGATCTGTTGTGGGCGTGGCCATGACCACCGCATGAATCCTTTGTTTTTCTCACGTTATCTCAAAAAAGCTTTTTGCTGCTTGTTGACCGGCCCAAAAGTTAAAACCAAACGCTGTGACGCCAGTCTGATCAAAGCAATGAGTCGTTAAGGAGACGCCGGCTCTGAGCTCCGTCTCCATTTTGTTTTCCCATGACAGGATATGACAACAGCTTTGAATATTTAACAGGCGACGTGTTAATTGATGTCACAATCAGAAAATGCTGATGAAACAGAACCAGATGAAAGAGAAGAAATACCACGCTGCTGTTGTTTATTTTAATTCCGAGTCTCTGTTGAGGAGCTTTGATGCTTTTATTGGAAATATCAAACCCAAGTGTCACCTTTGACAGAATAGCTCAGCATCACGCCGACAGTGTTGGTGTAGCGCTGACGTGTTTGACCACCACCTTTACCTTTGCTCCAGCACTGGCGCTTTGATCTGCGCAGATCTGCTTTGATGTGGACCGAAAGAAGTTTTCTTAGAGCCTATTAAATGGTGAACCTACTCGGCTGCTCGATTAATATTCTAAATTCCTATGTTCCAAAAGCAATTAATTCCGGTCAAACAACCGTCTGGACTCCGGCAACGGTTTGGATGTCCTTGCCGATGGACGCTGCTGCCAGTTTAGATGCTAAATGTAATTATGACAGAACGTCGTCGTTCTGGACTCACGAACCGACCTGCTTCCACTCTGGCTGCTGATTGGTGCGGCTCCTCTCTCTAACGTGGGTGGTCGGACTGTGGGAGGGAGACGAGCTCTTAAAAATGTATGTATCTTCATTGAAAATACATTCTCAGGAAGGACCTCCTCCCATCTGCGCTCTGATCAAACACGGACAGCTGTCGACGATGGCGAATTCCAGAGACACCAGTCCCCCCCCCCCCGCACAGCAGCAGACTTTAAGGCCTGCATTTTATTCATGACTTTCCACGTGGGCTGTCATTTACATGTGCGAGCTCCTCATTATTGCGGGCGCTGCTGTTTTCTCCATTAGGAGATGAATCTGTTGATGATTTGCATAAACACCTGTCGGTGCTTCGTCTCCCACTAATACCTGATGAATTTCAAGCATTGATTCTTCTCTTCTGGTACCTCCAGCAGTCTCAAGCTGTCCTTCCAACAACGCAACCCGTGTCAGGTTTAGGAGTGACTTCTACAAACACGTGACCTTTGTGCCTGAACCTCAGCCGATCGCTGCTAAATATATACTGTAGCTCCCGGAAACATTTATTTAAGAAAAATCCACACATTCAGCAAATAGGAATGACTTCAAGCATAATTAATTATCTTTCACTCATTCCGCTTCCCCTGACATCTAATTAGTATTTCCATAACTAAAGAAAACATTAAATTAATAATACGCTCGCATCATATGAAAATCTATGAGCGCGCCAGCAGACCAAGGATTCTGTCGTCTCAGTGGTGATGAGTTGGCTTCTGCCTCCGTAGTTTGTTATAAATACGGGGGGAGACTGACTGGCTATAGGGGCCATGCATCACCTGGGCAGATGGGCCAGTAAAGCCATGATGCGTGTGTCCTTGGCACGGTGGGGGACGGGCGGGGGAACGGGGCTCATCGCTTTTATCTGCGGCAGGCATCAGCGGAGAATAGCCATCCCGAGATCAGCCTTGAAGGTGAAACATCAGCAGAATGCCCGCCATCACAATTCGTTTAGCGCGCACGCCCAGACGAATTCGACTGTTAATAGCAGTTTGCAGAGGAACGTTTGGGAGCTTTGTTCCTGGTTTCTGGTGATAGATGGAACAGAGGGAATCTGGTGCTGCTGCTGAATACCGAGGGCTATTCGGTGTTGACCTCATGCAAATGTGAGATAAATAATTCAGGTATGAGTGAGTGAAGCAAATGGAAAAATGATTTATGTCTCTGGTCGGCCTCCACGTCTCATCAACCTGTATCATGTCCCTCAGTGGTGAAATATTCATCCCGGAAGTCGGATCTCTTCAAGGCATTGGTTTGAGATTTGTGTTTGTGTTTGCCTGCCTTTGAAGTTTGAATGTCTAACTTTTCACCTCATTATTAAATCACACATCAGAACCCATTTTTCAGGTAGCTGCTGTGCTGGAGGTCCAGTCTGCAGATTTTCATGATGGCAGCTTAGCACCAGCTAACCAGGTTTGTTAGCTCACGAAAATGTTCCACACAAGTTTCCTCAGCAGGACGATCCGTCATTCCACTGTCCTTCAGTTGGTGTGCGTTGCTGTTTATTTTGTTGAGTAAATCGTGGCTTTTAAAAGGTGCAAAATAAATAGTATCCATGATGCAACTGGAGGAAAATTCCCTGGCAAGAAAATCTTGAGCGGGGATTTTTTTTTCCCTGCTGCTGTTGGCCAACATGCCTGCTCTGGGATCAGACTCAAAATAGATCCTGCTTACATCAAATAAACAGACCAGAAGACAGAAACTATATTTGTTGACAACGATTATTCGATGGAATATGGCAGTACTGTAGCCTACCAACATGGGGCAGTAAACGTGTATTTCTGTCACTTTTTATGATGTGACTTTACAACTTAAACTTTTAGCTTCTTTATTTAGTGAATGTATAGATCTGTGAATAACAGACAAATATAAGTATAGCACAGAAGATTATGAACTCTTTATGTCCATCATTAGATTAACACTAAGTACTACGTCACATGACCTGGTGCTCAGCAGTCTTAAGCATAACAGTAAATAGCCTTAATTTGGAAAAGCCCAGTTTTTAATGACTACTGCTGCATTTTATGACAAAAGTCATCTGCAGCCTACATCTGAGAGAGGAGGCAGACAGAAACGTGCAGAGGAGAGCCGGCGGAGCGGGCCGCAACGCACCAGGCGCTCTGGTTTTGGCAGATAAGTTGCTAATGTGGAGCAAATTCAATCAGCATGTTCATTCATGATCCCTAATGTTGCTGCTGCTCAGTTCTGACCTTGACCGACCTGCCGATGATCGCGATTCCCCAGGATAACGACAGAAAGGCCACTCCAGGGCCTCTGCGCTGGCGGGCGCCTCCTTTTGTTTGCAAATGCGACTAAAATCTCTTCATATTTGGACTTTCTGCGCCCTGTTTCCCCACATTCCCGTGCCAGCTCAGGCTGCGAGGCGACGGCGAGCAACTCGGCGGTGAGGCTCTGAAGCGCAGAGGGAACAGATGGGGCGGAGAACACACCTGGGCATAAGGTTCAATGCCAGCATGCGATACGGCAGACTGGTGAGGAAACCGGGAGACTCAGAGGAATAAAAAAGAGCCGTCAACATGCCTGACTGCTGGAAACGCCGGCGTGTGGGTGGACACGCCTCAGCAGAACTCCGGCTGATTGCTGTTCAAACACAACGTTTTGCTTCTTCACACATTCAAACTTTTTTTTTTCCCCAACAGTATTTGAAGTAACCAGGATGTGAGTGTTCACTTAGTGTGGCCAATAAAAACGTTTTTTACATGCATTTAAACAGCAGCAGCAATTTGAGCGAATCCAAGCTGCTGATGCGTGAAGAAAAGATCAAAGATCAGAAGAGGCTGAACGGGACCATCACAAAGGACGTCCCAGTTAGCTGCTAGCTCGTGGAAAATATCGAGCACAAGCGCAGCGACAACCTGAGTCAACCTTTTACCGTGGAAGTGGAATCAGCAGCTCATTTATGATTCACAAATATTTCCTAATATTCATTAGTTTGAATCATTTCAAATCTGCTGACTGTAAAAAAAGTGATGAGCCAACGCTGGCCGGGAAAAAACGTCGTTCTGTATAGTAGCAGTTCCACGCCATTACATTCACCTCGGCGCCATCCATCATCAATGTCAGCCGTTGCATGAGCAATTTCTCTCAAGCATCTGTATTCAAAATTCTTTGCAAGCGCAGATAAAAATGTCACTTTTCTTTAAACACAGCGATGCATCAAAAAAGTCCAAATGTTGTTCCCAGTTTGAAAGGAAACAACCGTACTGGAGAAATCCTGGCTGTTATTTGTTGGTTCCTCCTCCGGAAGAGCAGCGATTGCTCCGCGCACGGGTTTCACAGCAGTGATATTTTCAGAACATGTTGTCGAGAGCAGAAAATCAGCATCAGCGGAGCCCAGGAGGCTGCCAGACGAAAGTGGAAGAGGTCTGTGCCACCCGGGGACCACTGGCATTTGATATTTCTGTCTGCGTCTCCAGAGCTGCAACCAAACAGACTGTGTCCCACCACTTGGAGGAGTTCTGGGCTCGAATAAACAAAGCATTCATTTACATGCATTAATATTAAGCAACGACTGTTGGTTTTCTTCACAAGGCTGCCATGATGCTGCTTATGATGAAGACGATGATACACAAGTTCATTGTTAAGAGGTTACTTCTTGATCTTGCCACATGTGTTATATATGTGTATTTATGAGGACCCCTGGCACTTGAAAGCAAGCCAACAGGAGCCCCGAGCACCTAATTCACCCCAATTAATGTATTTATTCAACAGCATGTTCATTCTTTGGTGTGCCCTCTCTTTTCAGTCTGCCCTTTTGAAGATGTTGTTCTGCACTTTATAGCTCAGATGCACATTGTTTTCATTTCTGCTGCAGAGACAACAGAGGCAGCGCCTATTTCCATTTTTGCAAGGACAGGGAGGAACATGTGATTTAAGAGACGCATAAACAGAGACAGAAATAAATATGTGCAAAGGAGGGAAAAGAACCAGCTTTCTGTTGGGAATCAGAAATGGAGCATGAAGCTTATGAAACAGCAATGCCACAGGCTCATACAATTATCTTTTCAATTCCCATGGCAAAGAAATGTTATTGTTCCAGCAATATTTTCTGCTGAAAAAAGATTTTCTCTGAAATTGTTACCAATTTAGGAGAGGACGCTTTGCACCCAGATCAAGAATGTAGCATTGATGGGAAAGAATAAAAATAGCAGCAGTAACCTCCTCTGGACAAAAGGTCAGTCTGCAGGATTTTCCATAAAGCATCGCTCTCTAATAAATTGGAAGATGCTCCGAATGCAGATCTTATTTCTGGCTTTTCTCCGTCTCTGTAAGGCCTTTTTTATATTAAAGCTTCTGCTGTCCTGATTCATTTCCACTGTTGTTGGCTTTGTCTTTGGATAACGATGGTGGTTTAACGCGTTTAGCCTCCTGAAATCGACATGTCAAACATTATTCAGGAGCAGCGAGGTCTGTCCGTCAAGACTCGCCTCGACCAGTTACGTTTGCTTCAGTCGGCGTGGTTGGCAAGAGATGTGACCTCCCTCCAGGGGGCGCCACTTCTGAAAATTCAGGACATGGAAGGTTTTCAGGAAGGTTTTTCCTTTTCTCCTTTAATCAACAATTAAACAGCAAACGTTTAGTCACTGCGGCAGTTTAATTATCGGGCAAAGGAGTTTAGAATGGAAAAATTGAATGATAACGCGTAAATATAATGTATTATTTAGACAGATGAACAGAGCTGAGGCTGCACTACTTCAGTTGATCAATGAGGAGCTTTGTCACCAAGACAAGTTCTTCATGTTGGGCTGGTGTGTCCATGAATCAACCCATAAAAGACGAGCCTTCTGTTCTCTGGCGCCTGTCTGAGGACTTCCAGGGCAGATTAACGCCACGTCCTGCAGCTCAGATGGACAATTTTCACATCTGACTGGCCTGGCTGGTTCCCAGGTTCTAATATTGGGTCCCTCTCCTCCCGGTGCCCCAGGGAGCTCTTCTCCGCCTTCCGTGGGGGCGTTTTCCTGCTGGAGATTGGCCCCAGTCATTGAGTAGGAAGAGAAGATGGCACATTACAGCATGACCCTAAAGGGTCATTTATCCGGGGCGATCAATCTCCAGATTAATGCGTCTGCTGCCTTTCAGGGAGCGGACATGTTGTCAGAGTGAGGAAATCAAGTTTGGGAAAAGCATCAGTCTGTGTTAACCGCTGTGAAACCGCTTCTGCTGCCAGAAAAGATAGAGAATTCATTTTAGGCATTTTGGTTCATTCACACTCATATCAGCCATCACTCGTCCAGTCAACTCGAGTGGCGGAAAGAGGGGTAAATGTCTGCATCTCTGGAGGAAAGCGATCCGTTTCTGCAGGATTAATCACTGGGATATTTCAATCTGAATCTGAATATTTGAAGAGAATCTCAATCAGGCCAGTATAAGCTGTGGTTCCGATGGAAGGAGTGGCAGAAAGTGAGAGGATCACCTCCATCCGTCTGCAGAGCTCACGGCTGACTGATCAATAATCTGGCCTTGATGTCAGGACCTTCCATTAAATTGATACTATATTAATAAAGTCCCAATCCCAGGCCTCCACCTGTGACTTGTGACTGGAAGCAGTCTGGATGATCCCTCCAGCGCTGGTGGAAATATTCCAGTATGGAGCAGCGATCCCAGATTGATGCCTCCGTCCTCAGCGTGACACCAATCCCAGGGCTGGATAGTTTCCCAGGATCCCTGAGACTCAAGGAAAAGTACCTGCTGATAACTGACACCGCTGTTCCGGGATTGTGTGTGTGGGGGGCTGCTGGCCAGGTTCCTCCTCGCCGTGGGGTAGATTGATTAGCGATGAGGTCATAATTGCTGACTGAATCGTGTCCATAGTTAATCAATCTTTGGCTGAGGGATGAATTGGTTGGGTGAAAAAGGACAATCCTTCATGAGGTGATGCACGGTTGATAAAGGACATTTTCATTCATCACCGGGCCGGCTTCATTTGATGGATATGCGGCCGTCAAAGGCGGCTCTATCCATCAATCAGGGCAGGAGGGAGGTCAGCTTTGAAGATCAAAGTTAAGCACCCGACCGGACGGTCCGGGAGATGTGCCGAGGTCCGGTAAAGACCTGACAGCCGATCAAAGGGATGCAGGGAGATCATTAGCTTCCTCAGGCCACCTTCAGCTGTCCATCGTGTCTCCTAATCGTCAGGTTAACCAGACGTGGGAATAAATTGGGTAACTGAACTCTCAAGGTTTCCGGCAGCGGTTCTCACCGACATAAGCGAGAAGATTTCAAAGTTCTAGCTGGAAAGTTGCACCAGAGCAGAACAAACCAAACGGATGTTTTTAATGAGGATTCACCTCACACCCAATCGTGGCTAATGCTACCACACAGTGAGAGTGTGTGTGTGTGTGTGTGTGTGTGTGTGTGTGTGTGTGTGTGGTCGTTCACCACTGACGAGGACGGAAACGCAGCACTTCCATCTCATTTCAAACGCGTTGTTTTGTGCGATTTCCCTCACCTGGTGCAACACGCAGCCCGGAAGTTCTCCACCAGCGGCTCCGCCTCCCGGAGCGCCAACCCGGCGGAATGTCGGCCTCCTCCTGCTCTTCACGGAGCCAAACACTCCTTTGGGTTTAACGTTGTTTCTGACATTTCTGGGTTCAGAATGAAATACTGTGCACCTCTCAAATTATGAATCTCTACACCAGCCTTTGATGTCAGCTTCTTTTGAACCAAATTCAATAAACATAATAATAAAGATGAAGGGAACAGAAGTGTTTTTTCCCCTCCCCCCTCTGTGCTTCTTGTTATCCAAAGCTCTGCACTGTCTGCTGCCATAATGCATGTTGCCCCGGGGACCTGCAGAAATGCCCCAAAGCAAATAAGACTTTCACAGATGGTAAACTATTTCCACAATGCACCGGAAGCTGGAGCTCGGGCGCTGTGCCGTAGCCTGGCGCCGCCCACTAACGAGGTTTATTTGTCAGCTCCACTCTAACAAGGCTGCCCCAGGTCTTCCTCACTGCGGGAATCTTCCTCCTTTGTTTTTTAAAGGCATTTGCCATCACAAGCGACTCTGGTGACGGTAAAGAATCCCTCCAAGCACACGCGCCTGCATTTCCTGTTTGCGAGTTGAGTCCAGAGCCAGTTCGTCCTGAAGGTGGCTCGGCGCTGGTGTCATGGCAGTTTTATTCAATTATGTCCAAGTCACACGGGATTATTTAATTGCACAATTATTAACAAAACCATCGTCAGTGTTGCTGCGCTCTCGGCGTAATGAATGAATTCAGTGTAACCAAAGAGCTCAGCCCAAGATGGAGAACAGATACTGAGTCCTGCTCTCTTCCTCGCCCATATAATCAAATTACTTCATAACCTGAGAATGAAATTAATTAAAGTCATAGGTGGCTGAATATCTGGCTTTAATAAAAGTTAATGGAGAGTTGCCATTCACCACCACCAGCCTGGAAAGGAATCCTTCCCCGAGGAAAGCCAGTGCTGCTTGGGGTAAGATGACAAAGAAAGACACAAGAATCAGAGAGAAATGAGTCAGAGAGGTGAAATAACAAAGCATCTCGTCATATTTACGTCTCTGCTTTCATTACTCAAATTAACTCCCAACTAATCCAGCTCTGACAGGGAGAAGTCAGAGAAACATCCGCACTGGATTTACTGGCAGCTCTTTCAGAAAAAAACAAGGTGTAATTCATTACATCCCTCCTCATGCCTGCGTGACACCTGGCACGTTCAGATTGCAGACTGATACGTCCTGATCATGCGCATGAACTCGGGCCTTTTCTAGGTCTAATCAGAGCGCTTCTTCAAATCTATTTCACATAAAAGCCAGCATCGCTCTTATAATTACAATCTGTTTTAACCTGAGTTCTCTTCAGTATGCTTGTGTGCATGAAAAAACAAAAAAAAAAAAAGAAAGACCTCCCTGCCCAGGAAAACAGCATCTGCCTCTGTGGAGAACAGGATTAAACCGGACAGGAGAGAACGTTTGGCGTCGGTGTCGTCATCGGGTTTGCTTGATTTTCTCATAAAGTCATCAGTGAATAGTTCTAGTTGTTGTCTAACTGATGACGCAGCAGAAATGTGCAATATGTTTAATTGTAGTTTGAAAAGTGAAAGTGAGCTGTGGACACTTCATTTCATCTGAAACTTTCCTGACTTCCACACAGCCGACGGCTTCACTGTCACGCCGCAACTATTTAGCCTTGCAGAGCTGTTTTGCATTCCCTGCATGCGCTTAAAGAATGTATCAATTAACATTTGAGGCCAGAAGTCATGGATGCTGATGATGATGGTGCAGATGAAAACCGGGCCTGAGCGGCGGCTTTGGAGCAAAACCAGAAAAATAACTTAATGATGGTTATTGGAATTCTCATATTCATGCTAAAAACACATCATTTTTCTGGAGCTGATGGAAGATGGTGGTCTCAGATCTTCAGGGTTTCCTCAAGGTGGAGGTGATGGTGGTATAGAAATTCTCCTTGGCAGCGGATTTGCAGCCTTTAATATGCTGGTTAGAATGCAGCTAGGATCCATACCGACCGCTGCCTGCTCACTAAAGCAATATCTCTATTTAAATAATGTGGATAAATTGAATGTCATTTTTAATGTATGATATGAATACATTTGACAAACCCTCATATGAGCCGCTGGCGTGCTGACAGACTGAAAATGGCAATATTTGGGCGCCCCTCCCGTCCTCGGCCCTCACCGCAGAGCTGTGTGAGGTGAAATCCAGCGTCTTCTTGGCACTTATTTGCCGTATCCTCCGATCCTCAGCAATGGTTCTTTTATGGAAGCTGTCTGATAAAATTAGTATTCATCCATCTTTCTATATTGAGAACAAAACCAAGTAAAAGAGGGAATTTAAAAGCTGTCCTGATTAAAGTGCTCCAGGGCTCCGGAAGTGCGTGTGCTTTCCGGTTTTTCCGTGCTCTGACCTCTCCTTACACCCAGCCCGGCTATGGCGGGAGCTTTTCTAAGTGTCTGTGTTCCAAAGTCTACATTTAATGTGCAAGGAAAAGCGCCATAAATCCCCAAAAGCGCTCATCAGTTCTCAGCAATGGCAGCTGGAATCACTCAGAAGATGAAAAAGCTGACACTTTTCTCTTTTTAGGGTGCGCAGAATGGAAGCTATCTCGCTTCGGAGTCTTCAGACTTTAGGTTCATTTATCAAACGGAGCCGTCTGCCGGAGCTCTGGGCGAGTGAGATATTCAACTGCACGGCTGGTTTCGCCCCTCGCTTTAAATCAGTGAACCCTGAGACGATGCTGGTGAAGGCTAAAATCTCCTCTCTAAGGTTAAACTTAGAATAGCTAATAAAGCTGTTGTTTGCTAATTAACGCACAAATGCGGCTTTGCGGGTCTTAACGAGCCGGGCTTGATTCACCGAATCAATATAAACTGTGCGGAAATGAAGCCGAATTTTAAAACAGGAGCAGGTTCCTCAACGCAGAAGCCTTCGTCTAAGTTCTTCCTTCTCAGATAACCAAACTCGATCCATATTCAGAGCTGCTCTCTATTGATTGGGCGTGTTCCAGATAAGACACGATGCTGAATTACCCAAAGATAATACATTCCATGGATCACAGAAATGCAAATCCAATCAGATAACCCATGCAAATGTGTGCCAAAGTCATCTAAAAGCAAAAGTATTTTATTTATTCAAAATTTAAATTTCCAGTTAGCATCCTCCAGATTAGCATTTTCAGTTCATTTTTTCTCCCCCCGATATCCGGAGCACTCTTGCTAGAATAATTAAGGGCCTAATGTTTTCTCAGCCCAATTAGGGCCTCGCTCACTCCTCCGAACTCACTGTCAGAGGGTCTGAAGCTCCACGGGTGGGAGCTGTGACTGTTGTTCTGGTTCTGTTCGTCATGTCAGAGATTCCTTTGTGGAGAGCAGATGACTGAAAGCTCCCAAAGCATCTGTTGTAGATCTTTCTCTTAACTAATCTGTGCTCTGTACACTCGTACCTGGAGTACAAATCAGGGGAAAAACGGACCGATCCACCAACCCTCGGATCACCCAGCGGACTCGCGGGCTGTCAGTTAGCGCTGTGCAGCACGCGCGCTCTGCATACTCATGCTAACAGTGGGCCCAGCCAGTTCATTAATTGATCGGCTGTTTGCGCCGGTGAGCACAGCAGCTCAGTATGACAGCTTCTGTGCTCCTTCCACGGAGAAGGTTCTGAGCCGTCCCTGAAGCTTTAGCGGAGAGCTGCACTTGTTCAGCTGCTGCTTCTCAGAAGCTCAAACAGGTTTCATCAATTCTAGTTGCCTGTTCTTCCAGTAAAAACGGTGTTGAGAAACAGGAGCTCCACAATAGAGGCCTGGTTTGACCTTTTTGATTTCTAAGAAATGCCCCCAAGTCAGAACCTACAGGATCATTTCACTGAGAGAGGTTGAGGAAGGTGGAGCTCAGACTGTGGTCAGTTTTTACTGGAGTTTTTACTGGAGCCTGCGGCTAAAATCCTCTGAAATTATGCAAATAAATAATTACATAACATCTGATTACAATATCTACATAAAAAGAAACAGAAGTAAAAACAAGAACACAGGACTTTATTTGATATTTGAGGACGTTGTTCCCAGCGCTAAGCTAATTAATGGAGGACGGTCTTTGTTCTCTTCTTTGTTACTGCACACGCTCTCAGATGGAGTCTTGTGTGGATCAAAGGAAGGAGGCAAATAACAAAATGGACCAAAATAAAAAGGAATATAAGTTTTCATCAAAGGGCGTTGTTGTGGAATAAGGACATTTTCATAAGCAGCTAATTGTTGCTACCGGTGGCTCTGATGCTCTGGTCCTTCATGGAGTCCCATGGAATCCTACATCAGAGAATTTCTTTCCTCTCTTCTCACATGGGAGAAGCGGAACCCTGCGGTCCAACTCGGTGCTGCACCGGAAGAGCAGGCATGGTTGTTGCTCCTCAGCCCTCCAGCAGGGCTCTGGTGAGGGGAACCATGGTCCAGCACACTGCCTGGCACGTCTTAGCTACGCATGACGCAGGCCAATACGCTCTTCAAGAGAGGAAGACTCTCTTCATTCTCCGGGGGTCGGTAAAGTTGCGGTGGTCAGAACTTTGGGTTTCTTTAGATTTGCGGTGATGCTGGTGCTTCTGTGGCCTCTCTGCTGCTGAGAGGAAATAAATTCAAATCAAAGCAGCAAAGCAGGTTTCTCGGTCTGTTATTGAAGCTATAGATGGGCCCAAACAGAAAGTTCTGTGAGGAGAAAACACAATTAGAGAGGCTGGTTTTTAATTTCTGTCTAAAATCAGTGCTGCTGCTGCTGCTGCTGCTGTGTCTGAGATAGCAATTAGGGACAGGGAGTAGAATCGGTCCTACTGGGCCCAGTTTAAGGGCAGAATGGACTCAATCCTCTGTTCTGGTCCTACAAATATGAAAGCTCTGCGATGAGGTGGCATCGGTGTTGCAGATACAGATGGCTGGATGTTGATTGTAAAGCCAGTAATGAATTGTTTCATTGTGCTTACTCAGACATCGTTATTAGGCTGTTGGGTTTCATCGCCCGCATCGATAACAGTCAGCGTTTGATCACTGTTTTTAAATCAAAGCTCGAGCCCGATCACAGGAATTACAGCGGCTGTTTGTGCAGCATCCATCTCAACTCAGCATCAGCGCTGAAGCCGCCTGCAAAAGGAACTTGGAACCACATGATAAAAACTGCACCCATCTGTTTGTTCATAACTAGCTCCGCTTTTACTTTCTCATCTTCGGCTTATTGCAAGAAAAGGAAAAGATTGATGACAGCCTTCGATTTCTGTTACGAACTGGAGATGAAACTCGGCCTTTATCTCCTCTTTACGGCTTTTTTTCCTTCTTCCACGGACAGAAGCGCGATTGTACCTCACAAGTCAGATCAAACCAGAACACGTGTCCGGAGCCAGCGCAGATGGGACAAGACGCCGCTCAATAGCCTCGCGTTTTTAGAACTATTTAAAAATAAAAAAGTCCATCTCCAGGCTGCAGCGAGGTGTCCTGAGCTTCTGTCCTGAAGGACGCGGCGACATTGGAAGTTGGCTGTTTAGAGAATTGAACCTGCGGCCATCTGGTTGCGGGACGGCAGCAACCCGGGGCCAGCGCGCTTGCTGCGAGGTAATGAGCGTCCGGCAGGATCAGACTCAGCATACGAACAACGGCTGCTTTCAACAAAACACGGCAGCGTCATCAACAAACACGCAGCTTCTCTGGTCTGCAGCAGCTCTGACGGCAATATTAAAGCATCAAAGATTCTTTGACTGCAGCGAGGTGTCCTGGCGGGGAAAACAAATCGATGGGTGCAGCAGATGAATCCAATCCCAGCTCATCACAGAGATCCTCCAGCGCTGCTCAGCGCCGGCCACCCATTACCGCTCAATCCCTTTTAAATCCCAAACACGCGAACGCCTCCGAACGTCCTGCAATTCCCGTGATGGAAGCATCAAAAGCCGCGGCACAAATCCGACTTCGGCCAAGTTGGGAAAACTCGGTGTGAGCGAAGTTGGCGTAAGTGTGGCGCAGAACTTTCAATTCTGCTGGATTCTTTGACGGTTTAGAGGATAAATACTGAGAATTATGAGCAGATTACCCCAAAGCAGCAGTAAATACTCTGTTTTAACAGTTTGATTCGAACCTGTGTAGGAAACGTTTTCGTTGCTGTTTTCTCCCACCACGCTGCCAACGAAACCTCCATCCGTGGAAATCTAATTAGTGATCCCCAGATTTGATTTGGCGTTTGAACTTCCTGATGGCGCCCTCCTCCCCGCCTCTGGCTGGCGCTTCCCCTCTGGCCAGGGAGGAAGTTCGCTGTCTTTCCCAAGGACACCAAAGTGTGGCTCCGCCTCCAGGCGGCAACACAGGAACCACCGACACACACCGGTCCATCAGATCACACCAGACTTCTGAGCAGGAACAGCTGTTTGCGGCTCTGACCGTTGGTCTGGACCGTCCCGGGTCAAAGGTCAGCCTGCACTCAGCCAGGGAAGCTGGCGGGAGATGTGGTGCCGATATAAATTGAATGTGAATGAAAAGAGCCAGCGAGAGAAAATGGGTAACTTGGTACTCGCAGACGGTGACTGAACGAGGCCGAAGCTGCGTACAGACTGTCCGAGCGAATTAACCGGCGGGTTATTGGAGATTATTTACGTGGTCATTTTTAATTTGCGTTCGTTTTTAATGGCCTTTGGATTGACAAAAGGCAATCAGAACCTGCATCTGCAGTCTGGGAGGAACAGGAAATAGCATTTGTCACCCAGTTAAATGTCATTTAAATAACAAACTCAGGTTTTGGAAGGGAAGTTTTCAGCCCCGTCTGCTAAATTTATTGTTTTATTAAAAGAGAACTTCAAGAGTGACCAGATCAATTCTGAATACTAACCGTGTGTTTAATGTGCCTGCAGAACTGTGATGAATGCATTTAATTAAACACTGCAGTAGCTTAAAATGCAGCGTGGACGGCCGCTGACTCGTCATCTTTCCTATAAACGGGGGAATAACTGCAGCGGTGTGGAGCAGAGGCCACTTATTACAGCGGCAGTGTGGACGTTGATTCAAGCGGGTTTGCTAACAAATAAGCTGTCGCGCAATAAAGCACCAGGGACAGGAAGTGAAGAGTGCTGGTTTGAAGGCCACGCCCTCTTGAAGCCCCGCCCCCGCGCTGGATGGACTCAGACGGAGGTGCAGGTGAGGAGCTTCTGTCCTGAAGGACACGGCGACATTGGAAGTTGGCTGTTTAGAGAATTGAACCTGCGGCCATCTGGTTGCGGGACGGCAGCAACCCGGGGACCAGCACGCCCGCTGCGAGGTAATGAGCGTCCAGCAGGATCAGCGTACGAACAACGGCTGCTTTCAATGAAACACGGCAGCGTCATCAACAAACACGCAGCTTCTCTGGTCTGCAGCAGCTCTGACGGCGATATTAAAGCATCAAAGATTCATGGGAATCAGGAGGAAGAGTGGACACCACGACTCGCAGAGAGGTCGCAGCCTCTGCGGACTCGCATCGCCTCTGCTGCAGCTGTTTCCTGCTTGAAGGCCTGTCGGATGTTCGGTCCAGAGATGAACAGATCCAGCTTTGACGTCTCCAACAGGGACTGCTGAGCTGGGACGTCTGCAGCGCTCACACGGCCCCCAGAGGAACACTCTGCTCTTCATCATCGCACGGATAAAAACACACAAGCAAACAGATAAACGTGATCAACGTGTGAGCGGTGCAGCCCGCCCGAGTCTGTCACAGTTCTAGTAAACGTGTAGAAAAACGGGATCTTGAAATTTTAGTTTTCCTGCGTCTGGATCACCTGAGCGGAGCCAGAGGCTGCAGGTTCGTTTGTCACTGTGTAATAGTTTTGTAGTATAGGTATAAAAGGTATGAATTGTGCAGAGGGGGCGGGAATGCAGTGACTCCGAAGCTTCCTCCCAGAAATCTGCTGAGCGGCACGTTTCCTTTGGCTCAGATCAGCAGTTCTCGTCTGCACCGGTTGCTAAAGCAACACGTGGGTGGTTCCTCGAAGAAAGTTCTGCCTGGTTTCTGTCGCCGCGGGGATGGAACGGGCGACACTTGTTGGTGCGTGGCCACGCGGGCGCCGGCGAGGGCAGCTGATTGTTATTCCGCCGGCGCTCTCCTTCTGCTGCTGTTCATTCTCCAGCTTCATTGATTGAAATATTGTGTACAGTCCAACATTCAGCAGCTCTATTGATCCGTGCACTTTCCCAGCGTAGGAGGCAGCTTGATCATTTCCCTTTAGCCCCAAAGTGGGATGATTTTTCTGTTAGATGTATGTCATGTTGATAAGCGTGTGGCAGGTATGGAGAACATGAATAATCCATGAAGCAAAGATGTATATCCTGCTGCTTGAAGTTGAGAAACCATTATTCAACTTGGCTGCCTTTGTCAGGGCCGCGCTGCCTGTTGTTTAAGGATTACAGTAGATACAGTTAAAGAATACATCATTTTTCTGTGATAATTCTCCATTTGCCACATTTATCGACTCAGGCAAAGCTAAGGAAGCATAAATCAAATAAGCTAGCTGTTTTGGTTTGTTCTGATATGCGGCTACATTATCACAAAAGAGCGTTTTTTTTTGTTGTTTTGTTTTATGTTTTTTTTTTTTTTTTTAGTTGGGAAAATTAGTTTTCAGCAAATATTTAAGGTTCCAAGGAGCTATTTTTATTTTACTAACCAGTCTAACCAGTAGCCGAGGCTGATTTCTCAAGATAATCTGTCATCGTGGTTTTTACAGTAAAACATAACCTGTAATCTCTGCAGGTTAGCAAATTACGTGTTGGTTGGAAATGCATCCATCCAACTTTAAAGACTGTCTCAGGAACACGTGTGGTCTAGGCCAGCTTACTGGGTAACGTTGCATCAGTGTGGGGGCTGTCATAGACGTTAACCCCACGTGGTGGCCTAGATTGCAAAACTCCCTTTTTGAACACAAAATTATAATTATAATTGAAACCCCAACTTCCTTCCGTCATCCCACCGAACCCTGGAAAGAATCCCATGACGTACGGAAGCTGGCGTCCTTGGCTAAGCTAGGCCAACCAGAGAGCCACAGCTGGTAAAAACAGGTCTTTAAAAACTTCCAGATGATGAAGGACAACGTGGGCGAAAGCTCAATTATTGACATTGTCCTCAAATAAATCTGGAACTCAAACACTCTGCTGACAGCCGCTGACCCACGCGTTTGCGCTCACGCCTCCGGTTCTTCCTCGCCCCGCGCTCCCCTCAGACCCGTGGCTTGTTTACTCCCTGGAGTCGGTCTCGGCCTTGTGATTTCTCTCTACACCCTCTTTCCTTTTATTTGTTGCCCGGGCCTCGCCTCGCATCGCTCTGCTCAGGGACGGCAAAAAACAATAAGTTAGCTGTAATTCCCGTGCAGGAAGCTTTGCTGGAAGAGTGATGGAGTTTTTCTTGTGCCGTAGCTGTCACATGCATCCGTCAGTGGCAGGACAGTTTCAGGAGGAATATTTGTCAGAGGAGCACCAGAACTGGAGCTGCAGGACCTCACACAGGACAGGAGGGAGCAGGATTCAGCCGGTTGTTAAGACGCTGAAAAGGTTTAATCTATGCAGATTTGTTGTACACTTGAAAGCTCTCTGGTCGTTTGAGCATGCTGAAAGAAGAACACGTGTCTTATGGATCCAGCAGGGAGGTAAGCAAACACAGGCGCTGCTCTGGGAGGGATGAGGAGCCACGACGCTCTGGTCCCTCTTCAGGAAAATTGTGTTTGATCTCCGATGGAGCTCAGCAGCCCCGTATTGTCTTTCCCCTTATGAGTGTTTGCAGAAAAAAAGAGATCACGAGAGGAGGACAAGCTTTTCCACCAGGGAGGAGGAAGACATGATGGTGGGCATAACGGAAGCTTCTGGGCAGCTTCTAGACAGGGTTCGGTCCCTCCTCTGATGGCTCCAAGTTCTTTAACGTTTCTCTACATTAGTTTTGTGCAGTGGCAATGGTGACTCAGGCAGATGGGCTTCAGGCTCCTTACTGGACTTTATTCATGAAGTGCTTTTCCGCCGGCTTTATTCACGCCCACCTTTGCATGCGGACGGCAGAGGTTACTGCACGAGGTGCTGCCTGCTGATGAAAAGTATTCCCGCTTCTGCGGAGTGCAGGCGGAACGATCTGTGTCCAGTCTGCTGCCCAAGGACACCACGGTGTCCAGGATCCCACCGGAGGACAGCGACTTTGTCTTTGTGTTCGGCGATGTTTCTTGAGTTTCGATGAGAAGAGAGGAAGACAGGAAATGAACAAACTGCAAGCCAGTGCTACATGCTAGCATTGCACAGGAAGTATACCTCCTTCCCGTGACCCTGTTTGCCGTCCAGGCTGGAATTGTTGCTGTCTGATGGCTTTTAAAACCATCAAAGGCTTTTTTTTTTTTTTTTTTGCGGGAACTGCTCGCCGTATCTCTGAGCTCTCATCAGAAGATCGCGCTGCCAGAGACACGACCCTCCTAGAGCTAATCCAGCCCCCGGAGGTGGTGTTCCATCCAAACTAATTATGCTGTAGATGCATGAGCTGGACCAAAGGAAGTATTCAGTATTCCCGCTAGCATCTAGTGCGTGAAGTACAGCGATGGTCCTGGTGTCCGTCACGGAGGTGGAGGCCGACCAGGATCAGGGTGAAGTCTTGACCGTTCCTGGACCGGCAAATATATCAGGAGGCTTTCGGGTTGCGTTCTGCTCCAGGAGGAAATAGGCTCTCCGGGGCTTGGAGGCCTTCCCTTGATCCTGTGGTGATACCGAGGATTTACGGGGACTCTGGTGATTAGCCAGAGGGGAAATGGGAAAACAGGGCAATCACTGCCAGCAGTCTGACTTCAGAAGAACACACACACACACACACACACGCTGGTCAGCAGCATATTTCAGAGCAAATATAAGTCTAAGTTTGTGTCAAGCTTGTTTGAAAGACAAGGTGAATTTTATGGACACTCTTGCTGTTTGGCTTCCATCACGTCAGCACATGAATATGCATCTTTTTCCAACCTTGGAAATCAGCATATCCACTCATCATTCACAATCATCCTTTATGCTGTTGAAAACACTGAAAAACTCCCTCAGGCGTCAGCTAGCCTTGCCGGTGAAAGGCCTACGACACACCATTTCCAAAACATAACCTTGTTTGACAATTTTGAGTCACCATAATGTGTGTGTGTGTGGGGGGGTGGACTAAAAAAGGTTTGTAGCATCTGTCATTAATGAGTTAGCATGATTAGCTTAGACACTAACAGCATAGTTGCTGTTTAAAGTCCTGAGAGAGTCAAGTTTCAGTCAAAAACCAGTTTGTTACTATTTAAAAAAAAAAAAAAAACCCTCTGATTATTTTATTTTTTAAAAAATTCTGCCTGCAGAATTTTATTTTGCTAAAAACCAATTACAAAGATATTTCTGAGGCTCTGGTGTCCCGGAAGATCTCCCAGCACTCGCGCTCCCTCACACGGAGCTGCCAGGGTTGCGAAAAGCAATTAAAGGCGCCACCTGTTTCTCCAGCGTCGGCCTGTGCTGCTGATAATTGGAAACCTCTGTCTGCTGGTGCTGGACCTCATCTGCAGCTGATGTTTCACACAGATGCCCCAAAAGATTCCAAATAAGACAAAATTCTGACCTTTCACAGCTCCGCTTCACCATTCAGCCACCGATGGTCTGCAGCCCAGCGTCCTGACCTGCTCCGGGCTCTTTCAGAAATGCTCTACAGCCGCCGATGCACACGTACGTGTGAATACTGTATTGCTGGTGAATTATTCATCAAATCTTCTCTGCAGTCGTGGAGTCCTTCAGCGTGACACTGAAAGCTGAAGGTATTCTCTTAAAAACCGTTGACGGAGCCACTAAAAGCAGTGTGAAAGAGTGGAGAGTCCTCCAGCGCTGAGAGAAAAGACACCCCCACCTTGGAGTTGGGGATCTCCGTGTCTACGCCGGCTTCCTGATGCTTCAACAGGTTGCTGGGTGGTATTTCTGTTGTGACTGATTGGACAGTGACTTGCTGACGTTGAGTGTGAGTGGCTAAAGGCAATGCTAATATTTGTAGCAGAAGAGTGTAAAAATGCAGGTGTCCTCCAAAGGAAAGAGTGTTTTAATGATTCTTTTATTCTGTAGGAAGGGAGGAATCAGTCGGCCGTGACGTAGCTGCTGGCTGTTTCCCCAGACATCTTGCATTGTTGTTTGGTCACAGCAGAATGAGTAAAGCAATCGTTTACAGAGCAATCACAACTATCTTCTTACTCTTCTCATCTGTTTGGACGCGTCTGAAATTGACCCTTTTTTCCTGCACTTTCAGTTGAAAGCAGTCCGGCTCTTTTCTCAGCAGGACTCCAATAGAAATCTAATATGGAGCCAGAGCGCCGGTCAGCTAGCTGATTCTCTGGCGTAACGCACACGTACACGGGTGGCATAAATTAGAAGCAGCAGGGGCGAATTAACTCTAACCAGGAGATCTGTGTCTATAAAACAGCTTTATCATTTTGTTGGTTGCTTCCTCAGCTGCGGTAAGACCCGACTTCTGTGTGGTTCCTCGGGGAACCGATGTGGTTCTGGACGCTGTTCCTGGTTTGCCGCCGGCGGTTGTCCTGACAGAGGTCAGCTTGTGCTCTTTAGCTGCGATGTTCCCGTCGTGCCGGACAGCAGATCAGTCGTGACACATCTCCGCTGAGACTCAGGCGGTCATGGCTGCACCTCTATCACTATGGCAACCTTTTGAAAGGCTTCGAGCCTCACCCGTCTAATTAGCGTGTTGTTAAGGTGCTGTAGGCCGTTACCAACATTCAATTAAAATTGCCCGAGTTAATTTTCAGCGAGGCATCTGCGGAGGTGAACCGCGCTGACAGAGATCTGCACAGGTCACCGGGAACTGACGGCTACTCTTTCATCCACACCGGCGCCAGGGCTGCTGAGCTTCAGCTCCAAATATCAGAAAAGTGCATCGCTGTGCTATTATTTAAGCAAAGCTGCGACGTCTGTTAAAGTCTCGTTAGCGTGGCTAATACAAACAGAGCATCCTCCAGCACCAAAGCGCCTTCATTCGTTATGAGCTAACACGGAGAGCAGGAATAAAGTGATTTAAGACTCCAGACTCTGCAGAATCCTTTCACAGAGTCAGCGTCTCCTTTGATTCTTGTTTTTTTTCAAGCTTTTGTTTAATCTTAATTTAGTGTTATTTTTTTAGAGGCTACATTTCTGCAAGGTTTGTAGATTTATGTGTGTTGCAGCAGCTTGAATCCATGGACGATCTGGTGTGTGTGTGTGTGTGTGTGTGTGTGTGTGTGGGATGTGGGGCTGGTTTTAGGGTTGGTTTAGACTCCGGTGAGGGGCTGGGTCGTTTTATGCGTGTGAATGTCCTCACAAAGATAGAAGTGCCAGGATTCGTGTGTGTGTGTGTGTGTGTGTGCTCGTCTCCACATCTCTCTCTAATTATGCAGAGCAAAGAGACTCTGACGCGACTTCTCCTTTGTAGTTATTGATCCTTCCACCTGAGGGCAGTACCTTCTAATCTAATATCACATAAATGTGTCTCTCGTTTGAGTTAAATTAAAATATCCAACCGGTTTAAAGTGCAGGAAGCTCCCACAGGGGCTGGAAGAGTCACTTTTTGGTTGGTGGTCAGTGAAGGCAGCAGCAGGCTTGACCTCTGGAAGCTCTTTCTTGGCTGTTTTTGTGATTTTTCATCAGCCCACATTTCAAACATGGGAGCCTTCACGAGCGTCGCTCTCCCGTCCCGCTGAAACCATTTCATGGCAGGTGCTTCATTCTCCTGCCGGATGGCTGCTCATTTCCATTCTCCTCAGAAACAATTACATTCTTCTTTACACAATTCAATTATTTCCCGCATTCAGGAACACGAGCCCGGGGCCGCACTCGTCTCCTCCTCTTCATCCACAGACGGTGGTTCGGCTGCTGACACGCACTCGTCACAACAGTGGATTACAAAAATATCTTTCATACGAGAAGAGAAGAAGTGACAATTTAATTTTCTTCCGGTGTGATCCTGATGATCGCACGCAGCTGACCTGAATCTGCTTTTTGTGTTTGCGTCTTGAGGAAAATAAGATAAAATGCAATTATGCCTGTGGGCAGGTCCACGTCATAAATAACTTAATGAAGTCTAGATTTGCGCCTTTCTGCTTCCCAGGAAAATCAGTGCACGTGAATGCCCCGCGCACGTCTGCAGGAACGACTCAACCAACGCTCGCCTCGACCAGCGGCTGGGTTCAGACTCAACCGGACTGGATTTACCAGATCTGGACTGAAACAGTCAGTCCACAGTCGCTGGGTGGGAGGATAACAGGCAGTCATCCGTGTTTTTCAGTTATCGCTGAGTTTTTTTGCTTCTTTCTTCTAAGAATATTCATGAATCTGCATCGTTTGATCATCAGCTAACAGGATTAAATGTTACGCTGATACGTCTGATAAGAGCAGCCGATGAATCCCATCCGACCCAGGACGGATTATCATCATATTAATATCCTCCAGCAGCGACGGGTGACGAAAGTCCGTATTCCAAACCGACTTAAGTTGATATACGTGAGCAGCAGAGCTCCCAGAGAAACCTGGCCGCTCGTCTGATGCGGTGAAACTTGGGCCACCTTGTTGAGCTCGTTCAAAGGCAAACACAGACGCTTCCAGATGCTTGGCGTTCCCATGGCGCCCGGCAAGGTGTGGAGCATCAGCTGTTGGCGTTGCAGAATCTCCCGCCACCCCAGAATAAGCGCATATGTTATCTGTTGTCAGAAAGAATGGACCCACTTAATTAATTCTCACCATGAGCCAACACTGGAAAGGCCGGTGAAGTTGTAAAAGAAGGCGCTGGGGCTCCAGTCATCCATCACCCGTCAGTCCTGGTGTTTCTTGTTTTAGCTAACAGATGTTCTGGTTTTCCGGGGGGGGGTTACTTCCTCTCCTGCTCTGCCCCGCCTCTCTGTCAGAAGCTGCCTTCCCTTTGTGGCAGTGTTAAACGTAAACGAGCTTGTTGGAGGACGGAACATCTCATTTCGAATTTCTCATTTCGAGTCATGCAGCCGCACAAAAGCCGGTTTTACATCTCCGGGAAACAACCATGTCTTCTTCGCTCTGCCTGGTTTGTGGTCCAATCTCTTTATCTTCCAACATCTTCTGATGTTGGCTGTAAAAACTATTAATATGGACCCCTTGGTAACACATCTGGGATGCAAACACGTTTATTGTTGAGGAATTATCGGTGTCATCTTCAGTGACAAAGAACAAGTTTTAAAAAGCAGATTTCAGAGGTCCTTGGTCCTTGTTTGCAGAAAGACTTTCCCTTCTCCACGTACATTACTATTTTAATGGGCTCCCCCTACTGGCAGCGACAGACACTGCACAGAATCTAAAGCGCGAAACAGCATTTAATCTAAAATGTAACTCGGATATTTTATTTTGTGTATCCTGCTCTGATTTATTGATAGATTTAAATCAAGTCTGCGTTATTTAGTCAAAAATAAATAAAATAAAAAAAAAATAAAAAAAATCCATAGCTGAGTCAGCAGCTGCTCTCGGGAGAAACTCATCAGAAACACAGCGAATATGAGTATCGCGCGAACAAAGTTAAACACTTTGATAAATTGCGATCTTCCATTTCAGTAGTGCTGGATTTTAATCTCAGGAAAGCATCTTTAAATCCACTGACTTGTGAACTGAAACACAAGAGTAAATATAGCAGAGACGCAGTGAAGAGGCCAAACAGCGTCTGGGCCAGATGTTAAGGCAGGAAGCAAAGAGAGTAACTCTTCCAGTGGAATAACAGCAGATGGAGGGAGCGACACCACCCAGGGAGCCTCGGATTCCGTAATGTTCCGTAAATTTTTACTGTAACAGTTTCCTCTTTTTGACCGGCGATTCCGATCATTTCCCCCTGATCTTCCGTCATTCGTTATTTATTTGTTTTCTTCCTGCCACATTAATGTGTCCAAAAATCTCTGGGCTGTAATCCCAAATAAATCAAACTATATGTTAATGAAATGCAGCAGAGGGAATTTAATTAGAACCCAAATGTTAGCTGATAACATCAGCAAGCAGCTACGCACATGCGCTTCATCACTGCCAAAGACTTGCTGGAATCAAGACGTTCCAGCAAATCTCATTCAAAATCTTAGGTGTCGTTAATCTTTATAACATTATGTAAAATATACGGCCCCATATGTGCTCTTACATTTACAAGTAAATAGAAGAAAGAGAAGGAGATTGATACATTTTAATTTGACTTTCTCCCTTTGTGGTTAGCATACTCTCAAATTTGACACACTAATTAAAGCTATTAATAAAAAAACACTACTTTCCTCCATGCTAATGCGACTCTGCTGCTACGGGAGTGGTCTTTTCCAGGATTACGACTGTTTGCTTCCCCAGGGTGTTAAGTGATTGAATGGTTGGGTGAGCATAAAAATGTGTAAATACCACGGCCACCTTGAACCAACGGAGACTATTCTTATGGGAATTTGAAGTGACGCTTGTGACAGCTTATTCCTGCTCTTTACTCCGCATGGTGAAATCTGCTGCAAGAGCCTGGTGTCACCTCCGCTGATCTCTGCTATCCACACATCTTTTTAGCCTAGATAGAAGCTTTATTTCATCTGTGGCGGTGTGGCAATACTTGAAAAGACAGGAATAGTTATTTGCACAAGCAGATAGTTAGTATCACAACACACAAAATGACCTGGGAAGAGACAGTCAACAGTCGATCAAACACAAGTCTGGGTCTGGGTGCGGACGGCCTCTTTCTTAATGTTACATCGAAACAAGCAGCAAAACTTATCAATGTTGTAAAAATATGCTTTAAAATGTCAACGCCTGTTGTCAAGCAGTGATGTTTTTTTCCTCCATTAATCCAACTAATTTGCTCGAGTTTTGGCTGATCAGCCACAAACAGGTGCAGATCAGTGGAGGTTTCAGGTCTGGTCCAGACTCCCATCTTGCATCTGTACTGCCCTGGGGAAATACTTCAGTCACACTTGACGTATGACTGGCTCTGCGACAAATCACCAGGAGGAGTTTTCCGGGTTTTTGTAGCTTGTTTAAGGACACTTCAGAGGGTCGTTGAATGAGTGTCCAAACACACGACGCATCTGAGAGGTCACAGGATCCAATTTAACACAGCAAACGTGTGTGGCCCCCGCAGGAATGAAAGCAACTGACCTAAGATCAGAGATGCAATAAGGCTGCAGTGTAATAACACACACACACCATCTCCTGTTGCTAATGAGGCACTGACTAACTTTAAGGTGTCATGTACTCCTGCTTCTCTTTGTTAAACAGTAAAATAGATGCCAGAGTATCATCAGCGTACGGGCGCATCCAGCCAGCGTCTTCAGTGGAGTATTCTCTTCCTGAATCCACCATGAACACGTCTGAGCTGCTTTGGTGCAAATGACAGTGGGAACAGGTGGAATGAGAAGGCAAACGCTCATCTATCAGCAGCTCTGCTGGAGTTTATGCACGTGCTCGTGTCTGTCAGTGTCGTCTGAACAAATAACCACATCTGTCGCCTTGATTTGATCAAACTTTGCTAAACTGGAACAGGAAATCAGAGCAGAAGCACCAGCTTCATTTGGGCTTCTTCTCTTCTCGCGTCCATCCCTCTGCTGACGGCTCGATATGGCACCTGCGCTCTGAAATCTGGCACGCCGTGATGGAGAAGGTCACCAGCCAGGAAACAGGACCAAAATCTGCTCCTCTGTGGGAGGAGGAACAGGAGGAGAAAATAACTGCAGCAGGAGGAGGGCGGTGCCAGGGCGCCGTGTCCTACTGGGAGCTGCTCAGAGACCAGCAACATGTGGTTTGATTGGCATTTGGGAGAGAACAGCTGAAGCGGGGCCTCGCTGGGACTGGGATCCCAGAGGTCCCACAGGACTGATCCAAAATTAAACGGAAACATGTGGCTTCCTCATGACTTCTGTCTCCTGAGACTGGAATGATGCATCCTGCCGCTGCCTGAATCCACCACACGAGGAAAAACACCAACTTTCCCAGAGAAGAGGAGCATTTTTTTGCTTCCTCCTACAAGGTCAAAAGCAGACAAAGATTCTGCACCAAAAAAAGGAAAAATAGCTTTTTCACCTGCGATTCTCGTCACGCCTGCTCGTTGCCTTAAAGTATTACGTCATGAAACGTTCCGTGAGTTGTCTGCGTCCTGTTTTACAGCTCTTTCAACTGCGTGTGATGGAGGTCATTGCTTGAAGGTCGCAGTCTTTGTAGTATGACGGCGAATTAAGCAGGAAGAGCTAAAACCGTCCAGGCAGTTTTCCTTTCATTAGGGCTCCGAGAGGCCTTTAACGATGGGACGAAGAGCTGAGGCAGGTCTGAGGACGACGGGCACCTGCAGACCGAAGAGGGCTGATTATCACACGCACTGTGCACGTTCCTGAGTCGGCTGACCCAGGTTTAAGGTGCATCTCAGCTTGTGTGACGCCACCGTGGATTCCGGTCCCGTATGGAAGGTGAAGGCTTTGTGTGTCACCGGGGAAGCTCTTGGTGAAACAAGCGCGTCGGCGCTTTCTGCCCGAGTAAATATTCAGCCGTTTTTCCTTTTGAACTCTTTGCAGGAGGAGATTTAGAAGTCTGAAAAGGGCAGACGCATCAGGCATGTGAGCACGCGGCGAGGATCACACGGCTCTGCTCTGGGTTAATACCAGCGCTTTCAGGCACAGAAGCAATCACCAGCCGCCGTGATGTCATCGCCTCAGCCATGAAGACGGGCTTTTCCGCACGTTGCTGCTTCTGCTTTAAACTCCCAGAGTTGTGAGTTGAAACGCCACCAGAAGCCTGGAATCGGCTGGCTGACTGGAAGACGAGAAGCACCATCAGTCAGTTCAGAAGCAGCCAGTCAGAACTTCAGCTGCAGTCAGAAAGGAGGAGCTGGATTTTTAATTTCTCCTAATGTGAGAGGAGACGTGGGATAAAACAGCTGGCACGTGCACGCTTCAAACTTCCCTTAATCTGCCCTGATGGTTTGGCTGCACACGTTGGCGCCGCTTGCCTCGTTTGGCCCTTGTTCATCTAATCACAAAAGCAAACATTCCCATCTGAAATAAAGACCAATGTTGACACGGAACTCTGGCTAACAGCGCAGAAGCGGCTAATAAACATCGTTGGTCAACGCAATGAAGAAGCGGAGTTAATGAAGGAAGATCAGAGGGATGCCGTGCGTGGATCCAGTCTTCCAGAGGAAATAAGGGATGGGAACATTTTCTGTGTCTGCAGCTAAATCTGACTCCCAGTAGACCTGGGCTGTTCCAACCAACCTGCAGCTCAGAACCTGCTCTTCTCTGCTCTCATTGGAGGAGATTACATGAATGAGACGGATAACCTTGTCCTCTTTTCCTGCCACTCCGCCATTCCATGCCTCCCACTAATCCCCGCGGAGCCCAAACACCTTTAATCCTCGCATGCAGGACCAGTAACACAATACGGGCTCACCATCCATCCAGCCACAGAACCTTCCAACACTGTTTTTATTTTATTTTATTTATTTATTTTTTGAAAAAAAGGTTCCGAGGAGGTTTGAGGAGAACACCTCGGGGTGCCTTCCAGATCAAAGGTGCTTGTAGGAAGCTCGGGTGTCTTCAAAGGTTGGGCGCTCTGAAGGAAGCGTTGCGTGAGCCCTCAGAAGTGTGCCAACGCCGAGAATTTCAAATACCAAACTTGGACGGCGGCTGCGGCATTTGTAAACGCCATTTTTTTTTCTTTTTTAAATGAAATGAACGAAATCCAACATCCTTCTGATATGACTGGTTGTAATTCTGGGCTTGTTTGTTTGGCTCGCTCATTCCTTTTCATGTATTTATTTATTTTCAGACACTTAAGTGATGTTATATATCAGGATAACAGCCAGGTCCGTGTTTTCATCCAAACGTTTCTCTGCGAACCACCGCAAATTCCTCCACCATTTAAACAAGGTTAGCTGTGGTAAAAAGTCCAGAAATGGCTCTGGGAGTTGGTAGAAGTTGAGCGATGGTTGATTTTTAGAACACAGGAAGCCAAATAAACGACCCGGTTCTGCCAGAAGAGAATCCAGGCTCCTGGTTTTCCGCCCATAAACTCCTTCATCTTTAATATGAAAGACTCGGCCAAAGTTCTCAGGAGGAGCTTCCTGTCAGTGTGGACGTGTGAGCAGAGGGTGTTCCCGGTGTTTGTTGTGCGCTGCGTGGTGTCCATACATCACCGCTCATTCTGCCTGATCAGAGGAGCCGGAGCTGCCGGAGGGTCCACCGGCGCACCTCCGGGAACATGCACAGAAGCAGCTTTCATCTGGAGGCCTGATGAGACGCAGTCCTCTCAAAGTCACTTGAAAGTCACCCATCATCATCATCACAATCGTCTCTCTTTATTTACTCTGCCTTCATGTGACAGCGCTCCGCACAGACCGGGAGCTGATCAATGATTGCCGCAGTTTCATAAGAGTGTGACCTCAGGCTCGGGTTCAGCTGGTCTTCATGTCGCCAGGCCCAAAATTCTTGGCCTATTTTCTTCCATGAGAGTGATCAGTGTGTCTCCACCAAGCCCCCGGTAACCTCACACGCTCTATTTCCCTCCTCGTCTCTACTTTTAACTACAGAAGAGATTTTAAACACATTTCCTGGCAACAGCTGGTAGCATCCAGCTGACAAAGACAGAAGTTAATTGGAGTGGAGGAGCAGGTCACTTTTAAATGATGAAAGAAAAAGAGTCTGCAAATCAAAGCTGATGTTAGCATCCATTTACTTTCCACTTTACTTCAGCTAAATCGCACATTCCAATAAAACAAAAATAAAAGTCCTGTTAAGTCCTGGAGCTGTGTTGGATAAAACCGGCTGACCTCTCCGGTGGCGGGAGTGGGGACGGATTGTAGCGACGCTGTGTCTTTGTGTGCCGTGCACGGGAAGGTGCTGCTGTGGTAGCTGACAGTACGACAAGCTAACAAAGCTAACTTGGCGATGTTTGAGTATTTGCCACTTCAACCCTGAAAGAATCCCAGACTTGGTCATGATTCTTCTCATTGCTCCTACGTGCACATGAATGCTTTGTGTCATTACTGACAGTTGAGAGGACACGTGCATATTACTACTCTCTCATGCGCACACGTCGGCCTAGACTAGACAGCATTTTAGACTCCATAAAATGCTGGTTTAACGTTGGAAATTAACCAGCTGGACGTGTGCGACGCGTCGTGATTTCTAGATGGTTTCCTGAAATTATTATTTGGAGGAGTGTTTTTCAGATTGATTGATGGAGGGCAGACCGTCCCCTCTCTCTGAGCACCTCGGGTTTGCAGTTTATCTTCGAAGGATTGACGCTAATCCAAATTAGCAAGATGACTCAAGTTTACATCATGAATGCGATATCTTTCGGGGTATCTGGACTTAACGTTCCATTTATTGGTTTTATCCCGGATTTTTCTAGCAGTATAATCACAGTCACAGACTCATACGAGTGCTTTTTTAACAGCCAATGAGGGGTTAAATCAGCCCCCTGAACTAACACGTTAGGCTGTTTTGTGTGCAGTCCCGTCACTGCTAATTACTTTTGGCAAATATGTTTTGAGAGGAATATAAATGCTGTGTAGCTCAGTGGTCCCCAAAGTGGGCCTCGCACAATTGATTTTTAAATGGTTCCCACCGTACATTTAGCACGGGACCACAATTCTAATCAGTTCAGAGCTCATTTAAAGCAAACTTTGAAACAACTGATGAAAAACACGGTTAAAAGGCTGCCGCTGATGGCAAATGTCAGCGCGAGTGATGGAGAGATTCGTCACCGCAAATGGAGCTAAAAGAAAAGCTGACGCATCTTTGCGCCTCTAATGAGTTAACCTGAGCCGGTCAGACACCCGGGGCTCTTTTCATTAGCCAGCGAGGCTCATCTGTAGGGAAACTGTCCAACGCTGAGGTAACACCATGATAAGCAGCGTTTTTTTTTTCCCCCTTAAATTCTAAAGTTGCCAGTGGTCATTCTCTCAGAAATCAGGTCTTTGGTCAAAAATTCCAACCCAAATTCACTGAATCAGCTGGATTTCTTCTTTTCCTCACACTCCAAACCCAAACAAGCTTTACTGAAATAAGAGAAGTCCACATTCTGGTTTCCTTCTGTGGCCATCTGGAACAGTCACACATCCACGACCCTCTTCGGTCTGCAGGGAGGAAACTCGTCGCATCAAAACAAGCCCAACGGAACGCTCACGCTCCGCTGCGACCCGGTCAGGGGCACAAGGTCACGGGCCAGAGATTGCTCCGACAGAAGGAGGGTGGAGGAGAACCGGGATCAGAGGTCCAGGAGGCCTCGCCATCAGGTCTGGACCAGATCTGCTCGGCACCCACAGCCCGACGCAGCTGATCTTTCTCCTAGTTAGTTTGTCCCTTTGGCACCTCTTTCACCAAGTGTTTAGCAAATCATCTTCTGCAGGATGACGCTTCCATTTTTAACGAACTGACTGACTTAAGTGGCAGCAACCGCCACATTTTAGGTCAGCACACAGCAAACTTCCCTCGGCTCGTTGTCCGTTGTCTCCGTCTCACATTTGTGATCCGGCTTCAGCAGGAGAAGCAGAATAATGTTGTCTCTGCCATTAAGGCGTGGCTAATTTAACAGCGCTTTAATATTCCAATACTTTCAACTCTGCATCATTTACATGCAGATAGACCAGTGCGGATGCCAAAAAAGGTTAATGCCAAGTCGTTAAACATGTTTTATAGCCTGTTTTGCATCTTTATAACTGTCTTCTGAAGTGCATTTTCCAGAGCACCAACTTTTATCAGCCACATCGACTTCACTGACAGGCTGATGATGCTTTTTAGCGCAGTTCCTGCCAAAGGCGACAATAAACAGGAAGGAGGGCTCGAGGCAGGAGGCTTCGGCGCATTGATCATCTGGGAGCAGGTCAGGACGGAGGCCTGATAAACTTTAGCTGAGGAGGCGGCAGTTCGGGTCGCTGACAGAGAAACTGGCTCATTCCCGGTTTAGATCTGTGCAGCTTCATCCTCCCGGCTCACCACTCGTGCTTAGCATCAGCTGCTTCTTTCTCCCCAACTTCTATTGTTTCCAAAGGAAAAGAAGCACTGATCTCAGTGAAGCGGGGGCTAACAGCTGCACGGAGTGGCCCCCGCGTCCGTATTTGGATACACACGCATAAAAAAAAAGAAAAAAAGCCATCATCATCGCGCTAAAAAGCCATCATCAGCGCGCTAAGCGCAACACATCAAGCACGTACATTACATGCTGATTGCATCCACATGGCCATTCCAGTCAAATAAAACCTGCTGGCAGGAAAAACATGAAGTGCTGAGATTGGCGGATCCGTTGCCGTCCTGACACACATCGACATTCCCGTTTGATGGAAACAGACATTTGTAGTCGCACTGCATTTGCCTTTGGAATGGGGGGAAACGAAACTACAGCCATCCCAGAAAATACATAGTGTATGACAGGCATGCCATATTACCAAGTAAATGCTGACTGATTATATTTAACATGCAGCCCTGGCAAATCGCACACCGCTAACCTGATGTCAGAAATGCACCAGCAGGAATTTAAGACGCAGTCGGCCGACAAATGTGGAGCGTTGCATTACTGGAATGATAGTCTATTTACTGGGCAGTGATACGTGCTTGTTCCACCCTGGTGATGTGTTTGTTGACAGTTTCCTCAAATACAGATTGTGTTGCTGCGGCGTTCTGCTGCATTCAGGCTTTTCTCATTTCATTATCCATCTGCAGGTCTGGCTGCCGAGCGCCGCTTTTAGCCGCTCCGCTATTATCATTCAGAGACGTGTTTAATACAGTTTTTGCTCTCCAAAGTGCATGTTTTGATTAAAAGTAATTTATCGCATGAAGGGTGGAGCGCTGCGCAGCAAACCCGGTAACACAATGTTTCCCCCTTTGTTGGGAAATAAAGAAACACAAAAGACAAACACAAAAGAATTTCATCAGGGAAGGTTTGGAAAATCAAAGAAAAAAAAACAGACTGGAGCAGGTGGTTGAGCAGATCTGGCTGTCAACACGTCACCTGCTCGTCTCTCTTCTGTCTGGAGACGCGGTAACACTTAAAAACAGCGCCGCCCTTCAAAGGAAGACGCGCACTGTGGTTTGTTTACATCCAAAACGCACCCAGGACGTCGACTGTTCCCAAACAGTTTACATCCTCTTTAGTTGTCTTTACCTGCAGCGGGAGTGTTGCCCTGATGACGGTGGTGGTTTGTTTGGAAGGAGAGGTCAGGTGCGTTCCGCGGTCCTGACTCTCTTTTGGTGGGCGTGGCCGTGATGTGGCGCACCGTTCGCATTTGCAGCTCCTCCTGATGCACGTTACCTGCCTCTGCAACGGTCTGGCTCGTACGATGTGAAAAAGGTCACAGAATAAATGAGAGCACTCAGGAGCGCTGGAAAGGTCGTAATGATGATGATGTTTCTCTGTTTGCCTGAATAACGAACCGCTCTGACTCGCCCATCCGCCCCTCCCCCCAGCATAGATCAGACTGCCAGGAAGTCTACCTCCGACTGTTCTGATAAATGAATGATTGCAGCTTAATATGCGTCAGCAGCCGCAGTGGAATCGCGCTCACACGGTCAAATCAGGCTGCTTGATGGACGTCCCATCAGGCCGTGTCCTCACGCAGATGCTAGCTCATGTTGATGAGGCACTTCAGCGGAGTTTGGAGGGACCAGACCCCCCAGCTCCGAAACACAGGAATAACGAGCATGTAGAAAAATCGCTTCCCGAATTGACTGGATGTAAAAATCTGCCTTTCTACTGTTAGCGCGCTCTCTCGACCGCCCCGGCTTGGGCCGAAGCCAGCGAGCTGTGTCGATGTCAAATCAAATGTGATTATGGCCTCTGATTTCACCGTCTGATTGGCCAGGTCAGTGAGCAGCGGCGCAAAGTCCTGAGTAATTACATAAAACGTCTGAAAACAGAGAGGCCGACCGTGGCTCCAGCTGGCGATGGCGGGTAAGATGAGCGTCGGCTATTTACAGATCAATTAGACTGATCTACTTAGTGAAATCAGCCGCAAATGTGGAGGCCGAATATCAAGTTTGTGTGATACTGTCCTTCCACTGCGGAAAACCCGCATCCTGCAGCCTGAGTTAGGGAAAACAACTGCTTACTCACGTATAACTTCCACCCCCTGGTGGCTGGCTGCGGCATCACAGGTGGAAGAAGTCAGGCTTGTTAAAAATGTGCCAAACAAGTTTCCGTCATTGAAATCTCGTTGAGGGGACCGCAGGGACTCGGTGTAATCCAGATTACCTCCAGATCCAGATTAACGCTCGTCAGCTTCTCCGCCGTCCAGAATCAATGGCAGAATCAAACTTTGAATGAGCGATAAAAGTGTTGGCCCTTTCTCTTTGCCCGCAGCATTAATGCAGGATTTATGACGCTCCGTTTCAGGCGTTTGACTGGGGTTACAGTCTGCGGTGACCTTCCGGGCCATTCCAGGTGATAGATTTGGGCGGTAATGGCGGTTTTAATATTACTCTTTGTTACTGAGAGCGTCTGAGTCAGCAGGGCACGGCTTCAAAGGCTTAATGGGGCTAAATAAATTGCCACGCGGAGGCAAAGACACTGCACTAATCACGCCATTAACATTGAGCGCGAGCCCAAAATGATCATGTTTGTTTGACGTGCCGATAGATGAACTCGGGTCGGATCAAACCGAGGGCAGGCGGAGCGCGCCAGGACCAGAGCAAGGACGCCACGCCCCCGTCTGGATCCTCCAGCTTGCATTTTAGCTCACCTTCAACCTCTCCTCGCTTATTTATGGAAAATGGAAATTTTGGTCTGTTTTATTGAGCCGTAAACTGCAGAGTCCAGTTGTAAATATCCTGAGCAACATTTGGACAAATGGCGAGCCTCTGCAGGACCGCACATTTGCTTCAGCCTGTGTAGCCATTAGTTTTTATGTGAAGACATTTTCAAGCCTCGTTCATCGCTTTTGTATACATCTATTATCTTTATATGCTGACAAATTTCACGGAGCCATAAAATTTGAAGTATTGCCTGCTAACGGCTCATAAATATGAATTTCATTCCTGATGAGGACGGCTCGGCTTCTGTCTTTTGTTTGATTGTCTCAGAATGTTTGATGATGATGTTCTGGATGTGCCGGCAGCTAAAAGGCTGCAGAAACCTTGTAGAAACCGAAACATCGCCGAGGCTGCGTGTTCAGAGTCCAGACAAAACCCTCCAGGGCGCCGCCAAGTGGAGAGCTCTCAGTCCCACCGATATGTGACCCCGTCAGAAGGTTGAGCACGCTCGTGTAGCTTCTAGGAGCAGGAAGCTCTCAGGAAACCCAGGTTCTGACCCCTGATCAAGCAGGAATAACTGCCTTTACCTGGAAGAACCCTTGGCCAGGACCAGGGTCACATGTGGGGACCCTCTTGCTCATGGATGGACAGACATCTCCATTGTTCGGTACACATCACTTTTGCAACAGTCAAGGCGAGGACTTCCTCATCGTTTTGGTTCACTGAGCTGTTCCTCTTTGATGTATTTAGCTCTTCTCAGAGCTAATCTGGTTCCGTCTCATCTTCCAGGCTGACCTGAAACCTCAGGGACTTCTAGACTGACTGTTGTCAGGATGCAGAGATCCTGGTTCTGGTTCCTGTTTACCAACTTCCTCCGTCATCCCGGATTGACTGACAGCAGGAACGACTCTGGGCCACATGAATGCGTAATGCCTGTTTTTTCCTTGCTCGCCGATGTTGCCGCGGGTGTTGGGAGGGAAGAGGAAACACAGTCAGGGCGGCGCGGTGGCTCCTTTGATTGACTGTTGATGAATTCTTCAGAGATCACTGGAGGTAAACTGTTGTATAATGGAACGTTTGATAATGACGCCGATCCAGTCGGATTCATTCCTCCTTCCGGAATTCCCTCAAGGTGGATAAACAAGGATTTCCACTTAGCGCTGACTTGATTAAATATAGAAACGCAGAGAGGTTTCCTCTTCTTCTGTAGGAGTTTGTCGACCGTCCAGATGAAATATTCATAACTCTCTGCTCTGTTCAGGTCTGATCCAGCCTGTAGTTTAATACCCACGTCGGAAATGTATCGGTTTTACATTTAAAACGCGGAGCGGAGCTAGTTCCCTCTGCAGGAGAAGAAATAAACGTGGAGGGATCCATCTGCAGCATCCAGGTCTGTCGGAAGGCACAGAGTTGGAGGGTGCCAGGACGACAAAGCGCTCCGACCTGGTTTCCGTGGGGACAAATCTGCCTGTTCAAGCTGTACATCCCCTTTAATTCTGTCCAAATGGAGAAACAACCCCTCAGCTTCTGTCGCTGGACCATCACGCCTCAGGTTAGGGCGCCAGCTGATGGGCAGCAACCCCTCTGCCCCGAACACCTCGGTCAGCTGACATCGCAGGTCTCACCGTGACCTCCAGCCGCTGCGTGAAAGTTTGCCATGACAGCGAGGCGTCGTGGAGGCCAGGCTGGCGTACCAGATCCGCTGATGCCACCCGATGGTCTGGAGCCGCTGGAGGAACAGCAGACCGATGAAGTTTGACTTCCAGGTCGGTTTGTGTGGCGGTAAACAAAGCCGCCACCTTCAGTCCCGTTTGTTAGCGCGAGGGCAGCCGCATCCCCCCCAAAACTGTAAACGAGTAAACAATCCATCAGCGGCTGGCGCGGCGAGGGGAGCGGTACCGCTCGGGGATCAAATGTCAGTGCAACAGCTCCAGCCTCAGAGGGACAGAAATGATGCGGTGGTGGCTTCCTTACATGTTAATTAGAGCCTGAAATTTCACACAGCGCAATAATCAGAAACCCCGCAAGTGTTAGATTGCTTTGTTGTTGCATCAGTATGATGCAGAGGTTGCGCTGCAGCCCCTCTCTGCCTCTGTGTGTGGTGTTGATTCATTCATTTATGTAGTAGCTCCTCTGATCCCATTTCAGAGAGAATGTAGAGGCCTCGTCCTTTTGGCACACACACAATCCAAGTCTTTGTTAATACACACATGGCCTCAGTCGTACTGTTCCACCTTTGTTTTATTCTCTTTGTGCTGACTTTGTGAAACATTACTTTTTCTATTATTTGATATATATAAATATATAGATATATTAATGTTTCGCTAATGAATTTTAACCCTTACTGAGAGTATTTTAACGCCAAGAGTTGAAATAGTTCCTCCTAAATTAAATTATCACCATTTAAAAATGCAGGGATCTTCTCATTTGCAGCTGTGATTTTAATCTGATTAAGGTCTTAATCTGAACCAGTCACAGTCGTAGTCGCGGTATTGAACGGCTAACATCTGGCTCACATCTGGCTCACATCTGGTGTTTAAAGCATCAAAACCAGTTTGTGATGACCTTAAATCTAAAGTATAATGGAAGGGAAGGACGGACTCGGGGTGAACGGCAGTTTGATGTGCAGGCAGCTCGTAACAGACTCTTGCAGCAAGCGTTTTCAAGGTGAGGAGCACGTTAAAGCCGAGGACGGATGAAGGGAAATAAAACCGGAATCAAACTTTCAGAATAAAGTTGAGCCAGACGAGCTGAGCGTGACGTGACAAACTGCAGATGAGCGGCAGGTAGGAGGCGGGGACGCAGAGTGACCTTTTGGTGGTTGCGGCGTGAAGGCTAAAGAGACTTAATCAAACGGAACCCTCGCCGCCACAGCACGCTGTGACAGGATGGCGTACATGAGCGGCGAACCCAGCTATGAGAGCTGCTAAATGATTAATAACAGCCCGTAGCCGCGTGTGTGATGAGGCTGGAGGGAAGGCTTACTGGCAATTTCTCTCCCGTCCATTTCTGTGCCACACACACACACACACACACCAAAGACCTTTGGACTCCCACCATTTGCGCCACCTGCAGCGCATGGGCTCACATTAGTTGCCCGTGGCCAGGACCCCCCCCCCCCCCCACACCACCACCACCACCCTCCGCCTCCCTGCGCTTGTGGCCACATGGCGCATCTGCTCATCCTCCCCCTGAGGTTCATCTGTAGCCGGTGTGCAATTAGGGATCACAGAGCCGACATCTGAAGGCACCATGAATATAGATCCGCGTTTTGATCAGCGCGAGGTGTGAGCGGGTGGGTGTGTGGTCTCAGCGCTCGCCAGTCTCTGCTGAAGAACACCTCGCCTCTGGGAGAGCTGCCGGTGGAATGCACGTGTTGATGTTGACACGTTGCATGAAGCAAAGACGTACATAAAGCATGTTTCTGAAGGTGCTAGGACCTTATTTTTAAATTGGATGGGGGTCGACACGCTGGCGCTAGGAGGGTGGGGTGGGCCGGGTGTGGGGGGAGTTCTAGTTCGGACCCTGTTACCACAGGTGAAAGTTTTTAATGATTAGCATCACAGCGCAACTCTGCAGTGCTGCCGCCGCCGGCTAGTTTGTGTCACTTTACAGAAGGATCCTCCTGCGGTGGCGTTGGTGTTGGCAAACTTCTTTTATTCACTGCACCTTCAGTACAGATATTTGAACCATGGTTGCCATGCCAACGCCTGCTACTTCCTCCTCCATGGTTGGGCGGCATCTGGATTTCCTGCAGCACCTTTAAGGTTACCCAACTTTAAAAAAAGGCAGCCCTATTTGCTCCGCTCGCTGCACTGCCTCGTCCCCGGGGAGCCCTGCACAGAGCGGCGCTTTGTAAAAGAGCACATTAATAAGGGAAGAGCTTGTTCCTTCGTGTAGTTTAAGTGTTTCTGGAGGGCATCTGCCACGTCCTCCACGCTCTCTGGAGCTGCATGTCGAGGGAGTGATGGGATACTTCCCATTTCTTAATGGATCCTCCTCACATCAGGATTCCCTCGCAGGCCTGCGTGATGCCGTTCTACATAGTTCCTCTGTGAGAAATGACATAAACACAGAATGGCCAGAGTCTGTGACTTCCTAATTTAAGGATAAATGAACTTTCCTTTTGCAGAAGTGGTTGCGGAGGGAAAGCGTGTTGCTTCTTCATGCTGGTCGGAAGGATCTTGAGGACACTGTCACCTTGTCAGATCCGTCATGATTAAAAAGTGAGGACTGAAGATAAATGAGTCAGCGGCAAACATAAAAAGATTAATACCCGAAAATGTTGGCACAAATGCTCTAATAAGCAAAGAGCTCGCGGTATCGAATGCTAACACCCCATATCCCCGCTCTTTAGTCCATTGGGAATTTTTTTTTTGTTTGTTTTTCATCTACCTGAAAGAAAAAGAAAACATTCTACTTTTGAATTTCAATATTAATTCTCGTTAAATAACTCAGGCTGTGGCCCCGCCCCCTCCCTCAGACTGGGAATACACTGGTTGCCGGGAGGGCATCTGTGGGAATATCCTGCCACCAGAGGAGCGACGGGAAGTCTGACTCCTGCTTCCAGGATCCACGACTCAGAAACAAGATGGCGGCCCACCTCATCTCCTGAAACTGCAGCCGAGCTTTTGTTTCTCCCAGAATCGTCAACTTTTTTTGAACCGGTTTAAACCTGTTGATTCCAAGACAAACACTCCTAGTTCGTGACCGCCAGTTTACAGTCCCATTCAGCATCAACTCAAGCAGCTGTCAGTCCAACCCAGCAGTGGCGCTTTTCCCAGACGGTTCCACAGACCCAGATGTTCTAACTTTAGCTCCCCTTAATCCCATTTCTCCCCGTGGTTGGGCCGGGGTTAATACCGACCAGCCATCGCTGCCATTAAATTAATTAAAGCAAAAATAGAGCCCCGACGTAACGGAGATGGATGAGGCTCTCGCAAAGATATTTACAGGTAACTTAATTACATTCACCAAATAAAACACATCTAGGTCACAAAGAGGAGAATTCTAAATAGGCAATTAAGCCGGTGGTAAGAGCCTTAATAAGGCAAGCAAAGTACATAAAATGAGGGGAAGTAAGTGAGTGTCAGCGCAAACGACTTTGCCTTCCACGATTCATCATGGGACTAAGTGGTGAGATGGTGTCGGGCTTCCAAATTCGAACAGCATTAATCCCAGATAGCTGCGCCGGTCGCAGCCAGTATCAATAATGGCAATAATAACTCATCCATCTGGAAGCCGTCCAAAGCTTGACTGTTTAATTATGCCGGCCTCATGAATATGCCCGCCATCCACTTCCCAGAAGACACCCAACACGGCAGGAGAACGGGGGGGGTGGCGGCGGGATGGAGCCGGATCACATCAGGGCGGCCTAGATCAGACCGTTACGTTACGTCCTCTTGGTTGAGGTGACATCAGCTTCAGGGACTGCGCCATATTCCTTCCATCCACCTCGAGGGACCACGAGCGTCTTCAAACAGCAGAAGTCATTTATTAGCCCGCAGCCTTGGTCGTTTTCCCCAAACTTGAAATGAGCGTTTCAGAGGGAGTTCCGCCTGATCTCTTTTATGTGATGTGAGCGGATCAAAGAGGGGTGAAGGACGAGGCCGACTCTGCCGCTCGTCATTAGCCAAAGCGCAAAAAGCCTCCCTAATATCTGAACTGAAAACATTGCATTAGCACGTTATGTAAATATAACGATGATGCAGAATTAATCACGTTTAGCTCCAACTGACAGTGCACAGTGAATGCTAACGTGATGCTAGAGACTGTCACCAGCATTGAAAAGTGTGTTTCACAGCGATTGACCAACACCATGTTTGTGGTGTTCATAGCTAAATACTAGCCTGGTTATCTAGCACTCCCTAACCCCAAACAAAAAACTACTTCTGCGGCCGACAGGTAGCCGTGCTAGCCTAACGTGCAGGTTTAGCTCCCCAGTTTCCAGGACAACGACTGACTTTTAAAAGTTTTGTAGTTGAAACTTCGGATCAAGTAAAGTAAAAGACAGATTTCTCTCCTCCACCACTGAGTCAGGGCCAAATATCGCCCCAGGGTGCTGGAAAGTGGTCTCAACCGTCTCAAATGTCACATCGAGACTGACATTAAGAGCTCAAACTTTACACAGCGTCTCATCTTCTCCACCTCTTGTTCCTTTAGCCGAGCTGGCAGAGCCAGGCTAACCTCCGCCAGAACGTTTCCTCCAGAGAACTCACTCCTTTCATCTAATTCTACCCTTAAAGGCCCACCAGCAAAAACCCTCCATTGGAGTTGATCCCCGAGGATCGGATTCCCTGAATTCTGGACGAAATAAGGACGCAGCTCAACCCAAATGTGCCACAACAACGTTTAGAAAGTGGAGCAATAAACGTAAACTGAGGTGTTAAAAGTCGGTTTGGAAGTTTCAAGTTTTGTTCCGGGTTGTTTTTCCGCTCGACTCGTGACTCGACCCCTGGCGTTTTTGTGATGATGTATTAGCCTAATGGTGACTGATGCACCGTTGTTCCAGTAGGAAGAACAATGATAACCGCAGCGCTGCGTTACAACCGACCTTTTGTAAAGGTCAAGTGAAATAATGAAAGAGGGTCGACCGTGACCTAATGGAAATGGCTGTAAGAACTACGGCGACGAGGCCGTTAACCACGGCCTCCATCTTCTGCTCCCTCTCTTGCTCTTTTCTCAGGGCTAAACAAGATGTTTTCTTTGTTGTTGTTGTTGTGAAAGTAGGTCACGTGACGTTTTGGCAAGTTCCGCAAGATTAGCTGCTGTTGTCATCTTGACGAGAAAAGATTTTCACATTTCCTTCTTTGTAAAGAAGGAGGGAAGAAAAAAGTTCACCATCTGCTTCTTGGACTGAACCATTTGCCAGCGTTCATGTCATTGAAATGAATAATTTACGGTGACATTTTCAAGCACGGTGAACTACACCAAGGTGAACTTTCCTTTTTTCTGTTAACTCGAACTTGAAAAAAAGAGAAGAAAATTGTCTTCTCATGTTCAAGTGTGAGGTCAGTTTGTCGAACTCGAGGATGTTGGCACGATCTGGAATGTGCGGTAATGTGCGTTCTCACGGGCGCTTTTGTTGGGAGTCGCAGTTGCGCCTCGTGACGAAAAGGTTGTAGAACCGAGATCAAAGACGGACTCGGAGATCAAAGCCGCCGTGTGCGATGTCACAATCAGCTGCACCGATGAGCTTTAAGGCTGTTTACTCAGGACGCGTGCTGGTACGCGGCTAGCAAACGGCATCGCTGCGGCTTTTGCTGTCGGGCTGGCGAGTTACTGCGATGCGCTCGTTCCTCAAGCAGATGTTCCAGCTGTTCGCTCAGGCTGCATCAACATGCTCCAGCCTTCAGGATTTGGCTCCAACCTTCATCCAAAGTTACAAAAAATGTGGATTTAATGTTATGCATCGACTTTTGTGTTGAGCGTCGTCAAATCTTTTACCTTTCAAACGCAGAGCCAAATATTTATGCTGGCGTGCACGCTCATGTGCACAATAAGCCACTTCTGCACTTCAAAAGACCCATCTGATACAATAAAGAAGAAGATGACAGAGAAAATGTAATCGGCAGTTCCAGATTGGCTCCAACGAATCCCTGATCTGTTTTTTGTCCTCGGCTGCATTACATTTTGTCAGGTGGACAAAGTTGTCAATCAAGCCAGCAAACCTATTTTACGCCGTCAATAGGACGGAGGAGAGAGTGTTCATTCTTTCAATAGAAGGTTAGAGATGAAAGTAGGCCAAGCAGAGAGGAGGTAATTTTCTGGGCTGATGTATCGACACTAAGACTCCATCATCTTTCACGTGGTGTTTCGGCTCCAGACCGTTCAGACAGACGCGGACGTCGCCGGCCATGGCCTATTCCTGCTTTTATCTGGAATTATTCCTTTACTGACACGTTTCTCTTCGCTGCATAAAAGCCAACAAATGCTGGAACCACCATTGTTCCCACCTGGAAACTACCATTTCAAACTACCATATTTTCCAGACTATAATTTGCACTTTTTTTTTCATAGTTTGGCCGGGGTGCGACTTATACTCAGGTGCGACTGTGAAATGATTAAAGTATATACAGTAATTTTACATGTTTGTAATTTTCACACTGACACCCGCGCAAGGACACTCTGTTTTATTACCGGTAACTTATAAAGACATCTGTGAAAAACTGAACAAAAATACCCCCTGAAAAAGAAAACCATATTTTACAGATTAGAAGTAGTGAAATATGCAGCCGAAAACAGAAAAAAGAGGAATCGGCACGTTTTCTACCTCCAGTGTTGATGGAGTTGTTCAGTAGCAACACCGAGGATGAAGAATTCAGTGGATTTTAGTGATTTGAAGTGAGTTCAAGAGTTTGGTTATTTATGTTATTGTTCTCTGAATAACTGTTAAAATGTTACGTTAATACACCAGACATGTATTCAGTTAGTTGTCGGTGCTTCATGTAATGGAATAACCATGTGTTAAGTTAGCATACATATTCACCTATTTAGCCTGTTGTTTTCTATTCTATTGTTATTATTAGAACTTGCCTTACAAGATGAAATGTCTGTTCTTGGGCTCAGATTTTGTAAAATGAATTCCACCCAAAAAATGGGAGTTAGTCCAGTGTAGCTTATATGCCCCTTATACTCTGCAGTGACTTATAGTCCGAGAAATATGGTAATGTCTTTCTCAAACCGTTGTTTTCCGTTTGGTGGCAGTGGCGGCGCGCAGGCGTGTGGGCGCAAGTTAGCAGCGAGGCTGGTTATCTCGTCAACTCTGGTAACAGGAAATGAGCATCAGCAGATTTCGGCGGGACGCCGGGTCTAGAACTCACTGGAGTCATCTCCTCCTTATTTTATCTTCGAAAGAACCACAGCTCAAATCGAATCCGCCCACAAAGGAGAAGGAAGGCGCTGCAGGTGCACAAGCACCCAGAGCGAAGCAGCTGAGCTCCTCCGAGACGTCCACCGCATAAAAGTTAAGAGGGCTGAGAAGCGCGGTGAGAATTCCCAGCATGAATATTCTATCAAAAATGTCCTGAGAAGGCGGCGATCACAGGATTAAAAAAAAAAAAAAAATGCAAGCTGTGCATGTTGAGTCAAAAGGGTCTTCTAATCTATTATGCTAGCAATAGGTGAACAAAAGTATCTGCCATTCGTCCGTCTTGCCGCGCCGTGATTTAATGATCATGTCAGCATTTCTGTTCAAAGGCCTCGCTTCTGATCAGATAAGCCCCTGGTTTCCTTTGCCTTATTTGAATTCCCTTGAACTAGAAAACGGATCCCTCCGCCCCGCCCCTTTCCATTGAGGAGGTGAAACGGGATCCAAGAAGCGCTTTTGGAAAAGAATTCTGATTAACAACATAAAAGAGCGTTCGGCACGGCAGAAAATCACGGCGCGAGCGTGGCTGCGACGGAAAGAGCCAGTAGTCATTCCCGATGATTAAAGCTGTGTGAGTTGATGAGTGATGAGTAAAATGATAAAAGTGTTAGCGACGCCGCGGACGGAGGGAAAGTTCTGGGAAGATGATGAATCCGTCATCAGGAAGCAGCAAACAGCAGCGTCAGTGAGACGGCTCTGGCAGGTTAACCGGGATTAACTCCCGACGGGTCTCCGTCCCTTATGAAAAGGGAAAAGAAAACGTTTGCCTTCAGCGCCTCGCCGGTGCCGTAGGCCTCGTGTTAAACGGTGGCCCTTCATCTGCCGCTCCTTCTTGCGTCTGACCTTGATTGTTTGCCGGTTTAACGGCCCGCGACGGGACAGGAGCCACCTCAGCCTCGGGAAGGCGACGCTTCCCGCCTGCTCCAAAGCTGCAACAGACTGAAACTCTCCAGCCTCCGGGGAGCCGGTGGTGGGGGTCGGCAGAGGTCAACCGCCCTCCTCTCTGCTCGGGTAAAAGCAGCTGCCGGCAACTCCCTCCGGGAGCTGGAATTCACCTCTGCGGAAGTGGATTCATCTGCACAGTCCTTTGATTATTGGCGCATCATTTCCTTCCCTACAGACCGTTTACAGGCCACCGTGGCGCCGCTCAGCCCGCCGCCGCATCCATATTCACCAGCTTCCACAGGTCAGAGCCTGCTGAACCTGGTGATGTGCTGAATCTGTACTTCGTGTCACCAGAGGTTGATCTTTAGAATTGATTACCATAAAATACCGCAGATGCTCATGCGACCTGCAGACTGCGCTGCTTTTAGGGGTTTTTTTGTTTGTTTGTTTTATTTCTTTTATTTTCTTTTAAGTCTGGTCAGCACTGTCCAAGTTTGAGTCTGAAATGAGAGTTGGGACATATCCACAGCCCAGCAAAGCCAGGTTTAAGGGAATTAACATTTAAAGCAAACAAAGCGTCTCTTTGTCACTTCAGCGAGTCATTTGTTCTAGAGCTGAGGTCTGTCCGCATTAGCCTGAGTGCCGTAACCTGGACACCATCTCCGTTCTCCCCGTGTGATTACGGCCTGCTTTGATCAGGTCAGTAACTGGAACCAGAAGCGAGTCAGTGCTTCAATCACGGTACTGACACAGGTGAAGTCAGGTCCGTAAAAGTGAGACGAAGCTGCTCAGATTGGAATTTAGCCCCTGATTGTCTTAGGGACGTTTGCCAACAGTTAGCTGAACATTTGCGCCGCTCCTCTCAGAGATTTGCCCAATTATCATGCGAGTGTTTGCTGTCTGTCCGACTGTTGGAGGAAAAAGCTTTGGTTGTTTTGATGTTTGACGGGGTCCGGAGCGTTGGATGAAAGGATGGCTTTGGAATCGCCAACGGAAGCGAGTCCATAGACTGACGGTTTGCACCATAAACGCTCCAGAATGTCAGTAACCCGGTGCATGAGTAGTTTTCAGACGTGGACATACCTGTGTGTGTGTGCGTGCGTGTGTGTGTGCGCTCGGGCGCGTGTGTGTGTGTAGGTGTGTGTTCTTGTACATGTGACATCATGTACATTTTTGTACATGAGAAATGTTACCGGCAAAGTTTTGCCTGGGATTCACAACTTCACAACTTGAAGGATCTGGGTAGGGATGGGTTAGGTGAGGGTTAGAGTTACGTTAGATTAGGGGTCAGGTGACAGTTAAGTGAGCGTTAAGTTAGGGTTAGTTTAGGGTTATGTTAAGTTAGGGTTAGTTTAGGGTTATGTTAGGTTAGGGTTACGTTAGGTTAGGGTAGTCTAGGTTAGGGTTAGGGTTACATTAGGTTAGGGTTAGTTTAGGTTAGGGTTACGTTAGGTTATGGTTAGTTTAGGGTTAGGGTTACATTAGTTTAGGGTTACGTTAGGTTAGGGTTAGGTGAGGGTTAGAGTTACAGTTAGGTTAGGATAGTTTAGGTTAGGTTAGGGTTACATTTGGTTAGGGTTAGTTTAGGTTGGGGTTAGGGTTATGTTAGGTTAGGGTTAGTTTAGGTTAGGGTTAAGTTAGGTTAGGGTTAGGTGAGGGTTAAAGTTAGGGTTACATTAGGTTAGGGTTAGGTTATAGTTAGGTTATGAAAACTGAACAGGAAAAGGGGGGGGGCACAGTCCATCCGCTCCGGTGTCACATCGTCTCCCGGTCCAGAACTCCCCACCTGGGTCTCACTCGTTCCCCTGTTAGGGCTCAAAAGATTAACAGCTTATATTTCAGAGTCCTTAGGGTTAGGGTTAGGCCTTCATTACGGTTAGAATTCAAGATGTTGTTATTTTTTCTTCCGTCCCTGAATGTCTCATGGTCCGTGTCTTTATTGTGTCCGTGTCTCTGATGCAAACTTGTTAGGTGAGGGTTAGGGTTAGGTTAGGGTTAGGTAAGCGTTAGGGTTTGGGGCTGGGAATGCATGATGGCTGAGAGACAAGAAAAGTGTGCATTTTTCAGCTACATGACATTATTAACGTCCCCATTGTGGTCATTATATTGGATAAAACTCATGGCGACTTTCACCAAACCAGCCCTGGAGATCTTGGAGACCTGGAGATCAGCGTCCATCAAGTGAGAGCAAGCAGGATGTCAGATAGCAGAGAGCACTTTCAGGCCTTCCTCACATCTTTTGCCTTCTTGTTTGGGAAACTTGTCCCAACGTCAGCAGATGAGCAGAAATGTTATTTTAAGGCCGCTGGTGTAAAAGTGTCGGCGGTCTTCATAAAACCCAGATCTGTTGCCAAAAATAGATCTGAAATTGTCACCTGATCTGTTTTTCTTCCCGGCAGAAAGCACTGATCAATGGCTGAGTGGAAATTGCATTTCCCTCTGCAGGCGCCAGCGCTGCTTTGGCTGCCACGGGTGTGAAGGCTGGCCGGGTTCACCGGGCTGCTGTGTCACGTGACCACGGCGGATCTACGGCCTGAACTGGGTGCATGTACAGGTGTGTGTCTGTGTAATACTGGGAAAGCTGGACATATGCAGCTCAGTACCGTCAGTGGTACAAATTATATGGTAGCAATCGTCAGAATCCTTCGGCGAATTCTTTTTTTATTTTCTTTGTCGTTGTTGTTTCCGGGGTCCGATGGAAGACGTAATGAAAAAGCTCAATAGTCTGATGTTGGGAATTATGGCTACAAGAAGCAGTAAGTGGGGAATTGTTAAGCTCTAAGCTGAGGATTTAGCCAAATTAAGAATTCCTATTTGCTTTAAATGGAATTTAAGGTGTTTAAAAACGCAATTAGGAGTCAAACGTAAAACTGTGGACTTGGGTTTGACGGTCTGGGGCAGAGTTTAAGTCCCAGCTCTGCTTCCTTAATAAACCTACTCGCTTTGTTAATAAAAACACCCTAGTTTGGGACTTTTTGCAAAGTTGGAGAGACTAATTAAGATTTATCTGTCAATAACGATGATGCGGTGAGATTATCCTATTTAAAACCAGAGCTAGCTCAGCGCAAACATTATTTTTGTCTTTAAAACAGACAGAGAAACTTTGTCAGTATTTATGCAGCTGGGATTTAAGATTAAATTCTTACTTCACCTTATAAATGGGAATTAATTCTAAAAAAATCAACAGTGGCGGTTCAGCTGAACTGCAGTGGTTAGCCGCCGCGGCCCCTCCGATCGGCTGCTTCTGAACTTTTGCTCTCGTCTGAGGTGGAATCAGCATCGCTGCGTCAGTCTGAACATTCCGAGTCTGTTTACCGTCCCGCTCTTCAGTATTTATGCTAAACATTCCGACGCTTCCCAGATTCTCACCGTGGAACCAGCTGGAGCCCCACGATTAGCCGCCGCCACAGTGAACTGCTGTGGGTGGAAAATCTGCTTTTTGACTGCGATAGCCACACATCACTGCTACTTTTCAGAGAAGTATGCATGCGACACATGCACGGTGTGCACCTTGACTGTGCACATAGACTCAAACGGTGGAAATAAAGAAGCAGAAGGTGCACAAAGCAGCGTTTTAGAGGCCGGGAATGTTGAAGCTGCTGGACAGACGATGTCTGCAGCAAATCTGTTCCAGAGCTGCGAAACTCGACATCGTCTTTGGATCGAGCCGCAGACCAAAGGTCGGGCTTTTCGAGTGGAGAAAGTGGAGGAATTCTTTCTGCCCTCTGCGTGCGGGACCTTCCTGCCCCCACACGCGGTCCTCGCCAAACATGGCACAGAGACATTTGCTAAAGGGCAGAAGAGCCAAAGATCCGACTATTCATCAGGACGCTTCTGATGTAACATTAGCGTTATTAATACCATATGCAAATGTCCCCTCTGCAGAGGAGCAAAAAGTCCACCAACTTCAGTAAGTTTGAATAAGTTTCTTGCTTCTTTCAAACCAATACATAAGCTTTAAAATGTGAGAGGAGTCATTCAGGCAAAAGCTCTTTACAGCCTTGCTGAGTCACTTCAGCGCAGAACGAACATTTCCCATACCCGGAAGCGACTTTTCCAAGACTGTCGGGAGAAAATCGCTCGTTTTCTCGGCAGATCTTGTAGCCGTCGTCCTGACGCCAGCGTGCGGGTTTCCCTGATGAAACGGCGTCTGAAAGTCAGACTTTCGCCCCTTAAATGAGGCGCCGCTGCTGAGGCCTATCAGAAAGTTCATGGCTGATCTAAATCAGGAACTTTCTCCAAAAACCTTGAAATCACAAACCCACTTTCGCTGCATCTATAATCTATTAGTTGTTGAAAAAGCTGAGCATTTCAGGCAAGTCGAGCTTGATTTGAGCTGCAATGGCAGCGTGCGAAGACCGTGATGTTGCCTCCAGACGGCGGTTGTGTGTATGCGCTGCAGCGGTTGTAATGGCTCCATTCAGGTGGATCTATTCTGGTGAGTTCGACGCTTACCTCCGTTTTCCTTTAACACCTTCCTGCAGCAATATTCTGATCGGGATCCCATCGAGATAATCGCCCAGATTCAGCTTCAGCTCCACGAATTCGCATTTATCTGCAAAGCCTGGAGAACACGTGTGCTTCTGAGTGGGTTCTGCCACGTTCGTCTCAAACCTTCCTCCTTCTCCGAGGATGTGAGGAACATCTGGAGACTCCGACCGTGAGGACGACCGAGTAACGCAATCAAGTGCTTGTCAGCGCCTCCACACAGCCAACAGCGTGCGCACACCCGCGGCTAACAAACGCCGGGATGTTGTTTATCGCCAGGAGTGTGCACATGCCAGGTTGTGCACGGGGTTGCGGAGCTGCACGCTCAATTGGAAGCAGGTGCAGTGTAAAGACCTAATCACATTTGCGGCTCATTACCCAGCGACTGTGTGCACACATTTGCCTCTGTGTCCTTATTAATCAAGCGCAGACAACCCAAAGTGTTCCTCTCCACTTTTCCACATGACTCGCTACAAGCAACAGTCGGGTGCCGCAACCTGATGAGGCCACCTGCCGCCGTCTGCGCCTCCAACACCTGCATCGCCAGCACTCATAATTTCTCACTTGACCTCTAAGCCGCTCGCCGGTTGAGAGCGCGTCAGGTTTGAGTCCGCGCCCATGGCTCCGTTTGAGAGGATGCTTGCTGTTTTTAAAAGAACAGAACCTTCGGAACGTGATCGCAGACCTTACGCACGTTTTTGTGATCCAGTAAATCCAAGATGGCCGAACACGCCGTCAACCAGCACAAGGCGGCGCTCGCCTGCCAACCGGAAATAATCCTGCAGCTGCCTCAGCTGGAGCTTGTTTTTCCTCCTTTTCCTGCTAACGGGCGACGTATCTGCTGAGGATTTGATTAGTTTGCTTTTCCTTTTTTCACTCTTCATCAGAATGACTCTCTCTCTCGCTTTCTCTCTCTCTCTTTCTCGCTGCTCAATGGTTCAATTACACTGAGGTGGCGGCGTTTATTAAGCGGAGCGATCCAGGTGTTCAGGGAGAGAGTCATCGGGATGAAATTGTCTTCTCTGATTCAAAGATGCGTGCACGGAGATGAAACAAGCACCACCCAGCGCTGCACACCACGGTGTGTCTTCAGGAGCAGATAAAAATAAGCTCTGGTGCATTTTGTAAATTTGGATGAATGTCTCTCCCTGAGGTCTGGGGCTCGGCTGTGTCCTTCTGGGCTTTGCTATTCCGTTCTTCTCCGTTATCTCGTGTGCCGAACGTGTGCCCTCGCTCCTCATCTCCAAAGGACCTCAGTTCCCTTTTCAGCGTGGCCCCAGAGACGCATGCAGCGCTGTCTAAAGTACTGGAAGTGGGACACGGAGCCTCACATTCCCAATAAAGGGGGTGAAAGAAACAACAGAATAATAGGTTTGAACTGCTGGATTAATATTTTAGTGTTTTCAGAGGGCTTCAAGTCCAAAAACCAGTCCAAACCAGTGCAAACACCAGCCATTATTCCCTTTTCTTCCTCTTTCTGCAGCTACAGAACGGTTTATTCACTTGTTTCCGAATCCCAAAGTTCTTTTTCTAAACTTGTGTGTGTACGTGTGCAGCTGCGCCTGCGTATTTCATGCTATCGGCAGCCATCTTGAACTGGTTTGGAGGCTGCTGAACTTTTCGTTAGTCCACTTTTCCTTTTTCCTTTTCCTGATTGTCTGGGGTTTTGTGGGCGTTCCGGCTGCAGCTCATCTCTGACCCGAGGACATGACAGAGTGCTTCTCGCTTCCTGACGCACTTGAGCAGATGAGATGCAGGAAAGGTGGCGGCCAGTTGAGGACTAGAGACATTCATCACCTCCATTACGGATGGAGCCAAAAGCTGCTCATCCAGAAGACTGGGGGGCAGCGCCTGCAAGCTGGAGGTCCTGGGAGATGAGGCTCGTGCGTCCGTTCCCTGAGGTGATGCTTCTGCCTGACAGTGACAGCATGACAGAGGATCTGGAGAGACTCGCGCCGCAGGTTCCAGGCGCCGTTGCAGAGGTTCCGCAGCCAAGTCAGCCCTGCGATGGGTGACGGGACCTGAATCTGGAGGCCCGGAGCGAGAGGTTCTCAAGACCAGGAGGGAGGCGGAAGACGGCTCCTATCGAATCGAGCGGGCGGGGGGAGGCGAGCCTGGAGCCAGGAACAGATGGGCGGCGTTTTGGCCCAGCGACCACAGAGCAGAGGCCCAGAACACAGTGACAGTCGGGTCCTAGCGAAGGACATCTGGCTCTATCTGAAGGCTGCGAATACCTGATGAGCTCTTCAGAGAGGGCACCGATGCAGGAGCAGGAGCGAGGCCCAGGCAGCGTCAGAACGATCACTTTGAACCGTTCAAACGGGACCATCCTTCTAAAAGTCTGGATCTGTTCTCGCTTTGGTATTTTCCATGGCCACCGTCTGAACTGAGCCTGTCTGGTACAGTATTTGGATGCAGGAGCCGCTGCGAATGCAGCCATGACGTGGCTTTCCGGAGCGTGCTGGAGCACGCTTCTGCATGTCCATCCCAGAATCAGCATTCATTCATATTCAAATTGCACCACTGGAGCTCATAAACACAGCATTAGATTATGGAAATGAGGGGTCTGCATCTATTCTGATTTAATTTCTTTTGGGAAACATTTAATTTAAACAAATAAATAAATAAGGCTGCAGCATCAGGTGTTTGCGAAGGCCATTGTGTAAATTTAGCCAGGCAAACTGAATAATAATGACTCCATTTGAGGATGTGCATTCAATCACCCATCACTGAACACTTCATTAAGGCTTTAATAGTCTTTTAAATATGTAGGACACTTGACGTAAGACGTGTCGGGGGAATTTACTGCTTGTCATTCACAGCGTTGCGCACACGTCCCAAATAAACTGCTGAAAAGCTGCAGGTAGCCATGAAATGAAGGAAGGACGTGACCTCCAAATTATAGGCACAATAGACACGAGAGAATAGGTCGTAGCTCAGAGAAACTCCATTATAGAGGAATTTGGCGTGCAAATAACCCGAGGTTACAATTCCTCTGGAACGAGCAGGAGAACAGAGACAATAGAAGTGAGGACAGTCGGAACATGTTGGTTTGTCATTCCGGTTCCCGTCAGCAAGGCTACAGAGTTAAATGGAGAACGGCTCATGCTTGCAACATGTGATTTATTCACGCCACCGTGCCGCAAAAGTCCATCATCTGGAACTCTGTCCGAGGACAAATGTACGTTTTTCCCCTGCCGAGTATCTGCGGGTCACACGTATATAACACGTGTTATTGTGAGTCAACAGTGCCACTAAAAGAGAGATGAAAATACCGCATTTGTCTTTCAGCACATTTCCCCCAAACCTGTAATTATGCGTCAGCCTCACATCACATTTCATTAGATTCTATAATTATGATAATTACAGGATCTATTGTGAGAAGTCGAACCTCTGTAACGTGCGCTGTAATGCACGCAGGAAATAATTCCCTCCTCCACCCTTCTGATCACAACATGAACACGAAGCTGATGGTGTCAGCTCCTTCGGTGGTGCTGCCTCCACACAATCAGAGAAGTCTTCTGCTTTAACTAAATCAAGGACCTACAGTAAAAGACAAGAATGCAAATTCGGTTTCCTGAGTATTTACTGGAGCAAGTTAACATGTCTGGGAGTGGAGAAACCCAGTCGGAAGCGTGGATGGCCTCAATGTGGTTAACAGCTTAGCTTTAGCTTTCAGGGGCTGATGATGGATGTGTTGGACTGGTGTACTGGCCCCGAGCAGCTTTCTGAAGCTGCCTTCACTCCTCAGCCAGAACTGTCTGCAATTAGTTTCTTTGGGGAAATGAAGTGAGTATAAAGTACTAACATTTATATCCTGCTCCGTAAATAAAATCAGGCTTACTGGCTTTCTGGCTGATGTGAGTGAAACTTAGCTTGCCCTGATGCTAGCATAGCACAGACAAATGCATTTAAATGTGTGATGCAGGGGTTCCTCATCTTCCTCTCCTCCTCTCCCACCAGCAGGATGCTTCCACAAAATAAGCCTGGTCCTGCTCACGGTTTCTTCCTGTTAAAAGGGAGTTCAAGGGCTTTTTTTTTTTTTTTTTTTTTTAAAGAATCTTATTTTTTTGCCTGTTTGTTTTTTCTTTGGAACCATAAAACCATTTTTGTTCTCCCTTAATTCTTTCCACTGATGGGTGGAACACGTCCGCGTTTGTCCGAGTCATACTGTGAGGCTGTGAGAAAACATGCGTCAACAGTCGTTGACGGCCGAGGGTCAGCCGGAAACACCGCCGCTGCCCTTGCTGTATGGATTTTCTCCTTTCTGCTCATTACTCCTGTTGTATCAGCATCTCCGTCGGATTAGCTGGAGCGTATGTATCGCAAAGACATCAGTGTGACTTTGAGCTTGCCGCCCTTTTTCCTCCGAAACCTCCTTGAGACGGGTCAAAAATGAGCCGTGGCTTCATGCTCGGTGTTCGCTGGGCAGTTGTGTAATTATCCTGATGATCTAATTACACAGCTAAGAAGTCCTGCGTGCACTAATACCTATATTTATTTTCATATCGTCCTCAGCCGAGACAGGAAGAACAGGGCATGAATAAAACATGGCGCGTACCTTCGGTGGCTGTTGTTCGCAGTGTCCCGAATGTTTGATTGGCAATATATCGCGAACCAGTCCATCAAGCCGCGGCTATTAGCATCAGCTGAATGTAAATGAGAGCCATATGACGCCTCGCCGCGTGAACATTTATCGGAATCGTATAAAATTAGATGCAAATGGGCTGACGGAAACACTAGATCCTAATAAGCTCCACGTTCTCTGTTGTGAGTCTGCAGAAGAAAGGAAAAAAAAAGCCCACCAAACATTCGGCAACAATGAATTCAATTAGCCGAAATAATGACGGGCATCAGAAGGGCTCATTAAAGTGTAAAATACAGCGAGATGGGCCCGTTCCTGTCCTGTCTGCGGGTGTGCCTCCTCCACACGTTTCACCATAATTCCCCCCATCAGGCTTTGCCGTATCCCGCTGGGGTCAGATTAGCAGCATCCACATCACTTTGTTTACTTTGCACCGCAAGTCGTCTAAATGAACCATCTGTGAACTTCCCGGTGAGTCGGTCGGAGGATCAGAGCCAAGCAGGCCTCAGCTGTCAGCCGCTGGCTGCTTTTCAGCTGGATTTCGCCATCTCCTTCCCTCCTGGACGCTTATTAGTGTCAGAAAGGCCACCGACACCCAGGTGTGAGGACGTCTCGCCAGGTTGAAGCTTTGATACCAATTTGTTTTGCTCATAATGTCGGTGGTCTTCGCCTCAGGAGTGCTGACGTTCGCCTGCGCTACGACTCTGTGGGTTTATAATCGCATTCGCAACTACTTCTGACCTCCTTTAGAGACACTTTTAATCATCCGAAAAACAAACGCGCTGCCTTGAGATGGCCTGGATGCTCTTGGTAGGTGGAGCCGATGAAGGAGGCGGTTCCGGAGGAGAATGGAAATAAGGTTGAAACCTACGTTGAGGTCCTGATGCGTGTCAGAGCACATCCGCGAAGGTCACTGGACATGTTAGCAAGGTCAAGAGGGGGGTTTACTGGACGGCTCTTTCAAACTCCGCTTTCTCCAGAGGCTTCTTAAAAGTGTGCTGATGAATTCTGGCTCGGCTCTAGTATCAAAGCGATGCTAATGACACGCAGCCATCTGCTTGATTTACTCTAATTCTGTTTTATTTGGCCCCCAAATGTAAAATTTAAGCACTTTGGACGCTCAGACAATACTTGATCAATCCGAGCGGCTTTGATCTTTGCTCCGCGTCGCTCTCAAAGATATCCCCGGCTGCACTTCAAGTGATGCAAGGAAGCCTACACCCGCTTCTTGTAAGAATGGGACGCTGTTTAATCACGCAGCCCCTCTGATGATGCCCAAGTTTGCCAGCTTCTGCCTTTTCTCTGCATTCTGTGGCCCATTCCGCCTGCAGAAGTTCTCCTTTCTGGCCACAAAGGCGGCTGATGGCTTTTTTTATTAGCCGTATTAATATTGCGGAGTAAGACAAATGCCCGTTGTCAGGACGCCTTGTCGGATTCGATACGCTGGGGCGAGCTTGTTTTCTCAGATATAACATGTGACTCGGACGGCGGCGACAGCCCATCATGTGTCTGAAATAAAAGCTTGTCATGGAAATGAATTTGAAAAAAAGCTGCCAGACGAGCTGTCAGCTTCAATACATCCCGGCTGCTCCAGCTGTATTACAGCACCTGAAATGTTCCCAGAGAAGAAAACCAGGCTGCCTGTTGGCCACTTGCTGACAGACAAGGACTTTCAGGGCATGTTGCTTCTTACTCGACACAAAGACATTTTTTGGTCCCGGATGGCCTCTGGGCACTGTTCCCTCTGCGCAGCGACTCTTCCTGCGATGCCCCAGTCCTCCCTCCAGCAGAGGGAGCTGTTTGTGTAACGAGACCGCGTTAGCGTCGCCGTTGTTTTTGCTTCATTTCATCACGCAAGGAAGCATTTAGAGACCGGAACTGCATGTATTTCAGCTCCTCGTGTGACAAGAGCAGATTGGACGTGATAACGAAACGACAAATGTCAGGTTTTCTGCTTGGGCGTGACGCCGGATGGAAGAGCAGCCAGAGTCGAGGAGCTCAGGACTAGAGAGCAGCTGAGGCACCTGTGGAACCTCCCTTCTTGACTGCAGCTGCACATTTTGCGTCAGAAGGCGTCCACCGCAGACGCTGCACCAGCGACCTCTTTCCTCCCGGACTTGTTGGCGTGTGCTAGCACATTAGCATTAGCTCTTTCAGCGCTTTTGCTTCAGATGAGCTGCTGCCCTTCCTGTTTGCTTCCACGACAGATTCAGTTCATCTTCATCAGCGGCTTCGGTTTCATCCACAGAGGTCCTGAGTGACGTGGAGGTCTGGAGACCAAAATATCCGCACGCTGCGTCTGCTGTCGAGCACAAAAGCCGCCGGATCAAAGTGGATTGACGGAAAGTGGATCTGCTGTCAGAGTCTGACGCAGGCTCACGCTGAAACAATAACAGAGAGATCACACCTGACAAACTTCAGAAAAGGTTTGAAGACCTCGAGAAGACGCCTGAGTATCGGTGCCTTCTGATTTCTGTCGGGATTAGAAGCACAAACCTTGGCTTCATTGTCAGATCCCGAACACCACACGCTCCTTTCTTTGTTTTCTCGTATGACTTGGGAGGGCAGCCGGCGTACAGGCTGATGCTCACGCTGCCGGAATGGGAAAAGAGACAACAGAAGCTGGCAGACGTTGCTTAGCGATGTGTGGAGCTGGGAGGATTATTCCCCAAGTTTCCATTGTCATCAAAATCCTCGGGGCACCGAAATCAGTCAGTGACCCCATCTTAATCCCTGACAACATAATATACATCAGAATTGGCATTTATTTTCTTGGCTCGCAAATGTAATTGTGTCCGAACGCAGGCGGGCGCACCATCAATGGAGCCACACCGTCACTCACCAGCGCCCCCTGTGTCCGTCACCAGCCGTAGTCGATGAGTCGGTGAACCAAAGCGGCATCAGCCTGTTTGACGTCGCAAAGCAGCTGGCAAACAGGGGCCAAGTAATCACGTTAGTGGCCTAAAGGTGGCCAACGGCGAGAACAAGGAGAAACAAGGAGGAGTCGAGCTTTGCAACGCGGCTGTTTCCTGTTTAATTCTCTTCCTAACATTCAGAAGAAACTATGAATCAGGAGAGAAGACCGTCAGCAGCTCTGCAGTCATTCTGTCATCTTTGTTTGGGTGTAAATCAATTCCTTCATTTAAAAAACAAAACCCCTCAAAGGTTCCAAATGAAGCAAAATCGCTTTTATTTTCCTCAGAAACATCTGCATTGGTGCTGAGATCTGTCAAAGGTTCGCATTTGACAAGCTGCCTCCCCTTAAGGCGTCGCTCCCTTTAATTGGACAGGGTGAAAACGCTGGTCAGGGTTGTCATGACGACGGATGTAGCTGCCGTATCGGGTACTTGAGAACGGGCCGAGACACAGATCGGAACGCTCGCCAGTGAAATCTGCCATCCTGGAGTCGACGTTTTCCATCTGTCCCCCATTTTGTTCCGACTAGCGCGCCTCCGCTTTCACGCCGGGGATCTGGAGCGTCTGATCCTGTCGCTCCACAGCCTTCGCCCGCATTTTCCATGGCCTGAGTCATCCGCGTTGTGAAGCGGAACCCTTGCGATGGTATCATCTGGGGGAATTCACCAGCGATGTAGTGTTTGGAAAACCACCGAAACTCCGCCAAGAATTAGCTCTATTTCCTGTTTTAAGGAATGAGTTTCTTTGATGAGACGTTTGTTTTGCCAAAACATAGGAGAGAATCTGAGCTAGACATCATTGCTCTCACGCTGTCGCGCTCACGCCGTGGCTCCATCGCTCTGGCCCTTTTCCTCGTGTCTTTCTCGCACGCTCGCGCTGGAGGGAGTCCATCTGTGTGAGTGTGCAAGCTGTGTACCCAGCTATCCCCACAAAAAAATGATTGTAGCAATCAAGAGTCAAGACGAGGCCCCGTGGCGGGAGCTGAGTCCTGCAGAATCAGTTTATATTTACACACACACACACACACACACACACTAGACTGGCGCTCACAAGAGCGGCATGCTGATGAAGTGTTCACGTGCAGGACAACAGCGCGTCCCACTGTTACGATGTGCATACCTGTGTCGGTGACGCCTGCGGGCGGCTCCACGACACAGACTGGTTCATTTACCCGGATAACCTGGGGTCAAACGCCGTCTGTTGCATTCCATGCAGCCGCGCCCGCCGCCAAACCCCGCCTCCAGCTGCTGCGTCCGCCAGGCCTTTCTGACCGAGGACTCTGTTCTCGTCTCTTCAGAAGGTTTCTGGGCTCAGATGCAGCCAGATTAGCAGGTTTAATCTACCAGGATGATTGAGGATTGAGGATCATTGTCTTCTGTCTGAAGTTTTGCACTGTTTCTGTCTCCATGGTGACGCACCAACGACTTTGTGCCTCGGCTGAATCTCATGTGGACTCACTCTCCGCGACAGTAATGCAATTTCATGCAGCGTTTTGACTTTAGATGACATCGTGGCGGCTAAATTTGCGGGCGGATGTTGGGAACAAAGTCGCAACAGCCTCCGACCTGATCTGATTCCCAGATCGCCAAATGCCGACGAATCACTTTCTGCACATTTTTTGCTGGCGGCACCGTGCTGGCGCTCTGGGCAACGTGATGGATGCAAACCGACCCCGGGGCTTCACCCTTCAAAATAAAAGTCCAGAGTTTGGAAGCGTGGGCAGAATTTTGAAGAAATCTGATCTCAGAGCTGCACACGAGCATCGCGACCAGTCAAACCAGCGCCGAGCTGCCCAGCCTCAACCGGGTCGAGGGCGACTTTCTCTGTTCGTGAAAATCTGTCCTTTAATCTTTGGAGGTAAACTCGGGGCGACGAACACTTCCTTAATGATGGTAACAGAATTATTCATCCTTCTGTCGCCTCCATTTCACCATCCTTCCTGCGTGGGCAGCGTCCGGCAGCCTCCTCCCCTCTCCCCCTCGGTTCCCGTCTGCCGGGCAGCTCCGTTAACACGCCGTCCTTCCCCGCTGAGAGCGGAATCCAAGCCGAGGTGGCGCTCCTCTATCTGCTGTCATTTCTCATTAAAGAGATATGAATCAGTCCTGACACCGTGTAATTGGTAAATGGTAATTTCTGAGAGGAAATTCTGGGAGTGTGAGCAGAAATGGCAGCCGGGCGTTGAGATGGGCCGGATTATGACGCCGAGAAAAGACCGGAGCTTAACCGCCTCGTCCTACTGTCTTCTTTATTATATCTGATAGGCCGGGATTCCACTTGCTCAGAAATGCGAGACGCACGGAAATAATGACACCGCTGGGATTTTATTTCACTTGCAATATATCATTTCTGTGTCTTTTAAAGTCGCGATTTAAAAAGGAAACATTTTCATTGATTCGCCCCCAGAGCTGCGGCTCGCCTGTCCTTTCCTTCCACCACAGAAATCACTTAGACGTGGGGGAGACTCGTCTTTCCGTCTGTGTTTAAATAGATGAATAGATGAACATTGATCCCCCCATTGATCACTGAGTTTGGGGGCTGGATCACATGACTCTGGCCCCCTAATTACGGTTAATCAATCGTGCTTCCAGACTAACGTTGCATCGCGAAACAAAGATTCAAATCCAGATAAAAGAGACTGGGGCCAGCAATTAGGAACCTATTGCTGCACAAAGACCCCGGAGGGAAGCCAGTCATACTCCTAAGAAGCATTATTGCTTCCACGCCGGTATTTTGTTGCAGAGTCGAGTCGTAGTGGTTTGACGCCGATCCGCTGCCTCGGCTAAAGCGCAGCACCGCGTTAATCAGCTGTCTGATGCTTCCTGCACAGGCATACATTTTCATTACCTTCATATACAGAACGCATTTCCTCTCTTTCTGGCTGCTCCCTGAAATGTGCGACTGATGAATGCGTCATGTTCAATAAATAAAAAACGCGCCGCCGGCCGGGTTTCATCCGAGCGGCACGGTTCCTCCGCTTCCGTCACAAATTAGCCACAAATGATTTCAAGTGCTGATGTCCATTTGGTGCTTTTAAGTTCGCACGCGGAGCCGCCACGAGGTCTTTAGCCGCGCTGGATAAAGACCTCCAACAGGGGGGCGCTGAATTTGCCAGATTTCTTCTCTCAAACACCAAGCAGCGGCACACACTGCTCGCGTTCATGCTAACACGCTAGACTAGATGTGCCATTCTTCTCTCATCTTCAGCTCTTCCCAAAGATTGAACGGTTGGAAACGAGCGAGTGACTTCCCGCGAGCGTCAATGCAAAGTCAATGTGGAGCGACCAATTGTTTCCACCATTGTCCCGCGTGTTTGCAGTGTTTGCGCGTCTTTACGTCAATAACCAATTAATGGAGGAGGCAGGTTTGTGAGCGATAGTGGTGCTGTGTGGAGGGAAAGTTAAATGTGTATATATTGATGAGGAGAGAGACTGAAAGACCCAATCTGCTGCCGTCTGTTCGCAGATCCATTCAAAACTGGTGAGAACCGTCTGAAACGATGGCGTCTGGGTCGGTTGCAGCGAATCCTGCAGTGGATTCACATTCATGTTGGACTGTGACACTGATAAAAGGAAAGGAAATGCGGCTAGCAATGAGCCAGTTTGGCGTAAGCCTGAACAAAGGTTCGTCAGCCTGATTAGAAGTAAATAAAGTCATTACCCATCATGCAGTTTGCCAAAGCTCCTGCATATAAATGCATCATTATAGACAACAGCGGATGAGCGTTTCTACCTTCGGAGGGCAGTGATTCTCATCTAAATTGATTGCTATGGGATTATCCTGGATTTATTAAATATTAAGGCATTGACTTCCACTAATGTAGATAATTAGGGTTTACTCAAAGTCAAGATGGAATTGGCATGAGGGGGAAAGAAAATGCATGGAAAGTTATTCATTACTGAGCGACTCGTCAATTCATCAATTATGATTTTCATTACGCATCATAATTAATAATGCTCCAGCTGAATTGATGTAGTCTAAAACTTTCATTACCCACTTATTTGGATTGAACTGCACATTTTGAAATAGGAAGACCAAAGGGCAGCGCTGAGTTTAAGGATATGGGCGTTAGGACCGTTAGCATCAGCCGCACAGAGTTGCATAGATGCCATTGTTCCTCCCGGCTCATCAGAAGCTGCAGCATGTCTGATGCTAACGCAGTTAGCTTTCCATTAGCCGTGGCGTATGAAATTAGAACAGCTGTGGCATCAGCCCAACCTCTGACCTTGTTCAGGCTGAAACGCTGCGTGAAGCTAACACAAAACGGTTTTAAATGAAAGCGTAAATTACACAAGATCATTAGAAGATTGCCCTCGTGTGGCTGTTGTTAGCACTGGTGAAAACACGGCTGGAGATCCAGAGGTTAATAACATTGGCATCTCTCATCTTTCAACAATGAGATGCACAAAATACACAAGGCAAATATCAGGCTAGCTTGTACCCGGAATGTATCACGTTAAATTTCCGATCTAGATTTCGGCAGCACCAACACTCCCCAGCTCTTTGCGGTAAATCAAATTCCGGAGAGAAAGGAAAGCCGTTCTCCGTATTATCCCATGACTCGCAGGGTTGAGCGCCATGGCAACAGAGGCAGAAACACATTTAAGCACCTCGGAACGGAAAGTGTTGAATGCGGCATTAAGAAGAGAGTGCGTGAAGAAGCTGGTGGCACATCAGTCACATGGTAGCAGGCTGGAGTGTACGCTCCTGCGCCCGACTGGTGATCAGTGTGTGTTTTGTCCCCGCCACAGATCTGGTTAATGGGAAGGGAGGCTTCCCCCGTTGGTGCTCGGGAGCTAATCACGCAACAATGGGGTGCCGAGAAGGGGAAGGCGAAGGTACGGATGAAAAGGGGATTGATGGAGGCTCTTCCAGACGAGGCCCCGCTTTAATTGCCTTCGGTTAATCTCATTGTCTGCCAGTTGAACGCTCGGATCTATCCGCGCTCCGCGCTTGGCTCCGAGGCGGATTTCAGACAGAAAGTTGCTGGAAGAGGCGGTAAGCTTGCTGGAGGTCGAACGTGTTCACACAGTATTTTAGGTTCACCCTGAAAAAAGAGGGATTTTTCGAATCTGCAGAACGTTTTGTCGTAACTTTGGACGTTTGGAATGGCAGCGCTCATTAACCGGCATGATTGTTTTTGTGATTAACAATAACTCCTGAACAATGAGGCAGGAAAATGTTTCTGAATCTGATTCTTTCCACTCAGGACAAAGCGGCAGATTGAGTTTCAAGGATGAGCTGAAAGGAATTTGTCATCTGCCTCCGATGCCACAAACTCTGACCAAAGTTTGCACAAGGAGATAAAATCCTCGAACTTTAGTGCCTATCGGGGAAAAACATCCCTCCGCCGAAAAGTGACAATACCGGCAAAATCCGGCGCACAAATGAAGTGCTCGTCATGCTAATCCGGCGTCTCTGCCGAATACGAATAAAGCTGATCTTTGTGTTCAACGGAAACGGAAGAATTATTGAAGCTTTGGCTTCGGCGCCGCAGCGGTTTAGCGTCAAATGTGTCAGAAAGTCATCAGTCGGTGCATAAATGACTTGAGGAACGATGCAGAAGGCTACAACTAACCTTTTTGTGAAGGCGTGACGTCATCCTGCTGTAATGAAAGAGTGGTGGGCATTTTGGCGCGTTAGCAACCATTCCAGGTGGGCATTTTAGCACATTAGCTACCGTTCCAGCTGATAAACTCGCAGCCGGAGCAAGTTGTAATAAATAACCGTTTTCCTTATGGGGATCGTTTGCTGCCTTGTTTATTTTCATTCCCGCCGTCGGCTGCCCAGAGCGAGGGATGCGCCATGGAGGAAAGAGAAAAATGCTCCGGGATTAGCGGAAGTCTGGTGTTTACGGGAGCGTACCAGCCTGGATGAATGAGTCCGACGAGGCAGAGCTTTGGTGCGTTTGACCCCCATTAAAACTGCACCGGGGCAACTGTTGGCCGCCTGTTTTTCTGCTCTTTGTCCTCATTATTACCTCAGACGTGAGCACACATTAGCCGAATAAGCGTTACTAAACACGCCACAAGCGCCGCGCCTCCATTTTGCTTTGGTTTTCATTAATCTGGCGTTTGCGGCCTCTTCGGCACAAGGAGCCGCGTCAGCCGGTTTCTGTTAATTACACCTTGCTGCCTTGTTCTGGTCCAACTCGGAAGAACCAGCTGAGAAATTCTGGCCGCTTTTGTCGACGTGTGATCCCGGTTGGTTCATCCGTCTTTTCAAGGGTGTCCTGGTCCTGGAAAATGAGCTTCCCTGGTTTTAAAAAGCGTTTCCAGACGGGCCGCAGCTTCAGGGAGCGCAGATGTTTCTCTGGCCAGCTGTTTATTAGCGCACATTGAGCCGCTTGGAGGCTGTTCATCGTTCACGCGTCAGACGGGTCATCCCATTTGCTATGGCACGAGGTGATGCATTCTTTGTTGCCGGGTAAACATCTGGAGCGTTAATTCATGTTGATGCTCCGCACGATTGCTCCATTTGCCACTGACGTCGAGGCTAGCGCAGGTTCTGGGCCTGGTCTACAACAGCACCTCCTACAGCATCGTCACAGTAAAACACAATGACCCATGACTAAAGGACGCAGGAGACAACAGGACATCCAGGATTCAAAGGACAGCTTGGCTCCGGCCTGGAGAAGCAAATGTGTGGAGAGGCATTTCATGCAACTTTCCAAATATAACACCTCCGAGGCCGTGGCAGGTCCGGCTTTTATTCCCAGCTGCTGTTCTTTGTAAAGAGTAAAGCTAAGAGCAAGAAACAAGCTTTAACTGGAAGCTGAATGAAATCCACCGCGGCCTCAGAAGCCAGTTAGGTCCGAGTCTCCGGCGAAGATTGCGGCGTTCCGCTTGGACTCGTCAAACCTTTCCCAGCTCTGCTTTGTTCTGGAGAATACCCGTCCTCCCCACAGAGGTCATATTTGGGAGTAAAAGGTGTTCACATCGCCATCTGAGCGGCCATCTGAGCTCGCCATGTCTCATCCCGCATTACACACATCTTCCATTGGAAGAATGAAAGGGACAGGTAAAATTCAGAGTAAAGACCTGAGTCCAGCAGCGTTTCATACGCTGCCGTCACGGAGACTCATTAGAGCTGCCACATAATGATCCCTGAGAATGGCGAGAGGAAGTTCAGATCGGGCCGGGATAGACGTAGAGCCCCCCTCAGCGAGAGGAGAACAAATGAAGAGGTCATACTGGGACCTCTGATAGGGGGGAGAGGTCAACTGAAGCCCGCGACAGGGCAGGGGCGGAGCCTGTTAGCCTTTTAACTACGTGTATTCTCAATCGGTGAAAAATGAGCCTCAAACTGAGGGACACGTGTCCATTGACCCGATCCTGGGCCATGACACCAGCAGGTGACGCTGGTCTGGCCGGGCCGCGTCCAGACTCCGAGAATGAGCTCAAATGCTGACCACTAATTTGCTCACCTGTCGTCCCGTGTTGTTTCCGCATATTTGGCAGACGAGAATATTAGCGTAATAGCGTGCAATCTGCCCCCACGCGCGACCGTAATTGTGTCTGGTTATCAGATCGCTTATGTCTCTACTGTCCGTGATTAGCGGCAAATCAACACACTGTGGTTACCGTCAGCCCACCGCGGATCTCATTACCCTGCTAACGATGCTCCCTTCAGCCACTGTGTCAGGGGCTGCGGGGAGGAAAACGTCCCCGATGGAAGTTGTGCACGGCTCCACCGACTGCATGTTAGCTCGGCGTTAGCGTCCCGCTGGCCTGATCAGGTTTGTGCACACCCGCGAGCCTCTTTTATTAAACGCAGACGCTCACGGCGGTTACATATTCTCTGCTGGTATTTTGGGAGCCGTTCAAGTTTCCCCCCATCGATCGGTGCTGCCTTCACCGGGAATGAGAAATTGGAATTGATTTGTGAAGGATGTGTTTCAGATCCAGGCTATGACTTTTACTACCACTGTTTTTCTGATGTAATTACCGGAACGTTATGCAGACAACATCCCCGACTAAACGTTCCAGGATGGATTTTTTTCTCTACTTTGGACTTTAATTTATAGCGTTTCCAAATTCAGCTTTCGGCATCGCACCAATAATCATCGATCACTATCGTTCACGCTGTCTCGTTCTCAACGAACTGCTATGAAACAGATTCATCTTTGTCGGCTTCCTACTTTTAGCTTTTCTCTCCACCTGTGTTTGACCTTCCTGAGCGTGATATTAGCTTAGCCTAAACTAGCTTAGCCTGAAGCTCTCTCTGGATCGAAGGACATTTTCTGCCGGTGAAGCTAACTCTAGATTGCACTCAGACAGACGGGGGCGTGGGGCTGGCTACGCAGGAGCGCCGGATCGTCGGCTGGACACTTTTTAAATGGGCCTCAGGCAAAGCCAAGCAGGAAATAGAACCGTGCACAGATTCCTGGTACTAATTTCGCGGCAGAGGTCAGAAGGACCCAAGGAGCTCTGATTGGGCCAAGCTGAGCTCCGGATCTGCAAATGCAGCCTTTGACTACGTTCAAATTCCCTGTTTGACTGAGGGTCAGGAGTCCGTTTTACTGGGGTCCAGGGCCAGGCCGCGGCGCTACAGCTGTTTGTGCCGCCGTATCAGCCTCCGCCCCAACATGGCTGCGTGTGCTGCGACAGAATGTTGTTTTATCTTCTGCCTGCGGGGTTAAGATGGCCAATTATTCATCACAACACAAAATCCTTCACATTCAGACCCGACAGGTATAATTTTGCATAACTTAATTGGCCAGGTCAACTTTTGCCGACAGCATCGCGTCCTCTCAGCATACCAACGATGACTGTTTCACCTTCTGTTATTAGCGCACGCGGAACAGGCTCAGTGTCTCTACTTCCTCTTTCTTTTACTGTCTTTTCGTAACTCCTGTCAAGTTGAAATATCTTCACTTTACTCTGGTGCCGTTCCGGCGGATAAACCGATTCAACCGAGTAAAACGGCACCTGCGATGTTAGCAACTGCGTTAATTTTCTGTCGAGATGCACGTCCCTTTAAAGCAGCTAAAATCATAAATCCGACAGTGGTTATGGCACGTTTTTCTCTCTCTCGCGGCTCCGTAGCTGAACTTAGGTGCATCACCTCTAAAAATGCACCTGAACCCTGATGGCAGCGGGTCTAATGCCCCGCGAAGCCCTTCGGCGGAGCCGCGCTAGTACCTTTCTGTACAAAGCACACTCGTGCTGATGACTGCATTCACTCCCTGCGAACTGCTCCTTGTCTCAGAGAAGCTTTCAGTGATGAAGGGTAAAGTCGGCTCGTCTGTGGCTGCTATTTTCTGCCCAACTCTGATTTTTGAATCTCGCAGCCGGAGAGGCTGAAAAACAATAAGCAGACGTTGTGTTTCATTCCGCAGTTATCAGCCGCGTTAGCTCAGCAGCGGCGGACGGGTGGTTCTGGATTGTTCGTCCTCGCCCTCCCTCCCTCCCTCCATCCAGCACTCATCTGCATAAAGAGGCCACCATATTGAGCAGTGATCTAAAGGGTAAAAAATGGGCTGTGAAAACAGAGGGAAAGGGTCGTTAAGCAGCAGGTTGGGAGATGGCGAGAGCGACAGCCGCGACTTCATCAAGATTAATCAGCGACATCTGGCATCTTGGAGGGCCTAGTTAGCAACCCTCTGGTTTCACCCCGGTCGAGCGTGAGTCACCGGCGGCAAGAAGTGCAACCGCGGCAGCCGCGTTTCTTTTGTTGCGCTGGGCAATGAGAGTGTGTAAGGCAGGGGTGGGCAATTATTTTGCCTGAAGGGCCACATTGGATTTTAGATCTTCATGAACAGGTCGGCCAGGTAGTCCAGGCGACTGACTCCCCAAATGAGGATCAGAGGTTAGCGAAAAATCCTGCTTGATGGACTATTGACTGAGGAAATATTTAGAAGAGCCTGTAAATTGGTCCAACTAAAGATGGACCTAATCCAAGATGGATGAGGAAGCTCCAGATGAGGTTTGGCCCCACCTTCATGGGAGGACATGTTAGCATGCTAGCTGAACGGGGGGTCTGAACCTTTTTCTAACCAATCAAGCTGACGACCGTCTTCATTTGGCTTTTGGAGAAATGATTGTGAAGGCTCTGCAGGCCGGATTAAATAGTTCACCGGGCCACATGTGGCCCCTGGGCCTTAGTTTGCCCACCTCTGGTGTAAGGGATGAAGGCGGCGGTGGACTAAACGCTCTGGTTTAGTCGGCAGTGCCGCCGTACGTGTGAACAGTTATTCACAAATGGCGAATGCGGTGCTTAGAGGCAAGCGTGGATTGTGTCCGCCTGTTTACGTCAAAGCCGGGAGAATCGCTTCTTTATGGAAATGTGCCGATGGCATCAGACCGGCGAGCTTTGATTAGGACGCCGTTGAACCAGACAAGGCGTTCCGTCTCACTCCTGGGATCCCTCAATCCAGGTTTTCCTCCATGTGCATCAGTTTGATTAGATACACTCTGCTTTTTCATTTAGTCCCTCTCAGCCTAAACAATCGATTATGATCGTGGCGGCGACGCCAACGAGCTGGTAAAGAAAGGCGGAAATATTACACAGAATGAAATTGGAATATCGAGCGGGAATATGTGACGGAGATTGGCTGTTTTTACAGAGTCCAGCTCGCAGCTTGCGCCCGGGGAGATGAATTGATGGCGAGTCAAGGATAGACAGAGAAGGTCGATCAGGAGTCGGAGTCGGGGAAGGGTGGTGGGGGCGCGGGGGGGGGGCATCCTCTCTATTAACTGCGGGCCTGGAGGAGGCTGCTGAGGTTGGGCTCGGAAAGAAGTCTGACCCACATCAGCAGGAGCCTCCACAGAAACCAGTGTCTCTGGCTCGGCGCCGGCGTGTGAAGTCCCGGGGAGGCTGAAGCCAAAGTGTTTGTTCCAAATATCACAGTGGCTTCGCGCTCATCCTGACCTTTCCTGCTAGCACACGTGTCAGAACAATCAGAGGTGTTAACTGCGGCCCGCTTTAGAAACTAATTGTGATGCCAGGCTAACAAAGCTGTCGTAGAGTCGCTGACCTTGATGATTTCCTGACTAATTGCGGTGTGTCGCTCCACCTATAGTGCTCCACGCTGCACAGAGCTGAGCTGTACGGGACCTGGTTGGATAATCTTGTACGGCTACAGCTCCTTCTGCAAATCGCAGGTTTTTCTGTCTGGAAACGTGTTATGAGTGGAAGGCTGAAGCGCGGTCAGTGCAGAAAAGTTTCCAAACGAAATCCACTCGATTAAAGCTAATCGAGCACGCTGTTCTTGGTTGGCTGCTAACAAAGGTGCCGCTTGGCATTAGCTGTCCAGCTGTGGCACCAATTAGCATCGAAAAGGACAAACTTTTAAGACGTTTTTACTGGAGAAAGTTTTCTCTTGGACTGGACCTTTTAGCAGTTTTACTAGGGTTGCTACATGGAATGAGCCATCAGCACGTTTTGCCATCAACACCAACCCTCAGATGTGTTTTGTGGAAATGTATCATCCCATTTTTAGCTGTGAAAGATGCTAACGCTATTCTGGGCGCCTCAAAATTACCTCGGCCGACTCCACAATGGTGGTCCCCGTCTGGGACTGAGCCAGGGTCCACAGCGACAGCTGGTAGCACGTTTGCACACGCGGATGCTAATGCCGTCGAGGCCACGGGCCTGGCGGGAGGGTCTGACGTCAGCTCGCAGGTTCTCTCGTTTACCAAAGCTTGTGTTTGAGTCCTGGCTGAGAGAGCTTGCGTTCTGTGTGGTCTCAATAAATATTGTAGCGTATTCGAATCATCAATCCTGTTTCCAAGGGCGTCACCTCATTATTGATCGGAGGAAAGTGAAGAGATATGGATATCGCTGGGCTGAAGGCCACCGAGGCTCCGGAGGTGATTCATGAGAGGGTCCTCCACGTAATTCAGGCCCCGGACAAACGGTTCTCAAGCGCATGGGCATTTGAAGAAATCACATTCTTGCGGTGAATCTAAAGCAGGGCCGGGGGCAGATGCGTGTGTACCCGGCCAGGTCCTGCGGTTATCTTTCAATTACCTCCACGGTCGACACCTCCCCCACACAGACTCCCACCGTCCTTAATCCACTGGAACCACAGCCTGTGACGCTCGCTCACACACGTAAATGCATTTTTCTAAAGCAATCACCGTATTATATTTTTTGCCGGCTGCTGCTGTTGTTACACGAAATCAGCGGAAGATTATGGTTGTGCGGATGGGGGGACACGCTGCAGCGGCGGCGGGGGAGGAGAGCCGTTCTGGCGCTGTAATTTTTTTACTGCGGGGACTAACCATTATCATTTTCCTGACCATGCCCTTTGTGGTAATTCTCCTCCATATAGCCTCAACCTTTCTCGTCGCTGTCAGTCGCAGAGAACCAATTAACATACCGTGTCCGAGGGAGTCATTCTTCCCCGTGCTCCTCCGTCGCCCTCCCTCTGTTTTTGTCACACTGCTAGCTAGTGGGCAGAGTCGCACAAATTAGCAGTGTGGGCTGGAAGGCTCAATTACCTTTTAAGGACTTTAGAGGTAGTCTGTGTCCGTGTCAGCCTGTCGCAGAGCTTCTTCCAACCTGCCTCGATAAGGGTATTAAACTAGAAGGGGAATGAGGGAGGGGACGGGGGGCTGGGGAAGGAGGGCGCCAAGAGAAGAGAAATTGGTGTGCGAGGGGCCGGGCTGAATTTCTAAATTATCTAATTCCCGTGTCTGCACAGCGTCACAAAGTTGGCGTCCCTGTTTTCCCTGGAGACAGTGGTAGCTCTCCTCTTCTCATCAGGTTCACCTCAGACCCACACACACACACACACACACACACACACACCTCCCCCATCTTCTGCTGTGGCGGCGGCGAGGGAAGGGACAGCCAGCAGAGATTTCGTTTGAATAGGATGGCAGGGATGTATCCTCGGAGGAGCGGCGCCAGGGTTGCCAGGCCTGGCCTTGTTATCCCTCCGCCACCGTGTAACCGAGACGGAGAGCGAGGCGCCGGTGGGCTGGAGAGGAAGAACGAGGTGGGCCGCGGAGCATCTAACGAGGACACAAGGATGGAACTGTGACGTCTGACGGAAATGCGTGTTGTGTTGGCGAACTGAATCGGTTGTTGCTGAAAAACTAGAGGAGCAACGGTGCAAGTTTCCGTTTAAACGCCGGCTAATCTGGCTCAAACCAGACGTCAGAGGTGCAACGACGTGTATGATGTGTATGTTTATCATAAATATCCTTTATTTATTTATAGATTCTTGGCATTTTGACATATTGACAGAAACGACCTGTTGCTAAGCAAATTTGGATGCTATAATTAGCTGAACTGCTAACGCTAAGATCAGAATCCTGATAAGTGAAAGCGTTCCTGCCAAAATCAGTGACGTCTTTCAGCTTCCATCACGTGGGAAAAGAAAATATCATTTTACAGCCATCGCCGCCACCGCCACCGCCGCTCACGGTCGAGTTTAGCGCCACCATTTTTCAGTCAAGTGGCACTTCCTGCTTCGCCAGCGCTCAGAGAAAATCTATTTTTTAATGTTAAAGATGACCAAAAAGTCCTGGCTGGCAGATAAATTCACACATTACAGAGGATGGAGGCTTCCATTTTATTTATTGATACGAGTTGATATATTTATAAGTCCAACCTCATGTAATATGCATGTGGTCCCTATAAATCTTTGCACAACAGAGAGAGAGAGAGAGAGAGAGACAGAGAGAGAGAGAGAGCACTGTAATGGAAGAAGAACAAGGAGGTGCAAATTCACCTGATCCTATTAATAGAAGTAGCAGAACACAACGTGTTTAGCATATTCATTAGCATTTAAAGATGTAGAGATGTTCCCCATGTTGAAAATGAATTACACAATTACCAGGTTAACGTTCTACTGTTCTTCCTCAGATTTCACTTCTTTCAGCTCATATCTCATTTGTGGTTTGTGGCTTTTCTTCCTTTCTTTGGGCTTCGAAAGCATCTGAAGGTGCTCGGTTCGCTGTGCACAAGGAAGGCTGAGACATGATGAGCTCCAGCGTTTGTTGTTGTTGTTGTTCGGGTGAATTTGGTTGAATGTCGTCATCTTGGAGGAGCTTAAAGTTTACCTGGAGTGAAGCCTTTAAAGAGGCAGTTGTGAAGAGGAAGCTCTCACTTCCACTAGGGGTCACTGTTGTGAAGGGGTTTGATCTCACTAACCCCCCAAGATCAATGAGTCCAGGTCTCTGTGGTAAACGTGCTGTCCTTGTGTGTGTGTGTGTGTGTGTGTGTGTGAGAGAGAGAGAGAGAGAGCGAGTTAAAAAGAGTAATGAGGACAGAGAGAGTGGATGTGTTTGAGAGCCTGGACATTGTTGTCATTTACCCACAATGCACACAGAGTGCGTTCTAGGTCCGAGGATGTAAAGTTCCGTGGTTCCCTGGGAGACAGGCGAGTGAGCAGCTTATCCACACAGCCTGCGTCCCGGCTCCATCAGAGCTACGTCGGTCTCCGCTGTCAGAAACGTTGCTTCACACATGCATAATAAACGCGCCAGCCCAGTAATACTGCCTGCATGAATTCTTAATACCTTCACTGAGTCATCAGGCTGACTCAGCAGAAATCATGCTAATGGCTAATTTCCATCCGCGTCCTCAGATAAGGAGAGAAACAAGGCCGCGCTCCAGAAAGTGGGCGGTGATTAACCGAGCAGACGTTTGCAGTCACAGGAAGACTGTGGGGTTTTTGCAGGAGCTTTTTTGTATGACTGTTTTGGACTTATTTTGACCTTTAGCGTGAGGCTAAACTTAGCGAAACAGAACTGATGTCGATCACGCGGCTCTACCAATCAACTGCACCTCTACTCCCTGTTATAGCTGTTAGCTCAAAGTAGCGGCTAGATTAGCCCCCCTGCCCCCACGCCCCTGTGCCGTTTTGCTATTCCTGTGATGCTTACATGCACGCCCACTTCCAGTAGGGCTTAGATCTTTGCAAAAACCAACAAAAACAAGTCTACATATTTAATCCAAACACATTTGCATCAAAATGATGGTAAAAGTCCCATGATACCGCAAACTCGAAGGAGGGAAGCGGCTAAAAGTGCTGAGTTAAGTGTTAATAATACATATGTGTGTCATTTTTGTAAATGGGTGAACCATCTGTTCCAGGCAGCCCGAAGCCTCCCTCCTCTAATTGTTCCGTCTGTGGTGTTTGATATGCGTAATTAGACTTTTAATAATCTTTGCTGTGCAGGTGATGTTTGCTGTGGAGAGATTGAAATTTCCCCCGTTGGTCGGAAGCGTTATTACCACCTGGGGTAACCCGGCTCCACCGTCAACCGTCACGCGTAAGGTTTCTTTTTCAAGCTTCCCCCCGCTCTTTTTTTTTTTTTTTTGATGAAATATGAAATTGATAAAATGAAAAGTTGGAACATTTCCATTAAAAAAGAGGTCAGGCACTCTAATTACTGGACCTTTCTCTGTAACGAGTTATCGGCTTAATAATTTCTCAGTTTCGGCGTCTTTTCGCAATTGTGCCTTTATTGTCGACGGGTTAGATTTGACCTCGTTTACAGCCACCGCGGGAAGTTGCCGTCTGTTAAAAGGTTCCAAAACCACCCAGCCGTCCTGGTCGCGGACATATATTCTGCACACGAGTTAAAAAAATGCAAAGTTATAGCGAATACAGGTCAGAATAAATAATGCATGTTTGTACACAAACAAACCGACATTTTTCAGGCTAAATGTCACCTCAGTATGAATTATTTGCGCATGTAGAAGTTTTCCTGTAAGTTATATCTCCATTTTTGCAATGACGTAGCCACGAATGGCAAATAACAAATGAAAAACACTCAGACTTGGATATCGGCGCTAATCTGTTTATCTGCTATTGTCTGAAAAGTCTGGACAAGCTACGTGATTAAATTATTGCGTCTCAAGTCGGTCAGCCGGCGGACGCCTTAGCGGCACGCAGGGACACGCGATGCGGAATCCATCCTAATCTAATGGCGGATCAGGAGTTTGGGTTTTGTCATCTGTGTCGTTTGCCTGCCGCTAATAAACCTGCCTTGCGGCGTCACCAACGGTCCTCACAGCCGACTCCAGCGGCGCCACCCAGAGGCCGTTTAACCGGGAAGCTGGTGCTGGCAGCTGTCGCCGGTGAGGAGGAGGCGGTCCGAACACGTCTGACATCAACCAGGACAACTGGCACTCATTTGATCCCTTCCCCCGAGGTTATTTTCCCTTTTCCCGCACGCTCGCCGCGTCCTGTCAGGCACGAGATTCCAGCACAATGGCGGTGTTGTGGCATCGCCCGCGCTGCCTCCTGAATGCTCGCAGTGGCGGCGGAGGTTTGAAAGAGCGTACTCAAAGGGCTGGCTGATCAAAGGAGCGTTTCATCTGTGGAATCTGCTGGGTCTGGAACGCCGGAGACGCGGCGGAGCTCTGATGCTAAGAGACTGACAGCAGAGGCTTTGATGACCCCTGTGTACGCCGGCGCCGGCGAGAACAAACAACGGAAACAACAGCAGCAGCAGCGAGTAGAGTTCAGCGCTAACCGTCAGTCAGGACGCAGAAACGTGGGTTTACACACAATTCATCAACTTTTTCTGTTGGTATCGATCACGGGTCCTGAAAGGCTATGCTAGCCCCGACGCTAACATCTTCCTGCATCTTCTTCTACGGCTGCTCAGGAAACGCAACTTTGACAACTTTACCACGACTTGGTAGTGTAAAACTCTTCCTCCCACGACCGCAGAGAAGCAGTGTTTTCATCTCTTTGCCTGATATCTGTTTTTGGTGTCTCTGGAGGACTTTGGTGACTCTGGAGCTTGAGGAAAACTTGATCCCCTCGTCTCAGTCTCTCCAGAGCGCTTTTGTCTGTGGCTAAAGCCTCTCCGCCCGCTAATATCTTTTCATTTTTCGCAGCTCAGTCAAAAAGAAAGTGAAACATTATGAGCAAAGCCAGATAACGGCACCAGATGTTTTGCCAGATAGCTGCCGCTCCATGTTCTGCCTTTTCTTGTTTTTGTTGCTTGAATTTGAAATCTTCTTTTTTGATACGAGCTAAAGAGCCGTTCACCATGAAAAGCTGCGAATGTAAAATGTTGAAAATGTTAATTTAGACGTAAAGAAAGTGCGTTCGCTGGTGTAAAAGCGAGGAAAAGAAAACAAATGACTCTCCCAGCGAGTCATCCATCACTGACCCTGAGCCGGAAATAGGTCCCTAACACTTAACCTCATTGGCTCTAATTGCTCCCAGGTGCAATCAGCCACAGTCAGACTCCTGGAGGGCAGCGGCAAACACATCGACGGGTTCACCGTACACCTCTGCTGGCTGCCCCAGTGCATCGTGGGAGAGATCCCGTCGCCGCCGAGAAGCAAAATCAATCAAAGCTTTGGAGGAAGGTGACTAATTTTGTTTAAGTAACATTTGTTCTCATTAGCTCTGCAAACACACTTGAGGTTTGGGAAAGTTTCACATTATCCATCAAAGTTCACACACACACACACACACACACAAACGCACACAAACACACATGTGGAGCCTGAACACACACCCCTCTGGTGATGTCATGCGAACAAGATCACTGAAGGGAAATGTTTCTGAGCTTCTGAACTGGCTTCACTCCATCACTTTCACCCCTCCTGACTGTTACCACGTCTGTTTTATGCAAATCAGCAACGACACCCCGTAACCCTCTGTGCGAAGCCGCGGCGCTGATGAGAACTCACCATTTGCACCAGTGCTCCGGTGCTCCGGCTCCCAATTAAAGAGAATAAAATCTGAGATTTTTCTCATTACCTTCAAGCGTCCAGCGAAGAGTGCGTTCGTCCATATCCCCGCAGGAATCCATAAGAGATGGAGATTAGGACGGCTGCGCGGCACGATCCAGCAGTTTGAGGTGCGCATCAATTAAACAGCCATGAAATATAAATCAAAATGAATTTGTTAGAGCTGAAAATACAAAACTAATTGAGCCGAGAACCTGAGAGGATCCGACACCTTCAGCCTGGCGCCTTCCTCCAATATTGACCAAAGCCACCAATTATCGCCATAATAAAGCATTCTGAAGAGGCTGCCGACCACCGGCGCTGTCGGGACCAGCCTCTCCGGCCGGGATCCTCTGTCATGGTGATGGATGCTGGATCGGACGCCACGCTGATGCGATAAAAGCGCTCAGGTTAACTCCCGTCCATCTACCACGTCTCCGTATTTACTTGGCTCGTTCTCAGCGGGTCCGGGCCTTTTATCGCGGCGCCGTTAACATTTTTTGGACAATTCTTTCAGCTGAAATGGATCGTCGGATAGAATGTCGTGATATTTAGGAACTTCTGCTCTGGCAGTGACATTTTGAGGAGCAATTCCAGATGTGCTGAGGCGGAAATCAGACCGAAGCGTCAGCAGGACGAATCCAAAGGTGGTCGAGAACCTTCCACATGGTCCGGACCGGGATGGTGCATCTGGCAGGAAACCATCAGTTTTTTTTTCCTTCTCCGGTTTTCTTCTTCCTGCTTCTGCACACATCGGTGGCAGTTGCAGGATCTGCCGACACGTGAGAGCTAAAGCTCTCCGGTGGGCCGGGGTGATTAATATTCCCGTGGACGGCGAGGGTAAGCAGAATGAACTTGTCTGTGATGGCAGTTCGCAGCCTCGGGACGCTAAGACACGGATAGCCTGGCTGACAAAATACCCTTAATCCTCATCCCTTTAGATTAGCAAAACAATGGGAAGGGCAAAGGCGTGATGAGCGCCGACCTGACAAACGGACACCACAGAAATTGCTTTTACACTGAAACTAAGCATTTATGTAAATGATTGACTCCCGGTGGCCTGTTGGCTTTAATGCTCCTGCTAAAACTAGCATTAGATAAAAGAAGAGATGCTTTGATCTGAATTTGCTAACGCCACAGTCATTTTCACCTTAGCTCGGAGGAAGTGATTAAAAATCATGAAAGAAGTTTGACTGTGATATTTGACACATTTGAACGGCCACAAAAGAAAGATCTGTGGAGAGGGAGTCGCATTCCATCTCGTAAAATCATGTAAAAGTCGAGTCTGGAAACAACGTTTAGCGATTGTTTTGCACTCAGCCTCTCAGAAGGGAAGGGCACGCAACAGAACACCAGCGCCCCACGGCAGGCTTCATTGTGATGCTGGAAACAAAGGCTTGGCGTGATTCTGCCTGTGGTTATCGGCCAGGTAAACTTTATCTCGGAGCCATGCGCGGTGCATGTTCTAAAGCGCCGCTGATCCCGTGGCTTGCCAGAGGTTACACAAATCAGCAGAAACTACTTGTAAAAGGCAAATGCTGAATGAGGAACCAGAAAGAAGATGGCAGTGGGAAGATAAGGAGGTGTGCCTCAGATTTTGTTGTGAAATGCTGGTGTTGAAGGACTCGCTGCCGAACGACCACAATGAGCAATTTGATATGCTCACACGTTTTATCCAGAGCTGGGAACGTTTTCTTTTTTTTCTCCCTCCCTCTGCTCTGTCAAGGCCGGGTGGCGCTGCCGCGGTCTGACAGTGAATACAGGCAGCGGCGTTAGCGTTAGGATGCAAAAACACTCAGAAGTGGATCGGAGGAAGCGCAGAAGGAAAACGGAGCCACGGTGTGGCACGTAGCTCAGTTTTGTGGAGGCGAGAGCTAGCATGTAGCAGAGCTGCATACTGGAAGGTCTTTGCTAAGCTATCGAGGTTAGCATCCGAGTCAGTGGACAGTCAGTTAGATCCACCTTGGCATCTCTGCTCAGACCTCCGAACGTTTGGATTATCGGCCCTTGAATCATTTGTTTCTGCCATTTTTCAGAACAGAAACATTATTATGTACCACAACACCAATTCCAGACTTCTGTGCGTGTTCGGAGATTACGCCGTGCATGTCGCCTTCTCTAATCTCTAAATCCCAAATCAAACAAGCACACCCTAATAGATGTTTAGAGATATCCACTTTAGTTTGTCTTCCCTGCATGTTTCCCAGCGAGTGGAGGAAAAAGAGAACCGCAAAAACCAGGAAGGTCTTTCAATAATAGATGAGCCCATTTGGGATAGCGTCCAGCCCAGCGGCTGCTACCTCAGCCTGGGAGAGCACCGTCTTCGGGGGGAGGGGAGAGCAGGAAGCAGGCAGAAGTTTCAAACAAAGGAGCAAGGGGTGTTTACGGCTGCAGTTTCTGGAGTTTGATTGAATGCTTAGAAGATAAACCGGGCGACATTAGCCATCCCAGTGGGCAGAGAATGGGAGGTTAATCTCATTCCGCCTCGGTGATGTGTCTGAAGTGACTCTTCTTGCCAGTGGTATCGTCTCTGAACACTCCTCGGCTTCCAGGGGCAGGAAAGTGTCCATCAGAGCAGCCGCATTGATTGCTTCTGGATTTGATTAAACTCTCGGCTGTGCGCCAAATGTGTAAGACAATAGTGTTTAGATAATCTCACCTTCTCTCCTCGGGTCAGGCGTAATGTGGTTTAACGACACGGACGCGCTCGCTTCCAGTGTAATATCTCACCAGGACGTCTTGCATTAGCTTTGGGCTGCGGCTAAAACGTGAAGACGTGGCGCAGGGCCCTTTAATCGCATGGAAACAAAAAAGCCCAGACACTCGTGGACAGATTAGCACTCAAAATAGCCCGATTGTTAATTACGATGTAATATTTAGAAAGGGATGTGAAGGTAAACACTGCTAACAACCCTGCGGTGTAGGACGGGTCATTCGTTCCCAAAGGGAGGATGCGGGTTTTCCTCCTGACTTTTAAATAGGACAGCGGTCCGTCCAGCGCAGCCCACAGCTATCCTCTTTATTAGCAGCTCATTAGCAGCCTTCCCGTACAAATGTATTCACCGCGCATTATAAAACTAGGCTCACGGCCGGCAAAACCGCAGCCCAGGAAATCTTTAATTGAGCGGCAAGCAGAGCTCACGCCGCTAAAAACTCGGATGTAATAAAGGCCCACGGAACAGTTCGCTGTTGTGTCTGAGTCCGTAAACGACCTTGTCCTTGTCCGCTCGCTCCCCACAGCGGAGTGTAAAATTGGGAAATTACAGCCAACAGGGGGAGGAATACTGTATTTTCAGGGGCGGCGGTCTCTGGGAAAAGACGAGGTGGATTTGTCCGCAGCCAACGATCTTCTTAGTTGGGTGGGGGGGCTGAGAGGCAGTCCCACGGTTGCTCGTCCTCCCGTTAGGGAAGTAATTTCTCTGACGGGATGGCTTCTCCAGGAAGGTGGGTTTCTATTTCAGCAAGGCAGCTCAGACGCCGCTAAATCAGAGATCCCGCTGAGGCCAGATTCCATCCGGCCCAACCTCAGCGCCCCAGCTCGGCTCACTCCGTTAATTCCGCCGACGCCGTTTCGAAATCCTTATGGTGGGGGTTAATCTCGGAATCACGGAGCAGAATCGGCGCATCAGGGAGACGCAGATGCTAATTGACTTGAATGTTATTAATTTTGACATTAGGTTCCATTTAAAGATAGTAAAACATCGATTTCATTATTCCTCCATTTTCTGGGCTTCGATTACACCTGAACGACTCCGTTTGTCTGCCGCTAATTAAAGGCTGAGATTGCAATTAAGATAACGAGTCGAGGTTTTCAGCCGGAGCGCAAACAATTTTTTTAACCACTTCAGTTTTGGGAAATTATCCGCACAAGCATAATAGCATCTGTCATCCCGGGACCTGGACCGTGGACACAAACAGACCAATATTCATGTTAACATCAGCTTGTATTTAGCATCACCATCTCAGCTTCGGTAGTTCCATCATTCTTTTGTGTCTGGTAGCTTCTGTGCTACGTCCGTGCTAAAGCCTCATTTCCCGCCGTCCTGCACCTTTTCAAGATTAACAAGAACTTTAGTCCCACTTTATTACGAGACGTGGAAGGTATCGGTGGTGTCGCCACCTGCTGGTCATGTGATGCATCAGTGACGACGCCATCTGCGTGAAGCCGTGGCGCTGATGAGGACTCACTATTTGCACCAGTGTTCCGGCTCCCAATTAAAGAGAATAAAATCTGAGATTTTTCTCATTACCTTCAGCATCCAACGAAGAGTGCGCTCGTCCGCATCCCCGCAGGAATCCATAAGAATTAAAAAAGCCTTTAACATGGAGATTAGGACGGCTGCGCGGCACGATCCAGCGGTTTGAGGTGCGCATCAATTAAACAGCCATGAAATATAAATCAAAATGAATTTGTTAGAGCTGAAAATACAAACCTAATTGAGCCGAGAACCTGAGAGGATCCGACACCTTCAGCCTGGCGCCTTCCTCCAATATTGACCAAAGCCACCAATTATCGCCATAATAAAGCATTCTGAAGAGGCTGCCGACCACCGGCGCTGTCGGGACCAGCCTCTCCGGCCGGGATCCACTGTCATGGTGATGGATGCCGGATCGGACGCCACGCTGATGCGATAAAAGCGTTCAGGTTAAGCGTCAGCAGGACGAATCCAAAGGTGGTCGAGAACCTTCCACATGGTCCAGAGCGTCGCCGGGATGGTGCGTCTGGCAGGAAATCATCGTTTTTTTTCCTTCTCTAGTTTTCTTCTTCCTTCTCCTGCACACATCGGTGGCGGTTGCAGAATCTGCCGACACGTGAGAGCTAAAGCCCTCCGGTGGGCCGGGGTGATTAATATTCCCGTGGACGGCGAGGGTAAACAGAATGAACTTGTCTGTGATGGCAGTTCGCAGACACGGATAGCTGGTCTGACAAAATACGCTTAATCCTCATCCCTTTAGATTAGCAAAACAATGGCTACAACCGGGAAGGGCGAAGGCGTGATGAGCACCGACCTGACAGATGGACACTGCAGAAATTGCTTTTACACCGAAACTAAGTATTTATGTAAATGATTGACCCCGGGTGGCCTGTTGGCTTTAATGCTCCTGCTAAAACTAGCGTTAGATAAAAGAAGAGATGCTTTGATCTGATTTTGCTAACGCCACAGTCATTTTCACCTTAGCTCGGAGGAAGTGATTAAAAATCATGAAAAAGAACTTTGTAATATAGTAGCCTGGTCATGTGATGGATCCATCTCAGGGTAAAAGTTTGGCATCTCGTGTTTTCAGCCGTATGTTCACTTTGAAAAAAAAACCTCTGCTGCATCTCCAGCTGACGTCAACTCAAAGTTGCCTCATTTACGTTAAAACAAGGAAAAAACTCCATCGCCTCAGCTCAATTAACGCACTCCTGTTGACGATTGTCAGGATTCCCGGAATTGCACCATTAACGAGTAACGGCCCCGACACCCGGCTGTCCCTCGTCCTCTCAGCAGCACGCCGTTCTTGTCAGACTAGCCACTGTTTGTGCTCCGGGGTGAAGGTCCGGCCTCCTCTTCTTCAGATAGCTTGTTAGAGCGGCGCGGCGGTGCCGTGCGCGATTACATATTTTGCCGAGCACAGGCTGACCCGGTTTCCTTAATGACTGGAACCTCGGGTCCGCGCTGGGCCCACAGACATTTCTGTAGAGTGACGTGGCGGCTGAGTTGAAAAGAATCGGGCCTAATTAAAAGAAGTATCAGGATGCAGCGGTGCGTCCGGAGGAATGTGCGCTGGGATGTTCCTTTGATTAGCGCAACAGTCCATTTTTTATGAGACGGAGCCCTGCCGCCGCCGCCGCCAAGGCGCCTCCTCTCTGCATAATCCAGATAAATGACTTCGCCTCACATTCCTTATTTTATTTACACCTTTAAAATTAAATGACGAAGAAGCCAAAGCTGGTACGTTCGCCCTCACCGGTGAGCTAGCTTCACCCGTCGGTCGCAACAAAAACACAAACTGCAACTAAAGCAAAAGTTCATGCGTCCTTTCCTGAAGTCGTGGTAACTTCAGCTACGACGGAGCGAGCGAGCGCGGCCTTGGACTGACTGGAGAATGTCACCGCTGAGCAAATTACACATGAAATTGGATTTCTGGTGAAGGCTACATTAGGATGAGATGAAATCAAAAATGCCACAATTAAACGTGTGTGTGTGTGCTTGTGTGTGTGTGTGTGTGTTGCGTCATGGTCAGGGAAGTTAAATATCACACTCTAGAGGCATCCTTCTCGCAGTTTTCCAGCTTCTAGACAAAATTAGAGCAGTAAATATGAGCAGAACGTGTGATCTGAATGTCAGAGAAGCTGGTGCCCCCGTCAAACGTAGCGTCAAGCATGTGCTGATTGGCGGCGTTCTTCGGAGGTTCATGCGCTCAGGTTGTACAAGCCTGGAGTGGTCAGACATTTACAGTATGTGTAGCTTTAGGCTGTTTTGGTGGTTTTAAGCTCGACCGACCTTTGAAAAGGACGTGTGGTCGGGGAGCAGTTAGACTCCTCCTGGTCTCATTGTCAAGCTCAAAATAATTCCAGAAATAAGAAAATCTGAAGAAGGAATAACTGCTGCAGGTCTGCGGGGGTGCGGTGTGGGGGGGGAGGTAATTATCATCACCGAATTAATCAGACATAGAAAAAAAAACTGCAATTATCCTTGTACTTATTAAGTTACATTATTTTCTGGACCACTAAGGATCTTTTTTTGGTCCTGTTTTCCTCCGAAAGGCTCATTATGAACAAGGGTGTGTTTTAGCTTTTAAAGTGCTCCCACAATTAAATCTGATTCTTTCATTTTGAGGCCCCAGAGCGGTTCTAGCTGCAGCCAGATGAAAAACCAGGAACTTTACTTTTCTGCACTTTGAAAGAGAAGCAGCTTCCGTTTTTAGGCAGAACTTCAGGACCAGAATCTCTTCATCATCCTCAGTGACAGCATAACGCAGCTAGATGTTTAAAATGACTTTTGGTGTTCCACAGGTCTCAGTGTTTGGCCCCTTATATTTGCACATATTCTTCTTCTTTATTATATAAATTCTCTTACAAGGAATGAGTCTGTTGGAAGCTGTTGCTAGCTAAGGTTTAGCTCAAACTAGGTGTGATTCTGCTGTCGGAAACTGAGCCTGAACGCTGGCAGCCGTCCATACCTGCGGCTATGTTAGCCTAGCCTCGCCTCAATGGGCATCTTCTGATCATCTCACTTACAGTCATATATATTTGTTCCTCATCACCACGCTCAGAGCTAGTTTTCCAACCACTCTGACCACCTAAGCTTGAGGAAGGTGTCATTCTGGACCCCCCAGCAGGATCTTGGGGTTTGTTCTCTCCAAACATCTGTGGTCCCAAGGAAAACATGTTTTCGTGGCTGCTGAGCTCTAATATTTGCTCCTTCAAGGTTAACAGGCGGTGAAAATCGGCCTTGGAGGAGAACACAAACATGGGCTATTGTTGCTCGGCCTGGACGGTGACCGTGGCAACCGCATCGGCGGAATAACGGCTCCCTTCAAAGCTCTCAGGTGCTCAGCTTTTACTGCCGTACATTCGGTGTTTATGAAGCCGTTTCGCTTTATTGGTTCCGCTGATGAGAGACGGTAAAAGTGATCCCACCCCAGAGGAGAAGCTTCCAAACAGGAAGTGAACGGAGAGGAGCTGCGTGACAGGAGTCCTGAAAGTCCTGAACGTCCTTCAGAACCTGGCGCTGGTGTCTGTAATCAGATTGATTAGGATTTCCTTCTGGAACCATCTGAACCAGGAGAGCTTCTCAGGGAAGCAGGGTTCATGTCACCGGGCCAGCAGGGCCGCCGCTGCGTCCTTCGCCCTTTCTGAGGATTTTCAGTCAGTTTCTAAGGAGCAATCTGCTTGTTAGATACATATAAAAACACCCCAAAAAAGGCACCAATGTTGAGCTTTTCTGTCAGCTGCTTTCAAATAACAACAGAATTACAGATCGCTTTTTTCCATTATCCGCACTCGCGCCTGTGGTTGTCACCATTCAAGGTTTCAGCTTCACAGACAAACTTCAGCACAGTTAAAAACAACAGACTGATTTTCTCAGCCGAGGTGTTGAAATCTGTCAGTCCAGCACTTGAAAAACGCAAAAAACCCAAACTGGAAACCAGCAAATCAGAGACCCTTTGATCCAGCAGATCAAAGCGTTTTTAACGATGTCAGCTGATTTTAAACCAGTTACAGACTCGGGGTTGCAGGTAAGAAGTAACGTGTAGCCGCGCTGCTAACGTACGTTAGGGGTTGCTAACCAAATTAGCAAAGATTCAGGCAAAGGTTTGCTTTTGTCCTTGGCCTCCTGGAGGAGGTGATTGAGACCATAATAACACCTTTAAAGTGTTGACGCTGTAACAGATTCAAGGCCGCCGCCATGGAAACAGTAGACTGTCCTGAACACGTTTCACGTGTAGAACCATGAGGAGCCTCCAGAACGCTGGGGGAGTGTTCTGAATTTCACAACAAAGCCTTTGATTGTGTCGGGGGTGGCAAAACATCAGCTAGGCTGGCGTCTGCAGCGGTTCCCTCCCACTGGGTTATTGTGGCAGAGCGACCCAAGGTAACAACTATTGTGCTGAGTTAATAACCTCCAAACTATTCTGGGCTCGGCCTTTAGCGCATGACTTTGTTTGTTTGTGGTCTCACCGTAATTTCATCAGCGCCGGTGGAAAGAGATGCGTGGACACCTTCCACCAGCAGGGGGCGACCTTGGACCTGGAGCCAAGTGGATTTGTTCTGAGTTCGTTTGTGTTTCTGCGGGGAAGCTGAAGCCTCTGAAAAGTCTCACGCTGAGTGAGTTGTTTATGAGAGCGGCGTAACTGTGTTGGTAACGCAGACGCCGGTTCAGCCGGAGCGCTGCCGTCGCTGCTTTGTTGCTCTAACAGATGCTTCCAGACACAAGCGGCACGGTTGCCTGTTTGGTTGTTTGGTTGCGGTTTGACGGCTTTTACCTGCTGACTAATCTCTGTCTCCCGCAGAAGGAAAAGTCCCGTCATCGCTCGCACGGAGGAGTCTTTTTTTAATTGCCCACACTTAATTATTCCAACTCGTCGGCTCCAACGATTCATCAAAACATTTCGATGAATAACGAGCGAAAACCGACTGTAAATGTGACTTTGCGTGCAGGAGAAGAGCGTGAAGGCATGTTGGAACTGTTAGCCTGGCTTGCTAATTAGTGAGAACACTACAAGAACACCTGATCTTGGCGCTAATCACACTATTATGGGAGGTGAATAGCTGCTGTTAATCACCACAGGAACGCCAACAAATTACCGTCTTTAGGATCCTCTTCAGACGCTGTCGATGCCGCCAGTTTTACCTCCTGACCAATTTCACGCTGAATATAGCAGCAGGAACGTGTCCTGGCTCATGATAGGCTCGAGGTGGCTGTAACTCCGCGTTCTCCTTCAGGTCCTCCGAACCACAACCTTGCGTTTTTCATACAGGAAGCTGGACCAAACTTTTGCGGCTGAATTTCAAAGCTCTGAAAAATGTTTTCTCTCCGGTTTCTGAAACATTTGTGTGAGTATAAATGAGGACTGATAAATTGAAACTTGTTATGACTCAAGGTCTGATTTCAAGGCCGGAGATTTTCCTTTTGCCTGCTGTTAGCATAAATAAGCACTGATGACATTTGTGCAGCAATGTGACAAAGCACCGTCAGCGGCGGCACCCGAGCGGGCCCACGAACTCTTCCTGAACTTCCTGTCAAGAAAATGTGAGCATTTCACATATTTTGTGGCTCGTCGCTGTTAATTAAAGGATTTCCCTGGTTTGCATATTGCTGTTAACACATTTCTCCGTCTCCGTCTTGGGTTTGCTGTCAAAAACAAGTCATCTGGGTCGCCCTTTTATCAGCTCCCCACTCAGCAGAGCTGCAGATAAATCCCTCTTACTCTTTCACCACGCCGCTTATCGCCGGCTGTGCCGTGATGTGGTCAGAGCAAATACAGCAAAAAGAAGATGAATCTTGTCTGCCGAAGTCGCTGCTGCAGATATGCCTGAATTTCAAATTCACCTCGGAAGTAAGCTTCCCTAAGCCGCTCGCCCATTCCGGCTGGGAAGTAGATATTTTTGCCCCGGCAAAAATGAATGAATATGTTTGCTATCACGATGGAACCTTAAACCACAGAGTTTGTGTCTGTTTTGTCTTATAAACCGTTTTTATGGACGGAAATATCTGAAAAATAATAGCTGGAAGGATGGGTTGCTAAATGCTAACAGGAAAGCAGTCCAACCAGTCAGGGTCTGTTGCACCAGTTTCACCTGAGAACCGCTGAAGGCTGACTGTGTTTGATAAAGATACCAAAATAAACTCACACCAAGGTCATCTGTTCTGAGTTCCGACGTTTCCGGCCTCCCGGGGGAGTCGACCTTCGCAGTTCTGCCTTGACCTATTTTCCATTTGTCACCCCGAGCCGCCAAATTTCCATCTCCCGTATCGTTCTCTCGCTGGCAATTTGAAAGGAAGCGGGCGACTGTGGCGGACGCCCAGAAGATGCGTCAGGCATGCTTCAGGGAGTTTATTTTTCATTTGCCGGAGCCATCCACCCTCGTGACAATTGCATGGCCGCCCATGTGTTTAATAGTTTGTTTGGACATTATTGCAGAAAATGGAAGTCATGAAAACCCAAACGCAGCGCGACGTCATGGTTCCGGAGACAAAAATCCGTACGTACGGAAACACCGTCGCAGGGCTGCGGATCCTCCTGCTGTGGTTGGACCAGGCCGGTGTTTATGTCCTCCTCCTCCGCTCAGGCCAGGTCCCTCCTGGTGGAGGGAGACGAGTCAAATCTGGCAGCGGCAGAAAAGCAGACTTGACAAGTGTGAAAGATTTAGTGCTGGGCTTTTGGAGCCATCATCTTTTCCCCTTTGTCAGCAGGTGGAGAAATTCCTCCGCCCTTATCATGTCCTTGGTTCAGTTTCAGAGGCTTTGGTGGTGGTGGGGGGGGCGGGTTGGGGGGTCCAGCCCCCCTCCTCCCCGACGCGGTGCTCTACGGCCCTCTTAATAGCTGTAACTGCACAAACTGGGAAGAACATTGTTCTCTGACGGCCCATTTCTGCGCGAAGGTAACAGGAAGTGATCCAGGCTCATCTGCTTGGTCGCCGTTTCATCCGCAACCTCCGTTTCTCTCCATCGTTTTGCCTTTTTTTTCTTTCCCCCTCTCTCGTTTTTCCGCTCATCGCTGCTCCGCTATGTGGCTTAATTTTCCTAAAGAGAGGCAAATGTTCCACTCCAGCGGAACTTTAAGGCCTCTTAAATCCGCCAGACTGCGCCTCGTAGATTTCGGTAAACTATGAAATTAAATCTGGGGACCTCCTGTGTGAAATGAATTTAAATATGCCTTTTACTCCTCCAAATGAATGGGAAAAAAAGGTCAGATTAACTCTTAAATGATGATGAGAATCCGGGGCCGCCGCCTCATAATGAGGTCGTTAGCGCGAGTGTGATGCCTGCTAATCCCTTCCAGCGGCAGAGCCGGGACGGCAGATCCGTATCAGCCCTCCGGAGATGAAACTGTGACTCCTCGCTGCTGTTTTCTCCTGGACACTCAGAATAAACAACAATAAGCCACAAATCCACTTATTTTTCGTGCCAGACTTCCGGATGTGATGGATTAAGACAAATCAGGGGAATTCTGACGGGCGGCGGCGCTCCCCTCGCCACACCTCAGGTTTTTATAATCAGAATAATCATCACCAAGCTGCTACTAGTCAGTTGATGGACCAGGAGGACAGACATGAGGAGGCGCCGACATGTCTGAGGGACGCCATCGGAGTGTGTAGGCAGTTATCCCTTGTTCCAACTTCCTGTTAGCAAACATGGATGAGTCGGTTGTTCCACGTGGTCGCTGTGTCAGAGACGATGACAAAAGAAGAACATCTTCCTTACTCCTGGATCTGCGGTTGCTTTTGGAGGAATCTGGTTTTATGAAATCGCCCTGGCTGAGAAGGTGGCCGGAGGTTCCCCGACTGGAACAACGAATCCTTTCATTTACACACCAGCGGAAGGATTTAAGCAGCCGCAGACATTTGAGATTTCAATCCTGTGTCTGCTAACGGAGCGCAGCCGCAAAATGAAAAATCCTTGGAATGGGGGCAGTGTAATTTACACCGTGCCGGCCATATTTCAGGGTTGTTATATTCCAGTAAGAAACAATTTGCAGGCTCGCCTCGGCGCTGTGACGCTCTGGCTCTTTCCACAAATCCTGCCTTAAAAAACGAACCCCGAAGGTTGTCGGGCACAGAGGAGGCTCGTCTGACAGCCACCTTTGGATTGACCCCCTGAAACAACGTGCACATCTTCTCCTGACCGCTTCCAGCAGAGCCTGGGTCGGCGAGCGGCCTCCGCGCCGCTCCTGATCGGAGGTTAGCGCTGATGAATATGCTGGTTGGGACGTATTTATAGCAGCTCTTAGAGGCAGAAAATGGAAAGGAACCATTTGAGCAGATCGATATCTTTTTCATCAGAGTCCTAATTGAGCCGCAGCAGCAGAGACAGACCATAATATACTGTCCAACCTCTGCTTTCCTACAACTCCTCGGTGCTAGCCGGCTGTGGGAGGATCTAGCTGTCTAACCGGTGAAGGTGGAGGAACCCTGACAGCTTCTGCCTCCTGCTCTCAGTTCGTGGTCCCATGTAAGCTTCGGCGCTGTCGCCACTGGTTATCTTCAAGCCGGTTCAGGACGGTTCAGGGAAGAGTTGTGGCTCCTGAAAAGCTGGAGCATTGAAACTGTTGAGATGCCTGAAAATGGTTCCATCATCCTAATAGAACCAGAACAAGACAGGAGCCATTTAAGATGACTCCTAATGACCTCTTCCAGCTCCGAGGTTGAGCCGAGGTGATATTAGAGGCCAGCTTAGCCGCTTGAGAACCCAGTTAAAGCTAGTGTGGAGGGTGTAAACTTGGAGAACATGAGCAGAGCTTCTTCATCACATTCATCCAGCTTGACAGGTTTGAGATGTCAGAGCAGGAAGAGCAGAAATACTGTTTTCCAACAGGACACAAGCACTTCAAACCGCATTGGAAATATCAGCAGGGGAAGAAATATCATTATAAATAAGGGGAAACGTTCTAAACCGCCCTCAAAAGGAATTTTGATCAGTCGGTGTTTCCTTACAAAAATCAGCCTGAGATTGGAAAATAAGGCTGCTCTTTGTGCCGTCCGCTTTGAATTCCAGCAGCATCTTTGAAATGCTCTTCATGTTTCAAACGGCGGCTCATGAAATGGAAGCCTGGTGGCGCTTCCGAAGCCGAGGAGGCGGCCGGGAGAGACGCCAACGTCGGAAGCCCTGACCAGCGGAGGAGGAGGAGGTGGAGCCTGCTTAACGGTGATTTCAACACACCCTGATGGATGAAGGACTCCGTCCATCCATCATCCTTCCGCTCTGAAGGGCCTTAATCTTCCACAAACAATCCCGCCATCGCCGCCCTCATCACTCCCACCTCAGCTCTGCAGCCGGACGCCACGAGGCCACAGTCTCTGTGGTCGGGAAGGGAGGGACACGTCTGCAGGTTAAAAGTGTGTGAGGGGGGAGGGGGCAGGACTCGGCATCCACCGCTCGTTATTTATTACTGCTCCCACATCAATTATTCAGGGCCAAACAGTTATTGCCGTGTCAGGAAGTGACGGCGCCTCCAGCTGTGGCGCCAGCCGCCCTCGTGCTCTGCCGTTTCCTCGCCATGACCCGGAGGGAAACCCCTCAGCAAGGAAATGGACAGAACACGACTTGTTTCCCACGTCTGTACCGGATCCGTCTAAGCCGGGATAACTGACTCTCTGGCCCAGTGGCGACTTTTATAAATGGTTAAAGGTTGGTGGTCAGATGTCACCGCACATGTGGGGAGAATGCTCAATATGACACGCCCATTTCAAATAGCCTGACCCTTTGAAGTTGTGAGGACCAGCCAGAGATACCAGGAGGGAATATTTGTGTTTTCCTGCTTGGAAGAGGAAGTGAAAGCCCTCCTTGGAGCCTCGGAGCCAGCCGCCTCATCCTTCCTTTAACCCCGCCGCCCCCCCCCGGAACTGTTGGGTCCTTCACTGTGGACGACCGTTAATCATCCATTCATCTTCATATCCGTCCGCTCCCAGACGCCGCGTCCAAACACACAGCGATCTGTCACACGTGTCATGTGGTGTTTCTGCGGTAATTAGTCGTTCCCACACGGGTGCGTCGCTCCTCGGGTAAGTGTGTTGTTCTTATCGGCTACTTTTCAGCATGTTTGTCCGCTGTTCTCCTGAGGCCAGCACGAGTCTACGGCGCATGTCAGAATTAAGGAGGATTTAACGCTCCCCACCTCCCCACCAGGGGTCGTCATAACTCCCAAGTCCATACATCAGCGTTGCGTTTAAACCTCGTTTAAATCGGGCAGCTGCGATGTTTCTATCACCGCGGCGACAGTAGCTGAGAAGGTCAGACGCCCACCGGTCCTCCTGTTCGCAGGAAAAAATCAGTTTAATTAGAAAAAAAGGGAGTAAAAAGGGAAGAAAAGTGAATTTAGGAAGTGCTGCCGCGGAGCGTTCACAGGAAACGTCCGATTCAAACGCGTCACATTTAAATAATTCTGTTTAAATCTGCTCTGATGAGGCGGCCAAATTCCACCAGCTTCTCTTTTATCCATGTCCATCTATTTTTAAGTCGGTGTCTAATTTAATAAAAAAAGAACTGGAAAAAGCTGGTAGGTGTTGTCTCCTCGTTTAAGTTCTCTTTCAGAGTAGATTTCTCAGGTTGAGGTGGTATCGCCATAGGGTGTTCCAGCTGCTTGTGGCAAGGAGGGAATAAGCCCCGCCTCCTGCTCCTACGGTGGAAAATGACTTAGTGAATCACTATTATGGTTGTAATCAGCCAGGGGGCCTCCAAACAGATCTACTTCCTGTTTCTATGGCAGCAGTTTTAGACAGAATCGTCACCTTTGGTGGAAATTTGAGCTCAGTTTTTGAATCTGAGAATATTCCTCAGAATTCGGGATCCAAGATCTAGCCCACGACCTCCCGGTACGACGGCTCTCCTCCCGAGAAAGGGTTGGTTATCCCAGTAATCATCACCATAAGCTCTGAGGTGATCTCCGCTTTCCTGACAGGCATAAAGGTGGCGGTGTCAGAAGAACAAGGTGAGCTGCGGGTTTGACTCGTCGCGGTCTGGCACGAGCGTCCGCCGGGCCGGGGAGGAACCACCTTATCGAGGAGACGAGGGCACCTCTGATAAATACGTCTGCGTCGAGCCGATAAGCACCCAAATTACAGCCCCTGTGGGAGTCTGCGCTGATTAAAACGGCCCTCTGAGGTTTCGGTTTGTAGACGGGCGGATGCAGAAACAGGCTGACATCATCAGTATTCAGCCCACCTCCTCGCCTCCTGTCGCCTCTCACAAAGGAGCCCCCGGGGCATTAGCGGTCAGCCTCTACCCACACGGGACCTGTTGGTCCCCCTGACACCCGTCTCCCCCAGGACCACCTCAGTCACGCTGTGGATCACGCCACCACGCCTCCCAGCCAGGATCTGCCTGGCGGGCAGCTTACACCAGCCTATTCTTTTCCTGCTTTCCAGAACCTTCCAGACTCGAGTATCACCGGTTAAGATCATATTTATGCAGACACGTCTGGTGACTTTCACGGTCCGCTTGAATATCGACCGTCGGAGTCGTCGAAAGATGCACTTCATGTTATTTCAGAATAAATAAAAGTTTTCAGGAGTGGACTTGGAAAAGGCACGGTTTTAACTGGCGAAGGATGTCAAGCTAAAAAAAAAAAAAAACACCAAAACAGATCGATGGCCATCTCCATGTGCGGCGTTGAGGTCTTTATTTCCTGTCTCTCAGGGACCAGTCCTTCAGGACCACTAGTGAACGAGCATCATTAGCTTCCTCGTCATCTCATCTTCATCACTCACTGATGTCTTCAGTGTGAAGCTCCAGCTGATGTGACCTGGCACACACTCTTCTGAAGGTTCCAGGAACTTTGCAGAGTTCCCATGGCCGGAACTTTGCCTGCTGATGATGCGAAGCTCCGTCCACATCTGCACGGCGAGCTGTGAGAGTGACTCGATGCTTCACGTCTCTTCCCTGCAGCGACAGCCAGGGCCACGATCCGTCAGCCAGGTTTCTCACACACACACACACACACACACACACACACACACAGTTTTATTTATTCATGCATCCATTTTCGTCGCTGTTGCTTTCAGGTCTTCGGTACCTCTGTGACCTTTGACTTCGGGGTTTCCACAGGAAGCCGTTCTGAGATGCACTTGTGAGATTTGTTTGCGCTCTGCTATCAACAAACGTTAACTTTTTCTTCTATTCGGGTGAACTTTTTAATTTGAGGAAGACGAAACAGTCGATGGTATTAATGATGTCAGGTGACAGATACAACGTAACCAGACTCGCTGGCTAAGATAAGCGGAGATAAGGCTTCGGCGCTCGCCTCCGCTGCTGGGTGATCAGATCACTGTTTATGATATTCAGATCTCAGCTAATTAACAGGAAATTAACTTGTTTTCTCACATCCTTTTAAAATGTTTCTGGACCAGCTATTACGTTGCCTTGGCACTTGACGACCTCTGTTTTTGTTTTTTTGGGTTTTTTGTCATCGTGCTGCTGTCATTAGCATACGGCTGCTAAGTGACCCGTCACGTGTTTCCCTACGGGGTTCGGCCAAGCACGCAGCGGCTGACTGGCTAAGTGTCTGTTGGGGTTTTTTTTGTCTTGATCTTCTCGCTTAAGTCCCACAAAACCGCTGGAGGAAAGCTTCCTGACGCCACCGGAGCCGCCGTCAAAACGAGACAGAACGGGGAGAACGGCTCCCAAACGATTCCGCCTCTGGTGGAGGGAAAATAGGTCGAGCCTGTCCAAGCTCTCCTCGGCCTTTGGGGAGGAAAACCGGAACCTCTAGTTGACAGTTTCAGGAGGAGCAGAGGGAGAGAGGAGACGCGTCTTCCACAGAGACCTCGTCTGCTGGAGGAAGATATGGAGGGGACGCGCCTATAGTAGACATGCACATGCGGGATGGTTCAGCCGAAAGGAGACCCGGTCGATGGAGGGAGCAGCGAGAGAGAAAGTGAACGCAAACATCATCTGAATAGATGAACAGACTGGTTCTGTCCCAGTATCAGCGGTATCACCAGTATCAGCAATATCATCAGTATCACCAGTATTACCAGTCCCTGGAGCCTGTGTCCTCAGACAAACTCAAATGTTGGGCAGCTGTTTGTTTTCCTGCTGTTTTAATATACTTCTCGGGCTCGACACTCTGACCCGGAACGTCAACGCTCGGGCGCGACCCCCATCAACTCCGCCGGCGAGTAACTGCCTAGAAAATCCAAAAGCAGGGCCGGACGCAGAGTCTGAGGCTGGCGAGAGTTCAGAGGGCTCAGATGAAAGTTACACAAGCAGATTAGAGAGAGGCAGCCAAGCGGCGGCAACAGCCGGCTCCGTTTTCTGAAATAAAGAGCGAGCGAGCAGGAAAACTAGCGCGTGAGGCACGAGAGAGCGAGCAGAGACTCATTTAAATCCTGCTTTATTTTTCGAGGTGCGGTGGAAGCAGACCTTAGAGGGTTCCATCATCAAACAACCCAGGGAGAATCTCTCCGGGTAGCACCGCAAAAAAGGAATAATTATTGTGTACACTCTGAAGGTCTAACATTTGTCATCACAGGAGCCGAGAACAGAGGAGAAATAATAAGCCGGGGATTTCTAATGTTATTTAAGGATGAGCTAATCATTAGTCTGTGGCAAAGCAAGGTCAGACAAGCCAGCGGGGCCCCCTGCCGCGAGGAGACGCCATCAAAGGGGCTTAAGGTTAAAGAACTTTGCTAGATGTTGCAACAAGGAAACTGGCAGCCTCCAAAGCGACGTGTTTGCTTCATTATTGCCGTTTGTTTAGCACGGGAAAACTTTTGCTAGCATGGAGACCAGCTTGTTTGGTGGTTGTACGAGAATCTGTTGGAGATCCGGTCGTTCCGGTGGCTCCCGGTGGATGCAACGGAGCCCAAAGGAGCTGAAAACGCCGTACAGATACTTGAGAATGTCCAAGCATGTCTGGCGTTATTGGTTCTGTCACGGCCCCTCACAAAGGAGCCGTTTTACGGATACGAGTCTTTACCTTCCGGACGCTGTTCCCGGGTGAACCTGGGCAGCGCCAAGAGCTCATTTGTGGATCATTACACGCGTTTTCCCTTCTTGTAAATCAGCCTATATCAATCAATCTCGTCTGAACTGGCGACACTGGTTTTGGTGGGACGAATGACTCGTGTGTGAGCACGCCGCCGCCTGCATCGGACAGAGGGGGCTCGGTCGCAAACGTGGAGCGCGTCTCCTCAGCTGGTGGCTGACGGTAGGACACGCTCGCCACTTCTCTAGCGTTGTGTGTTCTGTTTAGCTAACACGCTGCCGTTGCTTTCAGGGCAGCTGCTCACAGACGAAACTGATCAAATAATAATGAAGGGACAGAAAATCTCCTCACCGGAGCGCCTGAACCCGAGCAGGCGCACATCTGTCGGAATAACCTGGCCACCCCTGTGCTGATCCGAGAGGCGCGTTTGCAGCTGCTCGCTCAACAGGAAGATGGGCCAAACTCGCCAAAGCGCTGCTGTTCCCTCTACCAGCTTCGTCGGTCCGTGCAAGGTTCCTCCGGCCTTAAAACGACACATTGTCACATCTCCTTCCTCAGAGGGGCCGAAGGTAGACGGTTTTCCGTCCCGGTAGAGTCGAGTCACCGCAGCTGTGTTTAGCCGCTGTGAGGTGAATTAGCTCCGGGGAGTTTTCTGCTGGTCTTGGAAAACAAACATCATTTGCGGGGTGAAGTTGCGGCGGTCCCCCCGACAGAAGAGCGGCAGTGTATCGAGATGTTTTCCAACACTAGATTATAGCAGCTATATAAATATTTAAGCAGCGACGGCTCCGCTGGAGTCAGGTAAAAAGCTCCAACCTGCAGGAGCCCTCCTCCTTGTTTACCTCATTTCCAGAACGGGCTGTTATTCCCGCGAACCGGGCCGCGTTCTTGCCGACGCAGACTTAATTCGCGTCATAACAGCTGCTCTGAAACATCAATAAACTGTCAGGCAATAAAGGAGCAGCTTCGGCTGACAATGAGAGAAATTGGCGCGGACCGATGGAAGCAACAAAAATGTCATCTGTCTGCAAAGATTTGGAGCGCCCCCGTGAAGTGGCTGGCAATTATACCGCGCTTGTCACCGCAGACGGCTAGATAAGCAAGACGGCTTCGATTTGTAATGAATCAGCCGCAGACATTGATTGGAACGAGCGTTTCATAAATGTAATTGCCTCTTTGATTCTGATCATTGATCTGTTTCTCAAAGGCAAAAAGAAAAAAGCCGTGTCTGAGAGCGTATTTCATTAAGCATGCTAACCATATCGATGTGAAATATCACAGCATTGATTGGTTTTGATGGTTTATTGCTGCAGAAGCTAAAAACGCTCCTTCGGGGAGGTTGGTGTTGGCGTGAACGACGCCCGCTGTCTCACTTTCATTTTCCAGAATGGGATAAAATAGTCCTTTCAGAGTGTTCAGCGTGTGTTAGCGAAGGCGGCAGAACCTCCAGGGGGTGAACCAACATCTGCTGACCTAAAGGAAGACACCTCAGGACGCATGTTGTTTCTGTGGTGATTCGAAATAATAGAAACCAATAAAATTGCCCTTCAATGCTAACGTAAGCTACAGCAGACCCTCCTCAAAGAGAACGTCCTCGACCTTTTTCCTTCAGCACCTGTAAAGCTCAGGAGCCGCTGCTTTGGGCTCGGTGACCACAGGTTGTTGACCTCCATCCAGGTGCTGGTGTGGAATAGAACCACGTAGCAATGTTAGCATCACTCAGAGCGAACGTTATTGAACAAAATGCATGAATTTGTCAGGAATTATTTATTGAATATGGCTATAAAACAAGCGCTCCCCTCCAGTGTTTGATTTCTGTCATCTGAGGCCAGAGCGGGAAGTACTTCGGTCTGCGAGGACAGAATGCTAACGAGGCGAGCTAACGCTACTAAAGAATGCTAATTTGTCAATAAAGTAGGATAGCTGGCAGTTTGCTGAACCCGTAATGGATTCTTTACCAACCTTATCAAGAATGTCCTTTGAAGAACGGTGCAGCCGGAGGGTTTTTCTCTGAGAAAGAGCCCAGGAGGATCCTTTTATCTCTTCCTTTTAACAGGTGAGAGTGCAGCTCCTCACCGATTCAGCATGTTTAAGAAGCCCGTCTTCAATAGGTCCCCGGATTAAGTGTGGCGTCGTGTCGCTGTCGCGCACCAAATGAAACGTTGACGCAGCCCGTCTTTGTCGCCCAGCCGAGTGTGCGACGTGCGCTGGGATCAAGGCCCCACAGAAAAGCATCATTTCTCCCCCTAAAAAACTCTTTGTTTCCTTATTAACGTGAGTTTGATTCTCTCTGTGTTTATAATCCTAATGAGTTATGCAAATAAAAAAGTTAGAATTTTAATGAGCATGTAACAAAAGGTCCACAGCTAATTAGCTAAATTCCTTCTCTTTGAAAAATGGCCGACCCCCCTTTGAATATAAACAAAGGCGAGAACATTAGAATATTCATTATAAAGCATATTTATGTAACTGTGAGGTTTCTATGACCGTGGGGTCTCCTGGGAGGAGGAGGGAGATTGTAGGCTGGAAATATATAGTTTAGGCTTCAAAGCGCGCTCGGGTCTACCATATTCATGTAGGCTGCTGCCTGCAGGGACGACAGGAAGCGCAGGGGTTTATCTGTCTGTATTCTCTCCATCTTTTGTGCTCCATCACGGACAAATAGACAAAGATGTCGCGGGATGCGTCAGCCAAGCTCCACCAAAGCCTTGGTGACAGCACGGGACGCTACGCTAGCCCGCGAAGACGTATCCCGGCAGAGTACTGTGCCGCTGTTAAGAGGCAGACAGGATGGGATTCCTCATAATGAATGCAAGGACACGGACAAGAGGAAACCATTAACACTGAGGAGAAGAGCTTTGTAATAAAGGTGGGACCGGCGTCGTCTTGTTAATGGCCACAATTATCCATCATCGAGCAAATGAGCCATCAGCGTTTACCGCTGTCCCTTCATCGCACAAATCAGCCCTGATCACCGCGCCACCGCAGCACCGGTCCCTGCTGCGTTTGGATCCGCTCTGACGCCACATCTTTCATCCCCGGGCCGTCCGTTTACCCTGGAGGTGCCGTTGTGAGCATCGGGAGTTACCGCATCTGGCGGAACCCAGAGTGCGGCTAAGTGGCTGAGTCCTTCAGGGCTAATCAGCTGCTGCGGATTTAATTGCGACTGTGGTGGTTGCCGGGTAAACTGGAGAGAATGTTTGGTGGAAGCAACGAAACAAAAGGCCTTTGATACATTCACGCTAGCTTCTACCATCACCATAAAAAGCCTTTTATTCTTCTAAAAAGCCAACATGAGCCACTGCTTGGATGTAGCATACTAGCTTAGCTTCTCTTCCGTCCAACTAGGGAACGTGATATTTACAAAGTTTTTGAAGTATACAACAGAGACGATGACTCAACTGCGTACTTAGGATGTAAATTAATTCCAAATGCAATAACTGGGTATTACAAGAGAGATATAATTGCATTCTAACTCTACGTGCGAGGTTAGCTTTGTTTACGCGGAGGAGTTTCCTGATCTAGCTGCTCCCCGCACCATCTGCTCTGCTCCGGCGAAGAAACGCCGAGACGTTCTTCTTTGTCTCGTGGTGATGTTGCGCACATTTCTGCTGCCAGACAGCGCTTATTTCTTGTAATTTACATCCCACCGTATTCATGAGCCGATGTTTTGGTGGGAGAAACTTCGGATCTTTCAGCTTGTTCTTGTTTACCTGATGATTTTGTGTAATTGTTCTGAGCTGCCCTCCTTATTAATGCTAGTAAAACATGCGTATTTAATACCCATGCAAATATTAACACCGTTGGGGTTGCCGGCGGTCCGGAGATGAACTGGGAGTCTCTGCTGGTCCCAGTTACGCAGAGGAATCCTGGTATATATATCTTTGAAGCGAAGCTGCTCCATCTTAGCGATGGCGGTGAGACCCCGGCTGCTCCCCGGACCTCAGCTGGCTTCAACACTTCACAGGACCGACAACAAAGTTGTGCTCCTCGCCCGCGGGGACTCCGCCCACTTACGCTCCCTCCCACCTCCATCCCTGGACCTCTGGATTTCACCGGCTACTTCGGCTCTTCAGGAAGTGCATCCCTGCAGGAGGGAGGGATGCAGCGAAGTTTAAAACCTCCCCACGCATCAGTGATGCAGATGACGGAGTGATGATAATAAAGCTCCAGATGGATGACAGGACAGGTTCTGAAGTTTCTCCCGGTGATCCCCTCCCTCTGTCACATCTGACGGATCTGTGGCTCCGGAAAAAGTTCTGCCCCAGTTTTGAAGCGAGGAGGTCCGGGGTGAGCAGGAAAGCTTTGCCTCAGGCGCTCCAGCTGTGCGCTGGTCTGTTACTGGGAGTTTGCCCCTCCCCTCCAGGACAGAAGCAGCTCTCTGGTCAGTCTTGCACTCCGACCAGTCTGGATGGAAGAAATCTGCTCCACACCATTTTAGCCATCATCCTGGCGCCGAGCAGAGATCTCTCATTCCAGAGTCCAGACATGCTCGGCGGTTAGCCGCTTGCTTTGGTGTCTGCAGGTAGCCGACTAGCAATTAATATCTGCTGCTTCCAGCCGGCCGGAGGGGGGTGGAGGGGGTGGGGGTTGGGGGTGTTTATTGGAACATCAATGCTTGTTTACTTCTGTATTGTTCCAATTTCCTCCGGAGTCACGGAGGCGCTCAAACGGCCGCCGGCAGGCCTCAGGTCTGTTGTTGCAGCACCTTATTTTCCGTGCAGACGGCCGCCTCGCGGTCACGCGCCGCCATGGCCCAGCCGGGCCGTCCTGAGCCGCTTGCTATCTTCAGCGCTCCCATTCTCGGGTTTACGCAGTCAGATTTGACCGGAGGGCCAACAAGTGCACCGGCCCTCATCCCTGCTGGTGTTTTAGTAACCGAACATCCTCCGGACGCCACCTGATGGTTGTCCTGAACCGCGGCTCCGCCGTGCCGACCGCGCTCGCCGGAGACCGACAGTAAACTCCGAGGGAAGCGTCAGCCTAACGCAAAAGCTGCGTTTTCCGACGATTTATCACCTTTCAGATGCCAGCTGTCGTGCATGCGACGGCGGCGTGACGGTTAGCAGCTGCGCCGGGCTGAGGGGGCCGCCTCGAGTCGAGCTGCTTTGTCTTTTGATTAACTCATAGAGGAAAATTGGGCTCTTAACGAAAATTAATTTCCACTCAGATCGTGATTACGGCGCAGCGACAGATTAGCAATAAAAATGTGAAAAATAACGATCGAAAAGCAGTCAGATGTTCCTGGTGAATCGCATGCGCGTTCCTGTCTCGTGTTGCTTGTTCTTGCATCTGCAACATCTGGCCTCAATCCAGCTGCTACGGCCCGGTTTCCCCCGGGAGGCGTGGAGCTCCTCGCCTGGGACTACGTGCACATTCAGGAGTTTCGCCCTCATCAGAGCCTCATATAACATCTTCAACCTTCTGAATCTCGTCTTTGTCTTTTGGTCCCCGGGTTTCCCGCAGACGTCGGTCTGCGGCGGACGTAGTTTTTCTGCTTCTTGATGTCACAGGATAAATAACCAAAAAAATAAATAAAAGACAACAACAACATTTTATGGGTTTTTATTTATCTGAATATTTTAAAAAACTACATCAGCTTTGCTGCAGTCACTCGGCTCAGTGACACACAAACGTTGGGTTTTTTTAGGCCAATCGTATTTTGTATTCAATGTTTTACTTCCTGTTGCAAATGTATCTTCTGACATTTCCTCCTCACATCAGGCTTCAGTAACGCAGGAACATCTTCGTCCATTTTTGTTTCATAAATTGAGAGGGCCGACCACCGACATCCACCACCATCCATGTGGGGGTAGCAGAAAAAATGTCTGATCTTTTGCGTTGATTTTTTTCACTTTGATTTTCAATTTTGCACCACAAAGTAAAGTTGGAGGCATTATCATTACAGGAAGTAAAGTTACCAATACCAATAATACAAATAAAACACTATATAATTTCTTTTATTTTGTTATATTCTTTTACTTCCTGTCTCTGCAATGCTGCTATCTTTACTTCCTGTAATGATAATGCCACCAACTTTACTTTGTGGCGCAAAATTTAAAACATTTTTTGGCTCCAGCAGCAGTTATCAGGTAAAGTTCTTGGATACTTTCCTCGGTTTTCTTGTACTGGTGTAACTGGGGCAGGTGTGATATCTGGATCCTCCCCAGTTCCTCTCCGCTCCAAACGTCTCCCGTCTTGTTTGAAAGCGTTGAAGGTCGAACAGACGCTGCCCAGTCCAGGCCTCACATTCCTGTGATGCTTGGTAAACATCTGTGTTTTTATGATTTCCAGCATCAACATGTCCGACCACCCAGTGACCACCAGTTCGGTTGTAACCTGAAATTCCAAAAAGCAATGTTTTGCTTATTACCCCGGCGTGCTTCGTCAAACACCTCCCTTTCTGCAACCCTTCTGCCGAGTCTGGCTCCTGAAACTGTGTTTGTGTGTCTGTTTGTGTGTGTGTTTGTGTGTGTGTGTGTGTGTGTGTGTGTGTGTGTGTTCGGGGGTAGGGGGTGGAGATCACATCAGAGCGCCGACCCACGCCATGAGTCAGGCGAGGTGGTGGAAACGGCAGAGAGACCACAGAGAGGTGAATGATGGGATAAAAACTAACGGTGGGTGAATGATGAACAGCAGAGGGTGTGTGTGTGTGTGTGTGTGTGTGACAGTAAGGGATGAAGCACACAAGAAAAGAAAGAAACGGTACCGCTGCCATGAAGCCAGCAGACGAGCACAAGGACAGAAATGAGTCTGGTCCATCTCGTCCAACATCGCATCTGAGAGGACGTCGCGTGCAGCGGTGCAGCCGTATCGATCCGAACCATCCCGTTAGTGAGTCTGGAGGTCTTATGAAAACAGATAAGCTAAAAGACCTCCGACTAATTACGCATGGGGCCGCAGCCTGCTTTTCTTTATCTGTTGATTAAAGACGCTTCGATTTATGTTAAATAAAGATTTTTGGTGCTAAAGGTTTCAGCCAGAGGTGGCGCCTAAACATGCATCCACGGAAACCTGGCTACGAAAGCGCACTTCAGTCCACCAGGAAAGGGAAATATAATAAAGAATTCTGCAGGTTCGACACCGCGACCTGTTTTTCTCGTCAAGGCTTTTTGGCAGATAATACGTTAGCTCAAGGATTTCACGTACGCATCGATCCGGTTCCTGGTCGTTACGTGATTTCTGGACCCGAACTGGAAACGCTAACCCGGATGCGACCATCTATTCACCCGTAATGAGCCCGTTTGGAAAAAAAAAACCCAGCCGGTCTCGGAGGAGAGGTGAGGACAAACCAAGAGAAGTGAGACTGAAAGAGGGATATACGCTAGCTGGGGAGAAATGGGAGGAAGCGGAGTGGAAAGGTGACGGCGTCGAGCCTGAACGCTTCAGCGGCGAGGCCGCTGCAAACAGAGCTGACCTGGAAAGCCTGCGTGCAGCCTGGAAATCAGCTTTGAGGAACCCTTTTAGAGACCTCCTCAAGGGATTAACGCTGTTTCAGTGTTTGGGGTCTCTCTCGCTCTGCGTGTGCGTGCGTGCGCGTGTGTGTGTGTCTGCGTGTGCATGGAAGAGATAAAGGAGGCGTAGAGCAGAAAAGCCGACCTCGGTTTTGGTTTTATTTAAAGGCGGAAACCGTTTCCTGCGTTGCCCAACCTGGTGGAGACACGGTGATTTTTCCACCCTGACTGCGAAGGGAATACCGCACCAGCTGGCTAAAATGGAACTCTTGATGCTAATTTCGTGGATAAGTCATGGTCTGACTAACGGGGGTCGTTTTGGTGGTGACGCGTCCCCACCAACAGTCCAAAAAGATGCTGATGAAGCTCTGTCATCACATCGGCATCAGATGTTCCTGAATGCATCACAGAGAAACGGAAGTAAAGGCTAACGAGATGGATGGAAGGAGGAGAAGAAGAACATTTTCTGCAGCAGTTGTTGCATAATCCAGGAAAAGCAGCCACGATTAGCGATTAGCTTTGGTCCGGAAGATGGTGTCGCCCAGGAAGAAAATGTTTTAAGAGCAGCTTCAACCGCAGGAAAGGGTGATGGAAGAAAAAAATAAATTGAGCTGAGCTGCTCTTATCAGCAGTCTAATCACATGACGGGGAACGGGCACCGGCCGGCGGACGGCTAATTACCACTGACAGCCGACGACACATCAAACAGGTAGCGTCCGCGCTGCACCGGGCCTTCAGCCCGCCATCATCGCAACTCAGGATGCACGATTGCTTTTGACAGAAAACATACAAATAAAACATCAGCAGGGCTTAGAGGCAGCGCGGGAGATACCCGCCGAGTCAATTATTCATACGCTGGCCGGGTGGAAGAAATGAAAGCTTCTGTCTTTCCTCTAATCCCCGGCAAAGCTTTTGGTAATAGTACGCCGCTCAAGAGTTGATTCTCACTAGACTCTATTCATCAAACTTTCCAGTGTATGAAATCAGTGTCTGACAGGCTTCTGAAATCCTGCCGCTGCAGCATTATTGTAGCATTTAGCCTCAGACACTCTCCATCTAATGACGTCTCTGCTACGCCGATTGCTTTGATTTTATTTGGGACGTTCTCGGGGCGCCACCGCCGCTAATCCAGTAGTCTCCCACCGGTTAGACAAGGGCTGCTCACGGTGAGCCTTTATTCCCCTTCTGAAACCCATCACGGGCGATCACGCCTGTCCCGTCGAGCTTCGCGAAGGCGGGTCGGAGGAAGAAAGCGCGCCGTGGAGGGCTGCTTCCTCTGAGAGGCAACTGTTAAATGAGAAATGAAACGCAAAACCAACCAATGTGGAAAAGGCTCAAATTGGGTAACATTGTCGGTCCCCAGAGGATCATTTAGTTTGTCCATCCTTGAAAGAAGAACCCAGGACCCCTGGGGGGAGCAAACAGCCGAACGGGCTTAGCTTGTCGTATCTGTCTGGGCCCAAACAAAATTGCTCCGGTGGCGACTTTTGCCATCAACCCCTGAGCAGAGCGCCCTGAACCTGCTCTGGCTTCCTGACAAAGCTGCAACGTGGGAGAGGCCTTATTGTTAGCAGCTGTGCTAACGCGCTTCACTCGCAACCTGGCGCCCTTGACCGAGACGAAAGCTGGGGAAGAGCTGTTGATGTTTCGGTCAGAATTAGCCGTAGCTAACTCCCGCCGCTGTGACTCATTCTGAAGACGGATGGACCCTCACAAGTCTGCGTGATCGATGGCGTCGACTGCGGCTGTCGACCAATTACCTCCTAAAAGGCGATTACACGAGGAGTGAAAGCAGCCTTCAGCTCTAAATGATGATTCCTGCTCCGGCTTCGGAGCCCCGCCTTGAGTGGCTGTTGAGAGGACCCCCGAGGGCCGCAGGTGCTCGCTCGGCCGTTCATCAGCTAAACTGACGTGCTGATGATGCATTTATGTTAAAACAGCATTTTTTTACAGTGCTATCAGTCACCGGCTCAGACGCTACCGCCGTTTCTCCTGTTTGTTATGAGGACAGATTTACAGGGTTTGGTGGAGTGGGAACCATGCAGGAGTGTTGTCTTAGAGAAATAAAAAAAGGACATGGTAATTTGAGTTCCTGGGCTAAACCAAAGCTATATGTCTTGTGTGCACGTACATCATTCAGCTCTTGAATGATGCCACCCGGACATAGCAAATACCTGCAAAGTTTCCAGAGCTGCTGTGTCCGGATCTTCAAGTCAGGGGGACATCCCCCAGAGCTCAGGGACGGGGCCGGAGACCTGCCTGACCTCCAGCTTTCTGGAGTGAAAGAAGTTTGGAACCAGCAGGAAGCTTCTCGGAGCTGGATTTCCAACGATGCTGAGGTAGGGAGAAGGTCTGGATGAGCGGAGAAAGGTCAAGAAGGTCAACCATCAGCGAGTCTTGACAGAAGCTTCTCATCAGTCAAACACACCTGACCACACCATCCCCACAACGGACCACCGGCAGGATCATGGAGAAGAGGTGGAACCTGACTGGGCCCCTGACGGTCTCCATCCAAGCCAGCAGAACCTCACGAGGGTTCAAAGTGGGACACCGATCAGACGGTGTTTGGATCTATTTCCTCTCAGCACCGGGCCTCACGAGGGCGCCGCGGTCCAGCCGCCTTGTCCAGACGCTCCTGCCTGTCGTCGGGGACAGTTTCATGACAGATGACAAGGACACTCGCGGCTCGGAGGAAGCTGCGGCGTAATTTCAATCATTTCAATAAGTGCTTCAGTGGCCTGTGAAGCTGACATATAGTATTTTGCTGTCTCGAGCGGATGCAGCAAAGCGATCGCAACCCATTAGGGTGTTAAGGGAATAAAGAAACCAGCCGCCTATTGTTCCTGAAGAAACACTGTCTGACAGCAACATTGTGTTTGGCTCCCGTTTTAATTTGTACGTCTCCTCCCGTTAGAAGATTAATTGAAAATGGAATCGCCGCAATGCTTTCAAGGTTAATACAAGACATGCTCAATTAAGTGCAGGCAAACGCGCAGCCAGCAGGCTGCGCTGGCAGGAGCGGCGCTTGTTTTCCACGCTTCCCTCTTGATAAGCTTCCTCCACCGCCAGTTATTTGTAATTAAGTTTCCTCTCAGTGTTTAGTCAGAACGATGTCATAGAGGAAGAGAGAGCGAGGGGGAGGCGGGGTTTGGGGGTGGGAGGCGGGGGTTGGGGGGGAGCTGCCCCGTTCCTGCGTAAATGAAGAGGGTGGACAAGCTTAGTGAATTTCAAAGTCACCCAGGCAGCTTAATAGCTTTCCTAAATGACTCAGCACATTATTTCCGCGTGTACAGTAGTCCATTACACGCTGCCTTACCGTATCCAGGCTTCGGACCCCCCCACTGCTGCTGCAGCATCCCGCCGTTCTGGCTCGTTCTTGGCACGTGTTCAGCAAAGCACTTGAGCCTGAACGTGAAATGAAGCCCCAACTTTCAGGACAGTTGTCTCTCCTCAGCGTCAGCGCTCACGTTGGGTGACACCTGCGACCCTCGGAGGGGAGGGCGTTGCGCGCCGCATTTGCCGGCGGGCGCGGCCGCGGATGTAGCCAGATGGAAAGAGGGAGATAAACAGAGAAGGAGGGAGCGGCAGAGAGCAATTAGCCGCGCTCTACAGTGTAATCCCTGGGAGACGCGGCCCATCAATCATGCTACTAATCCTTTGTTTCTCCATAAAGATAACCACGCTGCAGGGAGTTAACATTTCCTTAATAAGTCATCTTACCCAGCTACACCTGAAATGCCAGATTGGCCCAGAATTAGCCTCATCCTCATCCTTTCTGCATGACTTTGAGTTGATAAGATGGTGCTGAAACATACCCGACGGGGATGCTAGTCTGCCGCTCTGATAACCGTGGAGCCACAGGAAACCACTTCCTGGGAATCTCAGGTTCTTTTTAAAGGGTTCCATCCTGTAACGGCCTGGCATTTCCACTCGTACACCCTGACCGATGGCGTTCCAGCTCGTCTTCATCAAATTCCCAGCCTCGGTTTAGAGGTCAAGCTGGTTCTTTGGACGATGACTAAACGCCGAAGCAGCCGAAGAGCGCTCGCAGCTGACTCCTCGAGTTTATGAAGGTAAAACAACGCTAACCGTGTCCACACATGTATCCAAACAAGTTTAGTTTAAGCTGAAGATGTAATTGCGAGTTGTACCTCGAAGGCAGGAAACCTGGAATATTCATTATTTCAGCCCAACGGCGCCGCTTGAAGAACCGGCTCCCCCGAGGTGCATAAAGGAACGCCACGGGGTGAATAACACATATTTTGGTTGTTTGAGTCCCGGCTAATCTTGCATGTTTTCTTTTGAAATAACATTTTCCGTGACTGCGCCGACGACCTTTAGTAAAATCCAGTTGGCTCCAAATTGAATGAATTCACTAGTGACCTTGAAGGCGCCTCTTTGCCTGACTCGCTCCGCTTTCCGCCTCAGGATTCTGCTAGATCTATCCATCATGTTCTCTTGTTCACCTTTGTCTCAGTGACAACATTTTCACACCTTGTTTTTCTGCTCTGTTTCTTTTTTCCTGTCTCTCCATCACTCCCACCCCCACCCCCACCCGCTCCATCCTTCCAGCGGTCCTGGGAGAAGTCAGCCGCAGACGTGCTGCCGCGGATGCAGCTCAGCGCTGTGGCGGATGCTTCAAGGTCAAGAGTGCTTAGCTGGATATTAAAGAGACAGATGAGTGCATAGAGGGGGTAGGATAGCAACACAATGCAATTATAACCCGCGCCCGCTGACCACCGCCAACACGGCCCACAGAAATGGAGATCACGCTCTCCCCGAAAGCCCGCCGAGACAATCCAACACCGGCAGGAAAGCCGCAACAGTCGGAGCGCCGCGCACTCGTGTACAAACAAAAGTGCATGCAGGCATACTCACGCAGGGCTCCGAGCTGGTCTGATAGGAGTTGTAATGGCTCATTAGAGCTCCAAAGCGATCCTGTGGATGGTTCCAGGAGGAGGAGACGTGAGTGAGTGATTGATACAGTGATACAGAGGCTGCTCCCTCCACCAGCCCATTAGAGGTGATTTAGAGGGGCCGCCGAGTGCAACTGGGATGGAAGCACATCAGCACCACCTCCTTCCTTTGCATTTTTGATCCCGGGAAATGTTCCTCACTGGATCTGGGCTTGTTTGAGAGAGGTGCCCAAACAGGATGTGGTTATGAGTGAAGGTGGTGGGGGGGGTTGACGTAGTGGCCGTGTGTCAGCGGCCCCCGAGGAAATGTGTGCCTGAACGAGTCACGCGTGGTCTGGTGTAATGGAGAGGATCATCAGTTGCCATGGAGAGGGGCCGTTTCTCTGGCTCTCCGAGGTTTAAAGGTGGCATGTTGCGTATAATGACATTGCCGACTTTTAGCGAGGGGCCCCGTGAGGCCCTTCCTTGGCGAGTCAAAACACTTTGCTGTAGTCCACAGTCGAGCAGCGGGGGGCAGTTTAGTTTACATCGCTGGACGAATCCGCTTCGTTGTGAGAGACTGTTTACGTAAGAATGAACCACTGACTGACTTTGGTGTCGGGATAAGCTAGCTCTACGTTAGCCTTGTTATAACCCAAACTTGCAGTATTTTGGAGAGTCGACAGCGCTGTCAGCACTAATGAGTTGAGCTTTACGCAGCCAGGTGGAACGACTCCACGGTGCTTGGCATTTCAATCCGCTCGCCCTGCCGAGTTGGATTTGGAGCGTTCAACATCGGATTAGGGCTCTTTGTCCAACGCAGCACGTGAAATCCTCTTCGCCTTTGCCAAAAATGCAAATACCGAGCACTGTGGTCTCAACGTTTTCCTGCACTTTTCTTAAAAGACGCCGCAAGCCGGCGTGATCGCGCTAAACCGTCTTGCGTGGATCCGTGTCGTGAAGGCAAGCAAGGAAGTCAAGATCTCGAGTAGCTGTTGAACGTTGAAACACCGACAGCTTGTGGAGACAAACACTGGGCGTGGGGGGATCAGCACGATGGACCTGAGTCAAGGACAAGCTGGGACGCCCAGATGGAGCTCAGGGTAGAGCTGGGCTCCGGTGAGGAGTTCTCCTTCTGGAGGTTCCCCAGTAAGAGGAGAAACCCTAAACTCACAGGAGGCATTAGGCAGCATATCCCGCTGGCCTTGCAACATATTGAGCCCCCCTGGGAGGACCTGGGAAGTCTGGTAGGGTGGAGGGGGTCTGGGGAACGCTGCCGCAATCAAACCCCAGAATTTGAACAAGGAGAAATGCAGCCGCGGTTTTGGTAACCTACACCAGATGCAGTTCGATTTCTGCAGATGAAAAAGAAATAAACGAGTAAAAGCAGCTGGTGCTTGATGATGGATGGCGGCGCATTGCTTTGAAGTGGAAACGTTCCCTTTCAGGAGGCCATTTCCTCGCAGACGTCGCCCTTGACTCTGTCAGCGTTGGCTGATTAAATAGACCCGTTCACGTAAAAAAGGAGAGGGGAACAGCGTAGCGCCGCCGCGATCTAAGATGCAGAACTCAAAGCGTGCAACAAACTGGCACGCTTTGCGTGCCATCCGCTAATTACCCTGAGTTATTGTCCATACATCAAAAATATGGTGCAATGAGCCTGAAGACACAGTGATGGACAATTACGCCGCTACAGACTGCAGCTGACAGGGTTATTTGTATTTTCACACTAATGAAATGTTCACTTAAATCGCCTGGTTTTAATTTATGACGATAATGATTGTAAGAGCGTTTGAAACGGGAGCAACAAGGCTGCGTGATGCGCCGTCACGCCGTGACCCCGGCCGTTACTCACCCACGCGAGGAGAAACCGTGGCGCTGGAGCTCACGCTGAGGCAATCAAGACAGGAAATGGGGGTCGGCATGAGGTCACGCCATCCAAATTCAGTTGTTTTTTTTTATAATTTCCCACCATTCTCCCTGACTCGGCCAGCCGCTCCCGCCGTCAATCACGCGTTTCTGAACCCACCGCGTTCCCGCGGAGCCTGAGAGCCCAGAGGGTGGGGCCGTGATATCAACCAATCTGCTCCCATCACCCTGGTAACCCCGGCGGTCTCGCCAGCACCGCTGCCGAGCCTCGCAGCTTCTCTGTCCGATCCAGCGTGCGGCAACCACTGGACCGGCGCTCATGTAGCGGGTCGGCGAGGCGGGTTAAGTGACTCCAGCAGCAACAGTACGGCACACACTGTCGGTTACCCTGCGGCGAGTTGAGAAGAGGATCTTCATGTCCTGGTAGCTTTTCACCACCGTCAATAGAACCGTAATATCTGACATGAAATATTACCGACACAGCGGTCGCAGGGATCCAGCCAACATGCTAGTTACAGGCGTTACGCTGTCGTACCAGCTCCACCCCGCCGGTGCCTGAGGCAGATATCGGCTGATTGATGGTTTCCACATAACTGCTGGAAAACTCTGAGCTCAGTCTGGCTCAACATGGACATCAAACATGGGGGGGGCGCAAACACGGTGTCGGTGCGTGAGCCTGGGATGTCAGGAGGAAGCGCTGTACGGACTCCATTCCCAGTCCTCCCGCGGGGATCTCACGCATGTTGCAACAATGTGGCAACACGCTCCATCCACCATCCACCCCCCCGAGGGTCTTTACCCTCAATCTTCTCTCCTTTCAAAAACTGACAACTTGACTGTATTGAACTTCTTCAAAGCGGTTTCAGGGTTCCTGGAAAGTATCGAACGATGGGGAGGGAATCGCTGTGAGCGTGTGAAAGGGCAGACTAGCTTGTTTCAGACTGTTGTGACGTTGATGACGTGAGGACTCTGTCACCTTCACAGTCTTCAGTTTAATTCGGAATGTCGCAAACAATAACTAGGAGGTGTCTTAAATGGAGGTTGCGAGCGTGGAAACCCTACTCAGGTTAGCGACAGCAGCTAAATGTGAGTTTTCAGAGAAGAATAAAGAAAACAATTAGCATCACGGCGCCGCGATAATGGCAGGTGATTAATCGATGCTATTTTGTCTCCTCGGCAGACGTTTGCAAAGTAGCTTTTATCTCCGGCTGCGTTATAAATGGCGACGGCCCGAGGACGGCGGATCTATAAGCCCGCTAATGATTGGGAAGTCATGGTTTCCAGGTTGGAATGAATATGGAAAAGATCTTTATCCAACGGTGGACTCAAGGTCATCACTGATTTGCTGTCCCCGCGGTGAGGCGCGTGCGATACCTGCCGCCGCGGGGGTATATGACGCAGGTTATCGGGACATTTCATCAGATTTCATGATGTAACTGGGAATAAATATAGTGAATTAGGAGATCTAACGCGCGTACTCTCTGGCGTGCATTCCAAAAGCTTGGAGATGTGTTGCCGCGGCGAGCAGAGGATGCAGCCCCTCGACGGCCTGACGAGACCAAACCGGGGTCACGAAGGTTAGTGGACTCCAAGCTGGGGTCAAAGGTCAGGAGAGGTTGGGGAAACGCAGAGCCGATGCATCCCAGGTGCATGATGATGGCCACGTGTCAGCGATCAACGCCTTCCGCCGAGCGAGCAATGTCACCGCGCCGACTGGCCAGCCCTGCAACGCCGCCGCCGACAGTTTGGCGTCCTGTTCGCTGCGTTCGGCCGCATCATTTTTTAAAAGCTCCTGAAGTGTCATTTCCTGTTCCATGCTTGACTTGAATGTGAGGAAATGAAGCCTGAGAGCGGCTGAGTGATTACCCACAGCGACTTTTAGACTAATTGAGACCATTACACTAGGCAGCGCAGCACGGAGAGTCAGACTACTGTGGCAAGCAGACACACACACACACACACGGGAGAAAAATGCGCCCTAATTTGTCCGTTAACCTTAAATGTCAAGGTGAAACTGTGGGAGGAATGCAAAGGTTGAATGGAAATTGTGGGAGTGAAAACACGCTCCAGTGACCCCGATGGCGCCCGGATCAGGGTCCATGTTTGCATTTGCTTTTTAAGAGCGTTGTCTTTAATTATCGCCGACCCTGGGGCTGAGACGCTTGATTAACTCCTTGCGTCACCCTGCGAGGATAGTTCGCAGCTCGCCAGCAGCTGCGGTGACCTGCATGGTTTCCTGCGCCAGCAGGAGGGGGAGGCAACGGTACGGTGATATACGGTGGCGGATAGATTGCACCGTCCCAGAAATGGGATCTGAGTGGATAATACATGCGAGGCTGAAAGAAAATTTCATCCCTCTGAGTGAAAAAGCGGAGAAGTGAATGAAGCAGAGAGTAAAATGGAGCCTAAATCCCTGGAGAATAATATGGAGATCTGCCCAACACCAGATCCGCGGTAATGCAATTTAAGTTAGGAGGAAAAAAATGTCAGGGTAATCTCATCAGTCCGTCAGAGAGAGGGATGTCAGACGTAGCCTGTGGCGAGCCTCCAGCCTGCTGCTTCCATCTCCGCTCCCTCTCCCTCCTCTGTCTTCCTGGTGCCGTCACCGTGTCACCGTCCTCCATCAAACTGCGACCCCAAATCCCGGCGAGAGGCATCAGAAACAAAAGGCCGTGTAAACAAACATTTGCATCGAAGGAAAAGCTGCGCCGTGTCAAAAGATGACAGATTATTCCTCAGGTAGCATTAGCATATGCATGCTGTCGCGGGGGTCAGCGTGCTATGGATGCAACGCCGTCTGCATGGGGGATGAATCCTCGTACGTGCCTGTCAGTCAGCTGCCTCGCCGCATGCAGGGGGGATCTGAGCATCTCTGGCCCCTGGAGGCCCCGGGCGGGGAGGCAGGGGCGGTGGCATCCCTGAAGTGGACCTTATGCCGGGTGCGCGGGGGGAGGCATTGCTTCCTTCCGAGGCCCCAGGCTGCACCGGTATGTGGGTCAACCAGCACGTTGGGCAGAGCTACTCATGGGGACAGAACCGCAGCAGGAGCGCGGCGGCGTGGCGGCGTGGCGGGGATTCGCTCATAGTTAAGCTAATGATGAAAAAGAGAGCAGAGGACAAAAGTGGCTGCCTTTATGCTAGCGTCTGCTCTCTTTTCTGTGCATTTTTTCCTGGAAAATTCCGGTATTTCTGATGACTGCGGGGCTGCGCTGACTCCGGGCTTATTGGGAAAAAGGTAGCAATCCATAAACGCTGTCAGCGCTCCGAGATGAGACGCTGGAGGACATCGGAGGGTGTGGAAAAGTGGCTGTGCAGCATATCAGAGTGAGAGATAAGGCCAGATTGTGCTGTATCGATTATAGATAGACATCTACTCTCCAACGCAAGCTGCTGCGCCGCTCTCCGATGCTGGAGGAGGCCTGATAGGTTGGGATGTGTCAGGCCGCCGCAGATCGCATCTGTTTTTGTCTGGACGGAGCGTTTAGCCGCGTGTAGCTGGCATTCATCTTGTGCACGAGCAAATTGGACAAATCTAAACGGAACGCCGTTCGCTCCATTCTGACGGCTGCTCACCGTCCGTGACGACGCATCCTGATGTAGCCGCGGCTAAACCCGCATTTAACCAGTTGACTGTTGCCAGCGTGTAACCTGCAGCGCTCCAGCTCCAGCCACGGCGTCCCCATGTTGGTCCGTATCAAATGTGGCCATTTGAGCTAGCGTCGCAGCCTTAGCTAGCATAAAACAACATTTGGAAGCGGGGCTTCTTCTTTCTATTTTGGTGTATTCTTGACTTGAAGGGGGCGTGGCCTCCCTTTCTGCAATTCTGTCAGAATTCATCCAGCAAGTGAAGCAAAACAGACAGGAAGAGGTCAATTTGTTAAGGAGCCGACGGTTGTTTCAGGTTCGATGTCGCACATTTTGCGCTGCTGTACGTGCTCAGTAAACCTGCTGCTTAGCTCCATTCGCAGCCGCAGCCTCTCAACCGCCACTGGCCAAAGGTTGAAATCTGCGACAAACCCAGTTTTTCTCTTTTTCCTCGTCGTTTGACCTGGCTGTGTTTGACCTCCTACATACTTCTAAGAAATTCCAGACCTGCCCTAAATGCGCGCACCGCGGTTTATCTGCATCTTTTGGTGAAAACGGATTCCTTTTTCAGCGGCTGCGACGGACAAACTATATTTGGCCACAAGGCTGCATCGCGTAAACCCAGCAACTGTGAGAAGGCTGGTCAAGGACACACACACACCTACACACCTACACACACACACACACACACAATGCTGCATATTGAAGAGGAGAACAGAGCGGGCATTTCTTCCCCTGGCCGTGGAGGAATGGAGCGGACACTGTGGCTTTGTTGTTCTGCTGTCCTGTTTTCTTCTCCTCATTTATTCAAAGCTGTGAGGCAGCAGTCTGCTGCCATCAATCTCAATCGGCCAGCACTTCCTGCGCCGCTCTGATTGGACGTAATGATCTCCGGATGTCACTCCACACACTGATATGTTTCTCCCCGTGACCCATCTGCTTCCCTGTTCTGCTGCGAGCAGCTGGGTGTTTACCGCGGACAGGCGGCGGGTTCCGCCCACGCTCCGCTCACCACCACCCCCCACCCCTGTGGCCCCCATGTTCCTCCGCGCTCCTCGTCTTCTCTTTTGTCCTCCTGTGGCTTTTGTGATGTATGGGTATCACTTCCCGACGGTGCTCTTTTTCATTAGAAAGAGCACCGTCAGTAAAAAGCTTTTCTGCGAGGTGACGAAAGCTGTAATTAGCTGACCTTTTATAGAAGCTACAGCCTGAAAATATTCAATTACAGTTTTACCCCCCCAAACGGCTAACAAAGGTCTGCCTTGCCGTGAGACGACGACTGACTTTAGACGTGGAAACTCTCAGCATAGCTAGCTTCACCGCAAGAAACCAGAAGCACGTTAGCTCAGAGAAGACAGCGGCGGGGGCCGGCGGCACGACAGCGTCAGCTTCACGCTAAGGAGCGACACGGTCAGAAGATACCGATCTGCCCGGTCTGACATAGGGAGGGTTTATCACCGACACAGAGACCCCCAGCTGACACCCGCGGTGATGAGCAGATAACGTGGTGGCGCAGTCCCGCAGCGCCGCATGGTAACACGCAAGCACGTAGAGGTTCCTGCAGTCAGGCAGAACTGGTTTTATCTGAGCGTCACGGTCAAGGTGAACCCCTACCGCGGAGGGACGGTTTCCTCTAGATGGGGTCAGGTGGGATTTACATAAATGTCAGGATCAATGTTCCCTGGAAGCAGCTGAGCCATGGCAACATGATCAGTGTTATTTACTGCGGCATTTCGCTCCACGGCGCCACCGGAGCACGTGTGAACACGTTAACTGCTGCCAGAAAAACACGTCCAGATCAGAGATGGATGGATGGATGAGTGGATGGATGGATGGGTGGATGGATGGCAACAAGAAGCTACCGGAGGGTCTGGTGATTTTACTTTCAGTGAAGCCGTCTCGTATGCGTTTGTATACATCACCAGGTAACCACGGTAACAGGAACTCTCATTAGTCCAGGTGGGTTTGTATCCTGCCTCTTCGCAGCTGTGGCGGAGATCACGGCGGCGTTGCTAAGCTTCTGGTCATTAACACCTCATCTTCATCACCTGGATGAAGATGAGGTGTCAGTGAGGTCAGGACACTTTGTTTATTTCTTGATTCATCATCCTGGACGTCTGACGACCATGTGGTTGACGGACTGACTGCTGGGGTACAAAGGTTATTGGCTCCAACCCCAGTCAACAGGGAGTCTCTGTGTCCTCGAACAACCTGGCTTCCAACCCGAACGTGCTTTCAGAGATGATTCCGTCCGTCAGGTTTTCCCTTCGTTCCTCGAGGACGGGACTCAAACATCAATCACGGGTTGAGTTCGGAGATCAGCCGCCAACTGTAGCCGTAGCAACAAAGCTGCTGAGCTAAAAGAAGCAGCAAACTCAGTTGGTGAAGGTGGAAGAGTCAGGAAAAAGAAAAGACTCCGGGGAGCTTTGTGTTTGGGGGGCGGAGCTTGCCATCATCAAAGTCTCAGGAAGTCTGTGCTCAGCAGGGACGCGGCGCGTTTGGTGAGCTAGAAGGAAGTGGCATCCAATTTACGTGCAAACCCGGAAAATTTGGATTATCAATCCACCGTGCAGACAAGCCAAGGAGAGGAAGGAGGAGGAGGAGGAGTAGGCGGAACGCAGAGGAGGAAGAGTGAAAAAAAAGAAAAAAGGAGCCGATGGGCTTTTTTACCGTTTTAGCGTCACTCACCGGTGGTCAATTCCCAGGTGAGAAACGAAGCCCCCCCCCGCCGTCTGGGCCGTTTAGTCGGGGTCGACGTGAGCGAAGACGTCAGCGGTCTGTCAGCTCAGCTTGTCGCGGCTTCTGCCAAAAACACCTCCGCAGTTTGGTGCCAGAGAACAAAAGCAAACACGCAGGGAAGCGCTGCGAGGTCCAGATATCCGCCGTCACGCCCATGCCAACTACCCACGCCGCTTCCCGGATTTGGAGGAGACCTGGGCGAGGTGCTGAGCGCGCCACAGAAGGAAGGATGATCGGCCTCCCCGTCTGTTTGCTCTCCTTAAATAAAGAGATCGCGCCGCGGCCCGATCGGTAAACATTTGACTAGCGTCTGCGTTTTGCTGCCACCGCGTCGCCTGATTGGTGGAGATTAAAGCCGGCGTTTCTCAGCCTTAATGCCATTTGCCCTGACACTAACTGCAGCTTTGCAATTATTTTGATGAGGTACCTTCGCTCCCCCGCCGCCGCGCTGGCTCGCACTTTAATGTCCAACATATTCCTGCCCGGTACCCGGTAAATTGAGATGTAAAAGTGTAATCGTGAATCATCGCCGTCGTTGGCGAAGAGAAACATCAGCAGGTTCGATTAGAGTACGGCGGCATTTAATGATTTACCAATTTAGACTGCAGCGGCAGCAACCTTGAGCTAACAAAAGCTTCCGCCGCCAGAAAACAGCAATGAAATGAAGACGGAGTCAATTTACGTTCCTCGGGTCACGTGTGCCCACGATAAAGATGAGCCGAGTTAAAGGGAAGGTTGAATCATGTCACTACGTAGATGAAGCGCGTAGGAGAATCCGTATTTCACTTATATTGTACATATACCGTACATTAGACCGCAGTTTGTCATCACCACCGAGCTAGCTTTGTCGTGGCTACCACAGCTAGTATATCGGCCATAACAAACCACTAGTATTACATGCTGGCTAGCTAGCATCTGAGGTCATATCTAGCTAGTCTGAGGTTAGAATTGGGTTTATGTCGGGGTTGGGTTTAAGGTTCGGGGTAAGTTGGGATGGTTGTGGTTCAGCTAAGTCCTTGGTCATGTGTTATGTTGATAAAAGCCCCCACAAAGACAGAAATAAGAGGACCATTTTTATATGCGTTAGGAATATTCATGGACATGTTAAAACCTCCCTCTGAATCCTCTGCTGGGAGAAGCGCCTCTGCTCTGGTTTCAGTATCCGTCCAGGGTGACGGTTCAGTGTCTCGGTTCGTCATGCTGACGCGGTCGAGATCGGATCTCTGGCGAGCCGCTGTTATCTGCGCAATCAATCACTGTCGAGCTGACATCGTATAAAACTGTTTTTGTCCAGTTCCGGACCCGTGGCTAAGCTAAGTTAGCTCATGCTAACGAGACTCGTCTTTGGCGGGAACGAGGCCGCTCACGGCGGCGCCTGGACAGGAAAAGTTGCCCTGGAACAAGATCCCAGCTCCGCGTTATATTCCAAACTCTGAAAGCTGATGGTCACCCAGAACAAAGTGTCACTTAACAAATGGCTCTCTGCTCAATATGCAATTAACCTACATGTCTGCGATAGAAGTTCTCCGTCTGGCGCGGAGTTTTGACGGAGCGACGGTCTAAAAATGGCCAAATACTGGGAGGAAATCAATCCCCTTTCTCTCCATTGATTCCATTAAAAGCCTTTTTGGAGATTGATTACACTGAAAGCCTCGCTCCGATTTGGATTACAGTTGCACAATTCCAGTCTCATTTTTCCCGTCTGAAGATACGGCGTTTATTCTATTACTCCGCGAGGTGCGGCGCCGGCAGACGGAACATCAGAGGCCACTTTTGTTAGAATAATACTCCTACAGATAGGAGAACATCTGGCGTGGCGTCGGGGATCGCCCCGCATTTGCAGATAAGTGTTATCACTCATGTCAACCCCCCCCCCACCCCCACATCAAGATCAGGACGCGAGTTCGCTGAAAAGCTGAGAAACAGCCGGGCAAAGCGCGGCCTGTTCTTACACGCGCTGATAACGCTGAGACGAGGAACAAACCAACGGCGAAACCGAACTAACCGGATTTGTGTACGTTCCGCGGCCCTATCGCTGTAATGGAATATTTATCAGTACAGTAAAACAGAAGGTTGCCCATAGCAACTGCGCGCATCCTGGTGGTTAGTTGGTGTTTGTATATCGATCAGATAAATGACGGAGCATAGAGGCTCAGGCGGGCGCGGCGTCCTTACTCAGCGCTGGGCGGGGTAAAGTCGGGGCTCTGCACCGTGATTCATTTATCCATCACGCGTTTATGCTGAGCACGCTGCTGTCTGCTCGCCGCCTGTTTAGGAATGTGTCCGCGCGGTGATACGGAAGCAATAACACTCCAGCAGTTACAGAACAACAGTTGAAAGAGCGAGAAAAGCATCAGTTTCTGTCAGAGGGAGCTTCTAAAGCTTCTGTCTGGGTTCCTAACGTGGTGTTTTTCCTCATCAGGGCTCAGTGTTTTGAAGGCCCATGCAGATATTTACCGGAGGAGGTGAAGCGTCTCTATCTCTAGAAACATATAGCTACAGAAAGTAAAGGAGTTCAAATATGTGGAGAAAAAAGGCAGCTGCCGTTTGAGTCTTCATCTTCAGGATCCATCAGCTGTTCAGAGCCAAACTCGGGCTCCTGGATGCAGAAGAGGACGACGGCTTCCTCATCGCCTTCCTGCTGAAGGTAAGACGTTGACAGTTCTGTCTCATATCGGTTGAGTCGGGTTGGCGCTTGTGTCTGTGGCTGGTGGAGGAGACGCGCTCGGACTTCACCGTGACCTTCGGGCAGCTGAGTGAAGCTTCAGCCGAGCAGCTTCACAGCATGAACTTTACACAGGTGAGAGCAGACGTGACCCCTGAAGGTCACCTGTGCTGCTGAAGATGCTTCTGCTTCTGGAACAGATGTGGGCTCTTGAAGACCTGTCGTCCCACAAGCTCTTCCCTGATTGGCTGAGCCTGTACCTGCTGCGTCTCCACAGGTGAGACGCCAGTTAAACCTTTGATAATCTGATGGATTACAGGTCTGGGTTTGCGTTCCTGCTCAGGCAGCAGCCCGATAAGGATGCGGATCGTCGGAACAGGATGAAAAGTGAGCAGCTGAATCAACAGCATTTCCTGGTTTGTGTTGTTTAACCCACAGTGACACCGTTGTAACATGAACTTTGAATGCCCCCGACTCTTCCTTATAAGGCTTTATGTCTGAACTTAAATCATTAAGTTTTTAAGGATAAATGGGTCTGGGTTCTTATGGGTTAATATTCACCTGCAGTCTCACCTGTTCTGTGAAAATACAGGTGTGAACCAAGATACCTGCTGAGGAACTGGATGGCCCGAGCTGCTGTACAGAAGGCTGAGAGCAATGACCTCTCTGAGGTGTGTGTCCGTGTGTGTGGCTGCACCAGGGTTAACGGTCTTCTCGTTTTCCTCCACCAGTTCCAGGAGCAAATAACTTACTACCAAGTAATATTCAAACCACCTTATCGTTACATGGGCTTAACTAACGTATATATAATTAGCACGGGTGACTGACTTTGTGGAGTGGTCTGGGAGGAACCATCTGCTTCTGGACGTGGCCAAGACCAGGGAGATGGTGATTGACATCAGGAAGAAGAGGACGGCCGCACAGCCCCTGAGCATCCTGGGAGAGGTCATGGAGGTGGTGGAGGACTACAAGTACCACATCGACAGCAGACTGAACTGGAAGAGCAACACCGAGCCTGAGTACAAGAAGGGGATGAGCAGATTCTACTTCCTGAGGAAGCTGAGATCCTTCGGCGTGTGCAGCAGGATGTTGGACACTTTCTCTCAGGCTGGTGTTGCCAGTGCTCTGTTCTACGCTGTGGTCTGCTGGGGAGGCGGCATCGGACGTGGAAGGCTGGCTCCGTGATTGGCTGTAAACTGGACACAATGGAAGCTGTGGTGGAGGGGAGGATGCTGAACAAACTGTTATCTATCTTGGATAACCCTGACCACCCTCTCCACCCGCTACTGGACAGGCAGCGGAGCTCCTTCTCAAACAGACTGATTCAGCTCCGCTGCCACAAAGATCTTTCCTGCCCGGTGCAATAACACTATTCAACACCTCCACCTGCCTGAGACTCACAGCCCTTCGTGCTGATATGCTCTGTTGAGTATTTTCAAGTTGCACATTTTCTTTGTACATTTAGCTTTGCTGTAAATTGCCACTCCGGTTTTTACCCTAGCCCTCTTGCTCTAAATATTATTGTGGTTGTGTTGACGATTGCTGCTGTAACAAGTGGATTTCCAGTGTTTGGGATGAATAAAAGCATTTCTTTCATATTAAACCCTCAGCATACTCACAAGTAAGACAAGATTTTGCATTTTACTCAGCAGAATAATAAAATAAATAAAATATGGAACGAGGGGTACCTTTTGAATTTAAACAACCAGCGGTGTCGAGTCTGCTCTGTCCATTGTTTTTTTTATTGGTTTTTTTAAAAGCTGAACCACTGAAGTAGGAACGATACATATGCCGGGAAACGTGCTTCAGTCACAACACCTCTGTGGCGTAGAGGGAAAAGAACGTGACTACGGTGAGTTGCCAGTGGTGCCGTGGCGGGAATTTCTCAATCAGCTGTGATCAGCAAACAACTGTGATGCATTAATGCAACTGTGCCCCCTGATGGTGATGATGGTGGTGATGATGATGATGTTTATATGATATCATTTACATACAGTGCAAAGCTAAAATGCTTGTACTGTCACAAATTCTTAATCTGTTTTTATGTAGCAGGTGCTATAGTGTAGCGCGGTGCTTAGGGCTAGAGCCTCTCATGCGGCTGCCCAGGGTTCGAGTCTCAGTTTGTAACAGAGCCTCTTTTTTAACCTGCAGATCTTTGTCTTCAGGATAATGAGCACACACGGCTAACACGTTCCTCTTTCTGCCCTTCTCCTGTAGCCGTCAGGAGGGTCTCATTCAGGGTTTCTCCCTGTTAACAGGTAGCTTTTCCCTCATAAATGGATGGCTGGTTTACCTGTGAGCGCGAGCAGGTAGACAGTGAGCCCTAACCCGCTGTCCGTCACCACCACAGGCAGGAGGTACTGGGTCCGGTCCCGGCAGCTGAAGAAACTCGTGCGTGCGATGATGCTGGCGGTGTTGTCCTGAAAATCACGAGGGTGGGGGCAGGTGACACATCTATGTGATGTCTGATCCTGGATCTGGATCCTGAGTGATAATCCTGGAATAAACTGGGACTTGCAGACAAACCCTCAGTTCCAGAGAGGTCAGACAGAACCCAGCACGTCCGAACAGACGCGTCACCCCATCACCTCCACCTTCACCAACCGTTTGATAAAAATTACATAAAAATCTGTTCATGTCGTTTTGATTTATTTTGCAGCAGGCGATGCTGAACCTCCTCCCTTGGTGGAGGGACGGATGACTACATCCATCCTGCTGCTCCAGTAGGATGGTGGGAAAATGGATCAACCCTGTGTAAGTGCATGAGGGTTGTTGGTTTTAGCCTCAAAACGCTAAGAAAGGGGCTTGTTTGTCTCCCCCTTGTGGGGAGGAAGGTCACAGAATTCCCTTTTTGAAATCTGTGAAGGTTGTAAGTTCAAAACTTCTCCAGTGATATTTTTTTAGCTCTTATAAAAAAGGAGGAGAAACTTATAATTTAACCAGTAGCTGAGATGCTGACAGACCAGCCTGGACGTGGGTGTGTGTTAGATGGACTCATATCCCAGCACAAGATGTTTCTTTTGGTTTAACCTTCCCTGGCATCCTGAAAGCGGTGGGTTGTTACGCACGCCCGGTCGAAAAGGAAACAAACACGCCAAGAGAAGGGCTCCAGCCACAGCACCACCGTAGCGCGGTGGCGAGATCACGTTGCCGGTGGTGTGGACTGAGGTTGTGGGTTCGAGTCTCGTGCAGCACATTTTGTGCGCAACCACCCGAAAACGAAAGATAAATACGCCAGGAGCTCAGTTTCCAACAACTCCTCCGTGGTGACGTGGCAAGATCAATGCGTACCGTAAGTCGCCCAGGGCGCTGTGTCTGGTTCGAATCCTGCCCAAGCCTGGTGTACGGGGTAAAGGGAGGGGGCCGTGTCCCCTCCCGAGATTTCGTGGAACCCAACTAGGGGGTTTTCGAAGCACAAGGGCTGGTCAGCTGGTCAGCTGACATTTTCATGGAGGACTGTCCTAGCATGATAGGATGAATTTACTTAAGAAAGTTGGTAACAGTACTGCATTCATGAAAACACTTGAAAGGTTGATGCCTTTGAGTGCTTCAGATCAACATTCTCTTACAAGTCACCATTTTCAATTTCTAAACAGCAAATATGAAAATGAGAAATAATACATTTACTTGTTTTTAATTTGTCCATAACATGACAGCTTGAAGGTGGTCTTTTTGATGCACATCACACAAGTAAACATATAGAAGCAGATTAGACTAAAATTGAATAGATGCAATGACGTGCAGTTATTTACGATCCTCCAGCACATTATGCTAACAAAATATTGAATTCAGGATCATTTATGGGCAAATAGTAATCTAATGTTGACGTGCACACATGATGATTTGATCAAATCTCACTTCAGGTTAAAGTTTAAAATATACAATCAATATGTATATCTATAAGTATATACTATCTCATTAGACTATCAGCACGTATTATTTTTTAAAAGTTTTGTATATTATATAATTCATTTTTTATTTCTGTTTCTTTTTTATTGCTATTTTATTTGAATTTGCTGGCTGCTATAATTTCGTTGTACTCTTGTAGAATGACAATAAAAAAAAACGTTTTTGGGTTTCCTTATAAGGTAGTTTTTGAGAAGAACAGTTTTTGTCTTCCTCCTGAAAAAAAAAACGAATTTTGGAGATATGCATTTTTCATGTGATTGACATCGTGTGATTGACATACACGTGTTTCAACCGGAACGCATGGCCGAAGAAAGATTGTTGTTACTTACGCTGCTGTTCAGCTACATTCTTGCTACATTCTTCCTCATGAAACACCGACATGTTGTTGTTGTTGCGCGACATAATGTGACCAGAATGATGAACACAATACTATTTGTAACTATCACTAATTTTTACTATTGTAAATATAATACTACTAAATCCATAATTCCCTTCACTGATAAATGATAGACCTTTCTGAGCGTTTTCTGAACATTTCTTGAACATTATCTCTGACCAAGAAAATATGCGTTTGCGTTGCAGGTGCGGCTGCCCTTCACCTGTAGTCTCATTCAGGGTTTCTCCCTGTAAACAGGTAGCTTTCCCATAGATGCATAGTGGCTTTTCCATTTTGCTACCTGATTCCTGCAGTCCATATCCGTTGCTAACGTAACGGAGCTCCGCGCTGTCATCTAGCTTTCGACTTTAATTAGCCTTACTGCCGTCCAGCCACGTGGCAGTGGCGCTTCAGCATCCAGCCCACGCAGATGGTGGATCTAATCTCAAAAACTTGAACTGGAGTGAGTCTTTATTGATTGCGAGCTCTGAGAGCACCGACGTGCGCTCGCGCCTCTAATGGGATTGTGTTCGTTGTTTGAACACACAAGCGCACCTCTGACCTGACTTTTTTTTTTTTTAGTTACAATCAAACGGTCCGCATCCGCCCGCATGCTGGGAAGCTCGCCAGGCCCGGGGCACCGCTTGATTGTTACCGCGGCGTCAGAATTAAATCTTTTCTAATTTGGCCCTGCACTTTTGGCGATGGTCTGTGATTTTTCAGATTGCTTTCTTTGATTGTTTTGTCTCCGAGCGGCTCCGGCTGCCTTCGGTAATAACGCCTCACTCTTCACCTAGCCTTTTATCCAAGCTTAATGAGATGCACCGTGAAAATACCGAGCCGGATTAGGTTAAAAAGCCTGTTGTTTCCATCATTGTGGTTATTTTTTCTCTTTTTGTCAGGCCTCAGAGGCTCCTGTGCCTGATTGTCCCCCTCGATGACAAAAAAAAGACAAAAAAAAAAAACACGTATCTGAGGCTTTCAGGAGAATTATTGCTGTATTGTTGAGCTTTTATTCAGGCCAAATTGTTTGTTAGCTTGAATTGGTAATCAATTGAAGTTCCTGGTCCTTTCATTACAGAGGAGTAATCACAGTTGTTCACCGGGTGTCATCAGAGCTGCTCCTCTCCAGCCTTTTGCATACCTTTCTTGTCTCTTCCTGTTTTGCTTTAAACGTGCGGCGCAGAGTCCAACCAACAAGTTACCCTGAGTTCTCTTCTGGTTGGACATTACTGGACTGCCAATTGGACATGGAACCATACTTGGTTCTTTTTATGAAATATTGTAGTTATATTGTGTGTGTGTGTGTGTGTGTGTGTGTGTGTGTGTGTGTGTGTGTGTGTGTGTGTGTGTGTGTGTGTGTTTGGACTCTACGGGGGACTGCTCAAACAGCTGCCAGCTGGATCTTCTAGGTGGATCTCTGAAAGAGAAAAAAGGAAGAATAAAACGAATCTTTTGATCTGAAGGTACGAGCGGAGCTTCTGAGTCACCACCAGCCTGATCTCAGCCGCATTATTAGTTTTCAGGGAAGCTGCACAATAAGTGAAAGTGACAATTGTTGAGATGAGATGAGATGAGATGAGAAACAGATGGAAGGAAGGAGCTAAATGAATGATTCCCAGCTGAAGAGGGGGCTGTGCTTCATGGAGACTGCTTCCACCCGTTCTCACTGAGCTCTTCTTCTTCTTCATCTTCTTCAGTGTCTTCATCAACACCTGGAGGAAAAGAGGCTGTGCCCATTCATCGCTCAGACCAGCCGTGTTTTTACTCGTCTATTTGAAGTCGACTTCATCATTGGCTTTAAAAAACAAACCGCAGCAATTAGGTTTGAAAAGTGCAGCGTTTATTCGACCTTTACCCGGTCAGAACGCTCTCTTGAGATCGAAATCTCATTTAAGAGCGAGTCCTGGTCAAAATGGGAACATAATTACATTAGAGGAACCAGCAGAACCAACACCAGCACGAGGAAAAACAACAGCCTGGAAGGGTTTGGAAGGAATGCATTTACGGACAAATACACGTTATTATGGTTCATTTGCTGAACAACAGAATCCGGTCAGTCTTTGTAGCAACGATGACACCTTCAGTCAGAAGGAACCTGGAGAACCTTCAGCAGCACCAGAGCCCCAAAAAAGCAACAAAACTGCTGCTAACAGGAAGAAACCCTGAGCAGGACCCTGCTGTTGATGGAGAGATTAGTAAAGACAGAGGAGAAGAAGAGCGCCCTCATCAGAGCCCGTCCTGTCACGTAAACAGCCGGGAACAGTGACGGTTGTCCTCCGCCGTCACGTGCACATCCTGTTTAGAATTTGCAGAAAAGGTGCACACTCCTAGGCTGGCTGTAATCGTGGCCTCCGTGGGTGTGGGGTCATGAAGGTGACTGGAGGAAAAATGCAGATGGGTCGCGGCATTGACCGAGCCTGCTCGCCGCTCAGCCGCATCCTCTTACGGCCACTTCTACTGCCCACGCGGACGCTGACAGACAATCAATGGACGCTAAAGATGTATGGATGCCGCCGTGCGAGCCGCTCTAAACCGGCAGGCTCTTTTCTCAACAGACTGACACGTGACAGAGGCGTAAATGGACTTTTTTCAAATGAACGACAGTTTTCCTGGAGCAAAGTGCTCAGAAAACCTCCATTCAGGTGCGAAAACAGTCCTAAATGCTGCATTTTAACCAATTAACACAACTGAAATGAACAAACGGGGAATTTGTGTTCTCAGCTCGGCCCCGGTGACCCCTGGGACCGGCTACAGCAAAGCCCTGCAACCCTAATTAGCAACAAGCAGCGGTTAGCGCAGGATGAATGGATGAATTAGAATGCAGGTGTGCTGGAAACAAAGACTGTTTGTCTTTTTAGGATAAAATTAAAGAAGAACCACGGCTCTCATTACCATTTCTGCCTGGAGGAGGACCGTACCTTTCGGCAGCCTGTCTGGAGCCCGAACGCCCACAAAATGGGAAATATTCGAGGTTTCACCTTAATTAGCGCGAATCCGCAGGCAGAACGTTAAACATTCCTCCGGTAAACAAAGCCTCAGCTCGAAGCCTGGACCAATCACCAGGAAGCCGCCTCAGCCTTCCTCGGAACCAACAGAACTTTCCGCGCGCAGATCGGGGTTCGTTCAGCAGCGGCAGCCTCGCAGCCACATATGGCGGCGTGCAGATGGACGGTCTGTTCGGGGCTTCGGAGTTGGGAGACAAAGTTCATTAACTCGCTGCGAGCTTTAATGCCTGCAATTAGGACATGATTTCATCTTCATTCTAATTACGCTCCAACATTTCCAAAGTTGCCGTGGGGGCGAGAAGATGGCGGCAAACTTTTAGGTGAGCACCGCTCACGTGCACGTCCCTGTCTTTGTTAACTTCTGGGTCTCTGACAGAACAGGTGGAAACCCAGAGCCTGAGGAGTACTCTCCTTTAACAGGAAGAAACCCTGAGCGGGTCCAGGCTTACATGGGTGGGGGGACAGAAGAAGAGGAGAGAGAACCAATAGAAGCGGTTCTTCTGTCTGTATCCACGTTTCACTTCTGCAAAAGTTCATTTTTCAGGATGAAAAGAATTCCTTTCCACTCAAAATCCTCCCGAATAACTGGAGAAGCTGTTAACGAAAAAGGGATTCTCGGTCCCGCTCGTCCGCCGACGTCTCGGAAAGCCCTGAGATCCTAGATTGATTTGAAAAGACAGTATTTACACCCTGTGCTAAGCTGGACCCATCTGAAGTGGATTACAGCAGACGAGCTGTCTGGAGCCGTTTTTCTGGCTGTTTATTTACATTTTAAAACAGGCCTCACGCAGCTTTTTCTCTTGTTTGGACAATCGCTGCGACGCTCCAGGAAAGTTTGCTGAACTGCAGAAACTTTGTCTGAATGTTTCTCTTCACTTTTCTTTTTTATTTTTACACCTGGAAGGTAAAAAAACCATGAAACTGACAACAAGTCTGTAAACAAAGCAGCCAAAGAGGAAGCAGACTCGCAGAAGCTCTGTATTAGCCATCGCCGTGGACGCCGACCACCGGCGGGTGTGAATCACCACATCTCTGTCCTCACCTGTACCGTCTCTGTGAGCCGGAAAAAGAAACCGCAAACAGCCTGACATCCAGAAAATAGCTGTCTCTCCTGGGCTGCATTAGCGTGAAGGTCACCGAAGGGGAAAAGGATCCCGGCTCCTCCCCCTCCCCTCCCCTCCCCCGCTGGCCCTCTCATCCTCTCTCTTCCCTGTAATTGAGGACGGTGCGTGGTCAGGGAGCCGGTGCTCATTGGTGGGCTGAACATGCTAGTTAGTTACACGCGTTTTCACCGTGATTACCAGGCAGACTCTCTCCGTCTCCATATCTTCTCAAGGTCGCATCAATTTCACAGCAATCCGCGCTATCCGCCCCCGCGCTGGCTCCGCGTGTGCCGGCCACTGTCATTACAAGCTTTCAGAGCCTCGTCCTCATTGTGGACTTCCTCCTCCTCCTTTCTTAAAAGCGTATCAGAACCAAAACGGCAGTTATTAGTTGGTCATCTGTTTGCCGCTGAAGAGGTGCAGTAATGACCTTCTGCAGAGTGCGGCAGCGCGACTGCGGCTCTAAATGTTACGACTGACTCAGTGTAGTGCAGCGATCCCTTCTCCGACTGCCCTTAAACTCAGCACGAATTAGCTGCACTGCTTATGCTGCACGCCTGCTTCCTCCTCCTGCTCTTCCTCCTCTCATTTGCTTGACACCGCTGTCAGAGCAGCACGGAGTCGAGATCAGTGCTTACCGGGTTCACAGATGCTGTCATGTCCTCCAGCAGGCCTGTCAGCCATGGCGGCGACCGCCCGCGCTCCAGCTAGCTTTGAAAAAGCCCGAGCACCGCCCAAATCAAGGCGCAGCGCGACACAACATCTGTTCCTGCCTTTTATTCCATTTGGTGCAGCGTGTTTTTGGAGAAGGGCCCACCGAGCCACCTGTTTACCGTTGCTACGCCAACACTTGATCCCCTCGACCCCAGTTTCAATTCCGCGACCCTGCAGACGGCGCCTGCTGAGCGCCGTGCATACGGTCTCTCCGCTAAGTGGTTGTGATTTGTTTATGTCGCCTATTAAACAATTAAGTCCTTGTATCGTAGCCCGACAACGGAGATTCGAGGAGGACGGTCACTGCTCCGGATCCGTGGTGCCGCGATGGCGGGAACACTTGAGATACTTGTCGTCGAGAAAGGGAAGGATGGCGGTGGGGGGGGCGGGGGGTGATTTATTGTGCCGCTGTCTGATTGAGTTGCAGTTTGTCAGGACTATCAGTCCGTGCCATCTGCACGTGTCGCGCATACTCAGCACTGAATTGATTGAGATTTATTGTAAAGGATGATTAAAGTGGTGGCGGCGTCGTGGTCGATGCGAGGAAGAGTGAACACGCGTCAGCTTCCTGTTCTCTGATGGCGGAGCCGCCACAGCAGCAAATCATTAGAAAAGAGCCCCAAAGAAGACTGCGTGCCCCCGCAAACTCACTGACTGTACAGGTGCAGGCTGCGCTCCGACTCTGACAACGCCTGCGTGGATACCATGTCGCCATGGCGATCCCGGCGTGATGAATCGCCCAGGTTGTCGAGTCCTTTTGAGTCCAGAAAAGGCTCTGAAGCCCCCCCGGAACAAACACACCTACTTAGCTGTTTAGAGCTTCCTTCGCCTCCGGTTATGACTCAATCCCACCACCTGGATGCGCTCCGACAGCCGTGGTCACTGGGGAGGCGTGAGTCTCACAGCATCATCCTGGCGGGGACAGAACAGTTGGAGCGTCAGCAGAGTCGGACAGAGGCCATCCAATGAAAATATCGCATTTAGGACCTTGTAAACATGTTTTGTGGTTCTTTTCTGACGTTCGGACGCCGTGGCGGCGAGGAATTCTGCCTCTGAGAAGTACGACCGGCGGTCTGTAAGTTACCCTTGGAAAAACAAACAGAACCTCGTCCGTGACCTCTGTGACGCCATCGACCCTGACACCTGTCACTCCCACTTACAACCACATTTATTTGGAACTTGCTACTATTTGGACCGGCCTGTCCGTCAGCCGCCGCCGGTGCGTAGGCGGGGTCAGGTCTTAGGCTGCCGAGGATAAACGACCTATCTGTGCTGTTTTCACTTCCTTCTTCGCCAGTTTTTGCATCCAGGCGATGACGGGAAGCCTCAGCGGCGAGCTGGACGTGCCCTGGTTCTCTGCATGGGTGCGCCGCCGACCACGAGCTGGACTCCTCTCGGCCAACCTTTCCCTGTGACGCAGCCGCCTGAGCTGACCCAGATTCATGAACGACGCCAATTGGCCCTTAAGGAGTCGGCGGCAGATGGCCGTCATACACCAAAGGCTGGAGATAACGGCCATTTATCAAAGCATTAGAGGCCTGCCACAGAATAAGGCCACCGGACATGCATCACCTGAGCCGCAAATTCGCACCGCTGTTGCAGAAATGTTGCTCATAAATAATTCAGCTGCCTCTACGGCACCTCGGACCACACAGGGCCATTATGGTGGTTACGGCGACCGCCATACTTCTCTCCTGTTTCCTGTTTTTTCCCTCTCAACCATCAATGTGCTGATGTGCTCTGGAACCAGGAAGTGAAACTGATGTGTGGCTCATAATTGGGACTGATGTGTTCCAGGGGAGGGATCTGCTAAATGAACTGAGCGTGTTTGGGGGAAAGAGAGCAGGAAGGCTCCAGTTTGGTCCACGGCCAGAACCTTAGATTCAGCACCAGCCGTCATCTTCCACAACGCTCATCGGTGTGGTTGGGATGGAACGAGGCCTCGTTACGCTAACGTGCCGAGGACGGTACTGTTGGAAGCAAACATGACTGCTGGCTTTGTTCTGTCCTTTCCGCACCTTTGATTTGCTGCGCTGATGTTTCTCACCTCTCTTCCTGCTCCGCTAGCTTCCCTGATTCATCCCCGATCACCTCTCAACGACTCCAGTTCCCAACAAACGCAGCCATGAATCGCGTTCGCGACTGACAGAGTCTCGTCGGGTCCAGCGGGAAAAACCTGTCCGCCGTGGTTAAAGGAAGCGTCGGCGTGCGTCCGGCCAGGATGGATGTGATTAAAAGTGGCTCTGTGGATCACAGCGAATGTTGATGCTGACCAACCTTTTTGATTATTATCGATTTTTGCTCCAGAGGAGAAATGTGGCTCCTGCATTAAAGTTCAAGTCATTAACATCACACGTGGAGGCTGATTGCTCAGGTCTCGCCGGCCACCGATACCTCTGATTACCGCGTTCGCCGCTGGAAGCGTCAGGAAGCTCAGCTGTTCTCTCCGGCCTTTAGACACTTCCTTTGAGGTAATCAACAACTTTGCGTGAACTCTGCTGATTAGCAGGACTTCGTAAGGCGTGCGGGAAACCTGGCCGCCGTGAAGGTTTAGCTCGCGAAGATGGAGGCCAATTTGCCGCGCTTTGATTGGATGTTTTGTCATGTGGTAATTCCTACATAGGAGGCATTAGTGATCTAGGTCAGAACCCAGCGGTGGCAGCAGGGCTGTCATTGACAATAGTTCAGTCAGACGTATTTCTTAATTAGCCTCACTGTCTGCTCTACTCAGAGTAATTAACTTGATCAGAAAAGACTTTGCCTTAAGTTTGAGCAGAGCCGCTAATGATGGCTGCTAACGACGGCAGCTAACGTTGGCGAGAGGAAAGGCAGAAACGGTGTTTATCTGCAGCTGTTTGTCATTAGCATGCACGGAGAGCCGCCTGGTTTGAAATCCCCTCCCGGGAAACGATCAGGGAATATGCTATCATAATTTATTTGGCTCAAGCGCCTTTCCTTTTTTTTTTTTTTTAACAAACTTGTTGAGCAGGTTTGTTCCGTAACCAACAAACTCAAATTGGACATGACATCGGGGCCAATGCTTGTTTTCAGATTCTCTTTCTTTTTGGCAGATGTGCTGCAGGTTTTTCTTCTTCCTCCCATCTGGATGTATATGAAAGAGGCAGAAAAGGATCCGGCGGGAGCAGATATAAAGCATCACATGACGGCGGCCGTAATTGCATCCAAGACAACAAAGCACATTAAAACTCCCCTCCCTCTCTCGCATCTTTTATTGCCTCGTTCTCTCTTTCCTGATGGAATTATTACCCAGTTTCCCCCGAGAAATTGGAACCGTTCAGAGAGCAGCACATTCCAGCGGGCAGATGGCCCCCCGTGATACTGCGGCGTGGCAACACCGTGATGAAAACCCGCAGCTGTATCAGCAGGAGTGGCCGACATCGAGTCCAAGGGCCCCATTATCTCTCTGCCTGCGGTCCTGCAGGTATGAAAGAGCCTCAGACAGATCCTGGGGGCCCTCGGTTGACCCCACAGACTGAGAGAAAAGGACGTTTTCTTTTCATGCTAGCTCCCTGGATCCTCAGGTTCATACCGCCTGAGATCATCAAACACTTCTGTCTTCAGTCCTGTTGCGCCAGTTTAAACTCATCCTGCAGCTGTAACGTGTGACAACTTCAGATGAGGAACAGTCTGGACAAACTGCTCGGCTTTGGCTAGCTAACACGTACCTTCGAATTTAGGCTATATTTAACTCCGCGGCGTGACGGAGGCTCGTCTGTCCGAGGCCTCTGAAATAGGTAACTATCTGTTATTGATCAGGATGAATTCCTCCAGGTTGACTCCAGACCTCAGATCAATGCCCTTTAATTTGGGTAATTGGGCCTCGTTTCTCTGTTATTCGTGGGGCACCGGGGCAGGAGCGGTTCCTTCCCTTTCACCACGTCTGGGACCAATCAGAGCGCCGCAGCCTTGGACTCGCGCCCTCCCCCTGCTCAAATAATCAGAGCGTCAAAGTAACGTCTCCCGGTGTTCTGTGTTTGTTTGAAATGCATCAGGAAGGATCCTGGCGCGCCCAAAGCCGAGGACGCCAGCGCAGCTGCGCGTTATTATCACCCCAGACGCAAAATCATTTTCATTTTCCCCCAAACTTCTCCTCCGTTCTCCCTCCTCTTCATCCATCATCATCAGAAAAGGCCCTGCACACTTTGGCTGCGAGTCATCAGAATTCTTCCTCTTTCCGTCTCCGCTAATCTTTCATATAGATCTGCGGAGCTTAAAAGTCCATCTTTTCCAACTGGCTAATGATCTATTTTGAGCAGTTGGAAAATATCTGTCTCAGTTAGTTCTGGTGGTGAAAAGTTTGAGAGATGGTGCTGAGGGGAGAGCAAAATCAATAAACCTATCAGGGAACGGCGACATGATGTATGTCGGCTGTGCAGCCGCGTCGCCGGAGCAGCACAACGCTGCACAGCCGCCGAGAGATGAATATACACGACTTAAAATATCATAAAGTGAGCAGAGTAAAAACAAAGGTTTATCGGTTGTTGTCCTGCCTGTCGTCCATCACAGAAAGAAAGATTTAGTGTTGCTGTTGTGGCTTCAGAAGTTCTCTGACCGTGGCATTCCCGGTGCATCCTGGAGCAAACACCTTTGAAATGATCCACATGTGCACGTTAAACACCTGAGTTATCGATTCCCTGAAGCCTGTGAAGAGGGAACGGAACCGCAGTACCGCTGGAGGAGGATGGGGGCAGTATTGTTCATGCAGGAGAATACCTGCACCTGATTTCACTGCAGTTAAAAACCCACATCACATGTCACGCAGAGATCAGATACAGCGAACGTTAGCTAAAGAATGCAGGCCTCTGTTCGGCTAGGAGCGCCCTCTGGTGGAGGCACCACGTCGTTTCCCAGTAAAGACTAAATCAGCCTTAAGATGCTTACTGGGAGTCAGCAGGAACTGTTCTGAGGTCTGCTGAGAATCAGCTCTATTAGATGGATGTGTTGTCCCATCACCTGAACACACACAAACTGTCCTAATCCTCGATGAATGAACTTACAACGTTTTAAACTTGCAATTACGGCACTAATCTGGAAACATGTCCTCTATGGCGAGCCGCTGTTGTCATTCTCTTCCAATCCAGGATTTAGGGGCGTTATGGGAGCCATAGCATTGTCTGAGCATGCATGCTTAAATGAAGAAATAGATTTTGTTAATGAAAAACGCAACAGATGGCGGCAGTAAAGCCCGTCCCTGCAGAGCAGCAGCACGTCCTGCAGAATGACAGCCAGCAGATTAAGGTCATTTTTGCCTGGTTTTTCAATTTATGAATTCTTGCTCAGAGGGAACTGGCAAAAGAGTGGCGGGGAGGGGTGGGGGGCTGGAATTCTGCCTTATAACTCTGGGAAATCCAAATGTCAATGAGCACTTACTGGAACTGTGCATATGTTACAACAGCAAACTAACAGAGTTTAGGAAGACGGCAGCAGGGCGGGAGAGGCAGAGAGACCCTGAGACCCCCCCAGCCCAAAAGTGCTGTTTATCAGCATGAAAACCAGAGCTGATCAGAGGTGGGGAGGAAGTTCCAGCTCAAAAGTTCCTTTCACGCCGATACGTCCTCATTTGGGCTCCAAATAGGCTCTTTATTGGTGCTAGCTTAGCCTTTTCTGCGGCGTCCTTGCGTCGACTGCAGGTCAAGATGAATGGAACAATCCGCCTGAAGACAATGAACCATTTTCATTTCTCTCCCGGCGCCGCCAACCCCAGGCCTCCGTCCTCCGTCCACCCAATGAGGTCTGATGATCCCGCCTTCATGCTAAAAAAATTCCCAGGCGCCAATCTGCGACACGCTAATGATAATTATGCACGTCTGAGGACGATGCATCCCTACAGATCTGCGGCTCGAAGCATCGGCGCAGTCGTCGGCCAGTGGCCGTGACAGACGCCTGGCCTGCAGCGCGTTAACACCACAGATCTGCATATGCTTTGGGGCGGCGCCCTCAGCGCCACACAAGCGGCGGCATATGTCTGAAGGTCGGTCATTTGAAAAGATCTCAGCTTTTGCGGCGGAGCTCTTCGCTTTCCTTAATCCACCACTGACAGAACACGGCTAATGACCAGCAGACGGGCGTGACAGAATGAGGCTGACGCGCTGAGGCTGAGCGAGGATGAGGAGCAGGAAGAAAACCAGCGTTTATTCCTCAACTCCTCTGTTTGTCAGCGTCCCAGTGAGTCGTTTAACCCTTCAGGCTGGGTTTTAACCCCTTCTATCCGGCCAGATCTGAGCTAGCTGCGCTGGCTAGCTCTGACATAAACCTCCAGGGTGTTTTGATCAGCTGGAATAGTGGGAGGAGCCAGAGCTGCAGCCGCCAATGAAAAGCTGCCGATAAAAGGAAATAGCAGAGATTGGTCGAGCTTCAGAATTCAGGACAGGACGGAGAACACATCAGAAGAGGAGAAAAAAGTGGAACAACGAGCAGCAGCGTCCTTTTATTAGAGCCCAGAACGTCTGGAAGTTTAAGACCACCATATTTTTAGAAGCCATCAACCTGGCCTTGATACAGCTCGATAAAGTAGGGCCCTGTTTTCTGTTGCGGCTCAACTTATCGCATCATCCGAGCGGTAGCTGTTCCTCGAGAGCCGGCTCTCAGGGGGAGGACGTTCAGCCTGAGCAAATGTATGTGCTACATCGGCCAATCTTATTTAGATTGATGGAGGCTGTCAGCAGCCCGGATCGCGCATGTTTGCGAGCAAAATGATCTGGATTACCTCGGGAGCCCCAGAGTTGAGCGAGCGAACGAGATCTGCCCGAGCTGCTGTTTGTTTTCTTTATGCACATATGGAAGAGGCGCTTCCTGTGCGGACCTGACGAAGACGCAGAAACAAACCAAAATCACCCACGGAGGCCGGTCCCCCGCCGCCTTCCACCGCGGAGGCGCCGTTAATCACCCCTTCAGATCCGTGGGCCAATGGGAGGACGGCTGGTGGCGAGCTGCGGTTCTCTGCTGCCGTTATGAGCAGGGGTGTCGGCAAAAGGAAGACCCCTGCAGGACGGAGAAGTACATAAAAAACGGAAATAAAACATCCTTCACCCTTCTCCCTAATTCCGTGTTTTTGTGTCAAGTGGCTTTTTGAAAAGAGGCGTTTTGCCTCCAAATCTCTGCAGGAGCGCAGGTGGGGTGGGGGGTGGGGGGAGGAGCCCGACCCCAACACTTCCAGCCAGGCGTGATTGTCTTCAAGTGTCCAGATGATGGCTGATGGTTATTAGGTCCTCAGCAGGTGCAGGTTGCTAAATCAGAGCAAACAGCAGAGAAAGCTGTTAAGCTAATTGACCAATTCAGGAAATGTTCAATAAATAATGTTAGTGCCAATTAGACGGGTTGGCGTTGCGCATCTTTGGCAGGAGCCATCTGTCCCGCCCTGGATGCAGCGAGTAAAGGCGGCGGCTTAAAGCAGGAAAAACATCTCCAGGACGACAGAACAGTGAGCACATTCTCAGCAAAGTGGTCAAACAACCAGGCATTCCTCACGCCGGGCTGACCCCAAACGTATCATTGGCGTCATCGTTAGCTTCTCCTGCGGCGGCTGATCAGCGCCTCATTATTTGAAAAGGATGACAAGACGCCGACCTCGAGCGCCAGAGCGTGTTAGAACGTCACGGATGTGTTAGGTCACCAGAGCGAGGCTTTTGGGGGGGGTTTGAACCTGGGACAAGAGGCTGTAGTTTGACTCCCGGCCTGCCCTGAAGTTCTGAACGTGCATTACTATGCAAACGCCGTTTCAGGCCCAGGCTAATGGCTGCACCAGTCTCCTTTTCACATTAACTCAGCTGGCAAACTGGAAGCAGACAACAAATGAGAGCTGCAGTTTGGCTCCCAGGAGTGTCGTTTCAACACCAGACCGGTTGTAGTTTATCGTGAATTATGTGCTTGTTTACCTGCAGTTTTAGCTTTAGCTCCCGTCAGCGGCGCCGACGTCCTGAAGTCACCAAACTGTCACGGGGATCCTGCCAATCAGGGAAGGCTCTCGGGAGGAGCTGCTGTCACTGGCGTGAAGAACACGGAAGCTGCGAGCAGGCGGCTAAGCTAACCACCGCCCATTACGCACCAACGCGTTGTTTACATTCTGCCAGGAGCCTCAGGACTGGCGGCCCCAGCGGGAGGTCCGAAGAGATCCGATAGAGCTAAAAGCAACTCGCCGTCGTCAATTTGGGCACAATGAAAATGTGCAATGAGACGTCCCAAAGTGAGGGGCTAACTGTGCGGAGCAAAGGAAAATGAAGGGAAACAGGTGAGCAGAGGGGGAGAAAATAAAGCCGTGGTGGGGGGGGCAGAGAGATGTAGAGTGGGCGGATTAATGAAACATTTGTGACTCCAGCAGAGTCGAGATGGTTTTAGTCTAAATTAGCATTCAAGTCAGAGCAGACGCTGTGTTTGTTCCCTCGGTTCACGGTGTGTTTAGGACTGTCCGTCAATCCTGCTTTGGTCCGGGCACTCAGACGCGGCGTGCGCTCCGTCCTGATCAGGCCTAATGTCTTGAGTGGAGATGCATTATTTTTTTATTGTGACTTCGGGTCATCAAAGAGAAAACAGGATTTTCTTCAGAACAGTCTGGAAAACAACAAGGCTCTGCGGGCTGCGGCTGCATGGGTCGCAGGACCTACCTTCACCCACCTTTCGGTCCTTATTCAGATGGGGGGGTCCGCGACCACACGTCTCACTGGCTATGATTGCCACGGTCGGCGCACCAGACAGTTAATTGGTGTTTTTTATGGTGTGTCGAAGTGATGTGTGAACGTGTGATTTTTCCTTTGTTTCTGCCGGGTCAGGTGCTGCACCTGCAGGTCTCTGCTGAAAATTAGCTCCAGCAACTCTGCTCTTTCTTTCCCTCGGCGAAGCTTTATTTTTACAAAATTGAACTTGAATAGGTTCACCGGAACGCTCAGCGAGGGCTGCCAGCATTTAATTTTTCATTATTTTCCAGACAAAGAGCCACATAAAACATTCTCTGCAACTTCTCCTCCTCACTTCATTTGTGTCGTTCTGTTTATCCATCCTTTCTTCTTCTGTTTATCCTTCTGTCTGCCCAGATGTAACCTCAACCGTGCTTTATACCGGCTAGCCAAGGTAAGCTAAGGTGTCACCTGAGGACACCGAGAGCAGGGAGGCTGATTTGAAGGAAGAAGCGGCAGAGTTTCGGTCCTCAAACAAACAGATAAAAGAGACGTCTGATCTGCTCTCTCGGAGCTCGAATCCACGAGGTGACAAAATAAGAACCGTCAGGAACAAAAACAGGAACGTTTATATTTAGAGTCGGAAGCAAAGGCGCGGACCGGAGACGGGTCGCCGCCGTCGCCGGCGGGGCTTTTTTTTCCGGGTTTGAGGGATGGTGACCATGACATTTCGGGATGTTTTCTTTTTCCTCGGAGGGGATCCCAGCGTCCTGGAGTCACCCCAGCTTGGCTCTGCAGGACGAGTCCAATTAAAACTTGTCGCTTTCGCCGCTCCGCCTGCTTCCTCTCGGCCCGCCGTGAAGCTGCGGGAGCCTCTTATTCCAAACCAGCCGCGCGGGGGGACGGCAGAGATAATGACAATATGTTTGTGCCGGGAAGATATGAATAGGAAGTGCTCTAAACTAATTATTTGCAAGCTTTGGGTGGAGGTGGAGGTGGCCCGCTGCTCGGGCCCAGATGTCTGTCAGCGGCTGCCAAAGCCTGTGAATGGGTTTGCGCCGAGGCCCGGCTCAGCTGGGACGTGTCGCCTTTGTTGGGGACATGAATGCCAGATGTCCGGCACCGCAAACAGCCTTTGTCTGCTGCGACTCTTCCAACATTTCATGTTTACGCTTAACGCCGCGGAGCTAAATGCCGGCAGCGTGTTTCCCTTTTGGTGGCGTACAAAACACTTCGGAGACCAAACGGCAGCGGTTGATGCGGGATCGAAGCCAGCTCGAACTCTCTTCGGCAACTTTCTCCGCTTCCTGCGAAGCCTCCAGACTTGGCGGAGAGCCTGACGTGGCCCCAGACGCTGCGTGCGCTTGGACTTCTCTGTGTTTGCTTCTTTAAGCGGCTCCACAGGGCAGAGGGACGGCCGGGGCGTGCCGGGTCAAAGAATTCTGACATTTAGAATCTGCTCGAGTGCGACCACAGAGGAAGAAGGGGACAGAAGGAGGCATTGGCCTCCTGGGGCTTCCTGCTTCCTGTGCCGTGTCTCCTCTTCACCTTGGACAGCATGTCAGTGTCACATGTCAGTGTCGGGCGGAGGGCAGGTATGCTAATGGACCCTCGGCCAGACTCTCTCCCTCTTTTCTTCTTCTGTTTGAGCTGCAGTTATTAACTCCACCTGAGCGCCGAGTCTGTCCACGCCAGCCTGGAGTCTCCGTCTCTCCAAAAGACAAGCAGACTCCCTTTGAGAGCCGGAGACGAGCCTCAGAACTCTGTCAGAGGCATAAGTTCTCCCTCCCTCCCGCCTCTCTCCTTTCCTTGTGCTCGCATAAACGGATGCAGAAAGTGGCGACAGGTCCATCGCAGCCCTCACAGATCTGTCAGCGAGCACCTGCAGGGAGGAGCCGTCACAGGATCCACCTATCTTCAGGGTCCACAGTCGGATCGGGTCAGATTCTGGATGAAGCAGGGCTTCTTTTCAGCTTTGGCCACCATTTGTGAACACGTCTATTTATACAGAGTCTGGTACAATCAACGCTTTGAGGAAAAAACTCTCCATTAACAGGAAGAAACCCTGAGCAGGACCGGGCTGATGCGGGGGGACCCCCGATAATGGATGAGGAGGAGGAGCCGGGAAGACTTCAGGGGTCAGAGGTCATCGATGCAGCCCCCGGTACACCTCAAAAGGCAGCATTGTTCCCTCATAAACCCTCCAGGCTGCTCGGACACGACAGACGTACGAAAGCAACATTCCAAACTTCCCCGCTGACGCACGCGACAGACGAGACATCAGAAACAAGCTGTAAATAACGCATTCATGCACTGCTGAGCTGCTTTCACAACACACACACACAAGCTCGCTGATACACACAGGCGGCACAGAACCATCCCTAACGCCGTTAGCGACACCGAGCCACTTCCTGCCACAGGGTTAAGTGAAGAAAAGACCCGTTCTGTCGGCGGTGCCACCAATCACGTCAGACATAAAAACGCCGCTGCTAAAACTTGTGTTTCTTCGATCGCTGGGTGCAGCCTCTGCTCTCCATTTGTTCCAATTCACACTGCAAATCCACTTAACAACCATTGAAATTAGCCCAAGTTGCGTAATCCATCGCGCTGAAATTGAATTCGTGTAGAACCGACGCCAGTTTACTGAACAATACCGCAGCGGAACGTCGCGGTCAGACGGGGAGAGTTGACGCACCCCAAGTGCACTTTGGCTGGAATTCTGCTTTGATTTCGACATCAGTTGGGAAGATCTGCAACTTTCCTCACAAATGTCAGCAATTCTGCTGATTTTATTTAGAAGGTGTCGGCTCCGGTGACCTTTGGAGCCCGTCCCTGGATGGTGCGGATGGTGTGGCGCCGTTCACCTCACTGAACTTCAGCTCACGGTGAGGCGGTTTGCGTCCAAGCGTGAAGCCGTTTGGAGGGCTTTCAGGAACTCCGGAAAAGCCGTTACCGACTGCTCCCGTCGCTACGTCGACCTGCCAACGAGCATGTTTGATAACAACTCAGTCAGCTGAAGTTTGGCGTGTCACGCCGCTGCTCGTAGAAGCCTTCGGATCGGCCTGAACGCCATTATTAAAAAAGACGTGCAGATTCCAGGAGCCTTGTTTCATTAGGAGCCGGAACGAGGTGATCCGTTTGTATCCAACCATAATCTGACAACAACAGAGCGTCTCCTTTTTCTCCCTCCACGAGCAATTAATCCAAAAGCAATTCCATGAGCATGTTCCAGAGATGGATCAATTCCATGAGCATGCTCCAGAGATGGATCAATTCCATGAGCATGCTCCAGAGATGGCTGCAATGATTCTGACAACTTCTGTGGCTGGTTTGGCTCAGGCGGCCCCGTCCTGCGTCTGCTGAGCGAGGAAATCAAGTCGAGAACATCCAGCTAATTAGTCCGGAAGATGAGCAGGGGCTGCTCCAGAACCCGCCCCCCCCCACACACACACACACACACACACACACACACTCTCTGCTCCAGCCACTGTGTATTAAAGCAAGCGTCTTCATCACCCAGCATGCTTTATTAGACCATAAATGTGCTGAATGAAGAACCCTGTCTAATTAGGGCAGACCAGAGTTCACTCTGGACCGCACACGTTCCTCCCACCTCCCAGCCTCCCTCGCTCCGCGGTGGGAGGCTTCGGCGAATTCCTCCAGCTCTTAAGAAGTCAGCGGAGGGGATTGCGCTGGAGGCAAATCTGGCTGCCGCTGTTTCAGCCGTTTTTTTTCTGTCTGGGCAGTTCCAGGTGGCCTTGGAGAGAGAGCGCCTTCGCGGACGGCCGAAGCAGCGACAGCACGCCGGTGCTGGGTAATGGTTTCAGCTGAAGATAATAGGTGCAGAAATCCAGAGACCAACAAGGTCCCAGTGGTGGAATTAGGATGAAGGACTGTGTGGAAGCTACGCGGCTCTGCCGGGAAATGGCCGTCTCACCAGTCTTACCAGGGGAAAGATTGGTAATTACCACCAGTAATTACCAGAGCAGACATCAGTATGCCTGCCTGGCAAGGCGAGTGCGGGGTCCGTGAAACAGAGTTCCAGATCCCTGAGGTGGGACCGCACATCTTCCCGAGGCGGCGCCCGAGCTAACAGGCAGACGGGCGCGTCCCAACCAAAGGAAAAATATCCCTTAGATTAGTGTTATTATTATCTAGCGGTGATAACGACTCTCCTGCATGCGGACAGGAGGCCCACATCAGGCACAGCGTGAGCAGAGATGGAGAGGCGCTGCCAACAACAGCCGGGATGAGACGGAATTACAGGCGTCGGGAATAACAGGCCGGCCGAGTGAACGCTTCTCTGTGTGTCCGCGGTGGAAGAGGCTTTTATTGCTGGATGGGTGCTGCATCTGGAGAAGCTTATCAGCCTTTTTCAGCTCCAGGAGCTGGTGGGGGGTGTGGGGGGGTGAGCGGACAGCTCGGTGTTCCCGTCCTCAGGAGGCGGGATCGGTCCTGCTGTGTGCTGAAAGCACGGACGCCCCGCCGCGACGGTAATGAGCCAAGACCAGGGACAGGGACCGTGATTACACACACACACACACACTGGAACACACTTTGACTGGCACGCAGCACTTATACATACTCTCACTTTGCACCGCAGCAGCCCGCCGCCATGTTTGAGCCAACAAGGAGAATTCCGACAGGCATCATGGAAGCCTGGAAACTGGGATTCCAGGACTTCTGCTGGAACAGGACAGAAGGTGGTGAGCTGTCTGATCCCTGCTGAGGCCTGACCCGGGTTCTAGATGCACACAGCACTTATTCCAGATTGGATTGAACACTTTCAACCCTTAATTCCCAAATCCGCCGTTTGAATAAAAGCAGCCAGTCAGACGCCAGCCTTCCTCAACAGCAACTTTTCTTCATTTTCCATTAAGTTTCAAGGACCTCAGGATCAGTTTCCTTAATTCAAATGAAAAGCAGCAGGTAATTTCATTCAGGAAGCAAACTGTATATTTTTGGTGGGGCTAATTAACCTTTTCTTCCCCTTTATAACTCTAAATTACTGAAATAAATGAAACCAGCAGTGGATTAGTTGATATGGCAGGATGAGGATGAAAAAGAAGGATTTTACGGATCAGAGCATGACAGGTGTGTTCTGGCAGGTGCTAACGAGCAGCACCGGTTAGCATAAGAGAGTGAACACATCCATCTCCATATATCTGGTACTTTCATCCTTCCCTCCATCCCTGCGGTAGATGTTCCTCCTCCAGGAGGATCCCAAAATATGGCTTTGAATGGCGAGTTCTGCCCGTTTCGGCTCGTCCCGTGACCTCTGACCCCGTGATCCCTTCGCTTCGGTCCTGCTCCACGCCGCACGAAGGCTGAAGGCATTCTGCATCTATGCTGCATCAGAACCACAAAGCCAGCGCTTGGTATTTACCATGCAGCCACCCACGGCGAGTGCTCCATCACCGGGTTTGTTTTTGTGGGTGGTGCGCAGCTTTCAGGTGGTTTTTTGGCGCTCGGCAGCGGCGCGAGAAGCGGTGGGGAGTGGCTCAGTGTGAGGTGGAAAACGAGTGCAGCTGTTACTTGTTTGCTAATGGCTCTCCTTTTTATGCAGCGCTGCAGCTGAAGTCGGGCTGCTCCAGCGAGCAGACGCAGAGCCATTTTGGTTGCTTAGCCATCAACTGTGCAGTGGTGAAGCGCTGCCGTGTGACCTGTGTGGAACAAAGTAGCCTGTTGTTGTGTGGAGCTGGACGGAGGGGGAGGAGCCAAAGCGATCTTCTCTTCCAGTTCTTTCACACTCGTCTGTTCTCTCTCTTCCTCGTGTCTGCACGCCTTGGTCTTTTAGTCTGGCTGAGCCAGTAATAATTTAGAAGCATAACCAGGAAGTAATGACCCGAGAGAAGCTTCTCCCGCTATTTCACATTGAAAGTTTTGTCGTTGGTCGTTTCAACCTGAAACTCTGAAGTGGCCCCTCTCGAGCTCCCTGCCTCGGGAATTGAACCGCAGGTCGACATGTCCCGCAGAGCTGAGAGTCCTGTGGCTGACACGCACACACTCGACCAGCCAGTGGGCAGAGGAGAGCTGGCCGCTGCTGAACTTTTGTCGTTGACTGGAAGTTTCCCTATTCGCCACACTCGGCCTAGCGCGAGCAGAGCCAATTACAGGTCGAGGACGGCTTAATAAAAGCTTCCTGGGCCCTTCAATATCTTTATTTAAAGCTATGCTCAGGCTCGCCGCGCCCGACTGGACAAAAAAAAAACACTCCTAAATGTGGCGTGGATTGTTTAGTCTATTCAGGGTGAAGTTAAAGTGGGCCGCGGTGGCTCGTTTCCCCTCCGGCCAATAAACAAGCTACCAAGGCTTTTTACCTGCTGGGTTAGCAGCACAGCATTAACCTCAGAATTAATGATTTCTTTAAACTCAGGAATTCTTTAATTTAAAAACACTTTTATTAAACCAGCGATTTTAGCCTGATAAGCGACGTTGCTAAAGTTCATGTTAGCTGCTGGCAACATGACTTCTTAACCCAGAATAACGTGAAACCACTTTAATCCTTAAATAAAAGAAAGTAATCTTCCCCTTTTTAGTTCTTTAATTACTTTAGCCTCCGTGTTTAGTGTTTATTTATTCTTTAGCTTGATCTAGCATTGAGGCCTATGCCTTAGCGCTTCAGATTTAACAGTTTTAATTTGCACTTGAACACGTAAATTAATTACAGTCAGATCCAAATTAAGTTGTTTTTCTGGCACGTTCTCGCCACCGTTGCCACGTGCCTCCGATGTAACCTGTTCTCGTTCACAAGTATCACAAATATAGAGAAAAGGTAATGTTGAACATTCAGTTTATTGTTTTGGATGTATAATCCAGGTCCCAGGTAGCTAAAGTGGTTAATCCTATGGGACAGAATCTGGGCTCGTTGTAGAAAAATACCACTGTTTTATATGATTATATGAACCTCTGAATACTGCATTTAACTTTAATACTGATCTGTTTAAGTCTAATAATGACCAGCGTAGTTTAATACAAAAATCCCTCACAGGTATTTATTCGTGCAGAATTGTATAAATTTTAAAAAATATTCTCTCATCCACAAAGTACAAGCACAAAATTATGTTCTAATTAATTGGTTTTAAATAAAATTCATAGTTCTGTAAGTTGGTACTTTCTCTTTTCGTTTCAAAACCAAAAACCCTTTTTACATGTGAAAAAAACAATCAGTACTCTTTTTTCTGTTATAAACAATGACAAATGAAATTAAACGTGATATCTTAAACCTTCTTAAATTACCTTAAAAACTTGGAATGGGGAAGCGGCAGGTCACATGTTGCAGGTCACACGCGTAGCAATGGCGCACAGCAGCGACGTCACCGGGAGGAAAACACCCCTCTCTCTAGCCAGTCTGTCCTTTAAGCATATTATTATAAATTGAGCCACCATATCAAACACCATTTCTTATTCAATGAACATTAGCCTGCTTTAGCTTCGGAAATGTCTTAATACTAGAATACACCGGCACATTGACACTGTATGCTACCGCTACCGCTAGCTAGCACGTCGCTAATTACGTCACACATCCAGGCTCTTTAACTTGAAACAGTTAGATATAGTACAGAATATAGGCATACACATCACATTCACCTCTTGCAGGTCACAGAGAGGTTTATATCAGGACCAGGAGTAGTCGATCTCACGCTAAAACTTAACTGATTCCCACAACATGATGCCTCCGGTTCAGTTCTCTAAACGTCACCCTAACTTGCTCTACTAGTCCCGCCCATTTCACGGCGTGTTTTGATGACAACCAATAATAAGAAAGGAATAAAATGATTGACGTAAAACAGGTAGCACTTAGATTATACACAAGAATAGACCACTGCTTCATCTCTCCTTTTGTGAACTTTATACGTTGTAACCTAATTGATTTTATAAAGGGCTACAGATGTTTTTATAGTCTTGCCGTTTAATTCTTGACATCAAGGGGTGAAGGTGACGGTGGGAGCCGGGCTCCCAGGTTCTTTAATCCCACCTTTTGAAAAAATTCTCCCAATTTCTTCTTCTGATGCTCCATCAGAGATCATCGCGACCTCAAAAAGAACATGAGGGTTCGCTCTCTCCTTCGCCTTGGCTCCGTTTCTGACGAAACCGTCTGTGTTGTCTCATCGCGCGTCTTCAGTTGCGTTGCCTTTGGTGCGCACCAGGCCTGCGGCGTGCTTCGTGTTTACGGCTTTTTTAGCTAAAAAACGAATGCGAGAGACAGAGAAAACGACAGAGGAGGGCAGCTACTTGCCCACATCTCATTAGTGCTGCTTTCAACCCAGCTGATGTTCACCGCCTACTGAATTATACATCCACCACTAATTTGGGAAGGATTTAACGTTGTATCTACTTTATCAAGAAGATGCAGGCTTTTCATAATTTATCTGTCAGAGCCCCCAGTTACACCTTCTGAGCTCCAGAGGGGAGAACTTTAAATTAGCCTCATTTCTGAGGCTTATCTGTACTATCCCAGAAACAATAAAGTGTTTCTGAATTAATGACAAAGACTTCCAGAACCCCTGACACCGCTGCCTCCTCGCCGTCGTAAACGATCTGAGATCGGAGCACGTCTCTGAGGTGAAGCTGCAGGGTATCGGCTCCTCAACCATCTCCTCAACATGCATTCAAACCCAGCGGAGATCAGACCAGTCCATCACACTTGGCTGAAGCAGGTGCAGGATTGACGGTCAGCTCGGCTCTTCCGGGCTAACAAGCAGCAACCAGGAAGTTGTGTTTAGCAGAGTGTTTATGAAATTCAGGAAGGAGTGAAAGCAAAATGTATTTAATCATCCTGTTTTGCCTCCAGCTTTCTTTGAATAATTCAAACTGGGAAATAATTACACATTAGCTGTAGCACGGTTCAAACTCTTTCCCTGGTTTGGTCCCTTCGCCACTTCCTGAAGTCTCCCAGTTTGTGATGACGATGTGAATTAGTACGTTAGGTGGGCTGTTGAATTGAGCGCTGGAGGTTTTCAATCAAGACCTAATAAGAAACTGGTCAACAACCCGGCTCCAGAAGAGCTAAGAACCGTTCCTCAAACATACATTTAAGGCATCAGAGCGGCAATGTGACAGCTTTGACGCCGCGGTTGCCATAGAGATCCCACGCAGCCGTTCGTCCTCCGGTTTTGGATGGAACACACGGCAACCTTGTTCTGGCGGAAATGTCGGTGAAACCTCTCAAAAGTCCTCAGACTTCTCGCCGAGAGGAACCAGAACAGAGAGATGATGCGTTCATGAATAATGTAGAGAGTCAGACTTTCCAGTTCTGATGTGAAATCACCTGTTGCCTCCACACACACACACACACACACACACACACACAGGAATGACACAGTGGGAATCAGCAGAGTTAATCTCAGGCAGAAGCGCCGGGGGAATAACGGTCCCTCAGCTCATCAGAATCTGAGGCAAAGTTGAGGGAGACACGTGGAGCAAATACATCCAATATCCCCGACGTGTCCTGGCTGCTGCTCCGTCTGCGGAGGAGGAAAACCTGGAGATTAGATCATATTAGATAACGGGCCAGATGTCCCGCTAGGTGGGATTTCGGGGGCGTGTTTTTTAAACCTTTTCCATGGTGATTCTTTCGGCTAAAACCGGCACAAATAAAGAAGCAGAGGGACAGCGGATTCCTGGTCCGATTCCCAGGTTGCTCCACCGCTTAATTATGGCTCCTTTCCCTTTTCAGAAACAGCTGAGGCCCGCGGATGGCATTCTCTGAGGCGTGGCGTGAAAAGCAGCGTTAATTCTGGCCCAATCCTAAACAACCAGATAAAGATCGCCTGACCTGAACCGAAGAATCTTTAAAGCAAGTTTGACGGTAAATCTGTTGCACATCTGACCTCTTTAACCCAGATAAAGCCCCAAGCCCCCACCAAAGCCCCGCCCCCACCAGAGCCCCGCCCTTTAGAGTTCACAAAAGTGGCGAGCTCGCCAAATTATAGGCACGGCAGCTCTGAGGGAGAGAAATACTTTGTGTGGTGCAGCTGAGCTCTCCAGCCCCGGTGAAAAGAATCAGATTTGTGTTTCATTTCCCGACTTTCCTCCTTTTTCCCACCTGACTCTCGGACAAAGACGAGGGCCCCGGCGGAGACGGCGGCAGCTGGGGGAGCGCCGGCGTGTGCCGACAATGGCTGCGCTCCCTTTGTGCTGTTATCTCCGTTGTACAGTCAAAGATCGACCTTGTTCATATTTGGGGTCTTTGTTTACGGGGGAAGGATCCGCGCCCACGTGCAGCCTAAGAGCGCAACAAACATCCTTTTTAATTAAATTGTTTGTGGCCTGTGTGAACCCACGTGCACGTGGCTGCCATATGGTGAGGCCTGCAGCCGCCTCTCTGCGGTTCACCACTGCGCAGCACCGAGGCTTTCATCATCCAGGCTGTAATTGACGGGCTGGTTTAGCCACGCCCCCCCACGGCTGCGGGAATGCTGTCCGACATCTGCTGAGGAAGCCTCCGACGTTGCGTTACCGACGGCGGTGGCGCTCGCGCTTCAGCGGGAACTGAGCTCTCCTCCTTTACCGAACGGGTGAAATTAGAGGTCGTTCCAGCTGCTTCCAAATATAGAATCCAATCCCAGTTTGCCGGCCGCTGGGTCTCTGCGGAGTCTGGCAAAAATCAGAAACGGTAAAAACGTGATCCTGAAACAATGTCAGAGGAACGCCGCCCCTGCCTCCGCCCACAGCGCTGTCCCCCGAGAGTTGCCTCGCACTTCCACCATTTTTTCAAAAACACGTCTGCAGCTTCTGACGGCGTTTTGGGGGAGTTCTGGTGGACCGTCAGCCAGTGGTGAGCTAGTGAGTTAGCAACCAGGAGCTAAACTAGCACAACGACGGACAACGTTCCATTTATCTGTGGTCTCGGAGACGGAGATGCCAGGAAACTGACCAAACGGAGGATGGAAATGTAAAGAAACAGGCATAAAGTCAGTACAGAGAATAAATTCGAGCTCAAACCTGCAGCTCTATAATCTTTTACATGTGATGACCTTTGCAGTCGGGTCCACGCATCCGTGTTCGGTCCGCGGCGCATCACCGACTCCACGTCTGTCGTGTTGCTGTCATTCTATCACTCTTCCTACGTGATCTATCGGCAGATCTCGCCGCCGCTCCATCCGTCAGCGTCTGTACGGCGCTCAGGGCTGGAGAGGCTGGGGTGACGGGGGCGGCGGTAATTTCCTCCTCCTCCGCCTTAGTCAGGAGCTCTGATGGGGCCGTAATGGAAGCCGAGTGTCACAACAACAGCGGCGGAGAGCCGGAACATGACGGAAGCGGAGCGGAGCGCCGGAGGGGCCGAGGTCAAAGGGCCGGAGCTTTTATGAGGCGTTTGCGCTTTCGCCTTCGGAGCGACGTGAGCCGCCGAAGAGCCCGGCTGGATCTGATGAGGATCTTCAGACGTCAGCAGAAGATGCTGATGTGAGTCTTTCTGTTCTTATTTTTAGCTCGCGCTATTATGTTCCTGCACTCTGCACAGATCAGCCGTCAGTCACAGAGTTCATCTCTTTTCCTCTTGTCTCCGTCCAAATATAGTCCTGAGACAGTTCGCATCACTGTCGTCTCCTACGATTAAAGGTAAAGACAGAAGGTGGGCGGCGCCGGGGTAATAACTGAGCGGCGTTTATGTTTGAAGCTAACACAGATGCATTTCTGACTGCGCGTTCAGGACCTGCCGATTTACCGTCAGAAATGTGGATGTCGGCTATAAAAAGGCGACTTTACTGGATCTGAGGCAGAAATCGACTTCCAGCCTCCAGCGCCGGAGTCGAAGGTTTCACCCTGAGGCGCCGTAAAGGTCACCGGAAGCACTGAGATCTCCTGGATATCACAGTAGTAAAATCAGATAACTCGCTTTTCCAAGAGTTCTGTAAAATAAACTGATGCCGAAGCAGCTTCACGTGCCAGGAAAGGCGATTTCCTGTATCCCTGAAATTCAAAAACAGCCCATGGTAGAGCTGGAGGACGTGCTTTAAGAACCTGGAGAACCCTGACCCGCTCTGAGTGGAGGCAGCGGAACAGAAGGACACAGAGTCTTCATTTCCAGTCACATTCACGCAAATAAAGGCTGCCGCAGCGCGCCGCCTTCCAAGGCCACATTCTGTCCTCTGCTCTGAGAGGTTGGGAGAAAAGCCAGAGCTGGATCAAATGGCTGGAACTCCCGGCTTGCCTGTGCCGGGCTTCGGCTTTTCTGGATGACGTGAAACAGTCGCCGCGGTCTGACACACTTACGGTTAGCAGGCAGAGACGACGGCCACAGAGCTGAACCCCCCTTCGGTCCTGCCCTCCCCCATTTTCTTTCTATAAGGCGGCACTCAACCAAAGACAAAGACGGAGGGAGTCGAGGGAGAAAGGAGACAGTCCCCCATCCCCTCCCCCACCCCCACCCCCACGGTGGCTCCGGTGGACAAGGGAGCATCAAAAGAGCTCTGTGCTGCTCCACGGCAGAGGATGCTAATGATCCCGGGATGGTCGGGAAGGGCTGCTGGAGCGTTAACCTCGCTCTCGCCGACCCGTCCTATGTAGGTCAGGATGAATAGGTTCTGCCTCGACACCCCTCTACCTGGAAATGACAGATCCTGTCCTCCTTTTTATTCCTCGCTGGAAGAGAAAATGACAAAGGAGCTGTTCTGAGTCTAGGTTTGGCTGCCGCGTTCCAGGGTTTTTACGGTCCAAATGGTGTTTTCTGGGAAGATATTTCAAGAAAAGACACCTGAATATTTACTATCCTTCAGTTTCAGTTTATCTTGAGGGAACTACTATCTGGCTAACCTTCTGACGACTTATGCTTCATATAAACTAAGAGATTACAAATATGACACAGCTTACAGAAATATGCTTCTGTTTTGTTCTAAACTAGCCTCATCTACTCAAACAACCTACGGTGTGTTTATAACCCTTATAAAAAGGACATAATCCAGAATAAATAGTCTTCTTTGGCCACTTACATTCATAAATGATGAAAGAGTTGAACAAAACCATCTGCTGCTAAGCGCTAGCTCACTGTTCTGTTGTCATTTCTCTCATATTTTCTCTGCAGCTCATTAAATTCGCTGCTAAACGAGCTAACGTGCTAATTAATGATTACGTAGCCCAGAATGTGTTCTCTTGCAATTGTTTTACACCAGATCTTCTCTTTGACTCATCTGTTTTTAAAGGTCACAACAGTTAACGTTGCCCTGGCTAATACCGTGACAACATTAGCATCACAGCTACAGTAGATCTAAACATCTTAATCACCATTAAAGTCAACTGTTAATGTTAAAATGACAGAGTGTCGCTATGGTAACGACATCTTTGATTTGCTCCTGGTAATCTATAAATAATGTCACATTTTGGAGGCAATATTGATCCAGTCACACATGTTGGGTTAGCAGACATCTGAGGAATAATGAGATTACCGCGCGGCGTGAATTCTCACTTTCACGAGGGCGAGGTAATAATGACACCGTTTATTCACACAAACACGGCGCCATATTAATTTTCCACCAATTCCAAACAATTATCATTATCGGTTGGAGGATTTTAGCTGAGATAAATGAGATGAAACCGCTTCTTTTTCCGGCCTGATGAATGTGCCGACAGTGAGGCGCTAGCTCTCATCCATCATTCATAAACATTTGTTTGCCGTGTTTATTTTACGTGTTTACTGAGCTCAGAAAAGTCTGATTATAGTAGTGTTGGAGTTCCCCTCAGAACTCTTCAAGAGCGCTAATGCCTCTGCGCTCTTGCTAACGCGTTGTTACGCGTCCGCCTGCCTGGTCTCAGGTGTGACGGGCCGACCGTCACACGCCCACTTTATTGCCAAAGTGTCCATTCCACGCTGATATTTTCCATTAAATGAGTCTCCTGGAGACTTACGGTCGCCGTGACGACTCTTGTGTTCACCAGAAAGCTAATTAGCCGTGCGTCTTGTCTCCCTCTCGCTGTTATCCTGACGGATTTATTCACCGGTCAAAATTCCCTATTTTAACTTGCTAATCTCACGAGAGGCTAACCCTGTAGCGGATGCTGAGCGGCTTAGATCTCTCATTCAGTTCTCTGGTACAGTTTTCAGGCCGGTAGCTTTGCTGCTCGTTTGCGTCTCTCGGCCCAAAGGCAGTCTCTTAACCCCGTTTTTGACGGGTTAATAAAGATTTCCGAGCTGCCGTGCGCTGCGTCAACCCCGTCACCGCAAATGTCGCCAGCAGTCGAGCTCGTGGCTCCGACCCTCATTCAGCCGCTACACTTGTCTCGACTGCGGCGGCGGCACGTTGTGAACTTGATTCTGGAGCCGTTGGAACCTGTTTTTTTTTTACGCATTTGTTTGTGTGTTTGTTAAATCGCAGCGCTTGTCTGTTTTGTTGAGGCCTTTTACTGCCGGAGAAGCGAAGGACGCTCGTCCTCTGCGTGCGCAGCGCTCAGTCACGCTAATAACAGCTCGCCGTCTTTGATGTGAGCTGTCATTTTGCTCCGGTGATGACGGCTAAGTGCCTCAGAGAGTTCTACCGGTGACGTTGGTGACGAATAGTTGCATTTAAGCACCTATTAATTGCCAGCCTCTCAAATCCAAATGGATCTCTAGAAGATGTTGCTCTCGCTGATTTGTCTTTTTGAAAACACTTCTGGATTTTTCCATCAAAGCCGATGAAACTCTTCAGGAACGCGCCGCTCCGAACTCGCTATCTTGCGCCGGAACTCTGCATCTTCTCCCCGCTGCACGGCCCTGCGGCTCCATCTCTGATTGCATCTCCTTTATGCTAAGCGGCACTGCGATGCTGCACACTCCTACGCTCCGCTCTTTCTCCTGCGACTGCAGGATGTTTCCTATCTGTGCAGATTATTCGCTGCCGGGCCCGGAGCTTTCATCCAAACGTCGGAGGAGATAAAAGCTGCAAGAGACACTGCGCCTTCGACACCGCGGCGGCGGCTCAGGTAACGATGGAGGTCTGCTCCAGCTGCACTGCTGCTGGTTCCTCATCTGTTTACCTACAGATGAACGGCGGCGGACTCCGGTGCTGAACTGCCGCCTTTCACTTCGCCGTCTTTTGTGAACTGCAGGCAGGAGAAATTAATTTCCAGAAGCTTCGCTCTTCATCCTTTCAGCCGCCAATGGTGGCCGTCGGCCTCTGAACCGCCCGAAGAAGGAAAACACGGTTAAACAACCGTGCATCCGCGTTGCTGAAAAGCCTGATTTTATCTCAGAGATGATTAAAGCCAGGTGGCTGGCGTGCTCCGTCAAGTCTCCCTGTTTCTTTTGACCCGGACAATCCTTTGTCCAGCCATGCGTGTGATGCGGTCTTCATCGGGGACGCCTCCCTGACAACGCTAACGTTTAGCCTGAACCATGAGATGAGGTCGCTGGCCTGCTCTCTGAGGAGGTCGCGGCCGCAGATGGGGCCCGGCTGCCCGCGCTCCCCCGACCCCTGCTGGCGTTTGAACTCGGATCCCTTTTGAACCGCCCCTGTGTTTATGCCAGCGCGCAGAGATTGGTTTCAGCCGGCGCTGGCGGTAATTACCGAGGGCTTCCTCTATCGAATGGTAATTAGAAAAAAGACAAATACGCTCGGAGCAAACGCCTTCCTGAGTAAAACAACTCCGGCTGCCTGGGAGCTTCTGTGCAGCGGCTGGCATGTTTAGCGGTGCTGCCGCCCAATCAAAACACTGAGGTAAACAGCCAAACGGTGGCTGGATGAAACTGGATGAACAGAGGGATAATCATGCAATTACAGTGTTATTACACCAACTTTCTTTATTTTCACTCGGCTTGAACGGCAGTCGTAAATCTGGTGATTGTCGCCCCCTGCAGGCGATGCACCCGTTACCCCCGACCTTTGCGCTAATATCATAACGACCTCTGTCAGCGGGCCATTTGTAAGGCCGGCGGAGCGGCGGCGTTCAGGTACGAGGACGGCGCATCATCTCCGTAATTGACTGAAGGTCACACATGCAGCCAGACTGATGAGTAATTAAAACCTCTTTAGCTCTTTAAGACCCTCATCAAAGTCCACCATCTGACTCGGGCGCCGCCTCACCGAACTTTCCGCCGCGCATTTGCATTGACGCACAATGTATAATCGTTAGCGATATCCTTGTTAATTAAAGGTGGCGCTTGGGAAATGGCTGCCTGACGCGGACGCGTGGAGGATGGAGGCTGCGGTTAGATGGAAATGTTCCTCAGAGGGGAGAAGGAAGCGCGGTCCTGATCCGTGGCCTCGCCAATCCACAGCGTGAGCCACGCCCAGTCCCAGTGCTTCCAGTGAAGCTCAACGTTGGACGACCAGTCAGGAATCCAGAAACGAGAAGAAGCTGGAAACGTCCGGACACGCAGCAGTCGCTGCGCAGACACACCTCAGCCCCCCCACCGGATCTCTGACCTGACAGATCCCAGAAGTCGGTCCAATTAACAACCTCCCCTGGACTCTGCGGCGTGTGTTTACAGGCCTCTGCTTGGCGAGTAATTGGGCAGCACCAAATGATGCAAACGTAGAAAATGCACCGACTGTGGTGAGGAGGAAAACAAACCGGCGGGCACCGGGCCTCCCAGTATCGATGGCCTGTCAGATTGGATCCATCATGTGATGCTGATCTGGACGCTGGCGGACCTCCGGGATTCTGGGATGAGAGGAACCTGCTGGGATTTAGCCAGTTGGCAGATCCAACCATCTTCCCCCCATCAACCAGCGGCGAGGGGAGCGAGCGTCCTCTGAGGGCTGTCTGCCGCAACACGCCGGCCACGCCTCCAGCCGGCGTGTTGCAGGGCAGGGAGCAGAGGAAGTCCATTATCCGTCCCCCCTCACTTAAACAAGCAGCCCCCCTCGTCCAGCCGTCACCTGTGGACTTCCTCCCAAGCTTCAGCAGCAGGGAAGTCTGGTAATTGGTTGGACTGCTGCACAGTCAGAGCAACGCTCTCCTTTTCTTACCTCATTAGGGACAGCCGCACAGCCGCGTCGAAATTTCAATAAGCCTTTTGATTCGACGAGATCTGACATTTGCAGATACACCATCAACTGAATGGGTGCGTTTTTCCCGCACCCCCGGGAACGCACGGCGTATTTACATTTGATTTGACTGGCTCACATGACAATGAGCTGCAAGTTGCACATCTGAGGGACGCTTGGGATGGGTTGTGCCGGTTTTACGCCGAGTGTCTTGATGGAATATCTGCCGCGGCGTTTGATCGGGATGTCGTACGCACCGGGTACATACGGGACCGTGGGGCGCTTTGATCCACCTCTTATTCCTTCGACCGTGTGTGTTGCAGGTCTTGGTGTAAGTGTTTCGGTTTAAACCTGAAGGGGCGCTCTGGTTCCGTGTGGGCGTCCCGCTTCGGTCCGGTCTCAGCCAGGAATTGTGGGCTGGTTCCGGCGGAAACAGCAGCTTCTCCGCCTCCTCCTACTTTCTTTAGGGGAAGGAATGTCTGCGCTCCTCTCAAATATCCTGCTTTACAAGGCAATTTAACGCTCGCTGCCTTCAAACATCCGTTCGGAGTCTCTGTAAAGAAAGGAAAAAACACGTTTTAATTTAAGGTTTTCTTTAAAAACAATATTTCTCCTGAGCCCCGGCTTACCGTTGCCGAGCCAGGGAAGCCTTCCATTTTCAGATGACACATGAGCCGGCGAGGTTTACGGCGATAACTCTGGTAGATTTACCGCTCGGGCTCGTTCAGAGCGCCGAGTTCGTGTTAACAGACGGAGCAGGAGGTTGTTGGTTAGTGTCTGTGGTTTAGCCTAATGAGGCTAATGCTAGCAGTGTTTTTTTGCACCGTGACGGAACTGGCGAGCATGCTAACCGCTGGGTTAACCTCCGCACTGAAACAGACGCTAAATTCGCCGCAGCTCCAGCTGCGACTGTTTGTCAGGATTGGCAGCGGCTGCAGAGAAGAGAAGCATCATTCCGGTTTGCTGCAGAAGCACCTGGATGAAGAGCTGAGTCGAATCAGAGCGGCTGACACGGAAAACGCATCAAAAAGACCTTTGAAAGGCTCCGACCGGAGGAGAGCAAAGGCCCCGAGTCTAAAAATATTAAAAAAACCAAAAATAATGGGTAGATGAAGAAATGCCTCCGAGCAGCGCAGCATTTATCAGGGGATCCAGATCCCCAACTCGCTTGCAAGTGTGCGATGAAGCCTGCCGTGGTGTCACGCCGCGCTCTGGCTTTTAATAGGAACATGGCTTAAGAGGCCCTTACATCTTCCGTTTCACTTGAAGTTGTCACTCAGTAATCCCTCGGTGAAGTGTAATGCTGCTGGATTAGCGCCGCAACCCAGATTTCCAAATTATCATCTGAAAAACCGGCTGAATGGTGTCGCTAATAGGAAGCAAATTATGCAAAAAGAGAAGAAGACGGCCCTTCCTCCTCCTCCTCCTCCTCCCTCAAATCTCCCTCCAACTTTGGAGAGTGGACAGATTAGCGCCGCTGCGCCCGCGTCCACCCGCCAGAGAAAACATCCCAGTGAATAACCGGCGTCACCGGAGGAGTTATTAATAGGGGCGCTCGCCGTCCGTCCGCGGCTGCACTCGGCACTAATCCTTCCACCGAGGCCGGATGAGGCCAAATACCCTGAGATGGCTCGCGTCAGCCGCCGCCGGAGCGGGAGGGAGGACGAGTCCAGAGGCAGTCTGTCCTCGCCGCAGCCGTCTGAGCCCGGACACGTCCAGACCCAAGCCCGCACACCGAGCCGGGCCGACCCACCTGGCTCCTCCCACCTGGACCACTGTGTCCTCCTGATTGGCTTTGACCTGGGTAAAGTACCAGGATGCTAATCTGGTTCCTTGACTGTCTCTTATATGATAGCTCCTCGTGTGTCCTCTTCCTGTTTCCTCTTCCTGTTTCCTGTGTCCTCTTCCTCTTTCCTTTTCCTGATTCCTCTTCCTGATTCCTCCTCCTGTTTCCTCTTCCTGTTTCCTCTTCCTGTTTCCTCTTCCTGATTCCTCCTCCTGTTTCCTCTTCCTCTTTCCTTTTCCTGATTCCTCCTCCTGTTTCCTCTACGTCTTTCCTCTTCCTGTTTCCTCTACCTGATTCCTCCTCCTGTTTCCTCTTCCTCTTTCCTCTTCCTGTTTCCTCTTCCTGATTCCTCCTCCTGTTTCCTCTTCCTGATTCCTCCTCCTGTTTCCTCTACGTCTTTCCTCTTCCTGTTTCCTCTTCCTGATTCCTCCTCCTGTTTCCTCTTCCTGTTTGTGGGTTTGCGACTCTCTACCACTGATCTGTGCTAATCTCTCTCACGGCGACGTCTTGAACACAGTTTTGTGGGGTCATGCAGCTTCTGACCTGCGGATGGAGGCAGGATGGAGGCAGGATGGAGGGAGGATGGAGGGATGGAGCCGTTCCACTTCCTTCGTCAAACGCAGCCAGGGGACAGAGGAGGAGTGATGGTCGGCAGCCTCTGCCTGCCCTTGCGGCACAATTGGGCCGTCTGCCACGGGGCCCAGTGATTTATGGTGCCGTCAGGAGGTACACTGTTTTTCCCAGCGCGTCACCGAGGGTCACCGCGTCGTCTGGGACGCCTTCATCTCTCCGACACTCGTCTCCAGCTGCCCGTTTCTCTGTGCGATGCTAAAATGCTAATTCGAGCTTTTTTATATATATTCTTGTGCCTCGGCGGGATAAAAAACCCGCCTTTGTTGCTGGAGAGCGGCGGAATCTTCAGTTGTGTGTGGTCACGTCTTCAGATGTTCCCACCAATTACAGAGAAACTTGCAGCGCTGCATGCAGACGAGGCGCTCGGGCTTCCAGGCGCACCGTTAATCTGCTGAATTACTGCCTTTACATATGCATGGAGCCCTCCAACACACACACACACACACACACACACACACACACACACACACACACACGGGCTCGGTGGAAATCCTAGCAGAAGCCACATTAGCAGTGTTTAGCTGGACACTTTGTTTGTGTCTTTTCTGCCAATTCTGCGGCGGAAATGCAACGTGACAAACGGTTTAGTAGTGTGGATAATTCATTTACCCCCCCACACACACACCCTTCCACCCCCTGACACACACACACACACACACTCCTGCTGGAGTTACAGCACCGCCGCCACATCTCCAGCAGGGCGGATTTCTCTCCGTCCTCGGCTGATTAGCTGCGCCGGCTGAGGTGGGATGGACGCGGCGGTGGGACAAGGGGAGGGGTGGGGCCAAACGCCCGGGATGCACGCTAACAACCACCAGGTGTCACGGTATCGTGCAAATATAAACTCCCCTTGGCAATTTTCCCTCCATCTTAGTCCCCACACGCCTGACTCCTCCCCTTGCCGGCGTCAAGGTGAAAGAACACGCCCAGTTTTGGGCGTGGCCCCCGCTTATTCTTCACTGAGCAAATTGGAGGCGTGTGTGAGTTATTTGGGGGCGGAGTCGGAGCAGCGGGTCGTAATCCCCGCGACTTAGACGCGTGACTTCCGTGACAACGGCGAAGAATTTGAACGCTGTTGACTAATAACTCCTGGAAAGCTGGAAAGCAGGAAAGGTCATCTCATTACGGGAAACTGCCAGAGGACGCCATATCCTGGCGCTAAGCATGTACACACAGAGGACAAACACAAGTGCAAAGACCTTATCAGTTTCCCAAATTAGCGGCGTGAGTGGAGAAGAAACAGCGGCGAGCATCTCTGCCACACCGTTAGCGGTTCACTTTAATTGGCTTCACGCTCAGATGCTCACGCCGGCGTCTTCTACAACACCATGTAAACGACGCGCACGAGGAAGCGCCGCACCTTCCTGTAAATCCAGCGATCATTAGAGGTTAGCAGCAAAGCAGAAGCAGCTTCGCTCAAACTGTGCTGTGGCGTTAGCGTCGCTACCTTTCACCTATGCTAGGAAGCAAGTGCGGATATACTGTATACGCAACTTCTCCAAATCAACGTTGGTCTAGATGCGAGTGAAAAGCTAAATTTGCAGCCGCCGCTAGCCTTACTGGGTGCATCAGCACAGCCCGGGGCAGGTAAATGGAGGGTAAAGGCATGGGGAACCCCGCCCAGAGGCGCTGCTGTGAACAGAGGGACGCTGTTGCCGACGACGAGCCGCCTGTTTGTCACGAGCAGATTCCTCCGCCGGTCAGCCGCGTTTTCTACCTCCGGCGTGAAACCAGAAGAACCTTAAAGAACCGGCTTCCTTAAGAGCGGCGCTCTGCGGCTAACTGTGAGTAACTTCTCAAAGAAACTGTAACGCTAATTAGCGCTAACCTTCATCTCTCCAAACCGTCTGAAGCTTGTCGTTGGTTTATTCCCTCACGTCAGCAGCAGAATCACGTGTTCCTCGCTGCAGGACAGTTAGCTTGAGCCTTATTTTCAGAGCTGGAAGAGACGATTTCATCTTTGCATGTAGATTTCGGTGGTGGGGAAGTGGATTTTTCCCAGAACTTGCGCTTTATCTCGTGGCCACGATTTCACGCTCCAACCTCCGGCAAAGATGATCCGGCGTGCGTTGGGAACCTTGTGATCGTCAGCTGTTTGACGTTCAGGAAACGCCTGCAGAGACAATTACACAACTTTATTTGCAAGTGTGAGTCACAAACTGGACGGAAAAAGGCCCGATTTAGTCAATATTTACTTCACCACAGAGTTCTCCAGCTCCTACTCTTTTTTATTGGGAAAGAGTTCAAAGCCGGCTTCGCCTCGCCAAACAATATTGTGCCTGATGTTCTTTAAGGAATAATTCGGATATCTGTGGGCGCCGGCTCCTTCGCGCTTCCGTGTTCGCTTTTTTGTACCGTATTGATTTTTTTCTGGATTGTTTATGGGCCTGAGTGTTTTGAAGGAGGCTCATCGATTAACTTATTTTAGGGGCTCTGCTGGAGCAGAGGTCCGCGTCTCAGCCGTAAAATGAAATTCGGTTCATTAAGATTGTAAAGTAACAGGTCAGATTAGTCAAACACATCGACCCTTTTAATGCTAACTTCTACTGTACGTTTAGTTTTTATGACTTAGCTCCAAAAGGTGCTTAGGGGACTCATGCTAGCGGCTACACTAAAGTATTACGCAGCAACAAAGATAGAAACCATGGATGCTAAAGTTATTTTATTTTGGGGTTACGTCTCTTTGCTATTGGATTGAGCTAAGCTATCACAAGAGTGGCAGAAAGGCCGCTGTGATTTCCTGCTCGATAAGAAAGGAGCTAACATCCAGAGAAGCTGGCTGTTTAATTTTAGCCAGACGTTATTTTAGAAGCTAACGGTCAATGATTGCCTCCAGCTCAGGGAAGCCAGAATTCAATTTGTTGCCAGTTTTAGCGCGCTAGCTCCTCTGAAGCGAATCTGTTGTTGTTAAGGGTCTTTTTTATAAAGTCTTTATGATTATTCACTGGCTGCTGATGCCTCTGCTCAGACATGACTTCTCTATGCTATCAGGCTAAGCTAATACACTTTTCTGCTCGGGTTAATGCTAAATTAGCAAATATTAACACAGAACTACAACTGCTTCATCACACACAGACTCAAATAAAACTACGGCTGCGGGCGGGGCCACGCCGGCGGCTCCGCGTCATGTCCTTGTGTCGTTTCCACGCCGGGCTCTAGCAAAGTAAGATGAGCTCAGTGAAGTATGGATGTCTTTAAGCGCAGCGAGCGGCGGCTGCAAATGAGGTGAGATTTGCAGATCTGATAGCTTCCATGACTCCTCTCTCGCTCTGTCTGACAAATCCTAAAGTATCCGAGCTGTCAGGAATAATAGGACTACAAATTTGTTCTGAGGTCCCCCCCCCACCCCGCATCCCCTCCCCCTTCCCGTCTGCCCTACAAACATCATTCTTGTGCACGCTAACGTGCACGAGAACCAGTACCTGAGCTGAGGGGCGCCTTATTAGCTGCAGAATTAGAAAAGATGAATAAAAGTTTAAATCCAGCTAAGCTAATTCCTGTTCTTAAAGCTAATACATGCAGTAAATGGTGCAGTCACGCATGCGCTGATGCATTGTTTGCGTCCTTCGCCGGGACGCTTACAGCCTTTAAATAACCTGCACGGAACACTGTGTCAGTGTTAAGCTGGTTGAGTAGCGATGATGCAGTCAAGGGCGGCGGTTATTCATCTCGGGCCTGATCTCCTGATGCGACATGATGCCAGATGCAGACGTCCCCTTGGCTCGTTGCACTCGGCGCTATCGGCAAGAGTTTGACGTTTGGTGGAGAGGACAGGGCAGCGGCAAAGTGGATGCTTGGAGCGCTTCCAGGGATTAAACTCATGAAGCTAACAGCAGCCAGTGGTCATCGTGACACAGACGCTGCGTGAGCGGCAGCGCGGCGGGGGGGTTGGCGCAGGAAAAACCCTGAACGCCCGCAGACCCGTCTCCCATCTCTATGCTAAACGTGTTGGTTTTTATTACAGGGGACACGTTTTGTGGCTGTTCTGACGATTATCAGGCCGACAGCTGAAGCCGAGCTTCTATTTCTTTTTTTTTAAAGCGTGCATTTGATGCTTAATTAGCCCGTTATCGCCACAGATCAGGCTTTGTTTACATGCGATTATGATTTCGATTTCTTATCGTCGGGAGATAAGGAAGTGTGACGGCTCAGACTAAAGACGAGCTGTGCTGATGTACCTTCACCGCCAAAAAGGACGCTAGTACGCGGACATCTGCATTCAGCGGCGTTAGCAGCGACGCCGGCTGCATTCCTCTGAAAGGTCGATGCTGACTCAGAGCTAATGAATCACACGCGCATCGTTAGTGTTTATAATGAGACGGATAAACTGGCGTCAGTCTCTCAGTAAAAGTTCGTTTCTTTACATTAGCATAGCCGCAGGGTCATGCTAAAGCTAGCTGGCGGTAAGAAATGTGAACGTTTGAAGACCAAAGTGTTTTTGTAGTTTTAGCCGTTAAATACGGCACGTTAGCTACAGTCGAAGCTAACATTCTGCTTATTTATCTCTTGTGTTTCTTTGTTATTGTTTAATCTTAAAATAAAAAACACATGAAGCTCTAACATACTACTCAGGCTACATGCTACGAACACGTGAACACAAATGCAGCAGATTACAGTGTGTAATCTGTGCGGATTCTGGATGGAGCAGATATAAGCTGCATTAGTTTGATTACTGCTAAACCGACAGTTTACAGCACGACCGTTAATCAGATTTCCTCTAACCTACAAACAGAGCTGGACGCCGTTAGCAGCTCGGAAGGGGAGCGAGGAGAACCGGAGGAGCAGGGGCTGTTTAAAAACAGACAGAACATTAGAAAGAAGAGCAGAGCCAAGTCTGACCGCCAACGTGGAAAAATAAACCAAAAATGCGAAATCTGTGAAAGTCGGCGTAACGTTTTTAGCTAGCGGGCTTTGTTGTTTTTCAACTTATTTTTCAAAAATCAAAAGCAAAAAAAAAAACACAAAGCTTTCGCTGATTCTGTCATTTTAGTTATTTTAATTATTTTGATGTTTTTTTGTTGTTTTTTTTTTGTGGAAACGAGGCAGCACATCGTCGCCGTCGGTGGAAACGGCCGCTGTGCTAGCTTGATGCTTGAATGAAGAGCTTGGATAAATGCACGTCTGTCTCTTTTTTTGAATTCCTTTTTATTTAAATCAAATGGCACCAAAAGTTTAAACCAGCTAAAGTACAAAAATAAAATAAATGAATTCACTGGCAGCAGCCAGATTTCATTTGATTTGTAGCAACTGGCTGACACATGACCACATTTCTGTGAAAATGCTGTTTTGCTGAATGAACCGACCTCTGGTCGCTTTAATAATAAATTATTACAGTTCTAATAAAAGTGTGAGGAGGTTAAAAAGTGGGACACCGCCCGGACCGCAGCCGCACCGGAACTCTGCTCTTCCTGCCATCTTCCTTTTGTTTTTGCTTTTTTTTTTTGCCGTGCCGGGGACGCTGAATGGCAGCCAATGGGAGGGTTGAGTCCCCTCAGCCTCTCTGCCTCTCTGACATCCACCAGCTCAGAGCTGAAGCATCGCGACTGAGGCGCGCAGCTCAGGCGGAACGAAAGAAAGCTGCAGCGGGCGGATACAGCTGGGCTCCGGGACGCGCGGAGGACGGACGACACAGATCAGATCCGAGGATCAACTTGATTACCAGGTGAGAGCTCGGCGCGGCTTTAAAAGTAGCGCACACGCGGTTTGCGGCGGCCACACCGCGGACTTGTGCGGCGTTGGTTCAGAGCCGCGCACTCCACCGCGCGTAAGAGTTGCCTCCGTCTCACCCGGAGACGCGGCGCCGCGTCGCGAAAACGCGGCGAGAGCTGATAGAAAATCGGTTATCGGGAGCGCGCCTTCGATCAGGAAGTTATCCATGTAACTTAAAGCTGCGTGTGGCGCTGATGGGGGGTGGGGGCTGTGGTGCCCATTGTGCTGTCAACTTTTGTCAAACGGCTCTGTGCATCCTCTTCGTGCACGCGTCGATGTGCGCGCCGTGGAATCGGGAGGAATAAAACTGCGCCAGGCGCAGAGGTCCGCCGCGACGCAGCGCGTTAACGGCGCCGGCCCGCGCGCTCCGGGACGCACCTCTGCGTTATTTGGGGCCCGTCGAGGCGCCGCTTCGGGTCCACCTCTGGTTCCGTCCCCCTCTCTTCCTCCCCCGACGGGCCTTTTTTTTTTCCTTCCTCCCGCGGCTGATTCGCGGGATGCGGATCGATGCAGGTGGGACAGCGGAGGGACGCGCGTCTGCGCTCCCCGCAGCCCGCACGGGCTTCATGTGGAGGGACATCATGTCCCGAAGCCCTGGACATGACCCAGGTCCTCCAAGACAACATGTCCTCCAGAGTTATTGCTTTGAAATGATACTGGGAGCACTGGAAATGTTAAGAGAGCAGCTTTATGCTGCAGGACGAGCAGAGAAAAGGAACTTCTCCAGCTCTGTGTGCGTGTGTGTGTGCGTGTGTGCGTGTGTGTGTGTGTTTGATACTAAAATGCTGCCTGGGGAAGTGTCTGTCGCCCGGCGGTGACGCAGAACTTCTCAAAAGTACCACTGAAAATGTGCGTCGGCTGAGGTTGCGGCCCCGTCCGGGGCTCTGTGTTTCCCGGGTTCTCGAGCGGCGGGAGCAGCTTTCCAGGTCCGTCCAGGTTCTTCTGCCGGTTTTGAAGTTCAGAGATCAAAGGGAGCGAGTGGAATCTGTGGCTGATCAAAGTCCCACAGAAACACGGCAGGTGCTGAATATTTAAAGCTCCTGTAAATAGACTTCCTGTGTGTGTGTGTGTGTGTGTGTGTGTGTTGCATGAAGCCGTTCGGAGGCGTGCACATATATGATGTGTGTCTCCGCCCCACACGGGGGCAGGGACACATCAGAGTGGATCCAGATCCAGGGCTCAGTTTGCCACAGACAGCCGCTCGCCACGGCGGGTAAAGGCGGCCCCGGGACGGCGGCGAGGAGCGGCGACCTGGGCTGATTGGGCTGTTCCTGCTCCAGATGGGCAACGCCAGCTTGACGCGTCCTGCTCAGCGACCGGAGCTAATAAAACCAGGTCCCAGCGGCCCCACGAGCGTCTGTGCGGCCCAGAACCCCCCAGCGGGAACGTCTGCGGCCTTCTTGTGCTCGTGGAAGCTGCTGTGTGTGTGTGTGTGTGTGTGTGTGTGTGTGTGTGTTAGCACCCCTGGGTATTGTAGTTCACCAGACGCACCTTGATTCTTGAGTGCATTAGTCACGCTCTGTATGATGTGATAATAAATCACGCCGCTGTTTGTGCTCGGGGAGTCCTCCACCGACGTTCTTGTGCCAAATATTTATCTGGACTTGTCAGCCAACTGGCTCCTCTCCTCCTCCTCCTCCTCCTCCTCCTCCTCCTCTTCCTCTCCGGCAGATGTGTCCGCTTGGTTACGGCACAAGCGTCTGCGGTCAAACACGCCGCAGCAGTCAGGAAAGCTCAGTTTGATTGGATGCAGGTCACACGTGTCATGTGACTCGGGCGGGGGGGGGGTCACGTGGAGCTTGAGTCGGTGTAGGGCGGAGACGGGTCACATGATGTGTGGTTTTTCTTTTTTCCTAAGCAGCTGATTGTACTGTACGTGGAGCCGTTATGCTCACTTATCAAGCTGCAATCACGTTTGGTCACGCCTCCATAATTGTACATCCATCACCCCCCGACCTCCACCCCCACATCGTTGCCATGACTTCATCTTTTACTTCTGCGGGCTCCTCGTGACCATTACAGTGTATTTCCTGCGGGCAGCAACGGTGCACTAACGAGCGCTCCTCGTTAATGAGGCGCGGTCCCTTCGGAGGCGCCTATTTCTGGAGCAGCCGCAACCTCAGCCGCCCAGAGAGCAAAGCCCCTCCCACCGCGGGCACCAGGAGACGCGGGCTTTCCTTCCGTCGGCGGGATTGACCTCCCTGAAGGTCGACATCAGGCCCGGATTGAATCTTCAGATTCAGGCGCGGTTGTTCCTGCGCCTGGTCAGGAAATGAGGGCACAACCACGCCTGCGCCTGCAGCACTGGGAGGGGTCAGACATGGTCAAGATGGCGTCAACTGGTCAGCCGTAGCGGCTCCGGAGCTCCTTCACCCGGAGGTTGTAGCCACCAGGAGGAGCAGAAACGCACTCGGAGGGAGGAGGGAGGAGGAGGGGAGGGGGAGGAGGAGGAGGGGGGGAGGGAGGGGAGGAGGAGGAGGGGGGAGGAGGAGGAGGGAGGAGGAGGAGGAGGAGGAGGGGAGGAGGAGGGAGGGGAGGAGAAGGAGAGGAGGTGGAGGAGGAGGAGGGGAGGGAGAAGGAGGAGGAGGGGAGGGGAGGAGGAGGAGAAGGGAGGAGGAGGGGGGGAGGAGGAGGGAGGGAGGTGAGGAGGAGGAGGAGGGGAGGAGGAGGGGTGAGGAGGAGGAGGAGGAGGGAGGGAGAACCAAGGACGCTGTATGAGTCCAGTCCATACAGGAGAGGTGGGAATGATTTCTGACCCCATGTCTGTAGTTAGGTTGGGATTGGATTTGGGATTAAATCAAATCCAATCTGTGTGTGTGGGTGTGTGTGGGTGTTGGGGAGGAAAAACATAATCACCTAATGGTGGAAATTTCAGATTTCTATCAGAATGAAATTGGCTGCTTCTCAACTGAGATCAGACTGGCTGTAGTTGCGGAAGTGAGGTCGACTGGTTCCACCGCAGGTTCGACTGTTCCACCAGAGGCCTGACTGAATTCCACCAGCATCCTGACTGGTCTCCACCGGCGCCCTGACTGGTTCCACCAGAGTGTTCGGACTGGTTCCACTGGCGCCCCGACTGGTTCCACCAGAGGCCTGACTGGTTCCACCGCCGCCCCGACTGTCTCCACTGGCGTCTCCGACCGGTTCCACCAGAGCCCGACTGGTTCCACCGGCCAGCCCTGACTGTCCCACTGGCGTCCTGACCGGTTCCACCAGCCGCCCCGACTGGTCTCCACTGGCGCCCTGGACTGGTTCCACCAGAGGCCTTACCGTGTCCTGACCGGTTCCACCGGCCGCCCTGACTGGGTTCCACTACGCCCCGACTGGTTCCACCAGAGTAATGACTGGTTCCACCAGCCCCGACTGGTTCCACTGGTGTCCTGACCGGTTCCACCAGCCCCGGGACTGGTTCCACTGGTGTCCTGACTGGCCCACCAGAGGCCTGACTGGTTCCACCGCAACCTGACTGGCTCCACTGGCGCCCTGACTGGTTCCACCAGAGGTCTGACTGTCTCCACCAGCGCCCTGACTGTCTCCCACTGGCGCCCTGACTGGTTCCACTGGTGTCCTGGCACTGGTTCCACTGGCGCCCTGACTGTCTCCACTGGGCGCCCTGGACTGTCTCCACCGCCTCCAGTTGTGCTTTCACAGTTCCACTGTTGGAAACGAGGAGCGCAGATGCTGGCATCAAGCAAGCAAGAGTCCATCTTGCACGTCTGTTGGATGTCTTGTGAAATTTTGTCAGTGACTGAGCTCCGCCTGGCAACAGATGAGCGGTTTGGCTCTAACAGCGCCCCCTGGTGGAGCCTTCTTCAGCTTTAAACATTTATCTGATTTGTTCGGCTGTTCCTCTGCTGTGGAAAGAAAATCCTCGTTGCCTCGTAAGAATTGTATGACGAGACGAGCGGGTGCGGCAGACAGACGTCCGCGGCTCCCGTCTTAACCCCCACCCCTCAGATTCCTGTCCGTACAAAGCCCGGAGGCTTAACTCCGGCTGCAGTAAGTGGACTGAGGAACGCTAAACACTGTCTGGGGGAAGGCTGCCGAACATGACAGCCAGTTAATAAGAAGACGGGTGAGTGCATGAAGGAGTGGGTGGGCGGCGGGGGCCAACTTTTCCAAAAGCAGAGGGAGGATTTGATCGGGACCACGGGACGGGGAGATAATATTGGACTTGGGATGACGAGAGGGTACAGGAGATCAGAGAGCCCAGCCGCTGACAAGGAGCATTAGCGCCTGACTGAATACAATGAAGACGAGAAATGGAGTGAAGGGAAGCCTCGGGGAGAGAGAGAGGGTTGGGTAGAGAGAGAGAGAGATGATGATGATGCTATTTTACCTTCGCAAGGCAGTGCCGCAGGAACTGTCAGCCCAGGCGACCGCGGCTGCCGACACTATCGCTAAGCGCCCTCCCCAGCACCGCCCCCCAAGACGATGCCGATAGGTGCGACTGGTTGGTGGGTGTTTAATTACACGCCAGACTCTGTTTGGGGCCCTTCGCGCCTGTAACTTATTACTGGTTTTCAGCGCTGGAATCAGAGATTTTGTTTCCAGATGCCGCGCGACACCCCGCGCCAGCGGGCGTTGATGCCGCGAAGCCGCCTGTGATGCCTCTGGGAGGCGGTGGCGGCGGAGGGACGCACGCTTGCACTCCTGCCGCCGCAGACGGGCCTCCTGGCGGGATAATGCTCTCGCCTGGGCTGGAATGACATCTGACTCCATTGTGCAGCTGTTTCTCTCCATGAGCTATTGTCTCGCAGAATGCCTTTGTGAGCCGCTTATTTTGCAGCGGTACATCAAAGGAGCTGTTTGAGATGCTGCAAACGAAAGCGCAAACACGCCGGTAAAGGTCCTATTTGCTTTCACTCCCGAGAAAAGACAGGTTGCTGCCGTCGGGAGGGTCTGCAAAGCCGAAGAAACAGGAATACCTTCCTGTCCAGTCCGCGTCTCCCTCCGGGGCTGCAGGGGCGTGTTTGCGCAGCGCGGCTGTGGCGGCGGGCTGCGCCGGGCCGGCAGGGGAAAGCTGTTCCCTGTGAGGAAAGGTCACTCTTTGAGAAACCCAACAGCTGCACGCTGACAACGTGACATGTTCGTCCGCGAGGCCGCCAATTACTGTTTGACGCCACTGTCCATCAAAGACAAATAGGCCAGGACCTGCGCATCAACCGTCCGGGATCCGCCTCCGCGCGCACGCGCGCAATGAGTCCGACCCAATGAAGGCAGAGCCGGCCGGGTTATCTGCCTGAGGAGCGCCAGAGAGCGGATTCATTGTTGACAAAGTTGCTCTCGGAATTTTCGAATGAAAACGTCATTAAACATTCCATTTGTATTAATTCTATCGCTGCTCTATTAGCATCGTGCGCTTTAGAAGCAGCGCAGCTCCGTCGGTGGTCTCGGGCCTAAAGCAGCACTCGAAGCGCTGGTATCAGAGGCCACCATCGGTGCCGGGGGCGCACCGGAACCGCTCAGGGAACCACTGAGAACGGCTTTTTTCCTCGTCGACCTTTTGTGGCCCTAAGTAGATGCGTCCGCCAGGTGTTCGCGCCCGTAGTCGAAGGCTTGTCTGTGCTGCTCCTTGGGTCAAAGGTCAAGCTGAGCGAGAAGGACCAAACGCAGGGGTGTTTACAGGGCTGTGCCACTTGCCTGCAAGCCCGACGCAGGCCAAGCCCGACGCATGCAAGCCCGCTCCTGCATTTTTGGGACATTTTGCTCCTGGTTTTGATGTTGAACGAGCCCAGATGGCTAAATACGAGAAGCAATGAGAAGATTGACCTGCTGCACCCTCATCATCTCAGAGCTCTAAACACAGAGGAGCACCTGTGTGTGTGTGTGTGCACACACAGAGTACAATGCCAGAGCTGTGCCTGCAGCAGCACAAGCAGACACTCAGAAATGCGCGTGGATCTCCACGCTCATAAATAATGGACACGGTGAAGCATCTGTCAACTTTCCCACAACCGTGTTCCAGATGGAGTCAAAGTGGCTACACGACGAGCGAGCGCGTTACACACACAAAACAAACCTCCATCCTGGGTGTCTCGTGCACCCGCCGCCCTGTTTACATCGGCGCGCTGACTCTCCTTCACCGGGTTGCGCCACCAGCGGCGTCGGTTCACTGCGACCAGGAGGAATTCTGAGGTTAATGAAAGAAAAGGTGTTGTTTGTTGTTACTATGCTTGTTGTTCGTGAGTGTTGCAGGAGAGGATGGGGGCAGGAGGGAGCAGCTGAAGTCTGGCGGAGCGTTTGTTGCTCTCCCGTTCTGTCTGGACCGCGTTCAGAACTGTTCTCTGTGTAAACACGCTGATTTCCCCAGAGCTCTCTGAGCAGGCGCAGCTCGCACCTCCGGCATAAACACCTTAAATGCGACAGCGTTCACCCAAACACTTGCTGGGAGTTCTTCTTCCCTCTGGGAAGCGTCAGCGTGTCAGGCCGGGAACAGGCGCAGACGGAGCGCCCTGGCCGCCACGAGGAGACGTGAGGTTGCAGGGCCACGCCACTGGGTACGCCTGCTTTATGGAGCGAGTTATGCTTTAGGAGTTAGGAGAAGCCAAGGTGTCCATCAGTGCAGCCCTGCTTCAGTCTGACCTTTGACTCCACACCCTCTCCCCTCCTCTCCTCCCCTCTCCTCCTCCTCTCCCCTCCTCTCCTCCTCTCTCTCCCCTCTCTCCTCTCTCCTCTCCTCCCCTCTCCTCCTCTCTCTCCTCTCCTCTCTCCCCCCTCTCCTCTCTCTCTCCTCTCCCTCTCTTCCTTCCTCTCCTCCTCTCTCTCCTCTCCTCTCCCTCTCCTCCTCTCCCCTCTCTCCTCCCTCCTCCCTCCTCCCCCTCCTCCCCTCTCCTCCTCTCCTCCTCTCTCGTCCTCACGCTCTGTTAGCGTTAGCGTTAGCAGTCAGAGCTCACGTCCTCACGCTCTGTTAGCGTTAGCGGTCATCAGTCACCGGCAAATACGCAAAAGTTCGCAAGTTCACAAGTTCATGAGTTCACGAGCCGCCACGTCGTTGCTCGTTTCCTGTTTGAACTCCGCCTCTTTGCTCCTCCTCTCCTCTCCTCCTCTCTTCTCCTCTCCTCTCTCCTCTCTCCTCCTCTCTCCTCTCCCCTCTCTCTCCCCTCTCTCCTCTCCTCTCCTCTCTCCTCTCCCCTCTCTCTCCTCTCTCTCCTCCTCTCTCCTCTCTCCTCTCTCCTCCTCTCTCCTCTCCCCTCTCTCTCCTCTCTCTCCTCTCCTCTCCTCTCTCCTCTCTCCCCTCTCTCCTCTCCTCCTCTCTCCTCTCCTCCACCCTTGCAGTAATGGAAAAGCTGGTGTGCTGTAATAAAGCAGAGTGAGCGTCTGTATTAGTAAACAGTCTTTGCAGTCCTTCAGGAGAGCCAGTCTCTTGGTTTTGATGCGGACTCGGGGTTGCGGGGGTCCGGGGAGCCGGTGAATGACCACGGAATGAGGGCTTTTTAATTCCAGACTGGGGGCGGAGGCGGCGGGCTCCATTTTGTTCTGCCTCTTCATGAAGGCTTTTGTTTTCGGGCTTTCTTTCTTCCAGAAAACAAACGCTGCCGGTCGGAATGTTGATGCAAATTTGTTGCACACAGAGGCTGCAAAGACGAGGACCACACACCCGTCGGGGGTGGGGCGGGGCGGGGCGGGGGGGGCGCTTTCCCTCCAGTAGAGACGTCTGGAGGAGCCGTCAAAAGCGAGGGGCCCAGACTCCGCCAGTTTAAAACCCTCGCCCGTCTCAAGGCGTTGAAATTTCCATTCCTCGCCGCAAATCGATCGCACGGTCCCCGCGCCGACGTCCATGGTCACCTTCAGCAGAGCGGCGTGCTGCCCCTTCAGTGCGGTGCCATTTCGCTCTGTACGCGGCGAGGAGGCGAAGGAGCAGAAATGTATCCGCTGACCTCAAACACAAAGAAATAACGGCTGTGGATAATGAACGTGCATGAACGTGCACGTCTGCCGTACATTAGATGTGTGTTTTCCAGGTCTGTGAGCAAGACTCGTTTCCAGATGTCCACCCGTGACATTGAGTTGAGTTATTTTCCGCCTGTTTAACTCCGCGGATGCGCTAATGCAGTATTGATTGTTTATCTCTTCTTATACTGTTGGCGAGTCGCTAGCAACGCGGGAGAGGGGCGGGAGAGGGGAGGGCGGAATGAAATCGGGGACAAGGGGAGGGTGTTGGCTGGGGAGCGATAACGCGCTGTACCCCCTTTCTGACTGGCAATCTGGGGGCGACGCGAGGTGGCCGAACGTGTCTTATCTGGCGACAATCCAGGTGTGAAATGGGAAACAGGAAGTGGGACGAGGATGCGGCTCCGCTTGATAAGGACGCCGCTGTACACTTGAGTCACCTGCGCCGCTCTGGAGACTTCCACCTGCCGGGCCCGGAGTCCATATGGCCGGGGCCCAGGCCCTGTTGTTGGGCCAACCTCCGTCCTCTCCCTGAGGAGATCCGTCCTTCCAAATAAGCTGGAAGGCAGCGAAGGCAGCAAAGTTCACGGGAGGCTCCAGCGGTGCCAGCACACTCAGCGCCTTGGCAGAGCTGGAGAATCAAACGCTAACACGGATCAATCGCGCTCTTTGTTCGCTGTAGTCGTCCGCTCCCGGGAGTGGCGGGGGAAAAAAAAGAAAAACAGAGTGCTCATTTCAGTGACAAGGCCAGTCCCTCTGGGATAACTAGCAGAGGTAAATAAGCACGAGCGCAGCGAAGGTCAGAGAAGATCATGGCTGTCTGTTGTTTATCCCAGAGGACGCCCCAATCCGCTTTATAATGACACACCAAAAATGGAAATGTACGAGGGCAGATGAGTGCGGCGCTCTTTCAGCAGCGCCATCAAACACGCATCCGTGCGCAGGGCTTTGTTCATTAGGGTTATGAGTATTTTCCAGTTCGCTTCAGTGTCAGTTCATAAAAACCACGGCAGGAAGAAACCTTGAGCAGAACCAATCAGAGGAGAGAATTCTAGATTAGCATGAAGCATTCAGGCCAGCACGGGCCTAGGGCGGGTTTCTCCGAGTCTTAACGAAGCCCAGACCTGCTCAAGAAGCCATCCTGGTGTCAGATGTCCTCCGGGGTCCCAGCGGTGGTTTTGGTGTGACAGAAACTGGTCTGGCTCCTGATGTCTGCCTGTTTACGCCGGCGTTTTACCGCCTGTGAAGCCTCCGCTATTAATAATGTAAAAACAGGTCTCCCGAGTGTCGCCGTGTTGTTTTATGGTGAGCTCGGAGGAAAGGTCATTACTCTTAGTCGAGGGGGGAGAAACACATTTTCTCCACGCCGGCCTTTTATTAGGGCCATATTTTAGGTGTGTGATGTCTTTGTTTTAGCCGTGTGTATTATTTAGTGTTGTGTTTGCCGCCTGGCCGCCGACCCGCTGTTCCTGTCGATATATTCCTGGATGGAAATGTGCCTCCACGCCGCTCCCTTTCGTGTAATTGTCACAGCGGGGAGGCTGACTCAGACGTGGGAACACAAGACCTTCGCTGATTTTCAATTCACTGCACCAAGTTTGACCTTTACGCCGTCCAATCAATGAGTTTCCTCCACAGACCAACGATTCATCCAACGACGACTGCTGAGGCCAGACCTAATATGTTGGTGGAGGTAAAGTGTGTTATTGATATTGGAATAACAGCTTTAATGTGAGCATCGGTCTGGCCTCTCGCTCCCGACCGAAAACAGACGCTCGCGCTCGACTGCACAAACGCTGAGGAGGCAAATGCTGATTTGCATGGCGGCGCAGGCCCCCGTAGCCGCCGGAGTGTCACCACTAAGGCCTCAGTAGGGAAAGCAGGGAGCCGGCAGACACCCGCGCCTCCGTCCCTCCCCCCAACGCCACTGTCAGCGGCGTTAGAACGGCGCTAGGCCCTCGCTCTCATCTGCAAATGCCTTTCTTTGTTCCTCGTGCACGTGTCCCTCCCGCGCTGGGGGCTGACCACATGCGGTGGACACCAGGGTACCGGCGTTATTAATCTTCACCGGTAGACATTTAGCGGAATCAAACCTCCATTTATTAGCCCCAAGCGCAGGATTGGAGCGCTGGCGAGGGGAGATAATGACTTTAAGCTCCCATTTAGTCAATTAATTCTGAGAGGGGAATCAGGAAGGGCTCATCAAAAAGGGAGAGCGTCTGTTGTTTGTGACGACACGGTTCAGAACCATATTTCGGGACTGGAAAGTCATTATTTGGCACCAAAGCTGGAACAAAGCAAAGCCGCCTTAATACTCTGAGAGAATCTGGAGAGACTGAAGACAGGAGGGGCCCTTTAAAATAATGTGCAGAGTGTTTGCTGCTGCCGTTCGATAGGAAACACGGCCATAAACGCGGGTGTGCACTCCTGGAGGCCCATCATTTTTTTGTTCAACTGACAGCAGCAGAGAAGAAGAGGGGAGTTGGCTGAAAGGCAGAGCTGGCAACCCGCAATTTCATCCGTGAAAATGAAGTTCTGTGGCGGAAGAGTGGCTTCAGGAACCCTGCGCAAGTTTTAAAAGGGGCCGGCCCGGCCCAGCCAGAGATCCCCAAGCCCATTTACAGCCCTGCCTCCACCGCGCTCCACACCAGGAGGACGCGCGTCCGTCACATCAACGGGATGTTGACGCAACGTCTAGACACGGCTGCTCGCCGAATCAGCCATCGGTATCCATCAACTGGGTGGACTCGTGTTCCGTTTGCATGCGAGGGACCTGAGTTTTATCCAGGCTAGTGCAAAAGTTCACTCAGTTCTCCGGTTTTTGATCATCCGCCAGCGCGGCCTGGACCACTAACCCACATGGGCAATAAGACAAATGCGGAGCCGGATGTGGGTCGAAGGCGTCTCTCCTGGGATTTAGCTGCAAGTTTCTGCGGCGAGCAGCGCGACATGGCTGCTGAGTGACACCTCCTAACAAACTGAGTCTGAGGGGGAGGAGAAGGGGAGGAGGAGACGCAGGCGGCGAGCAGAGAGGCCAAAGAGCGCGGATAGGATGCCTGCTGCCGACACCTCCACACATTAGCAGCCTGTAAGGGCCTCCTCTGTGGATTGGAGCACAACTGTGTTACCTGTGGCATCGGTGCCCAACCCTCCCCCGTCTCTACCTTCCCCCTCAGCTCGCCACCCTCCCTGACATTCTCCTCTCTCACTTTTAATTGCACCCCCGGGGCTCTTTCTGGGTTGCCGTGGAAGACTTCGGCTCAGCGGGCGCGATAGGGTGCTTCGCCGCGTTGCTCGTTTTTCTCGTTAGGGGGTGAAAAAAACAGGAAGAGGCGGTGGGTGAAAAAGGTATGAAGGAGGGATGAGGAGCCGGGATCGCTCCCCGAGTATACATTAGGCTAAAATGCCATCTAAGCCCAGTGCGAGCAGCAGCACGTGCACCGAAAAGGCCATTAGTGCACAGATGTAATATGTACTGACAAACGCTGTTGTGTCCCCGGTCTCCGTCCTCACGGTCCCGTTCTCGATAAAACCCGTAGATGCACTTAATCGCTGTTTGTTCGCATTCAGACTGTTGTCCCAGGAAAACTGCCGCACGCAGACCACCGGTGCACAACAACAGATGCATTCATCGCCCCCCTCCGCTGAAGTCTCATTGGTCCACACAATCTGTGACAGGCAATTTAAAGCTATTTACTTTTTCATTCTTTCCCATCGAGGACTCTTTCTTAACGTAATTAAATGGCAGCAGATATGAAGAAGACGGGAGGGAGAGAGAGAGAGAGAGAGAGAGAGAGAGAAGAGGGAGAAAATAAAGGCAGCCTCGTGCTTGTGGTAAACACTGGCTCTTAACTGCAAGAATATAATTACGGTGTCATGTTTGATTACACACCTTCATTATGACGCCGGCGCTCCTGCAGAACGGCGAACAGGGAGCGACGGGACCTGTGGCGCCATTTCAGAAATCAGCTGGCGGCGGCGGGCGTTCGAGGAAGACTCTCTCTCTCCTGCGGGGAAATCTGTGAGCGTTTGGCGGAAATTAGGCACGTTTAGCAGGAACGCCGCGGTGACGCCGTCACCAACCAGTCGTGGCTCACGGGGGTGGGGGGGGGGGTGGGGGGTAAGGTCGTGATAAATGTGGTCAAGGGGCAAACGCTCCCCGGGGACGGCGAACCCCTCCCTACAGTGCAGGCGTTAGCGCTCCACGGTGACATTATGAGGAGATCTGTTGGAAAGGCCGGCTTCTCGGGGCGGTGGGGGTGGGGCTGGGGCTGGAGGTAGAAGGCTCCATGAGTCTCCCCCAGAGACCGGCTGGTATTTCCAAGTGCGCTAAAGCCTACAGCAAATCAATAGCTCAAAGTCCCGCGTGCTCCTCACCGGCGTCAATTAAGTAAATTCATAAAGTCGAGCGCTGGGAGTTGGGCAGGCAAACAAAATGGAGGGAAGAAACGGGGGGGGGGGGGGAATCTCCCAGTCTTAAAGCTTCCAGAGCGGCGGCTGAGAGGAAGTGGAGATCGGTGGCCTCGGAGACCATCCCTCTGCGGGCTTTATTAAGAAGGCTGACGGCCCTGCCTCCATCAGCACCTCCACCGGGAGGCCCCCCCCACCACCACCTCAACCCACCCCGCCCCCGGATCGTGCTGAGCCAAGCAAAGGACACATGCAAAGTGGCTGGCTTTCAGCTAAAGAGGCGGGCCCTAATGCAGATCAGGCAGCCGGGGGAGGGGTGGAGGGTGTGAGGGCAGGCTAGAACCCCCCCCACTGGCTGCCTGTGGAACCAGTCAGTAAAGGCTAATCCGACTGCTGGCGCGGTGCTTCTCCCTCTCTCGACCCTCAGCCCCATAAGTACACCTGAGAGCCACAGCCCGGCCCACTCGGGCCCCAAAGCTCTGCATCCAAACAAGGACTTTCCAGGACCTTTGTCCCAGTTGGGTTCGCTGCCGACTGTGGTCAACTTTGCCAGCGGCGTTCCTCAGGTCTCCGTGCGCTGTGGAAGCTGTTTGAGGCGCCGCCTCAACACACAACTGCCTCCCGTCCCGCCTCCGTCCAAGGCGGAGCTGCGGAGAAGTAAAATATGCAGCCAGCGTATTTTTGTTGACGGGAGCAGCAAAGAGGGCCGGGCGGTGTGAGGCGGCGCTGAGACATCTGTTTGTGTGGAGCTCAGCGGTAGTTCTCCGGCGGCGGTGATGATTTGCCTTCACTTCTGCAGGATTAAAGGTTCCAGGTAGGAAACTTGGGCTGTGATCTAACACACGTTTGCGGTGTTCTGACAGCTCTGCTGCCTCCGTTCTTTTAGCCCCATCACTTCCTGTTTGTCTCCGCCTGCGTTTTTGTTTTGTTTTCATCCCGGCGTGCACGTACGCGCAACTTGGTTCCTTCTCCCTCAACTTACTGTACCAGACAAAGAACCAGACTAGAACTGGGCCGAGACTTCACCCCCACCCCCCCGCCCGCCCCCGCGAGCTTCCTGAGAATGTGCGATACGGAGAAACGTTTGCGACGCTCCCCAGCGGACGGCCGATAACCCTCCTAGCAAACCCCAGCCGACAAACGCTGGCGGCCTGGATATCTTCCAGCCGGAAAGGAATAATGAGAACAAAGGCGGAATCTGAGCCCCCCCCCCCCCCATCACCGCCATCCTCCGCTGCTCCTCGCTCTCCGCGGGACAAAACGAAGAAAGGACGAGTGTTTGAGGGACAGCCAGAGGAGGCCGTCTCCGCGGTTCTGCAAACAGCTGTTTTGTTGTGTATCTTCACACTGATCTTCAGCTAATAAGCCGGGGTCGCCGCCGCTCGGGGTCGCCGACGCCGCCGTTCTGCTGTGTCCGATAACGTGCGCCCGAGTAGATCGCTTACGAAGATAGAACAGGCCGCGCCGCTCCACGCTGTTAATGCAGCTCTACGCACGCCGTCCGAGACGTTAGCAGCAGCGGAAGGTTCCTAATCTGGTCATTATCAGCCTCCGGACGTGGAACGTGCGCTTCAGGTGTGCGCCGGAATGGGGATCAGGGCTTATTCCGTAGGCTGGATTTAGCTGCACTTAGGAGCCGTTTCAGAACTTTGGAGGACGGTTCACGATCACGGCTTCTCTGGAAAGTGAAAGCGTCCTTATCCTGCTGTCTTTTGTGTCTTTTGCGTCTTTTGCTGTAAAAGATTCCGGAACTTTCTCTCCGGGAACAAAAGCAAAAGCCAGCCAGCCGCCACCGTCTCCAGGACTGACGCTGTGGTTTTCCTTTATTCCAGGAGCTGTTTCCTGCCTGATGGGAGCCTGAGGAGCCGTCTCCAGCATGAGGACCTGACACGCTGACCAGGGACCGCTGGACACCGAGGAGGGACACCCGAAGGCTGCGGCAGCGTCGCCATGGACAGACGGAAACTGTGTGTTTTGGTGGTGCTGTGGGCCACTGCCTTTGTCAGCTCCCCAGGACACGGTCTCAGGGCCCTGCGCAGGACTACAGGGGGGCGGAGGGGGTCGACGGGGCTGACGGGGCAGGACGCCAACGGAGTTCCCCTCAGGCGCTCCAAACGAGGCTGGATGTGGAACCAGTTCTTTTTGCTGGAGGAGTACATGGGGGCGGACATGCAGTATGTCGGAAAGGTAATTTTAAGTGCACGCTTTCACACCGCCAGGCTAGGCTAGGCTAGGCTAGGCTAGGCTAGGCTAGAACCTCTCGTCCTGACCAAAACGAGACCCAAACCAAGGTTGTCTCTGGACATCTGTAACAGAAACAGGAAAACTAACACACACACACACACACACACACACACACACACGAGAGGATTATTGCGCTGGCTCAAACATTAGTCAGATCTGTTCAGACGCAAACGAGGCTGCGCTGATGTTCTAAGCCTTTTGTTTGGTGCGTTCACACAGATGCACGTTTTTAATCCAGCCCCCCAGCAGCCATCTGACAGCTGCGAAGCTTTCAGCCGGGATTATGCCTTCAGCATCTCTGCCTTTTTCTCTTATTTGCTCTTGTTTCGCGAAGTAAGCCGGTCCGCAGCGGTGACCTCTGTGGTTGTCGGGGGCAACAACTGGCTGGTGGACCCGGGTCGACCGGCTGACGACCGCTTCCTGTTGTTGCACCACGTGACTCCTGGTTTTCTGTTTGTTTACGAAAAATGCTGATCTCGGTTCGCAGCGCCAGTCGTCTTGTATCAGGTACCTGACGAGCTTCATCGCATCGCGCTAAGTGGAGGGACGTTGGAAGGACCCCTCGGCGGAGGTCAGGTGGTCGGTGAGCCCTTGACGCTTCTCGATGGGTCTGAGGTGCATCTCAAAGTAGGAGTCACGTGGATTCACCTGAGGCTCGCTCTGGCATTTTCCACTCAGAACACAGAAATCCAGATTTTTCCAGACTCGCAGAAACACACACTGTGTCCCACACTGTGGTTCTGTCCGGCCGGGAGACACCAGCAGCGTCCCAGCAGGACGCCGCGCCGTGACATTTAATGTCTTCTACTCCCTTCTGTATTTCTGTGCGCTTCGGTCCTCGGTGACTCAGGCCGGGCGGAGATGTTCTCCTCTGCGGAGCTTCATCCACCCACCACAGCCGAGGAGAGAAAAGCAGGAAAAGCGAGGGATGATGTGACTGAACTCTGCGCCTTACTGACAGAGAGGAGAAGAAAACATCTCCATTAACGCGTCCTTGGCCTCCCAACATGCAGCCTGCAGACTTCAGCCTCCGTCTTTGCCTCTTTGTTCTTCGGGGGGGGTTATTTTCTCGGCCTTGCAGCGTAACACCACATTAACCTTCTCAGGCCGCCATCTGAGGCCGTCGTTAGCCGCCTTCTCGGCCTCAGCGCGTCTGCAGCGGTCAGAGCGGGCGGAGCTGCTCCTAATGAGATGCAGTAATCCGTCTCCGGGAGTAACGGAGGACCGTCCCGTCATGAGACACTGGACCTGACGTGACAGCGGATCGGACTTCCCTCCGTCCGGCTGGCCTGAGGCGAAAAACAGAGTCTCTGACCCGAGGGGGCGGGGCTTCTTGTTGGGTCGTGCCATTCAGGCAGCTGATTGGACAATAACATTAACACGCTGCTAAAATAAACCCGTTACTTCTCTCGGCTTTAGGAGGGCGCTGCGGCTTCACCGTCGGCTGTCCAGAATACTCCGTCAGCTGGCGGCGCCGCGTCTCCTCGCTTACCATCAAGCCTCCTAAAGCCGCCGCCGCCGCCGCTGCCCCGCAGACAAATATTACTTCCTCGGGAGGTATTATTTGTCCAGTAAAATGAAAAGCTCGGCGTCGCCCCGGATAACAATCTGGGAGGGGGGGCGGGGGGGGGTACGAGACGGGCCAAAATACCGTGGCGTCGGAGTCGACTGTAAGCGAGGAGGGAAACGTCAGGAGGAGGAAGAAAGGCCGGTTTGTGCTCGCGCTTGAATGGGAACGGCGCTTAGCATTCGGAGCGCGTGCCCACCGAGGATAGAGTCATCCACCCAAATGAGATCCTGCTACATACGTCCTCCCAGACCGGGGTCGACTTTCAGCCCCCCGCCTAAAAGGATTACAGCGCTCGCCCCCAAACAAGGCCGCCGGAACGCGAGGGAAAAAAGTTTCAAAAGGGTAAAAAAACCAAGAGAGCGGAGGAAGATCAGAAGAGAGTAGAGAGATAATCAAACCACTTTGTGGGGAGGCTGGTGATTGATGCGCCGCTCTCCTTTTTAGCCTTTAAACAGACTAATAGCAGAAGAAGAATGGATTATCCCAGGGTGGTGCACTCTTAAAGAGCTAAAGGCTGCGGCCTAAAGACGCCATTAAAGGATCAACCTCGGAGTGCCGCACTTAATCACAGCCGCGCTTGTTTGCAGCCGCAGAGCCGACGCCGCGTTCAATTACGCTTCTTTATTCAAAAGAGGTGTAAAACCGGGACGGAGCGACTGAGTCTGTCCTCGCCGCGGTCACGGTGGCGAAGCCGCGAAGAAGGAAACAAGGAAGCAACTTTTTAATCAGGCAGCAGCGGTGGGCTGGCGGAGCTGCTGCTTGCTAATCTGCCGTATTGCTCTTTTTGTTTTTTTTGTTTTTTTGCCTCCCCTCTCCGCCTCCCCGCAGGAACGGAATTGCACGCCGCCTCTCATTAGCAGGCGAGCTGCGTCCAGCGCTCAGGGGGCCCGGGCTGTCACCAGAGGAAGAGAATGTTTGTTTATTTCATTATTTCCTACTTTACCAAAGGGCGCAGATCCACTGAAAATGGTTAATGGCCTGTGCTTTAGGAGTGTTTGTGCTCCACTATCATATCTCATAAAGTATTTACAGCGCCTGATCGGCCCCAGCAGGTCCAGGCCTGCTGGGTAGACTCCGCACCGCAGCCCCTGCATGGCAAGTAGGCGGCGTTGCCAGGATGCGAGCGCACGTGAGAGGCAAAAAGAGGAATGAAAGCCGACGTGAGGCTGCTGCGATGTAGCTGAGGAGGCTACCTGGGGGAAGGAGGTGTGCCGTCTCCCCCGTCTCCACGCGTTCGCCAGCTGCTCACCGGGCAGCGGCCAGTCCGGCACAAGCGCCGCCATCAGATCACCCAGGGCCGAAAGCTGCAAACACGAGCGTCCAGCAGGGCTGCAGCGGCGTCTGAGAGCGATACGGCGTCGCTGCGCCGCGCTGGGAGACTTCTGTCCGCCGTGCCGAGGCCCCGCTGCTCACCTGGGGCACCTTGGAGCCGCGTCTCTGCGGCCAGGAGCCTCAGGTCATCCAGGGCTTGGGGGGCTTCGCTCCCTCGTTGCATTTAGCTATAATCCGACCTGGCCAGCAGGGGGCGCACTTCTTCAAAATGGACTTTTCTGCAGGTGCTGATTTGGTGTCACCATTAGAATTCTCTCTTTTCTTCTCTCTCTTTTCTTTAGAAGACCTGGAACCATTTGCATGGTAGAAATTAAACGACATAAATGAAAATAACGGCTGTAACGTGCGCCTGACCACACAGCTCGAGTGCTCCTTCGTCAGGCTATTTTTGTTTTGAGCGTGAGGACACCATCTGGCTGCACGGAAGTCAGCCGCTTTCCGTCGGGCCAGGACACGAGGCCTTAAAGGCTAACTGGCTAATGGCCCGAAGCGGCGCGATACTCGTGCCATCTCCCTGGAGCGACGCTAGCGACGCCCGACTGGTGGCCAGATCGAGTCTGGAGCCACAGTTGCTGCACTGGAAGCAGATTAATTTCACAAACAAAGCCGCCTCGCTCGTCAGCTCTCACGCAGATGTCTGATGAGCGCCGCTTCACTCCTCGGTCCACTTGAAAAGATGAAAGATGCAGAAACGGCAGTAAATATTCTCCTCTTTCAGAGAAGGCCAGCTCGTTGTGATGTCACTTACAGAAAAAGCTAATTGTGTGGAAGGTCTTGAAAACGTGCAGAAGTAGCGGCGGCGGCGGAACAAACGTCTGAGGAAAAGCGGTTTTCTCGGATGAATCCGGTCGGTAGTGGACTTTTTTTATCCATCTGTGCTTGAGAAGATTCTCCGCTTGTCTCAGCTCTTCGTCGTCTGCTGGTTGAAAACTAGGTGGTGGCTGACGGCGACTCTAACGCCGAAGCCGAGGGGCCTCCTCTGGCCCCACAGCTCCCGGCGTTAATGGCGTCATGCTCTCCGGATGTGTCTTTAAGAATTTGTTGCGGTGGGAGGTCAAAGTGGAAAAGATCTCCATCGATGCGCCAGCGCTTCCTGCTGGCCGCACCAACGGCACATGTGGTTTCTGTGCTCCCCTGTGACAGTTTAATTGTATTCTCAATATAAATTGAGCAGGGGGCCGTTGTGGATGCTGCCACATCGATTTCCAGGCTGCTGTTTTTCACCCCCTCTCTTAATTTGAGTAGTCGGGCTGCGGTAAATCGTTGGCGGGCAGAGCGGAGGGGACGGGGTCGCGGCGGCGGCGGCGGGCGCTGGGGTGTGACGCACGAGCTGCACCAGATCTCTGCGTTTCCATAGAGATGGCAGCGTCTGTCTGGAGGAGGAGACGCGGCGTTATTGAGTGGACCGCCGCCGCCGGCCGACAATCAGAGGAGACGCCGGTGCAGCTGGAGCAGCGGGCGGAGGGCAGTAACGGCCGGGTGGAGTGTTTTCACTCAGCTGAGCCTCTCAAACGCGCACAAACGCCGCAGCGCTGACGGAAAACATCGATATCAGAGCTGGTAAAAAAGAAAGGAAGAGCTGGAGGAGGAAGAGACGAGGAGACGAGAGAATTCTGTGAAATGCTGCTGCTGATGAAGATGCTAATCCTCAAAGCTGCGGCGCTCGCACCAGCCAGCGCCGGCCTGCCAGAACAGCATGAATCAGAAAAGCCGCCACGTGACCCTGAGGCTCCTCCCTCCGCCGCCGGAACCCAGAGTTCATTCCGGTGCTTTTTTCGCTGCCCTCCGCAATCAGGAGCGCGTGCCTGGTTGTCAAAGCGGGGAAAAGGGAAGCGGCGGGAGGGAAAAAGCTCTGGACGAGCTTGTGATGAGTCTCGGAGATAAACACGGCATGTCGGGGGATTTGATGGCGGAATTAAAATGTCAGCGCCGGCTGAGCCGCTGCCCGCGCGGGACAGAAAAGCCCGACTAAAACCCAAGCCAGAGACGGACGGGCGATCCGCGGTCCGAATCGCTGCGGTTACAGCGCCTCTCGTGCCAATTAACAGTTATTAACACTCGTTTGTGACGCCCGCTGCCAGTAGAAGACGACAGGAAGGTGTCTCTGAAGGGGAACGCTGGTTTTCCACAGACGTCCTCGCTGCTGCGTTCTTTTATGTCAGGTTTATGTGGGGGTGCTAACGCTAACGCTAACCAGCTGGGAAAGAGCAAACGAAGAGAAAGTTGCTTTTATAAGCAGCTGTTTGATAATTAGCAAAAGAAAACCACACGGACTCACAGTGAGATGCAGCCGTCGCCTCAACTGCTCGCTTTGCGTCCACAGCTCCACTCGGACTCGGACCGCGGGGACGGCAGCGTGAGGTACGTCCTCACCGGCGACGGCGCCGGGACCATTTTCAAGATAGACGAGAAGTCCGGCGACATCCACGCCACCAAGAGGCTGGACCGGGAGGAGAAGGCCTACTACATCCTGTACGCCAAGGCCGTCAACCGCTTCACCAACGAGGCGCTGGAGGGCCAATCAGAGTTCATCATCAAGATCCACGACATTAACGACAACGAGCCAAAGTTCACCAAGGACCCGTACACGGCCCGGGTCCCCGAGATGTCCGACATCGGTAGGTTACCCTGCCCTTCGAGGGCTAATACATGCTCATTTGCTAATTCCACAGAGCAGAAGTGTGTGTGTGCAGACTGGACAAAGAGAGAGACAGGAAGTGGAGAATAGACAAGGTGAAAGCGCGGCGGTGGCGGTGGCACGCCGGCAGATAATCTTTTAAATACAGTAGCGCGTTTATGAAAGCAGTATTTAATTGAATTAGCAACACTGTCATCGGCGTCGCCACAGCCGCTAATTCCATCTTCTCCTGAACTCTGGACGCTCCTCCGGTTTCATCCCTTCTTCTCCTCGTCGCCGAGCGCAGCCTCCGCCCTCCTCAACGCGCGTTAAGGCTGTAAAACAGGCGCCCGATCGATGCGAACGCGGAGGCCGGACCGCGCTTCCCCTCGTGCCGCCAAAGACGAGACGCACGTGACAGAGTCGTCACTCGGTTCAGCGGCCCGGAGCGAGAGGCCTGCACTTATCTGAGGGCAGCACGAGCGCCCATGGCAACAGGCGAGGTGTGATGTCACCGCATGGCGGAGCATGTGTTCACGAGCGAGTGCGCCGCGACGCCGGTCCTTTTAAACGTGACAGCGGCTGGGAGCTTTACTGGCGGCCTGTCTCTGACAGGTGGATGATCGCTGCCCCCCCCACCCCCGACGTGATTATTCCTGACAGCAGATTCTTCGGTGAAAAGCTCAAAGTTGGTGACGAGACGGCTGATGCGGATCGCTGAGATTTCTCCCCGCCGCGGCGGCAGAAAAGCCTCTTTGAGGCTAATTCCCTCGTTAGCGGCATTAGCGATCAAGGTTGGCTGAACTGGCCCAGGAATCTTCCGTCGCTGCCTCTCCGCTCTCTTCCCGCCGCCTCCTTCAGCCAGACACACGGCATCCACTTCACGGGAACGCTCCTCGCAAACGACACCGAATTAACCACGTTTGCGGCGGCTTTGTCGCGTCGCGCCATTCTATATTTATACGTCTTTACCATTAAACATTTCCAGGCAATTAAGTTTCTTCTGCGTGTAATGAGGCGACGCTCGGCCCCGCGAGGCGCCATTTGGGACTCAGCACTTGGCCAATCCGCCGTCTTTGTTCCGCCCAAACGGGGCTTCATCCGCGCTCTCCGGAACAGGAAGTGCATCACGTTTGTCCTCCCGCTAGCAGATCTTTGGCTTCAGACGCTGCGGATCTGTGGAGACACTAATAGGCTCCTCGGGGCCGCCCGGGGCCGCCACGCGCTCGGAGATCAGGCTGACGGTGGGTTTGAGTGAAAACCTTCTTCCTGCCTCCAGGTACGTCCGTGATTCAGGTCACCGCCACGGACGCAGACGACGCCACCTACGGGAACAGCGCCAGGGTGGTCTACAGCATCCTGGAGGGGCAGCCGTACTTCTCCGTGGACCCCGAAACAGGTCTGAGACCAGTCTTCTCGCTCAAGCTACGCGGCGCTCGGTGAGTTGGCGTTGCGTTCGGGAGCGTGAACTCGGAGAACGACGGCGATCTCATCAAAACAAGGACGGCGTTGGGAGAAAGCTTCGGCCTCCAGGAAAGCAAACAGGAACCTTCAACACAAACTTTGCTCACGGACTTTGGAGAAAACATCAACAACAAACGACAAATTTAACACGCCGCCATTTAAACGGCGCCGTTTTCCCTCGAAAGGTCTGAATGTGTTGAAAGGCGGAGTTAATGCAGCAGACAGGAAGTTCCCCAGCTCACAGCTCCCACCATCAGTGGCTTTTAGCGTCCGTGAGCGTCTTTTGCTTCCTGTCAGGATTGGGTGTTTGCTTACCGCCCCTCCCCCGCCCCCGGAACGGGCTGGTCTCCGCTCGCCGTCAGACGAGGAGGATTTACAGCCAGAGTGGCAGATCGCCTCAAACGCAGCCGCTCGCTAGTTTTAATCATTAATGTGCGCTTTGGAACGCATCCCGCTCGGGTCTTTTTCCCCCTCAAACAAAAGGGAAACGACTAAAAAAGCCATTTGCAGATTAGCAGAGGGATTAGCGGTAATATGGTTTATCCCACATGTGGGATGTAAGCTGACATCCCCTCTTACACAAAGACATGCCTGGACATCACGTTCCAAGCAGGATTTGTTTCCTCCTCTGCGTCTGAACCGCAGTCATCAAGGAGGCAGGAAGGCGGCGGCGAGCGAGGCGCTCTTGCACGCCGTTAGCGTCGTTAGCGTGGAGGGTTGCGTCCCCGGGCCAGTTTGACGGCCTCTTCATCAAAACAGATCTAAAATGGATTCAAAGTTTCTCAAAGCGCCTCTAAAAGGTGAAACTCGGTTGTCTTTCATCCCTCCAATCACGCTCGTTTTTAATGACGCCGCCGCCTCAAACCTTCGCCAGCAGACAGGATTTAAGCGGCTCTGATGGGAGAGGAGCGCACCTTTGGAATGTTCTGCCAATTACTGCTCCGGCGTCTCCGTCCTGTCTGCAGCGGCAGAGATCTGAGGCGTCAGAGCGGCGGCGGCGGCGGCGAGCGGCTGTCTGCCACGCCAGCGGCGGCGTATTAAAGCGCCGTAATTCCCCAGACAAGCTAAACGAGGCCGAGTTCCTGGGAAGGAGCAAGCGAAGATTCCCTCTGCTTTCTCTTTCCAGGCCTGGTCAAGACCGCCCTCCCCGGCATGGACCGGGAGGTGAAGGAGAACTACCAGGTGGTGATCCAGGCCAAGGACATGGCGGGCCAGATGGGCGGGCTCTCGGGAACCACCACCGTCAGCATCGCCCTCTCCGACGTCAACGACAATCCGCCGCGCTTCACCAAGAGTGAGTACAGGAAACATGCATCCGTCCATCTGGTGTCACTGTCCAGAGGAAGCTGGATTATGGGGGGGGGGGCAGGGGGCGGGGCCGAGGTCGTCCTCGTGAAGGCAGCGAATAATTAAACATAGAGCCATATGAGCGAGCGCCGGGGCCGGCGGAGTGCCCCAGATCAGCTGCTAATCCCCTCAAATGAAGAGAGCATGTTGACTGAGCTTTAGCCCCACCCCCCACCGCCACCGCCACCGCCACCATCAACTCTCTCTTAAAAACAACGTCCTCTGTTCGGCGCCGCGCCCTCCACCCACCAACCCCCCCCACTCTTCCTCCTCCGCCCGGGTGAGCGTGCAATCAGCTCGGCGGGAGACGGACGGACGGACATGTGACGGCGGCGGCGGGAAGGGATGGATGGAGGGGAAGACTGAAAGGGGGAGAAAGAGGATGAGATATTGTAACGGGCCCCCGGAGGAGGCCGGGTGTGAGGAGGCGATATCATTGTTGTCCGGCGGAGTGATGCGTCTCCTCCCCCAGTGCTAAGTACCTGTTAGCCTAGCCAAGCGTTCCAAGAAAGCTATACGTCGCAAGACTTCCTGCGTGTGCGCGCGAGCGGCTGCCAGAACACTGTCAGCGTGTTTTATTAGCGCCTCGCTGCTGTTTGTCTCCGCGGGCTGCTTGTGTGCGGCGGCCCCGTGGCCCCGCCTATTTATCCCAACGCGGCCGTGGCTTCGGAGGGAAGGAAATCATGGCAGGGAATAAAAAAGAAGACGAAGTGGCCATTAGTTTAAGTCTGCTAAATTGGCTCGGGATTTATGTCGCGCCGGAGCGATGGAGTCGATACCGCTTGTAGTGACGTGACGGGGGTGAAATACGCGGCGAGCGCAGCGGCCGCCGCCGATCTGCGAATGTTGCAGCGCTAAATCTCCCACGTCTTCTCTGTCCTTTCACTTTCTTTTTATTGACTGACTCACGCCGTCTCTCCTCCCTCACGTCCTTTTTTTAAACACTTTCCTGCTCGCCCTCAGGGTCGCTAAAGCACGTGAGCTGGTCGACTTTAATGGTTTAAGACGAGGAAAACGGAGCGTTTAGCAGCACGCCGTTTAGCCGCGCGGCAGTTAGCCTGGCGTATCTGTTGGTGCTTCAGCCGGTCACGCGTCTAAGTTTTAGTCGTGAGCTTCTGAGTCGCTACGAAGCGAAAGTTTTCAGTAACGCAGCGGCGGTTGTGATGCTAGCGGGGCTCCCCTGGGGTGCTTTCAAGGACTTTGAAGGGAATCTGAAATCCGAGGCGTTGACCGTCATCTGGACTCGCTGCTCTCTTCGCAGCCCTGTACGAGTTCAGAGTCCCAGAATCCCTGGAGCCCGGCTCTGTGGTGGGCGTGGTCCGGGCCCTGGACGCAGACATCGGCGAGAACGCGCAGATGGACTACCGGATCATCGGCAGCGACGGCCCGGGCGTGTTCGACATCGCCGCCAACAGGAGCACGCAGGACGGCGTCATCGTGCTGAGGAAGGTCAGTAAAGGTCAACAAAAGAAAAACGCACAAACGGTAGAAGAAGAAAAAATCAGCTGGTTCACATCCTGGCCCTGAAGACACTTAGCCGCTGGGACGCTAACCTCCCCCGGCTCGGAAGCTTCGGTTCCACGTCCTCTGACAGGAAGGAGAGGGCCGCCGGGCGCCGCCCACACTCCTGTTGATCCCCTCAGCTGAGAGCCGAGCTGAAATATCGACGTCTCGTATGGATCGCCGCGCCGCGGCGCCTTTCTGATGTGTTCAACGGATTCTGGCAGAGGCCTTATCAAGCGCCATCTCTGCGGCTGTCGATCGATAGCGTCCATCATGTCATCATTAAATGGAGGATGACATAATTGCCTTTTGTGTCGGCGGCGGTGGCGGCGCTGCGGAGGATGTGGTGCTCAGGAGCGAGCCTTCTCCACCCCCTCATTACCCGGGCTCCTCACGTGGGAGGGCGTCCCATCTTAGGTCCTTGCTAGCGTCAGAAAAGCACTGAGTCACGCCTGGTTGCTGTTGGGAAAGCGCGTCGCTCCGGCTGGATTTGCTAGCTTTTGTTAGCGGGCTCCAACAATGGGAGCGGCGCGCTCCTTTCATGTGTGCGTCAGCAGCCTCGGAGACGGCGCGCTCTGATCCGGCTGCTCCCATCATTAAAATGCACCAGTCAACAATTATTTCCATCAGCCGCGCGACGCCATCAGCGGGTCCGACTTCAGAAAAAGGCTTAGAAGGAGGAAGATGAAAGGAAAAGCTCGCCAGCGTCCTGCGAGCGGCGGCGGGAAACACCAGCAGCGGCGCTGGAATCTGGCTGCTAATCGAGTCCGGAAATCGCAGGATGTCAGATTCCTGGGTGGGAGCTAACGCACAACAAGCTAATTTAGCTTCAGTTAGCAAATGGCTACAATCAAACAGTTTAGCAGGTGTCAATCAAAGGCTGTTTAGATGCGTTTACTTCCCGTAATGTACCAATACTTTTCCATTTGAACGTCGGCAAACGACGCTAACGCTGCCAACGTTAGCCACTGCTACCTAACATTACGCTTTAATGGGATTCTATCATATTAAAGTTCAAATGTACGTTAATAACAAAAACAAAGACACGCTGAGACGTATGGCTAACGCTAGCTTGATTTGCTAACGAAAGTTAGTTTACTATTGAGGACGGACCCGTCCTGCCAGTTATTGTCTCCACGTAAACATGTGCATCGCGTTGCTTTCTCCATGTAGCCCCCTTTTCTGTCCATATTCGCACCCTGGCAGAGAAAACGAGGTGTTTTATCTACAGCCCACGTTCTCCATCACCGGGGCGACCCGCGTACTTCCTCTGTCGTGTTTGCTCTAATCTGATGTGCTGATCTCTTCATTTAGCACCAAAATACGGACAAAATGAACAGATGTCACCCAGCCGGCGCCTAGCCGCAACTCTGATTGATTGTTTCATGGAGTGTGGCGGCGATCTCAGGAAATCACGGAGCAGAAAGCCAACGCTTTCGCCTCAGCTGTTTAGCATAAATACTCCGTAAGCGCAGGAGAAAGCGCACGAGCCGTCCAGTTAAATCTGATTTCCTGGACATTTTTCACACAAACGCATCTATTGGAGTTCAAACCAAAGGCTCTTGCGTTAAGTAACGACGCAGAGCTAATCACCATGGCAACCTAGGTGTCCGTCAGCTGTCTCGTTAGCGTCTGTGAATGAGGAACGCGCTCATTAAGCGACGTATTTTAAAGCACGTCGCTTTAATAAATCCAATCTAGCCTGAGCTGAAGTTAGCCGCGGCTAACAAAGATCTGGAGGCTGGAAGCAGTCCTACGCTCACGCCTTCTCTCGTGTCGCGCAGCCTCTCGATTTCGAGAAGAAGCAGCAGTTCGGCCTCCGCCTCCAGGTGGAGAACGTCCACATCGACCCGCGCTTCTTCTCCATGGGGCCCTTCAGGGACGAGGCTAGCGTCAAGATTACCGTGGAAGACGTGGACGAGCCGCCGGTGTTCGAGCGGCACAGCTACATCATGGAGGTGAAGGAGGACGCCGCCAGGAACACCGTCATCGGCTCCGTCAGCGCGTCTGACCCCGATGACAAGCGCAGCCCCATCAGGTATGGATCACGTTAGCTAGCCTGTTAGCTATGTGTCTTTTAGGTGATGGGCCTGCGTATAAAGCCATGTCCAATCTAATCCTGCTAAAAAAACAGCTTCCAAATCCACTTTTCCAAATTTCCTCAAACTAAAACCCATCGGTGAACCAGCTCAGCTTGAGCCCACGTTTACGACCTTATTCACGCCGATTCGGCAAGCGTTCTATTCAGCGGCGGTAATGGCGGCGAAGCGCAGCGTCGACTCTTTTTCAAAGGCTTTTTCATTTTTATGGCGCGCTGAGGGAGTTGCCTCTCAAGGTTGAAGTTCCAGCACTTTATCGCAGGTGTCAAATATGATATCATTCTCTTTTATCGCCCGTCGTCAGGGAGGTGGCTACCCTGTGGCATTTAAAGCTGAGCGGCGGGGGGAGGCGGGGGGCCCGGGGGCGTCCTGGCGTGAGGAAGGGGGTTAGATGGTTATCTTTATGAGCTTCCAGCTCCAGACGAGCACGTTCACAAAATCATCTGTAGGTGGAGGGACGCGAACATTCCCAGCTAGCCCCCAGCTAGGCTAGCTCCGTGCTAGCGTTAGCGCTTCTAAAGCTGTTCTGGGTCGACTACCGTCGGCCCCGAGCACAGGTTTAACCAGGCTGAACCAGGCTGAACCAGGCTGAACCAGGTTTAACCAGGCTGAACCAGGCTGAACCAGGCTGAACCAGGTTTAACCAGGCTGAACCAGGCTGAACCAGGCTGAACCAGGCTGAACCAGGTTTAACCAGGCTGAACCAGGTTTAACCAGGTTTAACCAGGCTGAACCAGGTTTAACCAGGTTTAACCAGGCTGAACCAGGTTTAACCAGGCTGAACCAGGTTTAACCAGGCTGAACCAGGTTTAACCAGGCTGAACCAGGCTGAACCAGGCTTAACCAGGCTGAACCAGGCTGAACCAGGTTTAACCAGGCTGAACCAGGTTGAACCAGGCTGAACCAGGCTGAACCAGGCTGAACCAGGTTGAACCAGGCTGAACCAGGCTGAACCAGGCTGAACCAGGCTGAACCAGGTTTAACCAGGCTGAACCAGGCTGAACCAGGTTTAACCAGGCTGAACCAGGTTGAACCAGGCTGAACCAGGTTGAACCAGGCTGAACCAGGCTGAACCAGGTTTAACCAGGTTTAACCAGGCTGAACCAGGCTGAACCAGGTTGAACCAGGTTTAACCAGGCTGAACCAGGCTGAACCAGGTTGAACCAGGCTGAACCCGGTTGAACCAGGTTGAACCAGGTTGAACCAGGCTGAACCAGGCTTAACCAGGCTGAACCAGGCTGAACCAGGCTGAACCAGGTTTAACCAGGTTTGACCAGGTTTAACCAGGCTGAACCAGGCTGAACCAGGCTGAACCAGGTTTAACCAGGCTGAACCAGGCTGAACCAGGTTGAACCAGGCTGAACCAGGCTGAACCAGGTTTAACCAGGTTTAACCAGGCTGAACCAGGCTGAACCAGGTTTAACCAGGCTGAACCAGGCTGAACCAGGTTGAACCAAGCTGAACCAGGCTGAACCAGGTTGAACCAGGTTTAACCAGGCTGAACCAGGTTGAACCAGGCTGAACCAGGCATCCAGAGGCCGGGCTCGTCGTCTCCCCGCGGGGGCTCTTCCGTCTCGCACCGGCCCTCCCGCTGCTGCTCCTCCATTAATCACGCTGATGTACTGCCGCGGTCGGAGCAGCGCAGAAAAACAACACCGCTGGATAACCCGTCGGCTCGCCGGCGAGAGAGACGCCGATGAATCACGGCGGGACGGTCTGTTCGGGGCCGCTAGGCTGCGTAACGCGCTGAAACAGCCAGCAAACTGGGAAAAATAGACTCGCAGTCGTGCAGAGACGCGCAGGCGAGCTAGCGTCTGGAAAAACACGCTGCTCCGCTAGCAGGACCGAACGGAACACCAGGCTAAACCGCAGCTCGCCGGTGGACGAGAAGCGTGTTAAAGATGGAGGATAAAAGAGGATTAAAGCCGTTTAATAAACTCCGTTTACTGTAGCTTTGTGTCAAAGATCAAAGACCGGATTTCTGCGGCGGCGTGAGGAGATCACGCGCGTTCTGTAAACGCTGATGGAGCACATATGACCAGACGTCAGAAGGTCCGTTTAGAACCAACAGTACAGGTTCTTCAGGCCCTGCTGGATCAAAGATCTGAGATCAAAGCCGGCGGATCGGCTCCTTTGCGTCTTTATGACTCTTGACCCCGCCCACCCCGCCGTGTGCAGGTACACCATCGACTGGCGCACCGACATGGACAGGGTGTTCAACGTCCACGCGGGCAACGGCTCGGTGTACGTCCTCCGGGAGCTGGACCGCGAGGAAAACGCCTGGCACAACATCTCCGTCATGGCCACAGAGTTCAGTAAGTCCACGCCCACCGCCCTGAGACGCGGCTAGCTGCGGTTTGCAGGCGAGGGCGCGCCTGATCTCGCTCCTGCTGGCCTCTTCCAGACAGCCCTCAGCAGGTCAGCCGGGTGCCCGTCTACATCCGCGTGCTGGACGTCAACGACAACGCCCCCGTGTTCGCCACCAACTACGAGACGTTTGTCTGCGAGAACGCCAAGGCTAATCAGGTGGGTGCGTCCAGAAAGGAAGACAAGACCCTCCGCGTCCTCGTTAGCAGCAGTTCAGGATCTCGTTAGCAGAGAGCTTCAGGAGGAAGAGGAGGCGACTCAGCGCAGGAAGAACCTTTGATTCTGTTGTTCTCCACCGCAGTGAAACCGCCGTCGTCTGGTTAGCGTGCCGTTTCTAACCGCTTTCTCCTTTTCAGAGAATTCAAACCATCAGCGCCACAGATCCCGACGAGCCGCTCGGAGGAGACCGCTTCTTCTTCAGCCTCGCCCAGGAAGCTGCTGGCAAAGCTAACTTCTCTGTCCGCGACAACAAAGGTAACGCCGGGCTAGCTAGTGCTGTCGTCAGGTCGCCGGGTCCCTACCGAGTGACTTTTGGTTGCTTAAACAAACTTTCTTCAAATCGCGTTTGTTTATCAGCCGTGTTGTCGCGGTAACAGGATACGCTGTTATTTTCAGACAACACGGCGTGGATCCTAACGCGGCGGAACGGCTACAACAGCCTTCAGAAGAGCGTCTACCACGTCCCCGTGGTCATTTCGGACGGAGACTTCCCGATGCAGAGCAGCACCAGCACGCTGACCGTCAGAGTGTGCTCGTGCGACCGCGAGGGCAACATGAAGCTGTGCAACGCCGAGGCGCTGACAGCGCGGGCGGGCCTCAGCACGGGCGCCCTGGTGGCCATCTTGCTCTGCGTCATCATCCTGCTCAGTGAGTACGACGTGAGCTGGTTTCCTGTGGGCGGCTCGTTCCCGCCACTGACCGCTGGCGGAACAGAACCTCCACTTCGCATGTTCCAGGCCTGTTAGCCGATGCTTCCGTGAGGAGCGTAGCGTGTTCTCGCCGCTTCTTTCTCTGTCTAGTCGGGGATTCTGCTAGCACGCTGGCTAACGTCCACTGTTCCACAACCACGTCCACCCAGCCTCAGTGGGTGATGCTCATCTTCTGAGCAGGATCCCGTCTTGCTTCTGCGTACAGGTCGTGTGGGTGTGTTGGACAACCGTGATGGTGACGGTGAGACGCTCCTGGCGCTACCGTCAGGGGCTACATGATCCGGGGGTGCAGATGTAGGCCCAGCTTCATTAGGACACTTGTTCTTTTCCTACTACGGCCATTCAGCCATCAGCTGCTTCACTCGCTCCTGATAGTTTTTTGTAGTTGATATTTTTTCTCCTGCCAGCACGCCGCGGAGGCGTCTGATGGCAGATCACAGTCGGACTGTGATCACACTGAATCAGAGTCGCTCTCAGGCAGCTGTTCACACAGTCTGCGTAGTCAAATTAGCATCCCCGTAATGCTCTTTCAAGGTGGAGGAGCTAGCATGTGCTAGCGCATGTTGGTTTATGTGTTTAGGGGGCCGTCCAGGGCGTTGCCCCGGAGACCACCTGCAAACACGACCTCAGTACCGCAGGAGCAGCTGGTCGCTGGAGCGACGGCGCTGCCGGTCCCGTTGATCCCGCCTCAGCCTTCCTGCAAATCTGCTCCCGCAGTACGTTCCAACCTTGTCTGTCTGTCACAAAGTAAACACAATAAAATGAAATAGGCAGCATGTTTCTACGGCGACAAGTGTCTCGGTGTGTCTCCAAGAACCGATTTAATATCTTTACATGTGAGAACACACAACTCACTGAAGTCCCACGGCTAACGCACGTCCTCCATCTTTGAGTCCATTTTGCTTCCGGTTACTGAGCGTCTTCTTTGTTCCTGCAGCCGCGTCTGGCTCGCTGCGCTCTGCTCTTCAAAGACGTGTCGGAGGTAAAGACCGTGGCGTAGAGTGACGGACGCCTTTGCGTGAGGGCCGGTTAAAAATGCATCAGCTCCAGATGAAGACCACCCAGACGGTCCCCGCTTCCTGCAGCTGAAGCCACTCAGATGCTACGGCTAACAGCTGCGCTAGCATGTTTGCTCTTATTAAGCGGCAGAAACCCCGCGGTGGCGGCGATGCATTATGCATCCTCGCCGTGGCCCGCTCTGATCTACAAAGTCCACCAACATGGGCGGCGCCCTGCAGACGCCTCCCGGCCTCCGGGACGAGAGGAGGGAGCAGAGAAGCAGCAGGCGGAGCCGCTCTGAACCTTCTGTTTGTGGTTTTTCTGCTCTCCCCGCAGTGATCGTGGTTCTGTTCGCCGGCCTGAGGAGGCAGAGGAAGAAGGAGCCTCTGATCATCTCCAAAGAGGACGTCAGAGACAACGTGGTCAGCTACAACGACGAGGGCGGCGGCGAGGAGGACACGCAGGCCTTTGACATCGGCACGCTGCGCAACCCCGAGGCCATCGAGGAGAGCAAGCAGAGGAGGGACATCGTCCCCGAGACCTTCTACCCGCCCGTCCGCCGTCCGGCGCCGCCACCCATGCACGACAGCAACGGGGACGTGAGGGACTTTATCAGCCAGAGGCTCCAGGACAACGACAGCGACCCCACGGCTCCGCCCTACGACTCCCTGGCCACCTACGCCTACGAGGGCAGCGGCTCGGTGGCGGAGTCGCTCAGCTCGCTGGAGTCGGTGACCACGGAGGGCGAGCAGGACTACAACTACCTGAGCGAGTGGGGGCCGCGCTTCAAGAAACTGGCGGACTTGTACGGCGCCGACGACAGCGACAGGGAGTCCTAACCACGCCGGCGCGGGCGAACACGCTTGGAGGACGGCGACAGGAAGCGCCGCCGGGTCGCCGGTTCTACGCCATCAGCCGTCCTCAGCCACCAGATTTAGGCTTCGTGTGTCCAGTCAGTGTTAGCTGCGTTTACTTGATTTCTGTCTGCGGCTCAAATATTGCTCCTGTTTCTTTTTCTCCTCCAACCTTCGGCTGTGTGGGAACACTGGACGGCGGTTTTGCGACGGCAGACACGTTTTGGGTTTGGACAGAATCGCTGCGTGTCGTGACTTCTATCTTAGCTTGTGTACCTATGGTGATGATCCAAACGCTGTACAGATGTTCTGACTCGCTCCATCTCCAGCCGTGCTTGAAACCCCCCCGAGCCCAAACCTTCTGGTTTGTAGGTCGAACTCTTCCTTCGGAACCCAGAGAAGGGAAACACGCCGGTCCTGCCGGGACCTTTCCGCCGTCTCCGCCACACAAACGTGTAAATGTCTCATCGTGGTGTCATTAACGCTGGGTCTGGCCAATCGTCTCGCGGACGGGCGCGGTCACACTCCATCACCTGCTTTTATTTTCACCCTTTAATCGCTTCCTTCTGATTTCTCGGGGTGGCGAAAAAACAAGCCGGAGCGCCGGGAGAGGCGGGCGTGGCCGGAGAAAGGCCGGAAAGGTGCAAATGTTGGTGCCGAGAACAACAGGGACAGACGCTAACGGAGGAGAAAAATAGGTCCGCCGGCAGAGCGATACGGAGGGAGAGCGCCCACGTGGAGGAACCGGGGATCTTTAAACTCCATGCCCTGACCTCCGAACCGTTCCCGTGGCGTTGCTCCCCACTCTCCAAATCTCATTCCGGTTATGGAAATGTGCCAAAATCAAAGGCCACCGGTATTTTCCCGAGAATTCCCGCAGCTCTCCCGGCTCCTCGGCCGGAGCACGCAGCCGGTCCGGCTTCGCCGGCTGATTTCCTGAGGGACCGGCGGCCATTTCCATGAAAGGGACACCTGACCTTTGAGCGGTGCGGAATCAGGTTTTCAAACCCAGAGGTGTGTCCTCGGCCCGCGGAGAAGGTCAAAACGTTTTCCCGCAGCCGGGAAATGCGAGATCTCGGCCCCTTAATGTGATTTGGGGAACAAAAGGAAAGGAGGAAAAAAAGCAATATTGTCAAATTATTGTCCAGAGCGAAGGCTACCGGCTTGTAGCGATGCTAAAACTAGCATCGACCTCACGTTAGCAAAAGGCCAAACGGCGAGGAGGCTGACATTTATGAAATAATCAGCAGGACACCAACTTCTTTACCTGGGACCTTCGGCGGAGTCTCAACACGCTTCTTTTTGTTGTTGTTTATTAGCTCGTTGGCAGAGCTTCGTCGTGTAAGTGGCAGCGCCGACGAGGCTGCGAGAAGCACCCAATGGTTGGGAACGCCGAGGCTGCAGAGGAAGGCTTTCCTGCCTCCAGGGGCAAAACGCAGGCGTCAGCGGCGCTTCCCCACACCACCTTTCCTTGGAGGAAGTGTCAGCGTAGCGGCGTTATTCCGGCCTTCGGAGCGACGGCACCAGGCTCAGATGTGTAGCATAAGCGCGGCGTTGCGAGGGTCCGCGGTGTTGCCGAAGATGTCGTCTTTGTCCTGATACAGTAGCTGTGGTTGTTGTGTAGACGCTGTCGGCTAACCTCTGCTAACGCTACCTTATGTTGGTGACAGTGTGGTCGAGCAGTGGAGTTTTTGTCAACGTAGAAGCTAACCGGGAGGTTTTGGTAGTGTTACGGGCCCTAAAAAACAAAAAAAGAAATCACGGCCGTTCATCGATCTGCTTTGTAAAACGTGATATTTTGTACTGAATATTTATATGACACGATTAAACATCTTTCAAAACGCCGCCGTGTGGTTTGCTTTGGTGTGTGCTTTGGTGTGTGCTTTGGTGTCACTTACCCCGATTCGGCTCCCTCATCCACGCGTCTCAGGAGCGTCATTACGGAGCTGGATCCAGGGGCTACCGGAGCCGGATTGTTAATTAAACTAAATCTATAATTAAGATCTGTTAGGCGGCCAATCAGATTGGGGGAAAAGCGCGGAGGAAAAAGCACATCTTGTGAGTGCAGGATGAGTGGCAGACGTGACACAGATGTGACCCAACGATTAGGTCTGACTCCGGGTTATCTTCGGTCTGTTAGCGCTGCCGATTCACAGTTAGCAAGAAAAAAAACCCACCGAAATTCAACCTTTATTTACAATATTCATAACTTCCATTTATTAAGATTCTTATTTCCATAAAAACACGTTTTCAGGTGAGTGAAACGTAAAACAAAAACAATTTTGCAGAAACTAGCCGATACTCCAGGCCTTAAAAGCTCTTCGTATCCAAGTTAACCTACAGGTATTAACGAATGTAATTCATGTTGGCGTCACTAGGGGGTGAGTTCCTACTCGTGAACAAAAGCCTAGCTTACTGCGCTAGTTATTTTGTCACCAAATAAAAAGCAGCATAAAAAACTCTTCCTTCTCTCTGTGACCGAAGCTAACCGCGGCTAATCTGCGCTCCTCCGACATACCAGCAACCGTGGAGCCTTCCTTCCCCCCTTCCTGCCGGCGCTGCTACTTCCTGCCGTCCTCCTCCTCGTCGCTCTCCTTCTCCTGCTGCTCCCGCTCTCGTCTCATCTCCTTCAGCTCCTGCCTGTATTTCCGCTCGATGAAGCGCTTCTGATGAGCCATCTGTGGGAAGTTATCTGGCGAGAAGCGGAGGAGAACAAATAAAGAGAGAAAGCGAAAGGAAGGGGCGTGAAAGACAAGGTCGGCGTGGGAGCACGCTCGGGACCTCCCCGCTGTCGCCGCCGCGGCGAGCGTTCGGCTGTCACTTTGAGCAAATGAGGGAAAATATAGCAGCCCATATTGCAGCTAAATTGCCCTCATGTTGTTATTTCACTAATAATGAGGATGTGTGGAGAAATTAGTCGGGCCTCGTTTGGTTCCGGCGTGGCGCCGATGAGATCTGATAACATAATTACAAGTTCGTAGATGGGATCTGTAGGGAGACGGCGCCATGACAGCGGAGACGACCACACGGCAAGCTGAGGCTAGCTCCGCTCCACGCAACTTTAGCTCCGGCAAAAGCCGCTAGAGCGCCCTCTGGTGGCGCGCAGGGTTTCGCGCCGTTTAAGGCCAAAGCTTTTCAATAAGCGAGGACTTCTATTGGGTCCTGAGGAGGAGGATCCTGAAGATCACCAAGAGGAACCGCGCTGCTCTCACACGTCAAGGCCAGCTGGTCGCTACCAGCCCACACGCTACCGGTTAGCGGCTAGCTAAGAAAATGCTTCCCCAGCCCGTTTCCACGGCGCAGGGTGGGTTTGTCACGTCTGGGTGAGGAGAAATCGTGGCCCGGATCAGGACTGGGCTCTCGGGAAAGGTCCAACTCTCCCAGAGACGGAGAGTTGCAGCAGAGGATGAGCGACGACTGGTTCGGCCGTTTGCATGTATATTTGATGCTGCCTCAAACCTGGCGGCGTGCCTCGCCCCGGGGCAGGGGAAGCGGCCCCCCCACCTGGCTCCATTTGTTTGCGCTGGTGTCCCTCGCCGGTCCGGGCCTTGGTTAACATTTCATTCTGCCTTGACGGATACAGGCAGGAGACTGTCAAAACACGGGCCGTCAAGCGCCGGGTGTGAACAGGCCCGAGCCAGCAGAGCGCACGCACGGCGGATCTCACAGCCCCGGCCGCTTAACGAGCCGGGAGCCGTCTGACGGGACGCAGCCGCGTCTCTGGGCTCCGCGGCGAGGCCAGATCCCGACGGCGGCGGATACAAAAAGACAAAAATGTAGAATCGGGAGTCAAAGCGCTCCGGATCCTCCTGGAGGAGCTTTGAGTAAAACACGGAAGTGGATCCCAACAGGAAGGATCCTCCACCGGGGACGAACCCGCGCGTACGAGCAGCGTCTGGCTATGCCCACCAATGAGGCGACGCCAGAGACGTCAGGAGGCGGAGTCAGCAGATGCACGCTAGTCTGCAGACAGACCTACACGGGCGCCATATTTTGGAGACTGAAGCCGACGGCGCCGGTTTGCTGCTCCGGGATCAGTTTCCACGAGCTGGAATGGAGAAGCTCCGTCTGGGTTTAAATGAAGTGAGTTTTCCTCCACGGAGGGAAGACGGAGGGAAGACGGCGTCAAAGCGCGTGACCTTTGAGCCGCGTCGCTAATCTGCTCACAGGAAACGGAGATTTACGAGAGAGGAAGTGTTCATTTGCCGCTGACGAGCGCCCATCAATCACGCTGACAGAGGGGAGGAATTAAAGAAGGGAGAGAGGGGACGGGGGAGGAGCCCAGCACGCAGCGTGACCGCCGAGGTTCCACACGTGCGTGTGTGCGCACGTGGAGATGAGACAGGATTTTTCTGCCTCCAAACGAGCAGCTAAACTCTTTCGCTGCCAACAGGGTCACATGTTCGCGTCAGGGCCAAGTCACTTCCTGTTGTGCCGTATCGTTGCGTAGGTTTGTTTGGCGAGAGGAGCAACTTTTTCCAGCGGTGTGTGTGTGTGTGTGTGTGTGTGTGTGTGTGTGTGTGTGTGTGTGTGTGTGAACCTCGCTCCCTCTCTAACATCACCTCATTCAAAAATGCACCTTTAGCTCTAAAACATTGCGCGCTTCATTTATTTGGCGAGCGGGAGCGGCTCCGCTAACGGCTCCCAAAGCCAACCACAGACGAGTGGAGGACACTTCACTCCCCCCTCGCCCTTGTTTGGGTGATTCTCCGCCTCCCCACCCGTGTGTGCGCTCCAGGCAAGCACTTCAAACAGCCCAACGTCCTGCATGCTGCCGCCAGCCGGCCGCTCGGGCCGCCGCTCTCCGCCAGCCGTCCTGCATCCAGGGCTGATTTTCACCAGCCAGGCGAAGCTTGTGAGGGCTTAAGTGTGTGTGTGTGTGTGTGTGTGTGTGTGTGTTTGAAAACAACTCACATTTTTCGAGTGCATCCATCGCAGCTCCCATTTCTGCCTGTTGGATGCTAGATTAGAGTTTTTAGAAAGAGGAGACAGAACAAAGAAGCGTTAGCGTCTCGTCGCGTTTAGCTAGCAGCCTGAACCGTGAGCGGATTATGGAGGCGCTTTATTTCTGTTTGGAAAGAGCCTTTGCCAAACAAACGCAGGTAACACAGAGCACAAGCAAATAAAGAGGAACAGGTAAGCCTATCGGCGGCTCTGCGTCCGCGGCGCCGGCCGTGTGGGCGGAGCCCAGCGGCGGAGGCGGCTGCGAGCTTAAGTCGTGTAAACACAAAAACAGTAAGCTATCAAAGATCCTACGGAAGGGACAAACTTATCGGCAGCTTAGAGCAGCGGAGCGGGGGGGCGTGGAGAGGATTTCCACGCGGCGGCGGCGGCGAGAGAAGTTTGATGGATTTAGGTTTCATTTCTGTGCTACTGTCAGCCAATCCGGACGCTTCCTTCACAAAAGCGTGAACATGTGAGCCGAGCAGGGAACCTGGTGTGTACTCGAGTACTTTTAAAAAGTTCAAACCCTTCAAAAAAGACGAGCTCCAGACCTGAGAGCGCGGCTGCGACGCCTGCTCGCACAAGCAGCCTCCCACAACACATAACCCCGCCCACAAGCCCTCACCACCCGCCCGCCCACAGCTAACAAACCCCACGGACCCCTAACGACCCGCCCGCCCACGGACGGAGCGCCGCCATGCTTCCTCCGCCTGCTAGCGTCCTCACCTCGGGCCTTTCCCGCAGCCGATCCTCTCGCCCTTGAAGTAGACGGCCACGGTGTAGGTGCGAGCGTGCGAGGGTCCCACCGTCTGCAGGGTCCTGCAAATTCAAACGCAGCAGACAACAGGCAGAGTAAAGAAAAGGAAGCGGAGGAAAGGAGGAGGAGCTGCGTGGCTGCGGGGACGCCGCTGACGCCGCGCTGCACGTGTCTGCAAATGTTAACATTAGCACAAACATGTGGGAGCCAGCCGGCCCCCAGCTGAATTATTCACCCGCAACTGGCTGGTGTCAGGGTGCATTTTTAAGGCGCCGCGCTCGCTTACCACGCCTCTTCAATAATTCAGCCCCCAACAAACAAGCGCTTGCCTCCTCAGGGCCGGAGCCTTGTCGGGGAACGCAGGCACCTCTAAAGTACACACGGCGCCCGGGTTCACACCACGCAACTGGACAGGATGTGCGGGAGCACTGGGTGTCCACGCTTCAGGACTGGTCTGAGGCGGGCGTGTCCGCGCGGCGCGACTCTCTCCGTCAGGAGGCGTGGCCTACTGCCAGCAAGGATGGACGCAGGAAGTAGGCGCTGTTGTCATTCCCCCTCACGAATCAAACGTCTGTTGTCGGTCCTGGATTTCGTAATAAAACATTTCCCCACAAACTGCCACTTACCACTTCCTCACCCCGATTTTGGGTGGGGCGAGTCGCGAGTCTAAGACGCTGGAAATCGTGCGGTGTGTCCTAGGCTTTACAGCAGCTGCTGGGGAACGCCATCAGGAGCGGGGGCGATGGCGCCGCCCTGCTGGCGGAGCTGCTTCACCTTCCTCTTAGCTTCTATCAGCTGTTGCTGGCGTCCTCGGCGGAGGACGGCGCTGATTACATGAGCGCCGCAGCGAGCCTCCAGCTGACCGGAGGAAACGGCTTGGCAGTTTCCATGGCGACAAAGCGCACCGCGCTCTGGTCAAGTGACCCCCTGCTGCTTGACCTTTTTGTCAAACACAAGGTCTCTTTGGGCGTGTTTATTTATCACAACAACGGCCACCTTTAACCGCCGTTGAGCGCGTGCATCACCTGTGGAATGAGGGCCACTCAGCTTCCACTGTGCTTTACTGGTGTGCTTTACTGGTGTGGCGTGTGGTGGGCGGGCTTACTTGTAGAGCGGGATGTCGGGCTCCTTGCCCTCCGTCCGCAGGGTCAGGCAGCACTGCTGCAGCTGGGACTTGGGGTCGTTCCAGTCCTGGTTCAGAATGAACTCCTGCAACACACAAGTCAGGCGTGAGCCGCTTCCAGAGGGGAAAAGAAAAAAACAGAACCATCCGGAATGAAATGGAAGGAAAGAGCTTTTATTCCACTCTGACCCGCTGCAGTGGGTTTTTTCTGCGCTCTCCATTTGTGTCTTTACCGCCGGTACAAATCACAGGCTACTTAAGACAAAAGCCCGAGATGAGGAGCGTCTGCAGGCTCCCAGGTGAGCAGCCTGATCCTTTTCTCTTATCCAGGGGGGAATTCTAAAAGCTCTTCCATTAACAAGAGGAGGCCTGATCAGGAAATGGCAGACGCTGAATCCAGAACTGTCTGCTCCTATTAGTTTTCTACACAAAGCTTCTACTCCTCCCCCATCGCTCCATCTCTGCTGCTGCTGTACTTGCTCTCTTTCCTCCCCACCACTCGGCCTCTCTGGGGGCGTCTACAGCCATTCCTGTGGCCTAACGCCAGAAAGGAGGACAAGTACCAGCTGATTCCCAACTTTTCCTCAAGTGGAAATGAGGTCTTGCTCTCTCGCTGCAGAGTCCGGCTCTGGGGGGTCAAATCCCGGCTCTGGGGGGTCAAAGCCCGTCTCTGGAGGGTCAAAGCCCGTCTCTGGAGGGTCAAATCCCGGCTCTGGGGGCTCAAAGCCCGGCCCTAAGGGGTCAAAGCCCATCTCTGGAGGGTCAAATCCCGGCTCTGGGGGGTCAAAGCCTGTGTCTGTGGGCTCAAAGCCCGTCTCTGTGGGCTCAAAGCCCGGGCTCAAAGCCCGTCTCTGGAGGCTCAAAGCCCGTCTCTGGAGGCTCAAAGCCCGTGTCTGGGGGCTCAAAGCCCGTCTCTGTGGGCTCAAAGCCCGTCTCTGGAGGCTCAAAGCCCGTCTCTGGAGGCTCAAAGCCCGGCTCTGGAGGCTCAAAGCCCGTCTCTGGAGGCTCAAAGCCCGTGTCTGGGGGCTCAAAGCCCGTCTCTGGAGGCTCAAAGCCCGTCTCTGTGGGCTCAAAGCCTGTGTCTGTGGGCTCAAAGCCCGTCTCTGTGGGCTCAAAGCCTGTGTCTGTGGGCTCAAAGCCCGTCTCTGGAGGGTCAAAGCCCGTCTCTGGAGGGTCAAAGCCCGTGTCTGGAGGGTCAAAGCCCGTCTCTGGAGGGTCAAAGCCCGTGTCTGGAGGCTCAAAGCCCGTGTCTGGGGGCTCAAAGCCCGTCTCTGTGGGCTCAAAGCCCGTCTCTGGAGGCTCAAAGCCCGTCTCTGGAGGCTCAAAGCCCGTCTCTGTGGGCTCAAAGCCCGTCTCTGGGGGCTCAAGCCCGTGTCTGGCGGGTCAAAGCCCGTCTCTGTGGGCTCAAAGCCCGTCTCTGGGGGCTCAAGCCCGTGTCTGGAGGGTCAAAGCCCGTCTCTGGGGGCTAAAGCCCGTCTCTGGAGGGTCAAAGCCCGGCTGTGGAGGCTCCTCCCCAGACAGCAATCAGGATGACGCAGCGGACCACTGCGACGTCTTCCCAGCCTGAGGTCCACACTCCACGTCTGTGGAACTGGACCACCCGGCGCCGCTCGAGGACTAAACGCTTCCCCTGATTTGCATCTTGAGCCATTAGTGCAGCTTGAGGGAGCACAAGTGGAGGCCGTTAGCTGCACGAGTGCTTCTTGGACCCATGCAATAATAGCGGAGGAGACGCAAGTCACCGTCTCAATGGTGCTCCAGTCATTACATCCACCCCCTCCCTCCTCCTCGCAGAGGTCAAAGGTCGCAGGGTGACGCCTCACCTTCAGCCGAGGGAAGAAGCAGACGTTCATGAAGGTGTGCACGTACTCCAGGTCTTTGTCGATGTACAGAGCGGCGATAAAAGCTGCAGAGAGACGGAGCCAGAGATCAGTTTATACGTCTCAAGTAAATAAAACATTTAGAAAGATATGAGGGTCGGCGGCGCGCAGCGAGGGACCAGTGAAATAAAGGGGAAACGGGGCTTGTGTAGTTTTTATTCCATCAGAGAGGAAATTGGTAAAGTGAGAGCCACGCAGGGTTCACGGAAACGGCCCCGAATGCACGAGGTAAAACTGCACGCCTGGTCAAATTGAGAGGAACTGGTGAAAATAAATGAGCTGAACAAAGATTTACAGTCTCAGCGTCAACCCCCAACCCCCCACCCCCCTCTTCTATTAGCTGCCAGCGCATTTACTCATCTCCATGACGAGGACGCTGAGGACACCAGGAAGAATAATAGGTAATATTTCAGGAGGCCGAGGCGGGCCCGCCGTAGCCGCAGGGCACGGCTGCTCATATGCCGCAGAGCTGACCCCCCCGGACCCCTTTCTGTGTCATCGCCTCCGCGCCGACCTCCCCAACCTTCAAGGTTCATTTGAAAAGCAAATGATATAAACCATCGCACCGCCAACCAAAGGCTGGACCGGGGCCGCTTCCTCTTGGACATTCTACCGGCGCTCTTCCAGCGTCTGGGGGAGACAGCGCCCCCTGTTGGCCCCTCAGGGGACAGCGAGGCACCGGCTACAAGTTCGGGCTTCAGTTTAATCTACGGAACCTGTTTTACTCCATTTACCGTTCTGAGCTGGTGAGTTATTCAAGGCAACGCTTTCTTTTCAAGGATTTTGATTTGTCGGTTGAATTAAAGGCCGTTCACGACCAACCAAAGACGGAGTTAACAACTGATCCTGCCGCTATAATCTTATAGTCTTATTTCTGGAGAGCTTGGGTGCAAAAGGCAAAAAAAAACCACATAAAAAAGAAAAACTCCAGCAGAGAAGTGTCAGATATTGAAGTCAAACACAAGAGGAAGAGAGAAATCAATAGCTGACCTTTATGTTGAAGGTCTGGGGCCTGGAAAGCCTTGTGTTATGTCACGTACAAAACCAGTCAACCTACACTCCAAGAGGTCGGCCAGGGTCTTGGTCCGGAGGACGACGGGGCGTTTGGTCTTGTCGTTGGTGATGGCGAACTCCTGCATCCCCAGCTCCTCCGCAACTTTGGCCTGCGTGCGGTTGTTGACCAGAGAACTGCGGAGAAGCTGCACGCAAACACAGACGGAGGAAGCCGCATTTACGCAAACTCGCAGCAAAACATCCAAATAAAACCCCTGAACGGAATAATTCATCAAGAAACAGGGCTGGAAATGTTTCAGGGATATTGCACGCCGCTCCGTTAAATATTGCATGGCGACTCGGTGCTCGGCGGCGTGTTCGGACGAGGGGAGCACTGCTACGACGGCAAAGAAGGAAAACGCAAAACATGTTAAATATAGCCAGGAGGAGGAGGAACACAAGTCTGTTCAACTGTCTTCTGTCGCGCTGTGATGTGTCCTCTTTAACACACACACACACACACACACACACACCGGTTGAATAAGCACCTTTTGGGCCCGAGCTGAAATCCATTTGTAATGTTGCGGCTCCGGACTCTTGGGCGGAGGCTTGGCTGGAGCTTTCAGCAGGAAGCTTTTAAACAAATGACGTAAGGAGCTGTCAGGAATAAATACCCCGCTGTGGCGCGAGGCCTCCGGGCTCAAAGACACTCAGCCTTCTGCCGAGCTGAGGCCGCGGGACGCCGCCGTGCTGGCTCTCTTCAGAGAGGCTGTGTAGCGCGGCTACGAGCCGCTCGCAAACACCGTTTCTATGACGACAAGGACGCGCGGCTGAAAACTGCCGAGCAGGTTACCTGTCAGCGTGAGCGCGGGTGGGGGGGGAGAGCCCGATCGTCTGGACGCTCGGGATCAGACCTCAGGGAGGAAGTCATGGTCCAAAACATCTGTGATTTCACCAACATCATTTAACCTTCAGAAAGGAGGAGAAGGTGGCTCTTACTGTTAAATGGCCCTCGTGGTGGTCGGGGAAGTGGATGAAGAGGTATTCAGTGGCCACCAGCTGCATGATGGAGTCTCCCAGGAACTCCATCCTCTGGTTGTGGCCGCTGGACAAGGAAGAAGAGATGGACGGTGAGAGCAGGAAGTGGAAGCAAGCAGACAGGACGTAGACTGACAGCAGCAGCACCAGGAACTTCCAGGAAGCTTCCAGCAGCCGCTGCCTCTCCCCCAGCGGTGAAAGGCAGGTCATTCATTAAACAGAATTTTAGATTAGCCTTGCAGATGCGGGCTGCTGCTGGGCCAGGCAGGCAGGCAGGCAGGCAGCGCCGCGCGGGTGGAGGCGGGGGGCGCTTGTACGCAGCAGCGGAGCTCGTATCCACCTAAAGATGTCAGAACTTCACAGGCAGGAACTGACATCAAACCCAGCAGAGGTGAGAGCTTGCTGTCCGACTTCTTCCTCAGTTTTAAAGGCCGCCTTTGACACAGGAAGTTGTTGTTTATCCCTTTAATCAGATCCTGCTTCCGTCATTTTAGCCCTGAAACCAAACATTGAGCAACAGCACAGAACATTTCCTGAATAAAAGTCCCAGTTAAATGGCTTCCCCTGCACACCTGTGACCCAGGTAAGCAGGTAAACATGTGACAGAAGCGTCTGTGTTGCTTTCCCTTTGACCTGGCCGGGGCAGGAAGTGACATCACACCAGGCCTTCCTCCCTGCAGGAACCAGTAGTGATGGGATGCTAACTCATGGGCTGGCCGTCAGCTTTGTGTACAGGCCGCCACCTTTAAGAGCCCCCGCCGGCCCCCGCGGTGACGCTCCTAGAGGCTGAGGGTTGCACTCTGCCGTCCGCTGCACCCTTCTGCTGCGTGTTGCAGCGCAGCGGCTGTGACAGCAGCAGAAAGCTCCGTCAGTGACGCACAAGATGAGAATAAATGTCGCACTATGAACAGATCAATGAAATCTAATGAGATTTCAGACTCTTTTCTTCTCTGCAGTACACAGAAAGTGAATTAAGAGGGTTTTCCTTTTTTTCTTCTTGCATCAGCCTTGATCGAAAATCTTTAAGGAAAAATGATTTAATCACCAAAGTCAGATTTGTTCCTTTAAATAGTAACTGAAATAATTCAGGACGTTTACCTGTCTGGAACCATTGAGTAAACAATCAGGAACCTTTAGATAAGAAGCCAAAAATCCATTTTATTATAGAGAAGTATCGCGCACACGCGCGTGTGTGTGTGTGTGTGTGTGTGTTCCGTCTTGGTCAGCCCGTCCTCTGGGACAGTGTAAAACGATAGGTCAAAGGTCAAAGTGGGCCTTCGGCTGCCATACCTGACCTACTTGGGGAGGAGCTTTGGTTCTGGGGCAGCTGCTGCTCCGCTCCTATCTGGGTCGACTGGCAGCAAATTAGCCTAAAAACGCATGAACAGGTGCTGCCGCCTGACCAAAACGTGGAGTCTGGTTGATCTCGAAAGCAGACTGTGCTAAATTAGGATGAACTGAATTGGATTTTGGACGGGACGACAGCGGAGGGCAGCAGAGGAAGCACCTGGCGCGAGCCCACCAGACAGGAAGAAGAACTCTCTTCCTTGTTTCCCTGTGAGGGACGGTCGTGGACGCTGGGCCTGTTAGCAATCCAGCCGGTGAGGCGTCAGGAAGACTCACCACAAGCTGTTTGGTGGCTTAATTTCAGCTCCATGAGCCTTTATTCTGAAGCTAACCTGAGCTCTCCGGTTCTTCTTCAGCGTTCCAGGACAGGCCTACGTGCACATTTATGCCTCCCTGCTGCACGTAGCTGCAGGAAGCAACTTCAACTGGGCAACAGAAGAACACTTATCAACCTTGAGCTGGAAAGCCCTCAAATAAACCCAGCAGGAGGCAACCCTGCAGACCTGGGATCGACTCCACCGACCACCGCAGAGGAGAGGCTTGACATTAAAGTGATGGATTAGAAGATACACAGCAGCGCACCGTGTGTGTTAGGGTGTGTACACCACACACGTGCACGCACACACACAGCGCAGTGTCCTTGTGGCAAACCTAAGCCAGCAATTACAGCGCACAGCCTGCCAATGAGATATCAGAGGTGTGCTGCCAAGGCTAATTAGCTTTAGCTGTCAAACTCGCGATTGTCTTTCAGCGTAAAGCTCCGGGGGAAGATGAGCAGGTAGCCGCTCACGCTCAAAAATAAGTGAATTTCTTAGCTGCATCTACATATAACAAAACAAGCCGGATTACGCCGAGGAGTTCACGCGGTTCTGGAGTCCGCCCGGAGACCACCGCAGCAGGCAGTGGAGGCGGAGCCTGGCGGTGAAGCTACAGCAGAAAGGCCTGACGAAGAGCAGAAGAAGCCAAGAAGCCTGCACTTACAGCGTCAGATGGTTGAATCCCACGGTCCTCAGGGTGAAGGCCCGCGCCAGCAGGCGCACGTGTGTGAAGAGAACCCCGATGGAGTCCTCGAACTGGGTCAGTTTCTGAAGGACGGGAGATGTCTCGATCAGCTGCCTGTCGGTCTGCGGCTCCTGGACCTGCAAGCGAAGAGCTTGGGTGAAGGCGGCGGGAGGAACGAGGCTCCGGGGCCTGAGCGCACGTGGCATCGCTTGGTCGACGCAAACCAGGCTTCGGCGGCGGCGTTTGTCTGCGTCCATTACACAGAGAAATGACGCGCCGAGGCCAATATTTCTTGAAGGGGCTGCGCTAATTAGGCCGCTGGAATCATCTTACTGGTCTCGGCGTGGAACAAGTGCGTGAAAACCGAAGAACACTGATCCAGAACTCAGACGTCCACAACTATCCAGGCAAGCGCGCACGTTGGAGGCAGAATCCCCTCATTTAATCCTCCGCTAACGACTGGAAAACAAGTTCTCTGCTAATCTCAGATCGCTGCAGAGCGGAATTTTGGTGTTTTGGTTTGTTTAAACTGCCGGTTTACTTGGAAAGCTGCCAGGAAGGCCATGCTTCAGGTGATCAGCTGTTTCTCCGTTTGTTCGTTAAGGAAAGGTGCTTAAATGTCGCGCATCCCCGCCAACAGTCTCTGACGAGGTGTCCATCGGAATGGCCGGCAGCGAGGCTTCAAACGGAGAGGGAGGGGAAAAAAGGAAAAAAAGCGCTGTGAAAAAACACTTTTGAAACAGCTTCAAAGCCTCACGTTCAGCAGAGGCCAGCGAGAGCGCCGCGAGAACCAGTGAGACTGGAGAAAGGCGGGAACTCCATCCCCAGTTGATGCTGGAGGAGCGAGGAGTGAAGACGACATGTTCTTCACCTTCGCCCTCTTGTTTTTATGTTCTCTCTCTGTTCTACACACAAGGTCCCCCCCAGAGGAGACCTCAGATGTGGGTAGCGAGGCTCTGAGGGTTCTGACCCCTGGCCCCACAGCGACCCCTGCTGGGGGGAGGGGGATTAAAGCGTTAACGTGCAAAAACTGCAGAGAAAACAACCCCACGTCTTTGCAAACAGACAAGAAGTGTTATTTTTGGGGGTGGGGGTGGGGGGATATGCAAGACTTAGCAAACACACACACACACACACACGAGGAATGCAGAGAATAAACGACTTAAAGACGAGTCCCAGAAGCACACAAAGAGACACTGACTACAAACACATCAGAGCGGAGGAAGCGCGACGGTCCCTGGGGGGGGGGGCATGTGATCTGGGCCTGTAATGCTGTTAGGGCATCTTTGATCCCTTTGCCCAAATCCCAGTTTCAAACAAACACTGCTGACATGGGGGAGAGACCAGGGGAAGCAGAGGGGGGGGCTGCTGAAGAATCAAACAGTAGAAGAAGAACTGCAAGAAAGAAATGCAAGCGTGGAAAAGCAGATGTGGGTGTGGACCACAAAGATGGACGAGCAGAGGTTCTCCTGGAGGAGAACCACACGCACACACACGTACACACACACTCACTCACTCAACACGGACGGCGGGGACGGACACATAAACATCAGCAATGAGCCGGACTGACCTGTAGGGGGTGTGGTGGGTAGTTGAGCCAGACCTCCCGAAGGCTCTGCTAACAGACAACAGAGAGGAGCAGCAGAGGTTACAGGTCGACAATCCAGCCACAGTCACGGCCTCCAACACAGATTCATTTAAGCTAGAAAACACTCCGAGATTTACGTCCTCATCTGTCCAGACTGATTTTATTCAGCTTTTTGTCTCAAGAAAAATCATAAAAACCCTTTTATAGCTGAAGGTTAATCAGGCCTTTTGTCACGTCTCATCAAGCCTGCGCTCGTTCTGTGATGTTAACGTCAGAGCTGGGACATTTTAATGAATAATGCTAATTTTCAGACGTGAAAGGTTTACTTCATTAAGCTGCAGGTGCGACTTCACCTTTGGTTGGATGTGAGGGATAAAAAAAAAAAAAAAAAAAGTGAAGCCGCGGCTCCAGCTGGCTGCAATAACTCCTGGTTAACCACATTTGCAATCGTTGATTATGAGCTAAAAGAGGGCGAAACAAGCTGTAAACACAATATCGACATGTTATCAATGTAGATGTGAAAAAAAAAAGTGTTGAAGTGACTGAACATCAAACAGGCTTCAGGAGGCAGCGTTCATCTGGAGGAATTAATACTCTACGCTCAATACGGGAGCGCTGTTTTCTGCCAGTCCCTCAGGGAAATATGCAGCTCTTATGCAGTTCCAATATTTTCACTGGCGACGAGCTAACCAGATTTTTCTTTTTTTTTTCCTGCTGCCTGCTGTTGAATTGGGTTCGCGGGAGCAGTGGGAGTGAATCAAAGCCTAGTGGCTGCGCCAAAGCAACAGGCGTTAAGATGCTAAAAAAACAAGAGGAGCTAAGATGCTAAAAAAACAACAGGGGCAAAGATGCTAAAAAAACAAGAGGAGCTAAGATGCTACAAAAACAACAGGAGCTAAGATGCTAAAAAAACAACAGGTGTTAAGATGCTAAGAAAACAACAGGAGCTAAGATGCTAAAAAAACAACAGGAGCTAAGATGCTAAAAAAACAACAGGAGCTAAGATGCTAAAGCATTTTGGAGGCGACGAGAGCGGCTGAAAAATGGTTAAGTCTTTGAGGAAATTAAGGCTGGTTTAGGGTTGATTCCTGGAAGGACTTCTTTGTGAAGAAATGTCTTTTCAGAGTTTTTAAGCACCTCTTAGATGTGGAAACAAGAAAGGAGAGGAAGAGGGTAAAAGCTGCTTTAATTGGGTGATAGGTGTGGCCCTCAGGCTGGTGTTACGGAACCCTGGGGTCATTAAACACACAGCCTTTAAGAGGCGGCGAGTTCTGTTTCCTGTTGTATCGTCACATACTCGCTGCGTTCAGGTGAAAGGACAGTAAACGGGTCAGCATCTTATTTTCAGACCTAGAGGTCTGTGTATCGACCACAGCGGGGAGCGGGGGGGCCTTAGAGACACACACACACACTGACACTGTGGAGAGAAATACGTGCAAGATCAACATGTTTTCTCAACCCTGCGCTCGAGTAGCCAGACCAGATCGAAGCAGTGAGGGAGGGAGGGGACAGTCGGCTGCGACTCAACTTGTTGCCAAGGGCGACGCCTGTCAGAAGGAGTTTTGGTCCTGGGGGTCCAACGTGGTGTGATAGAGACGCGGAACAGGATCAGTCAGGTGTTTAAACAGTTCAAGGAGATAAAACCTTGAAATGCTGGAGGTGGAGGGGTCGACGAGGGGGGGACACCGATGCTCAGAGCCACCCAACGGCTGCTTCATCTTCTCAGCCATCCCATGAAAGATTCATGAAGGTGGTCAATAGCACTGAGCGAACGCTTCCTGTGCTGGCCTGTCGGTTAACCGGCGCTCGAGATGGAGGCGCTAAGTACATCAGAGCTATCAGGTGGACAAGTGTGTCCTCGCCAGCACCACACAGGGTGTGTGTTTGTCTTTCTGAGGATGGCATCACTGTGAGGAACATCAACACAGCTGTGCGATCCGCCCCCATGCTGCACGCGACGGTTTCAAAGACGAGGCGGACAAACAGGCGTCCAGACGGGATTCAAGAGTCCTTTACCGCCCTGCTTTCTTTGCAGGCACTGCGACACAAAGGCTTCTTTTTTAAAACAAAGATCATCTGCAAAGATGTTTCACGGAGCGACGGCGGCCCCCCTGATGAGGAAAAGGTGCTTCAGCAAAAAGAGGGTGGGCACAGCGCCGAGCGCACTCCTCCCGTAAGGAGATTCGCAGGAAACTTTGGCGCAACTCCGCTCAATTTAGTTCCCCACAAAAGGTTCCTGAAGCTCTAATCAGGGGCTGAATATTTATGATGGGGCACACACTGGGCATTAAATTATGGCTGCCTGCTGCTACACGCTAACCAGCTTATTTTTAATTGGGGAGTTTGTTCTTCCAGATGGGTGAAGAAGCTGTGGACAGCTGGAGCGAGGAGGAGGTGAAGGCCCTTTTAAGGCCTCACGCAGCGGTCCGCATCCGACCTGGAGACGCTCACATGGAAACAGCCAGCTAACAACCAATGCTAACACAACCATGCTAATACAGCCATTCTTCACTGGCGCTCACAGAAAAGATCATTCCTAAGGGTTCTCTGCTTTCACGTGCTGATCCTGTAACCGTGCACCAGCACCTTCCCTCCTCCGGAGACACGAAGGAGGCTTCAACCTGAGGCTTCTGCTGGGGACTTTTCAAGGTTATCCTCCAAAAACGGGAAAACGCCGGTCCGGATTTAAGCCGTCTCGACAATTTTGGCTGAATTATGTTTGCTTTTTTTGTACATTTTCGACAGCTGAGTGGAAAATAAAAGGACGGATGACAACCAGAAACCTCTGAGTCTTTCTTCAGGACAGATTCAAGCTTCTGGTTGATGCAGGTGAACCCGTTTCACACCTTTAACAGAGAGAGAGAGAGAGAGAGGGGGGGGGGGGGGGGAAGCTGAACCGAGTGACCGCCCCAGTGCCATGGTGACCGTCTCTGTAGTCACAGCAACCGTTGTTACATGTCAACGTTTCGGATTAAAACGCCAAAAATAAAACATGACCAACAAGTGAGGTCATCGGCGAGGTCGGGTGCGACACGGAGACAGAGGGAAAAATCAGAAGGAGCCTCCCTCGGATGGTCCATCTCAATGGTCTGGCCGTCTCCTCACCAACCCTCCCCCCGCCGCCACGCCACCCGGCTGGTGTTTGGCTCTCTGGTCGGCCTCCATCTGTCTCCTGATGGAGGCGCCATCAGGACCACTCAGCAGGGAGGAGGTCCTGATGGGAGGAGAGAGCTATTTCAATCCTCCACGCAAAGTTTCAAAGAGAAGAGCTCAACTTTGTCTGCTCTCCTGGGAGACGGTCGCTAACCGAGCGCTCCTCATTCACGCTCTCGCTAGCTTCTGTTTAAACAGGAAACGCTGGAGAGGAAAACTCTGCTGTTACAACAGACTTTACTCCCCTTCAGCCATCCATTTATGGACTACAAAAACCATAAAAAAGTGGCAAACGTGGCAGCGCGACACCTCGTCAGCGTCTAGAAGCCTCTGACTGGCACGCCAGGGTGCTAAAAGCACACTTTTCCCACCTCATGTCGTCATAATTTGCCGTTTAGCAACAGCGACTGCTGGTTTGTGGACCTAGCGCACCGTTTCAGAAGCTAGCTGGATTTTCTTCGCTCTGGTCCGGAGTTTCTAACAGAAGCTATCCTTGCTCTGCCGCCCACACTCCTTCATCTCATCATCAATTACACCGCCGTGCAAACACGCAGCAGCAGGAAGTCTTTGTTTCTAAAGCCAAACATAACCTGTTTGTTCATTATTCTCTTTTGTTGCGAGGCAGCGGCTTTCCAAAGCGTCTGCGCCAACAGAAGCTGCTCCTCCGCACAATAAAGTTCACATTTCTTACACTTTTGGAGTTTCCTTCCAGCTGTTTCATCTAAGCAAATCCTCCGATTTGAGGCTCCATAGGTGCCTAATGACGTCTGTGACAAGAGGAAGACAAACTTTTCAGTAGCAGCCGCTGAGGATGAAAAAAGGATGAAGCGTGAAGGTAAACGCTTGCTACCACCAGGGGGCGGGGTCCTCACCATCAGCGTCTCCTTCCGTGGTTTCACGCTCTCAGGCGTCAGAAAGGCCGTCGATTTGGATCAAACCTGGTTTGATACATGAAGGCTGGTGTCCCAAAATGTGTGGGAGTCAGCGGCTGAACTTCAAACAGCCCCAGCAGCCAATCAGAGCTGGACCGCCGCCGCACGCCAAACGTGCGGCAGGCGCCTTCATTGATTCCTGACATTTTCTGCCAACATAAATGCAAATACCGACTCTTTCTTCAATTACTCATGCTGATCTGTCTCAAGACACACACACACACACACTAACAGGTGTTCTGCTCAAGGCTGGCAGCCCCGATGTTCCACACCTCCACTTCCATCCACAAAATACACCAGCCAACAACAGCCTACATGCAGATCTCCTTTGTTTCCATCTTATTTTTAGCCTTACATATATTTGTGTGCGCGCACACACACACACCAGAGAACAGTCTGCAAGCAGGGGGAGGTTTCAGGTTCTCCGTCTGGCAGGACTTCAGCATCTTGGAAGGAGCAGTCCAAGAAGCTGGTGGGCTCGAAGGACTCAGGCAGCAGATTGGTGGAGACGCTACAGTCCTGCCTCCCTCAGGCCCAGCCACGTGTGCACGGACCAGAGTGTGTGCTCTAGCACAGGGGCCAACCTGAAGCCAGCGTGTCTGTGCTCTTCTGGTGGTTTGACCCTGCGTGGACCCCAGCGACACGCTGGGGGCCACGCCTGTGCTGTCCAGACGGAGGCAGCTTCAGGGAGGAGAGCCTCCACTTGCTGACAGACATTGTGAAAGTGCTTCTGCGGGTACCTCGCTGTTGAAGAGCAGACGGCCGAAGAGCTGCCGCGCCTCCTCCAGGCCTCCTTCCAAATACACGGCCCCTGAAGGAAGAAGCAACAATGAGGAGATCAATAAGGTTGACCAGGGAGCTGGGGCTTTATTCACTGGGATTAAAACCAGTGCCTGGCACTCCACCAGTGCAACCATGGTTTCAAACCCTTCAGACTTCTCCCCTAATGGAAAACTTCAAATTAATTGAATTCGGCAATGACTTATAATTGCTTTATTAAAAAGTAGCAGTGCAGTTTTATTGCTTTTCAGCAGTGGAATGACCTCAGGGTTTCTGTGCACATCCACCTCCCCGTCAGAGGAGGAGGAGCAGCTGACCAAGGTCGCAGAAACATCAAGCCTGACTTTTACAATGCCAGGATGAGTCTTTGTCACAGGCAAACACACCGCATGGACAGCGCAGACAAAAGAATAACGTCCTTCGCCATCACCGAGCCTGATGGAGCCAACCTCGTCACAAACGAGAGATGGAACACAGAAAACAAACGAGCGCATTTCCCACAGCAGAAGACGTTTAGAGCCATTCTTGAGGAAAGAAAAGAAAATCATTTCAATCCGAGGTGAGGGCAAGGTCAGCGCGGACGCGCCGAGAACCAGAGTCTGGCCAAGATCTCTGCTCTCTGAAAGGCTCTTCCTCCGCTTCAGGCACGCCAGAGGCCGGCCTTGAGCGGTGCTGCAGCCCCCATCGCTGAACACATCAAGCTGCATTTCTGGCCTGGCGAGACAAACGCTGGCGCTCCACCCATCTGATTCACCTTCTTCTTCTTCTGAATCGGGTTTACAGCCACGCACCGCCCTTTAGGGAGGCAGACGCGAGGTAAGAATGTTGGTAAAATCTGATTTAGCCTGACATCTTGGCCTCACCCTGGCAGCCGCGTCGGCACGTTAACGGGCTCGGGCTCATTCGGGAGCGTTGGCTACGCTCGACGCAGCCTGGAATCAAACGCCTCGGCTCTGGGGTCGAGGTGGCGCCAAACGCGCTGCAGACGTGCAGCCGTGAGCGTATATGTCGGGGCGACGGCTCAGCGAGGTGGACCAGAGGAACGGTTCCTCACAGGAGGTTCTCGCCAGAGGGGATTTACGGCGTCGACACCGCAGATGTTTCCTCTGGAGACCAGCTGGTCTCAAAGGACCTGGACCCTCTCAGCAGGCCTGTTCAGGAGTGAGCGCGGAGGCTAGCGTGGGTGGGTGGGTGGAGCTGGGGGGGCCAGGTTTCTTCATGTTTTGATGACATGTCAGTTTTCCCCCAAACAGCGGCCTCAGAGTTGTAGAAACTGAAACTTTTTGCTTATATTGGATTTTTGAAAAGTTCTTCCAAGCCTACAGAGAGCAGGTGAGCAGCAGAGCCTCCAGAGGTTTCTAAAGATATTAAAATCTCAAAGCAACACCTTTGGTGTCAATCAAAGGGCCTGTAGATGAAGAAACCAGGCTGTGCAGTTAATTCTAGTGAGAACGCTCTTGACAAGGCGGCTATCCGTGCAAAAAGTCTGCCCCACAGCAATCCAATCAATCGCACAACTTGCTGCAATCATTAAACAGAGATATGTTTAATCCCCCCCCCCCCCACGCAACCCTCACACAGCCAAGTTGCGGCTACGGCTCACATACTGCTGCAAATTACATGCTAGCATCTCTGCGGCTCATCTCGAATCGGAGCAGCTGGGATCCAACCTGTGCGCTAGCCCCATCGCTAACGCTAACCCAGCTCTCCACCGTTCCTCTTCCCAGATGCCAGGAGGGGATCCTGCCCAGCCTCCGTGTGTTCGCTCTGCTGCGGTAAATTCAGAGGCCTGGAGAACTTTACGATCATTTCATCAATCAGGATGTCCTCGGCATCAGATTTACGGTAACCGAGCAACAGAAAGTCACCGGAGAAGAAGAAATGCAGCCCAAGCGATGAAGGCCTTGGTAAATTTGACCACCGCCCACCAACCGCTACTTTCTCACAGCACAAACGTGAGATGGAACAAAGGTTCCATCCAGCCCCAGACACTAACGAGTGTTCACATCTGTCAGGAGTCTAATTCGGGCGGCCGCGCCGACTGCACGCCGTCGTGTTTGAGAGCAGAATTCCAATGTCTGCGGGCTTTCAGTGGCCAATAAAAAGCCGGCGTCAGGGGCATATGAAACACGAGTGTCTGACAGTCGCATTAATAACCCAGAATGAATTATTCAAAAACGTTGGGGCTCTAATCCATCAAATAATATATTAAGCCGTCCCCTCTCAGCTGAACGGGCCTGAAGCAGCAGACGGACAAAAGCAACACATTAAAGGCCGGAGAAATAAATAAAATAAACAGAAGCCGCACGGCAAATTCCACCACAGCCGCCACAAAGGCGGCACAACATCAAACGTCTGACTTTCAAGAAAAGAAAGAGGGCAGCAACAGCGACACGGCTACCATGGCAGCAATTAACAAAGGCAGCGCGCTCGCCGAGCCAATCCCGCAGCAGCATTGTGCCGGAATCTGATACTCAGCAAGTGGGAGATAATCCTTTCTCTCCGTTCTTTTAATAGGAAGAGCTTAGAGAGAACCCTCACAAAGGTTCACCATCTGTATCCCCCCACGGCTGCTGGCGGCGCACGATCCACAGATCGACTGTACGAGGAAATGAGGGCCATAAAAACGAGTGGGGCTCCTTTTCTTCTTCTCTCGCTTCCTTTCAGAAACACTTTTCTCCAGGAAGGAAGTGAATAGATTATCTGGAGAGCAGGCCCGAGGGGACCCGAGGGCAACAGGCAGCTTTCGCTTGCTCTCACTATTGAATATTGATCGGTTATAGACCCGATTGCACCCCGTCACTGGTTAAAACCTGCTTATTCTTTTCAATTTAAAAGCATCTGACAATTATTATCGTCATTAAAGATTCAAATAGCTATTAATTTACTCACAGGTTGATGATATTACAGATGAAGTGTAGAACTTCAGCTTTTTCCTGAGGATTTATTACTATGTAATTACATTTGGTGTGATTCAAACATGAGGAGTCCTGAGTGTTTTATTTTGATGTGTCACCTGGTGGCAAATGTGGCGGAAAATAATGAACAAATAAAGTGTGCTGTCGCAGTGAGCAGGAAACAGCTGCGCCGAATAATTACAGATGAAATCGTATTAATCAAAACACACCGTCTTTTACGGAATCCTGCCGTACGTGCGCGCGCACAAGCGCCTGAGCTTGACTGAAACTGATCCCTTTGACATCGAGTCGGCTTTTCCTGCCGGCGCCGAAACTGACGTCGATGTGAGAAGTTACGGTGTTCTGGAGAAGTAAAGAGCACGAGCAGCAGTACAGTTACACACACACACACACTCACACACACACGCAGGCCAAAAGAGCCCAAATGAGAATGGCCCGGTCCGGCAGAAGTTAATGACGGAGGGGATCAGAAAAGCCAGATTTCCATTCAACACTTTGAATTATTCAGAGTCGGGGGCCACATTTGCATTGCAGACGGCTACGCTTTCCATTCCTCCGCTCGCTCCCTCCATTCCTCCGCTCTCTCTCCCTCTCTCCAGCGGGAGAATGGCCCTGCCTTGGGGGTTTGGGAGGTATTCTGCAGTTCGGCGGGGGGGGCATGACCCACGCAGAGCAGGAGATTCTCCTCAGCCGTTTCCAACAAAGCCGGAGTTCAACAGTCACGGCGGCAAAGAAACAAATAAGGTGAGGAAGGACGCACGCTCACAAATATCAGAGCGTGCCAGGTTCCATCACAGCTTCCTGAGGGGAGGAGGCATTTGAATTCCTGCGCACGCTCCGGGAGAAGAAAGCTGGATTACGATGAAAACGCAAAGGACGGCAGCTTCAGACTGCGGCGCTGCGAGCGCGTGTTGATGTGGCGCCTCCGCAAACGTGCTTGTTGACATGCCCGTCAGATGGAGGGACGCCGTCTGTGTGCGGCCCAATCGCGGAACCCCACAGTGCACGTGGAAGCGAGGGAACATGCGCGGATGAGTCGCCGTCTCGCTGACGTTTTTCACCTAATAACAGCCGGAATGGAGATCACGAGAGGAGGCCAACCGGAGGCACGCCGGAGTGGCGGCGAAGCCTTGGGGAACAGGCGGAGGGAGGCGTGGCCACGCTGCTGCACTTCCAAAACCCAGCCTGATACATGGAATCCTGATTAATTGATGATTTAACAAGTAGAGAGTGTGTGTGTGTGTGTGTGTGTGTGTGTGTGTGTGAGTGTGATTCTTGTTTGCTCATCACTTTTGAAACGTGAGCAGAGAAGAAGAAAGGCGCCCCCGCTGTGGTGGAACCTGCTGCCTCCGTGGAGAGCCGCGGGACAGCAGAGATTACCACTCCCATCTCTGCTGATAACGAGCGAGCGCAGGACGAGGGGGGGGGCAAGTCAGCACTTTTCCCCAGCGTGGAGAGAAGATCTCTTTAACGGGGGGCTGGCAAAAGACGGCTGAACCGGTTCAATCAAGATGGTGATAAGCTGTGGAAAGATGCCCAGTCTGCAGCTCTCCAGGAGGGGGGCTGGGATTAGCCCCTCTGTGGGGTCCGGCTGGCCGGGGGGGAGGCGGGTGAGGGATGGGGGGGACACACAACTGCCACAGATTGAGCCTGTTTCACGTTTGTACACGTCAGGACTGGTGACATAACCTGAAATTTGATCTGGGATCAAGGAGGAGATCCATGAATCTGGAAGCAGATTAATCACCTAAAAGCAGAGTTTTATCACCAAGCTTCTGGTTTTTTACCCATTTCATGTGGAATTTAAGATCTGACTTGATGAATTCTGATTTAAAGATCACAGCTTGGCAAAACGTGCGATAACAGACGAATAAGTGACAGAATAGTGTCAGGATTCACCGATCCGCCCGGGCTGGACTCGTTAGACCAGCCTGGATCGGATCTAGTCCTGAAATGAATCCCAGTCAAATCAAAAGCAGCAGAGCGCTCGGCTCCTCTCTCGTGAGGCTCACCGATCAGAGCCTCGAAGCAGTTGGCCATGGCGTGACGCAGGTCCGACTCTCGGCACAGATCCGGGCCGTGAGCGTAGAGCATGAAGCGATCCAGTTCCAGTTTCTGCAACAGACAGAGCACACGCACGTCAAGCACGCCTCGCTAATGGCCTCTGCAAGATTCTCCATTTTGTGCCTTTTCAAAGGAATTCAGCCGGAGAACGTCTGGATCGCATTTATTTATTTATTCTCTTTAATAGAAAAAAACGAGGCCAGGAGAACTCGGGGGAAATGAAAAGCGTGTTCTGTCCTCGCCGGGAAAGCTCCAACTTCACGGCACTGACAGATGTGCGCGTGTGGCGTCCAGCTGTGGCGTGACGCTCTCAGAGTGAAAACCTGTAATTTAAGTTACATTTCACCAAAAAAGTACAAAGTCTGAGCCGTTTCCTTGCAGATATTTATGCCTAAAGCTGTATGATTTTCAAAATAAAAGCATCTGTCTATACCGTTTGAACTGCACCGCCATCACTTTAGGGTCCAGCGGTGTTTGTTTAGCCACCAGAGCAGAAAGTCCATCCTCAGAACTTGTGTTTCTCTCCTCAGGTGTCTGTTTTTTTCTTGATTTATGTGGCTGAGCAGTCAAACCGCCACAGTTTCCCGGTGGGATTAATAAAGCGCCCCCGCTGCCTCTGTAAAAAGTTTATTGTGGCTTTAATATGCTGGAAGCTGGGCTGTTGTGGACGGGCTGCTGATGAGGCCTTATAAGGTCCGCCGAGACAGTTTACGCGCTGAACTGAACCAAAACACTTCACCTGTGATCAGAGCCGGAGGAAGAGGATGAGGTGTTTGGGGAGATGCGTGAGCGGAAACTGGATGAGAAACTCCTCAAACTGACCCACTAAGAGAAAGAGCAACAACAGCCGTGACCAGGCTTCTCTTCAGCGCTAATTAAAGTTCGCCGCAGCCACGGCGCCGCCTAATGATGTAGAAGTAATGGCTACATATCACAGATGTTGGTTTATTCTGACAATCCTGGAAAGCTGCAGTCAAAGACGACGTTGATTAGCTTCTGATGTGGTGCAGCTTTATGTTAGCGCCGCCAGTAACGACAAACAGACGTGGAGGAGAAAACAGAAAAACGCATAAATCAGTCATTTTGTCATGACGCACAGAACCAGCTGCAGATGCTCACACACCACAAACCTCCTGCTGAAGACTGGAGTAGATGATAGAGGCCGTGAACGCCCTGCTCCACTTCCCTCAAGTGTTAAAGCGCACCCTAGTGGTGATGCATGGTAACAGCAGCCCTGTCAAGCGCAGGTTCTTGCAGCAGCTGCATCGTACGTGATAAAAAGTAGCAGAAAGAAGGAATGAGACGCGTTAACGGACTGAAGTCCAAGAGTAATTTTTGTTTTAGGAGTAGATGAAAGCGCAGTGTTCTCAGAGTCGAGTCAAAGTCGCCCAACTTGACTGGCAGAGCTCCGCAATGGAGACGGTGAGGGTGCTGTTTAATTATGGCTGCTAACTGTCGGTGGTATCCCACCTCCTGCGATCGCGCGCGCACATTAAACCACAATTCAAAAATACTCCAACTCAGAGGGAAAGTGTTCCGACTTTCAAGCCTTCCGACTGAAGTGGCGGATTGTTGCCGTTGCTCTGTGAGAGATGTTTTTTGAACCATAATTGCGAGTGTTCTTCAGCAGAAGGGTTTAGAGGAGCCTGGTAAACAACTTGGCAGCGTCAAACTCTGTATCACACTTGCTTTAGCGCGAGCGGCAAATTGAAACAAGCCAAACTGCTGCACAGCACTAATGCAGATCCGAGCGGCTGCATCTTTGTATTCAGCAGGGAGCAACATGAAAGATTGGAGTTTTTAATTGCTTTCTCCACATCGCGGGGTGATTATTGTTGTGTTCTTTGCAAACATGCCAGCAAGTGAGAGTTGGCGGTACTGCACTGCCAGCGCGAGGGGGGAGGAGGGATGGGTGGGGGGGCGGGGGGGCAGTGATAACAGGAACTGGAGAGTGTTTCAGGAAGACCTCCAGGGGCCCACCAGACCCTTCAGTGCCTCCACCTGATGACTGCCTCGCAACAGGAAGTGGCGTGTTTACCTTGGCTAGCATGGCCAGATGCTGGTTCTGGACGATGGCGGTTCTGTAGGTCGCCAGGCCGCCCTCTTCCAAACTCGGAAACAGGTAGTACAAGTGCACGCTGGTGACACAGAGAGAAGAAAGGCTTGGTCAGGGACCTAAGCTGAAATTCAGTAGGTTGTGTTCAACAAAACTTAGCTTCGATGACGCCGTGACTCACTAGTCTAGTTATCTCGCTCGCTAGCTTGACTTTTATTCCCAGCCGTCCGTTCTGTTGCTGCTACCTCGTTAGCGTCACCGACTCGCCAACGTTAAAGAGGTTCACACATTTTGCAACTTTGAAATCTGCGAGGTCTGACACTTCTCAGTGAGCAGCGTTAACCAGACACTGAATTCAGTGTTTTGAAAAGCTGTTCTGCATCCACACGAACATCCTGTTAGTCTCTGTGATCACCCATCAACACAGATCACAAACAGCGTAAAGGTGGCGCTCGGAGCTGAATTTACACCTTCACCTCAGCTTCTGGAGGCAGTAAAATGTTACTTCATGTGATAAAATGCAAATGTTATTCTAGAGTGAGCTGAGGTTTCAGATTTAATGAGGCCCCTGAGCCCAAAAACAATGAGAATGCTTAATGAAGAAAAGTGAACTTTCTAAAATGCACAAAGAAAATGATCAGATATTTATTTCACGCCGCCTCCTCCTGCATCTACAATTAATTTCCAGGAGCATGAAATTCATCCCTGGGTTGTTTCCAGGCTTTCCAGGCCTGTGCTTGAACCTTGCACAGCTGGGTTCTGGGGGAGCGGTTTCCCTTTTCATTACGACGCAGCGTCTCCTGAACGGCGCCGTGTCATCTGATTTCACTGGAATTAAAGCAGTTCATTTAATTCAGTCATTTCTAATCCAAAGCAGGAAAGCAGGTGGCGTTCCATTCTGTTCCCCAAATTTACCCTAAAGTGCCTGATTTTTGTTTTTCTTCTCAATAAAACAAATGAAAGGAGACGCGAGTGTCAGTCAGCTTAGCTCAGGTGAGCAATGAGGCGCATGTTGGTACCAATTTAGGTATTTTTTTTTTTTTAAAAAAGCCCCCGATCACGCGCTAAATCCCCGCACTCGGGCTGCTCACATGTGCAGAATATTCTGCCGGCTCCGAGGGCAGACGTGACTCCTGGAGGTGCAGCAGACGAGCTGGACGGGTCGGCCGTACCTATTTAACTGGACTGGAGGCTGATAAATAATTCAGGAGGCCAGAGTGTAGGCCAAAGCTGTCCCGTCAGACGCTAACAATCAGATAAGAAAGGCAGGAGGAAGGAGGGGCTAAAAACATGCCTGGAGGTATCCGGAGGAGCAGAGGCTAAGCACCTCCTTTGGAAGCCTGCTCCTGCTGTAGAAGGAGCTGAACCAGTGTCCTGTGCAACCCAGTGTCACTTCCCATTAAGGTTTAAGCCTCTTCCTGAATGTTCACTGTTGTGGAAGCGTTAGCTTTGAGGGCTGCGAACTACAGAAGTTACGCTGTTGGGCAAGTGGAAATGAGCTTAAAAATATCTATTTTGTGCAGGAGAAACATTTTCATTCTGCACGTTCGGGTCTAGCAAAGCCCACAGCCGACCACACACAGGTGGGCGCTTTCTTTCACGCCGGGACGCCAGATTAATAATAGCTCCGTGCAATTAGCAGCGATGCGAGCTAAGTGCTGGGCAGTATGTCCACGCTCACCTGGAGTCAATAACAGAGTCTGGAGCCCAGACTGCTAATTGCAAGTTGTCATGGAGAACTTTGAGTCATTAAAGAGGAGGTAAAGGAGGAGAAAATATTACCAATTACCAGTACATCACTGTCTGCAGCGTGCTGGTGACTGACACGCACCGACAGCAAGGGAGGGAGGGGGAGCGGCCGGGGAGGGGGGGCAGAGTTGTAGTCGGCCTCAATTAGCGGCTGCGTCTATCAGGCGTGTGGAGCTTTTCTCACCTGGTGAGGAACTCGACGACGGCGTCACCCAGGAACTCCAGCCTCTCGTTGTGATTGATCCTGGGGTGGGAGGGGGAGGGGGAGGGGGAGGGGGCGAGATTCAAGGTCAGATGAAGAAGAGGTGAGAAAGATCAGAGAATATCAAACAAAACTAATAATAGGAGCTGGTTTCATTTCCTTCACAAACTGGGGTGGGCGCACCTGGAGGGGGAGGGGTCATCCTGGCCCAGGCGGGACATGATGTTGATCAACGTGTTGATTCCTGAAGAACAGGAGGCGGAGTCAGACGGCAGTGGGCGTGGTCATAGTGAAGACAAACGGCTCACCCTTCTTCCTCATGTACATGTGGTGGACTTTTCGGTCCCCGTACTTGGGCTGGCGGATGCCGCAGTTGGAGAGCGAGTTGCGGGCGTGGTCGGGGTTCATGCCAAAGTTGAGGTGGTGGCTGGGGTGGGTCATGGCGAGCTGGGGGGGGTCAAAGTCAGACAGTTAGGAAAAAGAAAACGGCCCTAAATCAGGATGAGAATATTTAACCCAGACTGACATGTTAATGGCTATCGTACACTTTACTCTGAAACTAAGACAACAACAGAGAAACACTCGGCGCTGCGCAGCACTTCTAATTATTCTTTAATCTTTCCAAAAAGTGATGCAACTTAAAATATTCCATCTTTAATGATCCGCGAAGTCACAGAACTCAAAGCTTTTAACGAGCGCGCCGCTGGGGGAGCGCAGACGAGGCCGCGCCGTGCTGCGGATCCTGTTGCTTTGGCGTTTATCTGCGGTTTGGAGCCACAGATGGAGACGTTCCACCAACACATCAAGCTGGAGCGTTTGCTCATCAAGACAGACACGTGACAGCGACACTTTGAGGATCATCCTGGAACTCTGGGATGGACTTTCCCCAGATAGGCCTTCCTCAAGCCAACAGGCAGCTGTTCCTTTCAGCTCTTCTGCTGTGGATAAAAGGCCGTAAATGGATGCGAGGCATTTGCAGAGATAACTTCTACACTGCCGGACGCCGGGTGGTGGCGTCCCTGCTGAGCTGCTCTCACGCCTCCAGCGGGTCGTCCCGGGTGACGTTTTCTCTGGCGTTGGCAGCGACGCTGCTGGTTTCTCTTTGCTGTTCTCACCAAACTCCTTAAACTGGTCACGTGTCGGCTCGTCTGATCCGAGTGTTTGTGAGCCGAGAGCTGTTTTCCATCCGCCCTCTTCATCAGCGCGACGATCACTTCTGGATGTTAAAGCTACATCTGTTCCTCTGTGGTGATGCTGGGAATGTCCTTTGGATTACAAACAGTAGATCAGTTACTGAAGCATCAGGACTGAAAGCTGGAACTCTGCTGCACATCACGGCTGCTGTTTCAGATTGGCTGTGATCTTCCTTGTTAGGCTCAATAAATCCGCTCTTATTTTGACCCGACCCCCAAAATGAGCCTCGTCCTTTCAGGATGGATCACTGATAACGCAGAGTGAAAACCTGCAGGGAAACGCACGAGTGGACGTCCAGCTGGGTGGAGACAGGACGCACACTGCTGTGCCTGGAAAGACGGACGCGCCTGAACATCTCAGTCAGGAAAACAAAGAAAAGAAAGACAGAGCTCACTAGGACATGTCAGGCCTTCATCAATCTTACATTAGAAGAAGAAGAAAAAAAACAAAAATCACACTACTCCCTCCTGCTGGGCTCACTTTTCAGAAAGCTTGTCTCCTTTCAGCCAACTTCAAATCCATTTTCAAGCTCCAATGAGATATAAATGTAAAGAGGAGACAGAGAGGTTTAATATTTATAGATGCTCAGGAGGCCGTCAGCTTTGGAGCCTCAAACACATCAGCAAGGCCCGTCTCTGGGCTCCAGATTGTTTTTTCAGGGGGAGTCGGAGGGGAAAAACAGTTATGTGACATGACACAAGCACAAATCCAGCAATTTTCAGTGCCACGCTGACAGTTTGATAAAAAATATCTATAAAACAAGAACAAACAGCGTGCGTGGTTCCACTTTCAGCCCCTCCCGGTGCGTAACGGCAGACCGCAGCGCTGCCAACTCCAGAGCCAGCGAAGCCAGTTCAATGCAGCCGTTGCTCTGGAAACGCTGCAGGTCGGAGCGGGTTCAGGACTGCGTCCAGCAGCAGCACCGCCGTCCTTTCAGCCCAACCGGCGGACACGCCGGACAAGCGCCGACGTGGCGGGAATTCAGACCCGGCCAACGCTGAAGCGCCTGTGGCTAAACAGGAGTGAACATCACGGCTCAGGGAGCAGCGGGCCGGACAGGAAAGAGAGGCGGGGCCGCAGCGTGGAGGAGAGGAAGATGCAGAAGCAAAGACAAGATCCAGCTTCTCTTCTAGGAACTGGCCCTTTTCCGCAACCTGTTGCATCAAATCGCATCTGAACTTCTGAGCTGCAGGTTGCAGGTTCTTAGTATCCCGCTTCCAGACAAACGCTGCAGCCCTGCAAACACATTCAGGCCCGCTCGGGGGAGAACAGATGGAATAGAAGGAATAAAAGAGCGCAGACTGACAGCCTGATTGGTGGGGGCGAACAAACAAAAGCGAGGGATATCGGAGCCGGGGCTGAGGGCTTGTACGGTTCAATTATTTAGATGCTCCGTGATGCCTCTCGTTCTGTCAGCATGGGTCAAAAGTGAGGAACGGGGATGAGTCAGCAGTGGGGGGGGATTAGCAGGCTCTGCTGGATGCAGGGATGTGGGAGCGCGTGCAAGCCTCCCCCCCTGAGCTGAACTGGTTAACGGAGGCTCTCAGAAGAGGGGCTTCAAAGGGCGCTGGAGGGGCCGGCGGAGGGGAGGGGAGGGAGGGGGGCTGGCTCTGGCTCCCAGGCTGGATGTTAGCGTCACACCGTCATCCAGCAATGACAGCAGACGGCGGCGTTTCCACCGACTCCACCGCTGCAGTTTAAGCTCCCAACGTCCTCGACAAATGTTGATCTCGCGCTTGTCGTTTCCCGACGGCTTTCAAACGTTACGGAGAATGGGCGGCGATTGCGCACGGACCAACGCTCCGGTTTTCCACATGATGGGCCACCTCCGTCTCATCCAAGGAAAACTTGAAAAAAGGGGAATAAATTCTCATTTAATGGGACTACAGCTCATTAGACCCGATAGCTGGAGCCAAAGTTCTGTTGTGAGAGGGACACACGGAGCTTCCTCTAAAACACTCTTTCAAGTGTGACTACCGCCAGCGTTAGCACATTAGCATGCTGCAGAAGTCAACGTACATTAGCATCCATCTGACTAACAACATCAACAGGAAATGGCGGCATGTAGAGGAGCCGTGCTCCAGCGGCTAAAATCACACACAACTCCAGCAGCGACGCATCGCTCTGGTGCTGCTGGATGCGCACGTGACCTCACGTGACCCTCGATGGCCTGGTCTTTTTTAAGACCAGGAATCATTAAATTATCAAACATGTTCGTCTTTGCTCCAGCAAAAACACCGAAAATCCCAACCTTTCCCGGAAGTCAGGCTTTAGCTTTGGCTTTATAAAAGATTGGTCTTATTTTAAGAGCCGTAGCTTTGACAGACGTTTGTGGGATCCAGCGCTACAGCTGAGATAAATGAATTCCAAGCACACAAACCTGATATCAAAGAACACCTCGCTTACAATATCATCAAAGTGTGTGCCATTTTCTCTCCTGCTAGAAATGGAAAGACGGCCACTGGAAAACATTCAACCCATTAAATGTGATCATCCCATCAGAGCGGAGGCAAATGGGAAGCGGTGGCGGACGTGAAATCAGCTCTCAGGCCGGCTGGGCTGTTTCAACAAGCACCATTGCCCTCCTGCAGCTGTTGTGTCCACAGCAATCTGGTGGCAAACGCGTGTGTTACGAGACATTAGCTGCTGCTGCTGTGCATTGTGCATTGCTGTGCAATGATGACTTCACGACGCGCAGCACTGACACGTCAGTGGGCGGAGCTGCAGCGCAGACGCTCACCTGAGAGCAGAACCGACTGAATAAGCCAAATCTGATTTAAATTTCTTAACCTGGTTTTGAATAATGGCTTTTTTGTTACAGCACCTGAGCTGAGTTTGGCTTCCGCGCAGATTGATGCTAATGGAAATTAAAAGGATTGCAGCCGTGGAAATGAGTAGCGGCGACCTGAGCCAAGCAATCGCTAATCTGACCTCACAGCGGTTTAACGCTGAAAATGACCACCAGTCGTTTCCCACGTTAAAGACGGCTGTTTCAGCAGCGGTTGAGATGCTAGAGCACGGGAACGGCTCCTTGAAGTTTAGCATCTCCTCCCTGACGGCACGGTGAGGTGTGCAGCATCGTTAGCGCCGGTGACGAAGGCTCGTCATCACGAGGCCGATGGCGGATCGATGCCTGCGATCCCGACACACAAACGCACAGCCTTGCACATGCAGGAGATGCATCCTTCCACCTCTTCAACTATGAATAGGCTACAACAAATTGATTTCTAATGTATCAGGTTATGACAGCTCTTCGATATTGCTGGAGGCAGCCGGGGGGCTTATTCTGAGAGGCTCCGGGCTGAGGCGCTGACAGGGAGGGCTGGCATTAGAAGAGGCTGTTGTTGTCCTGTCTGCTGCAGCTGCGGCTCCGAACTGGAGCAGAGATCTGACTCAGGTCTGAGCGTGTTTACCTTAGCTGACTCCTCAGCCCATCTTTCCAACTGAACCCTGGCTGCACAGGCAGAATGGGCTTAGTAATGAGGCCAGAGAGTACCCACCTGGATCTCCCAGGAAGTCCCTGCCCAAAACGCATTTATATGCAGCCATCTCCGCCTTTCCTAAAAGACCAGTAGGGATTTGTCGACCCGGATCCATCTGGTTAGTTATCAGCTATGCCAGCCTTTAAATAATGCAGCTGGACTCAGGGCGGAGCCGTCATGACTGTGCCTCACCTGTAGGAGGCAGCGCTCGGTGAAGACGTAGCCGATGAGCTGATCCAGGTGCATCAGACACTGGTGGTATCGTATATGATGGGTGAGGACGGGCAGCATCATGGCGTGCTGTGGAGGAAAGACGAGAGTGGGGGTGAACCAGAGCGGGAACGAGGAGGAGAGCGACAGCAATGGGATTGAAGAGAAAGAAGAGAAAGAAAGAGGGCTGATAGAGGGACTAGAGTGGGAGGAATCAATCAGCCAGTCATTATTTATTAAGTGCTGCTCTGAAATAATCAAAAAGCTGATGGCTGCACCGTGAGGGGGAGCGATGGAAGCTCACGGCTGGACAGCACCGTCAGATCGAAGCCCTCTCCTCCGTGTTGACACACCCTGGACAAACGCGTACAGCGCCCCCTACTGACCGTATACGCTAAAGCAAAAAAAAAGATGGAGTCCAGCAACAAAGAAGGAAGAGGCTGGTCAGAAAAAGACCGCCGGAGCCGAGCCGCCAAATCATTAGCGCCGTCTTATCAAGTCAGAGAGGCTGAGGAACTGCAGCAAAGATTAGGGCCAGAGTAGAGGAGGCCATGTGTGTTTTAATTAATGCTGCTGAGGGAGGGGAGCCTGAGCCCCGGCAGGCTTCAAGCAGCGCCGCCACGTAGCCCTGGGGCCAATTAACAGAGCCGGGCCCCGGTCATGTCAACAGCTCCGAACCTGTTCTGATGACAGCTGGGAGGAGGGTGTGTGCGCGTGTGTGCGCGTGTGTGTGTGGGGGCGAGGAGGCGGGGCGACGGCTTGTTAGACACGATGCTGAGGTCATTAAAAGGTGGGAAATCTGTAAATTCGCTGTCACAATCGTCATTTGAGCAGGTTGGAGCTGGAATTTTTGCTTTTGGACACAATTCAGAGGCTCTTCCAGAGCAGCCGAACAATCAGCCGGTCAAGTTAGGAAAAGCTTATCGCTGCTGCCATAAAAAAGACAAAGAGCAGAAATATGTGACAGGTAGAAGTCAAAATCTGTTGGTTTCTTTAAAAAAAGGTGCTATATTTCCCCTCCTCTGATCGTTAAAATACAAATGTCATTATTAAATGAAAATACACTACTCACAACAAGACTCAGTGGATGTCATGCACACGGTGTTTGAGAGGCAGTTGTATTGGGTGCCAGACACACCTCATTCTGTGTTTTCCACGCTCTCACTGTGTACCGTGTGCCTCACATGCTGGGGCCAGCAATATCCCTAACGTATTGTGAGTGGTGTAATCTGTTACGTATGGAGTCACAGACCGTTAGGGGGTAATTCCAAGACCTTCCTGTGGGCGCGGCGACGTGCCACTGAAGCAAACACCTGGACCGAAAGTGTGCAGGACGTTTTTCTAAGGGCCCTATTTGTCCGTCCCGCAGCCTGTGGATGTTTGGATCCTTCTGCAGAGAGGAGCTTGACTCCACGAGCATTCTCTGCTAACTCTGACTCTGTTTATGTCCAACTCCTTCAAATATGATGGAATAAATGACATTTGTGCCAAAAAGGAAAAAAAAAAACAAAAAAACGAGTTGACACGTGATAAACGCATCGGTTCTCTCCACCACGTCAGAAGTCCACATTATTCTTGACAGATCAGGGGAAGCTCTATGCAGAAGCCCTTCCGTTTCAGTGCTACATCGCGTCACCATGGTTACGCTAACGCCTGACGACAGTCTCATTTCAAGGAGCCAGCTGCTGCTCCTCAATGAAAACGTGACGAGACAAACGGCAGCATCAGAATGTTCTAGCTGCGCCGCGAGCTTCGCTCTGTAAACACGCCGGGCCCGCGTCCCAAACCGCAGATTATCCCTACAAACCACCCAAGAAACCCTTCAAACCAGCTCTCTCTTCAATCTGCCGCTCTTACGCTTTTCTCACTGCTTCTACTAATAATTAATTTTCTGCGTTGCTCTTTATTCTCCGTGCTTTGATCCTTTGATATATGTCTGAACTGAAGCGGAACCGATACCAAATTGGTTTTATTGGCCAACTGGCGACCTTTGTGTGGACGTGAGCGCGGTTCGAGGAGCGGCGGAGAGCAAACGCCAGCACAAACCCCCTGAAATGGCTCCAGCGCTGAGCCTGCTCCTTGAGGCTTTCAGGCGGAACAACCTTGGTGCTGCGAGCGGTGTCGGTAATGAGGAGGCTGATATTGTTGTGCTTTCAGAATGAAGAACCTCCGGGTCAGTTTAGCCATAATCTCTCGTCTGTGTCACACGTTGTGCAGAGCTCACCGCTGTGGTTTCAGATGAGATTATTCATGAACCAATTAGCCGCAGTGATACAGCTTGAAGCAAATATAATTGGGCAGCAATTATGGATGGGATCCATCTTCGCTAGACCTTGCTGCAAGAGAGGTCCGCCGCGCGGGTGTGCCAGAACTTTCTGTCATTCATCTCCAAATGCACGAGCTGCGACGCTGCATACACAAACAGCAGATGCGATCAGAGAGGAAGACGTGCAATTATCTCCTCTGACATGGGCAGAACGTGTCAGAATATTTAATAAAGCGAGGACGCACCCACAGGTTTAGCGCCAGCCCGAGTCTGGCGCTGCGCCGCGAAGCGAGCGGCTGGAAGCATCAAAAGCACCAGCTTAGCGCTTTCTTGCTTTAGCTCTGGGTCAGTTTGAAAGCAGCCTTGAATATTTCATGGAGGGCTTCCAGGGTGGTTGATTGGCTGGCTGCTGTTGGAACTGCGGAGGCTCCGGCCTTTTAGATACCACACTCCCATGTCAAGGTGTCAGCACTGATCTTTAATTTATCTCTTTAAATAAGTTATCAGCAAAAGTGCCCGGGCGCATTCAGGTGTGTGCTTTGGCACTCTGAGGCTAGCGTAGGCTGGATATTTGGAGGACAACGTCATATTCCTAATAATTGTACCTCTGGCTGTGTTTTCCGCGCGCTGAAGGCGCACTGCAGCGCGTGGGTTAGCTAGTGTTCCTGTTACCTGGCAGACGTCGGAGCGGATGCCGCTCTTCCAGAAGCCCTGGCTGCTCAGCTCCACCGTCACCTCTCGACGCATCGTGTTCTTCTGACGGATCTTCTGAAGTGCTTCCTGCCAAACAAGCATGCAGTCAATTATTGATGGGCTGCAGAGCGCCGCCTTCAGGGACAGCTCCCGGCCGCCAGCACCCACCCCCGCTCTCCCAGGCTCCCACACACGCAATAGGTTGAAACCGGAGTTAAAAAAGACAAGGCCATGTGGCGCAGCGCTGGACGGGAGGCAGAGTGACAGCTCGGCTAGGCCGGGCTAATTGAGGCGCCGTGCTGGGTCAACATGGCTGTGGGCGCTGGTGCTGCTGGGACCGGCTGGACCAGTGCTGCCCTCCCAGACACAGGCGCTGATGCCCATTAAGGAACGCTGCACAAGAGCCTAAAGGTGCCTCCGTCACCGACAGCAGCAGCAGAAATCATTACCAGCGTAGGGAGCGTGGCGGCGGCCCGACAGCTAACGCCTGAGGGGGGAGGGGCGGCAGGAGCAAGGATCCACAGGCTGCACCTCCTAAATGGGCCTGTGCACGGCAGAGTTTCACCGAGCCCAGTCGTTAGCGACTGCGTTTGCCGCGGTCTGCCTAAAATGGAACGCCGGGAAATTTTGACTGGCGGAGGACGTAAGAACAACAAAGGCATGAATAAATAACGCCATCTGACTTTGAACTGTGCATCAAAGTGAACACACCCGCCCACACGCACGTGTAAACCAGACACGCACGCACACACACACATCCAGTCACTGTATATGCTAAGCAGCAATCACACCCACGTGTGAGTGATTGTAAACATATTATTATGCAGGGTCAGGGGCTGGGCAAAAATACTCAAGTCCCTGAAATATGAAAGTAGGCACGCTAACTTTAAACACGCCAGTCTGCTTCCTGCTGATGAGTGCATGTTCAGATCAGGTGGGGATCAAACAATGAAGACCCTGGCGCTCTTCAGATTAAGGAGGAAAGTGGGCGTGCGATTCTCAGCTCGCTTCATTTGGAGGACTTTAACTCAACTCGTCTCATCAGCAAATGAGACTTTGGGCTCAAGCGTCCACGCACCGCGAGACCAGAGACACCGAGGGACGGGCTTCTAACGCGCTGAGCTCGGTCACATCTGCTCGCAGGAATCGCAGCAAATCCCCAAATCCACACGTTGAACCGAACGAGGACTCAAAGCTGAATTTGCTGCCAAGGCGCTGACGCGGGGAGGAATACTTATTTAAATGGGAACCAGGAGATAAGAGACTTATACAATAAATCGCAAAAAAAATCTCTGGGATTGACGGAAAGCGTTTGAAGCTTTCGAGGAGAACTTCATTTTATAAATCAAAAGGTGAATCGGTGATCAGACGACATTAGGACAGACGGCGAGAAGAGGGCAGTTTGAACTAAAACACACACCCGTGCTGCCTCTGGAGGCCTCAGCCCGAGCTGGGAGGTAACAAACACACCCGGAGACCGTTCCTGACACACTGATACTTAACACCTCTGAGAGCACCAGACGCTTGTACTGGAAGACGCCCCCTTAAATCAGCGGCGATGCCTTTGCTGCCAACGTGTGTGTTCCGCTTCACTGATTGCTTCGCTGCGAGGTTGACCTCGGGATCGTCAGGCCCTGTTAGCCAGCCGTCTTTGCGGGTCGACCCGAGGGACCGGCAAATTGAGCCCAGAGTTCCTGGTCATCATCAGTTCAGCGTGTAGCAAAGGAGAAAGACGGGAACCGCTGCCTCCGCTCTGGAGCCCTGCTAAGCTGCGTCCGGCCACACACAGCCCACCTGTACCCTCGCCGCATGGTCATTAGCTCCGCAAAGCCAAAGCTCTTCCCTAATGGCTCGTTTCCAACGGCTGCCGCAGCCATTTTACTGAGCAGCAAATTCATCTACATTAGCGTTTATTAAATTTAGTAGCAAAAAAAGCATTTGCAGTTAAAGAACAGACCCAAAGAGTGGCGGGCTAACAGCGCCCATCTGTGATGAAGCAGGATCATGACCATCCAAAAGCACCGGCGAGGAAAGGACTTTGACTTTAGAGCAGTGTTTCTCAAAGAGTGGTCCGTGGACCACCAGTGGTCCGCGAGGGGACGCGTCACAGATCTCATTTCAAATTTTTAAATTTCAATATTTAAAATTAGCTGCAAAATCAGTGTTTCTTGAACTCCAAAGTTAATGGAGTTAATGTTAATGTGCAGCCGGCAAAGCTTGGCCAGCGTTTCCATGTTCCCAGCAGGAGAATGACGCTGTCACCAACATCTACCCACCTCTCTCTGCATCAGCTTCTGCTTGTCCATCTGCTTGACCTTGGGGCTGTTGGCCAGAAGGTGGCGCAGCTTCACATAGCTCTTCCACAGCTTCTGGTACCTGTGGACGGGACAGAAAGGCGTCAGTCTGAGCCGGGTCCACCTCCTCCCTGCCCTCCATCTCTGCCCTCCATCTCTCTCTCTCACACACACATCAATGTTTCATCTCGGCTCGCTTGATATGAACCATAATTTAACAGCTGCCTGCGGCCGTTACTGCTTTGTTTGACTGTGAGAGCAACAGGAGATTCTCCATCTCTCCGTCTCTCCCGTGGTTGATCCGAAGGTGGTGCTTCACACGCAGCCTTTTTGTTAGCTGTTCTGACAGGCCGCTCGCTCTAGCAACAGCTTCTTTCCAGTAAACCCACCACACCGTCTTTGCTCCAGTCTGCACCTGAGCAGAGTGATGTCAGCAGAGCCAAGGAGCTAAGCAGCACTGGCTCCACTTCTCTCGCTCTCTCTCTCCTCCACCCTTCAATCAGAGCCCCTGATTGATGCAGTGAGGGCCGAGCGTGACCGCTCCGCTGCCATTCAGGAGACTCTCTCCTCATTTAGCCACAGTTATTCAATTAGGACTGCAGGGGGAGCGCTGGCCCGCTCTGGGCCGCAGGACGGTGCACTGGCACAGAGAAAGGCAAGGAGACAGAAAGGAGGTGAGAGAGAGGGGTGGGGGGGAATAGAAGAATTATAGAGCTTTAACGGCGGAGACTTCATTAGAGAGCGAGACGAGGGAATGAGACGGCTTTACTGCCTCGATTATCAGCCTGCCGCCACCTCCGTGCTGCAGACGCTGCTGGGCTGAGAGAGAGAGAGAGAGAGAGAGAGAGAGAGGCAGAGAGAGAGAGGCAGAGAGAGAGAGAGAGAGGCAGAGAGAGAGAGAGAGAGAGGGAGAGAGGCAGAGAGAGAGACTCCAGGCAGCCTGGGAGGCCCCTCTGTCCCCAGTCCGCTCCAGTGACCTTTCCGCAGATCCACTGTGGGCTCTCTCCTCCACTCGCACACATGCTTCATTAGCATATGCCTTCCCTCCCGCTCCCCGCCGCTAAGCTGCTTTCAGGCATCACATCTGCGGCGCTGCTCAGCTCTTCTGAGAACAGAACTGTTCTTTTCTTTACCTTAACGGCGCCGCAAACACAAGCCCAGCGGACCTGCAGCAGAACCGACTCGCTCCGAAACTCAGCACGTCCCGGAAACAGGAAGTAAGGTCTGGGGCTGTGTTAAGCTCCAGCGCAGCTTCAGAGGCCTGAATGCCCTCAGGTGAGACAGCCGTGGTGAAACAGCTGCTTTCCTCCTGCAGCAGGTAACAAATCCCTGGCTTCGCGTGTCACCGAGCAGGTCGTGTGACTTGTTGAAGGCTCCGGTTCGGCCCCGCCCCCTCTCCTGTGTCATTCTCGCTTCATCGATCCTGGTGGCGACCCTGAACACAAGCGCAGGAACGCAGCTTCTCTAGTCCTCTAGTCTTCTACTTCAGCTGCCGACGCTGCTGCTGCTGCTGCTGCTGCTGCGTCCGACAACCCCCCCCCACCCCCACGTGGCGCCGCAATCAACAGCAACTCCTGCCCTGGCTACACGCATCATTAGCAGCGGTGGGAAATCCTCTCTGCTGCTCTCTTCCTACTTGTTTCTCTTCCTGCGTTCGTTAATGATGTCCCAGTCCATCCATAAATTTGTCCTGATCTGTCTCTTTGAGAACTCTGACACGGCGGCGGGGTGCACGGGGATGAAAGCGCTCGGAGGACGGGCGGCTAAAATGGAGCGGCGGGGGAGTGGGGAGGGGCTCTGCCTAAATGGATTTCTTAATGATCATCCTCTTGTTTGCATCTTCATCACGGGCGGATTCTTCCTGCTGCTCGGGCCGCCGCTCTGAGCCGAGGTTAGAGCGGCGGCCTCTGCTCCAGCTGCTGCGGACGCTCTAATGGCTGTTTTTAGCTCATTACGCGGCAGCACCGTTCAGAATTCCCTGCTGCTGCGTTGCTGTTGGCCTAAATCAACAGCGGCCGCCACGGTGGAGGAGGAACCTCGGCTCCCGTGACGTTGCACATGAAAATGTCACGCCGCTCTTGCTTCCTGCAGGACGCAGCCGCCCCGGGAGGACACTGGCTGAAGCGCGGCCGACACAGAAACATGACTGAGCCCCTCCTTCTCTGCACATTCATGATATTCGCGTGCTTCGGGTCCAACAGTTTGCACCCGCCGACGCTGAACATGCGAGCAGAGCCGAGGCGATGACACGGCACAGGAGGAGTCGGGACCCTTGAAGCAGGACAAAAGCCTGGACGTGTGTGTGTGTGTGTGTGTGTGTGTGTGTGTGTGTGTGTTTGCGCGCTGGGGGTATTTGCAGCACATTTGCAGCCCACTGTAAAAGAATTAATCTGGTGCATAATCAATCTGTATGATAATAATAATATAACATTTAGAATAATAATAATAACTTTTATAATAATGTGTATATAATAATACTTTTATAATAATAACACATTTATAATAATCAGCAGAGGACTAAGAGGACAAGAACATTAAGAATCTTCTCCGTTTGCGTCCACGTTCATGGAGAAGGTGACCCTTCCTCTGTCAGCTGGCTCCTCAACTCGGGGGCCAGGCCGTGTGTGTGCTTAAGTAACTTGCCTGGTTGTTTGAAACAGATCATTTTGCCAGCGCATTTTTGTCCTGGGCTAATTTTTTGGCCAGGCCGTTGTGAACGAGGTCAGGCTCCGCTACCAACGCTGCAGTGCCAATGTTGTGCTCTCACACACGGTCGGTCAGCGGTAATGAAGCGGTCCCTACTGCCGCAGCTCCCGGCAGGGTCGATGTGTGGGAGAGAGCACGCACGGACGTTAGGTGACCCGGGTCTGAAGCGTGACGAGCCAGAACTTTTTTCCCGCTGCTGCCATACAAGAGTTTTCCGGAGCACGGTACACAAACAAGCTCCTGCTTCCTTCAGTTTGTGACACCAGGTCCCGTGAGGCCGTCCATTAGCACCGACCTCCTCAATCCAACCCCAACGCCACTTATTTTTCACACCTGCTTCCCACCTTGAAGTTTCTTCGCCTGGTTTAATAAACCTAGCATCCACGTCGGCTGTATCGATTCGGAGACGCCAAAGCCCGCCCTACTCTGCCTCTGATTGGCTCAGATTCCCTGGTTACCTTGACTACTACCAGAGATGTTCTATACACTACCAGCGACTGTTTATTTTTTTGGTTTTTGGTCTTCAAGCCCTGTGAAACAGGATGTGCAGCATAAAAACCTTTCCTAGACGCTAGCTTCACAGCTTTGCTGATGCTAGTGGTCTGGGGTGTTTAGGCTAACAGGCTGCTGCAGAGGTGCGTGTGTGTTTGTGTGTGTGTGTGTGATCTTACTGCGGGTCTCCGGCGTAGCTCAGCTGAGCGGGTCGGATTCCGAAGTGGACGATGATGGGGAAGGTGATGACATCTGGGTTGAACTGCTCCCTGTCCAGCTGGTCGATACGCACCGAGCTGGGTTTCTGCAGGAAACGCCACAGCGGCCAGTCAGCACGGGGAAAAGACACGTGCACGTGAAACCAAGCAAAGCCACCTGCTGACGTGGTCTGCCACAGGAATGTAACAGCAGATCAGGATGTAGCTCGCGCTGATAAAACAGTGGCAGAAAAGTGGAGCAAAGTTCTCTGAAGCTCTTATCAGAGGAGAGTGACAGGCGGCGCGTCCTCTCCAGTCCCAGCTAGCCTGTCGGGTTCTCCAGAGGACGTGTGTCAGGATGAGCAGATGGTTCCAGGCTCAAACTCACCTTGACATTAAGCGCCTTGGCTCCCCGCTCACCTTCTGTGTGCTGCGTTTGATTGAGAGTGCAAGGTCACCCAGACAACTCTGATTTCACCCCTTTGAGCAACATCATCAGAATTGATTGGACTGATGGAGGGTTCATGATTGCTCTATTTACCTTTGTGGCATCAACAGCAAGCTAGAGACGGCACACTGCGTCAAAAGATTGGTGACATTTGTGCCATTGTGGAAAATAATTGCTCAGGCTTAGCGGGTTTGATTAGCATCAAGCTGAGCGTGCACGGCTCTGACCATCGCTGCGAGGCCACAAACAGAAACCTTTTCCCTGTTTGAACCTTCTTCACGTACGCTTGCGACCTCCATCTCTAACTTGCATGTCTGGAAGACCATTACTCAGGAACCTCTTTTATTCTGTCCTACCAGAGAGACCGGTCGCCTCAATAACTCACCAAAGGTTAGACAACTATTTTCACTCTTTGTCCACAACCTCTTAGCTAGCGGTGACATCTTCACCTTTTCCCAACACACAGTCATCGTGCATCTTTTAAAATACGAGCCAGACAGGAAGGTTAAACAGTGTCATCGTAAAATAAAAGCCTCAGAGCAGACGTGGACGACAGGAAGCAGCCTTGAGGGGATTACAGGCGAGGGTGCTCTCGCTGGAAACCCACGCCAACGACCTTATTCCCGCCCGCCCTTGAAACGACAGAGAAGGCCTCACCATGCCCGGGTTGGTGACGATCATGCCCTTGCACTCCTCCGCGTATTTCTGCCACTCTAGCTCCTCCCACTGCAGCATGTCGGCGATCTCCTCCTCGGGGACCAGAGGTTTGTTGCTGCGCAGCAGGTACAGCAGCACCTGGTGCATGGACAGCACCTCCTTCCCTCCATCTGACGGACGACATCGCAAACAAACGCACGTGAGCAGGAAGCGAATCCTTTGGTGAAAGTCAAGCGCCTAAATAATTAATCTGCTCTACATGCGAGATGTTGACGGAATTATTTCAGCGAATAATGAGTTCAATTAGGGTCATCATACTTTAGAACATGTTGGATACAGTGATGAAATGAACACGGAGCGAGTGGAATAAATGAGCGCTCTCTCAGCGATGGAAGGAGCACCAACACGCACCCGCGCAGAGCAGCAGCATCACAACTCTGTCACTGTACCCGTCTGCTCTCAGACTGATCTCATCACTGCGCTGGACCGGCTTTGACTTTTGTTTTTTGAGTGTTTTTGTAAAAGAGGCACATAAGTGTTTGTAGCAGACTAAATTGGAGGAGTGGAGGGGGTGAAAGGAGAGAAATTGTTTTTAGATGGAAGAGAAGGTAGGTGGCACGGCTGTCATAAAAACCTGGGCCGAGGCTACGGCGGTGCAACAGCACCACCACGTGGACTGACGATGAACTGTTGACTCAGTCTGCACTGACCACTAGAGGGAGACAAAGAGTGAAGGACAGCGAAGACTTGCCTGGTAAAAACCTGACAAAACGGGGCATGAAGTGGAACTGTGGGCATCCAGGGGAGTCATTGTCAAAGTCAGGGCCTGGAGACAAGAGCAGAGGGGCTATGTTGTCATTTCCCCTGGACACAGGACAACCTGTGATGATAATTCTGACAAGAGTTTCAGCAGGTCCCTTAAAACACCACTCAATTCTCCTGTGACACAAAAAAAAAAAGTTCTGAAGGTAAAACTGGCCTATTACTCTGTTACACCCTACCTGTCAGGTTCCAGTCGTACAGCTCCAGGATGTCCTGGAACAGGTAGGTTGAAAACAACTCGAGTCCTCGCACACAGTAGTTCTGGACACGGGCGAGAGAGAACCCTAGAGATGTGACTTCCAGCTATAAAAGGACGAGGTGTAATACTCAGTATGCTAATGTAGATACAGTATGGCTGATAAGGAAATCCACTTCTACTTTATCTCATAAGCCACCTTATCGGTGTCATCAACCTCTGCTGGTTACGAAGAATCGGCTTCTCCTCTTCTGTGAGGATTAGCAGGTGCTCTGAGCTGCGCAGGTTAGCCTCAGCCATTGGAGATTAAAAAAACAAAAAGGGGCTGAGAGAGGGGAGCGAGGAGGGGTTTATACCGACCTCTGGTGTCATCTCCTCTATGAAGTGGATGGTGTAATCTATGTTGAAGCGGATCACGCGGCACAATGGGATCTGCGATGAAAGGAGGGGGGAGAAAAGACAGGGCTGAGTCATTACAGCGGGCTGAGGTTACAGCCTTCCAAGAAACGCTCGTTAAGAGGCTGATCTGCACATGTATGTGCAAGGGAAGTGTTTAAACACGCACGACCTCGGGTCAATTACTAAACACACTCCGGAGCCACACACACTTGAAAGTGGAGTAACTGAAATCTCATTAAACAGATAAGCTGCTGGTCTGTGTTTAATCTCCCCAGTTACACGCTCTTTGTTGTCACAGAGCCGGGGGTCCATTTGAAGAGATTAACCTGGAAGCCAGAGTGACCCCGGCCCGAGCCGGTGGCTAACTAGCAGCAGGCTAACTAATACCATCACGCCCTGACTTTCCTAATCCCGCCCCCACCACGAAGCGTGTCCCCGGCTCTTAACAAGGGCTGCTTAAATCACCTCCTTCACATCAGCCTTTAATCCCAGCAGCTGCTTTCTCCATTTCTTGCTTTCACCAAATATTGCAGAGTTTTAAGGACACGGTTTTCCCGGCTGGTCAGCTTGGTCCTGGCTCAAAGGCAGAGGAAGCCCGATTGAAGCCCTCGCTCATGTTTGACGGGCCAGGGCGGCGAGAAGAAAGGAGCCGGCGACAAGGTCAGCGCAGCCCACCAAGAGGCCGAGGCTGAGAGGTCGATTCTCAAGTCATTTCAGAGAGGAGTTAAAGGACGAGGGCTTTCTTCCCTCTGACGCTGATCTCCGTTACACCTGAGCTTAGAAACCCTTGTTCCAACAGATGTGGGAGGAAGAGGCAGACCGAGGTGGCCTGCGTTTATGACACGTGACAACGGACGCACGGCTGCACGTTAGCAAATACACTTACGCTGGTGAGGGGAGTGTGGGAGAAGAGAGAGAAGCCTTCGAACAGGTACTCGTGGTCATCGTACTCGATCACCGTGGGTCTGTCGGTCTGGAACACAAACTCAGAGGTGTCACGAAGCCAAACGGGCGTGGACACAAGTTATGCTGCCATGGGCACGACACCGTCAATCACAGAAGGAGCAGACACCTTTCCCTCCCGGTTAGCAACATGCTAGCAATGCTTTAGGTCTAAGCATAGAAAAGATGGAAAACCATGTAAAAAACAACCTAAAACCACACTTTTCAACAGTTCTCTGCAGATAAATGCACGTGCCGCCATGACAACTGTCGAGGTTGGAGTTACAGGAAAATGAATCTGCATTTTTTAAGGTTTTAAAATCGTCTTCCAGCTGCGGTAGATACCAGGAAGTTGGTGGGAGGCGACACGGTGACCCTGTAGTGGAACAGCTTTCCTGCGTTGTTGTTCATGGCCCGGCACTGTTTCACCGCCTGTGAAGCAACGTTTCATCGTTATTCCAGCATCAGGACTGGGAAAAAGTTGTATTCAGAGAGATTAGCCCACACTCAGCGCTGATGCACAGGACTGATGAATGTGGAGAGGCAACAGAAATGACCTGACATCCTGTAACGAGCATGCTCACGTGTTCTAGAATGGTTAGAGCCATTAAAGGCAACTAATTGAGCACCAACACGAAGGTCAAATATGATCGGAACGAGCAATTAGTCAACTAATTGACTAACAAGGGGGTGAGACCCGACAAATAGATTTCATAGGATGCTAAAAGTCCTTTAAATATCAATTTAATGCCTGGGAAGTGACTGACGAGTAGAAAAATCAACTGCAGCCAGCGTTTACCTGAGGGCTGACGTTAATGAACCTCTGAAAAGCACACACTCATTAACTAATCCATGACTTTCATTGATCCCTTTCTCCAGTGTGCACGGTGAGCACGCGGAGCAGAGGAGCGAGCCGTGTTAGCTGTAAAGGCTGGAGCATGGCGTCAACACATTTAGGCAGAGCAGGACAACGTCCTTGCCCCCCCCGGCGTGCAAGGTTAAGCCCGTGTGATTTATTCAGGCCGTGCCGTACCTCCTCCCCCGGGTAGATGCTGTGGCGGATGCCTGTACGTCTGGCCTTGGCGCTGCACTTACACAGGGGACCATCATTCATCTGCACAGAAGCAAAATACGTAAATCAGACACGAGAGCTTTCTCCACCGTCAACGCTGGCGCCACGGCTTCAAACGCCGGCAGAAAGGTTTTCAACGACCCCGAACAACCAAGCCCTCAACCGCGTTAACCCTTTTTAAAAGCTCAGCGGGGTGTCCGCTGGCCTGTTGGCGCCCTCTGGTGGACAGGCCTTGAAACTACCTTCTGAATTTCCATCCCATTTTCAGCAGCTAATAAGACAAATTAGAGCAGTCTCCTGAGCCGGGACCCTCAGCGGGGCTGGACCATGCAGCAGCTGGGAGACCAGGGGAGCACAGACAGGAAGAGGGCTCGTCCAGATAGGTGGTGTTACAGCTTTTTCTGACCTAGCTGTTTAATTCATGCAGTGATACAAAAGTGGCGCCGACCCAGAGAAAAGGGGAATGTTTGGAGGCACAAAATTCAGAGTCGTGTTTAGAGCTTCAGAGAAAAAGCCCAGAATAAAACGAGTCCAAGTTTGGGATTTGGGGCACGACTGTGTGCTAAAGCCGGCTGACCTGCCCGGGGTCGTTGTACCACAGCTCCTCGTGCAGGCGGTCAGGGTGAGCCTTCTTTCTCTTGATCTCGGCGATGACATCAAAGACGTCCGAGTCGGAGCTGCTGGAGCAGGTGCTCCCGTCAGCGTCGGACTCGCACTCGGACTCGCTGCTGCTGTCGTCTGAAACACAAAAGTGCAGTCAAGAAGCTCACTGTCCGCTTTTGTCCCGTTTCAAGCCCTCGCCACGCAGCGCTGGGGCGTTCTTTTAAAGGAGAGCTCGTTCAGAGAGGTAGCCAGCTCTGTCCCGACTCCACTGGCGCTCCACTTCCTGTCCCTCGCGGTGACACCATGCGATGGCGGACCAGCTCCTGGCTGCCCAAGCCTCCCAGTCCTGAGGCCAACAGGCCCGGCTGGACCGCTCACCTGGATCCTCGTCCAGTTTGGTCTTGGGCGGCTCCCACTTGGGTCGAGCGGCCTTGGCTCGCGCCTGCCTCCTGCCCAGCTCCTCCTCGAAGCGCTCGTAAAGATCCCGAAGTTTGCTGGTTCCCACCACCGTCGAGTCGCCCTGGAGAGATTGGGGGGGGAAAGGGGTCAACGGAGGCAAAGGGGGGCGGAGGCCTGGGATCAAAGAGCAGCACGTACCACCTGGTCCATGGGGTCGTTGGAGTAGAAGCTCTCTGCATGTGTGCAGCGGATCCACGCCGGTTTGAGCAGCTCTTCCTCCTCTCTCTCCTCATCGCCCTTCTCCTTCTCCCTGTCGTGCTCAGTAACGGCTTGCTCGCCCTCTCGACTCCTGACGGGGACAGCGCCTCGCTCGGAAAAGGCCTCCTCGGAATCTCGGGTCCTGGCCGGGACGTAACTCCGCTCTCTGCTCAGAGCAGACGAGCTCTCCGAGCGGCGGTCTCGCTCCTCCTCCCAGCGGCTCCGCTTCCTGTCTCGGCTCGAGGATCGACTGGGGAGAGCAGACGGCGGTTAGGACCCCCACTGCCCCCCCAGCAGAGGTGCATGACTGACACGAACCTGCGTGGCCTCTTCCTGTGTCTGTCAGGTGACTGGGACCTCCTGCTGTCTCTATGGCGATACCTCTCCCTGAGAACAAACACTCAGCTCAGAAGCAACCCGCCAGCCCCCCCGCTGATCTGATTCAGGACGCTGCCTCTGCTCACCTGCTTCGCTCTCTGCTCCTGTGTCGGGGGGGCGTCCGGCCTCTGTCGTACTCGGACCGATAACGCCCCCCCTCGGGCCTCCAGCGCCTGTCCGGACTCCTCCCACGATCCTTCCTGTCTCCAAAAAATTCCATTTTATGCTTGTCACTGTGGCTGCTGTGGCTGTAGCTCTTCTGCCTGTGGTCGTCGTGGCGATAGGCCCTCTCCGGCGACCTCCTTTTGTCCGCAGGCCGGTCGTGTTTGTACGGCCCCCCGTGCCTGAAGCTGTGGTCAGGTGCGAAGGAGCCGGGGCTCTGGACGTGGTTGAAAGTTGGGGGTGGAAAGGGAGGGTGAGGCGGATGGGGGGAGTTCATGGGGTACGGAGGGTGGTAACTCACAGAGGGAGAGTGTATGGGGGGAGGCATGGGTGGGTGCGTTATAGGTGGCGGAGGCATCATGTAAGGCTGGTAGGTGTTCTGAGCAGAAACCTGGGGAGGTGGGGGCCCTCCCACGGAGCTGGGAAGAGGAGGGGGTGGAAAGTGCGGTGGGGGGTCAGGGAATCCCTGCCTGCCGGGGGGCTTCGGAAACGGTGGGCGTACCGGGCACTGGTTCAGAGCGCCGGGAGTCTGCGAAGGCGCCGGTGGGGGGTACTGCATGAAGCTCGCGTGAGGGTGCATATATCCGCTGTTGCTATGGTAACTGGAGCTGGGGGGTACCTGCGGATCGTAGTGGTAGGGGGGGACAGGAGGCTGTGGAGGAGGTGGCCTCAGGTTGGTGGGCCTGTAGTTCTGAGCAGGCATGTGTGGTCCTGGAGCCATCCCAGGTCTGTGAGCACCCCGCTCCTGATGGAAAGACATGGCTGCCCAAAGGCAAAGTCAGCAGCACGGTTACTTGCTTCTAACATTGCATAGGTTCACTAAAGTTCACACAGGCTTCCTAGGCCATTAAATGTCTTAAATTCTAATTGAAGTCAAATGTACTGGTAGCGCAGGGCTGGATTTGAGGTGGATGAGGCGGTGTTCACTGGCTCTTACGCTAAATGAAAACACGTTATTTTATTAAAGGATGCTGCCATGGAGAAAACTGTCGTGAAACAAAACACCGTCGTCTGACGGATACTGCAGAAAAAACGGGACGAAGCAAAGAAATCAAGACTGTCTTATTGCGTTAAAATAGTCGTGCGCTGATGCGCTGGTTTGTGGCAGCATCGTAGCTAAAGCGGGGCTACAACTGATGCTAATTTCAAAAACAGACCAAGACTTAGACAACACCAGAAGGTACCAGCGTGTCTAAATGTCTGAATAGAGGCGACAAACTGCGTGTGTAAACATACCAGCTCAATTATATTCGAGCTAAAATCAGCACCTGGCTGACGACTTGTTAACATGTTGGCAAGAATGCTAGCACATAATGGCATGATGTGTGTGGGAGAAATTACCTGTAAAACGAATAAACGGCACTACCGACAGCAGCAAATCTTCCGGTTTTCAGGACCTGTCCGAAATACAAACATATAACAGCGTAAAGTACCTTTTAAAATAGCCTCTTTTCTCAAGCTACGCCAAAGAGAGACCGTTTGTTACCGGCTAAACATGCACTGTTTCCGGGGGGACTCTTAGGGAGACGGACACGGATCGACCAATCAGAGACGCGATCCATGTCTACAAAATAACCGATTATTACAAGTTATTCCACTGTTATTTTAGTTGAAAATAACCTTAAAATATTTAAATTAACTTTAAAGAATATAGATTCGATCAAAATTGATTTTTTTCTGTTCTGTTGTATTTGTACGTTTTATCAAAATAAATCTACGAAATAAATTCTTATCATCCTTTAATTTTTGTAGCATAAATAGATTGCATTTTTAGCAGAAATACAATAACTTGAAATTGCACGAATATATTAATGAGAGTTACTGAAGGTTTTTAACAGTGGTTTTGTACTTTTAATACACGTATGTCACAAATAAAACAGGAAATAGCATAAATTTATGTATTAAAAAACACATTAATGCAAAAATAGACACGTAACTGCTGTTGACTTACTTGTAAAATTTTCCACTAGATGGCAGGAGAGCTTTTGGTATAACCTTTTCTGCTGCCATGGGGCCATTTCACGCATCATCCCTTCAATAAGTCGACTACAGCACAGTATTTGTTGTTTTTTGGTTTCATAACAGAGCCGCTGTGATTCATTCTGGCCTAAAACGTAACAGCTTTTCCCGAATTAATGTGGGTGGGTAACCATATTAGATTTCTTCACCTGCATTGATCTGACCTATTCTCAGGAGATGCAAGCATGAACGCATCCCTGTGAGTTGTGGCATCCACTGGGGCCCTCCTGGGATGCGGTTCTGCGCATATTCGTGCTGTATGAGTCAACGTGGGACAAGAAAGGTTAAAAACAGGCAAGCCCACGCAAATTGCTGAGGGGGAACAGCAACATCATTTTCTGAAAATTAATGAAGACAAGTTGGACTGAAACTGTTGAATACGCGGAGATCCTGCCCACACAGTTTGCGCAAACTGTGTGGGGTTTTTTTGTTTTTAGACAATCGTTGCCTGTTCTGCAGTGACACGCCAGACATGTTCAGGTCCAGGAAAATTCCTGACAGCAGCATGTAAACTGTCCAGACCGCATTTATGAAGGAAAAAAGTGTCACAATAGTCTGAAATGATTTATAGCTGGAAGCTGAAGGTGTGGCCTGTCCTCGTGTGCTGGAATCTAACAGACCAGCAGGTATCTTTGCCACGTCCCCTGCAGCTGTGTTTATATTGTATAATCTGCTAAATCTGCTGCACACTGAATACATACATAAAAATGGTGCTGCTGGTTGTTGGTGTCTGCTTTTATTCAGCTGCACATCCTCATTAGGAGAAACAGGAGTGTGAAAAGTGTTCCTGCATGTTCTCAGGTGTCTTCAGGAGAGATGGGCTGAGCTGGATGATGGCAGCAAAGACCCTCCAACTTCCTGTGGACACCAAGAAGTGGCTTTCAGCTGCGTGTAACACAATAAAATGGCCTCTGTGGTGCCCGTTTAAAGGCCAGAATAAATATAGTGGATTTAAGCGCCCAGTGAGAAGGTAGGAGCGCGTCCACCGTTCAGCTCAGATGGCTGCTCGTTGCTGCTGAGGCGCCGTCACTTGGATCCGATGTTGGCGGCACACCGCTGCGGTGGCGGGACGGGGAAGAGCGATGCCAGGCAGCTGTCCACGCGTCCCACAGTTGGTCGCCGCACGCTTGTTGTTCTGATGGTCGGCGCCGATGCCAAAATAAGGTGAACCGTGCAACTGCAGAAAATCTACCTTCTTAAAAGCTAATGAAGTCAGTTGTGTCTCTGACGGGAACAGAATAGAGACCCTCTGATGAGCACAGAAGTCTGCTCAAAAACATGCCCCTCAAACAAAAAAACGATTTGTTGTTGGACTGACTCACAAGAGGAGAGTCATTAGCTTATGAATGTTACGCTTTGTTATATTTAGGACCCAAACGCAGAGACGAGACAGCCGCTCAAAAGCAAAAAACAACCCTTTTATTGGGCATACTAAAAGGCAGACAGAAAGCCCACCAATGGAGGAAAAACTGTGATCATTAAAAGGCTCGAGAGTCCAAAAACCTGGCAGGACAGGTTCACCTGCGGAGTGTCCGAACACCAGAACTTAGCCTCCTTACTTGGGGGCAACGTGGCGACCTTGGAAAGCAGAAATCACACTGAGAAGTAATCCGAAAACCTCTACTCTAAGTCCTGGTTCCGCTCTGAAGGTGAGACAATCCAGCGCTGGTGCGCGGGTGCACCTGCCTTAAATACGCCGTTGATTGCAAGGCACCACAGGTGCGCCCTGTCACCGACGAAGCCTCAGACTGCCACGCTCCCTAGTGGACAAAGACAAGACAAAGAGGACAACAAGCCAAGCCCCGAACATGCTGAGACCTTTCCTTCCTCTGAACTGACACTTATCAGTGAAATCCAGAAGCTCTGAATGTCATTTCTGACTGTATCAAAGAGCTTCCACAGATTTTGGGCTAAACTGCTCTGGTTTACTTAGAAAATGATGGCCCTTTTGGACGTCCACGCATGAGGACACGGAGAAATGAGGGTTCAAACCTCGATCGTACGGCCGCACATGCAGCCGTGCTTTTATCTTGAAGGCGTGTTCGCGCACACGCGAGTGCCTCGACATGCAGCCGCACCACTTCACGACTGGGCTGTGTAGGTTCTCGCTCCTCCAGGTCTTAGTCATCCAAGGTTAGATCTGCAACTGGACGTGTTAAGGTCATTCATGGAGACGTTTGGCCTTCTCTGCAGAAGGGAGACGTGCCCTTCTGCAGAGAAGCCACTTGCACAGAGGAGTAACCTTGGACGACTTTAAGACTTCATGCAGGCTCTGGCGTCTGATTTGATTGTTTTGTTGTTGTTGTTTGTTTGTTTTCTTTTTCTAAAGGACGGTCAGATCGTCACGCAAATGAACTCGAGCATGAAGATCTTCAATTTAACAGCAGAGACCTTCTAACCATCACAGAAGTTTCATTTCCCCAGATGTCACTTCAGATGAAACAGCGTCCTTTTTCTGATGATAGCAACGTTCTCTGCTGCTTGGAAACGATACATCTCCAGTAGATTCATAAAAACTGAAGCTATTTCAATCGCTCAGAGAGGCAGAGCTGCAATCTGAAGACATAAATGCAATCTCCGTCTTCCCCAGAGATGTTTACCTGTTGTTGATTTACAATAACGCGTCCTTCTGAGGAGCATTTGTCCAGCCGGGATGGTGAATTGTAGAGCCTGGACGTCTCTTTCTTTAATCAGTAAAGACGAGGTCTGCGTTCGCGGCATGCTAACGTGCATCTGTTGCACTCGCCCACATCAGTTTTCAAGGTTCATGGTTGCAATAACGTGTTCCATAACGTTTGCTGATCGTGATTTGGGGTTGGTAAACAGGAGCTTTGGACATGAATGCAGCTGTGGAGACGCTTTCAAGCTAAAACCGGAGAGAAGCTGCCTTCCGCTGAGAAGCTAAATGCTACCTAAGCAAGGTACGCTACGTTCTCCCCATTAAATAACATCCTCATATTCCCGCTGCAGCGCATCGCCTGAGAATGGCTGCAGGTAATTACCCAAGCTGATGCCACGAGATTGAAGTACATTTTCCATCTGAAAAATTGAAGAGACGAGGAAATACATTTCATAGGGAAAGGGTCAGGGGTGTACTTGAGCGCAGCTAGCGTAAGTACCCTGGCAGCACGATTAGCTGTCATTACTACCGAACTCTCAACCATTCCACTAAGTGCAGCAGCCTTATTTAGCTTCTTTTTCTCTCTCTAGGGTTCAACATGATAGCCAGCAGAGCTGCAACTGCGCTAAAGCCCCTCAGAGTCGACGGCGGCTGGAACCATCGCGTCACCTCCGCCTCCGGGGTCAGGAAATAACAACAACCAGCCGGAGTTCCATCACCGGGAGGAGAGGAGGGTCAGCTGGCCTCACTTCACCTTTTCTCTTCACCACGCACGGCCACCGTGCACAAGCCCCGATCGCAGCGGCCCTCAGCGGCTCCCTCAAATGAGGATTTTGCTGCGTAAATGAGATTAGAGGACAGTTATCAGGCTCAGCTGTAATCTCACCTCGTCCCTTCCATAATTTAATAATCAGTAATTGCAGCCACGCGGCTAATGAGCAGCAGTGCACGCCGCACATGCCCTCACGCCTCCGCCAAAACCAGCCCCGGTGATGCTGGAGCGTCGGCCCAGTGGCCTTCTGGATAAGGCATCAGCCTCGGGAGGACTGTGGGTTCGAATCCCACCTGGGCAGGTAACGGTGACAGGCATCTTTACGTAGCACGATGGGCAGATGCTTCAAGCACGCGCTGACATCAGGTTTATCAAGGCAGCTGGTGAACCTAACATTTCACCTTAAATAGTGCAGTTTAACACTTCCTTTTCTTTTCTTCTCACCAGGATTATCAGCGTGTCCAGCCTTCCTGCCTGTTTTGTCTCTCTCTCTCTCTCTCTCTCCCTCTCTCTCCCTTTCATTCAGTCAGATCTCGGGTGTGTTACTTTAGTCTTCCCTTTGTTGTTCTGAGCAGTGTATATCATTCTCTCTGTCCTGTCTCCCTCTTCTTCTCCTCCTTTACCCAGCCAGCTTTCAGCAGGATGGTTCCTCCTTGTCAGCCTGGTCCTGCTGCAGGTTTCTTCCTGTTAAAAGGGAGTTTTTCCTGCCACTGTGCTCACCTGGGGGTTCTGGCTCTGGGTTTCTGCCTCTGTAAAGCACCTGGAGACAGTGTGATTGTAAAAGACGCTACAGAAATAAAACTGGACTGATCTGAGCTCTCAGGAAGTTGTCGCAACCGGAGTCGCGTCGCGTTTGAGTTCATCCGGGATCACAGACGACAAATGAGCTTTGGGTGGTACCATCCTGCTGAAAAAGGGATGAAAAACAGGTCATCGATGAGAGGAGAGGAAATACCAACCAGCAGCTGGAGTGAAGGCCAGTCAGCAGGTCTCAGCAGGCGGAGCCACAAACGTGCAACAGCAAAGCTACTTTCATCCAAGCTGGTGCTAGGTGACGTTGGGCCAGACGGAGACGCCACCTCCAAAGGTCAGGCAGAGCAGACCTGTGAGAGGCCCACTGTGAGAAGACTCCTGGATCCTCCTCAGGGTTCTGGGACGCTCTTGCCCAACGGCAGAGGCAGCGCCGAGCCTCTGCGGAGCATCACTGATGCGCTGGGGCAGAACTCTCCTTCACTCGGTGTGCAGGATCATGAAAGTCCATCATCTGGACTCAGCCCTGCGGCTCTGCAGGCTCCACCTCCGAGCCTCTCAGGACCCGGGCCGGCCGGGCGGATCCAGGTGAAGATGAATCACCCGCTGGCGTTTCATCCTTTCATCCACGGCTTGCTGTCGTCTGACCGAGTGAGTTTCTCTGTTTCAGGAGAGAGAGAGAGAGAGAGAGAGAGAGAGAGAGAAAGAGCGTTAGGACCCGGGAAGGCAGGAAGTGAGCTTGCAGGGCGCCCCTGATCCCCGTCGTGGCCTTCCACGGTCTCAATGAGCCACTGAAGGTCAGAGGTAGAGTCCACCTGCTAGCGTTAGCTGCTTGTAGCAGCGACGGCGGGGGCGTCGCGAGGACCTCCACCTTCTGAGGCCGTTTACAACTTTTTAATGGATAAATGATTCATGCCGTTCAAAGGCGATTGTGTAGAGGTTAACTTTAACCTTCGCCGGGTTGCTTAGGAACACTCCCTCCTGGCGTCGGGCTGGGTTTGCCCGTTCCCTCCCTCGGTGACGGAGCTGGAAGCAGAGGCGCATCCTCAGCAGTCACATGCATGCGTGTGCTGTGCTCGTTAAAAGCATCTGGACGCACCGGCGCAGCTGCAGGGAAAACAGCCTGATGCACAGGCTAATTTCCTCCCACATTCTCCTAAATGCGTGAATTCATCTTTTGGCGCGTGAACTATTTTAACCTCTAAGGCGCGTTAATTACTCTGGTATCAGGTGTGCAAACAAAAACAAGCTTTTATTCAAAAACATGACCTGGGGGTCTTTATAAACAGGCTGGCCTCGGTAGGCGCTAACCCACCCGTTTAGCTTTTAGCATCACTCGCGGTTCTCACTCACGTCAAGGACGTCTTTGACACGGGAGGGATCTGAGCCGGCGCCCTAGAAGAGGTGCTTCGACGCCGCTCAGGTGATCCTTCACAGGAAGTCATCGCAGCGGGCGCTTCCTGCTGCGGCGGGAGGCTGTAATGACGGAAAACAAGGAGGGAATAAGGGAGGACAAATTCAGAGTGTTTCTCCGGGGCCGGAGGATGGATGTGAGAGCGGAGCCATAACTGCTTCATTACTTTCTAATGCTTCGGCTCTCGGGAGGAGTCAGGCGGGAGGAAAGCAAACAGCCTCTGCAGCCGCTGATCAGAGCGCCGTCAGCCTCCGCGGCCACGCCGCCCGGCCACGCCGCAGCCTTCTGCTGGCCTTATTCCAGCGCTCCGGTGGAAGGAGGCGTAAAAACCCCAGACAGGTCCTTTTCTTTGACGCATCTTGCATTCATGACTGTTGTTATGGCGACCGCTCTCAGCCGGCAGCTGCTAGGACACAAACAATGCATCTATGTGACCGCAGCTAGAGGCGGGCAGAGCAGAGGAGGCCGAGACGCACGCACGCACGCACGCACGCACGGCGCTCCTCCGGGTTTGCTCATGCTCAGGCCAGCCTCACAGCCTCAGATTGATGCCTGGTCTTCAGCTGCTGATGGAAGCTCAGCAGCTGCGCTCGTCTGCAGCAGGTTCCCCAGATCTGGTTAACGTTTGAGGACCTGCTGAGGAGACGCGTCCTGACGTGTGACGGAGGACGCGTCACAGCAGCGCCTGTTTGCAATAACCCGACACTCCCACACGTGTGTGTGTGTGTGTGTGTGTGTGTGTGTGGAAGAACCCTGGGAAAGATTCTTCTTCTCTTTTTTGCCCCCATAAAGACAGAAGATAAAGAGGTACGGTGGTCCTGAGTGTCCCTTCCGATCACCACGTTTCCTGAACTGAAATAGCAGGAACCTTTCCTCGTGCGTTCCCAGATGATCTACGGCGAGGATTCACGTCCAACTGTCTCAGCCTCAGATAAGTTATTAAAAAAGCGCAGCCGAGAGTTCCAAAGTCCTGTTGGAAGTGTAGGGAGATTAGCAGAGCTGCTAGCAGTGGATAAGACGCTCCGGTGTCCGTGGTTGGCGGCGCTAAGTGGAGTATGTTAATGTTGGGACTATCTGCCTTATTACCAGTAGCTGGAGTTTGCTCATTGAGGCAGCCCTGAGGACATGACTGGAGAGCAAATTCCAACATTAGCGTCTCTGGCTGCAGCCGGGGAGACCCGAGAACCCCAGACCCAAGCAGCTCCGGACCCTGCAGCAGCTCCCTGCCCAGAAGGGCAGGCGGAGCAGAGGGGAGCCACACAACCAAGGCTGGAGCCATGTTGGCGTTAGACCCCAGCACTGACTCGGCTCCTGAATGTTGCTGCAGATGCAGCAAAGCTGCTCATTCCGTCTGTTTTCATTAGCTTTACAACAATACAGGTCATTACCTCAGTTAAACGGGCAGGTTTCCCAGCAGCCTGGGGAAATAATCCTTCATTTCATCAGCAAGTGTGACACCGAAAGTGGCCCAGAAGAAGAGCGTGGGGCCACGTGCACGCGTGTGCGGCAGCTACAATGGTTTTAACGCTCGTCTGGAGCTAAACGACGAGCTGATGCTCATTTTTCCAGGCTGGAACCTGAATGTGCTTCCTGTCAAAATTAACATAAATCCGTGACATTTAGCACCCACTCTGACCCACTCACCCACTCTGACCCACTCTGACCCACTCACCCACTCTGACCCACTCTAACCCACTCTAACCCACTATAACCCACTCTGACCCACTCACCCACTCTGACCCACTCTGACCCACTCTGACCCACTCTGACCCACTCTGACCCACTCACCCACTCTAACCCACTTAACCCAATTATAACCCACTCTGACCCACTCCACCCACTTCTGACCCACTCTCACCCACTCTGACTCCACTTGACCCACTTCACCCACTTGACCCACTTGAATTCACTCTCTAATCCTTATTCTGGACCCACTCTGACCCACTCACCCACTCTGACCCACTCTAACCCACTCTGACCCACTCTGACCCACTCTGACCCACTCACCCACTCTAACCCACTCTAACCCACTATAACCCACTCTGACCCACTCACCCACTCTGACCCACTCTAACCCACTCTGACCCACTCTAACCCACTCACCCACTATAACCCACTCTGACCCACTCACCCACTCTGACCCACTCTGACCCACTCTAAATCCACTCACCCACTCTGACCCACTCTGACCCACTCTAACCCACTCACCCACTCTAACCCACTCTGACCCACTCTGACCCACTCTAACCCACTCTGATCCACTCTGACCCACTCTAACCCACTCACCCACTCTAACCCACTCACCCACTCTGACCCACTCTGACCCACTCTAACCCACTCTGACCACTCACCACTTAACCCACTTCTGACCCACTCTGACCCACACTCCACCCACCTCTGACCCACTTGGACCCACTCACCCACTATAACTCCACTCTGACCCAATTTTAGGGACCCACTCTAACCCACTCTGGATCCACTTGACCCACTCTAACCCACTCTAACCCACTTGACCCACCCCTAACCCACTCTGATCCACTCTGACCCACTCTAACCCACTCTAACCCACTCTGGACCCACTCTAACCCACTTGATCCACTCTGACCCACCTTCCACCCACTCTAACCCACTCTGACCCACTCTAACCCACTCACCCACTTCTGACTCCACTCTAACCCACTCTACCCACTTAACCCACTCTGACCCACTCCCATCCCACTCACCCACTCTGACCCACTCTAACCCACTCACCCACTCACCCACTCTGACCCACTCTAACCCACTCACCCACTCACCCACTCTGACCCACTCTAACCCACTCTGATCCACTCTGACCCACTCTAACCCACTCACCCACTTCTAACTCCACTCACCCACTTCTGGACCCACTCTGACCCACTTAACCCCACTCTGACCCACTCCACCCACTTCTGACCCACTTAACCCATTCTCACCCACTCTGGACCCACTCTAACCCACTCACCCACTTAACCCACCTCTCTGACCCTTCTCTGACCCACTCTAACCCACTTTGATCCACTCTGGACCCACTTCCTAACCCACTCTCTAACCCACTCTGACCCACTTCTAACCCACTTGATCCACTTGACCCACTCTAACCCACTCTAACTCCACTCTGACCCACTCTGACCCACTCTAACCCACTTCCACCCACTCTGACCCACTCTAACCCACTCTACCCACTTAACCCACTCTGACCCACTTCCACCCACTCTGGACCCACTTCCACCCACTCTAACCCACTTGACCCAATTTCCTGACCCACTTTGGAATCCACTTGACCCACTCTAACTCCACTCTGACCCACTCCACCCACTCTAACCCACTCTGACCCACTTGACCCACTCTAACTCACTTCTGACCCACTCTAACCCACTTGACCCACTCACCCACTTCTAACTCCACTTCTGACTCCAATTTCCAACCCCACTCACCTACTCTGACCACTCTGACCCAATTTCTAACCCACTCACCCACTTGACCCACTCTAACCCACTCACCCACTTCTAACCCACTCTGACCCACTTCTAACCCACTTCTGACCCACTCTGACCCACTCTAACCCACTCTGACCCACTTGACCCACTCACCCATCAACTCCCACTTTGAATTCCACTTGATTCTACTTCTAACCCACTCTGACCCACTTCTAACCCACCTTACCCACTCTCTAACCCACTTCCTGACCTGTTCTAAACCTACTCACCACTCTAACCCACTCTAACCCACTCTGACCCATCTCTAACCCATCACCCACTCTGACCTACTCTAACCCACTCACCCACTTCAACCCACTCACCCACTCTGACCCACCTTCTGGACCCAACTCAACCCACTAATCACCACCCACTCTGACCCACTCTAACCCACTCACTTTCTGCTTAGCAGAACCTGAACCATGATTTCCTTCCATCAGGTTATGAACCATCGCTGAGAAACGCACATAAATCCTGAAAGAACCGGGTCCATTCTAACACTAGCAGTCAATGGGACTGTCCACTAGGTGGCAGTATAACCAGTTTTCTATCAGATCTGCAGCACAATTAAGACCAATTAAATCCAAATCAGCCCCAACGACAGAGACCAACAAAGAAGAGCCGACAGCGGTGTTGCAGAGTGATTTATTGAAAGTGCTTCACGTGACTGGCCAAGCGGTTACATCAACACACAGCAGGAAACCGTTCGGTTCAGATTTTATTGTTTTTTTACAAGCTTTCAAATGCACCTGGAGCACCAGGGGCGTGAATAAATAAGGCAACAGCGAATACAGCACTTAAGGCGGAAAGGAAACACGCTCCCCTCGACGGAGCGTCACACAGGTTTACAGCACAGGCAGCACGCTGGAGGCGCGTTAGCCGCGTCGCACAGCACCGCCACGTTCCGAACACCTGTGCTGTCACGTGACGCTGCTGGGGGTCACACGGACACACGCCACAAACCCACGAGGGTAGGCGGTCTGAGATCGCAGGCTGGGACGACCTGGAGGTCCGACCGGCGCCTCGTTAACGTCACGAACGGAAAAAGCCACCGCTGCTTGTTTGGCTGCTGCGTTCACGGGAAATAGGAAACTATGAAGGCGAGCGTTTGACTCTGGGCTCGGCAAACACTTCAGATCCTGAGCTGCCGGCGGAGCGGCGCTGACACAGGCTGCACGGACGCATGTGGGGTTGTTATTTACACGCTAGCAGTTCACATCGACACCAAGCTGCGTTTGGGGACTTTACACACGCGAGCGCAGCTTTGTTGTTTGCGTTTTAAGCGACGACGACGACGGTAAAAGGGCCCTTAGACGGCCCTTAAACGGCCCTTAGATCGACCCAGGAGACACTGGTCCTCAAACACGCTAGCGGGAACCGAGGAGGGAAACACTGACACACCCACGTTGGCTAAGCCCGCCGATGTCGGCCTTTTCCGGAGCTGCGGTTAGCGTTAAAGCTCGTTTTGACGTGTACGTGCACCCTGGCCTTAGAGGCTCACATGCACAGCAGCGCGTGGGAGCAGCAGAAGATCTCCTTGAAGGTCTTCCTCATCTCCTGGCTGCGAAAGGCGTAGATGATGGGGTCGATGACGGAGTTGCACATGATGAGGATGAGGTACATGTTGAAGTGCGACATGAAGCAGGTGCAGTAGGGGTTCTTGGGGCAGCTGATCATGAGGATGAGGTGGAGGAAGAAGGGCGCCCAGCACACCACAAACACCCCCAGCAGGATGGTGAGGGTGATGGCGCCCTTCATGTTGGCCCTCTGCTGGATGGGCGCGTTGCCCGGCATCGCCGCGATCCGCTTCATGTGCAGGCGCGCCAGCAGGAACATGTGCACGTACAGAGAGGCCATGAGCACCAGCATGGTGAAGAAGGTGGTGATGAGGCAGATGAGCACGGTGGTGCTCTCGGAGTAGATGATGAAGAGGATGCCGGAGGCGGTGCAGCAGGTCCAGATGCTGCTGATGACCAGCGAGGCTCTCCGCAGCGTGACGATGTTGTGGTAGCGCAGGGCGTAGAAGATGGTGATGTAGCGGTCGACGGCGATGGCCAGCAGGCTGCAGATGGACGCCAGCAGAGAGCTGCAGATCAGCGAGTCAAAGACGTTGTCCATGCTTTTGATCAGCCTGGCCGGGATGGCCAGCGTGCCCCCGTTGATGAGCGCGATGACGATGGTCTCCGAGGCGTTGGAGACGCTCACCAGCATGTCGGCCACGGCCAGGCTGCAGATGAAGAAGTACATGGGCGAGTGGAGGTTCTTGTTCTTCACTATCGCGGCCACCACCAGGATGTTCTCCAGCAGGCTGACGATGCCCAGAGTGAGGAAGACCTCGGTGGAGATCAGCAGCTGCTCGTAGCAGCCCGTCGAAGACTCCTTCTCCTCCTCGTCTGGGAAGTCGGGCTCCAGCGTTTGGCTCCCATTGTAGTCCTGGATGAGCCCAGGAGGATCTGTGGCGTTCATTCTTCCTCCTCAAGTCTTCCCTCTTTTCTCCTCTGCTCCTTTTAACTGCTCATCGTCTCAGGGCTCCGTCATCTGAAGAGCCGCTCAGGGACCTTGAAGCGATGAGGAATCTCTTTACTTTGGGCTCGGAGCTGTTCCTGGTTAATTAGCCGGCACGGAAACATCCAGATGTTGACCGGGCATCCTCGGAGGCTTCACCGTGCACCAAAGTTAAAGGTGTGAGAGGAAAGAAGGAGTGAGCGGGATCAGGCAGAGACGCTGGGAGAGAGCGCAGATCATCACTTTGTAAGCTGCTGCTCTCCTCCTCCTCTCTCTCTCTTTCTCTCTCTCTCTCCCCCTCTCTCTACTGTTACACCGCTCACACACACACACACACACACACACTCTGGCTTTGGTTCAATCCCCTGATCAGGGTGGAGTTGCAACATGAATAAGAAACCTTTGGAACAAATGAATGCAAATTAAAATAACGGAATTAATTACGAGGTTTTAACCTTCAAAGGGACAACTGCATTTATAAAACGTAAAAATGAGTAAAATCAGGAGAGTTTGGTGAAGGATCCCAGCAAATGTGGCATTAGTATTAGCATTAGCATTAACATTAGCATGAGCATTAACATTAACATTAAAGGTGTGAGAGGAAAGAAGCATTAGCATTAGCATTAACGTTAGCGTTAGCATTAACGTTAGCGTTAGCATTAGCATGAGCATTAGCATTAGCATGAGCATTAGCATTAACATTAGCATTATGATGAGCATTAGCATTAGCATTAACATTACACACACAGATCTTCAGAATCTGCTGGATTTCCTGCTCCTCCAGCCTGAAGCAGGAGATGAACGACACGCACGTGGCCCCGGCCCCCAGGTCAGGTGATCACACCGGCCCACCTGACCAGGCTCAGCAAGGAACTTCATGCTGTTGCTGCGGAGCTTGATGAGGAGGCGAAACTCCGCCCACAGCGCCAGCGCAGAAAGGACTGGAGCTCTTTATCATCTTTATCATCTTTCTTCTCTGAGCTGGAGCCTGAAACAAATGACGTGAAACACGTGTGATCTTCTCGCTGCTGCGGACAGGCGGGATCCTCGGTCCCGTGCTGACCTTCATCATCTGGAGGTCGCAGTCACAGTACATTGCAGGTAGGTCTCACCTCAGGTGGGACACCTACCTGAGGAACTCCTGCAGAGTCTTTGATGGAGAAAAGTGTAACTCTTCAGTTCAGGATGGCTGGAGACCCTGAGGAACAACCTGAGGAACAACCTGAGGAACAAACTGAGGAACAACCTGAGGAACACCCTGAGGAACGACCTGAGGAACGACCCTAGGAACACCCTGAGGATCAACCTGAGGAACACCCTGAGGAAAGCCCTGAGGAAAGCCCTGAGGAACAACCTGAGGAACAACCTGAGGAACACCCTGAGGAACAACCTGAGGAAGGACCTGAGGAACAACCTGAGGAAGGACCTGAGGAACAATCTGAGGAACAACCTGAGGAAGGACCAGAGGAACAACCTGAGAACAACCTGAGGAAGGACCTGAGGAACACCTCTGGAGGAACAACCTGAGGAACACCCTGAGGAAAGCCCTGAGAAAGCCCTGAGGAACAATCCTGAGGAACAACCTGAGGAACACCCTGAGGAACAACCTGAGGAAGGACCTGAGGAACAACCTGAGGAAGGACCTGGAGAACAATCTGAGGAACAACCTTGAGGAAGGACCTGAGGAACAACCTGAGGAACAACCTGAGGAATAGGACCTGAGGAACACCTCTGAGGAATGAACCTGAGGAACAATTCTGAGGAACAACCTGAGGAAGGACCTGGAGGAACAAACTGAGGAACAACCTGAGGAAGGACCTGAGGACTCCCTGAAAAACAACTTCCGAGGAACACCCTGAGGAACAACCTGAGGAAGGACCTGAGGAACAACCTGAGTGAGGACCTGAGGAACACCCTGAGGAACAACCTGAGGGAAGGACCTGAGGAACAACCTGAGGAAGGACCTGAGGAACAACCTGAGGAACAACCTGAAGAAGCACCTGAGGAACAACCTGATAGAACAGTCCTGAGGAAGGACCTGAGGAAGGACCTGAGGAACAACCTGAGGAAGGACCTGAGGAAGGACCTGAGAAAGACTCTGAGGAACAACCTGAGGAACAACCTGAGGAACAACCTGAGTGAACAACTGAGGAAGGACCTGAGGAAGGACCTGAGGACAACCTGAGGAAGGACCTGAGGAAGGACCTGAGGAACAACCTGAGGAACAACCTGAGGAAGGACCTGAGGAAAGACCTGAGGAACAACCTGAGGAACAACCTGAGGAAGGACCTGATGGAAAGACCTGAGGAACAACCTGAGGAACAACCTGAGGAAGGACCTGAGGAGCACCTGAGGAACGACCCTAGGAACACTTCTGAGGATCAGACCTGAGGAAATCTTAATTCTTCCGAGGAACGACCTGAGGAACACCCTGAGGAAGGACCTGAGGAACGACCTGAGGAACGACCCTAGGAACACCCTGAGGATCGACCTGAGGAACGACCTGAGGAACGACCTGAGTAGCACTCCTGAGGAAGGACCTGAGAACGACTTAGAACACCCCTGAGGATCCACCTGAGGAAATCCACCTGAGGAACGCACTCCGAGGAACAATTCTGAGGAAGGACCTGAGGAACACCCTGAGGAAGGACCTGAGGAACAACCTGAGGAACAACCTGAGGAAGGACCTGAGGAACACCCTGAGGAACAACCTGAGGAACACCCTGAGGAAAGCCCTGAGGAAAGCCCTGAGGAACAACCTGAGGAACAACCTGAGGAACACCCTGAGGAACAACCTGAGGAAGGACCTGAGGAACAACCTGAGGAAGGACCTGGAGGAACAATCTGAGGAACAACCTGGAGAAGGACCTGAGGAACAACCTGAGGAACACCTGAGGAAGGACCCAAGAGAACACCCTGAGGAACAACAACCTGAGGAACACCCTGAGGAACAACCTGAGGGGAAGGACCTGAGGAACAAACTGAGGAACAACCTGAGGAAGGACTCTGAGGAACACCCCTGAGGAACAACCTGAGGAACAACCTGAGAAGGACTCTGAGGAACAACCTGGAGGAAGGACCTGAGGAACACTCTGAGGAACAACCTGAGAAGGACTTGAGGAACAACCTGAGTGGAAGGACTGAGGAACAACCTGAGGGACAACCTGAAGAAGGACCTGAGGAACACCTGAGGAACAACTCTGAGAAGGACCTGAGGAAGTGACCTGAGGACAACCTGAGGAAGGACCTGAGAAGGACCTGAGGAAAGACCTGAGAACAAATTTGAGAACAACCTGAGGAACAAATCCAGGAACAACCTGAGGAAGGACCTGAGGAAGGACCTGAGGAACAACCTGAGGAAGGACCTGAGGAAGGACCTGAGGAACAACCTGAGGAAGGACCTGAGGAAGGACTGAGGAAAGACTCTGAGGAACAAACCTGAGGAACAACCTGAGGAACAACCTGAGGAACAATCCTGAGGAAGGACCTGAGGAAGGACCTGAGGAAGGACCTGAGGCGACCTGAGGAACAACCTGAGGAACAACCTGAGGAAGGACCTGAGGGAAAGACCTGAGGAACAACCTGAGGAACAACCTGAGGAAGGACCTGAGGAAAGACCTGAGGAACGACCCTAGGAACACCCTGAGGAAGGACCTGAGGAACAACCTGAGGAACAACCTGAGGAAGGACCTGAGGAAAGACCTGAGGAACGACCCTAGGAACACCCTGAGGATCGACCTGAGGAACGACCTGAGGAACGACCTGAGGAACACCCTGAGGAAGGACCTGAGGAACGACCTGGAGGAACGACTTAGAACAATTCTGAGGATCGATCGAGGAAATCCACCTGAGGAACGCACCTGAGGAACACCCTGGAGGAAGGACCCGAGGAACGCCCTAGAATACCTCTGAGGATCGACCTGAGGAACGACCTGAGGAACGACCTGAGGAACACCCTGAGGAAGGACCTGAGGAACACCCTGAGGAACGACCTGAGGAACGACCTGAGGAACACCCTGAGGAACAACCTGAGGAACAACCTGAGGAACAACCTGAGGAACACCCTGAGGAATAACCTGAGGAACAACCTGAGGAACACCCTGAGGAAGGACCTGAGGAACACCCTGAGGAAGGACCTGAGGAACACCCTGAGGAAAGCCCTGAGGAACACCCTGTGGTATCTGACCAGCTCCAACACCTATATAACAGACCTGTTGGAGCAGGTTTCATTTCAGCCTTTTCTCCTTGTTTGTTTGTAAACAAAGCCATCCCTTGGCTCACGTTTCCCACCTTCTCCGTCATCTTTATTTGAGGGCTAAACGTGTTTCCTTTAGCAGCTGACCTTCAGCTGACCTTTTCCAAACCCTCCTGAGGGACGTTAAAGTCAGAAATCCAGCCTGAAGGACGCAGCAGCAGCATGAACCAGAAGCAGCACCAGCGAGAAGGTCGAAGCCTGAGGAGAGAAGAAGAGGATCTTTCTGTCAAACTCAGGAACAGTCCTCCTCCCCAGCAGCTCCTTCCTGCCCTCATCGCTTAGCAACCAACAACTACTTCCTGTTTGCTCCCAGTACGGCGCTACTGGGCCAACAGGCTGGGATATTCCATGGTGAGAAGATGCTCCACTACCGGTGGGGACTCGCTCGCTCGCTTTCTTTATTTGTTTTCCAGACCAGCAGAAAGTCGCTTTGTGCGGTTGCCATGGCGACACAGCAAGCCCAGGCGGATGAGTGGAGTCTGTGATCAATTTCGCATCTGGGTGGAGAAACAGACTGTACAGTTGGAGCAGGAGGAGAACCCCCGAAGACACACTTTCACTGCAAATACGGCCCCAGAAACGAGAGCTGGGGCCCCACCAGCTGGGGCCCCATCAGCTGGGGCCCCACCAGCAGCAGCCCCACCAACTGGGGCCCCACCAGCAGGGGCCCCACCAGCAGCGGCCCCATCAGCAGCAGCCCCACCAGCAGCAGCCCCACCAGCTGGAGCCCCATCAGCTGGGGCCCCACCAGCAGCAGCCCCACCAGCAGCGGCCCCACCAGCTGGAGCCCCATCAGCTGGGGCCCCACCAGCAGCAGCCCCAACCCCACCAGCAGCAGCTCCACCAGCTGGGGCCCCACCAGCAGCAGCCCCACCAGCAGCCCCATCAGTTGGAGCCCCACCAGCAGCAGCCCCACCAGCAGCAGCCCCACCAGCAGCAGCTCCACCAGCTGGGGCCCCACCAGCAGCAAACTGACCCATTTAAAAATCCGCCCAATTCAATGAGACCAAGAGCCGCATAGGCAAACACAGGGAGGCCACCCAAACAGTTACCGTTACCACGGTAACAGCTAACCCCTGGAGCAACCATTGGAAGATGATGGAGGAGTACTTCCAGGACTCGGACGCTGCCTCAGTCAGGTTTATTTTATTTTTCTCTTCCTCGGTCACGTGACCTGCAGCCCGCCGTCCGACTGCTTCATCCACGCCTCCTGTCGCTGACCCCGCTGACCTCTGTAGGCTCAGGCTGACCTGCACACGGTCGCACAGCTGCTGCCACGGAAAGCAAAGGTGGCGAGTTTACAGCCAGGTTGTCTCCCTCTGCCAAAGCAACCAAAGGACGACGTCACTCTGGGTGGGCAGACGGAAGCACAGGCGGAGGAGATGGAGCAAGATTAAAGATCGGCCAGATTGGGAGATGATGTAAGGAGGCGAGGCGCCAACGAGCGGCGCCGCACGTTAATGAAACGATAAGATGCAACAGACGTGCTCGGAATATCGTCCACTTAGTGGGATTTAGGCGCCCAAAGAGGAGGCGGCTTCGCTACCAGATGCAGGGAGAGAAAAGGGGCGACGGCGCGGACGTTCTCCGTCATCTGCTGGAGTGTGGACAGAAACGAAGGCGTCGGGATGGACGCATTATCATGGAGGACACGCCTGGCTCGTCCAGCGCATTAGCGTCGCAAACAGGGCGCTAATGAGAGGGCAGCACCATGCTAAGGAAGCAGCAGCTCAGCTCCAACCTGATGACGGAGGTCGCTCAGCAACCGTCCGACCCGCAGAAGCCCATCCGCAGCTGAAGGAAGCAGCGCGCGGAGCGTCGCCCTTGACTTCCTGTTAGTTTTGTGCAGTTTTTGTTACTTTTTAGACCTTTAATTCAGACTAAACGCATGTGGTCAAACACGCTGCAACCACAGCCGTGAGACACGAGGGGGCAGTATTGTCAACAGCCGCAGCGCTACGTTCCAGCGCAGGGTTGCTAGTTGTGGGCCAACGTACTAACCTGTGCTGGAAGTACGCTCCCAGCTCCTGCTCGAGGGTTGTCTTGGAAACCATCAGCACCGACCAATCGGGAGGCCTGGACGTTCGCTCGCGCTCATCCAGGCCTCCGGAAGCATTTCACTCGTCCAAAGTGCTTCAGATTTTTCAAGGTTCGTCGTCCCAAACCCTTCAAATTCTGTTGTCATGGAAACCTCGGTGAAAACTAGTCAAGGTTTTATAAAAACCTTGTGTAAGAGAAGAAGAGATGAGGACAAGGCAGATGGAGATTTGTGTTATTCAGCACAATAAAGTTTGGTTGGAAAGCAGCGTGAGGCCAATCTGACCACGGTCCTTGACCCAAAGACAACAGAAGAAGAGCTGGAGAAAAGGAATAATAATAATATTAATACATTTTATTTCAGAGTGCCTTTCAGGATACCCAAGGCTGCTGTATAAGATTAACAATAACAATAAAGACAACACAACAGTAAAATCAGCAAACACAACAGATACACAACGGTTGTGGAGGTGTAGATGGACGGTGACGCTGAGTGGAGCAAGCCGTCGTGAACATCCACTCGTACCGAAAGGAATGTGGAAAGATGAATAAGGAAGAATGATTCAATTCTGCTTTAATTAAAGAGTAAAAGTGGAGACGGCGCCCCGTCACCTGGGCTTCAAGTCCTGTGGAGTGGCTCCATCTAGCGGCCACACAGAGAACTACTTTTGATATTTCACAATATCATGAAAAAATGTAAAAAAAAAATCAAAACAGGAGGTTTAAAAAAACACCAAATTAACGATCGGGTTTTTTTTTTTTCAATGGAGACAACGTCCGTTTCCACGACAACAGCATGACTTTCCAGAGTGAAATGAGTCTGCCGCCGTGGTTCACGTGACTATGACAGTTGTGGCGAGTCAGACGGACCCCTGCTGAGACAGAGACCCCTGCCATCTTGACGCGCTCTTCCGTTGTTTATTTGATTTCAATGCCTTCGCGACCTCGTCCGTCATGCAGGATTCATGTGAGGAGTGGCTCCTCTTGTCCTGCCAACAGCACGTCCATATTTCATGGCGACACCAGGCGCAAACATCACGAGAGGGTCGAGTCCCTAATGATGGAGAGATTCCTGATGCTGTAACAGCGTCCGGACAGCAGGGGGCAGCGAAGCGCGCTGCTGCTCTGACCGGCTTCACTGCTGCAGCTTGGTTCAAACTTGTTTTAATTACAAATGTTCGGCGGGGGCGGGGCTCCCCAGGTAATGTAGAATTCATGGTCACCCACGTGTCGACAAGACTGCAGCAGAAACCGAACTGTGTATCAATAAAATCTGAAAACTGTCATTTATCTGGCTGCGCGTGCGTTTTCATACGCTAGCATCACCAAAAGCGCCTGTGGGCTGACAACACACACTCGCACAAACAAAAGAGGTATCTGAACAAGAAGGACTGACGAAAAAGACTAAAAAGCACTGACAAGCAAAGCAGACGCTGAAACCGTAGAAAGCAAAACCACAACTGGCCTCCAAACTAGGCTGGCGATGTCAGAGATGGAGGGAATAAAGAAGTGAAACATGGAAATCCAGGAGACACGAAGGCAGAAGACGAGGAAGTGACGGGTGCTGCTGCCTTCAGGGACCGCTGCTGCTGCTGTGAAGGTGACCGGGGATTACTGCAGTCCCATCCCACCATCTGGGCCTGGTATCTGGAGCTCATCGGCCGGCACAATGAGCTCAGCCGTTCACATCCCAGAATAAGTCTGCGGCTAAACTCCCAATTATCTGGGAGCAGAAACCTAAGCTGGGGAAGAGAATCTTTTCATTCCTCCTGCTGGTAAATAAATCTGCATTTACTGGAGCCACCAAACGCTGAACATCCAGACTGGGCTTTCCGAGTTCACAGAATCAAATAAATAATCCCGTGAAGGAAAACTCAAGCGGCGCCTGTGTTTTTAATCACGCTCCTGTCTGCCGTTAGATGCTAACGGCCAACCAGCGTGTTGCCTGGCGTTGCCGTTAAAAGGAAATGACCTCTGTTCTTGTGTGTAACAGGAAGTTTGCCCCGTATTTAAAGATGCGAGAGGGCCGGCGAGGTGTTCAGAGTCCCACAGGGATGTAGTTCAGGCCCACACCTGGATCTTTCCAACGTTAGAGAATCAATTCGCAAACTCTCACCACAAATCCGACCTGCAGGCGCTCCGGTAGCGGGCGGTGCTAATACGGAATTATTAAATCAGGCAGCGTTACAGAAAAGATCAGTTTTTGCTGTTCTGCCTCTAATGGGAAAGGAAAATGGCCGCATGTTGAGTTTCCACAGACGTGAGGTTCCCTCAGACGGACACATTAGCTCTCAGAAAAAGAGCTTTCAGCTAACGAGGACTTTGGCGGGAGCTAAATCATTCGTCTGATTCCAATTTCGACCGACTAAATTGCTTCTCTCTGCACTTATTAAGAATTCCTAAAAGATTGCTTTGATCTGTCACCCTCGCCTGGGTTAATTGTGTTTCCTGTAACTTTCGCCGCGGATTCCGGATGCACAAAAAAACGTTTCTTCGGCCGCTTCCTTGTTCGCTGGAGCAATTTAGGCCCTGAAAAAAAGGGCTAATTTCCATTATTGTTATCCTTACACTGACTCAAGGTGTTTTCAATTACGGCAGCTTTTATCTGACAGGCCAAATTAAAAGCTGTCGGCATTAAGGAACGCCGGATGCGGAAAAGCTTCCACTCCGCTAGCTGTTCTCATGCTAAACGGCGTGAATTAATTAGATCAATGGTCGCGCAGAAAGTACAAAGACAAACTGTCTTTGACAAAGGGAGCTAGTGAAATGGAAGAGGAGTTCTTTTTCCACTTGGCTCTCTTTCATTTGAGACGGCTTCATTATACCGCCGCCGCAGCGGCGTTATCGCCGCGCAGCGTGTAATGAGTCGACCGTTCCGCGCTGCCTCACGGACCAGATCCCTCAAGTTGCGGTGCTTCTTCCTTCGGGGCTCAGGCCAGCGCAGCCAGGAGGCAAACCACCAACCCGGCGTGGCCGGTAGGAGGCGGGGTCGTAGACTCACCAGCGGAGCGTGAAGCGTACCGATGTGGGCTCACAGCGAGTGGGCGGAGCCAGCAAAGCCTCGGCTTGGCGGTTTGATTTCCCTTTCTCCCTGGAAACATATGCTTGTTTTTCTCCCTCTGACATTTATTCTTCTAACGCCGCCGTCTGTGTTTGGAATTTTACCGCTTTCCCGATCCTTCTGTCAAGTTTGGAGTCGGCGTTAACCAAGACGAAACCGTCGCAAAATGTCGGGAGGTGAGAGGCTCAACCTTTAGACATTTGCAGAGGTGATCAATCAGGCTGACAGCCGCAAGGAGCACGGCGGGTTGCCGGGTGCTGGTAGGATGACAACGTCAGAGCGCCACCGAGGAACGCCGGAGCACTCCTGATGGTGATCAAGGTTACAGCGTCATCGTCAGAGGGACTAATTAAGGAAAAAGGCTCCAGCGGGAGGTTAGCGATTAGCCTCGCTGTGTTTGTTTGGGTCATAAGGCCACTGGGCAGCGTTGAGTACGCCAGTGCTCGCCAAAGTTAGCACCGTTCACTGTTCCTTCCTGCCGATCGCTGATCGCCACCTGGTGGGCAGGCGCGGTACTGCGTTTTGTTGGCACCCAAATGGTGAAAAACGTCAAAGAAAAAATAAAAGCTTGAAGAAAAAGGTATCATTTTGAGCTGTTTCTAGAAGCACGTGATCAAATCCCGCTGAAACCACTCTGACATTTCCACGCGCTTTCTTGTTTTGTGAACTCATTATTTTCAACTCAAAGTTAAGATGAAACGAACAAAAGTAAAGACGCTCGTAAGTCGACGGCTGTTTGCTGCCGGGGGAGCTGAGGTTTTCAAACGTGACTAATTTGAGAGTCAGAGGTAGAGAAGCCGCTGCCGCCACCGCTGCCATGCGTGTTTTGATTTGAGCAGGTATCGTCCTCCGAGCTGCAAACTCATCTGACGTCTGCAGGTAAAGAAGAAGAAAGAGAAGAAGAAGCTTTGATGTTGGGGGGAAATGGAGAGATGGAGGCAAAGATTTAAGCTCGCGTCAGGGAAAATCTGTTAAATATGGTAAAAAGACGTAATTCATTTAATGTTTTTATCTGCTTTTCTTATCTTTGACCATTTTAATCAGAGTCCAAGGGTCTTCTTTTCTAAACAAAGGAGACTAGAGCTCTTTGCGGCTACCTTCGGTCCCAAATCTCAGGTATTTTCATACATTTTTCCCCTTTGAGAGCCAGAAAAAAGAATGATTCAGAGTTCCGGCCCTGCTTCCACTTAAAGCAGCTTCATTCCTCCTCTTTCCGTTCATCTCCTCCCGCTGCAGCACTCAGGAGCTAACGCAGCCCAGCAGACCCGGTTCTCTCGGACCAGGAACCAATAGTGACGTCATCAATAGTTTGAGCTTCAATCGGAGAGGAAACCAGCAGACAGGACTTCTTTATTCTGCCCACACCTCCTCTGAGCTGAACAGAAGCTTCAGGCAGATGGGATCTGGTAAAAACCGCACGCACACACACACACACACACACACACACACACACACACACACACACACACAGCATCTGCTTCAGCCCCTGTGGTACAAATCAAATCAAGACGCTGATGATTGAGTGAGTCGCTGATGTGAGCTGAGAATCCAGGCAGGAAAAAAGGTTAAGTGTTAAATTTAAGCGCTGGAAGTGCATCAAAGCGCTAATGTTCTTCCGACAAACGCGCTCTGACGCCACGCCAACGAGCCCGGGTGCAAATCATGTGTTGCATCAGCGCTGGGCTCGAAACCTGCTGGAGGGAAGAGACCGGTTTCTGCTTTAGGCCACTAGGGGGCAGACCCTGCGCTAACAGGTGAATGGAGGAGCTCTGTCGCTCGCTAGCGGACGGGCACCCAGGGGAAGGGGCCACCCAGGGGAAGGGGCCACCCAGGGGAAGGGGCCACCCAGGCGAAGGGGCCACCCAGCTGAGGAGATGGCAAACATCTGGGTTAGAATCTCTCAACAGAATCCACAGAGGGCTGATCTCAGGAAGAGCCGGGCAGAAATCTGGATCATCCGAACACGAACCCGCAGCTGTAGAAGAGCAGATCTGAGGGCCACGCACATCCACTCCATCACCACGGCCACAGCTTCGCCAGGGTCACATGACACAGGGACAGGAGCCCCCAGAGATGCAGCTGTTTCAGGCGTATCCAAGCACGTGTGCGCTGACGCTGATGAAAGGCTCCGCTGACGGAGACACGGTGGGGCAGGTTTAAAGGGGTGTAGGTGTTGGGGGGCGATTCCACCCCCACAGGCGGTCAGGCTCCAGGCAGAACCTGCCTCAGACGCACACCTGAAGCCTTGGAAGGAGATGATTGACAGCTCTGAACAAAGATGGCGACACCTGGGCGGAGACGCCTCCTCCTACTTTTGGCTGCTTATCAGCCGTTGGGCAGATGGACGGGTGCGGCTGGCGCTGCGGTGTGGGCGTGGCCGCCGTGAACGGGACGTGAAGACCAGAACGCGGACCCGTCTGCGGCCGGACTCTCGGCGTCCTCCTACGCAGGCGCTACCAGCTGGGACCGTCAGAGGAGGAGCGCCTCCGGGGTCCAAGGCCAGCAGACGCTGCCGTGGATTCCTCGTCTTCGCTAATTTAAGCAGAAACGTGGGACTGCGACAGCGGCGTCTGGGAACTCTGCTGCGTCTCCATCGCTGCTGCTTCCAGGAGCTTCACGCTTCCTATTTTAGGGGACTTGGCAGCAGAAACGGAACTTACAGCCGCAGCGTGAAGAACGCGGAAATGGTCAGATTTCTCATTTCACTCCTCCAATTTCAGCGCAGGGGTCTCTCCTCCTCCTCCTCCTCCTCCTCCTCCTCTTCCTCCTCTTCACTGGTGCATCTATAAACGGATACAGCCCAGTTTGTCCTTTCAGTCGCGGATCATTTATTAAATTGTTATTCAGCTGCTTCACTTTCACCTGGTTTCTGCATGAAGCCCCTGAGCCTTGGTGACGGAGACCCTCCAGAGATGATCTCCTCTCCCCTCCTCTCCCCCTCCTCTCTCCTCCCTCCTCTCCTCCTCTCCTCTCTCCCTCCTCTCCTCTCCTCCTCTCTCCTCCTCTCTCCTCCTCTCCTCTCTCCTCCTCCTCTCCCCTCCCCTCTCCTCCTCTCCTCTCTCCTCCTCTCCTCCTCTCCTCCTCTCCTCCTCTCTCTCCTCCTCTCCCCTCCTCTCCCCTCTCCCCTCCTCCTCTCCTCTCCTCTCCTCTCTCCTCCCCTCTCTCCTCTCCTCTCTCCTCCTCTCCTCTCTCCTCCTCTCCCCTCCCCTCCTCCTCTCTCCTCCCCTCTCCTCCTCTCTCCTCCTCTCTCTCCTCCTCTCTCCTCCCCTCTCCCCTCCTCTCCCCTCTCCTCTCTCTCTCTCTCTCTCCTCTCTCCTCCTCTCTCCTCCTCTCTCCTCCCCTCCCCTCTCCTCCTCTCCTCTCTCCTCCCCTCTCTCCCCTCCTCTCCCCTCTCCTCTCTCCTCTCCTCTCCTCTCTCCTCCCCTCCCCTCTCCTCCTCTCCTCTCTCCTCCCCTCCTCTCCCCTCCTCTCCCCTCTCCTCTCTCCTCCTCCTCTCCTCTCTCCTCCCCTCCTCCCCTCCTCTCTCCTCCTCTCCCCTCCTCTCCTCCTCTCTCCTCCCTCTCCTCCTCTCTCCTCCTCTCTCTCCTCCTCTCTCCTCCTCTCCCCCTCCTCTCTCCTCTCTCCTCCTCTCTCCTCCTCTCCTCTCTCCTCCTCTCCTCTCCTCTCCTCTCTCTCCTCTCTCCTCTCCTCTCTCCTCCCCTCACTCCTCTCCTCTCTCCTCCCCTCCTCTCCCCTCCTCTCCCCTCTCCTCTCTCCTCTCCTCTCCTCTCTCCTCCCCTCCCCTCTCCTCCTCTCCTCTCTCCTCCCTCCTCTCCTCCTCTCCCCTCTCCTCTCTCCTCTCTCTCCTCTCTCCTCCCCTCCTCTCCCCTCCTCTCTCCTCCTCTCCCCTCCCCTCTCCTCCTCTCCTCCCCTCTCCTCCTCTCTCCTCCTCTCTCTCCTCCTCTCTCCTCCTCTCCCTCCTCTCTCCTCTCTCCTCCTCTCTCCTCCTCTCCTCTCTCTCCTCTCCTCTCTCTCCTCCTCTCCTCCCTCCTCTCCCCTCCCCTCCTCCTCCTCTCCTCCTCTCTCCTTCTCTCTCCTCTCCTCTCCTCTCCTCTCCTCTCTCTCCTCTCCTCTCTCCTCCTCTCCTCCCCTCCTCTCCCCTCCCCTCTCTCCTCTCCCCTCCTCTCCCCTTCTCTCTCCTCCTCTCCTCTCCTCTCTCTCTCCTCCTCTCCTCTCCTCTCCTCTCCTCTCTCCTCCTCTCTCTCTCTCCTCTCTCCTCCTCTCCTCCTCTCCTCTCCTCTCCTCTCCCCTCCCCTCTCTCCTCCTCTCCTCTCCTCTCCTCTCTCCTCCTCTCCTCTCTCCTCTCTCCTCCTCTCCTCTCTCCTCCTCTCACTTCCTCTCCCCTCCTCTCCTCCTCTCCCCTCCTCTCTTCTCTCTCCTCTCTCCTCTCCTCTCTCCTCCTCTCCTCCTCTCCTCTCTCCTCCTCTCCCTCCTCTCTCCTCCTCTCCTCTCCCCTCTCTCCTCCTCTCTCCTCTCTCCTCCTCTCCCCTCCTCCTCTCCTCTCCCCTCCTCTCCTCCTCTCCCCTCCCCTCTCCTCCTCTCCCCTCCCCTCTCCTCCTCTCCTCTCTTCTCCTCCCCCTCTCCTCCCCTCCCTCTCCTCCTCTCCCCTCCCCTCTCCTCCTCCTCTCTCCTCCTCTCACTCCTCTCTCCTCCTCTCCCCTCCCCTCTCTCCCTCCCTCTCACTCCTCTCCCTCCCCCCTCTCCTCCTCCTCTCCTCTCTTCTCCTCCCCCTCCTCCTTTCCTCTCCTCCTCTCTCTCCTCTCCCCTCCCTCTCCTCCTCTCCTCTCCTCCTGGCCTCCTCTCTCTTCTCCTCCCCTCCTCCTCTCTCCTCTCCTCTCTCCCTCCCCTGTCCTCCTCTCTCTTCTCCTCTCTCCTCCTCTCTCCTCTCCTCTCTCCTCCTCTCCTCCTCTCTCCTCCTCTCCTCACTCCTCTCCTCTCTCTCCTCCTCTCCTCTCCTCTCCCCTCCTCTCTCTCTCCTCCCCTCCCTCCTCTCCTCCTCCTCTCTCTCTTCTCCTCCCCTCTCCTCCCCTCTCCTCTCCTCCTCTCCCCTCCTCTCCCCTCCCCTCCCCTCCTCTCCCCTCCCTCCCTCCTCTCCTCCCCTCTCCTCCCCTCCTCCTCTCCTCCTCTCCCTCCTCTCCTCCTCTCCCCTCCCTCTCCTCCCTCCTCTCCTCTCTCTTCTCCTCCCCTCTCCTCCCCTCTCCTCTCCTCCTCTCCCTCTCCTCCCTCCTCTCCTCTCTCCCCTCCTCTCCTCCTCTCTCCTCCTCTCCTCCTCTCCTCCTCTCCTCCCCTCCCCTCCTCTCCCCTCCCCACTCCCCCTCCTCTCCCCTCCTCTCCTCCTCTCCCCTCTCCCCTCTCCCTCCTCTCTCATCTCCCCTCCTCTCCTCCTCCTCTCCTCTCTTCTCCTCCCCTCTCCTCCCCTCTCCTCTCCTCCTCTCCCCTCCTCTCCCCTCCCTCTCCTCCTCTCCCTCTCTCTCCTCTCCTCTCCTCCTCTCCTCTCTCTCCTCTCTCTCTCTCTCTCCTCCTCTCCTCCTCTCCCCTCCTCTCCCTCCCCTCACCTCCCCTCCCTCCCTCTCCTCTCCTCTCTCTCTCTTCTCCTCCTCTCCTCCTCTCCTCTCTCTCTCTCTCCTCTCCCACTCCTCTCCCCTCCTCTCCCTCCCCTCCTCCTCCTCTCCTCTCTTCTCCTCCTCCCCTCCTCTCTCCTCTCCTCTCTCCTCTCTCCCCTCCTGTCCTCCCTCTCTCTTCTCCTCTCCCTCCTCCTCCTCTCCTCTCCTCTCCTCCCTCTCCTCCTCTCCTCTCTCCTCCTCCTCTCCTCTCCTCTCTCTCCTCTCTCTCCTCCTCTCCCCTCCCCTCTCCTCCTCTCTCCTCCCCTCTCTCCTCCTCTCCCCTCCTCTCCTCCTCTCCTCCTCTCCTCCCCTCTCCTCCTCTCCCCTCCTCTCCCCTCCTCTCCTCCTCTCTCCTCTCCTCTCTCCTCCTCCTCTCTCCTCCTCTCCCTCCCTCCTCCTCCTCTCCCCTCCTCTCCCCTCCTCTCCCCCTCCCCTCTCCTCCTCCTCTCCTCTCTTCTCTCCCTCCCCTCCCCTCTCCCCTCCCCTCTCCTCTCTCCTCTCTCCCCTCCCTGTCCTCCTCTCTCTTCTCCTCTCCCCTCCTCCTCTCTCCTCTCCTCTCCCCTCCCCTCTCCTCCTCTCCTCTCTCCTCCTCTCCTCTCTCCTCTCCTCTCTCCTCCTCTCTCTCTCCTCTCCCCTCCCCTCTCCTCCTCTCCCCCTCCCCTCTCCTCCTCTCCCCTCCTCTCCTCCTCTCCTCCTCTCTCCCTCCCCTCTCCTCTCTCCCCTCCTCTCCCCTCCCCTCTCCTCCTCTCCCTCCTCTCCCTCCCCTCTCCTCCTCTCCTCCTCTCCTCCTCTCCTCTCTCCTCTCTCCTCTCCTCTCCTCTCTCCTCCTCTCTCTCCTCCTCTCCCCTCCCCTCTCACCTCCTCTCCCCTCCCCTCTCCTCCTCTCCCCTCCCCTCTCCTCCTCTCCCCTCCTCTCTCCCCTCCCCTCTCCTCCTCTCCCCTCCTCTCCTCCCCTCTCCTCCTCTCCTCTCCTCTCCTCTCTCCTCCTCTCTCTCCTCCTCTCCCCTCCTCTCCTCCCCTCCTCTCCTCCTCTCCCTTCCTCCTCTCCTCCCCTCTCCTCCTCTCCCCTCCCTCTCCCCTCCTCTCCTCCTCTCTCTTCTCTCTCTCTCCTCTCCTCTCTCTCCTCTCTCCTCCTCTCTTCTCTCCTCTCCTCCTCTCTCCTCCTCTCCTCTCCTCTCTCCTCTCTCCTCTCTCCTCCTCCTCCTCTCCTCTCTCTCCTCTCCTCCTCTCCCTCCCCTCTCTCCTCCTCTCCCTCCTCTCTCCTTCTCTCCCCTCCCCCTCTCCTCCCTCTCCCCTCCTCTCTCCCTTCCTCTCTCCTCTCCTCTCCTCTCCTCTCTCCTCCTCTCCCCTCCTCTCTCCCCTCCTCTCTCCTCCTCTCCCTCTCTCCTCCCTCTCCCTCCTCTCTCCTCCCTCTCCTCTCCTCTCCTCTCTCCTCCTCTCTCCTCCTCTCCCTCTCCTCCTCTCCTCTCCTTCTCTCCCTCCTCTCCTCTCCTCCTCTCCTCTCTCCTCCTCTCCCCTCCTCTCTCCTCCTCTCTCCTCCTCTCCTCTCTCCCCTCCCCTGTCCTCCCTCTCTTCTCCTCCTCCCCTCCTCTCTCTCTTCTCCTCTCCCCTCCTCCTCTCTCCTCCTCACTCCCCTCCCCCTCTCCTCCTCTCCCCTCCTCTCCCCTCCCCTCCCCTCCCCTCTCCTCCTCTCCCCTCCTCTCCCCTCCCCTCTCTCCTCTCCCCTCCCCTCTCCTCCCTCTCTCTCTCCTCTCCCACTCTCTCCCCTCCCCTCTCCTCCTCTCCCCTCTCTCCCTCCTCTCTCCTCTCCTCTCCTCTCCTCTCTCCTCCTCTCCTCTCCCTCTCCTCTCTCTCCTCCTCTCCTCCTCTCCTCCCCTCTCTCCTCTCTCCTCTCTCCCTCCTCTCCTCCTCTCCTCTCTCCTCTCTCCTCCTCTCCCTCCCACCTCTCCTCCTCTCCCCTCCTCTCTCCTTCTCTCCTCCCCTCTCCTCCTCTCCCCTCTCCTCTCTACTTCTCTCTCCTCTCCTCTCCTCTCTCCTCCTCCCCTCCTCTCTCTCCTCTCCTCCTCTCCTCTCTCCTCCTCTCCCTCCTCTCTCCTCCTCTCTCCTCTCCTCTCTCCTCCTCTCTCCTCCTCTCTCTCTCCTCCTCTCCTCTCTCCTCCTCTCCCTCCTCTCCTCTCCTCCTCTCCTCTCTCCTCCTCTCCTCCCTCTCTCCTCTCTCCTCCTCTCTCCCCCTCTCCCCTCCCCTGTCCTCCTCTCTCTTCTCCTCTCCCCCTCCTCCTCTCTCTTCTCCTCTCCCCTCCTCCTCTCTCCTCTCCTCTCCCCTCCCCACTCTCCTCCTCTCCCCTCCTCTCCCCTCCCCTCCCTCCCCTCTCCTCCTCCCCTCTCTCCCCTCCCCTCTCTCCTCTCCCCTCCCTCTCCTCCCCTCTCCTCTCCTCCTCTCCCCTCCTCTCCTCCTCTCCTCTCCCCTCCTCTCCTCCTCTCTCCTCTCCTCTCCTCTCTCCTCCCCTCTCCTCCTCCTCTCCCCTCCTCTCACCCCTCTCCTCCCCCTCCTCCTCTCCCCTCTCCTCTCCCTCCTCTCCTCCTCCCTCACTCTCCCCTCCCCTCTCCTCCTCTCCCCTCCCCTCTCCCTCCTCTCCCTCCCCTCTCCTCTCCTCTCCTCCTCTTCTCCTCCCCTCTCCTCCCCTCTCCTCTCCTCCTCTCTCCCCTCTCCTCTCCCCTCCCCTCCCCTCTCCTCCTCTCCCTCCTCTCTCCTCCTCCTCCTCTCCCCTCCTCTCCCCCTCCTCTCCCCTCCCCTCTCCTCTCTCCCCTCCCCTCTCCTCCTCTCCCCTCCCCTCTCCTCCTCTCCCCTCTCCTCTCCCTCTCCTCCTCTCCCCCTCCTCTCCCTCCCTCTCCTCCTCTCCCTCCCCTCTCCTCCTCCCCTCCCCTCTCCTCCTCCTCTCCTCTTCTCCTCCCCTCTCCTCCCCTCTCGACTCCTCCTCCTCTCCTCTCTCCCCTCCCCCCCTCCTCTCTCCCCTCCTCTCTCTCCTCTCTCCTCTCCTCTCTCCCCTCCTCTCCCCTCCTCTCCCCTCCCCTCTCCTCCTCTCCCCTCCTCTCCCTCCTCTCCCCTCCTCTCCCCCTCCCCTCTCCTCCTCTCCCCTCTCTCCTCCCCTCTCCTCCTCTCCTCCTATATATCTCTCTCCTCCTCTCCTCCTCTCCCCCTCCTCTCACCTCCTCTCCCCTCCCCTCTCCCTCCTCTCCCCTCCCTCTCCTCCTCTCCCCTCCCCTCTCCTCCTCCTCTCCTCTCTTCTCCTCCCCTCTCCTCCCTCTCTACTCCTCCTCTCCCCTCCTCTCCCTCCCTCTCCTCCTCTCCCCTCCTCTCTCCTCCTCTCTCCTCCTCTCCTCCTCTCCTCCTCTCCCTCCTCTCCCCTCCCCTCCTCTCCCTCCCTCTCCTCCTCTCCTCCTCTCTCCTCCTCTCCTCCTCCCCTCCCCTCTCTCCTCTCCCCTCCCCTCTCCTCCTCTCCCTCCCCCTCTCCTCCTCTCCCCTCCTCTCTCCTCCTCTCCCCTCCCCTCTCCTCCTCTCCCTCCTCTCTCCTCCTCTCTCCTCTCTCCTCCTCTCCCCTCCCCTCTCCTCCTCTCCCCTCCCCTCTCCTCCTCTCCTCCTCTCCCTCCCCTCTCCTCCTCTCCCCTCCTCTCCCCTCCCCTCTCCTCCTCTCCTCCCCTCTCCTCCTCTCCCCTCCTCTCCCCTCCCCTCCTCCTCTCCCCTCCTCTCTCCTCCCTCTCCTCCTCTCCTCTCTCCCCCTCCCCTGTCCTCCTCTCTCTTCTCCTCTCCCTCCTCCTCTCTCTCCTCTCCCTCCCTCTCCTTTCTCTCCTCTCTCCTCCTCTCCCTCTCCCCTCTCCTCTCTCCTCCTCTCTCCCCTCCTCTCTCCTCTCCTCTCTCCCCTCTCCCCTCCTCTCCCCTCCCTCTCCTCCTCTCCCCTCCTCTCCCCTCCCCCTCTCCTCCTCTCCCCTCTCTCCTCCTCTCCCCTCCCCTCTCCCCTCCTCTCCCCTCCTCTCTCCTCCTCTCTCCTCCTCTCCTCCTCTCCCTCCTCCTCCTCTCCCCTCCCCTCTCCTCCCTCCCCTCTCCTCCTCCTGAAGGTAATGAAGGTAATCTGCTGCCGGCTCTGCAAGGTGAGCTGAACAAAGGAAGGAAACGTGATCCATCACCGGGCTCCGCTCGTCTTTGCGGACGCACGCCTGGCACAGCTGTCTGGAACGGCGGCGCTCGCCTCTAGACGCCTGGGAGGGGGTCTTCATGAAGACGCATGAGTCGGAAAACAGACCATTAAAGTTAGCGAGAGTTCATTAACCTTGTAGAAGTGCAGCCTGGCTGCCATAAAGAGCCACATTTCAGGACTTCTCTTCTCATCTTTGTGCCGTAAGTGCTGTCGGGAAGCAGGTTCAGCTCACACCAGGCAGCTAATGACCCGGTTGGTGACCTCTCCTCAAAGAGGAACCCGAGCAGATGATCCCCAGACGCTTCCTCCTCCACACTCAGAATTGGAATGATGAAACTCGGAAGCTAACTGCAATACAGGGCGCCACTGCGGCGTTGGCGCGCCTAACCGCGGGCCGGTCCGAGGGAGGCTCCGCTAAGCGCCGTGACACTGTTGGTCACAACCATTACGCTTCCTGGACCATCTGTTGGGTCATCTGCTCCCGTTGTGGTTCTCACGCTCCTCAGGGAGACGGCCGCGCTATCACTGGAGCGTTCAGGCAACTTTGAACCTTGACGTAGCGATGAGGCATCGTCAGAGCGCACGCACGTGTACACACGAGGGGCCGCATCCTGGAACCCACCAGGCACGTCAGGACTCGGCTGATACAGGAACCACCAGGCTGCAACGGCTGAACGGAGGTTTAGCACGATGCTAGCTCGCGCAGGCTGCAGAAGAGGGGCCGGTGTGGAGCAGTCACCTATGACACTCAGTTTCCAGGCGGTTCTTTCCGGAACCCTCGAACCGGTTTCTTTTTCCACCGTCAAGAATTACCATCCTCATCCGGAGCCAGTGTCCTGATGCGACGCTCCCTCGCCCAAGGTTCCTCTGCGCGTTCCTCTGGCTAGAGCCCGTAAATGGGATAGCAGCTCTGGTCCACAAAGGATCTCTGAGAACAAACAAAGCCTGCAGAAGAATCCCGACGCCGCAAACTCTCATTACCGCAGGGTGAACTGCGTCTCCGCCGTGTTCACGCAAGAGTCATCAAAGAGAAGAACAACAAAGCTGCTGACGGCACGCCGCCGTCCACTCGCTTCCCTCGCGCCACTTCCTGTTGCTTGTTGTTAATTGAGAGCTTCCTCTGGAGAGCCGGCTGTTTGTCCCCGTCAAACGTTTCCTCCGCTCGTCTCCGCCTCCCTCGCCGGAGCTGCCAGCCGACTCCTCATGAGCATCACTGGCGCTCGTTTGCGTGAAATGAGAAGATGAGAGGAATTACTTCCTGTCTCCCTTACACCAGCAGCCCTTTCATCCCCGTCCTTCCGCACAAGCGCAGGAGCGGGGGTCCTTTGAGGGTCCATCTGTCTGCGCCAGGCCGCCATCTGACGGGAGGCCAGAAAATGAGGCTGGCGTCCAGAGCGATCCCAGGCAAGCCGCAGCGCCCTCGCCTATCAAAGAGCAGCAGGAGGCCGATCTTTGACCCAACACTGGCGCTGGAGGAGAGGCTTCAAGTGGCAAAGTTTGGGAAGAATCAGGAGATTCAGGAGCAAGAAGGAGAGTTGGAGCCGCAGCAGCGCTGCTTTGGCTCTTACGTCCTGTAATATCTGCAACCGAAACCATATTATTCATCATTAGCAGAGCTAATCAGGCCAGTGACAGGACAACAGATGGGGGGCTGGGACTCACCAGCCTGAGTAACCTCGTGTCAGAAGAAGGAGAACAATGGTCCAATCTGGTTCAAAAGTCCTTCACGGTCAGCAAAGAGATCGATCTGGGGTTTTATTCCACTTCAACGTCCTGCTGCTTCATCTGCTCCGAGGTTCTGGCCAAGAGCCTGAAGAGGAGTCGGACACCTTTCTGCCTTTCCATCGCCACCAGATCGGACTTGTCCAGGCGTCACACTCCCAGTTGTGCTGAGAAACCTCATCTGTGGTCGGCGGTGCCGCCTCGTGCGCGGCGCTCTCGCCAACACACGCCCACACATTTTGTCAGCTAGCTAGCAACGACTCAGTGTGGGGGTCTGGGGACGTTTCTGTATCCTCTGACGGAACAATCCCAAGTTGCCTTTAACTGGCCACAAATGGAGGAAATGAGAGTCTCATGAGCAACTTCTGTCATTCACATCGGCAGCTTCGTTTGCGTTTCCACCGGTCGAGGTCAACGCCAACGTTAGCAGGGCTGCACTGATAACCTTCATTTCTCTGACAGGGTGGGGAGGCTCTCGATGTTCCAACGCCGAGTCCTTCTCCAGCTTTTCGGAGAAATCCATCTGAGGACGTTCCCTCATCACATCAGATGTTTGGCTAACTGGCCGTGCCCAAGAATCCATCCCTGCAGGACCCAACCACTGTTATCGCTTTCTAAACCGCAGGAAGTGACGTCAAAGTCCCGGCTGGATGCTGCTGGATGTCTCCAGGAGCGAGAGGGAGAATCGGGACCAGCAGCTTTAGCTTGGTAGCGGAACCCTCCTAAAGGTTTCTGGAGGTTCTGTTTTGTTGCTTCTCGGCTCCCAGCTCTGCAAAACCTCCTGAAGCTGTTGCAAATGTTGAAACTGGGCGACACCAGCGGCGGTTGTTTACCTTCCAGCTGGCAGCAGCCGCTGACGCTTTGTGATTTCAGCAGCCGTGAATACGTTTGTGTTGATGCCCCGGAATGTTCTCCGCGCTCCCTGTGGGCGAGGGTGTTAGCGGCGCACGCGAGGCCAGATTATGCAGGAATCACAGATTGCCACCGTCATTTTCTCTTAGCTTAAGAGCTTATTTTCCATCAGATAATGCAAAACAATAATTGGAGGGCAAACAGCTTGTTTGCAGTGGTTTTTTGGGCTCCTCATCCTCTGTGCTCTCAACACGGAGGGGGCGGGATCCCTTTTATCCCACTTTTGTTGTTCTCGCCGTGCGCGCTGAAACCCAAGCTCGTGTCCAGGAATGCGGACGAGCGCCATGTTTCTGGTGCGTGTGACCTGATTGGGCGCCGCCCCTGTCGAGTCAAGACGAGTCCTGGAGCTCCGGAGCGTCTCTTTCCTCAGCCGCTGGGAGTGTGATTTGCGGAGGTGGAGGGAAAAAAAAGAAGTCTTGCGCGGCGAGCGGGGCCCCCTTTTAATGCCCTTAATGCAGAGTGTAATCTGCTGGCAGAGCCGGAGGGGGCGCAGCAGGTCACGGAGCTGATCAATACCAGCATCTTTACAATAAACAAGCTGAATATTCATGAGAGAGATCTCCGTCCTTCTGCTTTTACGCCTTAAATGCAAGTGTGAGCCCGGGACTGAGTCACGTTTCCTTTGAAATGACTCCCCACCCACGGCTCCACGCTAGCTGCAGCATCTCATATCGATTAAGATCCCGGAAAAAATGGCATCGCAGGACGGAGTCGGCCGGGGTTCTTCTGCTCGCTCTCGTTCAGGAGCACCTCTCAGGCCGACTGACCTTTGTTAGAAGCTTCTGAGCTTCGGCAGTGAAGGTTTATCACGCTTTTACTACTTTAGCTCCGGAGGCTACGCTCGTCCAACCAGGGGCCAAAGGGCAAAAATGCAAAGTGGCTGCCCTCAAGTCTCGGCTTTCTGATCCAGGAATCCAAGCCTGCAACTTCCGGCCGCCGGGATTAACGTCAACAATGGAAACTAAACAGGCGCTGTTATTCTCTTCTGCTTGGGCTGAAAAACAGGAAGTAGCTGACGTAAAAGCGACCTTGGTATGATGACGGCGGCGTTAGCGTGAAACGATTGAGCGGTTATTGACACCCTCGTCGGTAGAAGCCACTCAAACACAGAACTACCAGGTTACCAAAGACACGTTTCCCTTGGAAACAACACTGAGTTGTTGAACCACTAACTGTCCCCAGTCCTGGAAATTAGACTCTGTTAGATCCTCAGCTTCTGGACGCCTGCTTTTACAGGACTGCTTGAACAAACGCTGTCATTATTCTCCTGTGCTGGTAGAAACCACCTGCCGTGCACGACTAAGGAAAAGAGGCTGACGACCTCCCGTCCGGAGCTTCTGCGCGTCCAGCAGGAAAAGTGGAACCGGCAAAAGCAGGAAATAATTCACTTACAATGATGCAAAATGCATGAGATGAGTTAATTAAGTCCGAGACAATTCAGCCTCTGGAGGTAGAAGCGGGTGCGCGCGATGAGGAGAATCTGTAACAGCCGTTAAATATGCAGGACTTCAGTCTGGTCGGCTTTAAGGAGAGGACCGATGAGGCCGTGGCCCAACCCGCCGACGCGCTCGCTGATGTCAGACGCTAAAGTCTGTCCTGATCAGACGGTGATTCAGGCAGCGATCACAGAGAGAGCGTGAAAACACCCCGTAACACACTCCCAGTGCTCCCAGAGTGGAACATTGTGAGTTCACACTTTTGACGGCCTGTTTCTGCAGCTCCAGATTGGCCACGCCACAGCTAGCGCAGGCTAACGCCCCGGAATTAGCTTCTGTCGCTAAGACACGCGGCCGTCGCCCTCGCTGATCGGGCTGCCAACAGGTTGGAGATTCTGCCAGCAGGGGGTCGCCGGCGGGGAACCGATTACTCCCGCGCCTCCTGAACTTTGCTAAGTATGACGGACTGATCTGGTTCCAACGTTAGCATCAGGTGCGTCTGACGAAGGGGAACTTTGTGGGTAAAAGCCCCAGATTTAACGTGACTGTTGACACGTTGTTCTAAAAACTGACTCAAAGGATGAAGAGTCAAGCAATCACATGACCCCAGGATGGAGGAGACAACGTCTGCACGCGTCACTTCAGAACCTCCTTGAACGCTCCACGCTCCCTTTCTGGTCCAGCACGCCGCCTCTCTCTGTACTCGGCTGAGAGCTGCAGGCTGCAGGGTAATAGGCGTCTCGGGGCACATCAGACGGGCAATAACAGCGGTGATTATCTTCTCCACCTCCTCCAAGTCGTAGATGAAAGCTCGGCCGTCGTGTAATGGGCTCTGAGTCCATCACGGCGGCAGACCCTTCTATACGACGTCCTCATTTGACGCTGTTTTGTGCTTTAATAGTCTTTGTCTGAAGGCCCTGATGAATAGAAGCTCCTTCTCCTCTGACGCCATAATAAAAACGCAGGCCCGCTTTTAGTCGCCTTCAGGCTAAACCCCTGCAATCAACAGTCATTTAGGAGATGACACATCCAACTCTAAAGAGCAGGCTGGTCAGGAATAATCAGGCTGTTATCCATACTGACATCATTAAAGAGGAGGAGGAGGAGGAGGAGGAAGGGCAGATAAACGCGTTGTTTTTCTGCCAGATGATCCAGCTCGCGTTCCTCTGTGATGGTATCACTGAGTCTTCGGTCCGGCCCAGTGGGTGACACCTCTGCTATCGCCGTGGCGATGATCCACGAGGGCGCGTCACGCCGTTGAAAGCTTCCTGTAATGGCTGCCGACGCGTCGCAACCTTTCATTTGCATTGAGCTCGCCGCGTATGCTAATCCTTCAGCACCTGCTGCATCTTTGCATAATTCTGCATAAAGTCCTTATCAGCAGACAAGGAGACATCCTTCCACGCTTTTGTTTGGCGAGGACGGGCCCAACGCCTCGGAATCAACGTTGCGGAGCAGATAAAAGCGATCTAAATGCAAATAAAGAGCAGAAGTTTGCGGCTGCTGCAGGACACAGAAGAACAGACGGCTGAGGCGCGAGCAGCAGGTTGGCTCGGACAGGTGTCGCCCGGTATCGCTTCATCAGCGGCGGTTCTGCTTTACAGGCAGAGGAGCAGCGCTAACGGGCGTTTCTTCTTCACGGCGTCTGCTGGATTTTCTCTGCTTACGCTCCTTAGCGTCACAAACAGCAGCGCTGCACCGCTTTGATGCCTGGCGATGGCGAGATCCCACAAACACGCAACAACTTTTCTAGTCTTATTTTTGTTGTATGCTGTAATAGCGCCCCCTACCTGTTTGGAGGTATCAGATCGCCTTCAGCTCAGAGTTTTAGATTCAGCATATAAATGGATGTTTATTCAGCTCAGACGGCGCTCAGTTTAAAGGGCAAAAAGGCGCCGTGAGAGCCTTCTGTTTATGTTTCCAGGGAATTGATCGTCACTAAGAGAAAAGCATTAATTATCGGAGTCAAAGAAGCCGCTTGTTAAAAGCTCACATCTCCGATCAACGATGCGGAGGCGGATTCCGAGCGGTTTATGTCGCCTATAAAACCGATTACTGTCTGCCAGGCGGTCGGGAATCCGCGATGATACGACGGAGAAGAGATAACGGCGCCCGTTTCTACAATAACGCTTCCCCGTTAGCCTAAATGACCTTTTAGCCACCAGAGAAGGGAAATCTCCCCCGCCGTGCCTCCGAGGGCCAATTCTCCGCCGCTGCTCTTCATGTTCATGCGTTCACCACGGAGCTTCTTTCCTGCGCTTCCACGGCCGCCGCGTTCCCGGAGGCGATCGGGAGTTTAGTGTGAAGGGCCTGAAAGGATGGTTTTCTGACATTTCCATCAGATGATGAGTTTTGATTTGAGGAGCGAACGCCAGGAGTCGTGATTGTCAGCCGAAGGTCGATATCTTCAGTCCTGAGAGGCAAAGTGCTACATCGCACACTCTCATGAAAAACTGCTTAAACCTTTATTAGATTACTGAACTCGAAAAACAGCAAACGGCTCGACTAAATGTTGGTCTTATTTCCTTTTCCTCTTTTAAAGTCAGACTGGGATCCCAGATCGAACACAGCCGTTTGCGTTGTTGCTGCAGCAACAGTTTCCTGTTTAATAATAAATAACAAATGGGCCCGTCCATCAGGAGCAACAGCCTCAGGTCACACCAAACGTCCTCCACTGTTGAACTCCTTTCATTTTGGCTCGTTATGAACAGAATTATTAACTCAATCATCATTTAATTAGAACCTTAATGATAATAACACGTCTGCTCTCATTAGGTCGAGCGTGATTGAACGGATGGAATTAGCGCCGACGGGCAGGAAAACAGGAAATAATGATGCGTGGTCGGCGAGGCAGGCGGCCGCCACAGCAGATCAGGCTCGTCTCCCGGTGCCATGAAGGATCCGTGGTTGGTTCCGGGGTTGGTTCCCAACAAACACGGACGTCTCGATCGCCGTCGCAGCTAGCGTGAAGTGGCGCTAACGACTATTACGGCCAGAAGCTAAAGGAGCTCTTCTGACAGCAAGCTGGATTCTTGGCACATGAACAGGATTCCCAGACTGAGCTGCTCCTGGGTTCAGCGCTCTGCTCAAGGGCACGCCGACGGCCTGAGCCGCCACTCAAGCACCTGAGCTCCAGAGCTCGGGAAACCCAAAGTTTGCAAAGAGAACGGCTGAAGGTTAGCATGGAGGGGTAGGAGAGCTGCAGGGGGAAGGGCAGATCCATCCAGATGTTTAACACCCAAACCCGATGCTCATCCTGATCAAAGGTCGTCAGCAGCTGAAGGTTTGACTCTTTAATATCGTTTGTTATCCTCTCTTCCTCCCTCTTCTTCTCCGGTTTGTGCCGGCTGAGCGGGATGAAGGTTTCATTATTTTAATTCCTCTCCTGCAGCCCCGAAGCGCCCAAACGCGTCTGTTATCCGATGGGAGGATTAACGGATCGATGGCAAACATGATTAAGAATAAGTACAGTTGTAATGAGCTCTCCCGGGACTCAGGCCACCTCAGGTGACCTGTGGACGACCACCGTCTGTCCGCGTGCTCGCTTCTTTCTATTTGAACCATCACACACACGTCCAGCCTCCCAGAAGGACAGTTAGTTCGGCGTCTGCGAATGCTAGCATGTGTGAGTGGATCATTTGGCTGCGCTTTTCCTTCTTCCTCACTGAAATGACTCCTCTCCTGACAAACGCGGAGGTGCGAGGACGCCGAGGACCCACGCGCTGGGGAGCAGCTCAAGGGTCGCGCTGCGCTTTTTCAGAAAATTGAGTTGAATTGTGGCGAAAATCACCGTCGGAGCGGTCTGAGTCGGGATCAATTTGCCAGAAAATGGACTCAAATTGTCCTGTCGCCGTCAGAGCTGCGGACGGCGACAGGAAGTGGCGGCCTGGGCGGGTAATCGCCAACAGAGACGCCCAGTCACGCAGCGAAAGCGCGAGACTTCAACCTTCAAGCGCGGTCAACGTTAGTCAACAGTAAAAGTAGTTACAACTAATGAGTAGGTATTAGCACTAAATAACGACTTACAAGTTACACATTCAACGACTTCTGGGCGTTCGTTTAACTGTTAAAATAACTGCAAAAAAGGATTTCAACAATAAAATGGGCAGAAAAGGAGACGCACGCGCTACACTCGCCGTTACGTGCAGAAAAGTTTCCTCAAAGGGCGTCTGCACAACCGATTCCTCCGAAAGCGAAAACAAAGAAAAACTTCTGAGGAGCATCTTCACCAGATTAAAGATTAAATTACCCAGAAGTGCCTTCTGCCGCGGCTCCGCGTGACCCCTCTCAAGTCCAATTACAGCAGAGAGGCTCACGCCCAGATCACCGCCGACGTTAAGCCCCATCGCATCGGTATGCGAGAGGTGTTGGTCTCCGGAGAGCCTCCGACATCTTGGATAATTACCCCCTTGTCTTCCCTTTCCCATCTGAGATCTCTTCAGGCCGACACGAGCAGGGAAAGTCTTCGTCTTGAGGAGGCCAATTACTCCTCCCCTTCTCCGGGTTCCTGTTCCTAGGCTCTCCAACATCTGCAGGAAGCGAGCTTCTTCAGATCCCCAGATCCAGGAAACAAAGGAAATGCGTTTTCTCCCGTCCTGCTGCTGTCCCTCCGTTTGTTGTCTGGTTCTCTTTCCACGTAAAGCTTTGTTGCTTTGATGCGTCCACACCTTTTCCAGTCCACCTGCGCTCCTCACGACGGTGACCGGCCTCTGCTCGCCGTTTGGTTTGGTTCCGCCTGTGTTCAGGCCAGAGATTCGGCTAACGAGCCTCTCCGCCACACACGGCCGACGGCTGTTTTGCGGCATTTGAATTTCCAATCCGACGCCGGGCGTGTTTGTTTAAAGGCGCTCAGTGGAATCCCGACCGCATCGGGACAAAGGTGCGCAGCGGCGTTAGCACGTTCCCAGGCTAACAGCTCCGGTGAAACACCTCAGCCGGGTCTTGGTTTTCCTTCAGAAGCCGGGTTAGGGGGAGGTGGAGCGACGGCGAGGTGTGTTTACTCCTGGCGGCGTGGCGAGTGTGATGGTTTCCTCTCTGAAACCTCTGTCTGCCTGATGAGAGGTGACGCTCAGCCAATCCCAACAGGCTTCCGCTGCACTCCTTTGTTTCTCTTCCACTTTTTCTCATTTTTTCCTCCTCTCCTGCCGCCCGGGTGAACAAAGGCTCCGGCAGCTGACAAGACCGATTACGAAAAGCGTGAATTTGTTTGGGTTTGATCAAGCTGTGGGTGGGAAATCTGTGAGGAAATGTTGGACCGAGGAAGGTTGTTTCCTTGGGAAGGAGGGAAGTATTTACACTTCACACAACTTTCTGCCCTGAAACTGCTCATCGTGCAGAAAAGGCCGAGTTTAGCAAAGAAGCAGCTTTGTGGAATCATCTCCGCTTGCGGGCCTGGCGCTCCTTTCTTTACGTTTCCTCTTCTGGTCTTTCAACAACCAGATAAAGTTGAGCACGTATGCACCTTAACGTCTGGATTATCTGTTTAAATTCCTCTATAATCCTGAGCCCCGTTAGCCCTCTTCAGCCCTCCGTTAGCCTGGTTAGCCTCGTCCAACTCGAGCTCAGGGCTTCATCCAAGGTTGCCTGCGTGCGGAGACAGCCAACTGAGCTCCCTCAGGTCTCCCCTGACGTGGTCATCATCTCCTTTGTCCTGTTTAATCACACGCCGCTCAGCTAATCTGCACAACCGCGCGCCGCTGATTACCAGCTGACTCTAAAAGTAATTGGCGGGCTTCTTGCCAAGGCGGGGAATTAATCGAATGTTGCGGAGCGACGCCGAATCAAAAGCATTCAGAGGAGATAAATCACAAGAGGCCAAACAAATAAGTGACTATAATCATCACAGCACTTTGTTGTCCGTCACCTGAAACAGACGGTAAATTTCTCCCATGAACACGAGTCCTCCAGTTCAAGAGTTTAAAGACAAAAAGCCCACAAAGAACGGTCTCGGGGATTCTCAGCGCTAATACTGGATGTGAGAGTCGTTTGGGGCCGGTGCAGCGCTCCGTCTGTCCTTGCTCCGAAGTTTTGCCCAAAAGGAAGTTTTGGAGACTTTTGTTAGATTTGAAGGTCTGAAGGCCGTCAGCGGCGTGGAGAGCGGAGAACGTACCTCTGCAACGTGCAAGCTAGCTGAACCAACGCTGACAGCAGGTCAATGCTGCTGTCTGAGCGCTGTTGAAAAGCTTTCAGTGCTGAAAAACGTGTATTAAAAGCTGCAGCCACGCTCAGTTGTGCAGTTTTATGGCAGAAATTGTGGGATTTTTTGCCTGAATTTGTAGCATTAAGCCAGTCAGGGCCAGTTTGTCGACCTTGCCGAGCAGTTTTTGAGGAAATGGGTCTGCGAGGCTGGAAGGAAAGGCGCTTTAATGTCCTTCCAGCCCCCAAACGTGGAGGTTTACTCGGAGAAATCGCCTGTGATTCTTCACGGGCCTCTGTGCTGGCCCCGTCGGTGGGATTTGTTTGCTCAGACGGGAGCCGTTTGGACAGGAATTATCAGACGGCCAGCCCTCGTGTCCTGGCTCAGTGCAACAGCCTGCCAGAGGAGCTCCTTCCTGCCAAACTCCTGCAAGTCTGAGCAGCAGCGGCGTGCAGCGTCTGAGACCAGCAGCCGGTGTTTAAACAGCCTGGTGGGCGCTTTCTTTTATAAGCTTAGCAAAACACATGAGGAAAAGCGTTAGCACGGAGTTCAACGGCGGCTAAACTCATTAGCATGTTCTGCTGACATGGTAACAGCATGCTAAGCTTGTAGCTTAGCATAAATAACTGCATCTTCATTCATTCCTAGCAGGTGTCTGCTGCTAATACTGGAAGAAAGAACTGAAACATGCGAAGCATCAGAGCTTAATGGGATAACTGGTGCAACAATCACAAGATCAGCGTCTGCCGGAAATCCAAAACATGCTGATTAAAATGTGCTCTCCTTTATCCAGTTTCTAGCTCTGCTTCCATGAAAGGCAACAAAAACCGGCTCCGTTTCAATCACGTCCCCTCAGAATGAGCAAATGCGGCGTGCTGAATCTCTGCGGCTCCTCGTCTGCAGGGTTCTTCTCCTCGGACTTCTGAGCCGCTGACCCGAGATGCACACACACACAAATAAGGGAAAAAAAAGGAAAAACAGATCTGAAGGCACATAAGGGCGGAGGAGGAGAGGACTCTGGGGGCGTCGGTGGCATTGAGTGTGTTTTTGTTCTGCTCTCGCGCCCTACAGATGTAGCGGAGCAGACGTGGAGCCCAGACCTGGAGGAGATCATGTTTGTCTCGTTAAAAACCAGCCTCTGGCCGAGGTGAGCGCAAACAAACTGACAGTGGAGATAATCAGATGGCCCCCGGTCAGCCTCGCATTCAAGCGCGCGTGCTCCAGCCAGACTGGGCCTTTATTATTTAAAAACCTTACATCCATGTTCAGTAAATGCGGGCCGCTCTTTGGGATGAAATAAAAGCAGGGCAGGAAGGAAGGCGTGCGAGCTGCGTCGCTACGAGGCCCATTAGCCTGCCGTCAATTAGCACGCACGCCGCCTTCAATGAGCGGCGTCGGGCAGAAGCCTGGGCGCTCCGAGCTGAATTAATCAGGTAATTATTCAGTTTTCATCTGATTTACACGCAAGTTTCAACAAAAGAGATGAAATAAAGATGTGAGGAGCTTCATTAGCGCTGCACGCGGGCTCTTTTTACAGATTCCTTTATTTATTCCAGAGTATAATTACGGCTTCCACAATAGATTAGCATCAGAGCGCTGGGAGCGTCTCTGAAGGAGCCCCCAAACCAGTGTGGACACCAGTCAGTAAACATCAGAGGTTTGCTGCCGTTTCTGGGATGGTGGGAACAAGCCCAAACAGGTTGAAACCTGGTCTTCATGACGTAGCAAGGCTCTGCAAGCTTCTGCAAGGTTCTGCAAGGTTCTGCAAGGTTCTGCAAGCTTCTGCAAGGCTCTGCAAGCTTCTGCAAGGCTCTGCAAGGCTCTGCAAGGCTCTGCAAGCTTCTGCAAGGCTCTGCAAGGCTCTGCAAGGTTCTGCAAGCTTCTGCAAGGTTCTGCAAGGCTCTGCAAGGCTCTGCAAGGCTCTGCAAGGTTCTGCTGCTAAAGCAGCTTGAGGAGGTCGGCTCCCTCAGGAACCCACATCCCAACAGTCACAGCCCAAAACTCCATCTCACATTTCCCCCTTTGTTGTAATTTGGTTTTCTGACTTATTTCGTTGCCGTCTGACACCGTCTGAGTCCGGATCCCGGCGGCTTTGATCAAAACTCCATTTCCTGTGAATCCTCCGAGAGCGCAGCGGCCTGTGGAGGCTCCTGGTGCCGTGGCGACGACCCAGGATTAACTCCAGCTGTCGTGGAGGAGCCGCTGGGGGTTTGGGATTATACCTGAGGTTTGTCTTAATTCCTGACCAAAGTTCTCATTAACAGAACAGCTGAGAAGGACGCCACCGAGCCGCGACTACCAAGGCTCCGACATCGGTCCTTACGACGGGATTTGGCTCAAACTAAACGCGTCTCTTCATATTTCATCGCCTTTCGCTTGCTTCCAGCTGAGGTTTATTTCCACATGAGGGGCCGCAGATCCTGCAGGCTGACATCCAGAACAAATCCCAGACGTTAGCCTGCGCGGCGCACGTGAATCAATGTTTCATGACTGAGGTTCCTCACCTTTAAGGAATCAAGGCTCGAGTTTAATGTAAAAAATATGATAAGGTAGCCATGAAAGCAATAAAAGACAGTCTCGGTCCAGAAGCTGAGCTATTTCCTGCGCACACAAACACATCGCCCTGACACAGTTAGCTCAGGCCAGCGTTAGCTCGCTCTTCCAAACGTCTTTATCTTCTTAAAAAAACACGATACGTTCTGGCTAAATCACCTTTGAGACACGGACTGTTAATTTGGACACTGATGTTAGGATGCTTCTGGACAGTCCAGAGTCTCCATGTCTTCGTATTTATCTTTGTTTTTAATCAGCCTGTAAGAAAGACAAGCAGAAGAAGCAGAGGAGCAGCTGCTGGCTTCCATTTAACTGCCTGAAGGATAAATGAGAGAATGTTTTGAAATGAAGGCAGGTCTGAACTTTCAATCCGCCATCGTTTCTGCTGCAGTTCTTTCCTTTTTGCTTTCTAACAACAACAACAACAACAACAACAAGAACAACAACGCTTGTGGCAGCGCGATGGCAGCTTCAAGGCCCCCCGACAGCGGCGCTCCGGCTGAAAGCCATCACAAAATGAATCTCCAATTAATATTTTTTATTCTCCTCATAATTTGTTTTCAATCAAACAAAGGAATTAGCATCCTAGGAGGCACCACATCTCTGACTTCCTGTAACTGCTCCGAGCAATTTGGCACAATTTTCAATTTCCTGCGACTCAGCGGGAATGCTAATGACAAACCCGGGCGAGCGAGCAGCCTCTGAACCGTCGCTCGCTCTGATTTAGAACTAACCAGCCCACTGCTGGCTCACAAACACTACAAACCTCCATTAAGACGCAAAATTCACTTCAATTCTCTACGAAAAGGTATGTAAAACAATCCCAAACATGACTTTTCTCTCTGAGCAGCAGGACAGCGAGACAGGCTGCGCCTGAAACCTGCCGCGTCATGTTTTAGCATTAGCATTAGCATTAGCGTCATGTTTTAGCATTAGCGTTGAATCCTTGATTTGTCCTTGAGAAAAGACTGCGGTGAAGGTCAGGGTGAGAGGTCGGATCGAGGATTTTAGGCCAGGACAGGAAGGAAGAACGTGTCTCGCCCCCGCCAACTTTTGGGGAGCGTTTTTATCGTCTCGGTAGAGAATCGGGTCCCACAGACGGGACCCTTGTTCTCACATCTGCACATTCTAAATTCTTCTGCGTTCCTCGTCTTTATCCTCCCTGTTGGGAAGTTGCTTTGATGCTTTAATGTCAAACATTCTCTGGCAGATATGAGCAAATGTCAAAAGTGGGAAAAAAACAAGCCGATTGTTCTTTTCTGCGAAAGGTCGCCTGTGAGCGACTGCAGGATGGAACCTGCGTTAGTAGAACATTAGCGGTTCCCGGGAACGCCACGCATCCGTGCCAGCTCAACACCGCCGTTAGCTTACAGCCGTCGACAGGAACCTGTGACGTCTCCATCGGCTGGGTTGCACAGGTGAGCGCCTCCCCCGCTCACAGGCGACGGAGACGACTTTCTCATCCTGGAAGTCTAACAGCTGGGAGTGATTCTTCTCTCCGGCCCGCTGGAGCGGCGCGGCGGGGGACTGAGACGCCTCCAGAAAAGGTCCCCTTTGCAAATTCAGGTGGTGCACGCATCAGTCTTGGGTGGAGTTGAGGTATAACGGCCAGCACAAGCCCCCCTGCTGAGAACTCAGCGGCAGCGAAGGCAGCACGGCGGGAATTTAGCCTGCTTTAATGATGCCAACCACTAAAATTACTCCCCCCACAACCTGTTTGCCTCCGTTATTTCCAGAAATAATTACACATTTTTTCCCTTTTCAATTAGCGGCTTTTTCCGGCTCTTTCTTCCCGCCCGGCTGACATCCGTCCTAATTGCGGAGGATTCCAGGTTTGGCCGTTAATGGGGGATTTATTCTTCCTGTCAGTCTTCCACAAGAAGGAGCGAGGAAGGTTTGCAGATCATTCCTGCTCGCTCTCCCCTGAGGCCTGAGGCCGCCGCTTTAGCCTTCTGTTGACACAAGGTCATCTCAGAGACGCCGGGCCGCTGCCCCCCAACTGCTGTCTGCAGTTAAAACAGCAGCAAAGAGGCTCGAACCTGCAGCCACTTCATCAGATTCAGGCAGATGAAAGGAATCAAAGCTCTCTTTGATGAAGAGATGGAAGATTACGGTCACGCGGCGTTCAGATCGGAGCAAAGCTGCCCCTCCCCCCCCCAGGGTCCTGATGGGGTGGAAACCAGGCGAACATTCCAGGCTGCTCCCTGGAGGGAGAGAGCAGCAGCTGTGGAGCACATCCGCCCTCCCCAGCACATCTAGGGCTCACGTGCTGAAGCAGGAAGCTCTCCAGGGTTCCGTCTCAAGCCGAGCCAGAAAGCGAGCCGGGCTAATCCGCCCGAGAGCTCCGAGCCCCGGCTGCCCTCCTCAAATCCTGCTGGAGGCCGTGGGAGGCGTCCCAGAAGACAGACGTTCAGACCCCCAGCTGCGAGCGACGGTGTGTGCTGGCGTCCCCGGGGCTCGGGCAGCACGCCACGCTCCTTTTACACAAGCATCACGCCATCAGGCGCCCGACAGGCAGCAAACAGCGCCGACGCAAAGATTTCCTGGACCAGGCCGCCAGCTAGCACGCCGATCTGCAACAGCACACACACGCACACACACACAGGTTCATCCACGTGGGGTTTCCACAATGTTGGGACTGTTTCCTGTTTTAGGGGCCATGTGGTTGTTCTGGGGCTCAGATTAGGATTAAACGCTGGTTTAACAAAGCCTGAATGCAGCTGTGACGCTAAAGTAGCAGCTGAGGGGTGTGGAGCCTGGAGGGGGCGGAGCCGGGAGGGGGCGGAGCCTGGAGGAACCTGTAGGTGGCCTGGTAATTAGCGCGCATGTGGCCGGGTTCAAGTTCTGTGTGGCGCCACATCCAGACGTGTGGGAATAAAACATCAGCCTGGAAGCTTGGAGCCTTCAGCTGGTGAGGATCTGCTCCAACAGCTGGATCCAGATGTTAGAGCAGATCCTCACCAGCTGCCCAGCAGATGTGGACCACACTCTGAAATATTTACATCTAACATCCGCTTACACTGCAAACTTGTGGAAAGGCCCACACACACCCCCACACACACACACACACCCACACACACACACCCCCACACACACACACCCACACACACACACACCCCCCACACACACACACCCCCACACACACACACACCCACACACACACACACCCCCCACACACACACACCCCCACACACACACACACCCACACACACACACACACCCCCACACACACACACACACACAACACACACTACACAACACACACACACCTCCCCACCCCATACACACACACACACACACACACACACCTCCACACACTTGCCACACCCCACACACACCACACACACACACCCACACACACACACACACACACACACACACACACACACACACACACACACACACACACACACACACACCCCCACACACACACACACCCCCCCCATGCAAGCCATGTCCAACATCTGCTGACATAAGCCTGGAAAATGTCAACACCTGTTTGCTGTGTGGCCAATTATTGGGAGTCTTAATGAGGTCAGAATATTTGGTAAGGTTGGTAAGAGGCCGAGGAGTTTTCCAGCTTCCGGAAGGACTTTGACCTTTGATCTTTGGTAGATCAAAGGTCAAGGGGCTTGGATCCTAAAGAGCTGGTCCTGTTCGGGGTTTCTCCCTGTTGAAAGGAGGAAACGTTTCCCCTCATATATTTGTTCCAGAAACAGCGCACACGACTTACGCGCTCACGTGCGCAGCGTGTTTGTGTGGCTGTAGGGAGTCCGCCGCACAGATCAAAGCCCAGCCGAGCGGAAAGGCTGGCCCGCTGGCTCGGTCCGGCTGGGATGCGGCTGACAGGAGGAGGACAGGAGGCGTGCTGACGGGCAGGTGAGCCAATAGGAGCTTTGTGAGGGAAGGCAGACGCCAGCTGAGCGACGGCGGAGCCGCGTCAGCATCCAAAATGGCCGCTCTTCAGACCGGATGGTCTCCGCTCTGGATTCCTCCGCCTCTCTCCTCCTGTTGCTCCTCTGTTTTGTCCGACTCCTGTGGCCGACCTCTCTGTCCAAACCGAGGGGTGAACTGGTGGGAAACTGGGAGACGCTCGCCAGTTCAACAACCTCCAAGAGATCAAAGGCTCCAAAAACCCTGGAAGCCTTTGATCTGATTCTGATGTCACTGGCTGCAAACTTAAAACAGAAACGAAAACTATGAGGGGAAATCAGGATTAATGGCGGAACGGAACAGGAGGGTTTTTACCAAACACACACACACACACGCACACACGCACACACACACACACACACACACACACACACACACACACACACAGCTCCCAGACAGATTTTTTCACCTCATTATTCGCTCAGTCTCATGTTTGCTGCGTCCCTCTGGACATCATTATCCATCAGCGGACAGGCCGGTTAGCACGGGAGGCTAATTTAAAGGGACATTTCACCCGACGTCCGTTTCAACAGGCAGAAAATTCCCCAGATCCACACCAAGTCAACAAAAACAAATCCACGCTGCTCTTCAAACTTGAGGAGAGGAGAAAAGAGCACCACAGATGATTAATCTCATGAACGATACAGAAAACATGCTAACTCTTGAGATCTGTCCCAGCTCTCGCCAGCAGAACTGCTGATTTGGCTGCACTGGCACAAAAGGAAAAGCTGGTTTCACTTTCACTTTCTGCTCTGAAGGTTGGTCCCGGTTTGTTTCCCACTTCCGTCTCGCTCTGACTTTGGTCCGCTTCTGCGGCTCCGCTACGCTAGCGCTCCTACTCTCGCTCTCCGGGGACGTGTAGGCACGGCCTTATTAGCTCAGCGGATCGATGCGGTTTATAGGTCCGGGGAGCGAGACACGCCGACCCTCACATCTGCTGGGGTTAACCCGGACCGACCAATCGCCGTCGCTGGCGGCGTCGATCCGGAGGAGCCCGTTCCAAGACGCTCGGGGAAGCGGGAGCTCTTCAAACCAGCTTTCTTCACCCAAACGCTGCACTTAATATTCACACCAGGATGATGGCTTTCAGGGCTAAAAATATCCCCATTCTCATTGTTATTCAGTGGAAACAAAAACGCCTTCGTCACTTTTATCGTTCCCTACAGAAACTCATCGTTAATGTAATCGCTCCGGCGCTGGCGAGGGCGGCCAGGAATTGGATCAGGAAATCATTTTTAAAACTTTATTATTAAAACTGGGATTCGCAGAGTTTTGGGCTCGCGGATTACGTCTGCCCGCATCCTGGCTGTCTTGGAATTTCCTGGAAAAGTTTCTGATTTGATGGTGGCCACATCATCCATCATCAGCCCACATCCTCCAGGGACAGATCCCATCAGTTAGCATCAATTAAGCCATTAAAGGAGGAGCTGGCTGGGAAACATTTTAGTCTCGATCATGATTATTTTATGAACCGCTTTTGTCTGAAGAGCTTAATCAAAGGGGCGGGCCTTCCCGTTTGTGAAAGGCTTGAATCTTTAATTCCCGCTAAGATTTTTAAGAACCAATTTTGAGGATGAACGATCCAGTTCCTCAGGATAGAGCTAAAGTGTTTTTGTGCATTTTAAATGCAATGATTCTCAAATAAACCTTTAGTATAGATAATATATCAGATATAAACCATATTTTAGGTGATAGAAATCACTCTTACTGCCACCTGCCACCAGGGGGCAAGTAAAGAAACTGATTTTATTTAGTTTCTCTCACATTGTTGAGTAGAATAGTGCCACAGCTGGTGAAATTAGCATAACAGAGACTGTTTCTCTCTGTAGAGAATCTGTCCTGATTGGTTAACGGTGCAAAAGTCCAGGGAGCAGAAGTTAATAGGCTATTACTCCCAATAAAAAGAAGCGAGCCAATGATTCTGGAGGGTCAGAAAATCAAGGACTGCAGAGCAAAATCAACTGAAGCTAAAGACTGTTTGGTCCCGCAGGTTAATTCCTTCTTTCAGATACAGCAGCCCTGTCTCATCGTTCTGCGGAGCGAGAGAGGGAGAGAGGGAGAGAGAGGGAGGGAGGGACGGGCTTAAGAGGAACGAGGGGGTACGGACGGAGCGAGAGCGCAGACAGAGTCAGTAAAGCAGCAGCGGCGTGCGCGCTAACGCTAACGGCTTTAACAGGTAAAGCGAGCAGCAAAGACAAGGAAAAACAGGGTGAGCGAGCGGAGGGAGGGAGGGGAGGAGGTCTCGCTCTCAGCACCTAAGGACTTTGTCTCACACTTGTCTCACCTCCAGGAGGAGGACGGAGCTCAGCGGACGCGCGCCCATTTATTCGTTCCTTCCACTGGACTTTTGCAAAGAAGAAAACGACAAAGAAACCGGCGTTCAAAGCATCAAAGACACGCGAAGAAGCGAAAGATCTGGAGCGGATGGCTGCAGAGGGAAGGAAGGAATAAAGAGCTTGAGCGCACAGGTAGGACTTGTTCCATTTCTGCGTGTGCTTGCAGAACAACCTGTAAGCAGGTAAGTCTGGAGGCGCTGGTCTCCAGTACAGATGAGAAGAGTGTGTGTGTGTGTGTGTGTGTGTGGGGGGGGGGGGGTCTTTGGCCGCTAACTCCGTAACCACGGCAGCTGAGTTCTCCCGGAGCCAGCGGGGGACACTGGGATTCTATTTTCACCCCGGAGACACGGCGGTCCTCTGCCAAGTCCTCCCTCCGGACAAAGCGTCCATTGTGTTGGAGGAGCATCAAGCGTCTGCAGGAGCTCCAGGGCTTTTACTCCTCGTCCTGCCCTCGCCGCCGCGGACCATCCACGCCGCTGCGGCGACCCCGCCCGAGGGTCAAAAGGCCAAAGCCTGGACCCCAGTTTGTGTCTCCTGTTGGGACGTTTGTTCTGGACTTTCAGGAAGTCTGTCTGGTTGTTGTGTTCATTCGCCGCTCCGTAAATACCCACGCGTTCACCCGTTCCGAGTGGTCCCCCCTTTCAGCTCGACGACGTCCCAGTGTTTCCCAGTGGTGAAATCTGCTGACCGAAGGGAATCTGATGGTGGTTTACCTCCGTCGTCTGGGAAACAGCACCTTGTCCTGTTGGCCGTCTTATTGGGCTTTGACTGGTTCCAGTACGACCAGGAGACGATCTCTGTAGACCAGACAGCCTGGCTTGTCCTTTAGCGCCAGTCTGAACAGGAAGTGTGTGGAACCCGGTCTCCATTCTGCCAGCTGACCTGAGTGGCTGTGGATCTACAGGATCCTTCGGATGCTTGACCAGTCCCTGCTTGCTTGCTTTAGCTTCCTGCCAAGCTTCATTTCCTTCTTGGTGGAAGTTGTGTTTAATCCGCCGTCTCTTTGCATCAGGCTCGGGGGTATTGATCCGACGGTCGGCCCCTGCAGCCAAACCTCCTTTTTGTCAGATTTTGACGCTAATCACATTTTCATTAAGCAGAGCTGAAGTCGCGGCAACGGCCGCTCGTTCCAGACACTCTTCCCTTTTAAAGACTGCGGATGTTTTTGCCACCGTGAGCGCTCTGAATCCCCAAATATATATTTAAAAAGAAGAGGAGCCTCATTAATTCAAATTTAAATTCAGACTGAGAACAGCCTTAAACAACCTCAAACAGAGAAAAAAATCCACATTTTCACCACGAGGCTGCAGCAGCCAATCAAGACAGCCCGTTCAGGAGGGCCAATCACAACTTACAAAGCTAAATTTAGCTACCTTTTAGCGCTAGCAGCGTGTGACGTTACCGGTCCATCACTAATGCTAATTGCTTAAACAGCGGAAGGTCCTTAACGAACGGACGCAGCCAGTAATGAATGTTAAAGGCAGGACGCGTCCTCGCTTCCCTCCGCTCCAGCGTGGTCCCAGCGTGGTCCCAGCGTGGTCCCAGCGTGTCAGTCGCCTGCTCCCGGGTCATTATGTGTGTGGCGGTCTCAACACCGGCAGACGCAGCTTTTTCATTTCATTAAGCCGCTTCGGAAAGTCCCTGGAAGCTCAGAGTGAATTATTCCGTCCCCTCTTGAGTTGAAGAAAGCAATCATGTTTTCATTTTCCCGGGGCTTGACGCTCGGGCGCCGAACCCGCCGAAAATGAGTGTTGCTCTAAGTAACAGACAGAAACACCTCAACTCTGAAATTCATTTTAATTGATTCTCTCCGGTCCTTCTCCCCACGCTCAGACCAGCTTTTTGCTCAAGACATTTCTGAACGCGGCGGCCGCGCGTGCAAATCAATTTCTCCATTAAGCTAATCCGGAGAAGAGGCGTCCCTGCGTTTCTGGAAGAGGACAGAGCGCCCAGGAACCCGACGAACCTCATTTATTTTTGCTCAACAATTGATTTGCCATTAAAAAGCCCGTCCGTCTTTTTTATTTAAGCTCCAGCGAGTTGACGTACATTTGCAAACGCCTGCTTCCAAAACCAGCATCAGACGAGCCAGCTCACGTTAGCGTCGCTGGTTACCTTATCTAGCAGGATTTCCGCTTCTCAGATACACGAATAAAGAAGTAGCTTGGAAAATCAAGGTTTCAGTTTTCAAGTTACGTTTTTCAAATATTTATGACTCAGCCACGGTGAAGCGTGATTGGCCGACAGAAAGCAAACGTCCAGACGTAAACGTACTCGCTGTCAAGCTGTTCAAACACGCTAACCAACCACGGGTAAAAAAACACACATTCTTCATATTTTCTGCAAGCTTTGACTTGCTAATAAGCAAAATCAATCAAACAAGGCATATTTAACTTGTTTATAAGCCATCTCTCCGGACATGCAGAGAGTAAACAGCTGATGGACCTTCAGCGAAGGCCGGAATAATCGCATCGGCGCAGGAGGAGCACGCTGTGACCTTGGTCCTGGCAGGGAGTGATTAGGTTTTATTGGCACGAAAAACGAGCCCCATACTTTCAGATGTGCTGGAGTGCGAGGCGGCGTGGTGAGGAATGAGTTACGGTCTCAGAACTTTTCTCCTTCTACGGCAGCGGAGGAGATGAGCAGCCAAAAATCTGAGCCAGGCTGCCATTAAGCATCCCGGAGCGTCCCTGCGGCCCCTCAGCAGCATAACCGGCCCCGTTAGTTCACTTTAATCCACGTTTTACACAGCAGAAGATGGCATTTAACCCAAAAGTTCCGAGCGTTAAAATCTTCCAAACCAGAAGACACGACGGGTGACATTAAAAAGGCAGCAGGATGAAAGAAGACGACGTCCAGATCGCAGACGCTGAGCGGACACGAGGACATGCTACCCGCGCTAACAAAAACAACCGCTGACCTTTGTTGTCTTCCAGTCCAGGTGCATATCAGCCTTCACTCTCACCCGGGATTTGATCTTGAATGTCAGCAGCAGTGACGGTAATAAACAGGTACGACTGTTGTCTCCTGAGTAGCTGGAGAAAAAGACAAAGCGGTCACAAAAACAGGCGCTAAAGTTCCTGGAACTGCACACACAGGAATCAGGTCAGGGACGTTCGAGTCACCGGTGAGCCGTTTCGATCGATCGGGTGTCAATAATAACAAATAATTAATCCAAAACGACAGGAAACGACTAAAGTAGAGGAGACGCTAACAATCAAAACAGCACACAACCACCAGGGGGCCTCGCTGATACCCACTGTATTAACATTAACGACATATTGGACAGTGTAGCTAGCGGATGTTCCCAGACATGGAGAAAAGTGTAGTATTTACTGTACATATAAAGGTTTTCTGTCACAAACTCTTTGAACGTCGTCCAAGCAGCAGCGATGAGCGACAGGTCTGCTGTTTTTCAGTTCTCGCTCCATCCTGGGCTGATCTCACCACCGTTCTGAACCCACAGCTGCCTCTTTTGTCGTGTTCAGGCATGATGTGGAACCTGCTGCTTTGTGCAGCGCTGGCGTGTGTGCGTGCGTGCGTGCGTCTGTGGTGGGGGTGTAACACGACCTCTGAACAAAGTTCCCTGTCTATTATCTCCAGGTATCACGTTTCCTCAGGTGTAGGGAGGTAAAGAACACGCTGGAAGCACACCCGGCAACCACAGCCGCCTGATGGAGGCTTAGTGGATTTTCTCTTTTTTGCCAGTGATGCAGCTGCAACTGCAACGCTTTTGTCCGCGCCTTCCTCCAACATCGGTTTTTTTTCACAAGCTGACGCATCCGATTGATCGGAGCCGGAGTCACGCCGAAAAAGAAGGCCGAGGAAGAAAAAAGAAGTCTTACATCTCTTTCTTCCCTGCTGCTTTCACAGTTAGCGGTTTCAGGTGTAAAAATATTCTGCTTTCTCCTTTTTTTGGCCTAAAGAAGAAAGAATCGACAGCGAGTGTCAATAATATCACCGTCCATCAGACGTAAAACGCGCATGTTAGGACGGGCTAGAGGGCTCAGGAAGGTGAATTCGATATTATCACCTTAATGTTCCATCACCTTAATGTTCCATCAGATGACAGATGGTGAAAAGGATTTTCTTTTTTTTTTGAATGAGCGAAAATGCACAAAACACTAAGCACGCTAATCACTTCCTATCAGTAGAAATGTTAGCGGAACTGCTACTGCCCCCTAGAGGTCAAACACCATAGTGGTCAGATCATTTAGCGTTTAGCATTTACCGGTAGCTTCCTCGGTGCTAGCATCTTCACGGTTAACGCCAGCCACAGAATCGCGCTAACGCTAGCATAAACTTACTGAAACAATTTCTGTTGACTGAAAAACAGTCTGCATATTTAATTTCCTTTACGTGAAATATGAATGTTTTGAGCTGGAGGTGGAGTCTGCTGGAGCTGGAGCTCCGCTCTGTGAACAGGATTCAGTTTCAAAGCCTCGTGCGCACGTATTTATCTCCTCTCGCTACAACAGTCCCGTGTGTGCGCAGCTGCTTTTTCATGACACCCGACATCATCGAGGCCTCGCCGCAGCGACGGCGGAGGGGCGGAGGGGCGGGGCGCCCAACCCCACCCTCTCCTCAACGCGAAGACGGGCCGTTTGATGTCGCTGCGCGGCGGTTCAAAGGGGCTCTTCTTTTCAAACGGGCGTACCCTGACAGCACGCCCCAACAGCGCCACCCCCCCGCCCTGAAATCACGCTACCTGTGCCCCCCCCTTCTGACGAGCCAGACGCACCAGATGAGACGGAATGGAAGATGCAGAGGAGGAGTGAGTGGAGAGAGCGACTCCGGTTCCAGATCAGCCGACGGAACTCCCAGTGCAGCCAGAGGACACGTTCTCTTTGATTTAGCAAACACGCTAGTCTGTCCCACGAAGCTAACGCAAACTGACAGTTTAGAAAAGAAACGCAGTTTAACAAAAAACCAAAAACTTCATTCTTGCGGCGAGTGGAGTCATTCAAGGATGACGGTTCAATTCCCTCCTGTAGCCTCAGAGAGGAGCTCCGGCGGCCGTGTGTTTGAGTAAGCGCGTGTCGTGTTCGACAACCCGGCCAGCGCCGCCGAGAGCGCCCCGGGACCCGTGTTTGGAGTCACTTCGACCCTCAGTCCTACCCTTCAATATTTGAAGAGCCAGACGCAAATTAAGAACGAGAGGCTGACGAGCAAATGTGAGAATGGAGGAGCATCCGTAATGAAGCACTCAGTTCTGGATTTACTTCTGGGCCGGTGAGCAAAGCGACGGGGGGAGGACCGGCCGCGAGCGACGAGGAGGAAGCCGTTTAGATTATTTAAAGTGACATTACAGGGAGGGTAAATTTAAACTAGAGTTCGGAGGTCAGGCTTTCTGCGCCTGTCCTGGGTTCTGATGTTAGCCGGAGGAGGATCCCGCTGGGCCGCACGTGAGGCTGCAAACGTGGTCTGGCTCAGGTTGGTTTTGAGTGGGCAAACGCCTCTGAGAAAACGAAAGAAACGCACGAGTTTGGTACGCAGACGGTGTTATTTCACTGCTAAGATAATCCAGGAAGTTTCTGCCATCTATCATTTCCATTTCTGCGTCTTTTCTCTTGTTTCTCTGGTGGGTAAACAAACAAAAAAAGGCCTTTGTTTAGTGATTAGCTTGCAAAATCTGATGTACTCGTGTACGTTCTTATACAGTACGTTCTGGTCTGAGCAGAGTAACCTTTGGCTTGGTAAAGTAGTGCGAAAGAACAAAACCTCCACCACTAGGTGGCAGTGTATCTGATCCGAGCCCCATTTTTGAATGTTCAGCCTGACCTTACGCTCTTTGTTAACAGTAGATGCTGAATGCTAGCAGAAGGTTTCAGGTGTGTTGTTTCTGAAGCATCTGGATGTTTGTCGGCAGTTAATCGTCACGGTGCAGGCGCTTCACAGGGACGCGGCGTCTTCGTCTGTTCGGGCTGTTCTCCTCTTTTCACCGGAGACCTCCTCCTCCTCTCGCAGTTCAAGCCAATTGTCAGGATGATTTATGGAGATGCGAGCCATCTCCAGACGGCCTCCTCAATCTTCCGCTGACAAATTGCTACCATCGGCGCATGCAACTGCTATTTGTTTTCCTTCAGCGGACAATTTTCATGCGGGCTAAACAAATTAAATCGTCCATGTTTTTTTCTGACAACGCTACTCCTCCGCCCCCACCCCCCCATGTTTGACTCACCTGACTATTACCGTTGACGTGAGACTGACAGCTAGCGTGGGGCGTTTTTTCCTCCGAGGATGCGATCCAGATGAGTTTGTAATGGAGGGCTCCAGTCAAACGTTCAACGGTTGAGGCAACACTTTGGAACCGCCCCTCGTTTCCGTCACAGCGGCTGAGCTAAGCTAACCGAGCCGTTAGCTTAGCTCAGTGAGTCCGTTCACAGGTAGCTACACTGTAGAGAAGAGAAGATCTGGCTGCTTTCTGGTGGCCGTAACCATCAGGACACAGGAAAGGAAACTCTTGGCCCCCAACGCACCCCCCCCCACACACACACACACACCCACACACACACACACACACACACACAAGCTCACGCTTCCACGCTACCAGTCTCACTCCTCAGCATCAGCGCTGGTTTCTCAAGTAGTCGGCACCGTAAGGTCAACTTGTTTCCTCTGAGAAGCCCCTCAGAACACCCCCCACCCCCCCAGCTCCCCCGTTCCTCCCTCCCCCTCTGAGCGGTGGATTGCCTCCGTTTTCCTGTCGTGATCGGGAGATAACCGCTAATGGATGAGGCTCGGGGCACATTTAGGGAGGAGAAATGTTGCATTAGGCCCTTAATACGACTCAACTGCTGGAAAACATGTCAGCGCGGCGGACATGGTCTTCCTCAAGACAGGAACATTTTCTTTGAAAGTCACGTCAAGGCTGTCGCAGCGAGGCAGCCTGGATGTTATCTAGGGTGTGTTGAAGCCAAGGGTTTCCTCTCAGACACTGATTTCTTGCCCCAGACCCTCAAAGTCTGAGGAGAAGAAGCTCCCAGATGTGGAGTAGAACCTGCAGCCAGCAGAAAACTGATAGAAAAAGGTCTCGGTTCTTCAGAGAAAGGTTCTGCTTAGAAAGGTTCTGTCTGGAACCAAAGAGGGTTCTCCCTTCAAACGGAACCTGATGTGATTCCAGTCGGCACCCAAACGTCATTCGTGGAGGAACGAACACAAACGCACAAATGTGCTGTCAAAACCGCACTTTCAGGAGGGGGAGGTGCAGAGTGCCCGGGGGGGGGGCACAGACAAACAGGAACAGACAGAAGGGGAGGAGGAAGTAAACACGCCAGGCGGCGGCGACTGTCACTGATGTTTCCCTGGTCGGGGGGATCAGCAGCCGGAGGAGAACGTTAGACGGTCCGAGGATCCGAGGACCCAAACAGACGCCCGCTGATGCTGCGGGCGAAGCTGGCGCTCCAACAGCTGCAGCTCTCCGGCGCCGTTTATAATTGACCAGTTTTAAAACACTCTGCTACAGCGTGAACTGGAACCCAGTCACCACTGAAGCTTCTGAAACAGCAGGGCGTCAGAAAGACATTTCAATGCTTTTTAAATTACAAGCGCTAAACTAGCATCTGCTCTTTGGCTCATCGCACCTGCCTCCGCCGCCGGGCGGAGGAAACGAGTCGCACATGTGGGCACCGCTGCAAAACCAGAGGGTGCTTGTGTGAAATGGACGATAATGGCTCTGTGCTGGAGGTTTGAGGGCTTTTTGAAAAGCAGGACTATTTTTGCACCTGTTCTCCAGTATTAATTGGCTGTCCGCTGCTTCACGATGGGAGGACGCTGGATCAACCGCTTTGGTAGACTTCCACACCGTCGGCCTCCTCCTGCACCAAGAACCCGCCGCCTCGGCGGGCCACACTGACGCCTAGCAAGTCTGGCCAATTATTTAGGCCCCTCACAAACAGGCTGAAGGTTCCTCTGAGCTTCAGGAGTGCGTGGGTGGAGAACTTTGACTTTGTACCTGTTTTATCCACCCGACATGATTTCAGCCCACCCTGTGAAGATTCTTTGAAAAGCAGAACCGTGCTGGCCGCCGCAGGACTGTGTGAAGATCAAGGATGCTAAGACGAGCTCGCCGTGGCCGTTGACGCCCGCCTGCCTCTGCATCATCCTTTATCCTCTGCAGAGTGAGGCGAGTTGTGGGAATCCTGGTTTTAGTGGTCAGAGTGGGGTTTCAGACGGTTGGCGGCCCCACTGGTGGAGGGGAGGGGCCGGAAGTAGGAGGGGACAGATTCCGATCAGACGCAGCATCGCAGGAGCACGACAGGCCTCCACAGAGCTGCGGCGTTAGCATCGGCGCTAGCATCAGCGTCCCCGTCGGGGCATCTCGGGGAAGAAGCAGCCGCCACAGGCTGGTCTGAGGTCCGGCTGAGGATCTCCGCTGAGCGCGGCACAGGAGCTGGCTCTCTCCAGCGTGGCGGAACACCTGACGTTTAAAAGAGGGGCACGCCCCAAGATCAACAAAAGGCCGGCGGCCATCTGGCTGGAGCTTCCCGCCGCAGCTTTGCTTCCATCTGGTCCCAAACACGGCGGACCGGTCGAGCCAGACCGGGGAGATGGGATCAAACAGCGTCCCTGCGGTGGGACAGGGACGCCCCCGCCTTCTCTCTCTCTTTTATGGACACATTTGTGTGAGAGCGGACCCACGAAGGCGGAGCTACTCCACCTTCCAGTCGAGTCTGTGAGGCAGCCGAGGCTTTTTTTTCGACCACCACGGTGGCAAATGTCACACTGATACTCCGGAGGCTCCGCCGAGGCTGGCGGGAGCTCAGCCTGAGGGCAAAGATGGCTTTTGGACAGCGGCGCAGTCACGTGACGCGCACATCTACACATCTAGTTTTAGTATCCAGACAAAACTACACACAACACTTGATTTTTGTTCTTTTGGAAGCAAACCAGCGACTCTTTTCCCTCTTTTGCTGAATCTTACTTGACTGTCTGCAGCGTAAACTTGGCAGCAGCAGCCTGGCGGAAGTAAATAGGTTTCAGGACTGCGCTGCAGTTCATTTGCTAATTTCCTGACACCAAAGGTCGTCAGCTTTCGGTTTCCTTTCATGCAGATTAGGACAAACGAGTGCCAGTTGGGGGGCTGTCTGAGAACTAATGTGGGCTAACTGAACGCATCCATTCCTAAAACACCGCCTGAGCTCCTCAGGTCAGATGCAAAAACTCGCTTGCGTCTTCATAAACACGTCTCCGTGCACGCCAGCAGATATAAGACAAGTGCATTTGGTTGTGGTGTAACCTGCTGAAATATTGAAAGCAGCAGGCTGGTCATGCTTCACACCCGCTACATTAGAGGAGGTATTTGTGTAACGTGCACTCATGCAAATGAGCTGCATGCCAGAGCGGAACAATCCCCGGTTGGACTGCTGCAGCAGGGAGCCAGAGAACAGTCGGGAATTCTGTTGTCGGGGATGGAGGACGTGTCAGCTAGAGACCAGGGAGCTTCCTGCTCTCCCGCGTCACCCTCCGCTGCACCCAGTATGTCCCTTTACCCTCCTGTTTCTGCTCCTCCGCTCCGTTCCAACCCAAAATTCCAGGTTTTCCCGGCTCAGCTGCTCATTGATCAGACGTCTTGTCTGTTTAGATAATTGTTGACTATTGAAAGAGGCATGAAATTCATTCCCGGTTGTGATCCGTCAGCCGATCGATGGCATCGACGCGTGGGGGCCCGCGCTTCTCGGCGCGTTTGTGCCGACGAATGTTGGTCCCGGTGCTGAACGCAGAGCGACAGCGGGACACGAGGAGACGGGACGACGAGGTACAGTCCACGCAGGAGGGCGCCTGCTCTGACTCCTCCCCCGTGTCAGTCACCGGTGGAGGTGACTGACGTGTTGCCTGGTTTCAACAGCAGAAGAACCGATGCTCAGAAAGTGTCACGGGGGGCTCAGCCACGGCTGGGAGGGGTCCATCCCTGGAGGTGACATCCACCTCCGCCGTCCTCTCCCGCCTCAGGCAGGCTGACAGGAACGAGGACAATGGCAGAACTGCACTCATTCACAACAGTTGCTGTACATGAGGAGGCAACAGCCCGTCTCCCATGACAACCGTGGCCTCTGCTGCACACAGGTTTGTCCTCGACCTCACAGCAGCGGAAAGCCATTTTAAAAGTGTTTCTCCTCTTCATCACGAGGCTTTCATCAGCTGGTGGTGACTCCCAGGTGATCATCTGTCGGAGCCTCAATAATCAATAAGGGATCTATACGTGCTGGTTTGAATCAACTACAAGGAGTTCTGGGGTAACGGGGGGTTAACTCCCTGATCAGTATATATAATAAACACACACCGGAGCGCGGGTGTGTGTCTGCGTACGCGCCGCCCTCCACGACGTCCAGATCTTTGGTTTGTTGGTAACGAGCTGATGAAGACCCCCTCCGATGCTCATATTTGGGATTTATTCATTCGCGTTCAGGTGATCCAACAGGAATTACGGATAAATCAATGGAAAAGGAGGAAAAAAGGGTCCGGAGAGCTCCTCAAACGCAAAAGAAGACGCCGTTAACAGTGAAACAAAACAGGTCGAAGGTCGAGTCTCTTGTGATGTTACGTGTTTAGCGCTACCACATTTTTGCATAAGCTGCCCCCTAGTGGACAAGAATCGTAACGCTGCTTTCACAGAAATCAGTATTTTTCGGTTGCGTGGAGGAAAAACCTTGTTGAACTGGCCTTCATTGACTTCCTGTCACAAACGGACAAATGCAGGTTTTCTATTTGGTTTAGGCCATTTCTGCACTGACAGATTGCTGCATTATCGCCTGAATTATTTAGAATTCCCTCAGCTCACTTGAAATCCATCTGCAAACGCTCGCAGTCATGAGAAATTCTGCCTTAATGAATGGAATCAAGAGTTCACCGCCAAATGAAGAAAAAGGCTAATTATGACATGAAAAATAAATCAGTTTTCCTTCAGTTGGGTGCCAGTCAAATAAGAACTAAAGCGCAGGAAAAGGCGGCACAATGGGAGGAAAAGCGAGGAAGTGGGGGGACGTTTCTGTCTCAATGTAGATAATTACATTTTTACCTTTCCCCGGCAGTTTAGCTTTAATGCTCCTCATTAATTTCATTATTTTGGGCCCTGGCTGCCGAGTGCAGATTAGTTCTCGCTGAGTTGTGGGGATAAACACACAGTAAATGCTTATTACTCTCAGAATCCACATTCGATTTGACCACAGCCAGACAATTAGGAAGCGTCCAATCACCTTCAGCTGCGACTGGACCTCTCTGGTCGGCGTGGCTGGTTCTTTTGTTCGCCAGGCACCTTCTGAGGGGGCGTCACATCAGTGTTCTTCCTCAGCGGGCTTTTTATTATCCTCCGCTGTTTACCAAAACACGCGTCTCCCTGCCCACGTGATCTCAGCAGAAAATCCTTTTCATGCTCGGCACAAAGAGCTTCTTCTGCCGGCCCCTCTGACTCAAGCGCCTTCTGTGTTGGCTTCTCTAGTATTTTTGGAAAGGTTGTCAGAGCACTGTGTGACTGGCTGGAGGAGATTGTTTCCCCGGAGGATGACCCTGAACGCACCCCCAGATCAGACGCCAGGTAGAGACAGACAGCTCTGATTGGCTCACGTGTCCTGACTATTTTAATATGATAACTTCACAAACACTAATCAGAGAACTGATTTCATCTGAACTGGCTTAAAAACAGAACTGAGCTGGACCAGGGTCAGTCCTGATTCTTTAATCCACTTAGCTGGATTATTTGTGTTTGCACTGGAATAATCTGATCTTGAGAGCCGACGGTTAAACCTGAGCTGAGCCGATCACCTGGGATCGGAGCCTGGGTTTACTGGGGGCTCTCTGCTTTCTCCAGATGGAAGGAGGAACCCGCTAATCCGTGGTCTGCGTGTGAAAACCAGCCCGAGGAGCCGTCAGAGAGGTCTGAACAGATCAAAACTGTAATCAGATCCCAGCACACCTTCTGTGGGGTGGGTGGGGGGGGGCTGGGGGGCTGATGACAATGGCTCGGTGGGCCCAAAATGTGGCCTGATGAAAAGGCGCCCTAATGAGATCTAACAGATGAAAAGCAGAGACGAACGGCTGGAAAACACGGACTGAAAGCAGATCTTTCCTGAGCTACTCCAACCCCGAAGCGTTGAGCTTCCATAAGGCTTCCATGACAGGATAAAGAAGTGTAAAACCCACACGTTAGCCTCTGGAGGGGCCAGAAGCTTCCTCTGACATCATGTTTCAAATCCATGGGACACGAAGGTCTGGAGACCTCCTGGGGCGCATCAGGGCTCCGACACTAAAGGTCAAGAGGTCAAGCTGATCTCGGGGACCTGAACGAGCTGGTGTAACAGTTCTGGAGATGGTGGAAAACTGTAGGCAGCTCCACTGTCCCCAGGTCAGCTCCCCCTGCCCCCATCATTTCTAAACTCTTCTGCCCTTTGGGGTAAAACTGGAACCAAGACTCAAAACCAGTCAGATGTGTCTTCCTTCAGTTTTTTCAGGTCGTTTTGCTGAGGCGCTGGCATTGAAACTGCAGCTTCTTTGCCATTAAGCAGTACTGTTGACAAAGTGGGGCACTTTTTGACACTTTGTCTCACACATTCTGAAAAATTAATAGCATCTGCAGCGGTGAAAATAATTCACACTTCGGGAGCGCTGCCCTGTTTTCTTCTTTATCAGCACGTCTGCACACTCAGGACGGTTTTGTCAGTTTCACTCCAGATTCTGCAGACGAAGAAGTCAAAGATGATCTCAGAACGACCCCAACGGCAGTATGTTTAAATCAGACACAAAACCCAAACCCAGCCTTTGAAGGAACGTCTCTAAACCAGTAAAAAGAAGCAGCCTTTGTCCTACAGGTGTCTACCACTAGGGGGCACTGGGATGCCTTCTTCTTTGGCTGGCCTATCTTCTCGACTCTTTTTCATCGTTACAGATTTGCTGGGATTGTAAAAACGGCTGCCTCGACCCTTCATACGCTCACAAATCCACAGAGAAGAAAAATAGACCTCCACCTCCACCTTTTACACCTTAGAAAAACCCGAATCTTCAAACTTGAGTGCTGTAAGTGCACAGGCAGAAAAACAAATTTGCCCTTTAGAGTCGGAGCTTCTTTTGACCTCAGAGCGTCTGAAAGACTGAAGCCTGCGGCAAAGCAAAGGTCTGCGGATCTCAGATCTCCTAAATTAAATGGGTCTTTTGAAGCTTTCAGTTGCCAGGAGACAAAAAAAATGGCTGAAATGCAGCATTCTGAGGGAGCAGGCTGCTGCAGACCTTGAGTCAGCCTGCAGGTGGAGCTCTCCCCTGCTGAGGCTGCAGACGCTCTGACGCACACATGCTCTCACGTAGCTCCTGCGGAGAACTTCCCTCAGCCGATGGGGACGGGGGAGGGGGCATCGGAGTCTGGCACGCTCTGCTCCTGAGGTTTGTGGTGCTGCTGCTGCTCGGAGGCCCCGCGTCCCCTCCACTTCATTAAGGCGCGGTCCCCGCCCATCCCTGCCGGAGCGCCGCATCAAACAGCCCAGGGAGCCTTTTATCCAAACCCCCCCACCCCAATGTGTCCGCGGAGCAGCGTGGCAAAGTTTAACACGGCAAAGCGAAAGTCAAAACTGGGCCGAGGTGGCATAAAGAGCGCAGACGGCGAGGGAGCCGGGATCACGGTGAAAAGGTCGCCGGCGAAAATGAGATCTTGCAGGAGCCAGATGATGCCAAGTCAGGCAGTTAATGTCACGGCTCGCTCTCCCGACCCCGGAAAAACCTCTCACAACTACAGCTGAAGCTTCTCTCCACCCTGCTTTGTTCTCCGCCAATGACTGTAAAGGTTAGCGTCTCAGCCTTGTTGCAGATTCCCCAGCTAATTTTCCTTTTGTCTCAGCGTGTCAAAGAAATCAGAGATGAATTAAAAAACCAGGAGGAGCAGGAGGGAACGGACCTCCTCCTCCCAAGCCTTTCCCGCTTCTCCCCAGAGACCAGCAGGGTCCTGCTCAGGTTCTTCAGTGTGAGGGCGGCTGTGAGGGTGAGCGATCAGCAGAAACGGAGGATAAATCGCACATAAACCGCAACTTTAGCAAATGTTTAGAAGAGAACAGAGAAAACACTGAATTATGTCGTTATGGTTTCTCACCCTCGACGCTAGCAGCTAACATGGCTCGTTAGTGGGATAAATGCTCCCACACCGCTTCAACGAGGGCCTGCAGCTGTAATGGCCATGAAATCTGCTCCTCTAGTCAAACATCCTGGACAACCTGGAAGCCCCAGCTTTACCCTGGCCTTTAGTGGGCCACCGCCGAGGGTCTAATGCGTGAAAGCAGCGTGTCCCTACAACATCCCGCAACCAAAGTCCAGAAACAGGCAGAACACCACTGTAGCCAATCTATTTCTACGGCCGATCCGGGCTATTGTGATGGGGCCCGCGGGGACTTTCACACGCACCACAGCTTCAATTTGTCCAGCCAATTATCCCCCCGCCCCTTCTCCAAGGGCCCAACAGCACCAAAGAAGAGACGGAGCCCCCACATCTGTGTACCAGGGGTCCGCTCAAGCGCTAACCAGTCAGTCTTCAAAGAGACAAAGAGGGGCAGCGCGGGGGAGGGGAAGAAGAATGAGCTGCCAAATGAGAAAGACGATGCGTTGAAAAGGACAGAGTGGGCAAAAGAGGGAAAAAAGACTGAGCGATAGAGACGAGCAACCTTCTGACCAAGCGGCTCGGTGGCTGACAACAGCCTTCATCCGTGCGTTAGAGCTAAAAACACCAAACGAGTCTGTCGGGAAGATTAAAGAGAGCCGGCGGGCTGAAAGAGAGCAACAGTGCCCCCTCCAAACGACCCAAAGCCGGCGCACGTCTGAGTCCGTCCAGCCACACCGGTGGCTTTACTCCAGAGGGATTAGGGCCAAATTAGGGATGAAAGGCCTCGGCTCCTCCGCTCTGAACTACGGGAAAAGACGTCAGATTGGAGGGAGGCGAGATCGGTAATCCGAGAGGAAAAGATGAAAGCATTCTGAGGGAAAGAGGAGAAGGTCAGGATTCCATCTCTTGTGGTCTCACTTGGACATTCCTCCATCCACCTCAATCTAAGAGCCCCCCCTCCAGGGCCCCTCTGGCTGATTCAGGGTTTGCGGATGGTTGGAGGCCGTCCCGATCGTAAAGAGACCAACAATTGGTCCTCCAGCCCTGGCAGAGGCCCCCCCACCCCCCTCCCCGCCACTCCGACACCGAGGGATGAAGAGCGAGGAGGCAGAGGGGAGAGATTTACCCCGACGGAGCGAGACAGGAAACTTTACAGCTACACTGAGGCGACCTTAGCCGCGGGGAAAAGAAACTGTCCGGGAGAAGAGAGAAAGACGATAAAAAAGGAGAAGAAAAGGTAAGAAGATGAGAGATCCTGACTTCCACCAGGTGTCTGAACTGGTGTGAGGTTGTTGGTTGATGACCAAAGGTGGAGCTTCTGACAACGGTAGAAGCAGTGTGTCGCGTTTCTGACGCGCTAATGAGCAACTCCGCTAACTGTGGCAGCTTCCAACAGGTGGAGGAGCTGAGGAGGAGGCAAACGTCTGTCCTCTGTCTCCATCCCTCACTCTGATACGAGCACTACATTTAATCTGAGCCCAACTGCAAACGTTCTGGGGCTGCGGTGAGATTATTTCCACGCGTCCGTGTCTGGGATGAAGGTTAGCGTGATTTTAGAACCCGGGGCCCTGCCGCTGAGGAGGAATTCAGCCTCGCCATCGCCGCCAGCTCACTTTCCCACCGTGTAAAATCAATTGCAGTTAACAAATTGGCCGTGACGTTTTTTTTTTTGGGGGGGGGACCCTCTTTTCCACGGGTCCGCCCAGTTTAGTGAAAGGCCAGGGCGGCCTGTGGAGTGGCAGCAGCACAGACACGACCACTGTGAAATTAACACTCCGTAATGCCGAACGTCACACTCAGACGGGCTGTACCGCACACCGAGACCACCCGGACGACCACGGGGGGAGGGGGGGACCAAGGGTCTGGGTCAGGTGTGAGTAAAGAAAGCAGATTACTGCCACGCCCATCACTTCCTGCTTCATATTAGTCAGGTGTTAGTGGCTCACTTTCCAGGCCAGGCCGCCGCCCACTCAGGTGGTGCACTGGAGTCAGGTGACACCACATCAGGGACGGTGGTTTTATTCCAGCTTTGTTTTCAGGTGGTTTCTCTGCCTCCAGATTCAGATGCCTGCGCTGGTGTTTCTACTCTACCTTCTCCTCTAGAGTTCCAGGCCTTGTTCCCCTCTGCTCATAGACCCCGGCGGGAAGGTCCTCCTCGTCCTTCCGTGCGATGGCGCCTCATCCCGCCATCTTCCACACGCCACCTGCTTTTCCCTCTTAAACAGGCAAAATGCTGCCAGATCAGCACAAAGAAAACTAAGGGGAGGGCAGGATGTGTCGCGTCACCTCGTTAGGGGCGACAAAATGCCCGGGCACAAGCTGTGACCTTTTGAGGGGGCGGGGCCGGGGGGGGGGGAGTAAAGAACGGGGGGCTAATTTTGGCTGAAAAACAGGGAGCAGAAGGGTCAAGTGTCAGCCATCCTACCAAGAGGCTTGAAGCAGGGGTTCAGCCAAACCCCCCCACCCCCCCCCCCGCCACCATTTGCCGCCTTTTGTGCCTCTTGAACAAAGATTAAGTGAGTTTGCAGCTTCAGCGGCACAATGAGCTCTTACAAAACATAATAGAGTCAAACAGTCTCTCATTCTTCTGGTTTTCTTTATTTCCAGCCAAAAACTTTGCCGCTCCCCTGCCAGCAGCCCCCCCCACCCACACCCACCACCACCACCACCAGGACCCCCTCACACAACACAATAACACACAGATGCTGCCGTGCTCCCAGTAAGGGGTTGGGAGGAGCAAACGACGTAAAAAGGACTGAAACTCTGCAAAGATTCGTTATTAAATGATAAAATGTGTCAGAAAAGATGCACTCCAGACCTGCAGGGGGCGACGACGCACCAAAGATGGTGGGGAGTTTCGATGAGGTCGTACGAATTAGAGTAGATCAAAGGAGCGGATGAAAAGCAAGATCAAAGGAGCGGATCAAAAACACAATCAAATGATCGGATCAAAAGCAGGATCAAAGCAGCATTTGATGCTTTAATCATCAAAGTTAAGGAGGTATTGATTTAACACACTGTATTACCACTACGTAGCGTTAGGAGACGTCTGTGCCCCGTAAGGTGCGAGCGCAGCTCCTGATCGGTTAGAAGACACAACCGGTAGGAAAACTACTTTATAATCGGGATGAAGCTAATCCCCGCTCTTCAAATTCAAACTTGAGGGTTGAAAGAATGCTTCTTCTCCACTCATGTATCCATTTCCTGTTTTGCCCAGTAACCACAGAGGAGCGACCCAGTAAAGAAGCCCAGCAGAGACTCCAGCTCCAGCTTCAACGATGGGAGACCGCTTGCATCTTTGGAGCGCCCTGCTCACCGCTGTCCTCGGCGTTCTGTCCCTCCTGCCCCACAGCCTTCTGGGTAACCCTGCGGAGGAGGAGCACGCCGGAAGGTCACCGCTCCTCCGGAGAGAGAAACGAGGCTGGGTGTGGAACCAGTTCTTTGTCCTGGAGGAGTATACCGGACTGGAACCGCTCTATATCGGAAAGGTCAGTCCTGATCACAGGCACGTGCACGTGCTGGCCCGTGGCCCTCAGAAGTGGCGGCTTTTCTGCATGACCTTTGTGCTGTGAGAGCACCTCCACCTGCAGAGGTGCTCACAGCTGCTGCAACCCTGCTTTTCCAGCTCGCCACGCGCTTCTGTGGCGAGCTGGATTGACTCGAACCTTCGCTCGGTCTGTCAGTTCCAACGCGGAGCAGACGAGCGATGGCCGCCGGCGCAGCTCTGACCCCGACGTTTGTGAGGGAGGCATGATCAGCAGACACCCCGCAGGAAACGCTCCGCAGCACGTTACCAGAAGGTTCAGATAACCCCAGCTCTAAACGGCTGCGTGCCATAAACGGGCATGAACGCTAGCACGCTAGCTAACGCAGGGTCAGCAGTGGCAGAAGCGCGTCAGGTTCTATCAAAAACAAACGATCAATACTCTGACCTCTACACTCTTTCTGTACAACAGCTCTCGCAGCGTTTTTTTCCTCTGGAAGCGATGCGATCACGTCTAATTAGCGCTCTGGAATACTAAAGTGTCCGACGTTCGGGAAGACGAGGACAGTAAGTCAGACTGTGGCAGAGACAGGAAGGAACCAGTCCTGAGAGCCTCAGCAGGCCCTCAGCTCATGTTCTTTTCATTATTCCTTCCAGTCGCTGCTGTACAGTCAGTTTTTCATCACTTCCATTTACCATTTCCTCCTCCTTCTAAGCTGTCTGTGAAGGAAAGCAGCCCCCCCACCCCCACGCCGTGGCGAGATCAGGGGTAACCGATGCTCCTCTTTTCATCGAAGCGAGGATCAGCGCAGGAGCAGGTGGATGGGGCCGAGCGGAGCGGCGTGGCGCTCGCAGACAGATCGCTAGCAGACGCGAGGCTGAACCTCACAATGGTGTTGATTAAAAACAGGGATTGCGGGCCGAGCCGCCGGCGCCACGGCTGCGGGGGTGGGGGGGGCTGAATGTGCCGCTGCTGCAGGGATAACGCCGATTGTGGAGATTAGCGGATCTGAAAGCTGCAGCGCGGCGGTTTGACTGTAAGACACGGGAAACAGCAGCAGCCAGAGAAGCTTTTTCACGTTCAGTAGAGTCGCGGATCATCGGCCCAGCACCTTCTAGCACCTTTGACTGGATCCTAAATTGCTTTGGGCTGAAACCAGCAGCAACAAAGGGTCTGGAAAAGAGGCTTCTTTAGACTGGGAGAAGTGATGTCTGCGTAGATTATTCCCTCAGTGGGCCGTTTAATTCCACTGACAGAAGCCTCCGTCTGTAAATACGCAGTCAAAAGCGACTGAACATCAACAGGCCGATATTATTAGAGGAGTGTGATTGCGCTGCGGGGTCCGGGGCGCCAATCGAGCAGCAAGCGGTGATTACACACAGCCACAGACCCCCCACGGAGAAGCCCCGCTGGGTCAGAGGAGCTCATTATATCAGGGTTAAAACAACAACATCTGAAGTGAAATGAGCATAGAGAACCATCCTGACGCCCCCTGCTGGCAGCCGGCAGCATAGCGCCTAAATGAAGCGTTTTTGTCCACAGCTGCACTCAGACATGGACAAAGGCGACGGCTCCATCAAGTACATCCTGACGGGCGAGGGCGCCGGCACCACCTTCACCATCGACGACAGCACGGGCGACATCCACGCCATCCAGAGGCTGGACCGGGAGACGAAGGCCCAGTACGTGCTCCGCGCTCAGGCCAGAAACCGTCTGAGCGACAGGCCCCTGGAACCCGAGTCCGAGTTCATCGTCAAGATCCAGGACATCAACGACAATGAGCCCAGATTCCTGGACGGACCCTACTGGGCCACCGTAGCAGAAATGTCCCAGATAGGTAAGAATGCTGAGGAGAAGCCCCAGGATGGCCGAGGGGTTAGGGCTGACAGCAGAGGAGACAACAGGCCGTGAAGGCACCCGGGAGCAGGTCCACCCGGGAGCAGGTCCACCCGGGAGCAGGTCCACCCGGGAGCAGGTCCACCCGGGAGCAGGTCCACCCGCTCAGGGGAGCTACCTTCACGCCTCCTTTGTGTTTCTGCAGGAACATCTGTGATCCAGGTGACCGCCACCGACGCCGACGACCCCACGTACGGCAACAGCGCCCGCGTGGTCTACAGCATCCTGGAGGGTCAGCCCTACTTCTCAGTGGACGCCAAAACCGGTACGACTTCACACGTGGCGGCGACTGGGCCGCAGGTCTGAGTAGACAGAGCTTTCAGCACCTTTGTGTGGATGACTGACGGTCGATTCCCGGCTCCGGGGTCTCAATTCAGGCCCCCAGCTCTGACGGCAGACAGCATCATGCTGTCAGCTGTTGCTAAGAGACCGTCAGAGTTTTTCCATGTTATTTCAACCTGCTTTGCAACACAAAGGTTTGGCGTGAGGAGAAAAGGAAGAATTACCAGACGGTTCACCAGAGTGTGGAAATCCACACTTTGCCCAGTTAACCTTAATGCTAACCAGTAAAAACAAGGCTAAGCTGCTTTAGCGTGAGCGAGAAGTCAGACTACCGCTTCCAAACCTCCATCAGTCTCCTGGAAGCAGAGTTTTCCCTCGGCTGCCTCTCGGCTCTGCAGCTATCCATCAGCGTCCCGACCGGAGCCTAAACTGGGGCCGCGGCGTTTATCTCAGCGAGCAGACTGTTGGAGGTTCTGTCTGGAAGAGCGAGGGCGCCTGCCTGGTTTGCTCGTACCGTACCCAGCCTGTTTCCAAACGTTCTCCGCTCCAAACGCCGTCTGGGCCCTTTTCCGCTCCTGACCTCTGACCTGTCTGGCTCTCTCCGCAGGCGTGCTCCGGGTGTCGCTGGCAGACATGGACCGGGAGACCAGAGAGAACTACACGGTGGTCATCCAGGCCAAGGACATGGGCGGGCAGCTGGGGGGTCTGGCTGGCACCACCACGGTCAACGTCATGCTCACCGACATCAACGACAACCCGCCCGTGTTTGACCAGAGTAAGAGAGCCAGCGCTCGTCCTCGCCGCTCGCCGTCTTAGCGCTCCGCTTTTAGCGCCTTTCCTGAACTCCTCCACTCTGCTGCCGGACCTGAAACCAGGTCACCTTCCTTTAATCCCTCCAGGGGAAAATGTCTGTCTTGTAGAATGATGTCGAACATCCGTCCATCTTTCCGATAACAGCAGCTAAAGTGTTCTTTAAGAACACCCAGTTATAAAAATGGCGGCAGGCTACCGACACCCGGTGGCCCTCAACGTCTTCTCTACCCTCTCTACAGCCCCACCCCGCGTCTCTGGATGGTCCCCCCTGCTTCAGGGGTCAGGGGTCACCTAACTGTCCGTCGTCGTCTCTTCCTGCTAGATGGGTGGCTTCAAACAAAAACAGCCCCCCGGCCTCGGTCTGTAGTTGTCCCACCAATTAGAGACATCACTTCGATGGAACCTCCATCTGTGAGAGGGCCTCCAGCCATTCCCCGCTGACGAGCACACAGTCCAGACAGATCTTGATGGACCGCCGGGAGCGTCACAAATTGGGCAGCTGTAACCTCTTCTTTAATGTGAAACAACAGATGAAACAGAGCTCAACCCCCCCCCCCCCAGGACAGTAGACAACCGGGCTGTGAAGCATTTATGGGCCCATTTGTTCAGAGTCCACATGCGAGTGTGTGACGGGAGACCGACGGTGGCGCTATTGGCGGGGGGATGGTTCCCTCTAGTGGAGGAGTGGTTGTAATACAGGTGTTAGAGGCGCTACAGCATCATTTAATTATATCAGGATTCTTTTCCTCTCTTTCAATCAAAAGCATTTCACATTTTCCACCCTGACAGTTACTGGTTTTACCTCAGGGTTGTACCAGATGAGCGTCCCGGAGACCGCGCCCGTGGGTTCAATGGTGGGTCGCATCTGGGCAAAGGACGGGGACATCGGGATCAATGCCGAGATGAGGTACAGCATCATCGACGGAGATGGGAGAGACACCTTCGACATCAGCACCGACCCCACCAACCTGTTTGGCATCATCACTGTGAAAAGGGTGCGAGGAGGAAACTGATCACAGATCCACACAGATATCTACTCTTGGTTCCTTTACGTCTGATGGAAAACATTAGAGTAGTGGCTGTTTTTTAAAAATCAGAAAAGTTCTGAGGGGAAAGTAACATTCTGGGAACAAAGTTCAGTATTTGGTGGCTCAAAGCTCATTTCTGTCTTCTTTGTTCAGCCGTTGGACTTCGAGACAAAGCTCAGCTACACCTTGAAGGTAGAAGGTGCCAACACCCACGTGGACCCCCACATGAACCACCGTGGGCCCTTCAAGGACGTGACTATAGTGCACGTGAGCGTGGAGGATGTGGACGAGCCGCCCCTGTTTGACTCACCGGCGTACTACCTGGAGCTGCCGGAGGACGCCGAGATCGGGACGGTGGTGAAGACGGTGTCGGCGAGAGACCCTGATTCAGCCAACAACACAGTCCGGTGAGGCAATAGTTCCAGACGGTTCCCTCCACGCCGTGGTTATTAACAATCAGATAACTCAGAGGTCAGAGGTCAAGGAACTGACTGACTGGTTACAATCAAGCAGAGGGGCTAAATAGAGTGGTTATACTCGGACAGAGTGGTTATATCGGTGGTTATATTGGGTGGGAGTGTGTACAACTGGTTATACCGGGGTGGGTAAGTTAATCAGAGGATAAATGGACTGGTTGTGGTTTTGGTGGCTTCTGCCTGGAGCAAAGTAACCAAAATATTCCACTAAAGTGAGAATATTAGCATAAACGAATCACACTCTGGACCGTGCTAAACAAATAGGTATAGCGAAATTTAAAATGTCAAACAATAAATATTCTTGGATTTATCTTCTTTATTAAATAGAAAAAAAATGATTCCAGTCCAGTCCTGTCACGGAAAACACGATTAATTGAAATAAAACATGTAAACTTACCAAATCCACATTTGTAAATATTAGCAAACAACTGACTCCGCCGGCTAATCTGTCACAATATAGCCCGAAATTCAACTACTACTACTTCTTCTTGGAGTTTCTTCGGCGGTAGCAATCGATGACAGCACTTAGCTGCCACCCTGTGGTCTATGATGTAACTGCAATGTATTACGCTGATAATTTATCCCACAAATTAGTCAAATTATGGTTGATTCAAGTGCTGCTGAAAAGCTCGGAAACCCCAGTACTCAATGAATGCTCCTTTATGTCAGCCGTGAATAAAAATTAAAGGTACAAAGCGAGCAAATACAGCTGTAATAAATACAACAAAAACAAGTGATTAGCTTGTCGTTACATGTTACACGTCAGAGGTTCACAAATATCGTAATAAAATGACAGATGCTATTCCATTTTATAACCACATGAGGGCAGCAGCTCACCGTGACTCTTCTGGTTATGATGGCGGAAGAGAATAAAAGCAGTAACCTTGACAAAAACTTCCTGCAATTAGCCATGTTTTTTATGTACAAGCAGGTTGAGTTCCTCTGAAAAGCAAACTCAATAAATAATTAGACATTAGGACTTAAGGCTATTAATTGGATTAGATTCAACTTTATTGTCATTACACATGTATAAATACAGGTAACGAAATGCCGTTTAGAATCTAATCAGAAGTGCAAGGTGCAGCAAGCTATATATACAGTGTATACAATATAGACAGTATGGTTATAGTGAATTATATACGGCAATATGAACATAGGGAGGTATAAACAGATGTGCTATAGACAAGTATACAGTAGACCTATTAATATATATAACGTGCTATGGACAGGTATAAAGTTGTGCTATAGATATATATATAACTCAATAGATATGATATGTATAAGCAATATGTACAAAATATGTATCAGATGAACTATACACAGAGATGTCTGTGTAGATTCTCACTCATCCAGGTCATGGTTATCCAAAGTAGATCTCTCTGTGTCAAGGAAACCTTTCAGTCCAGTTGACACAGAGAGATCTACTTTGGATATACACAGAGATATACAGAGATATACAGTATTGACAATATATACTACTTTTTTTTATTTTTTTGGGGTGAGCTGCAGAGAGAGATGGAGAGGTGAAGAGAGACGGGTCATGGAGGTAGTGGTAGCATGAAGGGGGGGGCATGGTAGGGGGCAAGAGTAGTGGCGCAGTGGGGAGACATGGGGGTTCAGCGGGGAGTAGAGTTCAGCAGGGAAACAGCTGCAGGGAAGAAACTGATCCTAAACCTGCTGGTTTTTGTCCGAAGGCTCCTAGAGCACCTTCCGGAGGGGAGGAGCTGGAAGAGTCTATGGTTGGGGTGCGAGGGGTCCTTCAGGATGCTACGAGCCCTGCGTAGGCACCGCTTCCTGTGAACATCCTCGATGGCAGGTAGTGGGATCCCTGTGATGCGTTGGGCAGTTTTCACCATCCTCTGTAGTGCTTTCCGGTCAGCGACAGAGCGGCTCCCATACCACACTGTGATACAGTTGGTCAGGATGCTCTCAATCGCACAGCGGTCAAAGTTACTCAGGATATTGGCGGATAAGCGGTTCTTCTTCAGTGTCCTCAGGAAGAAGAGCCGTCGGTGAGCCTTCTTAACCAAGCTGGAGGTGTTAGTTGTCCATGACAGGTTGTCAGAGATGTGGGTTCCCAGGAACTTGAAGCTTGAGACATGTTCAACAGCCATGCCATTGATGTGGATAGGAGTGTGTGTGTGTGTCCCTTCTCCTTCCTGTAATCCACAATGAGCTCCTTGGTTTTGCTGGTGTTGAGGAGTAGGTTATTGTCGGCGCACCAGGCAGCTAGGTGCTGGACCTCTGCTCTGTAGTCTGACTCATCGTTGTTAGTAATGAGTCCGATCACCGTGGTGTCATCTGCAAACTTCACGATGGAGTTGGATCCATACTTAGGCCTGCAGTCATGGGTGAAGAGGGAGTACAGGAACGGGCTCAGCACGCAGCCTTGTGGCACGCCGGTGTTCAGGGTGATGGTGGTAGAGAGGTTGTGGCCAGACTTAACATGTTGGGATCTGTTGGTCAGAAAGTCCATGATCCAGTTGCAGAAGGGGCCACTGATTCCAAGATCCACAAGTTTGGTGATTAACTTGGAGGGGATGACAGTGTTGAATGCTGAGCTGAAATCAACAAACAGCATTCGTGCGTATGTGTTCCTGTTGTCCAGGTGGGAGAGCACACTGTGCAGTGCTGTGGATACAGCATCCTCTGTGCTCCTATTGTTACGGTATGCGAATTGGTGAGGGTCGAGTGAGGGAGGTAAGCAGTTCTTGAGGTGTGCCAGGACCAACCGCTCAGAGCACTTCATAACAATAGGTGTTAGTGCTACAGGGCGGTAGTCATTCAGGCATGACGGAGAGGAGTGTTTTGGCACGGGTACTATGGTGGTAGTCTTGAAGCATGCTGGTACAATCGTTGTCTGTCTGGGTTTACCACCTGGAAGAGGACTGGAGCTGGTGGACAGGAAGCAGTTTTCAATGGTTTACGTGAATTGTTTTGTCTTCAGATATTCCATTGAGAGGACAAGCGACCTTGACAAATACTTCTACATCGACATCACTTCCGGGGCGCTCATGACGGTGCGGACCCTGGACCGGGAGGAGATGAGCTGGCACAACATCACGGTCCTCGCCATGGAGATGAGTAAGTCTCTTCAGGTGTTAGAATTGCATCTTAATCTGACTGAAAGTCTCAAACAACATTCAATAATGAGATGTTTTTACACCTCAAAAGTGAAGCATCATTTGGGAAGGACAAATTTGGTCCATAGGCCTTAATTCCAGACATTAATGCCACACTAAAGCATCAAAGAACCAACATTTAAACCAGATAAATGCACGTTATTTCCACTTCAGAGGCTCTCTGGTCACCTCTGCTTCAACTATAGTTAATTCTGTTACTTGAGAAGAAAAAAGAGAAATACAAAGCCCTCTAACAGCTAGCCAACTCCCCCAAACTACTTATTGACCACGTAATGGACGTGAAAACAGGGTGAGTGCTGTGTGTCTCTACAGATAACCCTTCACAGATCGCCAGCGCCTCTGTGGCCATAAAGATCACAGACGTGAACGACAACCCACCCTCGCTGACGCAATACCTGGAGGCGTACGTGTGTGAAAACGCCAAAGCCGGGCAGGTACACACCAGTGCAGGTTACTGGACATCGATTAGCAGGCTCTGTGGTTGATTGGACATGTCTGTCGATGTCGTCCAGCTGATTCAGATGATAACAGCAGTTGATGTGGATGAACCTCAGGGTGGACAACATTTCTCCTACAGCCTGGCACCGGAGGTGGCCAACAACCCCAACTTCACCCTGAGAGACAACCAAGGTACCGAGAAGACGCGCGAGGCTCACGAGAACGTCTGCAAAGATTCCAAATATGATCATTTTGCTCATCAGTCATTAGGAAGCCTGGTTGCACAGTGCTGCCCCCTCAGGCCAGACTGGGTCATTGCACCACAAGGCTATATTGATGCTTATTAAGACTGTGTAGTGGCTGTTGAGTCTAATAAATGTGATAATAAATATGTGCAGACAACACGGCGTGGATCCTGACGCGCCGCGGAGGCTGGTCGCAGCAGAGGCAGACGGTCTTTCACCTGCCCATCGTCATCTCCGACAGCGAGCACACCAGCACCAGCACGCTCACCATCTCCGTGTGCACCTGCGACCACGAGGGCAACGTCTTGTCGTGCATCGCCGAGGCCTACAGCCTCCCCGCCAGCCTCAGCAGGGGGGCGCTCATCGCCATCCTGGCCTGCATCCTCGTCCTGCTGGGTGAGGACGGCCTGTGCTTCAGGCTTCTTCGGGTGGATTCAAGCTGACCTCTTTCCTCATTTTCCTGCCTTATTTCTGATTTAAATCCTTTGAAATCTGAGATTTAAGTTTTTCCATCTCTCCATTTAACAGCTGAGCGACGCAGAATATTTAAAAGTTTAAAACAAACTGCTGAAATTATTCTCGCTCCAGAGTAGGATTTGGCCCCAGGCTCTTTGAAATGAAAGGTCGATGAGGGCACAGGTGAAGCGGGCGGAGTTGTTTCAGCAGAATTTATTGCTGCGTCTGAGCGGAGCGGAATGAGTCACCCAGCTGAGGCTTTACAGGTCTGCAGGGAGAGATAACGCACGTCTCCATCAGCCTCCGAGGGGGAAAAGAAAGCCTGATGCTACGGAGCAGCTGGCGCTAATGAAAGCGAGACTTTTACTGGGACGTGAAGAAAGGAAAAAAGACATGAATTTAATCGGGTGGCAGTGAAATCACAGCAGGAGGCGGCTGCTGCTAATGCTCCTTTGTCAAACTGACAGTGTTTTCGCGTTTTAGACAGAAATTGTTCTTGCTGGAAATCTTAATTATAAAGGAGGAAAATAAGCTGTTTCTTTTCCAGGTGGGAAAGTGTTGTATTTATTTTTTGATCCTTGCGTTTGTCATTTCTTTTGGGAGAATTTCTGATATTATCTGATGTCCTGAAGACTCTCAAATCAAAGGTTTCTGCTCTTGCTTACTGGTTTTGCTCCACTTTCCGGCGTTAACCAGTCTTTCTGCGTCTCCTCTGCTCCAGTGATGATCCTGCTCATGCTCTCCCTGCGCACCCACCGAAAGAAGACCTACCTGTGCGACGAAGAGGAGAACGTCCACGAGAACATCGTGCGTTACGACGACGAGGGCGGCGGCGAGGAAGACACCGAGGCCTTCGACATCGCCGCCATGTGGAACCCGCGAGAGGGGCACCATCACCTGGGGAAGATGAGACAGGACATGCTGCCTGAGATCGAGAGCCTGTCTCGGTACGTCCCCCAGGCCTGCGTCCACGGCGGCGGGGACAGCAGCGTTCACAGCTACGTGCTGGTCAAGCTCCTGGAGGCGGACACGGACGTGTGCGCGCCGCCGTACGACTCGCTGCAGACCTACGCTTACGAGGGGGAGGGCTCCGTGGCCGAGTCCCTCAGCTCTCTCCAGTCGGGGACGTCCAACACGGACCACGAGTACGACTACCTGAACGACTGGGGGCCTCGCTTCCGGAAGCTGGCAGAGATGTACGGCGTGCTGGAGGCCAACAGTCCTCCGCCGGGGGACTGTTGGACCTAGATCGACTTGGCCTTTCAGAGCCGAGCGAATTGTTAGCAACGCAAAGCCAGCGAGAGGAAACGCGTGCGAGAGAGACAACGAAGCTGAGACGTCCGTCAGCGGCCGCGGCTGTTAGCGCTTGAGCACACCGCGAGCCGCTGCGTCAACCCTAAAACCCACAGCTTCAAAGCGCACGCTAACCCCGCCCCCACCGCCACCACAGGAACTTGGGTCACTGACGGCTTTTAATTTATTCCTCTGTCTCGAGTGCTGTATTTATAGTTCCTCTAACTTATTCACACCTTCCTGATCACGCCCGTGTTTTCCAGCTGTGGAAAATGTCTGCGAGTCACATGACACGCACCTTTATCGTGTTGTTCTTGTCTGTTTTTGAGCTTTTTTGCGCTAATTCGGCGTTTTTCTCCCGCCTCACGGGTTGGAGACGTCTCAGCAGGAGCAGCGGTCTGGAGAAGCACACGACACAGCGGCCTTTCATCGCTTCCTCTGATCCACCGCCACGCTAACCAGACTCCGCCCGTCCGGCCTGAGCGCCGCCACGCAAACGTGGGACAAAACACCACCAACCCAGCGGACTTCAGAGATAATCAGTCTTAAGTGCCAAATGTAAAAAGGACATTTTGGATAAAAAAACAGACACCAAAACACGTAAAAACTGGGTTTTGCCAGCTGGAGGGAAGAAAAGTTGTGTTTTTTATATAATTAGTTCAAACTGACTTGAAATGTGTGAGTCATGCTACAGTCTGTACGTGAATGTAGATAGTTTTTTGTATTCTTGGTAATAAAAGAAACGGTCTCGTCCTGAAGATTATTCTGCACGTCAGCTGCTTTATTTCAGGACCAGACGGGAACGAAGCAAATCCCCGAAGCTCGACGGAGCAAATGTGTCCTTCAAAAGATTAAGCAGCCGGTTAAATAAGCAATCATGCGCTGGACTGTCCTCCAAAGTGTTTCTGCAGGTCACTGCTGCGCTCGTCCCCCTCGCGGGAATAACCTGGAATATCCTGCGGGAATAACCTGGAATAACCAGAGGGAAAAACCTGTCTGACCTCTGCAAACCTTCAACTTTGACCTTTTCCCGGTCAGTTCTGCCCCCCCCCAGGCTGTTTCCTGCCATCCGAAAGTCGCTGAGGGGGTAATTTGTCTTAAGCTCCAGCGCTCTTCCTAACAGACGGAGCTCAAACACGGAAGATAATGAGGAGCCTTCCTTCCAGCTCTAATCCTGCTGAGGATAAAGCCAGCGAATCATCACTAATGCCAAGTGGGAAAACACACTTCTGAAGCGTGGAATGTCAAATTCAAACCGGGAAAGAAGAGCCGCTCCCGCCGCCGTGACGTGGAGAGCGGAACGTCTGAGCTTTTCTCCCTCTGATCCGCTGCAGAGCTTCGCCTCCCCGTCTGTCCCACAGCGGAACGTCCTCCCTGCCTCCGCCCTCCTGCGGCCCTTCCCTCCGTCTCCGTCTCCCTCTCTCACTGCCTCCTCCACAAGTTCAGGTTGTTTGTTTTGCCGTTCCAAAGTGGAAAAACTGAGCTCATCACCAGATGTTTCCAGAAAGGCAGAGTTAATCCAACATTCAGCTGGAAACATCCAACATCCTGGGAAAGAAGCAAAGCGAAAACAGCAACAAACCTCCTCTTTCATCATCCTCCCAGTGGCCTCCACCAGTTTGTGGACATCCCAGCACGAGACCTCAGATCAAAGACAAGTGCTTTGATCTCCTGCAGATGACATCACCACCTTAAAGTCTGACACAGATGATGTTTATCTCCATGACAACCACGAGACGACGCTTCGGCCACCTGAAACCTGCCTGAAAACACACACACACACACACACACACACACACATACAAATAACTCCGGCTGTGCCGTTAAAGCACGTGCACGTGGTCACGTGCATGCCGCCTGCACGAAACCTCGGGCAGCAGTCAAAGCGGATAAACAAGTGCTGCTCTCTGGTCTTCATCCACGTTTGGAATTAGAAAAAAAGGAAGCATCTGTTTCAAACATCTGCGTCAGACTTCTTTTAATCAATTCATCAAATCTTCACTGATTTGTGAGCAAATCTGCTTCTGCTGACGGCTAATTGGATAAACAACCAGAATTAGACTCATTAGAAGCAAAAAGGCAGAGCAGGAGTATTTCAGGAGTATTTCAGGAGTATTTCAGACGTATTTCAGGAGTATTTCAGACGTATTTCAGGAGTATTTCAGACGTATTTCAGGAGAATTTCAGGAGTATTTCAGACGTATTTCAGGAGTATTTCAGAGGTATTTCAGGAGTATTTCAGACGTATTTCAGGAGTATTTCAGACATATTTCAGGAGTATTTCAGACGTATTTCAGGAATATTTCAGGAGTATTTCAGACGTATTTCCGGAGTATTTCAGACGTATTTCAGGAGTATTTCAGATGTATTTCAGGAGTATTTCAGGAGTATTTCAGACATATTTCAGGAGTATTTCAGACGTATTTCAGGAGTATTTCAGACATATTTCAGGAGTATTTCAGGAGTATTTCAGACGTATTTCAGGAGTATTTCAGGAGTATTTCAGACGTATTTCAGACGTTAGGCAAAGAGAAGCGTCTGAAGTCCTGGCTGAGTGCAGTCATTTCATCCTGTGACATCATCAGGGTGCGAGGGGTCAGTTTTCCTGCTCGCGTGATTCTCAGCACTCGTTAGCGCTGATGAAGCGGAGCGCCGCGAGGACACGCCCCTCCGCCATGTGTGTTCAGGATCAGACACATTTGTTTTGCGTTAAGTACGACCTTCCTCTCTCCCTCACGCCGCCCGCTCTCTTCTCCCTCGGCGCTTTCATTAAGGCCGCCAGGCGTAAACAGATCGATGCATCCAAACAGGGGAAAACGGAGCCTGACGGAGGCTCCGCTGGAAGCGGCTGCAGACAGGTGAGGGACCCTTATCGTTCCCTCACAGAGGAGGATGGAGAGAAGGAGCGGCTGCTTTTCCTGGGAACAACGTCAGGCGCGTGTGTGAAAAACGCTCCGCCTGTTGCGCTAACGGCAGGAATAAAGTCGATGCTCCAGCGCAGTCCGGTAATCTGCACGAGGCCCGAGCCGCTCCGATCGACACGGCGCGCGGGGCTGGAAAATATTCAGGCAAACGTGCAAAACGCCAATCTGGTGAACGTGGGGGGGCGGTTTAATAAGGTTTCAACCTCAGAGAGAACAAAAACACGCAGAAGCATGCAGAGGTGCGGTCCTCACACTATCGATCGCAGTCAGGATAATCAGCCCCACGAGTCTAATCAAGACAGGATCCGACAGGATCCAGAGCTGAACCCCCCAGGGACCCCTGAGGGTCTTCTCAGGATCCGCCCAGGCTTGAGATGATTCTTCCTTAAATTAGGAACTGCAGGATATTCAGAGGTCGCAGCCTCTCACCTTGACCTCCGGCACAAAACTAAAACCCTTCAGACGCGGCGTCTGACCTGCTACCGCGCTGCAAAAGACGAGTCAAGTATTAAACAACACTTTTCTGCATCTCGGAGCTCTCTGAAAAACCGTGAATCATACATGAAGGAAAGCTAAAGCGACAGCGGAAGCAGGAAAAATCACCCAGTCGCACCTTGGCGCCGCTGACGGCCTTCTGTCGACACCTTCGGTTGGTCGGAAGGCGGCGCCGCGGCGGTGCGGAGCTCAAAACAAGACGGCGTCTAAAAACAGTCAATTCCAGGAGGAAGTGAGGACGTTGCTGTTGCCGGGGGCGGGTTTTCAGGAAGGAAACCGCTTTAGGGGAAACTTCCTGGAAATGCGGAGAAACAGCGCCCCCTCTGGTGCACTAGGAAATGAACTCCGCCATTGCTGCTGTTCCATTCTGACATAATCAAGTGATTCGCTTCCAACTAGTGGCTTCGTACCAGATTTGACTTCCTAGAAGCGTCACGGCGACAGATTACACAACACTTTTTAGTTTAAAAAAGAAAACACATTAAAAGTGCTTGCTCGTTCCTGGAAGCAAACGGTCATTAATTATTCTGTCCATTAAATTAGCATATTAATATTATTACGCTGGTTTGGGAGTTCAGATCAACAGGAAATGGTGACCTCGGTGACAGTGTATGGTTTCACACTTCCTGGTGAGTGGGGGGTTGGGTGGGGGTTGATTCTCTCAAAATGCAAACGCGGGCCTTTTGCGGCCCGAGCGCCAGCTGGCGAGGAACGCACACGCGTGGCAGCTAATTAACCTGTCATCCAACACTTCAAACAACCAATCACAGCAGGAGCGGGATTGATTTGCTGCTCCGTCAACAATGGTTGGGGGGTGGAGGGGGTCACATTCATTACATTTATTCAACTCCACCTCCAAGGACGTTGGCGTGAAACAGGAAATGGCGGATGAAAAGGCTGCACTTACGTTTCTGGCTGAGGCCACGACACTTTTCAGCACTTTCTGCAAGAACCCACAACAGGAAACTTTGTCCGGTTACGTTCCAATATTTGATGTTGCGGTTCGTTCTCTGAAATATTGATACATTTGATGTTTCTTCTCCGTCACGCGCCGTCACCCAACGTCGCTTCTTACAAACGGGAGCCAGGTTTTCTTCTTTATCTTTCAGGGAACAAAGGAAAAGTTTCTTCTGCTAGCAGAAGTAAAAGGAGCTGATGCGACACTGTCAGCACATCAGCGCCCCCGGTGGTGGACTGCAGGAAAGGTCATGACCTCCCAGCCTCGCTGTTGGCAGGCTGCACCTAGATGCTCACGTCTCTGTCGTTGGTTTAACGGTGGGGGGAAACTTTGTTTGATTTGTGTTGCGAAGCGGAGTGAACGCGGTCGAGTCCATTAACAGCGACTGCCTGTGAAGAACTGAGGCGCTCCGCTGCTGAAAACGCTCCCCGGGGAGCATTAATTACCTCCTTCATGCTGTATCAATAAATATTTGAGGGGAAAAAAGGTTCCTAAGGGTAAACAAAGACAGCCAAGTTCTCCCAAGCATGAAATACAGCACTTCAGTAAATAACAAGACAAGGAAACGGCTTCTTTAGTTCCCACCGGAGTCAATTTCTGTGAGGAAAATAACATTTCAGAGGAGCTAATCTCTATAAATCTAGACTGTCCGTGCTGAAACAGTCCATAATTAGGCATATAAAACACTTTAAACTGAAAGAATACCGAGATCTATACTCAGATTCAACATTTACTATTTCACAAGGAAAAGCATCTCCACGGCGACCCGGCAAACAAACTACGAGGAAGTCCACCTCGACGACCAGGCTGGAGGTAAACCTGATGTTCTCTCTGAATTCAGGAAGGAAATATACAGAAATGAATCTGAGAAATGCTCAAACTTTATTGGTTTGTGCTCGGCTGCATTTTTACAGTTTGTTGGCGAACGATGAGCTTTCGATCAATGTTCTCATTAAAAACACAAGCGTGAAAACGGAACAAACAAGAGAAAAAGATTCAGGAGTAAAGAGCATTTAAAGTTCACATTTATTAACACAAATGTCTGGAAAAGGGTGGATAGAGCATCCTGGTACGTTAGAGAACTCATTAAACGCTACAAACCTTCATTTGTCTCATGAAGTGAGGAAAAACTACAACCTGCGTCATGCTAAACGCACGGAACGCTCGCTGCCGCGTCAGAGAGAAGAGAAACAGCCGTCTCATTAGCCCGAACACACACACGCACACACACACCCTCGGTGGCACGGAGACGGCCGATGGTCAAAGCAGGAGATCCGACTTATTGACGATGAAGGTCAGCAGGTCGAGTAACGGAGGAGAGGTCACACACGAGGTCGTGGGAAAGCGCACAGATAAACTGGAAACATTAAACAGAAGGTGAAAATGTTGCCAGAAGCTTTGATGGGTCCACACGAGTGCAGAACCTGTGTTAGCAAAACGAGCGCAGCTAAATCGCTGACCACAGAAATCAGGGATCAATGAAATATCCTGGAACCTTTTAATTCTACTTCTGTTGTGGTCTAGGTGGCGCCAGCGAACCCGCTCATCCAAAACAGCGGAGCGGCTCCACATGTGGTCAATAGCAGACCCACAGCTGGAGCAGTGATGCGGTTAGCTTAAATTAGCTCAGCCGATAGAGTCGAACCACAAGCAATTGGTTAGCACTAAACGTTAGAAAGACACAATCACTGTTTCTGTGGTTCCATATCAATCATCTACTTTCAATCATTTTAATTTGAAAGTCAGGTTTTTGATTTACACGTAGTAACATGTGTAGCATTTAGCGTTTTGCGCTAAACCAACAGGAACACACATACTGTGACAAGCATTCTATAAACCTCTTAGCTTAAAGGCTAAAAGCTACATGTGAGAGATTAAGCTAGCCGTTTCCTGTGTATGCTAAGGTAAGCTAATTCTCATTCCAGCTCAACAGCTACAGTTAACAGATAGAAATTAGGTATAAGTGTATCCTGTGAACAAATGTTAAAAGAAATAAGAAACTTTTTTTCTTTTGTGTTGATATTTCCTTTTCAGTCTGTACAGTTCCAGCGGCTAGCATCCCGCTACATACTTAAAGGATTCCCGCCAAATTCAAAATAAGACAACAAGTGCTGGAAACAGCTGAAAACTAGCCCCTAACGTTTGTCCGTAAGCTTCGCTGACCAGACGTTGTTATGTTGTGGAGATGCCACATTTAGAGCGAATACACAGCTCGACAACACGATCACAGACGCACTACAAACCACAGACTAAAGAAGCATTCCGAACCCCGACCCAGCGTCCCATCGTTCACGTGTCAGCAGCCCAAGTTCCTACGACCGACAGGAAGCGTTGCGATTTAAGAAGTCGCATTTTTATGTCTCTGGATTATAAAAAGAGGATAAAACGGCAGAAGATCTCCTCCTCGCCTCCTTTCATCTGTGTCCCTCTACGTTTCTCCAAAGTGTCCACAGAAGGAGAGTGTGGTGGCCCCGCCCCCATCAGCGGCCCGTCCTGAGGAGAGGCGGAACCGCTGGAGGGTCCGTGTGCAGGTTCTCCCTGCTGCTCAGCCACAGGAGATGACGGTGAAGCGTTTGGAGATGCAGGACATGTTGTGCAGGACGATACCGAGGAGGAAGAGGAGCACGCACGCCACCAGGATCACCGTGCACACCCCTGACCATGTGGAGCCCTTCCCACCTCCGCCCACCGGTACCCTCCTGTCGCCCTCGCCGGCCTCCATCCCGACGCTCTCCAGGGACATGCTCAGACCCAGAGGCTGCTGCTCGGGAATGGTCAACACCGTCACGCCCTTCTGCTGCCCTCCGGGCAGGAAGCGGCACCCCAGCTCCCCCGGCAGGCCCAGCGCCCTCTCCTTGGCGACAGGCAGCGGCACCATGTAGCAGCCGTTGCTGGGGAGACGTATGAAGACGGGCGTGTGCTCGGAGGCGTGCGGGATGGCGACCACGGTGATGATATCCGGGTCGTCCGGTAACTGGGACACAGACAGGCCCGGTGGGAGTCTGGTGACGCTGCGGCACCACGGGCAGCGGATCTCCTTCTGGCTGCTGCTCATCTGCGACAGACAGACGGAGCAGCAGGTGTGCTGGCAGTCCAGCAGCTTCGGCCGCCTCCGGGGGCTGTAGTAGTTGAAGCAGATCTGGCACTCCAGAGCCGAATCCTGCGAAAGAGTCTCCATGCTCTCCAAACGGGCGTGCGCTCCTTCAGTCGGCAGTTAGCTTCACGGCGGGTCGATTACCGAAAACCGGCGAGGTCATCAGTCGTTCATCTGCAACAGAAGAGAGGAAAGGAGGGTTTGTCAGGAGCCTGGTCCTGCTCAAGGGTTCTCCCTGTTAAACAGGAGTTTTTCCTGCCTCAGATTCAGGGACTCCAGATACGAGCTGAGCTTGACTGACAAAAAACACACTAACCAGCTGCTAGCGGCTACACAGTTGCTAATCAGACGCTAGTCAGACGTCCAAGTAGCAGTAAAGACCCTTTAGCTCGACCACAGGATGCTAAATACCCTCAACAAGGTTAAAACCCTGGATTAAAACAGCAAAGAAAACAGCTAACTAGCTAGCATAAGCTAAAGCTGCTAGCTTTTCAAGAAAAGGACGGGTACGCGAGCTACTTGTTGTCACGCGTATATGGAATAACCACACATCTGTGTCAGGAGACGCCTCGGAGGGATGGTTCGGATTTTCGTTTCCACGGAAGCGAAGTGGTGACGTCATCGCGGGACAGAGAAGGTCAAACAGTTATGAGTTAATAATGATGCAGAGCGACTGGACCTCCACAGCCACAGCGCGCACACACACACACACACACACACACACACACACAGGTCATACACTTGGCTCCGTATGACAAACTACCTGAAAGCGGCGGGGACGAGGCGAGCTCTGAGCACTGTGGCGAGATGTAAATCTGCGACGCCGGCGGCGCTTCAGAGCTTCCAGCCAGACGATGATGCAACTGCTGCGTCCAAGCCGAGCAGGTGCGGCACGGCGGCCCGGTGCGGCGCCGTTATTTTTAGGCGCTCTTAGGTTAACCGTGTCAAACGGAGCGCAGCTGGTTCGGGGTTTGTCGTTTGAGCCCTTCTTCTGGTCAAACAAATGTTGACGCCCCCTTCTGGTCGGCTGCGGTAAAAGAACAAGTGAGGACCACGAATGGAGTCAGCGCGCGTCGCTGCCACATGAGCGCGTCCTCACAGGTTAGCATCTCAACTCCACCCAACCGGGGCAGGCAGGCGGAGGTGGTATTCAGCGCACCTCCACTGATGCTCTGCTTCGCTCTCTCAACACTTTTAATGAATCTGAGCCGGACTGTTTAGAAGCGGTTCGCCGCGGGGACGCCGGAGACGATCCTGGAGCTTCAGACGTGATAATCCTCTCACGCCAGAAGCGGTTCTGTCAGAGTGGGTCTCATTTCCTCAGATGAGGTAAAACTCGCTGCGACTGAAACGCTTCAACTCCCCGACTGAATCAAATTCGGCTGTGGAGACGGCGACATAATCAAATCCAGCGGAAAAAAACAGCCGTTTATGAGGAAAAGCTCCCGCCCCCGACCGGAGGGGTTCCGACAGTCGAACCTCGGCGACTCAACAATCCCATTACGGCAATATCGGGCAGCAAAAGGCGCCGGTGCTGCGCTACACGTGCTAGCGCATTATTCAGGCTACGTGTTTTTCATGTTACCCAATTTTCGGATTACCAAACATTTACATCGCCGTATGGTGGCAGGTCCGCCGCACATCAGTCGCTCCGACACGCCTCCTTCTGTTGGGTTCTCGAGGAGAGCAGCAGGTAAACGTTCATCCATGGAGGAAGAAGAAAAAAAAACGCCTCTTTAGGGTTTCACCACGTGCGGCGTCTCCGGCAAAAGCACCACACTGGAGGCAACGCCGCGAGCTAACGCCAGACAGCAGGAGATGTGGCATGTTGCTAAGAGACCATCAAGTCAACACTAAACATCTGAGCGGATCATCCTCCAAAACCAGTAACAAAAACCAGTTTTAGCTGCTTTTTGGCATTTTTAACAACTGGCTTTATTTGCTGTCTTTTTATTGAGCCTGGAAGCAAATATCTGAGTAGAGAAGAATAAACATTCACCCCCCTGAGGTAAAGAGAGACGACGCCTCGTTTTCAGGGCCAAAACAAACCAGAAATAATGAAACAGATGAAATTAACGCCTGATCAGACATCGACGTTAACTAAACAAGGAATTAAATTAGTCTATTTTAAAACAGACGCTAGGTAACATTCAGTTGAATACATACATCTGCTTTAAGCTAATGCTACAGCTAGATACCACCAAAAAACAAAACTCACCGCAGACGGAACAAACTCGTGAAGGAGACGACTGCGGCCGCCGCTGATGCTGTTACAGATATGTTTGACCCGAGGCCTCAGCGCCAGTTTAAACCCGTTTGTCCTCAAGCTTAAAGAATCTCAGACACGCCTTCAGCAAACCAACCTGAAAAGTTTCGGTTTTATTTTGACTGATAATACCGTGCTATTAAAAAAAAAAGAAAGACTGACAATTGACATTAGCATTAGCCTGTGTTAGCCTGAGTGTAATATCCTCAACCGGATGCAAATGAAAAGCATTTCTTTGTTGCTAATTTCATCACTGACGCAAGGAAGTAAAAAATGACTCTAAAATAATCCTAATCCTCCCAGCTAAAGCCAATTAAACGTTTTAATCCAACTTCTAAAGTTGACATTTAAAAGTGACCAAAACTTGTGGAGACACAGAAACAGCAGAAATGGTTCTTTAGTGGCTGAAGGACAGAAAACAGACGTGAAAACTGAAAAATAAATAGCTGTCAGCTAGCAGGTCCGCCCAGCAGCAGCTCGCCGCTCCCCCGGAGGAGCGCCACTCCGTTAATTCCTCGTCGAAAACGCGCCGCTTTTTCAGAAAATGTCCGCTGGCGCAGCAAAACATCTAAGCTTAGATAATCCTGCGAGCCTTATCTGGAGTGCTGCGCGTGCGACAGCCGAGCGGGATCCCGCGATGGTGATAATGACACGGAGACAACAGCGGTGCCGCCGACAGAGCGCTGACAACCACAAATACGTGTTAGCAGCAGATTATAGAGGCTGGTGGTTCGGCAGCCCTCACATGAGACAGATTACCCGTCAGAACACGTGCGCGCACTGAAATGAATTCTGTTGGTTGCGCGTACGTGCTGGGGGGGTAACAGATTGGAGAATCAATCCCGGAGTGCCGCCGCGCCGCGAATGCACAGACAAGGCAGATAAAAGACTTAGATAAAAGCTGAGATGCTCCAGTATGTCAGGATCAAAGCTGGATCACAGGTAACCGGCGCATGATTTGCACCTGTCTCGCAGCATCTGGAGCACATTTCCACTCACATTAGCCGATGCGAAAGCACCGCATGCGTACCGGGAGCGACCTTCAGTGACCTTTCCTGAGGCCTGATGTCACCTGGGTCCTGACCTCGCGGGCCGAACCGCGACAAAGTGATCAGCAGTGTTCAAAAAAGCCGATCAATAGATTTGATTTTACATTAGCTAACAAAAGCTAACCTGCTAATGACAATTTCTGTGATGTGTATCGTAGCCAACGTTCTGTTATTGTGTTTGTGTCTAACCTGTGCAAAGAATTGCAAATAAATTTGACATTTTAGCTGATGATGCTAAGATCGTTGCTAAACGGTCGTCAAGATTTAACAAGCTGCCTAAGCAAAGTTGTTTTAAAGTTTCTAATATGGCGCTAACACACTAGACTTGCTGTGTCATTCAGTTACACACCAGACATTAGCAAGCAGATATTAGCATCCTGTGGACAAACACTGCTAACATCTGGTGCTAAGCTAAACTGTAACGGCGCCAGCAGCTGGCATGCTAATTGGCGCGGTAACGAGCTCTGATCAGGCCCGTGGACTCAATTGATGGCGTTGACATAAGATAAGGTGTTTGTCGAGGTGTTTGACACACCAGGACACGATCAGTGGGAGGCAACAACCAGGAGTCAATGACAAGGGCAGCGCTAACTCAGCGAGTCAGCGCGGATTAGCAAACCGCTTCACAGGAAGAGGAAGAGGAGGGGGGGGGCAGGAAGTGGTAAATCTGTCATCTACCCAGCTGGAGAAACTGAATCTGGGTCTCACACCTGCAGACGTACACCGGGGACGAGCTCGGTAATCCATTCGTCAGGTCTGGGCAAACTCCGCCCAAGGGAACGGGGTGTCAACAAAAATGCCGTCAATCAAAAAAAAAACCGGTAAAACTGAGCTGTTTTGATCCAACAGCCAACTCTGGCTCCGGCTGCCGGTCGCCGAGGAAACGGACCTCAGAAGCTGTTTAAAGCTCAAACGTCACAAATTCTTACTGCTGCGTTCCCAGACGTCACCAGAGGGGGCGCCCATCCGAAGGAGACGTCTTCAGGTCCAGAATTTCAGCTACGTTGCCAAATGTTGCTCCAAACACAGAAGAAGAGGTCTGGGAACGGGCCTTTAATCCCGGATCACAGGATCATCAGGCTGGCCCGAGATCGGCTGTCCAACAGGAACCAGGATGTTGGCGAGGAAGCGGCTCATCCACGCCGCCCCGCCTCCTCCGGAGACCCGGTCCCGACCCGCCTGAGGATGTGGGAACGTGCTCCACCTTCTCCTGAAGGTCACCTTCATTTCCTCTGATCAAACATCTGGAGCTGAAGGTAATTAGTCACCGAAGAACACCCTCAGTCTGCCTGTTGCCAGCGGCAACCCTACCCTCACCTGCCCGCCGGCGTGGTGGCTACTTCCTGAACTAATAAGCCTGAAGAGAAGCGCAGAGGTCCGAGGGCCTTAATGACATCATCTCTAAACTCCTGCACTTGATCCTCCTCCAGCTGCTCCTCATCACGCTTCACCCCTCCTCCTCCTCCTCCACCTGAGGCTCTTCCTCTGGCGTTTTTACTTCTCACTTCTCCTCTCTGCTCCCTCTCTTCATCCTCCGTCTCCATCTTCCTCTTTTTCAAGCGTCTGGAGGTTCCTCAGAGAGCCGGCGTGTGGTTGGCGTTCTCGCTGTTCTCCCGCTCCTCCGACTTTGATCCGAGTCAAACGGAGGCGGCTCGCCTACAGGTGGCGCCCGCTTCTGGAGGAGGTTTCAGAGTAGCGACGGCCCGATAACGAGGACGCGAACGATGACGCGGCGGCGCAGCATCTCGTACAGTCACATTGTTTATCCTCAAACGTGACGGTGTCATCCAGGCACCCGGCGGTTAATTACCGCTCCGGCAGCCTGGCGAGCGCCGATGCGAACGCATCCTCGGGGCTTTCTTCTCATTACCTGGTGCAAACGCTGCTGCGCCGGCGGAGCGCCGCAGACTTTTAATAACATTTAGCATTCAGATTAAACCGCCGCCCAGGCGGCCATGTTTGTCCTCCGGAGACGGATTAATTTACAATCCAATTAACGGGTTTTGTTTTTGTTCAGGATTAATGCGGCCAGCGCGAGCCAGCTCACGGCACCGCTAGCAGGTGTTAGCATGCCTAGCTGGTTGCTAGCAAAGCAGCAGGCTCTGGCTGGAGGTGATGGCGTTTTCACAACACAAAAGTAGACATGGAGACACGGTACTGCCCTCTACAGCCTGGAGTCTGCAACTACACATTTAGGAAGTCCTGGTAAAGATGATGAGAGTAAGATGTTTATGTTAAATTAAAACCTCTTCCACCAGCAGACGGAGGAGGAGGAGACGTGTAAAACAGAGCAGGATGGACCAGTTTTCTAACGTCTGCGCGCCGATTCTTCTGAACAGGTGATGCAAAAGAGCGAAGGCGAAGTCAGTGAGGCGTCTCTGCGCCGCGGCAGAAGCACATTAGAGAGCGTCAGAGGATTTGAGGGATGAAGAGGACGGGATGCTGCTGCAGACTCCCTGCTGAGCAGCAGGATACCAGATTGGATTTTTTCTTCCTGCCGCTTTGCTCCGTAATCTTCAGAGGCGCCTGTGTGAAATCCACAAAGGCCTTCCTCATCGCCAGGTGTCAAACATTTCAGCGCGTTTCACGCCAACGGCTCGGTCTATCAGCATCGCCCACGACGGCCAAAACCAGCAGCGGCAGACGGTGGCGGCGCGGGAGCGAGGGGAGGAGGGAGTTTGAGACGCAGACGGGGGAAATTAGGGGTCAAACGCAGAGGTCAGCCTGAAAATAACATGGATACTCTCCGGGATTAGAAACACACCAACAAGTCTCCTCCAGGGCTACTGAGGCGCCGCAGGCCGGCCCCGGTTTCTACACTTCCACACTGGAATCCCACCAGTACCACAGAAGAAGAGCAGCCACCATCAGCTGCGCTAGCTGGCGGCTAACAGCTAACGTTGGGTCCTGGCTCGTGATGGCGGCGCGCGTGAGCCGGCAGCGCCGCGCATGCTGGGATGAAATGTGGGTCAGCTGTCTGGCTGAGGCTTCACACGTCGCTAGCAGACGGCGGCCAGAGCCCGGAATCAAAGCACATCTGTGAGGCTTTCATCTGACCTTTTATCTCTTTATTCCTCCTAAAAGATTCCTTCACGTCCAGACAGAAACTCCCTCCTGACGTCACCCCTTTTTTAGATTCCGTGTGTTCTGCCTCGCGCCACATGTCCATCCACCTCATCTGTGGCTCCGCCCACGTGCAGGAATCCACCGGCACCAGACCTTTGGCCCGTCCCGCTTCGCCGCCTGTTGTAAACGGACCATAAACGGTGCCGCTCGTCCATCGCATCTGGACCATTTGGCGACTCGCGCGGCGTGACCTTGTCAGATGAAACTCCTCGCTGCCGCTAATAACAGTCACCAAGCAACGCGAGGAGCTGGCGAGGAGCTTTGATTGTTACAACAGAACACAGTGCTGGAAGCTAGCTCAGCTAGCCGCCGACATTCACCGCCGGAAACGGCCTGATCCGTGAACGGGAACAGCAGCACGGGTCATCTGCAGAGACAGGAACGCTGACGGAAACTGTAAACACCTGTTATCAGATTAAAGTAGCCAGATTAAAGTAGCCAGATTAAAGGCCCATGAAAGGGGGCTGTTGGTAGAGGTCTGTTCCATCTAAAGAATCAAAACAGACATTTTTCAGTTATCTGCAGGATTTTACGGCGTTCTGAGTCTGAAGCCTCTGAAATCGTCTGAATTTAACCTCGAAGGTCAAACTCTTGTTGCCACTTTAAACCTCATCATCTCCTCATCCCGTTTCCTTTTTTATATCTGCTAACCGAAATGGTTCCCAGCTGTGTCGCCTGTATTCCAGTCTTCGGCTCGTTGGCTCATTCTCACCTTGTGCGGAGGAGAGGAGAAACCCCCCGCAGGAACCCTCGCCTCGCTACGGAAGGTCAAGGCCACTCAGAGGAAGCGCTAAAAAAAGACAACGGCTGAGAATCTGATTCATCAGCGCCGCACCACGATGAAGAATGGATGGCAGGGGATGAAGAGGAGCGAGGAAGGCCAGATCAATCGCATCAATACGTTCTGTTCTGAGCCGCTCGGTTATAATGAAAGTTAGCCGTTAGCTAACGGAAGCCCAGAAAAAGTCAGAGAAGCCCGGGTCAGTGATCCAATAATCACAACCCGACTAATATGATGGACCAGGGGAACGTCAGCTACCACGGCTACTTCTGCTTCTAGGCTGGATGGTGTTACCAGGAAATCCTTTGTTAAGAATCTAAAGCAGAAGTGTCGGAACGTGAGTGGAAAGCTAGCTAGCTTTAAAAGCAGCTCTTGTGCTTTGGGTATAAAGGTGGACCCTGGGAACCTTCTGAAAATCAGAGGAAAAAAACAAAAAGGAAACATTTCCAGCTTTATAAATTATGTACCCACAGCCGGCTACATGTCACTGTTATTAGGACTTCAGGGAAAACTGTAGCTTGGGTTAGTTAGCTTCAAATGATGCTAATATACGTTTTAATGATTCGTTTTAAGACGTACTTGGAAAGTGCCTTTCTGGGTGATGTTCTGATCTTCTCTGACCTTAAGAACAGCCGCTCTCACCTCTGGGATCTGATATTTAATGGCGCTGAGATTATGTAGCGTGAGGTTTATGAAGAACGTAAAGGGCCAAACGCCCATAAACAGGCCGGCGCCTCAGGTTCTCGAGTCCCGTCTCAGTATTTCCTGTCACTTCCTGTTTCTGCCCCATTAAACCACTTCCTCCCCTTAGAGTCGTTCGGTGAGTGCGAAATGTAAACCTCAAGCGCACATCATCTCCTAGCTGCAGAATAAGGAAGAGATGCATTAGCCAGCGCCCTCGCTGCGCCTCACACCTGACAGAGAAGCGCAACTTCAAAGTGCATTTTCAGATCGGCAACAAATTCATGAGCTACATAAACGCTAGCCTACCAGCTACATAAACGCTAGCCTACCAGCTACATAGACGCTAGCCTACCAGCAACTTGGAGCGTTTGAGACGCAAGGCGTCCGTCTTGTTATTTTGGTGCAACAAAAAGTTGAGCAACTCAGTGAAGACGAGGAAAAGACTAAACGAACGTGCGCAAACTGCCAAAGGTCTCTTTAAGCACAGATGGCAGCCAATTAGCCACCCGAGTCCAGAAGGCACTCGAGCAGCCGCGTGCAGCCAAAACGCAAACGAAGCGGAGGGGAGAGGCGGACGCAGACCCGCTAGCACCTCAGGAGACGAGACATTAGCCAAGGAGGCCGCGCAGGTGCACCTTGGGAAACCAGAACAGGCTACGGGCGGAGGGCAGAAACGTATCACCCAATCCTTCGCCAGCGGGACCTCGAACGCGTTGATCTCATTAATGAACATCTGACAGGAGGAGCTTCCAGGAGCCGCAGCCTCAATTACCACGTTGGAGATAAAGATTAGCCGAGCTCCGGGTTAGCGCGTTAAAAAACACGGCTCCCTTAACAAAACCACTTTAGCTTTAAATTCCATTTTACAGCAGCAGAAAATACAGGTAGAGGTTGAATACTGAACACCGGCAGACATAAATCAGGCTGATTTTACCAGCTGCTCCAGCAGTCACGCTAACGTGATATGAGCTGCTTCACAGATACGCTAACGGGCTAATCCACTCCTTCAGCAGGCACGTCGAGCTACCTTTTCGTTTATTTAATCTGACCCACGCCGGGCAGTGACCCGGGGTCACGCTCTAATATTTCCACTCGTCAACCAGCTCTGAGCTAAACCAGTTAGCGCAGGTAAGGCGCCACCTAGTGGCCTGAGCTCGCAAAAGCGCAAACACCAGCTATAAACACCTCTTTTTCCCTTTCTGTCAAAAAAAAAAACCACATTTCAAAGACAATTTGGTACAATTTCCACCACCAAACGCGCCAAAAAGAGAAGACGGTTGTCGATGTGGCGTCAGGTAATTAACAGACCAATCAGCGTCGCCGCTTTGTCCGTGAACAATAAGACTGCTGCAGCACAGCTGGGAGCAAACAATCAGCCATAAATAAGTGGACCACTAACGCACGGAGGGACCGGGGGGGGGGAAGGGGTTGCTGCTCAAAGGAAGCGGAAACCAGGCTGGCGTAAAGTCTGACTCCAGCACGGCCGACCTGCGGAGTTGATGCTGATGAAGCTGAGAAAATGCTGACCAAACCTTCATGAAACGAGCTTAAATCAGAGGTCATTTACCTGAGACTGACCTGAGGATGACCTGAGGCGCAGAGGTGTCAAAGTTGGCCGCGTGGCCTCAACGTTGGCATAAAAGAAACTAAAATCAAAAGCTGTAAGCGGCGAAACTTGCGCGAAGCGAGCGCCGCTGGCAATACGCGCACAAACAAAAGACCAACAGGATGTTGGTCTTTTCTTTGAGATCAAGGCGTCGCGGAAGCAACTTTCCACGGCGCGACCGCTTCGGCGGAGCCCGCTCGGAGAATCCCGGCTGCTGTGGAGCAGAGGAGAAGCGTGGAGCTCACCTTTTGTCGTCCTCCTCCTGCAGCTCCTCTCCGCGTTTCATCCGAGCCGACCTGGCGGTTGCGCAGCCGTCGACGCGCGCCTCGCCTTGAATGGTGGGCGGCGTGTTTGCGCGAGAAGCCCCTCCCCACGCGAGAAGCCCCTCCCCTCCCCGCTGCCCCCGGCTGTGCGTGGAGACGCCCCCTCAGCGGAGGAGACGGGAGGGGACGTGATGTGATGTCTGGTCGGCGATGAGCAGCTGGATCTGGCAGGCAGAGGCGCTGCCGCACCGCGTCGCTGCCGCACCGCGTCGCTGCCGCGTCGCTGCCGCACCGCGTCGCTGCCGCTGACGGAGCCGCGACAGGGGCGCGCAGAGAGGGGGCGCCCGGGGGGCCCGGTGTTTGACGTTCACCCTGACTGATAGGCGTGTCTCTGCTCTGCTGCACTTACACGGGTTCGTGTTTTTGTGCTCTACATGTTTGCAGAAGTGGGTGGAGCCTTCAGCTAAACCGCTTTATTTATTTTCAGATTTCCAGGGCGTTAAGGTTGCAGGAGGTCAGCTGGCAGCGCTGTGACTCGGGTGGTAGAGATTTGAACATTAGCTGGAAAATATTTAGAAACCTGTTTGCCGTTGAGCAGAGTAGCGCCCTCTTGTGGGGTTGTTCTTTAGCATTGACGCACATTTCACATGTCCACCGGTGTACATAAAAGGAGCGTAAATTCGCCAACAATCCCAATTCCACAGGATCCATAACGGCCCCCAGATCCACCCTTGGATTTCAAGGCCCCTTTGATGCTTTGATGTGTCTAAACGTAAAGAAGCGCGTTAGGACAGGACATCAGGAGATTCTCCCTTTACCTCCTGGAACTCCATCATTTCTTGTTGTTGCTGTTTTTTGTTTTTTTTTAATGTAAAAGCCAAACGTTTGCTCACCTGTAGGTTTGTTCTGAAAAGCAATTTCAGGCCTGATCTTCCTAATTAAACGGGAGGCAGAAACCAGAATCTAATTAAAAGCAGAGGCAATTTCATTTTGCCGACACGGCGCCGAGGCCACCTCGCCTTTTTAGGTTAAATTATTGAAAAGGGAGCCCGAGGAGGCGTTCAACAAGACGTTATTATATGTCTGAAACTCCCAGGAGCCGCCTGGGCTGCCAGCCTGAGCGCCGCGACCTCGGCTGACAATATCGCCGTTAACGCAGCCTCTCATATAAATTTGCTTTCGTTCCGGAGGATAATGACGGTAAATCTGGCAACGTATCGCCGCTCTTGATTGGCAGCTCACCCCAGGAGCCTGAGAAGGCTTGATGCTGCTCCGGGCTCCTGGGGGATCCTGGGAAAACTTCTGAAATGCTAATCTTGACTTTTGGCGGCTAAATGTCTCGCTAACCTTTAGCTTAACTTTGGAAAAGCACTGAACTTTTTCTTAATCAATTTATGTTAAAAGTTAAAAAAAAATTAGCGGGATAAAAACATTAAAAATGTTTGAAAATAAGGAAAAAATGTATATTTTTGTGCTGCTGGGGTCAAAAATATTCGCTTTATTCTGTCAGGGCACAATACTTCCTGCCTCCGCCCACGTGAGCAATGAACGCAGCTTCGCCCTTCAGGCCTGACTAATCAGCGTGCGGAGGACACGCTCGGGGCCGCGGGCTGAACCGATACAGCAGGAACCTCCTGTCCTGACCAGAAGAACCGACCCTGAGGACCACGGATGGTGGAGGCGTGTCTGACGACCTCCTGGACAAAACGCTGCTCGAGAGAGGAAGGAAGCCGACAACAAAGCGAATTCTGACATTTTGTCTTCTCTCGGTGCGTAAAAGGAGTTCGCCTCATCCACCCGTCCTTCTATTCTCCTTCATTTTGATTGTATTGTTGAATAAACGTGGTGTTTCTTTGCTGTGGAGTGGAAAAGTCCTCCCCCTCAGTCCACACCTCCTGCAGAGCTTCTAATTGCCTGTTGTTGCTTTTTGCTGTTGTCACGGTGATGTGTGGTAACAAACCACATCCTCAAGAAAAAGACAGTAATGGTTGCTGCGGAGGATCGGGGTTTATCTCTGCCTCACACACACACACACACACACGCACGCACGCACGCAGTATCCTGGTGTGTCGGGAGCAACGCGAGCGTGCGAGTTTGGCTCCCAGGGCAAAAGTGTTGCAGGGGAGAAAAAGTTGAGCAATTTGTCAGCTGCTCTTGACGTTCGTCTGCACAAGTTGCTCTCAGAGTCGTTTTTGTGTCTCCGCTCAAACGGCTCGGAAAGACAAAGAGGGGGAAGGAGGTCTATTATGTCTGCGGCGTGTCAGCCGTCTCCGCCCTGAAGATCCCTCCATCTCTGGCTCCTCGCAGTCGTCTTCCTCCGTTGTGAACAGAGCTTTTCACATTTCCGTTGTTGTTATTCTCGTCACCTGTTCGGTCTGGAAAAGCACTTTAATCGGAAGTAGAGACTTCCTGTCTCTACTTCCTGTTTCCTGCTTTGATGTGATTGTCCAGAATGCACATCAAAGCAGTCTGATTAAAATCAAAACATGGATCAGGAACTTTTGACAAAAGTGATTCCTGTCGGAGTTTGACCTTTAACCTTGGCTGGGATGCCAACGTCTCTGCCGCCGCCTCTTCTCTTTGCGGTTTACAGCCGACCCGACGTTCCCAAAACGACCTTGGGGCACCTGCAACATCAGATGGTTCCTGCTGTGACGGTGTTTGATAACAGTCGTGACGACCGCGCGGTGAACGGGACAGGGTGTGCGCGTGTGAGCGCAGCTGCCGGTAAACACTCACAGATGCAGGAAAAGCGCCTGAAACGTGATAAGAAATCTGCTGACGCGTCCTGCAGCTCGCCGCCGCACCCCCTTCTTCACACTTCATCGACGAGCCCCTCCCACCCGCTGTTTTTTTGCACCTGAAGCATTTCTCTCCAGAAAGATGGAAATTCAGCTAATATAACCCCCTGACACACACACACACACACACACGCGCGCGCGTGCTATGGTCCAATCAAATCCCTCCTCGACCCGCTGCCGATGAGGAGCAGATGAAGTTAAGGTGACCTCTTCCTCAATGACGCTGGCGAGGGCGAATAATTGGATCCAGTCTGACATGAGATTGAATTTACGCCAGCTGACGAGAGAAAGAACAGCCGCTCCGACATGTTTGCTCCGCGGGAGGCCGGACATTCCAGGTCACGTTCATCCTTAACCGTCTTGACCTCCTCCGAAAAAAACAAGCAGGTAAAAACGGAAGAAAACAAACGTTTATTTGGCACAAACAGGCCTGAAAACTGCAACCTGCCGGTCGCGCAGACGTCAAAACGTCCCGGAAGTCTCAAAGGAGGTTCAAATCAGCCTCTTTTTAAATAAAATATCAATCTGTAGCCCAGAACTGTCAGCGGCAGCTAAGTGGCGGCGCTCTGACACCAGCGCTAACATCGTAACGTACCGATGTTTGCGTGGTTGTAGCGCGCTGGTTTGGGTTTTTGGCGTCTGGTTCCTCTTTCAAAAGTTCACTTCCCACCTAAAACTGATTTAAAATGTGCTCTGGAAGTCGTCCATTAGAGTGAATGACTGATAAAGCAACCTGCCCTTGTTTCATAATTTGTTCATTCCGAAGCGATGGCGCTTTGATGTCTTTGAAGTGACGCCCGCGGCTTCTTTGTCTTTGAAGCCGAGGCAACGTGAATTGGTGGAGTCTTGCAGCGGGGGTCAGATCAAAGGCTCCGAAAAAGAAGTTGGCGCAAATTAGCGCCGGAACCTCGTCGGCAGAAGCCTGTAGCTTCTTCCCAAAATAAAGAGAAGGAGAATAAAATATATCGCATACGTTAGCGCAGATCGCTACTTTTTTCTATAAACATCAGAGAATAGCGATCTTATATCATCAGAGAGCATGCTAAATGGCTAGACTAATGGGCGCACGCGTCATTGTCATTCTCGCTCGTTAGCATCATTAGCTGCGGCTAATCGTTTTATTTCAATGATAAAACTGAGCTTAGACGCTTGTCTGCTGCTTTATAGCCACAATTAAAGATGCTTACATGGTCGGGGTCCCTCTGAGAACTCGGCCAGCTCATGGCTGTTGATCACATGATTGTTAGCACGTCACATGTTCGCCACGCGGCGATGATCACCGCTCCCTCGGTCTAGCAAGGCCTGCGCCACGTCTGATGCTCCTGCGAGGCTGGAAGCCAACATCAGGAGGCTTTCTGACTCAAATCTCTGTCGGCAGACGTGCGCCTCCTCAATCCTTCTCTCTGCCAGACGCCCCCCCCACGTCTTATCTCTTTCTCTGGGTTTTATGTTTTCCTCTCTTCCAATCTCTCGCTCTCTCTCTCTTGCTAATTAATTCTGCCATCTTTCTCCGCTGGTGTGTGATCAATGATCTCTCACTAATTTAGCTGGCAAGGGGGCGCAGCGAGACTTGGACCCAGTCTGGAGGGCGCCGTGCGCGGGCGCCGTGCGCGGGCCTGGACTGAAGCCTGAAGGCTCAGAAATGAGGCAGAGATGGAGTTTTCAGGGACGGTCGTGGAAAATGTCTGTTATTGATGCAGAAGCCGCTCTGCGGACGTGCCGTAGAGCAGCTGTGATGGCCAACTCCGCGGAGGCTTTTCGCACATTTCCAGGCCGATCGAAGCGTGACGGTAAATGTGGGCACTTTCACACATGGCTGGCGCCCCTGCCCATCTCCTCCTCATCTCAGATTCCAGTTCATCTCCGCTAATCCGTGATAGCGGCGCGGTGGGGTCTCCGGAAATCAGCGGCTAGGGCAGATATTTTCCATCCACGGGGGATTATCTCCAGCCGAGCCTGGGAGGAAGTCGGAAAGAAAAACTCCGTATCTGGTGTTAACAGGCAGCGTTCCAGATTTCAGCTGCGTGTGGAGGCTTAATCAACTCTGCCATCTCTGGCGCAGAGACCGCGGTGGGCTGCAACAATCACCTGATAGCATCCAGACATAAACACGCCTCTTCAGGTGAACCGCACCTTCATGCAGCAGGAACCGGTCCACAAGAAGAAGAAAGGCGCCCAGTTTGGAAGGGAAAACCTTCAGTGATAGACGAAGACCTGTTAAATGATCACGCTTGAGTCGGTAGCATGGAGCGCTACTGGTCGCTAACGCAACAGCTGGTTCGGCAACATCTGGACGTCTAAGTGGAGGAGAGGAGGAGATTTTACTGGCAGCTGTTGTTGTCGGAGTCCCGGTCGTGTCCTACTGGTAATTATGGAAAAGCCTGTTGAGGATTCCATCAGTCAGTCAATTAGAGAGAGATTAAGATTCAAAATTAACAGTAAAGAGGGTAAAAACCTGTTTTCATGAGGAGTTTTCAGCTCTTTATGGGGACCAAAGCGTGAAAGTCAAGGCTCTTATGCACCTCACGGTCGGGATCTGAAGTTATTCCACAGAAAAGAAGCTAAATTCTAAATTATATATCCTGACCAAAGTCTCGGAACGAGGCTGTGGGAGTTGGTCAGAGGAGCGTGAGACGGAAGCTCTCACGCCATCTGTGGAGATCAACGAAGATTTAACAGGACAGAAGCGCAAAGGCGGCTTTGGAACCGCGACCGAGCCACAGTTCTGGTGGTCAAAACCGGAATAAAACACCAAATAACTGACACCTCTGACCATCAGACGCCAGCTAGCTCGGAGCAGCGCCGTGTTAGCTGGGAGAAGAGAACAGTAAAGACGGGAAGATTTAAGCCCTCCGGCTTCTAACGTTCTAACATTCCCGCCTCTGCTTTCCAACAATCAGGCACACACACACCACACACACGTGTCACCTATTGTTTGGCTCTAGTTTCAGCCCTTCTAGTTTCCAGGTTGTGTAGCAAACGGTGGCTCAAGCTGCAGAAATGACGATAATCCTTCTTGTTCCGTTCAGACTTTGTGGGCGACGCCGCCCGCTCTCAACAGGTTCTCGGTGTTTATCATTGGGTTTACGGATGCAGACAGCGCCTGTTGTCCTCACATCGGGCTGTTTTTGTGATCTGATGAGGTTCGACATCAGGGCATCTTCATTCTCTCCGCGCCGCAGGAAAAGGTCTCTAGGGGGAGCTCTGCGGGTGGCTAATTCCTAAAAACACGTAGCTTCAGGCTAACGTGTGCACCAGAGCTAATTATTAGCACCGGGCTGAACTTTACTGGGCCTCCCTGAGCTAAACCTGTCTGTTACACCTTTCCCTGCAGCGTTCCAGGTCTGGTAGCGCCTGGTCCGTCCCCTCTGTGCTCGCAGAGGCGGGTCATCTGTCACGCCATCGCCCTGCGATGGAGCCTGTTTTTCCAGCCTCGGCTTTCCTCTGGACCATCATGTGATGAGCCAGCGCCGTCCTCTCTGCTGACATCACGCAGATGTTGTTGTTAGGGTGACACGCGGTCCAGCAGGTGAGTGATGTCGCCCTCTTACCTCTCCGTCTGGAGTGGCCAGCCGTGGCCGCCGTCTAATTGGGCGTCTGAATGACAAAAGGGATCCTTGGTGGAAGCATCCATCATGTCCTCCAGGACGTCATGACCGCGGCCGAGTCGTCCGTTATCACAGAACCCCAGGACACACCTGAGAGGATGATATAACTTTAAAAATGATGTGTTAATATCCGCTATGGTATAATTTTATAGTTAATATAATCAGAAAAGTAGCTATGCTGCCATTTCTCCCACTTCCTGTCTGACAAACGTGACCTTGTGCTTCGTGTGTCGATGGCGAGCTGCTCAGAGCGCTTAAACGTAGCGTCACGCTCTCGCCGCGCTTCAGGTAAACGCCTCTCACGCGGCTCGTCAAGGCCCTTCAGGAGCGCTACGCTAACGGTTCGAACCCCGGAGCGTTCCTTTGCTGAAAAGCAGAAATATCCGTCAGCGGAGACGCTCCGCTGGAGCCTACACGAGGTCACGGTTCATGAAGTCTTCCTGACAAACGAGCTGTCGTCCATCTTCGGCTGCTTTATGTCTGTATGTGCGTCCTTCACGCAGCCGTTATTCCTCCTTGAAAACCCTCTGAGGGACCAGTCGCACCTTCAGAAGCCTTCGGAGCAGATATGAGAGCACCAGAACCAGAACCCATCTGAGGGGGAAATTCTCCTGTTCCTCTCCCACCTCAGTAACATGTTCTCATCCCGTCTGGACCTTCTGGTAGCTTCAAACGTGCTCTCCTCCCCGTCGCAGGGCATCGCTCGAGAGGGTCTTCAGACGCACCAAAGAGGCCCTTCTTCCCTTCGAAGATGGCCAAGTTTGGGCTTGAGGAAGGTCAGTCTGCGGAGGATGAGAAAACAACTCCTTTTCCACAATTTTTCCTTGGCTAAAATAGTATTTTTGTGACATGAAACTTCTAAAGAATCGATTATATTTTGCACAAATTTTGCCAAAGTGAGATCTAGGACAGGGTTTAGAGAACCACACTGGGAACCAGTAAAGGCTCAAATATCAGCGCAAATGTAAACGCTCTCCTGAAACACTTCTTCCTGGTGTTTACGTCGCCTCCAGCCAGGAAAGCTATTAGCAGGATTTTTCCTTGCACGTTTGGTTTCAAAACGTGTCCAGACGATGGCTCCATTACGTTCTCAAAGCGTGAATTCCAACTCCATTTATTATTTATTCCTCCTCCAGAGGGAAAAACATCACGTATTATTGGTCAGTGTTAGTTTTTCACATTCACCATGGTGGGTTTGACGAGAAATACAACTGGAATAATGTTTTCGCTTAATAATTCAGTGTTAAATAAAACCCGCTTCTCCTCGCCAAGTATATTTTGTGGCATTGTAGCGAGAAAAACAGAAACGTTGGCATCATTGTTTCAAATTCAGTTCATAGATTGGATACATTTGGTGTTTTGACAGATCAGGCTTTTATGAAAATAGACTGTACATGGATCACGGAGCAGAACATGTCTCATTCCTGTTAGCTCAGGTTTAAAGCTTCCCTTTGTTATGAAGAGGTCGCCTGTGTGATCCCACACCTGCATGACACAGGTGAAACACCTCGACGTGGTGAAACAGTTGAAGCAAATGTAAATACGATGTCAGCTTAAAGGTCAAAAATGACAGTGAGGCAGGTGTTTGAAGTTAGATGGTATAAGAACTGCAGCCTGATTTTTATTATCTGGTGTTTAAAATAAAGAGATCTTTAAAATTAACTTTGGCGTATGTGAATGCGATTTCGCATTCAGGTGTAGAAATGTCGCCATCTAGTGGCGAAATCATCGAACTGACGGAAAAAACAGTCAAGTATTGAAAATATGACAAATTAGTGTTTATTTAAATATTAAATGGTGAGCAGTGATTCACTCATAAAATAAAGTGGTAAATAATTTAGATTGTGCATATTTTAAAACGTGCTTCTTCACTTTGAAGTTGTGCTCTTGTGTAAATCAGCATCTTGTGTCTTTTCTGTAAGTTCCTGCAGAAAGAAAAACAAAAAAAAAGTCATGACAGCTCCAAACGGTCCTTTTTCCAGCCCATGAAGAGTCAAACCTTGTGTTTGTGCTTGTGATCTCTTGTGCTTATTCAAGTGTTGTGACCTGGCGTTCTTGGAGGCGTCACCGTCGGGTTTAGGAATTGACGTTCGCCACGATTTCTCTGCAAGCGGACAGTTTTACGTCAAAAAAGATGCAACATGTTAAATTCCAGTAATGTAAAAACACAAACATCTGACCTCTTTGGCACTGGTAGTAAAATGGATCCGCGTGCTTCCATTTTTCCTGTAGCAGGAGTGGCACCGCGCAGTTTTCATCCATCTCCTGGATGGTGTTGCCATGGGGACAGCGGAACAGCCTCTCCCGTGTGACAAACTGACATGGCAGCTCGTTACACACGCAGTTCCTCTCCCTCAGCTTGGAGAAGGTGCCTGCAGGATGCGCCACCAGGTTTTGCTTGGAGGCCAAGGGCCTCTTGAGCTGGTTCGGCCTCCTGATTCCGTCGGCTGCCCGACATTTGGTCCCAGCGCGACTGCAGCTGTTCTCGGACGATTCTCCCTCGGTGTCCCGTCCGTGACGGCAGCCGCCGCCGTCGGGGCTGGAACTTTGCAGCGGGCGTTTTTTGGAACGCTGCATGCAAGCGTCGCATGTTGGCAAAGACGGCTCGTTCCTCTGCTGGAAGGGAACAGCTTTTCTTTTCAAGATCCGGCTGTCCGGTCCTGGACTCAGGGACGTGCAGACTGTCCGCTTCGCCAGACATCGGGTGCAAAGTCGATCCCTTTTGGAGCCGTAAGGCGAAAACGAGTTGTGGCTGTAGTAACTCCTGCCGAGGCAGCATTCGTGGTCCGACAGGCTCCTCCGCTCCGCCTTGCCTTTGGGCTTGTACCTCTCTGGCAGGCGGACGCTCACTTGTCCTTTGCACTCCAGGTCTGCTTTCCGTCTTCTGGACGGCAGGTCTAAGCCGTACCGGCTCAGGGGTCGGCTCTGCTTCTGGGCAGTGGGAGGCCAGCGGCTGCGGTAGCGGACGCTTTCAAAGTCTGCCAGCCAGCTCGCCGAGGGGAGGTAGGCAGGCAGAGATTCGAAGGAAGAGTCCTGGTGGTCCTGGGTGCTGGTTTCATTTCTGTCCTCGTTGTCCTCTTCCCCAGGGGGGGAATTCTCCAACAGCAGCACATAGGGCTCATGGGCTGCCTCTGCCGAGGTGGTCCGCTCTGCCGCAGCCTCCACGGCACCGGGACCATCTACCAGGACAGCGTTCTCTGAAGCGTGCACCAAGCTTCCTTTAGCCAGAGGCTCCTCTCTGACTTGTGGAACATCGGCTAAGGGAGCGTCATCAGCCAGCTTCTCGTCATAAGAGTCTGCAAAATCATTTCTAATAAAGGATTCGGATGAAGGAATCAGACTTTCCTCTGCTGACCAGACCATCGATTCCATCTTCCTCAGCTCATCCAGATACTTTGGATCAAAAGGGAGTTGAAGCTCTCTCTGTAAAGTCTTGGACGTCACGCTTGCGTCCTTCTCGCTGCGTGCAGCCTGAGTCTCTCTGGAATAGCCTCTCCCAGCAGATTCCTCCTCCAGGGCTGGAATATTCTCGCCGCTGTTGGCAGTCCCGACCAACATGATATCAGGACCCGACCGTAGTCCCTGTTCAGACTGGTCCTCAGGAATACCTGAAGCGTTGTCCATCACTTGACCTTCCAGCGCAGCGCCACACTGGACCAAATCCTGGGAGAAGCTGTGCGAAACCCCCGTGGTCTCATGGGAATGAAGGAGCTGCAGTCCCACCGGTGTGGCGCAGCATTCGATCCTCACCTCCTCTGTCTGAATCACAAAGCTGCCGTTCGTGGGTGCTCTGGTGGTAGAAGGCACCGTCACGTCTTTCAGCTCCGCAGACTGATTGTCCTTCTGAAGAGCCGCGCCTGGGGGAAGCAGCTGACTGCTGGCAGGACTGGAACTGCAGACAGGGAAGCTGGAAGAGGCCTCCAGCTGGGTGGAACTCAGGCTCTCCGTACGGGACAGAGGCTCGGTTTGAACCTCAGAGTTGGTCATTTCTCGGGTCTGGCTGTTGTGCTGGTAGCGGAACCTCCGGGATTGGTAGGCCATGGTCTGGTAATACTGGGGGTTGACCATGCGTCTGTAGTCCATCAGGTGGAGATGTGTTTGTGGAACAACAAAGCTGGGTGGCTCCATGAAGGGATAAGACTGATAAGCGGGCATCACTGGCATTCCATAACCTATAGGAAGAAAAAGAATGGACTCAGCAGGTCAATGCAATAATATATTTCTACAAATATATGGAGTTTTGCTAATCACACAGTATTAGGCCCCAAACTCCATTTTAGGAGCAAGCAGTTTAAAACGCAGGACACATTAACCTAAATTTACTAAGTGTTTCCTGTAAGTGATGAAGATGGATTGATTGTTTCCTCCCGTCGTACACAAAGACGACAAAATGTCTGGAACGAGGACAGTCTCTGTCCCTTCAGCCAAACTGGGCAGAGCGCAGATGCTCCCGTTGACCACTAGGGGGCGCTTAATGTGCTTTAATTTCGCAGACCTGCGACCTTATGGAAGGGGTTATATACATGCAAATATCACGCAAACCTGAGTGCTGGTGAGGAAACTTCTTATCTTAGCTTCAGCGCTTACCCAAGTTCTAGCAATAACAACATTTACAGATATTTCCAGCTTTAAAGTTTGGGTAATTCCACAAAGAACATTTTCTACAGGTGGACCCGAGTCGTAGCTTCTCCGACCATTTGATTGCACACGGTTCCGACACTCACCGGGATAACTATAGTAGGGGTTGTAGGACACCGGCACGGGCATCGGGACCGACCACTGCAGACTCTGCAGAGGCAAGTATGGCTGCGAGGGCTGGATGTAGAAGAAAGGTTTGTGGTGCTGCTCCTCTGGACGTGAGGCTCCTGAAGCGCCACCAGGAGCCTGCTTGGCTCCAGGGCCTTGCTGAACTCCATGTGGATGGTCTGGATCTCGAGGGCCCTGACCAAAGGACTGCTGCATGGTACACGTGGCCGCCATGAGGCGAAAACTAAGCTTGGAAAACTTGTTGAAAGGTCACCGGCTGGTTTAAAGCGTTTCCTTCAACCGAACTCTGACTGCTGTCTACTCGAGATTCTTTCTGTAAGACGTTCCTCTCAAAGGCGGGGACGCAGATAGAGCCTCATTTGTCAAACTTTGCATGGCTTGATTGGATTCCAGGTGATCGTCATCAGTTAGAGTCCATCTAAGCAGGGTGGTCGCCCCAGCTGAGGAAAGAGAGCAGACACAGGTGAAAGTGAACCTTGATCCGTCTGTGTTCGCTGAGCTGATTGGCTGATTGAGCAGGGTCCTGCAGCACGCCCGCACCACTGGCCCTGCTCAGATCTGTGGTGGAGAAAAACATTTCAGGTCCCCGTTTGACACGAAAGCACTCGTTTTGCTATTTTGACTCTGGTCTGCAGGTAGAAATATGCCAAAAATTGTTTGTAAAGTGGTCACAGCTTCAACCTGCAACACTTGCTGGACGTCCAGCAGATTTACTGAGCGCAGACGGACTTGGATGAACATGAAGAGTGGGCACCGGCGCTGGCTTGTCTTGTTGGTCGTCTGCCTGTCCAGCTTCGGCTCCTCACACTGGCTCGAGCGAGTTCAGCCAAGAGCTGCTGATTATTCCAGGCTGACGTACAGAGGCCTTTCCTGCTCGTTACCAGCACAACCACCCAAACAGGAACTGTTGTGCTGCCCTTCCAGAATAATCTCAAATGTTTATTTTTTTTTGTTTTTGGACTACTCATTTCCATTTCAGGCTAATATTTCCTTTACTTCCCTGCACTCATTGTCATTTAGGTTTAAAATAGAGAATCTTTGACACAAAGTATTAACCTGCAAATGTAAGACAATAAAAATGACTGCCCACGGTTAAATAATGACATTTATTGGACTGACCCCAGCCTGTGGTAAACCACAACCTTTCAGCCTGCTGGTGAAACTTAAGTGTTTGCAAATTCTACATTTTTTTATTTTTTTCCTAAACAAAAAGTGCCTTTCCATCAGTGCTTTTACACCTTGTGATCGAAATATGAATCACTCTGAAACAATAACACCAATTATGGGGGACCTGCGGAAGAGAGGAAGCGACATTAAAACATTTTCAGCGGCGCTGAAGAGATGAACTTTTCACCTACAGTTCAAAACAAATTCAGCTGGAAGGACGTCAGCATCTCGAGTCTCCTCTCCTGGTGGAGCCTGGAGAAGCCACAGACGGGAACACCAGGATCAGAGAGATGCGACTACATCTGTGGAAACACTCCTACACACACACACCTCTGTCCCAGTGCAGCAGAGATGGCGGCGGCGGCTCATCCTCCTCGTCTCTTGGCCTGTGATACATCACCTTCCTCAGGGTGCTCATCTCTATCAGAAACCATCAAAATCTCAATCACATCTGGTCTTAAAGTGACAGTAGGGACGTCTTGAGTGACAGTAGGGACGTCCTGAGTACCACCTTGGCCTTGGGCCGCTTGTCTCCTCCTGGGGATGACGTCGGCGTCTCCCCAGCAGCCCGAGTCGGACGTGGGACCTTCTCTGCAGAGCCTGTCTGTGGAAGAGTTCACAAAGTCAGCACACGAGCGTCACGTCACCCGGGGACTCCCTCAGGAGGACGTACCAGGACATGTCCCACGCTGCAGATCACTGCTCGCCTCTGGGTTCTCCTCAGACGCCTCCAGCTTCAGAGCCGGGCCCTCCTCCGGAGCTGCAGGATCCGCTGCGTCCTTGTACTGACTTCTCCTGACAGGTTTAGTCACGATCCGAGACAGGACGGAATGGGACTTCCTGGGTACCACATGCTTCCTGATGACCACCCTGACGGGCTGCTCGCAGTCTGGCCCGTACTGGCTGTCCTCGTCAGAGTCTCCGCCTTCGTCCCAGCAGATCTTGTGGCCTTTACTGCGACACGCCACCTTGGCGAGGTTCTTCCCGCAGCAGGCGCAGACGTACCTCTTTGAGCCCTGCAGCCACACTTCCTCTACCTCCTCTGCAGCTCGCGGGGACCTGCTCACGATCTCAACGAGCCTCCGACCCGCATACACACGTTTAGGGTAAAGGTCAGCATCGTCCAGGTCCGTGGAGAAGATCTCCTCTCTGGAGGACAGCTCGTCCAGCGACGGGCTGAGGACGCTCATGCGCTCGTGCGTGCTGCGCGTGGACAGGTAGCTGTACAAGTGGCTGGCTGCTGGATCCTCTGTGGTTAAAAGGCTCTCAAAGGGAAGCTTGAGGATCTGGAAGTCTTGATCGGCTTCCTGACGTTCCGTTTTCGGGTCTTTGTCGTCACATTCGGCATCTGGTTGCTCTGGCTGGCTGGAGGCTGGTCTCAGCAGCTCTTTTGGAACACTTGGACCAGTCACTGAAGTACTTGTCTGGGTATCCGTGACCTCCACTGGCTGCTCAGAACATTCTTCATGAAACGAGGAGCTATCGAGCGGCAAATCTTCCTCCAGTGCTCCCGACCAGCTCAGGGGATCAGGGCTCCGCTGGCTGGACTCTGCGTCGTAGACCGCCATCGTAGAGTTGCTGTAAGTCACGCTCAGAGACTCCAAACAGCTAGCATCAGGTACCAAAGGCAAGGCTTCACCCTCCTCTTCACTCTTCTTCTCCTCAGCAGGTGAAAAGATCCCAGAGGACTGAGAGGCCACACCCGAGTCCAGTTCACGGACATTGTCCAGACACTCGATCAGTTTGTTCACGGCGTCGCTGGGATCCGTCTGAGCCTCAGAACAGGCCATTTCCCGACAGGGTTGAGGGTAATGCTGCCGACGAGGCATATCGCTCCAGGGAGGAGTGTGATGGCGAGGTTCAAACACTCGCCTGTGATCCACTGGGTATACTGGGCCATGTGGGTAAACAAACCCAGGATACTGCATGTACATGTAAGGGTGAACGGCAGGGCGTCCAAAGTTAAAACCTGGGAAACAGAAATGCAGAGATATTCTTGGCTTAACTTTAATATCAACTCGGCATACAGTTAAAAAGTGGTAAAAAGTGCAGTAGAAGTTCTAAACTAACCAAATAAAAGTAAAGACATGCACGTTTAACAATAGCGCTTGAGTACAAGCCTTAAAATACAGGATGTGAATGACAATGACAGCAGGTTGTTACCTCCAGGTAAACCATAGTGACTGTAGGGGTTGTTCATCTGCCAGTGCTGGTAGAGAAAATAGGGCTGAGATGGTGGCTGGACGTAGAAAAATGGCCTGGGGTGGTTTCGCTGCTGTCCACTGCCAAACGTGTCTGCTTGTTTGCTTCCATCTGCAGGAGGCAACAGTTTAATCCAAACACGGATTCACAAGCAAATATATGAAAATCTATATATTATAGGTTCAAGGAACGTTCAGTATGATTAAAAGGAGCTTTTACCCTCCATTTTGTTTCTTTGGTGCAGGCTCAATCTGTCAGGAGTAAAATTCTGCAGAGGGATGGGGCCGACCTGACGCGCATCTCTCAGCTCAGAGCAACTTAAAAGTCAAATCTAAACACGCACAAGCAAAAAAAAACGCTTCACTGTCACGGGGCCGTGTTCTTCTAACAAAAGCTCCAACGTCTCCGCTCGTCACTCAAATAGGAAACAGCTGCTGCAGCTGCGACCCTGCGGCTTCGCAAATTAGGGTCACTGGCGTCATTGCAATCACAACGTGTGTGAGAGGTAAAGCTGTACATTCAAAAAATACAAAATGCGGTGTTTCATGCAGTACGCATGGCTGCAGCTTCACGCGGGATCCACTCAAGTGACAGAAGATCATGTGAAAAGAAATATTTGAAGGGTTGTGTAGCCACGTTCCTCCAGCAGAGGTCGCTGTTCTCCCTTGAGCAGGAGCAGGCCCATGGATGTACGCGCATGCGCAGTCTTCTAATTTGGCCTCATTTTCAGGCGCTAATGATGCGCTGGAAGGTTGTCTCCTTCCATCGTTTCTAGGTTCGTTTCTACATTTTGATGTTTAAATTCGGCGCGAACAGCTTATTGGACAGGTCCTGACGAGAAAATCCTTCGTGACGGTCCGCATATATGAACTTGGACCACATTCACAGTAAGAAATCGCGGATTTTGGGTGATAAAATGGTTAACTTGAAAAGGGCTCATTCAGGTAGCTAACCTACGTCTAGCTATTTAGCGGTTAGCCTGCTAGCTATTCTGCTAGCAGTGTGATTGCCTTGTAATTTTAGCGATGTATATATTTGTCCTTTGTGTCTTATTTGTATCAATTTTACAATGACGATTTGATGGTAGCTGTGATAGCTATAGGACTGTAATAATCGGAGGGCGGACGTCAACATAAGGCTACTGTGTTAGCTACTGAGGTTAGCTGTAACGTTACCCCGGAACTATGGAGCCCAGAGAGGCTAACGTTGCTAACTCAAATCAAATATCCCGACGTGAGCTAGTGTTATAACATTACCCAAAGCGAGCCGATAAGTTTATATTATCATAGACAGCCTTGGCTGCCTCTCTGGACGTGTAGGAAAGCTAAGGTTGATGATGATGGTGATGATGATGTAAAGCTGTGTTGGGTTACCTAACCTCGGTGACATGTGTTTTGCGGCAGGCCCGTCTGTCTAATATTACTCGGGCTTGTTTTACATCGTAGACGGGGTGTGTTTTGGACATGATATAAAGTAGAAAAATTAATTAATGAAACGAGAGTAAGAAAAAACGCCAAGTTGAGGCAATTTCCGAAGAGGGCTCATGCTAATTAACTGCTTTTATTTGTTCTAAATTGGGTACTTTTTATTGATAGATATTTGCATCTAATTTATAATTGCATCCCTGATTATCTGACAGCGTTTTTGTTGAAGTTTTAAACGTTAACGTGGCAGCAAATATCCAGCTTGTGCCGCTGTGTTGTTGTAAACTTTGGCCGAAATGCTGAAACGTTGGCCAGCGGTTGATGAGGTCAGAATCATGAAATAAATGCTGGTCTGGAGCTCATGCTGACAGGTGTCCGGTGGTGGCGACAGGTCCTCACCCCATCAGAGCCTGACGCCATCAGCATCCAGCAGATGTGGAGATGGATGGAGAACTAAACAGGCCGATTAAACATCTGGTTTTAGCTGATCAGCTCCTTGAATGTGTATATCCTAACTCTGTAATATTGACATTATGAAGGGCTAACCCTCCAGACTGTAGGCTGATAATTGATGAAATCCTAATTATCACCTAATGTTCTGTTTGGCTCTGTAAACATTGTGTTTTCTTCTAGATCGTTCCGTTACCGAGTGCTGAATGGTGTGTTTTTTCTGTTTGTCAGCAGCGCTGATGTAGCAGTGACGTGACACCGGCGGTGTTTTCTCCTCTACCTCCACTCCTCAGTGCCTCGGTGCATGATCTCAGCTGGGCCCTGTCCTCTGGACTCCTGACTCTGACCTTTGGTCAGTCCAGCAGCTGCCAGCGTCTCATCTTTCAGCTTACCTTCAACAGGAGAAGAAAATCTTTTCTCCACAAAGGATCAGAACAACTCCACTCACACTGGTGGAGGTGTTGAACCGTCCCCTCCTCTTCGTACGTTGGGATATTTATATTTCTTTTCTCCTGGCTGGTTTGAGTCCGGCTCTGCCGGCTGCGTGACTTTTCAAAACTGGGGCGCGATTCCTGGGATGCAAGCATGTCAGATCTCGGTGAACGCAGGCCGGTCAACACAAACTACGCTGTCTCCCTGCTGGAGCAGCTCAAGTTCTTCTATGAACAGAAGTTACTGACTGATGTGGTGCTGCTGGTGGAGGACACAGAGTTCCCCTGTCACAAGATGGTCCTGGCAACATGTAGTTCCTATTTCAGGTGGGTGTGAAATGGCACGTTTGATTTTGACCTACGGAAATTTGTGTGTCAAAACTCTCTCGGTGCTGAGATTGAATGTTTTGAACTTTTTAGTCATTTAAAAATGCTTTTAAATGGGCGAGTTCTATGGTTTTTACTGTTTTTAAATAAGAATAATTCGGCTCAAGGCGTGGCAGAGACAGCAGGTCTTTTCCAGTGTCGGTGTGTTGAGGTGGAAGTATGCTGTCACACACACACGCACACACACACGTGTGTGTTTGTGTTTTCCCTCCTACATTTTCAATGAATAATGCAGTGCTGCTGTTCTCCATGTGCAGCAGGTCGCTCAGATCCTATGGACGTCTTATTATTTTAAGCCATATTTTGCTCAAAGCTGAATCTGCATGTTTTATTCCACCGCAGTGAGCGATGAGAACATTCTATAAGTGGTCCACTATGGTCCTAACCATACTGGGAATGTTTGAATTGGTTCTTGAAAAGCGTGCAGATATCCGGCCTGCAGGATGGAAACAGGCTGGCGTTTCCTCGACAGCATTCCGGTGTGGAATAAACCAATCACCTTTCAACCTATATTCCTGCAGACGTATCCCATAAGTCCCCAGGGAGGCCTCATTAGTACCCACAGCTGTGTGTGTGTGTGTGTGTGTGTGTGTGTGTGTGTGTGTGTGTGTGTGTGTGTGTGTGTGTGTGTGTGTGTGTGTGTGTGGAAATGACAGAGCAGCAGCTTCTGCTCTGGGAACCATCCATCTGTACATGAGAGGAGCTCCTGCTGCATTCCTTCTGTCTCATCCCCTCCCTTCACCCAGACATTCCAAGAAACGGTCCAGACAACCCGATATCCCTCCACGATCCTCCACTCTGTTTCCCACACTCGTTATCCGGTGTGAACGCTGAGCATTTCCCTCTCGGGGTTCTTTTTTTTTTTTTTTTTTCCTCCTCCGCCTCCTCTCCTGTCCTGGCACGTCTGGCTTCAGGGGAACACGGGGAGGACGGAGGGGGGAGACTGCGTCTCGCCTGGGTTTGGAGCGGAAAGTCTGCTCACGTAGGTCTGGGTGAGCGAGGAGGAGAGGAAGAGGAGGGAAGGGGGCGTGGGGTCATGCTTCTGGGGTTGTGTAATCCAGGCTGGCAGGTTCAGCCCCCAGTCAGAGCAACAGCTAGCCCCCCTGCAGCCCCCCTACCCCCGTGCAGGGCTGTTGATTTCCACAATCTCACATTCAAACAAAGTTTGTTTTATTTTGAAAGCAGATATTTGTGACGAAGAAGAAAAGGAATGGTGGAGGTCTGGCCTGTTTTCAGATTGGCTCTGCTCTTTGTCCCGCAGGGCGATGTTCATGAGTGGCCTTAGCGAGAGCAAACAGACCCACGTCCACCTGAAGAACGTGGACGCCGCCACCCTGCAGATCATCATCACGTACGCCTACACGGGCAACCTCGCCATCAGCGACAGCATCGTGGAGCCGCTGTACGAGACCGCCTGCTTCCTACAGGTGCGAGCAGCGGTAATGTCTGTGCACAGCGGCGCTCTGGCTGACTCCGCCTCTGCTCTGTCTCCAGGTGGAGGACGTCCTACTGCAGTGCAGGGACTATCTGGTCAAGAAGATCAACGCTGAGAACTGCGTGCGCATGTTGAGCATCGGCGACCTGTTCAGCTGCAGCGAGCTGAAGCAGAGCGCCAAGCGCATGCTGGAGCACAAGTTCCCGCTGGTGTACCGGCAGGAGGCCTTCCTGCAGCTCTCCCACGAGCTGCTCATCGACGTGCTGAGCAGCGACAACCTCAACGTGGAGAAGGAGGAGACGGTGCGCGAGGCGGCCATGCTGTGGCTGGAGTACAACATGGAGGCGCGCTCGCAGCACCTGTCTTCCGTGCTCAGCCAGATCCGCATCGACGCGCTCTCCGAGGTGACGCAGCGCGCCTGGTTCCAAGGCCTGCCGCCCAACGACAAGTCGGTGGTGGTGCAGGGCCTCTACAAGTCCATGCCCAAGTTCTTCAAGCCTCGCCTGGGCATGACCAAGGAGGAGATGCTCATCTTCATGGAGACGCTGCCGGAGGCGCAGGGGGAGCTCTACGTGGTGGCCATCTCCCGGCCCATCTCCATCGTCTGCTACAGCCCCCAGGCGGAGAAGGTGTACAAGCTCAGCAACCCCCCGGGAGACCTGCAGAAGTTCGGGGCCCTCGTCACGCCAGACAACGACGTGTTCATCGCCGGCGGGCAGCTGCCTTTCAGCAACAGCATCAGCAAGAGCAGCAAAGTGCAGTCGGCCTTCCACTCGGCCAGCAGCTTCTTCTGGTTCGACGCCCAGCAGAACACCTGGGTGCACAAGAGCCCCATGCTGTGCGCCCGCATCAAGCCCTCGCTGGTCTACTGCGACGGCTTCATCTACGCCATCGGAGGCGACAACGTCGGCGGCGAGCTGAACAAGCGCACGGTGGAGCGCTACGACTGCGAGAAGGACGAGTGGAGCATGATGAGCCCACTGCCCTTCGCCTGGAGCTGGAGCACGTCGGTGGTGGCCCACAACTGTATCTGGGTGATGACCCACGACCTGATGTACTGCTACTTCCCCCGCGCCGACACCTGGGTGGAGATGGCCATGCGCAAGACCAGCCGCTGCTTTGCCTCCGCCGCCGCCTTCGGCGACCTCATCTTCTACATCGGCGGCCTGCACGTGGTCAGCAACTCGGGCATCCGCCTCCCGAGCAGCACCGTCGACGGCTCCTCCATCACCGTGGAGATCTACGACGTGAACAAGAACGAGTGGCGCCTGGCCGCTAACATCCCCGCCAAGCGCTACTCGGACCCCTGCGTGCGGGCGGTGGTCCTGCTCAACTCGCTTTGCATCTTCATGCGCGAGACCCACATGAACGAGCGCGCCAAGTACGCCATCTACCAGTACAACCTGGAGCTGGACCGCTGGTACCTGCGCCAGCCCGTGTCCGAGCGCGTGCTCTGGGACCTGGGCAAGGACTTCCGCTGTGCGGTGGGGAAGCTGTACCCCTCCTGCCTGGAGGAGGCCCCCTGGAAGCCCCCCACCTACGTGTTCTCCCCAGCTGTTCTCAGCGCTGAGGAGTTTGAGCTGGATGGCGAGGTGGTGACGCTCCCGCAAGTATAGCTCTGTCCAGTCCAGATGGGGCGACAGGAAGCGCGTGTCATGCTGTCTTTGTCGGGGGTGGGGACTCGGAACCGAACGTTGTAACCCAAAACAAGCTTGGGGAGAACCCGCCCACCCCCCCAAAAGAAACCTTCAGTTTTCCTCTGTTGAGCTGTTGCAGATTGACGCCTTCATCGAAGCGTTACGACGGTGTTGATGCACTTAAGTGGTTGTTGGAATTATAACTGTACCAAACCAACGCCCCCTCCTCTAGCTCTGGCCCCCTCCTCTAACTCTGGCTGCCTCCTCCATCACCTCATTTTTCTCCCCGCCCTCACAAAATCAGCCCGAAAAACCTGCCGGCTGAGGTCGCTCCTTCCAATCTGGCAGCAGGTCAGCTGACTTTGTCAAATTCTCAGGATGATTAAAGTTTGTAGAGGGAAAACGGCAAAAGTTCTGAGAAAAGGACGGAGAATTCCACCAGATTATCAAGGTAGTCCCATTCTGGGCGTAAAAGCAGGTGTCTGGGGATCCGTCAGCTTCATCCGAGGCGCGTGGAGGTGGCGGCGGGCTTGTTTTTCAGGAGATGCGCGAGCGCTGGATGACTGCAGGTCCAGTCTGCCCTCGCCGCTCCGTCCCTCCGCCCTGACTCCGCCTCCACACGCCATCACATGATCACTTTACCCACCTCCACCCTCAATCAACCCTTTCAGCCTCTCGCATTTTTTTATTTCCAAGCTGCTCAAATATAAATATATATATAAAAATGTATATTTTTCATATCTTTTAGTGTGGGGAGGAATCTCTCACTCTATTTTGTATTAGTGTCATTTTTTAATTTAATCTCAGACATTACTGTAGTGTGAATGTGGCTAGGTTTCCATTTTCCTGTTTTTTAGAATTTTTTTTTTTGTCTTTTGAGGGAACTTAGCTGCTGCTCGCCAGAGGAGGTGGCCGGGAGTTGCCACGGCAACGCAGCAGTAGGAGTAAAGAGGAGGGGGTGAGGAGGGATGGGGGTATTCAAAAAAAATCAATTAAAAAAATAAAACATGAGCACAGGTGCTTCACGACGAAACCTTACTAGCATGTTTGGCTGCATCATATTCCTTTGGCACTGTATTTTGAATGAACGTTAATTTATTAAAAAAGCTACCAAAAACGTTCTGAAAACAGACTGTCCACGTGTTTTTGATTCAACCGAAGTGGATTAAGAAATAAGGAAATAAGTACTTTATATTTTCAGCGTTTAAATCAGTTTTTAATACAGCAACATCACTTTCTTAAATACATTAAAAGCATCTGTCAGGAAAATATTCTGTTTTCATTCATGATACATTCTTTTAAATTAGGAAAACAATTTATCAGAGGATTCAAAACAAACAAAGCAGCCTGTTTTTCCTTTATCCAAAAATCAACAAGGAATTCGGGAGACGATCCAACGCAGGTTTAACAACAAAAAAAGTGTTTGTTTTTCTTGCATTTTCTTTACAGACGCCGTAAAGCCGGAGGGAGCATGCTCACCGGACCGCTTCCGTCCAAACGGTGGATACTGGAAACGGAAGCAGAATCCTGCAGGCGCCTCAGAGCTGCCGCGGTGGTCCGCGAGACAGCGGTACGGACGTCAGCACGAGTCATCTTACACACGACAATCAGCAGACTGACCCAGTTCTCCCAACATACTGTACGTGTCCCTTTTAGCTGTTTTGATACAACAGTAAAAAAAAAACCAAAACGATAATCTGAGGGTTTTCCTTTAGCCCAGAAGGGTTTTGACATCAGCAGTAACGAGGAACCTGTAACAGCAGTGGGATCTTCATAATTAATCACATTTCTCTCTTGGTTAATAGTCCAGATGTATTTTGATCAGTTTTGAGGATCTATTATGATTCGACCTAATTGTTCAGGTGAGAAAAGTCTTATTTTAAACAGCCTCTTCAAACAGTTGCACCTGGAATTGGGAGCTTGTGGCGCGACCAGGAAGGCAAGTCTCCAGCAGCGAGGATCAGTTGGTCGGACGGCAAGAAGCTCGCCGATTATTGGGGGCGATTGATTACTGATTCCTCGCCCTGGACCCGGATGTTTATCCAGACACGCCAGCGCGCGATCAGAGGTGGAGAAGACGGTCGGCCGTATTTGGTCTCAGGGTTTGACCTCTGCGGGGGGCTCGGCCGGCATGGTCACAGCTGAAGGCTGAGCCAGCGTGGAAAACCAGGATGACATGGCCGACTTGGCGCTGGTCAAAGCTCCGCCCACAGACTGACCTGGAATAACATTTCAGTTCTGAGACTACTGGCAGCACCAAAGCTGAGTTTTTAGGGTAGACTTCTTTCCCGTTTACACCCTGCTCACCTACGACCTTCCCCGTCTGGACCACGCTGCGACTGGTGGTCATCATGGCGTTTCCGATCTTCTTCCCTCTCTCGCTGTTCTGCACCGAGCTGCGGAGGACAGAACAAAACCGGTCCAGCCTGGCTCCACGCCCTCAGGAAATGAGCCTGCGTGGACGCGTGCCAAACCTCCTGCCTGCAAAGCCCTTCCAGCCCCGCCCCCAAACACTGCCAGCCTGGATCGGTCCAGGGGCTCAGAGGGCAGCGAGGTCAGTCAGGCCCCTTTAACCCCCCCATGAGGCTTCATCAGCACGGCGACTCTGCCAGCATCTTTAATTATGGAGGAAAACGAGCCGTGTTTACGTAGAGCAAAGCTCCCGAAGTGACGCATCTTATTTCTTTTCATTAAAATGTATAAGACACACTGACCGAAGAGGATTTACAGGGCAAAGGTATCGCTGCCAACAGATCTGTCTGGGGGGACGGGGGGGCTGGATATAAATCAGCTGGGTAACCATAGCTGCAGCTCCAGCTGTGGGCGGAGTCACCTTTCATCCAAACACTGTTCTGGCATGAAACCAGAGCTGGACCCTGGGTCTGTTTTCCAGAACGAAACTCGCTCATAATTAATGACCCTCGCTGCCTGTCGCAGACACCCCAGACCGGCCCCCCACCTTCAACCTGAGCCCAGCGAGCTACGATAACTCCAAACAGAAGCCAACTTGTGACCACCGACTCAAAATAAAGCTGCCACTTTCTCACGTTAACGAAATAAGACTGTTGTCATTTCATGCCAGAAGTAATAACATTGTAATCAATTAATATTTATGGTTATTAATATATTTGTTGATCTGCCTCCTGCATCATTTCATCTGAATACCATTTAAACACGGTGGAGGTAAAAATGTTTTTCTTTGGGTGGCCACAAGAGGGCAGCAGCGCGTGCTTTACAGTGCAGTCCAACAAGGAAGGAAGGAAGGAAAGAAGGAATACTCACTGCGAGAGTCGAATTTTCACGTCAGCTACACTGTATTGGCCCTGGAACGGGTGTCTGCAGCACAAACACATGACAAATGACCCCCCCGCCCCGAAGGATAAACAATGTTTCATAAAAACAAAGATGAAAAACTGGGAATTTAACGCCTGCAGACTCCGATTCTGCAGCTGGTAAAATGCACACACCCGGGGGTGACGGAGGCCATGGCGGGGTGCCTGTTGCTGAACCACACTCGGTAGTTGTGGGTGATCTTCCAGGCGGTCACGAAGGCGGCGCCGTAATCAGACAGCAGCCGCTCGTTATCTGAGCAGAGACGAGCGGAAGTCGTCGAATTTGACATCAACTGAAGTACAGATGATAAAGCCAGATGGGACGAGCGTCTCTACCTTCCTGTAGAGCAGACGACAGGAAGGAGTGAAGGTAGATGACAAACTGGGACCTGATCCACTCGTCTCCGCCCTCCCAGCCCGTCCCATCCAGAAACACATCGTCGCGGTTCTCCGTCACGTGTTTGACCAGGTAGTCGGCGAAGCGCAGGTCTGCAGTGGTCAGGCTGAGGAGCTTGCGGAGCTCAGGGTCCTGGATCTGGATGGCGGCCTCGTCCACCTGCGGTGGGACCGGCTTGTGAGGACCAAGCCCAAGATTCCTTCTGACATTAATGTGACTTGTCTGCATTTCTTCAGGACTCACGTCAATAATCGCGTCACTCAGGTGCCTCTGCTGCCGGAAGAGGATGTTGGTTGCCCCGGCAACGAAGCCTCGCACGGTCACGTCTGAGAGCAGGTGATGCTGCTGCAGCGCCATGTAGGGCAGACACAGGTAACCCTGACAACGGAAGGTCGAATAGGTCATGTTGTATCACACACACACACACACAGACACACACACACCTTACAGCTAATAATCTGAACCTGAAGCTCTCTTATCTGGTCAATAACTGGTATCCTGATCAGTCTGTTCTGATTGGTTCCTGTAAATCAGCTGATTGGTGTAGTTACTAGACTCAAAGCATCTGGATCTACTGAAGATAAAAGGTTCCATTAGGGCTCCAACCAGACTTTTCTTTCAAGGTGAGGGCAGCTTTACCTTTGTAAAGATGGGGAGGGGCAGGCCGTACGGGTCCTCCTCCAGGCCAGACACCAGACCCTGGACCAGCCCCCCCTGGCCACTGAGGGCCTGCGGCTGCACAGTGATGGGCGTCTCTGGGTTGGAGTCAAACGCGGCGTCCGTGTGGGCCTCCTCTGCAGCCTCTTTAGCCCCGCCTTCTTCTAAAACGCTGGGATCCAGAGTCTCCCAGTCACTGTCGCCCGACTCTGGCGAAGCTCCCGACGGCGGTTTGAGGAGGCGCTTGTCCCCCTCTGTGCCGTGTCCGGGGGGCTGGTTCTCCGTGGCGGGCCGGCCGGACCCCTCCAGCCGCAGCGGCGCGTTGTCAAGGTCGGTGACGGACACGGAGACGAACTCCTCGGCCCCCGAGGCGCTTTCCTCCAGACTGGAGTCCTCGGACAGGCTGCTCCTGGGCCTGTAGGAGGACGAATCCACCAGGCCGTGCTCCATCATACCTGCTCCCATCAAAAACCATCAAACCGGTGCTTTCACGTCTGTTTTAGTGCTAAAGAGAAGAGCTCCGGACCTGGAAACAAGGACAACACCGTCATCAGAGCTCCAACCAGCCTGCTGACCGGGGACACGTAGAACAACACCTGCAGAGACACCAACAAGGAAATCAGAGGAGGCTCTCCTCAAAGGTTCCCAACGGTTGGAACTGAGCCACAGAGGAACCTGACCTTCTTCTCCAGCAGAATGAGCTTGAAGAGGATGAGAACCTGCAGGGTAAACAAAAGGAGTTACCAGTAACCGGCACACAAGCGAACCGGTCTCACCCCGTCTTCTCTACCTTGTGTCGAAAGTGCAGTATTAAATCCCTTGGCGATAACCCTACAGACGGAAACAGAAGAGGAAAAGGACTTGAACAGGAAACCCGCGGGAGAACCACAGAAGGGAAGGCGCTGCGGGTACTGGCACGTCACCCACCGAGATAAACCTGCGATCCCTCCAGCGCAGAGCCCCTCAGCGAGCCGTTCATGTGCTCGTACAGTTCCTGCAGAGACAGCAGCTCAGTGGAGGAAGACCAGCAAGAAAGGGAGCATTCTCACCTTTAAAATGGAAATCTGGGAGAAGTCCTTCTCCTCGAAATAGGCGTGTGTGATGAGCTGCAGCTTTGCCTGGAGGAGACCGTAGAGAGGCTGCCGGACGTGGAGAGAATGAGCGACGGAGCCGCGTTAAAGGGAAAAACAGGCTTCTGCTCACCACTCTGCTGAGCACGCAGACGCTCTTCTGAACCGTCTCCCTGGTGACGTCAGCCTGTCGGACCTTCAGGGCCTGCAGATGAGTTCAAACCATCAGGAACAGACGCCCGCGCGGCCGCCGTGTGACTCATCGGCCAGGTGGCGTTGCGAGCGTTGCCTTAATACGGCAGCACTGACCACATATCTGGGTGACAGAAATACTTTTATGACCAACCTTCGCTTCGATCTGCCGGTAACAGGAAACTCCATAGACGCACTTCCTGTCTCCGCCCAGTGGTGGCAGGTGGAAATACACAGTGTCTGCAGAACAGTATCAGCAAAAGGTAAACGTGCATAAAGATCATTTACAGGGTTTTAGCCTGTCGGGCTCTCCAACGTAAACATCGCTGACCGCTCCCCTCCAGCCAGTTTGACCAGTAAATACAACCAGTCGGATGGAAGGGGGATGTTTGAGGAACAGTCTTTGTACTTTATCACCATTTATTGAAGAGAGCCAAAGCCGCAGATTTGCTAAAGCTCCTTCACCAGCAACAACCGATTAGCGACGAAGGAAATGGCAGAAGAGAAGACAGAGTCTGACTGGTAATGAGGTTAGGATCTGCTCTGGATGAGACGGGACTGGCGGAGGTTGGACTGTGCTCGTCGGAGATTAACCAGAGCCGCAGCCGCCGGGGATCTGCACGGATGCTGCAGCCTCCATGTCACTTTCATCAGAGGAGCAGCGTCTTCACGCCGTCAGAGTTCCGCCATTATCTAACAGTTGCATACGCAACCATTTGGATCGAGTTCCAGGCTCTGCAAACAGCAGGGGGCGCCCTATCTCCAGTTTACACTTTACTGTGCTAGACATTTACAATGACGTCATCCAAGAGAAGAACATCTGACAAAGACCAGAAGGATTCCGTTCAGCCTTGCGGAGGCAGAAGCAGGCTGTTCCTCTGCGAACACACTCGCTGTGATCTCCGCTGTGACCAAGCGTGTCGCTCGCACCCTCGTGCAAACCATCGCCAGCTCCGCTTTAAGCTGCAAAACACCCCGAAGCAGCACAGCAAATGTGAGGGAATGAGCTGCAGGGACGGCTTGGGGAATTCTCACGCTTCTCATGAAAGCTTGTGGCTGCTCCAGGAGCAGCATGGACGGGGTATGAACCCACAGCCACTTCCTGCTGGTTGCAGCACAGGACAGTCACATGATGACAGTCACAAGAGTTTGTCCACAGGCGGCTCGGTCCTGCTCCCTTTACGTCCGATCCAATGACGGTTTTTTTCTATTATTGTTTTCTTTTTTTGCAGTCCAGAAACATAAATTGGGAGAATTTCTACCTTCCTGGTAGTTGTGCGCCCCATCGGGAAGAGCCAGGAATGGGAGGTACCGCCACTCGTCTGGCAGGACGTTGCTGTCGTGGCCTTCATCCGGCATCAGAGGAGGGTAGGAAAACTCAACCTGGCGGTCAGAAGACACAACGTCAGCAGGCCTGGAGCGCTCCTTCCGACGCTGGAGGAGAGTAGCAGCACAAAAAGGACACATTCTTTCTTCCTTTCCAGTAGCGATCAAACTGTAGTTAGAGTTTAAAATGGAATCAATAACAGCAACAGCGATTAGCCTCCAACCAGAACAACCACCTTGGACCGCTCACACACACTCACACGCACCAATAATGCCTCACTCTTTGAGGACAGAGTGTGTATTCCCTCAGGGCGGGGCACTACCACACCCTCGTCTCCCCCCGAGCTTCCTGCTGCAGAAGCAGACGGACAACAGGTGAATCAAGGGGGAGGGGTTGAAGGCGGGGCTCCCACTGAGATCTGACCCCCAGCAGGAGATCACTGACCCCGGTCAAATAACCTCGGCTGCCCTGAGGTAACGGCGGGAGGACAAAGCGTGCACGCTCTCCGCCATGTCTCTTTTTTACTGCAGAAATGCGCCTTTCATATGCGTGCGCGCTGAGCAGCAGCTGCCTGTTAACGAGGCCTCTGTTCTCAGAGCAGATGGAGCGCAGCGACGAGGAGGAGGAGGAGGAGGAGGAGGAGGAGGAGCAGCAGCAGCAGCAGCCACCTTCAGGTCAGCTCAGGAGATTCCAGGAAATCCATTAAGGTGCACATTCACTTCTGCTAATTAGCAGCTATTAGACGCTGCTGGGGTCTCATTGGAGATAAAAAGGCGACATTTTCAAAAGAAAACAAGTATAAACCTGACATGCAGCTGAATGTTCCCTTGATTCTAAGTGAGAATGGGAGGATTCGTGGAGGTGGTGTTTGTATTTTACCTGAACGTCCACCACTTGAAGTGATTTCTCACCTGTCTGCCAAAGTGTATGCTGATTCAGCTAACGTTTGACGTGACTGTTGCTGACGTGACAGAAGCAGAAATAATAAGATACTGACTCTCTGGAGCTCAGGGCTGATTTATGGCGTTTACCAGTAATAAACATCATTTTTTTGTTGTAATCTAGAGACTAGTTTGCCAGTTTTCTTTTGACTGGAACGCAGCAGCGTGATGACAGTGCTTTGTGGTTGTTGAACATTTTCCCCTCGTACAGAGCAGGGCTATTGTGGCTGTGTAAATATTAATTATGAATGATCACAAGAAATCTGAGCAACAAGTCTCAACAAGAATTTCAGCAAATATAAGAAAACAGTCTCTTCGTAGACTCTGTAAAGGAGTTGCTACATATAGTAATTCAACTCTTATACTGTCTTTTTCTGTATAGAAGTATGAATTTCACTCTGGAGACACAGATTACACAGTATGAATGATTACAGGAAGAACAGCCCTGAGAACATTTATTTCTCTGCTCCATTGCATGTGTCAAGTGTCATCTTGTCCCCTGAAATGCAAACATTGTGTTTGATGTGTCGTCTGAACATCAGGGCATAGTCTCTACACACCAGTGACTGCGGTTCTTGATCCAAACTACATTTTCATAATTATCTGCTAGGTGTTCGCGTCCAGACTCGTAATCAGTCTGGTCACAAGGGAAAGAGGGCAATTAAAACAGAGCTGCAGAAGGAAAAGATGTGCAGGCAGCAGAACAACGTTACATAACCACGGGAGCTCAGAGCCAACAGCTGATGTTAAATACAACCTCTCTACGCTGCGTGTCAGGGTCATCATCATCACCACGTAAATGACCTGTTCACTTCATAGAGATCCGACAAAAAGAGGGACCATCATTCGGATTGAAAACTATTTAAAGTATACAGATACTAGGCGTCTTATTTGGAATGATCTATCTAATTGTTGGCCGCGCTAGCACAGGGCAGCGGTCCGCGTACCTGACAGCCCTTCTTGTGGTGAAATCCAACGACCACGATATGCAGCACCGGTCCCTTCACCTCGTCTCTGCTTTGAGACTCCATTCCGTCCCCAAGCCGATGTCCGGGCAGCACTGCACTGCTTTAGCCTCGGTGGGGTGTAGCCACAGTCAACGAAACCGAGTTTTCTTCAGCCACGGTGAATCGAGAGTCCAAAACAGTCAGACACGGCCACTGTTGCGATCTCTTCCGCTTCGTCCAACAGCACCAAACGTGAACTGCGTTAAGAGAGTTATCTCCACGCACTTCCGTGTTCGTTGTTTATCCTCGTCGACAGCTACGCTTGACAGCGAAATGGAGCCTTTCAAAGCTTTGAAAAATACAAATCCCTGGTATTTATGAGAGTTTAACTTGACCGCATCCACGTTTTAACAGCGATTATTTATTCGCTTAATTGGCATTACGTGTGGAAAGCTCATTTGTACAAATAATAATAATAATTTTAAAATAATAATAAATAATATTCTACCACACGAATGACAGTGGTATGGATAAATATAAAAACTAAAATAGGTTTATTTTTATGTACAACGAAATGAATATATTTTAAACAATGAATAATGAATTATTTCCGCGTGTTTAAGTAAGTTACATTGGAATTATCCTGACAACACTCTTTGTACCAGTTAAAAGAATGACGTGATCTCTTGAGCGGCACGAACAGCGCCACGATGTGGAGATAGTGGGAATAGTACAAATGGATCGTAGAATTCTTTCGCCTTTAGTTATCTTGGTTCAGCTGTGTTAAGATCGTTTTCTAAATTCGACTGTTTCAACACACACTGCATATTTCGAGATAAATGCCGAACGCGCAAGCTTTCTGTTACTTTAGTTTTTCAGCGTTCAACTGCTTTGGGCTGGGTACTGACATTCATCTCTTGATTGCTTCAGGCTGAATTCATTTGATTGAATATGGCGGCGACGAATCCTTCGCAGTTGCTTCCACTTGGTTTGTAAATTCATTAGTTCTAATTCAGTTGTGCAGCTAGCTAATAATGATTACCAAGAATGTCAGACTGCAGTGGTCGTCCTATGCAAACTGTAAATGATATACTTAGAAACTAGCTCACATTAGCATTATTCCATTATGTTCGTGTGCTTGTTGAGCTAGCCTGTTATCGTTACACAGACAATAATGTGTGGTCATAGATATTTGTTACTCTAAGGCAATATATCTAAAGTTATCTGTCTACGATCAAAAATGAAATAAGATTATAAGATTAAAGCTGCAGTTATTGGTGGATCATTTAGTCCCGTAAAATGCCATCAGCAGTCAGAGCTATCGCTGATTTTCATATATAAAAATACACACTTCATCGTATTACTGATTTATTTTTTGTTTTTAAAAATAACCAGGAAAGGAGTAGTAGTAGATATCTAATTTATAAGTTTGGTCTGGACTAACTGTAGATGATGAAACGTATGAATGTATACAGAACTGTCACAAAGTTATAGAATCCTTCTGTGTTCAAAAAGCCCTCAAGACTCGCCTCTTTAATATAGCTTTTACATAAGTTGTTTCCCTGTCTTTGAGTACTGAGAAAAGCGCTTTATAAATACTAAATATGTATTATTATTAATCTCTAATCTGTGGGTTTTCTCCTTGTAGAGCTGGTGGACAAATGTATTGGTTCAAGAATTCACATTGTCATGAAAACTGACAAAGAGATCGTCGGCACCCTGCTGGGATTTGATGATTTCGTCAGTATCCTTTCAGCGTCCAACTGAATTTAACGACCTATTTCAAACCGATGTTGGGGTCAGGATAATCAGGTCACGGCTTTGCTTTCTGGTAGATGCTCTGATATAGTCAAAGAGATTTGTATCTGATCTGTAACACCGTCCTGGTCCTGTTTACTCTGCTATCGTCACGTTCTTGACTCGTCGCCTCAGATATGGTCCTAGAAGACGTGACAGAATTGTAAGTACACGTCTCATTTTTGCCCTCTGAGCTCCAAGTTTGTGTCATTCACTAAATGTTTCTGTCTCAGTGAAGTCACACCAGAAGGGAGAAGAATAACCAAACTGGACCAGATTCTCCTCAACGGCAATAACATCACCATGGTGAGTGCGACATTCGTCTGTCTGTGCTGCCTATACACTCACTGAATAAATCTGTTGTTTTGTAGCTCATCCCTGGAGGAGAAGGTCCTGAAGTATGAGAATGGCCCCAACCTGCATTCTGCTCATCAGTGAACCTTGACTTTTCGTTTTGTGATACACATTTTTGTAACAAGTCATAAGTTAAAACCACACATGGCAACAAGAGAGAGTTTTTTTGAAAATAAGTGGGAAACCTTTTGAAAAAAAAAAAAAAAAAAAACTATTTTATTTTTCAGATTGATTTGTACCCCTGTATTGTAATGAAACTGCAGTTCTGGATGTTTTTATGATTTAGAAGATTAAAACTTGATTGAACAGAGTTAAATGTGTCCTGATTCCGCGACCTTGAGAGCTTCAGTACATGGAAGGCTTCTCTTCTCCTTTGGGATTGGTCACTTTGTCCAGATTCTTGTTGATGATGTCATAGAACTCAGCCTACAGCACAGAAAAGAAGACTTTCTCTAGCACAAAGGTGATTAAAATAACCAAAAATCAATCTGTTTCACTCACGTAGAATCCACGTATGTCGAGAACGATCACTCTGATCTCAGAGAAGATGGCCACATCTTTGTCATGGACCAGTGAGCGATAGTCCATCTGGAGGTGGAGACTCATTTATCAGACTCGGTTTCCTCCAGAACCACTCGCATTTTCTCGCGTCTTTCCTAAATCAGCTGATGGTTTCTCATAAACAGGTCACTGTGCACAAACACTCACCACATGAGTCTCTTTGGAAGCTTTGGCAACAGCGTCTCCTCTTTCTGTGAAGTATCTGAATAGTCGGGACAGGAAATGGGTGAGCCCAGGAGGTTATGGGGGCGGAGTCGTGGAAGAACAACACCCTAAAACTGATTTAAAACGCGTCCAGCCTACTTGTTGATGTTGGTCTGAAACGCTTCAGCTTTGGTCTTCACTGCAGCGATTCGCTCCAAGATTTTTTCCTGGAGAAAACGAGATACAGCGTGAAGTTTGTGTCTGAGACCGAGCCGGTGTTCTGATCTGGGGAGGTTACCTGGATGGCAACTCCAAAGTCATTTCCATCTTCTATTTTTGGAATGAGGTGCTGAATCCAGGAGGAAACCTGCAGCCACAGACGGTGGTCAGAGAGGACACTAACCCGCTGAAGTGTTCTGGCAGCCAGAACGGTGACTCACTGTGATGATGGTCTCTCGGAAGGCAACGATCTCTGGTTTCACCTTCTCCAGAAGCATCATGATCTTCTCATTCCCTTTGATGAAGCCACACTTTGGAGCTGAAGAGGAGAAATCAGGATTTTCCTTACATATTTTTGTGCTGATTTTAAACAAATTGAAAATTAAAAGAAAGGAACTTACGTTTCTTCTTCTCTGTTTCTTCATTTTTATCTGTCTCCATTTCCTGTGAGTGGAATTTAACATATACAAAAGAGCGGTGTATACATATACAAAAGAGGATAAAATGTTAAAGAACTAGTATTAAGTCCATCACTTTGGCATTATGCTGTTAAGACTATTAGGGTTACAGTCAGTGGACAGATGTTTCTCCTGCAGCCTGTACTGACTTTAAATTAAGAATTTCAGAGACGTTTGTGGAAGCAGACGATCATCTTGGGTCTCACCTCATCTTCTGGAGACGGAGGATCTGGTATCGGGATGTCTAGAGGAGCCTTGATTGAGTTCATATCTGTGATACTAAACGATTCATCCTAAACACACGATAAACAGAAAAGATCAACTGTTAAACAAGTCTGATGCCATGTTCCACGAGACTTAAACAAAGATGGCTGACACGTCTGACAGACAGCAGGGGGCGATATAATCCGCACCCTGAGCAGCGCATCCAGCTGTGAGATCTTCTGTGGGATGTAGTTTGAGAACAAATTTCCAGCCTGAAAATACCACATAGACCGAAGTTGGGTCAGGCCGCTTGCTCAGAATAAACGTTTCATTCATTAAAAAGTGAAATTAAACGACGTGGCTCTACGCACCTCAAGAAACAGAGACTGGCGGAAGTTCTCCACCTAAAAACAAGATGAACACCATTAGAGCTGCTGATTCATGTTTTCATGACATTTACTTTCGTTTTTCACTCTCGTGGGGAACCGTCCTTTATCATACAGGATCAATCAACTCCAACAGGTTTCTGCTGCAGTTCTGATCGAAGAACTGACAGATTCTGAATTTAAAATTTCTTTAAAACGTTGAACGCGTAACGCGCTGCACCTGAACGCACCACAAACTCACCTTAGCCGCGTTCTGGGCGCTGATCTTCAGGATCGACGTCTTTGACATTATTCAACGGGCTTTTGACACGTTCCACCAGAACAAATTATCTGTTTAAAGACAAGAGCTGCGAGAGAGGACAATCCGTCTCTTCTGTGCGATTTATTTAATTTCTTCTTCATTTAGTTTCGATTTTAGGTATAAAGCTCCTCCTACCGAAGAGGAGGCGGAAACGTTTAATATAGCAAGTGTAATTTAAATGTGGATATCGTTGCGTAAAAAGTGCTTTAATAGCACTAAACAAGCAGAATGTATATTAATCTATCAGCACTGCGAGACATTTTAGTTTTTTAAAAAGATAATTTTATTTTTTTACTCCATCGCTGAAGTAAATTCTATTTTCTTGTACCCCTTAGAAAACATTATACCATATTTATGCAATTTGAAGTGTTTATTTTGTTTTGTTGTGGCAAAATAACATTTAAGAATAAAAATAACTAAAACGTAAAAATGGCGGAAGTTGCGTATTCCAAATTTACTTCCGCTTTTTAGCGTCTAGATTTAGCTTTAGCCTGAACCACAGGGCTGCGCAGGTAAATATTATGAGACAAATGTTTTTATTGATAACGACAAGATAAAGTTTTATCTAGCGACGCCCAAGAGGCGAAAAACTGTAAAACACGCAAATGTTTCAGGTAAGTGAAAAATTAGTTTGAACTTTGCTTCCCAGTAACTTTGAGTTTCTGTTTTAGGAAAATTTGTATGTTCGCATACACTTTTAATCATTTAACTCTGATTTTATCCATTTCATTTAAGAACAGATCGCGTTTGTATTTTGTTTTAATGTTTTAATTTTATCCTGTATGCTTGTTTAATGTTTTACCTTGAAGAACAGTTTTGTTTGGAGCAACTAAAACTTAAAAGTATTTGGTATACATCCTGAAATTGGCTATGATTGTAGTAACCTATGAATGGGATAAATGCTGACTGTGTTGCAGTGATGTGCAGCAGCCCTTCCTCTGTAGAGATGGATGAGATCCGGAGGAAAGCCCAGTCCGTCCTGTCCATCTCGGGATCTGCCCAGGATGTGAGGACTGAGGTCCTGACCATGGCCAACACCTCCCTGCCTCTGTCAGAGAAGTACCAGCACTTAGAGGTGGAGACGATTCTGAGAGAGAACGCAGAGGGAAACAACTCTCAGCAGGTAAAAGTTAACTGTCACCAAACATCAGTGTGTACATTTTCGAATCAATGTCATATTTTACCACTAGAGGGCAGAAAACACTTACATTCAGACATGGATAAAATGTCAATATTTAGACATCATAGAGACAATTGAATCTGTGTAATTACACATCCTGCATTAAATTCTGCCTCTCAGGTTCGAGTGTCCTTGAATAGGCTGGTCAAAGCTTTCAGTATCCTGGAGAAGTACGGCTGTAACCTAACAAGTCCTGGCAGGCCCAAGTTCTGGAGGAGCGTCAAGCACAATAACCCAGTCTTCAGAACCACAGTGGATGCAGTGAAAGTGGGCAAACACCAGACAAGATAGCTGCTGAATCCTGACGCTGATTGGCGTTCTAAATTATCCTGGTTTTTCTGCACAGGGAGGTCGCAGAGTTCTTTATCTGTATGGTTACACCAGTCAGCAGGTAGATGGCCTCAGTTTCCCCGAAGACGTCTCCGAACCAGACAAAGAAAATGTTGCTGCCGTGACGCTGGAGGTCATGGTGCTGCGCACCGAGGTGGACATGCTGGTGAAGGTTCGTGTTTTGGCTCATGGTTGCTTCTGTCCATCAGCTGGTTTTGAATGTAATTCGGTCTTTTTTCAGGGCAGCCACCCTCACCCACAACACTTCAGAGAAATCATCCCATCCATCACCCTTCAGGTGTGTAGGAACATTTACGGGTCAACAAAAACACAAAAACAATCTAATTTAAAGTAAAAAGAATCACTTTGATTTGTGGGAGTTTTTCTTTTTCCAGGATAAGACCAGCGACGCTGCGGTTAATCAGCCCGGAGACGAGCAACAGGAGGAAGACCAGCAGCTTCCACCTTCACTTCCCGAAGCAGTCCTCACAGGACAACCCCTGAAGCCATCACCAAGTGAGCGTCCAGGACCACAGCCGGCCACTACAGGTGTCCTCCATCACTGCATCTAACAGTCTGACATTTAAATCCAGCTTCTCCTGCAGCTGCTGTCTGTAATCTGTGTGGCGGCCCTTCGTCAGTCGTTTGCCCGTCTTGTGACAATCCCTCCTTTTGTGATGCCTGCGATGACCTCTTTCACCGGCATCCATCCAGAGCCAATCACAAAAGAGATAAGATACAGAAGTCCAAGCAGGGTTGGTTGTTTTAATAAGGAGGACTCCAGGAAACACTGAGAGTGATGTTTAACTTATTTTTCTGTGTGTATTTGTTGTCTGTGCCCTCACACGCAGAGACCTGCAGCATCTGTGGCTTAAACGTTCACACTCAGTGTCCCACGTGTGTCCTGAAGCTGTGTTTGAAGTGCGACCTGCTCTTTCACTCCCATCCTGACCGCAAAGGTCACAAGAGGAGTGTGATTGCTGCAGCCAAAACATCCAGGTGAGGAGGACACGTCTCTGTAAATATAATTAGATAAGACTCTGTTCTCTGAAAGCCTTTAACCTGCAGCCTCTTCATGCTTTTATTCCTCCTCTGTTGACCTTCAGTCCATCTCTGTCGCCGTGGGAGTGTGCTCATTGCACCACAGTCAATGAGATGCAGGCTGTCCTCTGCATGACCTGCGAACGGCCTCGACTCGCCACGGCCGCTGTTCAGGACAGCCTGACTCAACTCCCGATGTCTCCTACCACAGGTGTGATAACGACACGCTCAACGATGATAAGCTTTATTCAGCTTAATCAATACAAAAATCAAGCGGTTGGTTAAAAGAGGTGGATAGAGGACAGGGAAATGGCTTCAACACTGAGTGATCATTTTTGTTTCTTTCCATCAGAGTGGCAGTGTAAGAGCTGCACGGTCATGAATCAGGGCAGCAGCGTCCTCTGTGAGGTGTGTGAGCGACCCCGCCTGGCTACTCGCCCTCCTGTGGCGCAGGAGTTTTCCAGCTTCAGCTCTCCGCCTGCGAACACGCACAGACAGGTTTGTGTGGAGCCTCGTTGCCTCTCAGCGCAGCGCCGTCTTTGGTCATGACTCTTTTTGGTCTCTGCCACAGTGGGTTTGCCAGTTCTGCACCTTTGTCAACACCAAGCCCACGCTGGTGTGTGAGGTGTGCAACCTGTCGTGTAAAGACTCCGCCCAGCAGACAGCGTCCGCTAATGACCCACCCCAGCGGAAACCCAGATTGAACACGGACCTGAGAAGACAGAAGATGATGAAGGAAGACGGACTAAACCTCATCCACCAGATCAAAGTAGGTCCACTCAGATCTGACAGAATAGTGTGACGGTTTAAAATTTTAGTCACAGGAGTTTGGGGGTTTGGTTTTTAATCAACTAGTACTGAAGAGGTTTATTTCACAGGAAGCGGAAATGTGCGGAATCAGTCCTGAGGAGGTCTATGCCGCCATCGTGTGCAGCGGCAACAGCATCAAGCCCTGCGATTGGCTGAAGTCAGAACTGCCTCACCTGCTGGATGATATCTGTGCCATCGCCGCCTCCGTCCATCTCAGCTATTCCGCAGGGGACGATGCGTCCTCGCCTGTGGCAGAGAGACGAGACAAAGAGGAGCGGCCTCAGCAGAGTGGCGGCTCTGACGTTGCAGGTGAAAGCGTGAAACTTTCCAGGGCCGAAGCCAAGGTGGCATGGTTGGCGGCAGGAGGAGACACGGAGAGAGCAGTGAGACAGCTGCTGAGAGACAGACGGAGAAAAGTAAGAACAAAGATGCTAAATATTAGTTATTTTTAAATCAGTTTGAAAATAGCAATAGCCAGGAGAGTGTCCCGAAGAGTTTATAGAGGAGCTGGTGACGTTTAACTGGCTCAAACTTTTTTAAACATCTGTAAAATTAGCTTCCATTAAAAAAAACAAACTACAGTTGTGCTCACAGTGACCTCTGCTGGGGGTTGTGGATATTACATGAAAAACATGAACAAAAACATTTGAACAGCTTCACTGTGATGTGATTGTTGTTATTGCTGATCCTCTGGTGCCAAATTTAAAGGATTTTTTCTCATCATAGAGCAGCTTCTAGAGCCATGGGAAAAGAGAATGTTCTCAGATCTCCTGTTCTTAGTCCTTGAATCAGAACAAAGCTGGTATTTTGATAGACTGGAGGAGTGTTTTCAGAAACCGCCAAAGTGGAAATGATTCCCTGAAACTCAATCAGGTGCTCATTCTTCAGTATCAAACCCAAACACAGAGGGTTGTTTGCTTATTCATCCCTTTAAACTCTCCTCAACTTAATGCTGCAGGACCTGCTCTCTCCACCCGCAAGTTACCCTTTAAATTAAGGATTTTAATGAAAGGAAGGGGAGCAATGCTAGCTTAGCCTACTGTTTAAATAGATAACCATGGAGCTGATGTAGAGGTTATTTATAGGATTTAACTTCACCCATCATCATCAGAATGCAAGATGGCTGCTCTTAGATTCACACACTTTTGTGAATTTATTCTTTGCTTTCTTTTGTCTTTAGATGAAGGAACTTCATGCTCTCGGCTTCAGAGATGTTTCTCAGTGTGAGGAAGCGCTGCGACTCAGTGGAGGTGAAGTGAAGGACGCGCTGTCCCTCCTGCAGCGCCCCCTGCTGGAACCTTTCCACCAGCGAATCTGGACCGAACAAGCCGAGCCACCGATCGACCCCAAACACCCGGACAAACAGGTGAGGCTCCACGTGAGAACTACAGCCATTGTGTGAGACAGTTTCCAACAACTCTCTCCTACACTCTTTCTCTGCAGAGGATGTGCCGACGCCTGCTTGCGCTTTACGATCTGCCCAGCTGGGGGCGCTGTGAGCTTGTTCTCTCATTGCTTCAGGAGCCAGATATTAGCTACTCTCTGGAGGATGTAGTTCAGGCTGTAAAAGAGTCACATGACAAGGATTTCATCCGACGTCTCCTCAATAACGAGTGCCCCTGTTGCCTGAGCATCTTCCCCCTTAGCAAGGTGGGTCAGGTCAGCTGCACACACTGGCGTGCTCACTCACACACTCGGGTAATGACGTTTGTGTCTCAATTTTGTGTTTCAGATGCAATCTCTGACTTCCTGTCAGTGCTCCGTGTGTCACGAGTGCTTCCGCATGCACTTCACCATCGCTGTGAGAGACCGGCACATCAGAGACATGGTGTGTCCTGTGTGCTGCGAGCCCGACATCAACGACCAGGAACAGCTGGACAGCTACTTTTCCACGCTGGACATTCAGGTAAAAGGTGCACCAGGAATATTGAGCTCTGATTGGTCAGTTCAGGCATCAGACCTTTGCCTGTTTCCAGCTGCGGGACTGCCTCGACATCGACGTCTACGAGCTCTTCCACAAAAAGCTGACGGAGCATGCCCTGATGAAAGACCCCAAGTTCCTGTGGTGCTATCATGTAAGTTCTTCCTCCACCTACATCGTATTACTGAACCGTAATGAAAATCAGTTTTCGCCACTGTGTGGCCAATAAAGGATTGTTTTATAGAGGCTTGGAGAGGTCAAAGGTCAGATAAAGACGTGTGTTTTCCTCAGTGCACGTGTGGGTTTATCTATGATGGAGACCAGCTGAAAGTCACGTGTCCGTCCTGCAGGAAGAGTTTCTGTGCTCAGTGTAAGAAGCCGGTGAGTTCCTTATCTGTCTGGAATGTGTGGTTGTCATAGCAACACGCTGTAACTTTGTTCTTGTCCTCAGTGGGAGCCTCAGCACCAGGATCTGTCATGCGAGCAGTTCCAGCAATGGAAGAGGGACAACGACCCAGAGTACCAGAGACAGGGCCTGGCTGGGTACCTGCGGGACAACGGCATCAGTGAGGACCAAGCTCCACTTCCACTCCATATTTGTCCTGTTTTTTTTGAGCGATCATCCCTCTGTTGCTGCCTGTTTTATCACATTCTCTCATAAGAAGTTTAAATGTGCCTGTTTGAATATGAACCAGGAGATTCTCTGGCCTGTGTCGTCTTCTGTAGCCTGTCCTCACTGCAGGTTCCAGTACGCTCTGACCAAAGGCGGCTGCATGCACTTCAGCTGCTCCCAGTGCAGGTACCAGTTCTGCAGCGGCTGCAACAACCCCTACCACACGGTGAGCTCCGCTGCTACATCCGGTGATGATCATAATGTCCAGACTGAAGGGAACCTGGTTTTGTTTTTCTGCAGACGGCGTGTAAAGCGGCCCAGTGCAGTTACACCGGCCTGCACGCTCATCATCCTCGGGACTGTCTCTTCTACCTGAGAGACTGGGAACCAGCCCGGCTGCAGGTGCTGCTGCAGGTACTCGCTGCAGGAAGCGTCAGACGGAACCAGCGAGAACTTTCAAATCAGTGTTGTTTTTGGAAACTTGAGTTGGAAAAGTCTCTTCCTTCTCTTTCCTCAGAGGAACGGTGTGGAGTTCAACACAGAATCTTCAACTGGAACTCAAACTGGTATTTTTCTTTTCTTTTCTGACCTTTTGATGTAAATTCAGGAAGTGAACAAGCACAGATGGAGCTTGGAGGGAACCTCCTTTGTGGCTTCAGATTTCAGTCTGATTCCTCTTGTCTCTCAGACTCTTGTTGTGTGATGGAGCAGAAAGACGACGGAGGTCAACAGATCGATTCTCCGTGTGGCATCCAGACTCAGCCAGGCCAGGCCGGGCTCTGCGAGTGAGTCCCGCAGTTTGGAAGCACTTTGTTGTAGGTGAGGGGGGGTGGTTTTGCCCCCCACTTACACCTCACAACGTTTGTGTTCCTGCAGGAGGCACTACAGGGAGTACCTGGTCAGTCTGATTAACGCCCACTCTTTGGATCCGGCGCTGCTCTACAACATCCAGGAGCTGATTCGGGCCTGTGAGAGATACCAGGTGGACATACAGAGAGGTGAAAATGAGGAAGACAACGCTTACCATACCCGACTGCTGAAGGTCAGACACTTCTTGATATCTAAATGAAAGGAGTAGGAAGATGAGGGAATAACTTCATATCTGTTGTTTTTTTTTTCTTGTAGAAATTGATGGGGATCCCTTTAGGAGACAAAGTGCCTCGAAACAAATGAAGAGTCTCCAACAGCCAGAGGTCATCGGTCATAAAACCTTAAAAGATCTACAAGTTTTATCATTTACACCTAAAGGAAAATGACTCAATTTTTAGCATTGCAAAACAGTTGCATAATTCTTGAAGATGCGTGTTTATTATAAAGTATAACAGTCAGTTTGTTTACGATAACAGTTTTTGTTTCGTATCAGCAAATTATTATTAATCAGAGTTTGTTTTGTGTGGAAACAGATATAAAAACTGCAAATATAAGTAACAAGATCTGATTGTCAAATAAAGTTCATTTATTTTATTTTGTTCTCATTTACAAAAGTTGACATTTAACATTTAAAGGATAAACAATTTAATTACAGGTAAGTATTGACACCCCAAGAGAAAAGTAAAGTCTGTATTTTTTCATTCATTGAATAAACATTGGAAAAACTGAAAATTCTTATATTATTATTTAAAATAAACATTTTTTTGAATTTGCGAGGTGACTGACAGTAGTTCTGCAGTTTCCTTGTGTCGCCATTAGGTGGCGCGGTGATTCTTAAAAGTCACGTGATTTCTGGGAAATAGAACATCGCCCAAATCTGGACCGCAGAGCGCAGCAGATCATTGCGCGCAGCAGCACCGCGGAAGGAATAAACGCAACTAAGGTAAACGAAACTTAAACCCAACTTCCTTCAATCTTAGGTTTAGACCTTTTTCGGTCTTTAACCATCTGGAACGGCACAACCGACTGCGATAGAATGAAGTATTTCAGAAACTCCGCGTACTGGTTTTATTTCCCTTTTATTTTTATAGTATCGCCCCAAATCAAACTAATCGTTGATGACGTTTAAATGTTTCTGGCGCGATTGATTAAATATTATTATCACAGATTTGCAAAGACATCAAGTCTTTATGTCATATGTTTGTTGGTGTGGATGTTTATTTTTTTTTTTATTTATTTTTGGAGAATGATGGCAGCGGGGAGAACACGATCAACACGCAAACTGCGCTCCTGGATCGTCGAACAGGTAGGGGTGTGTGTGTGTGTGTGTGTGTGTGTGTGTCTGACTGAGAGAGAGAGAGAGAGACGCAGACGTTGTGGAGGACCGACGCTGCTGCCGTTAAAGAGTTAAAAGTTAGAGTCCTGAAGAAAAATTGGCTTTAATTAATTTATTGTTCATTGCACTTTCACGTAAATGTACTTTTCTTTAATTGGCATCAAAGACATGGGACGTTTCTGCTTGAATATAGCCTTTTTCAAAGTTTTCTGAGTTTTGTACGGGGGGTGAAAACCATCCCTTAAGATAAAAAGCAGATTGATCCATTTAAACAATTTTGTGTTCAAAGACTCAGTAGTGCTGATCTAAACATGTAAATATGAGTATATGCCTACGAGTTGATGCATTTTAATGTGCAGCAGTGAGATAAAGCTTCAGGTTTGTCTGCAGGTTTTTAGTTAGGATTTGTTTTCTAAATTGTGAAAATGGTTTTGCAGGTCAGCAGTGGTAAATATCCCGGGCTTGTGTGGGACGATGAGGCCAAAACCATGTTCCGCATTCCCTGGAAGCACGCGGGAAAACAGGACTTCCGTAAGGATGAGGACGCCGCCATTTTCAAGGTCGGGATGAAACGAGCTCTCCTTAGTACTTCAGAGTGGACGGTTTTTGATTTTTAAACATCTTGCTGCTCTGCAGGCGTGGGCGGAGTTCAAAGGTAAACTGAGTGATGGCGTTCAGGACAACCCGGCGTCCTGGAAGACCCGCCTGCGGTGCGCCCTCAACAAGAGCCCGGAGTTCACGGAGGTGTTGGAGCGAGCTCAGCTGGACATCTCTGACCCCTACAAGGTTTACCGCCTGGTCCCGCTCAGCGAGCAGGGTGAGAGCGCCGACCACCGCGAGGACCGCGTGTCCACCATGTCCCACGTGCTCACACCGTCCAAATACTAGAAACTCCCTCAGACTGAACAGAAAGCAGACAACAGGAAGATGTAAACAGGCTAACACATGCTAACCCCGCTATACCATGACTTCCAAGGAGGCCTCATAAATATTGATTATTGATTGATCGATCAGATGTTCTCTTTCAGGTATGGTTGTTCCTGACAAGAAGAGCAGAGTCAAAGCCGCCAAGAGGCCAAAAACCAGGAGAAGCAGCCAGCCGGTGGATGATGACAGCAGTGAGGCGAAGATTAAGAAAAAGGAAGTGACATCACCGCTGGTGAGTCCATCGCCCGTTCGTGACGCGCTCATCGATGATGTTTCCTCTGGTGACTGCCCCCCGGTGGAAGCATGTGGGCGTTGACAGTTTCCTCCTCCTCAGGCGGTTGAAAACGTGTCACAAGTTCAGTCTGAAATCCTGATCCTGACAGAAGAAGCTGCTCCGGACGCCGCCATCGACACAAAGCCTGACGGTGAGCTCGCAAACGGCTTTATTTTTAAGCGTGTTTTACGTTTCACCTGAGTAGATTTATGTTTACCTCCTGCCTGTCCCAGTTGGTGAGATCATGCTGGACGTGAGGATTGAGGAGAGCGTCCCTGCGTCCCCTGAAGGTAACCTGAAGGTCCACTGAAGACCTGTCTGGCTTTTAAAGGCCCGCCAGCTGTTGACTCCTCCGCCTTTCTTCGCCCTCCAGTACAGGACTCCTTTGAAGTGGCGGTCTGTTATTTAGGCCAGGAGGTCCTCAAGCGTAAGATCCAGGGCGCTGACATCAGGATAATGTATCTGCCTTCGTCCCCCATCCTGCCAACGCCCGTCGTCATCAGAGGCAGGTTTCCACGCATTCTGCTCCCAGACCCGCCCTCCTCGCTGCCGACGGAGCACGAGCTCTTCAGGCTGCTGCCCTCTATGCAGCAGGGGGTGGTGCTGACCTCCATGACACAGGGGGTCTACGGCAAACGGTTCTGCCAGGGCCGGGTCTTCTGGACCGGGCCGCACACGACCTCGCCGGGGCCTCACGAGATGGAGCGAAACACGGAACCGGTGCTGCTGTTCAGTAAAGACGTCTTCAAACAACGTGAGGAGTCGTTGCCGGCCCAGATTTAGCTCATTTAGCGTTTATTAAACTTTCTTCTGTCCCGTGTAACCAGAACTGGACCACTTCCGCTCAAACGGCGGCGAGCCGCCTCAGTGTGGTATCACGTTGTGTTTCGGCGAAGAGCTGAGCAGCTTCGAAGACCCGTCTGAAAAGCACATCATTCTGAAGGTGAATATTCATATTTTTAGATTTTTAACAGCTTTGGTTAACTTTATTAGTCATAGCTGGGCTAGCTTAATTAGCATTAAATTGACCATTTGGTGGTTTCCGGTTGTTTGCATCACTTGTTTTTGTCAGTCAGTGTAGCATGCTAAGCTAAAGCAAGTGTGCAAATGACGCAGCACTCTTGGTTGCAACAGCTGGAATGAACAGCTTCCTGTTTTCCACAGATCACATTTCCGTGGGCAGAGCAGCAGGTCCAGGACGTGGCGTCCATCATGGGTTCTATCACCATCCTCCAGTCTCTGGCCAGTCAGTCTCCACTGGGAGAAATAACACTGAACCTGGTGACCGTGACCTCCGAGGACGCCGTCTGATTGGCCAGTGAATTTCAATATTAACACACTTTCTTAATTTAAACCTCTTACAAACTGAGATGATTGAAAATATATGAAAGAGCTGGAGGAAAAAAAAAACACTAAAATCCAGATGCACTGGAACTTTAAATATTTAGATGAAGAAACTTGCAGTAATCATGTAACTGCTAAATTTTCTAAGATTTCTAAATGATTCTACTGTACTTTTCAGTTCTTTAACCAGGTCACAATAATCACTAGTTTAAACTTTACCTTATATAATTAGCTCTGGTAGTAATTATAAATGTATGTATATAAAATGTTTAGCTCTGGTAGTAAAATATGAATCTTCAACTTTATTTTTAACTTCTCACTTTTCATGTTAAACATAAAAGGAAATTTTGGCCAAAATCGGGTAAGTGTAGCCAAAATTCTCATTCTCCGATGTAGGTTTGATCATTTCAGAGATTTTTTTTTTAGGTTCACCCTAAAGAATCATAGATTCGTAAACAAAATTCTCAGATGATCATAAAGAAGTGAAAGGTATTTATTATAATGGTTTAAAACCATGACCTTGTCTAACATTAAGGCTTCATGAAAGCCACAACCTAAATAAAAAGGTCAGTAAATGGAAGAAAACAGGTCAGTAATAACTTATTAACCACGTGGAGGCGGCCTGAGCCGCGACGGTCAGCATTAACAGTGGTTTTAATCAGATTTGGCAAACAAAAGTTGGCGAAAATTGACATAATTAAAAAAAAAAAAGTGCCCAAACGTTCTGGCACCAATCAAAACATTATTGTAGACTTAAATGTTGTGTCCAAGCTTTATGATCTAACATGACCAAGCCGTGGACCTGACCAACACCCCGCCAGCCGCTCCAAAACATTCCAGCTTCAGTGTTGTTGGAGACATGTACTGTCTGTTATGTGCAGAGAATTAAAATCAAAGTTGTGCTGGACCTTCTGTGTGATGGCTGGGTTAATGCCGTTAATGGTAATTACGGATCTTTTTAAAAAGCCTAGAGGCTCCCGTTGGCTGGCGAGGCCAGCTCCTCGATCTTGTGGTTCAGTTTCTGATTGGTCCAGTCCTTGGTGATGTCGTCCAAGTGGCTGTCAAAATCCACCAGTAGCATGTGGTCGCCAGACTCCAGCATCTGGGTGGCGATCGCCCGGGTCTCCTCCCACTGCCTCAACATGATTCTGCTCAGAGGAGAGAAACATGACGTGAAGATGGCAGCCAGACTCCAGTTTGACCACTGATCAACGCTGCTTTTCTCTTTTTTCATTCAAACGGCATCTGTTTTTACGTCACTTGCTTGTGTTTGTCTTTGAGCGTCCATTTGGAATCCTTGCGCTCGTACACGACGATGGGAGGAACCCGATAATCTGGAGACATTTTACTGCCATCAACCTGAAAGAGAGACTCAATCCATCCCAGTTTTATCATAAAAATATTTTGACAAATAGGTCCTACCATTAATAAAACTGCATTGTCAAACTGCTCTGAAATCTTATCGGCGATCTTGAAGGCGCACGGCGTCGGGCTGTCGAGGCCAAAGCAAAAAATGAAACAATATTTTAATGTTTGAAAAGCTGATTTTTGGATATTGAAAATTTCACAAGAGTAAATGGGGAAAAAAATGAAACTGGATCACTCACCTACTATCTGATACACAGGCGTTAGCTTGATAATATCCCACAATCCTCTGCTGCGTCTGTGAACACCAAACATCCACCTGAAACGAGAGCAAACTTTTACACCTAACCCGACCAAGAGGCGGCAGAATCTCCACTGTAACAGTATTTAAACGAAATTACCTGACCTTTACACATTAAAATCATCAGCTGCATAATTTATCAATATGCTCCAGTTAATGACTGGTTAACACTTTACAGGAGCAATCTAAGGATAACGTTCAAATCTCTGAGTCTGAACCATATTCTTTAACTGAAGAAGCCTTTGGGATAAGAGCTGAAATGTTTTAGACAGTTTTAATATAAATCTGAGTTTCTTCTTTTGGTAGGGGCTTTACCTGTGTTAGTGCCAGCTGAGTGATAGGAGCCAGGGGCAGGTGGGAGTGAAGCAGCGGGACGCAATCTGTCACGTATACAGCGCCATCTGTCGTGCTGGAGGACAGCAGCAGCCCGTTGATGCTACAGCGAGGAAAGCGGCAGCAGTGCAGGTACATCTTCACATACGCGCGGCAGGATAGCTCCATTTCACCCATAGTGAAGGTCGGGAAGACTAAAGATCCTAACGGACCAACATGTACAGAGAAGAACAACTCTTGACAACTTAAAAAAAAGAGGAGCCGTGTTGTTTGACTCAAATAAGCGCATATAGCAAAAACGTCGACAGTAACTTGAGGTGGTTAGCTACAATTTAGCATCTGATCTTAATACAGTATTAGCATCATCAACGGCTTGCAAACGACGCAGGGATGAATAAAATCTTACCTCAACACAACAGTAATGGGGTTTGGACGTAGTGTCGTTGAACAATAACCTTTCGTCAATTTTTTACACTTATTGCTTCATTTATGTTTACGACTGCTTTTAAAAACGAAGTAAAAGATGTACCGTTTCCCCGAGCAGTGCTGTCCAAATAGACTTCCGGTTCCGCCCCAGAATAGCAATATAAACATCTGATTGGCCAAGAGTTGCCAACCAATCGGTGTTCTGTTTAGTGTTTCTTATTCCTCTTCTTCTTCTTCTTCTTCTTCTGACGTAAAAATAATAAATGTATAATTCCTGAACATGTTGGTATGTTTCCTCTAGCGGAAAAGACGAATTCCGTAAAATCCGTAAAAGCTTTTTTATTACCGTCGTCAGAAAAATAGAACTACATTTCCCGCCAACAACCGATTACGCAATGCAAACAATGCTTCCTATAAGAAATTTTCAAAATAAGACCTGTATTAGTCGCTTTCCGCCGTCGCGGCCGTGAAGACGGCGCAAACCTGAAGTTTGGGATCTTATTTTGAAATCGACGTCATTCCTCCCAGTTTCGTCGCTCCTTGGCGAACACGCCAACTCTCCAACCGGGTCGAAGCCGAACCCACGTGAGTCGTTGACAGCTCACTCCGTTGTGATGAGGCTCCTGTTAGCCGGAGCCGTGCTGCTGTCCGCGGCCGCCTATTACGTCTACCTGCCGCTGCCGAGCGGAGTCAGCGAGCCGTGGAAGCTGATGCTGCTGGATGCGCTTTTCAGGAGCTTCATGCAGGCGGTGAGAGCTGAAGGATGCACAGGGCTCAGGTTGTTGTGAGGCTGGAGGGGTCAGGAAATTACAGAAGCAGGAGCTGATCATTCATAGAAATAACGATGATGATTGAATGTGGAAATGTAGAATAGAATATAAAATAATATTAACGATACTGTTGTGACACCAACTCATGTTAAAAAGGCATGACTGAATTTAAAGATTACAGGAAGGGTTGACTCCAGTGTTGTGATCAAGTATAAAACATTTGTTGGCTTTTTAGGAAGAAGCTGGGTGAAGCATCCCTGGTATCTGACATTAAATGGAAAATTCCAGGTGGTTATTTCTGTGGTTCAGGACTCTTCAGTTGGAATGTTGTTCTTTCTTTACGTCTATGTCAATGTTCATGGATGAATGTTAAATTAAAGAGTACTCCAAAGTAAACAGTCCAGTTTACAAAATGACATGTGCAGGCTTATCAATATATACGACCGGATGACCTTTGTCCATCACTGTTCAGCCTTGCCTGCGATCACGAGCTGCAGCCTGACGTGCTGACACGTTCTACGACTGTAGGTCTCAGTCTCGCTGCAGTCCGGCAGGTTTTTAATCACACTCGCTGAGCAGGACGAGTGTTGTAGACAGCTGGTATAAACCCGCCGTGCAGACGCAGGCCGGCGGAACAATTGATGAATCCTGTCCTGCTTTGGAGGACAAACACGCCTGCGCCTGTCTGTGCAGAGCGATGCTGCTCACGCCCTGGGCGTGTGCCACCGGGTCCACCTGCTGAACCGGATCGTGTCCTGGGTGGAGGAGATCGAGGCTCGCTCCTGTGACGCCGTGCACGTGACCGACTCCACACTTGGCGGCGTTCCCGCCAGAGTCTTCCATCCCGTGGGGGGGGACCAGCTGAAGCGAGGGATCGTGTACTTCCACGGTGGAGGATGGGCCCTCGGCAGTGCACGTGAGTCCAACCTCAGCTACAGGTCAGTCATCAAAAGGTCACAGTGAGACCGCACGACTTGTACTTACAGGGATGCGCTCGTACGACCGTCTGTGCCGGAAAATGGCGAAGGACCTGGACTCTGTTGTGATGTCTGTTGAGTAAGTTCTGCCAAGAAAAGGATGATTGAAACAACAAATTCCTGATTTTGTCAGAATTTAGCACCAAATCGTAAAACTTTTCTGCTTTAAGATCCGTTTCAGCAGAGCAGGTTGAGGTCTTGTGCAGGAAAAATTCAAATTCAAAGAACGATAACTACGTCCTGTGGCCTTCCGTTGCCATAGTTACAGGCTGGCTCCAGAGGCGGTGTTCCCAGATCAATACTATGATGCGTTGACGGCGGCGCGGGCCTTCCTGTCTCCTGAGGTTTTTGACCGCTACGGAATTGATCCCAAAAGAGTGTGTGTGTCTGGAGACAGCTCCGGGGGAAACCTGGCTGCTGCCGTGGCTCAGGAGGTAAAAACGGAAACACACACACACACACACACACTCAGACTGATGACCTAAAACCTGACTGTGTCCACAGCTCAGCTCAGACGACAGTCTGACTGTGAAGTTCAAGGTCCAGGCCCTGATTTATCCGGTGCTGCAGGCGCTGGACTTCCACACGGCGTCCTACCAGCAGAACCAGGCCGTGCCCATCCTCTACAGGCCCTTCATGGCCCGGTTCTGGCTGCAGTACCTGGGTGCCAACCCGTCTCTTGAGCCTCTCCTCCTCACCAACAACCACAGCTCTCTGGACCAGCTGGTCATCAGCGCCGAAACCCGCTCGAAGGTGGACTGGAGCGCTCTGCTGTCAGCAGAACGAAGGAAGCACTTCCAGCCTGTGATCAGAGCCACAGGGTCGCCCGAGGTGATGCACGCCGTGCCACAGCTCATGGACGTGAGGGCGGCGCCGCTGCTGGCGGACCAGGCGGTTCTGAAACGGACGCCCACAGCGTACGTGATGACTTGTGAGTTTGATGTGTTGAGGGACGACGGGTTGATGTACGTCCGGCGGCTGCAGGAGGCCGGCGTCACGGCAACAAGCGACCACTACGAGGACGGTTTTCACGGCTGCATGGTCTTCTCGTTCCTGCCGGTGATGTCCAGCGTTGGACAGAGGAGCTTGAACAACTTCATCAGCTGGCTGGACCAGAACCTGTAGACAGGTCAGTGGGCCCAGTCCGACAGCCAAAAACACACACGGGATCAAAGAATGTAGCCGCGCATCACCGGACCTGCCCACCGGGTCCTCACAGAGCCAGGAATTCAAATTATTCCCAGTCAGACACAAAAAGCTTTGATTTCAGCTTCTGTGTCTTTGATTTGCTCGATTTTCAGGGATAAAACTTCAGTTTAGTCGGACCCACCCCTAAAAATATCCAGAAAATATCCACGTCATTTTAAAAGGATTCATTTTATTCATTTTTTGTGAGTTAACAAACACGACCAAACATACATACGAGACATTTATGGTGTCTTTAAATGGGTTAGAGATCAATAATCAGGACTGACAGGAATTTAATGATGTAAATTCAGCGTAACTACAACATGTACATCACAGCTGCTGGAAGAATGTCAAGAATAATCTGATGCACTGAACCAGTGTGTGTGTGTGTGTGTGTGTGTGTGTGTGTGTGTGTGGTGTGTGTGTGTGTGTGGTGAAAGTTTGCCAGAGTTCACATCTGTGTACACTCACTGGACTGATTGTGCAATCATGAACATGTGAGAGGATCCTTCACCCTCTGGAAGTCCTCATGCTGATGACAGCAGCTCTGCAGCCGTTTCCATGACACTTTATTCGAGAACCGAGAGACGGAACTCTCGATGGACTATCAGGTTTCGCTCCCTCGCTCTGAGCCAGCGACGGCGAGCATCAGAAAACCCTGCAGAAACGCAGCGTGTGGTCGTCTTAAAGTCATTCGTCATCGTTTACCGTCTGGCTTTCTGTCTGTTTAGACTGAACTGTGGTAAAATTTGAATGTTACAAGTTAGGAATTAGCTTTAAAATTCAGCTAAAATTCTAAATCGGTTTATTTGCTTTTGCACCAAAAACTGTCAAAAGATTTTTAACATTAATGAGGCCTGAAAATGCCCTCAAGGCCTACGATCGCTTGTGGTTATTCACTAAAATAAGTTCTCTTTTTTAATAGATCAAGAAGCTGATGTTTGAATTGTTTTTTGTTTTTTTTCCAATTTTTGTAACTTATTTATTTATTTATCGAATCAGACATAAAGAAATATCTGTGGCTTTTTCTGTCTTTACTTTTTCTGATTTTTGTTTTAATTAAATTCCTCATATGGGATGATGTTCAATATGTGATTTTGTCAGAAAAATAACTTAAATTGTTACTACTAATAAATCCCAATAATAATAACTTAATAATGTTGGGGCTCTGTGTGTGTGTGTGTGTGTGTGTGTGTGTGTGTGTGTGTGTGTGTGTGTTCTGCCTCCTGAACGCGGCTCCAAATAAACGAATTGAGACATCAGTCCACAGCTGCGGGTCTGTTTCTCATATGAGGCTCGTTAATGTTGTTGTCTGGCTGATTTACACTTGTGTTCTTCTCCATCCTCAGAGTTGGTCGCGGGGCTGAGTTTACGGCCTGGATCTGAGGTTCCGCGGTATCAAAGTCCATCTGTGTTGGTGAATATCAAAGAGTTGCTCCTCTTCCTCTTTCTGCTCGTGCAAGGAAGCCGTCGGATGTTTGTCACGCCAGTCAGCTCACGCTCCTCCCGACAGACTGGTTGTTTTCGGTGTTTGTGTCTCAGCACCTGCCAGGTCACGGCTAACACCTGTACGGGCCCCGGGGCCACGCTCGCCCCCAGAACCGATGCCCATCGGGACTCGATTATTCGTGCTTATTGCCCCGCGTCCGGACATCAAAGCCTGAACATCATTACCAGACCAGAACATGTTGTAAATAAAACAGCATGAGAAGTGCACATTTCTGCACTCAAGTCCGGAAAAAGGAAAAGTAAGAAAAACGAAGACAAAAAGTATATTTGTTTTTGTCTCTGCCGGTTGTCATACCTTTTCCACCCAGCAGAGAGCAGAAGAGTCAAAAGAGGGAAAAGAACGTGACTATGGTGAGTAGACGGGGACCGTGGTATTGGACTCTGGTGCAGGGCGTCCTGGCTCCCCCTGCCGTAGCTCCTACCTGTCCTCGACACACACACACACACACACACACACACACACACACACACACACACAAAAACCCAACTTCACCCTCAGAGCTAATCAAGGTTATGCTCAGAAATGTCTAAAAAAATACTAAAAATTAGTCGTATTGTGTTTACACTATTCATTCTGGTCATAGTTTCTACTGGTCTCTGTAATAAATCGAAATATTTTATTTAAAGTTGAAACATTTCATTATGTCGCACGATTAATGCGTCACTCGCCGAGTCGCGGAGTCACGTCACAGCTGATACACCTGAAACAAAAACATGTCTGTGTTTGTCGGACCTTAATGATGAAGAATGGAGCTCAACAGCAGCTTAAGTAACAACAGCACTTTTTTTAAGTGAGTCACAACAATCTCTTTGATCGTTTCACATTATTATTTTTGAAGTGAGAAAACGTAACATTAGTTTCATCTCTCCAGTAGCCTGACAAGCATAAATTGTTCGTTAAGCTAACAATAGCCTTAGCACTAGACGCTAATGCAAACAGGCGTGTGCTGCAGTTTAATATTTTTTATTGGTCGATAATATGATAGATAAACGTTACTATAATGTAGGCTTTGTGCAGGGGTCACTTACATCTACTCAATTTTAGTTTAATCCGCTGAAATATGCACTCTTTTTCTTTTTTATTTGCACAATTTGGTGCAGTATTCCAATCTTGCTGCTGTAACAAAGTAATTTCCCATGTCTGGGATAAATAAAGTACTTCTACTCTATATGTTTACTCAGTTTTGTTTTCAGACAGGAGGATGTGCATCATGAACACCCCCTCCAAGCTGTCATGGACAAATGAAGAACAAAGTATATTATTTGTCATGGTTTATATTTTCATTTTTTGCTGTCTGGAAATTTTTAATTGTTCAATTTATTGACACTAGTTTTAAATGCTCTGTGGAGATGGCTTGTCACCCCAAACAAAGCTTAAAAAGGTGGTAATCAAAGACTTGTAAGAGAATGTTGAGCTGAAGTAGATTAAAAACCTTGGTATATTGTAACCATAAGAGTGTTTGGGGAGAGAGAAGAGAATAAAGGCTGATGGAAAACTGTCCTCATGAATACCAACTGTCTTGATTTCATTCCTTCCAACTACATTAAAGATGTAGGCTGACTTTTGTTAGCTGTGTTAATTTACTAACTGTCCTTCAATTTCATGTCATGCAATCCAGTGTCATCAACAAGACTCATTGCATCTGCCAAGACATCACCTGAGCAGAGCTCTCTTTTTGAAAACCCCCTAGTTGGATTCCACGAAATCTCGGGAGGGGACACGGCCCCCTCCCTTTACCCCATACACCAGGCTCAGGCAGGATTCGAACCAGACACAGCGCCCTGGGCGGCTTACGGTACGCATTGATCTTGCCACATCACCACGGAGGAGTTGTTTGAAGCTGAGCTCCTGGCGTATTTGTCTTTCGTTTTTGGGTGCTTGTGCACAAAATATACAGCACAAGATTTGAACCCACAACCTCTGAACCCACAAGCTACACCACCAGCCATGTTCTCTTGCCACCGCACCACCACAGTGTTGTATCTGGAACCCTTCTCCTGGGGTATTTATCTTTCATTTTTGGGTTGTTGTGCACAAAATGTGCTGTACAAGATTTGAACCCTCAACCTCAAACCACCAGTCATGTTCTTTTGCCACTGCGCTATGGTGGTGTTGTGGGTAGATCACTTCTCCTGCCGTGTTTACCTTTCTTTTTTGAGCGGTCGTGTGTAAAATTAGGCTTATTGCTCAAGACTGGAACCCACCGCCTTCAGGGTGCCAGGGAAGGTTAGTAGCATGTTAACCCTTCGGGCCACACTCAAGCTGCACTTGTTAAACTTTTCAAGTCATCCTAAAAAACTTTAGTACACCAAAAGCAACATCTAGTGCTGGGATAGCAGCCATTCTGGGATATGAGTCCATCTAACACACACCCACGTCCAGGCTGGTCTGTCAGCATCTCAGCTACTGACTGAATTATAAGTTTCTCCTCCTTTTTTATAAGAGCTAAAAAAAATATCACTGGAGAAGTTTTGAACTTACAACCTTCACAGATTTCAAAAAGGGAATTCTGTGACCTTCCTCCCCACAAGGGGGAGACAAACAAGCCCCTTTCTTAGCGTTTTGAGGCTAAAACCAACAACCCTCATGCACTTACACAGGGTTGATCCATTTTCCCACCATCCTACTGGAGCAGCAGGATGGATGTAGTCATCCGTCCCTCCACCAAGGGAGGAGGTTCAGCATCGCCTGCTGCAAAATAAATCAAAACGACATGAACAGATTTTTATGTAATTTTTATCAAACGGTTGGTGAAGGTGGAGGTGATGGGGTGACGCGTCTGTTCGGACGTGCTGGGTTCTGTCTGACCTCTCTGGAACTGAGGGTTTGTCTGCAAGTCCCAGTTTATTCCAGGATTATCACTCAGGATCCAGATCCAGGATCAGACATCACATAGATGTGTCACCTGCCCCCACCCTCGTGATTTTCAGGACAACACCGCCAGCATCATCGCACGCACGAGTTTCTTCAGCTGCCGGGACCGGACCCAGTACCTCCTGCCTGTGGTGGTGACGGACAGCGGGTTAGGGCTCACTGTCTACCTGCTTGCGCTCACAGGTAAACCAGCCATCCATTTATGAGGGAAAAGCTACCTGTTAACAGGGAGAAACCCTGAATGAGACCCTCCTGACGGCTACAGGAGAAGGGCAGAAAGAGGAACGTGTTAGCCGCGTGTGCTCATTATCCTGAAGACAAAGATCTGCAGGTTAAAAAAGAGGCTCTGTTACAAACTGAGACTCGAACCCTGGGCAGCCGCATGAGAGGCTCTAGCCCTAAGCACCGCGCTACACTATAGCACCTGCTACATAAAAACAGATTAAGAATTTGTGACAGTACAAGCATTTTAGCTTTGCACTGTATGTAAATGATATCATATAAACATCATCATCATCACCACCATCATCACCATCAGGGGGCACAGTTGCATTAATGCATCACAGTTGTTTGCTGATCACAGCTGATTGAGAAATTCCCGCCACGGCACCACTGGCAACTCACCGTAGTCACGTTCTTTTCCCTCTACGCCACAGAGGTGTTGTTTCCCTTAAACCACAACGACTTAACTCAGAGTTTTGGCTAAACCTGCTTTCTGAAACAAGCCCCTGGTCTGCATTCTGGGAAAACTAAAATCTGGATTAGCCTCTTAAATTTATTTACTGACGTGTTTCCTTTAAAGGCAGCAAAAGTGACGAAACCGCTTATAAATCACCTGTCGGCAGGATAAGCCCCGCCTCCCTCCGGTCAGCACAGGCCCAGACTGGAATGCTTCACCTTGTCAAAGACAGCCGTGGTTGGGTGTTTGTATGTGTGGAGATGAAACCGAGACGCGACCTTCAGTGTTTGTTCACATCAAAACAAACACACGGCTCTCTGAAATCCTCCCAGCAGGAGCAGCAACCTGCAAAATGTTGTGTTTCAGCGTTAATAGCTGCTCAACAACTACCAAAACACCCCAGTGAGATCTCCTCCAGTTACCTGACTGTGACCTGTTGAAAGCCGCAGCCAAACAGACGTGTTTTAAACTGCCAAACGACAGGGAAGATGAACGCTCGCCCAAACACGACATGCGGGCTCAAAAACGTGTTCAACGTTATTGTTCAACACAAAGGCAGCAGAGGAGCTGCTCACAGCTGCCAGACATTAGCGAGTTGTTCATGCTGATGAGACAGAAAAAAACACACAAACGCTGACAAAAACAGTGAGTCGAACAAGACATTTTTGCACCAGCGAGCCGACGACAGAACAGACACTGTTTCCGTTTAGCTGTTTGTCATGAAACCACACAAAAACCTGCTAATAGTTAACATTTTTATTGTATTTGGGCTTCATATCTGAGGAATTTGAAAATGAGAAAACAACCCAACAGCCAGGTGTTGGAAAACTGTTGTTGTTGAGAGATGTTTGGTCCTAGTTTGGCTTCTCCAGAACTTTATAGAACATCAATCACTTCAAGAAGAATCTTTGGTCATTTTTTCTCTGCCCGAATGAGAATTGTCAAGTCCCACTCCAGTCCTGTTTGTTTTTCCCTGCTGTGCTAAATGTCTGGTTCGGGGAAGTGTGGCTGACGAGTAAAATGCATCATCGCGAATCTGGACACCAACTGCAGATCAGCAAACACCAGAAAGCTGGAGGCCTCGTGAGTGCCCAAGACACGGAAAGAGGAAGTGGGGGGGCTACCGAGGCAAACTTGGGCTGCCTGTTTGCATGAAGGTGGCGGGTCCTTGAAAATCACAGCACAGATGCAGCTGAAGCCAACATTGTACCCCACAGCCCCCCTCCACCCCACCCCCCGCTGTTCGCTGATTTAAGGAAAACATCAGGTGCGTCTGCGACACCAGAGAAGATACAAAAACAGCGACAAGACGCTGAGCGTTCATTAAACGTGTGTGTCTGTGCGTGACCCCGTGGAGGCCTGGCTTCCTCCCCCCACCCCCAGAACCGCTCGTTAATCACCTGGTGCCGAGACGATCATTTCTAAGAAAAACAGAGGAGCCGGGAGCAAAAACAAATCGGTGAGAACGTGAAAGAAAAGCCCGAGCACAGGGGAATTCATGTTACCGTTGTGATTAAAGGTCATATTGTTCACTTCTTCCTGAGAGAGAAAGAGAGAGAGAAAGGGAGAGAGGGACACGAGGGAGAGACGAGGGAGGGCGATGGCAAGATGAGGAAAGTGGAGAGGGAGGGAGGGAGGTGAGATTGCAAAAATGGAGAGATGGAGGGAGGACAGAGAAAAGATTAGTGGAGGGAGAAAAAATAATGTGGGCCTCAAATTCATCAAGGACACATTGTGAATCATGCACACACGTACACACCCAAACACACACACACACACACACACACACACGCATGCATGCGTGGGGGATCTCTAGGAAACTCACCGTTTAGTCTAACTGGAATAACAACGACGCAGAAGCAGCAGACGGCCTCGGAAACCAGCTGCAGTCCCTGCCTGAACCCAAACCTGAGTCTGAACCCAAACCTGAGCCCAAACCTGAGCCTGAACCCAAACCTGAGCTCTAATCTCAGCTGTTTTCTTACGTCTCCACTGTGAATGTGTTATTATTTTGATGTTTCTATGACTTCAAAGGCGCGCCGGCCAGCTGAGCAGCGATTATTCCAGTTTTTCCAGCGTAAATATTTCAGGATTTTCACGTCATATCGCATCAACATTAGATGAGCAGATCTGAAGGTGCATTCCGAGACCACTTGGGCCCAAATTTACAGCAGCTGAGCCATCTGGGCTTTCTAGCGCCAACGTCTGCCAACCACACATCCCAGCTACTCTGAGGTAAAACAGCCCCGATTGGGATTTGGGCTTACAACCGGACCGGTTCAGCCGAGCAGTGACGACTGTCTGTGACCAGGCAGGAGAGTCTGAGGGCAGGCTTGAACTGGGTGGTCGGACACGTCAGCAATTGGGGATTCAAGTTTAAATGAATTCAAGCAATATTTCTGCTCGTAACATCCGCGTGTTTGTAGGAAATGTGATTCAGGGCCTCCGTTAACCCAATGGCCCGGCTTTAATTACGTTCAGATAATTGTGGGTAAAGAGTTCTGGTTCCCAGTTGATGCTGGAAATCACAAAAACAGAGATGTTTACCAAGCATCACAGGAATGTGAGGCCTGGACTGGGCAGCGTCTGTTCGACCTTCAACGCTTTCAAACAAGACGGGAGACGTTTGGAACGGAGAGGAACTGGGGAGGATCCAGATATCACACCCGCCCCAGTTAAACCAGTACAAGAAAACCGAGTACCGAAGAAATGTACCCGATAACTGCTGCTGGAGCCGTGTGTGTGTGCGCGTGTGTGTGTGGGGGGGGGACATGCCTGGATGTCTACATTGGTGACTTTGATGATTTGTGACTCAGAAAGGCTGACTTTGATTGAGAGCACATCAGTTTTACAGTAAAATTGTGGAAATGTTAATAACCCACCACTCACATACCAGAATCAAGCCTGTCCACACATGATGAACACACTGTTCCTCCACACGTTTGCCGTCAAACGATTAAAACATTTAATCAGTGTTTGCATGTTGCGAGGGCCGACCACCGACACCCACCACCGTCCAGCTCCTGAGGGTGTCCCAGTGGCTGAAGGTGCTGGAGTCAAATGGTTGGTACTTTTTGCACCTAACGGCTCAAAGTATCAAGATAAAAGCGCTATGAGAACCTCCACCATCAGCTGGACCTTGGTCTTTCTTTACCTGATTGAAAATATTTGACTCTATGTTCAAAAACAATAAAATAAAAAGGTCGCGCTTTTGCGAGATCAGGACCAGATCAGAGTAGCCTTCAGGAGGAGATAATCCCCTCGCCCTGAGTAATCCTTTCAGATGACTCACCTATGCTGAAGCTGCGTCTAGAGCCAAGAACTGATTTAATATCTTCATATGTGAGGCCCAGAGGAAAATACAACTCAAAGTCCCACAGGTAATGCATATACTCCATCTTTGCGTCTATTTTGCTTCCTGTTACTGACCCAGAAGCACACTGCTTTAGAAATAAAAAGTAATTGCAAGATCTCCCCCCACTGTCCCCCGTATGCAGGAAAACCTGGGGACCAAAACACAAAGACAAGCTTCCTAAGATTAAACATGTATGAGCTTCTCGTTAGGCTGAAACTACAGATTATACCTGTTTGTCTCCAACGATGCTTCGTGGTCAGCCTTGGACGTGCACGTAGACCCGGGCGGAGAGCTCCACACTCCGTTACCCCCAGCAGTTCCTGCAGGCGCAGCACCGAAACCTCCCGGGGGGAAGCTGGGGCGTAGCAGCCAGATTGAGGCCAGATGTTGCAGATGCAAGAACAAGCAAACGAGACAGGGATCCGTTTATAGGCCGAGTCCGACACGCCGCACAGCAGAGCGCTGATAACAAAGCCCGATTCAAGCGCTCTCATTGTCATTTATCAGTCTGATTTTTTGTCTTTCAAGAAAACAAGAACTCCTGCTTAAAAAAACATATCTATTGATAGCTAAGTGATAAAACATTAGCAATAATCCACAGTTAACCCCATCATATAGGTCTGCAGCAACAGGCCATTAAGATAATTTCACGTGTGTGTGTGTGTGTGTGTGTGTGTGTGTGTGTGTGTGTGTGTGTCCTCTGACATGAACTGCTGACCTGTCCCCCATGCGTCCCTGGCTCTGGTGGGGCTGTAATGGTTCCAGCTCTCTCCAGACTGGGCGTAATCGGTGGTTAATAGACATGGACGTGGCTACATGTGGTCAGCATACAGCAATAAATCAGTCAGGAAGCAAAGCGCTTGAAGAAAAGGCTGAATGACAGTTGTGTGGCTGTTTCTCCACCTGTAGTGTCGCAGATTGTGGATTGATGTCAGACTGGGAAGTATTTAAACTTCTGAGGTGACTCTTAAATGCGTCGGGGCTCCTGTTTGTAGATTTGTGAGCGAACTCTGATGTCAAACATATTTTCAGGGTGAGCGCGTCGATCCGACGCGCAGATACGGAACCTTCACAATAAACTCGGTCTATCAGTGTTTTTCCAGCGCAGGAATGAAACAATAAAGTCTTCAGGAGGAAAACTCAAGAGGGGAAAGCTGCTCTTGTTCTCCGGTCCCGCCTCCTCCTCCTCCCCCAGCTGCGGGGAGGGTATCACTTGAGGGCTCCGCTCTCCCTGCCATTGTTTCAGGCGCTTCTGGAAGTCAGGGAGCGGGGACGAGACGTTGGTCGGGTGCCGGACGGCGGCTATGTCATGACGGGCTCCGGTCCGCAGCTCGGGGTCCTGCTGCTGCTGGCGGTGCTGCTGCAGACTGTGGTCGTCACCATCACCGTGCTGCACTTCACCACCGCGCTCAGCTCGGTAAGGTCGCAATGTGGGTTCGGGACCGCAGACGCGGGGACGCATCGCGGCGCAGCGCGCACGGGATCCGTCAGAAAACCGGACAGATTCCTCTGTTATATGAACCGTATAATAACTTTCAAAGCGTCTCATTTGCACAGAGTCACTTTCATTTCCTCTGTATCTGTACAAGGAAGTAGCGCGCTTTTTATTATGAGCTATAATTACCCGGCAGCGTTCCGTGTGCGCGTCCTGGGCCTCAGCTCACCTGGATCCGGGCCAGCCTGACGCACAGTCCGCGTTCGCAGGAGCCAATCTTCAGCCCAGAAGAGCTGAGAAGGAAATGTGATTTCCTGGCAGTTAATACAAACACACGCAATGTTTAGCATTTTCATTCATAACCTTGGATTTGATTTCATCTGGATGCAAATGAGGAAAAAACTGTTAGAACTACGTGTTAACAGTGAAGAAAAGGGACATCAAAAGAGACATCTGCAGAGGAAGGACGTGAAGAAGAGAAGGAAACAGAGCTGACTGATAAGAAACCTCCAAAACGTCAGTCTCAGAATTGGACCCAAACGGTGCCAGAAGCTCGGAAAGCGAACCTGGTGCCAATTCCCCCCAACTTCTCCTCCTTTGCTTCTAACTGACCTGTTTTCACGCAGGTGACAGAGTTGTTTGCGAGGAGCAGCGTTTCCTGCCTGACGGGTGACGAGCTGCAGGGCGTCACGGCCGAACAGGGAGATCCCTGCTGGCAGGTCACGCAGCAGCTTCACCTGCTCATCGAGAAGGTGAGACTCCCGCAAAGATCTGCAACAAAAGATCTGGATTCAGTCTGCGTGAAACAGCCAACGACGCGCAAAGAGCTTCAGCCTCTGCTGGACAGTATTAATGACTGATTATTTGGCCCTAAACTCTGTGGTCTGCACTGAATCAGAAGCTCCCCCACCCACTGGAGTTTAGAGCGTGCACACACACACACACACACACTGCAGCCAACAGATGACACAACAGCATTATTTAGCTTTTATAACGACAAACAAGAATGTCGTCCCACCAGAAAAACAATAAACTCGGCTCAGATTAACTAAAGAGGTCAATCTGCAGCCGTGTTGATGTTTCTCTCCACACTGAGCGACTGATTACAAAGCTAATAAATAAAATATGCTTTTAAAACGTGATTTAACTGATTGTTTATTGGCTGCTTCACCTTTTCGAAAGCAGTCACCTGCCCCATTTACACTTGAGCTTTAGACTTTCAACTTTCCAGTTGTCGTGAGCAAAAAAATCAGCCGGGCAGTCTGCAAACAGGCTGCAAACACCATGAGATCTGCTGGATTTGCGGTTTTTGGCACTTGTCCGGTGGAGCCTACATTACCCGGAATGCTAGTTGAATAAACTAGGAATAATAGTTTTATTTATCAGAAATACTTAGTTATTTTATAACAAATCATAAGAAAATCTGTTTAAAGTTAGGCCTGAAAACCTTTTAACTTTTAATCAAATCTGATGAACTAAAACTGAAAAACAATTTTATAGCTGAATTAAAAAAGTGAGTATTTTCGTTAGTTGCGACACGTTGAAAGGCAGAATTCCTACAATGCTCATTATTGTTGGTTTCCTCTGTGGCTGACCTCAGATCTGAACAGGAGAAAAATGCTGATCGGCGGCAGACAAAGAACTCCTTTATAGCTGGAGATGAGACGTGATCCTGTGTGGTTTCATTAGGACAGGAATGCCTTTACCTGCGCTCACTCTCCCTCACTCCGTCTTACTTACACACACACACACACACACTCACCGAGCTCCACCCACTTACATTTTCAAAAATGTTGCCATCCTCAGAATATTGCAGGTATCGTGAGGCCAGAGTGGTCACAGGAAGTGGGGTCTAATTCCATTTCTGGCCAATCAGGAGCCTGTGTTGTCATTCCTGACGGTTGTTTAACCCCAGACAAACCAAACCCAGCTTGGCCTGACACCTTAACTCTTCTTGATCTGCGTTGCAGATGTATTAAATCCACACATAAACGTGTCATATTTTTAGCCAAAATGACCTCCTGGAAACTCCCAGAGGAATCCTTAAGTCATAATTTCCAGATGTGCTCACTGAATGCAGGTACAGTAAATCCAGCCATAAATTTGTTTACTCCTGCGGATCATTCGGTCATTACCGAAGCTGTAAAAGATGCTTTAAAAGGGAACCGTTAATCTTTGCAGGCCATCCTGGCAACAGAGCAATAATCCCGCTCAAACATGCGATATTTGTTATCTACTGAATGCCTTCATTTGTAATCTGTTTTGGTTCTCCATGTCTGTTTTTTACAGCTTGCTTTTCCAATTATATTTAAGTGTCTAGAAACAAAGCGAACTGACGTAAACATTGACTTCAGATGAGAAAAAAGGTTCTCACGAGTTTGGTGGCTGATGAAAGGGTGGAAGGAGGTGGAAATGTTAACATTTTCTGCTCTTCATCCTGCAGTCTTTGTCAGAGCAATTCCAGAGGCAGATCTCATCCGCCGTCAGAGGTGAGAGGTCAGATTTAGATGCATACAAATTCAGCTTCCGCTCATCTGATGTTTCCTCTTGTCTGCGTTAGATGAAGTGTCGCGAGTTCTACCCTCGCTTGTGATGGTGGACAGAGGTTCTTCTCGCCCCAAGGTGGCAGCGCACGTCACGGGCAGCTTTGTGCCTCAGCTGGACCCAGACGGAAGAGGAGGTGAGTTCTAAACTCTGCAGATCTGCCCTGAGCTTCCCGGTGTCAATATTTGGTTGTGGCCTTCCTCCGCAGCTCCTGCATCAGCTGGGCGCCGCGTTCAGGGTCAGAAGATTTTGTGGTGGGAGGGGCAGAAAGGTTTGGCCTTCCTGCAGGATGTACAGTTGGTGGACGGTGAGCTGGTGGTGCCGTGGCCCGGCCTCTACTACGTCTACGCACAGACCTACTTCAGACACACCCACTCACCAGAGGATGCAGAAGAAGAAGGTGAAGAGGAGGGGGACAGAGGGCGACCCCTGCTGCAGTACGTTTATAAAAAAGTGAGTGTTCGTTTATTTTTTAGATCTTTGACTACTTATATATCTTATTTACAAAACATCCAGACTTACCTGTCTCCCTCCCACCAGGTGAGTTCCTACCCAGTTCCCATTCTGCTGATGAAGACAAGCCGATCCTCCTGCTGGTCCCGGGGATCCCAGTTTTCCCTGCATTCCGCCCACCAGGGGGGGCTGTTCCCACTCGGGAGTGGCGACCGCCTCTTTGTGACGGTGACCAACGCCACCGCTGTGGACATGGACGAGAAGAGTAGCTTCTTTGGGGCATTTCTCGTCAGCTAGGTGTGACGATCTGAGGAAAAGGGCCAGATGAGTGCACGTTTTTAACATATAAACAAGAAGAGATGGCTGTCATTCATCAGTCCAGCTGTGACTCTTGGAAAAATACTTTTTCTGATCTCATCAAAGGAAGGCTTGGATTTTACCACTTCAAAGGTAAAGAAGATATTTTGGGACTGTGTCCATTAGCTACAAGTCAGTGTCTGTACATGACCACATCTGTTGTACAAAGATTCTGTCCTGTGCCAATGAAACATAACATTACTAATTATCCAGCAAATGAAAATTAAGTGTTTTCTGAGATCAAACTCTAACCAAATCACAGCTGATCTGCCAAAACCCTTCAGAAAGGCGGGATCCTTGAGGAGAATATGCTCCACACAAATCTGGAATCGATTATGAATGAACTGCCATGAGGACGCAGTTGTATCATCACTTCATTTTTGTGTTAGTTCCACTTTCACTGAAGGCCTTAATCAGTGTCTGCTCTAAACACTGCCACCTACCGGCGAAGAACGTATTTTTGTTAAAAAGATGTAAATATTCTGCATTTTATATTTTTCAATTTCCTCACAACATAGTTAAATCGTCTGTGTTTAAATCTTCCAATAACTGCAAAAATTTAATAAATGATTCAGACTATACATTTTTAAAAAGGCTTTTAACAATTCCTCAAGTCTTCAGATACATCTCTGACCTACATGGTGTTAAATTAGCAATTTGTGACCTAGTAAATTGATTTCAGCAACATTATTATTACACACTCCTATGGATCAACTTATATACGATGTCAAAATAAAACTATTGGATCCTACTGTTTAATGTCTGACTGTCAGCAAAACAAGACTTTACTCATCATCTTCACACGGTAGATTATGGAGATGATGGGATCCAGACGCGGAGGTGCAACAGCTCACATCCGCTGAACATCCAGGTAGCATTTAAGACCTGAAATCAGCAAAATATACAGAACCGATGTTAAGAATCGACATATTGATATTTGGAGTGTTTCTGGAATTGTTTGAATTAAAAACACCATCAAAAAAAAAACCAGAAAAATTAAAGATTTTGGCATATTCTCTCCCACGGCAAAAGCCCATGCTGCCCTCTAGCGTTAAAACTCAACTGTGCAGCTACAACCAAGAATCCAGATGAAAATAATCACACGACAATCGTAGATTTCTCTTTTTCTTTTTTGTGGAAATATGTTACAGTTATATTACATTTCTTTAAATGCCCAGAGGGAGAACAAAAAACCATTTAGAGACATCAAAAAACAAACACCAAGACTGGACCGGACTGGACCGGAGCCTTGAACAGACTTGATGGGCAGAGCTGGAGCCCAACATGTGACCGCTGTTACGGGACATCCAATAAATACTGCAGATGTTGTGATTCTAACATGACAAACAGAAAGAAAGAGACAAGGAACAGGTGTGCTCTCCTCGAGTCCACGTCGTGGTGTTTAGCAGCAAGTACGTAGCTTCCAGAAAAAACCAAAACGAGGTGCAGACCGCAGTCAACCCCTACATTTAAACACAGGGTTACTTTAACAAATCACCCCAATAAAAAAAAAAAAAAAAAAAAATGAAATAAGGCAAAGTCATCATTTCTGATTCCTGAAGGGGAACTGGGAGTATTGTTGAGTGGAGGGTGTGTAGGTGAGCAGATACCTCGTTATCAATTTCAGGAACTGTGTCTACATTTGGCTGGTCATCCATTCCAGCAGTTGGGTTTTGGTCCTGTTTCACTGTTTTGATTGTATTTTTAACTAAACTCCGTGTGTGAAAATGCTCCGGTCGAATGCAGCCGCACCAGCTTTCATTGGTCGTTAACATATAAAACTTCTTGAATGGAAAGAGATGGCTCCATGTACAAAATGTGTCCTGTTTTATATAAATTACAACAGTCTCTGGTGAAAAGGACATCTCTATTCCTGCCATTATAACGTTGACCTCCAAACGATCCCGTCACCCACACGCACATGCACACACACACATACGTTCACGCAGGCAGGCGTGTAACCGCGGTCAACCCTCCTGCGTGAGCTACACAACATACTACACAGGTGGCAAAGCTGAAATGAAATCTTTGCACATACAGTAACGCTACATCGCCTCTGTTCCTGCTTCCTTTCTGCATCTGTATGCAAGACCACGAGCATGGTGCAGTTCCAGGCGGCTAGCAGACTAGCGCCTGTCACTGTAGCTGCCTTGTTCTGGCTCTGCCCCTGCAGGTCCCAGGCACGCCCAGCTGGAGGAGCTGGTGGGGCAAGGAATGTGCGTTGCAACTGACTGACGGACCTCAGCAGTCAAACCGCATCTCCAGTGAATCGTCGAAGCCCCTGCTGTCATGTCCTGCACCCGACAAGAAGGTGGCTGTGACCGGTGCCCCCGTTGCTGTGGTGACGTTGAGAAGGGTGTTCCCGGGAGAGCTCGTGGCTGGACCTCGGAGTGCTGCCGCCGTGATACTGGTAAGGTTGATGCCCAGCGTGAGGCGAGTCTGCTCCAGGGCTTTCTCGGGGACAGCAAAGGCCTCCAGTTTCTTCTCTCCATTGGCCATGTACGAGTTTTGACAACCACGACAGATACAGTCCAGACATGCCTGAACAAAAGCGTCAACACAATCAGAGAATATGCTTTTTATGTCTGAGTAAATGGTGTCTTTGAATATCAACAACTTTTCTTACCTTCCTATTTGAGTAACAAGGACAGCGCTGCCCCCTACAGGTCAACACAGAGGGATTCTGCGTGGCTCGTCCACACTTGCAGCCCTTTTTCTCCACGGGCTTCTTGTACTGTGGCTTTGAGGGGCTTGGTGGGTGAGTCAGTGGGTGAGTATGAGGGTGTGATGGTACCCTGTCACGAGGTTGTGCGCGTGGCTTCGGAGCCCCCTGTCTGGGTTTGGTATAAGCCTTCTTGGGAGCCCCGTGATGTTCCACAGTCTTTTTCAGAGTTTTGTTGGAGACAAGCACAGTCTTGCCAACCTTAGGAGGACCACCGTTTGGCACAGGGGCCAAGTGAGGTTGGGGAGTGGCTGGAGGATATTTAGGCTCCTGTTTGATGGTGGCCGTGGGGTTGGGGTGGTGGGGGGAGCCGAGGGGACGCCCTTGTAACAGGCTGGAGATGGGCAGTGGCTGCACCTTCTCACTATCGCTTTCTGAGTGAGAGCGTTTGCGGTGGTACTGAGGGGGAACGTGGGGTATTGCTGGGGAGGGTTGTGGGGGTACATGCAGTGTGGTCTGTGTGTGGGACTGCAGAAGGTGTGGGCTATTTCCTGTGGGGAGGGAGGGAATGAGGTGGGAAGAGTCATGACCAGTTGGGCATTGCGGCCCGTTGAGGTTGGACTGATGCATAGATGGCGGGCAGTCTGTGTGGGGGTTTGGTTCAGGGTCGGTGTCTGTCTCCAGTGTCCTGAGCACCTCCTCAACACTTAACAGCAAAGGACCCCCTCCATGTTTTAGGTCATCCCCAAATGAGCTGATGTCACAGAGCCCCACATCCCCAGTGCCTGTGACGCTCACACAAACGGGAATTTCCTCAGAAAAACTCTCCTGTTTCACTATTCCCCCGCCTGTTTCCATGGTAATGTGTTGCAGAGAGTCCGAACTGACCAGGCCATTACAGTCGTGTAGCCCATTCACACTGATGGAGCTTGGCTCCTCCACTTTGAACTCCTTAGTGAGGTGACTATTATCAGTCTGACACAAAGTGGAGGTGGAGGCGGTTTGCATCAGACTGAAAGACTCTGAATTGTCCTCTGCTTTCGTCTCACCCTCTGCCAGTGTCAGGCCCTCACTGAGGATGGCCTGGAGGTCCGGTGAGTTGCTGGCAGCACTGGCTACATGTGGAGCGAGTGGGGACTGAGTAATGTAAAGACAGAGCTTCCTGTAACAGTGGACCAGCAAAGAAAGCTGCTTGTTTTCCTCAAAGCGGGAATAGTCCTTACACCAACTACAGGATGGCTTCAGCTGCATCCTCTGACCTTTACAGCCCCGACAGACATAATGTTGACATGACGAGTCAGTGGGAGCGATGGGGTCCTGCAGCAGGTTACCTGAAATGGCAAAAATTCAGTTATCACATGCAACACACGGGAGATCAGGTACACACCAAACTTGATTATTTAGCCCAAACATATCCTTCAGTTACTGCACTGAAATTTAAAAGCAGCTGCTTCTACATTTGCTGTTTCTCTATATCTTCTTTAAGCTAATATTTGTAAACCAAGAGGTGCCTGGCAACTTGCCGGGCCGGGCGACAACCACTCTTTGAAGGGGCTTCCTTAGAAACACTGGTTGCTAGGGAGTGCAGCTGCAAAAAGGTGCATTCATAAGAAACAAAAAACCCATTCTATACCGCCTATCTGATAAATCCATCACCAGCTGCAAAAAGCCGACATTTAAAGTGATGTATGAAGTGCCTGTGTATTGATCTCTTGTTAGTGATAACTGGTGGGGGATCAATCAATATCACAGCATCACAAAAGCCTCCCTTTTGATAATCTGGCAAACACAGCAATGTGAATTTTCTACACATAAATCCATACAGGGATCCACTCACTGTGGCTGAGTGATAATGAATTATGTACGTGCATTTAAAAGAGCAGCAAAATAAATCAACCATGAGGTTTATTTAAAGCCAGAAAACCACAGGGAAAAAAAAATGTTGATATGTCTATTGCATCTTTCTTCCTTGGGTCACAGCTTTAGGTATTATATTGTGTAATCCAATGTAAAGCAGGGTCGTTAATAAACACCATAGGCTGTGAAAGACGCCCCTATGATGCCAAGCAACACACGCAGGGGGGTGTGTCATGATGGGTGTTGCTCAGAATAATGACGCATTCAAGCACTTCGGAGAAGACAGTTGCAGCATGAATACATGCACATCATGCAAAATGTATATTTGAGTTTAGGTCGTCAACATTCCTAATTACATATCAGACTAATTTTCTATTTTGATCATCTATGGGCGGTACAGTATAATGTTAAATTACTAAACATATTTTACAATAGACCTAACAGTGCCCAGATTCTTAATATTACCCACTGTGTTTGAACGCATCATTTCAAATGGTCCGCTAAAGCTGCCAGCACAGCTGACAACTACCGACACAGTAATTTACAGTCACAATAAAATCAAAATCGCATCTGCACTCACCGCAAACCAGGCACGACAGGGACTGGCGGAAAAACGGCAGCAGCTTGCAGAGTTCTGCGAGGGCTCGGGGGTCTCTGGGGTCACACTGCAGCACCGAGCGGCTCGCAGACACATACAGGGAAGTTGCATTGACCGGGTTCATTTCAGCTTCCCTTCCCAAAATCCGGCTCCGGTTCGGTAGATAAGAATGTGTGCGTTAAAAAGCCAACGTCACAACGTAAAACAACAACCTAAACGACTGCACAACCGCCCTGTTCCTTGTCAAATCACAGTTTTTTTCTGAGGAGTCTGGTAGCTTGGAAGAGAGCATAGATGGATAGAAAGATTTCAGTCCACCGTCGATAAAATACACAAAAGCAGCATTTCCAAGTCGCATTCACGGCTACAGGTCACATCCAATCCATCCCCGACGTGCCCAGGCTCCTTAAGTCCGACTGCGACTATAAAGTGTATTCACAAACATACAGATAAACGAAGCTTACTCAAAGTCTGTCTACTTTGTTCTCAATCTTTGCGTTTGGATCACAGAAAGCATCGTGGGTTGCCCTTTCCATCGGCTTTATCACGCTACGCGCAGGTGGTTAACTAGCGGCGGCTCCAAAATTCAAACAGGGGCTTAAGTACTCCGTTTTCCAATGGTTTCCCCGGATAAATCCACAGTCCAGAGACAGGCTCATCCCGGGATTTCACGTCCATACTAGAGCTGGTACCACACAGTGCATTTATTATTCCCCACCGAGGCGTCCCCGGCTCCTGCCTCACACGGGGGTGCAACCCCGGTTGGCTCGTTATGATAGTGTTATTGTTTGCGGAGATTCAAGGCGGACCGAAAACAAAACAGGCCGCTCCAGATTCAGAAGCTCCTCTTGGATAGAAACGCGGACGGCTGTATGTTTGAAACAGCCTGATTTATTTATAAGGGTGCGGTGGTGGTCACTGAACAAAAACACGCAAACACGGAGCTCCAACGTTTCTGTCGACGTGAAGAAAAATAAACCAGAGGAAGCACCGGCTTCGCGTGATAATGCAAGCCGCCTGAGATATACCGGGAAGCCGGCTACAAAAACAGGCCGCTGCCCTCTTCTCGCGATCAACGGGGCTCTCGTTCTCGGCTCAGCGGGAATGAAGCAGGGAAATCCGGGGTTCAGGAGAATTTATTTCCTCCCGCGTCCCTTGGTAGATGTGTGGAGCAGCAGCGAATACTGAAAATGATTTAAATTTCAATATGAGTGCGTTGTTGTCGTTAGCCACCGAGTGTTGCTCATAACTCCCGTCGTTTTCCTACACATGTGCAAGGGGGCGCTGTTGCTCAGGTCTCGCGAGAACACGTAAGGCGGGTATTTAAAAAAAAAAAAACAATGACGACATTTATGCTAAGTACAATATATATATTTTTTTATTAATAAGGAGCTGTATGTAAGTAATCGATTATAATTAATCATAAAATGGCCCTGATATGTCACCAGACATTGTGAGTCATGTTAATGTTCAAATTGCTTTATCACTGACACCAGTGGCCCAGCCAGATATTCTAATTTTAAAAGTGAAGTGGCAGCCCAGAAGTAATGTAGACGTTGTCATTTTGTTGTCATTTTTCTCCCAGACAGGTAAGATTCAGCAAAGTTTGGCTAACTTAATTCAAAGACATTTCAAATATTTTCTACAGTCAAAGAACGCTATACATGTTTGTTCATAGTACTTACAGTATAGGACTCAGGGCTTGCCATGGTAGCTACTTGTAGTAGATCTGCGGAATCCAGCAACCTAACTGGTAACCTCGACTCTGGGGGGGATTCCATGCTGCAGTACCAGTGTTGGCCAAAAACGCACATACAACTCCTTTAAAGTAAAAATGAAAATAACAGCGTAAATGTTAAAACAATATAAATGACACAGTAAACGTTTTACATGAAATACAACATCAAGAGCATACACATAAACCGAAGGAACATAGAACAAGAGTTAGAAGATTATTAGTTAAGAGCTTTGTGTGTAGTTAATCTTAACTGGACTATTTAAGATGCAGAGTTCTGAGGAAGCTAAAAATTCAATGTTTCAAAGGTGGGAAACATAAATCTAATGATAAAACTTGTGAAAGAATGATTTCAGACAACTGTCATTTACAGGAATTTGCCTCAATGGTTGTAGTTACAAAAAAAACAAACAATGAAATAAAGCCTGACAAGGCGTCTTGAGTCAAACATTCCATCAGTTAGTCAGTAGGTGTGGCTTCTGATTAACATGAGATGCTTTAAATAACAGCTGTGCCTCATGCAATCTGATACTAAACATGAACAAAAGACCAGTCTATGATATTATCATAGATGATTTAATGAATATATCCTTATGGCTTCCATAATTTATTAGTTATTTGCTAAAAGGAAAAAAGCTAGAGTATTTCTGATGGAGTTGAATTCCATATATCTGAGTAATTCCTTTTCTAGGGTTTTGAGCGGTGTCTCACGCCAGTATGACGAGGACACTATGAATAGTCGGTCTAACTATTTATAGTTTCCCTCTGAGTAAAGCCCGGTTTTGTGATTCCCCTTTATTGGCTGGTGAAAAGGTCATATGATTAAACACAGCATTAATACAATATGATTACTGAATAGAAAAATGAGTGACCACATAATAATTACGAGTGATTTTTTTTTTTCTGTTAGAAAACATTGGTCAACCATGAGAAAACCTCCAGATGAGCTCTGATGAGCAGCATTCCTGCTGTGTTATTTGCTTCAACCAACAAAATATTATCAGCTGATGTTCAAAGTGAATGGTGAGATCTCATTATAGATGTTCTGATGAAACCTGGAAAGAACAATCAACATGTAACACCTCAGCCATGTGACTGGAGCATCATCACTGACAAGGATCCAGCACCGGATATTCCAGTGGAACCTGGACATAAATGGACATGACAGACAGGCCGTCTTACCTTCTGCACGTGTTTGTCTGTCTTTAATCTGTCATGACTGTAGCATAACTGTTTCCATCCAAGCGACATTGCTCATGGCAGCCAGTTCCTCTTTTTTCCTCATAAAAGATCACAACGCGGAACTTCATTCATGCTCACACCTTGGTATCCAGCCGAGATCCAGAGTCGCTCTGAAGATGTGGACGAGGTTCTGTTCTGACCGCCTGGTTTGCGTGATCATCCTGGCTGCAGCGATGCTGGTTTCCCCCTCAGGAGGTAAAACTCCAGACCACCATCTGCATGACAGACATGTGACTATTGAGAGCTTTTCTTTGACATGTTTGACTTTGGCTCAAGATAAAATATCACATCTGAAAAACCAAAACTCAAGCACTATAAAGAACCTGCTTGTCTTCTTTAACATCCTTCCCTTGTTCTGGAGATCAGTGATGTAGCGCTGTAGTAAAGAGTGTTTTCCATCCCTGTGAATCTCAGTTGTTGCTGCAGACACGTCTGTCCCAGTTGTTGGATTATCCTGCTGTTCAAGGGTCAGCTCCAGCAGGATCCCGGAGGAAGTCAAAGCTTGCTACGAACAGAAGCCACGAGTGGGCTGCAAACGCCATGCCTTCCGGTAAGAATGTTTCTGACCCAGACTCAGGTTTAACTTGGTTACCTTTGATCTGGTGGACTGACGAGATGTAACACATTTAAGGTGACAATGTTGTTTTGTTTGTCAGGATTATAACTGAGAGCAACAGGGAGTGGTGCATCAGTTCAGCTGCTCGGTGGCTCAAAATAAAGATCAAGCAGGTAAGAATCAGACATAAGCAGTCATAAAAAATAACTAAAGTCCAGCAAGGTTTCATAACATCACATTTTCTGTCTTTTCCATACTGTAGGGAGCCCTGCTCTGTCCTCCTGAGCTATCATGAAAACGTGGATACGTCTGACCACACATCTATTTAACATTGTAACACAGGATATTTTTCTATTTAAATTTAATTTAAATTATGTGGTTACTTTTTATTTATTTATTTCCTGGTTTCTGCTAGAATCAGAATTGTGTTACCTAAATGTAAGCTTATTTATTATTCTGAGCCACTTAAGCTATGGTGTAAAAATAAACGGAACTTTTTACACTTGTTTAAAATGGTTGAAAAGACCTTCTTTCAACAGTTGACCAATGGGCAGGTTGGGTTCAATTCAACACAGAAAGAAAATGAATTTACCGACAATAAATCCCACTTTTCCTCTGAAGCGCTGCAAGTTTCTTTATCGCCACTTGATGGCAGCAGAGTTTTGATAAAACCAGGATGCATCATGACCGGTCAGTCTGACAAACTGGTTCGACTTTTAAAGGTCTTAAATGTTAATTTCTCCTTGTTAAGTGGTCCACATGGAAAAGTGGATATCATTAAAAATGTTATGTGTCACACTTGCCAGTTTTCTCTGCCCCAGTTCAGCAAACAATCCGTGTTTCTCTCAAACAGCTCAAGATATCAAGATATGAATAAGATCAAGCAGTGATGCCATGTTTCCCTAAAACAAATATGATTATAGTGCATAATTCAGTCTTCAGTGTTCTATACTCGATTAGCAGATTAGCATGACCAAGTCTACAGAAGTCCAGTTCAGCCAATCATCTCCTGTTCACCATGGGAATTTTTATCACATATCCAAAGATTTGTTTAAATTTAAAATTCGGAATTTCAAGATGTATTTAAATAAATGATTCATTCCAAATTTAAGATACAAACCTGTGATATCTTAATTAAAAGATCTAACACCTGCCATCTGATTGGTTGTTATAATTACACACTGACATGTGACTTCAGAGAAACAGCCACAATTTCATCGCTTCCTGTAAGACAGAAACGCAAAACAGCACCTCACAGCAGGTTCGTGGACAAGAGCCAGACTTGCGCGGAATCCAGGATGACTGTGAAATGCTGATATGATTAAGTCTGCACATGAGACTATCATACTTCCGAAAAATTTCTGCAGAATAATGTCTGAAATAATAAAGTCTTAAATCAATTACAGGAGGTGGCGCAGGATGGATCGGAGCAATTTCTTATCAGAAGCTGACCAACCAGATGTTTTTATATATTAAAATCTTAATTACAACCTGTGATGAGTGGGGGTCTGGTAGGACTAGTGAGTGTACGCATGCTTTAGGTAAAGGTTCCATCAAACAGCTCTGGTTTGCAAAGCGAGTGTGAGTATGGACAGACTGGGGCCCAGACCAGAATAGAGACTGGTTGACGCCTGAGCTGTTTCAGCCTGCCTCTGAAACAGGGAATCAACTCTGATTCCCTGTTTCAGAGGCTCAACTGGAGGCTCACCGACACCTTCAATAAAGGAATGAAAAACCAGATGGGAATTTCTCGGATTATCATTGATTGAAGAGCTCAGCCATGTTTTGTTCAAACTGGCATCTTAGAAATGCTCTAAAATGTCTAAAACAAAGGAAACTGCTACGAGGCTCTTTAAATGAGGGTAAACAAAGCAATGACGATGATTGATTGGTTTTACTTTGCTTTAGAGCTGAGTCTTTTTTCATTTTTCAATAAGAAATCCCCCACTCAGCACGTAAAGTCCTGTGACAAGCCCTTCTTCTTGCAAATGAAAATGAGAAGTTCCAAAAGTAGGAAGGATGTTTTTGGTTTTGTTCAATTCCTTTCACATGATAATTAAAACTGGCTGCTGAGTAACGTAAAGTGTCTCAACTCAACATGGCTTCATGAGAATCATTTCCATCAGTACGGCCTCAATGTAAACTAAGTGTGAAGCGATTTTAGCCCTGCCAGCATGTGCATCTGGAGCTTTACCTCTAACGTCAGGGGCTGGTGTGGGGGCTTTTCTTCATCGATGCACCACTGCCTCGCAGTACCAGCGCACCTAAATCACACACAAGACACAGTTTATTCACATGTGTGACACTAGGAAAAGTGAGTGACAATGTGGGTGCTGGACTGATGACTGGTGTTGGTGGAACAGCATGAGCCACATGAGTGACAAATACAGTGAAAAACCATATCAAAACTAAGAACTGAAACAAACCATGAAAGGAAATAAAGATCAAATTACAACTATCAGACCGTCCTGTCACTAGGACAAAACATTAAAGGTCCCCAGATTTCTCATAAAGAGAATAAGTCTCATAAGTCTCATAAATTAAGGCTTATACTGTAAATATTGATGTATGCTCTTAATTAGAGAAGAAAAGTGTTGAAGGCTGCTGCGGTGGAAGCTCTGAGGGTTGTGTTGTGACATGTCTGAGTGTCACTGGGTCGACATGACAGCAAGTCTCAACCAAAACGACTGCCAAAGTTCTTATGACATCCATTCCACAAAAGTGTCTTCCTCTTGATGACTTACATAATGTAACACATTTTATTAAAGACAGAAAATGCAGCCGGGGTTGTAGATGGATCAGTTATGGCTCTGTGGTTAAAGCTTGAGACTGTAATTACTAGTAATTAAATTTGCTGATTGACTGATGTATTACAGCAAATTCATTTTTTTAACAGAAATGTTGACCAGACTGATTAGCGTTAGCATTAGCGCACCCCTACGCCCTGGATATGGAAAAACGTGACTGTCAGAAATGATGAAAGTGCTTCCTGTTCGTAAGCTGGTGGTCATTTGGTCATGGAAATCCCTCTAGCTCAGCAGTTTCATTCCTTCATTCATTTCTTTAGTCCAAGAGCGGAGAGGAAGAAGACTAAAAACTGGAGGTTGACTAACCGGACGGAACGCTTCTGCTTTTTGGGTAACATCCTCGGTCTCACTTCTGCGGTCAGAGTTCTCTGTGGGGGAGTTGGGGACGGGAAACACCAGCAGACGGAATTCAATCCAAACTCACCAAAAACAGGCAGTTTAAAGGCCTGCTGAAAATGCTAATGGGCCAAAGTCTTCAGAATAAACTCAGAAATTCTTGATTCCCTCCTTTGTACTTTTTCTTTTCATGGCACCAATGGCTGACATTCCCAGAAAAGTTAACCCACTCCTTCATCTTTGGTCTCTCTCCTCCCTCAAAAAAGCCTAAAAAACAAGACAAACACATAAAAATGAGGACAGAAAACACAGATTTCCAGTGTGTGATCTGCATGTGTGTCATTTGGGACATGTACATTATCGATTTTTAACAATGTAAAAGGACATATTTACTTCATTATTGTGACTTTTATTTACTTCATTTATCTGAGATTTTTGGAGTAAAAACACAATAAATCTCAGTTTGAGAGTTTTATAATTTCATTTGAGGACTTTTGGGGTCCCTGTTACTTGTGAGTGAAAATAGAATAAATAATCAAATCAGACAAATTAAATATAATGCTTCACAGCAAGTATGAAGAATCCAACAGTTTCGGTGAATCGCATCATCATTCATAACATATTTTTTCCATTAATTTTCATCATGTTTGTTCATCGTTTCCTGTGTCAACGCCTTTGTAGGTAGATGACCAGGAAGACTGGTCACTTTGTGGAAATGCCACAAAATCCATGTTTCATTCATTCAAAGAATGAAAACTGGAGCCCGTGACTCACCAGGACTTCTGCTTTTCATGCCAGGATAAAAATGCTTGAGATCCGCACTCAGAACTCAGATCACCAGCTTCTCTGCAGAGGACAGGCACCAGAGCAAAGACTCCGTTCACATTCTCATTCCTGCAGACTAACCCTCAAGATCTGTTAAAATGGTCAAGTGTGGAAGCCTGATGAAGAGCGCTCTGGTGGCCGCCGTCCTGCTGGCTGTGATTCACTTTGGATCAGCAGGTACGATCAACATTCACACACAGCAGGTACAAGCTCAGACAGCCTGGAACTCGACTGACCTGCATCGGTTTCTCCTCAGCAGATAAACTGGCCCAATGCTGCACCACCGTAAGCAAGACGCTGATAAAGGAGCCGATCACAGGATACATGATCCAGAAGCCTCATCCTCCATGTGTGCCGGCTGTGATGTGAGTAAACCATCTGCAGCAGTGGAGACATATATTACACCGCTGAATTTGTCAGTTTTGAGAACGTTATTTCTTCCTTCCTGCAGCATTCAAACGGCAACAGGCGTTTACTGCGTTCAGGTCAACGCTTACTGGGTCAAAGCCAGGATCACTGCCTTTGAGTAAGTTTATCAAACACGTTTCAAATGCTGATGCGCATCTTTTTATGGCCAGGCCTCATCTTAACTCATCTTTTCTTTAACAGGAAAACCAAAAGGGAAGCAACCACTAAATCGATGGTCCCCTCGTCAACCGTCTCCCTCCTCTCCTCCATCATCACATCCACTGCCACTCCTGCCTCAACCTCCGCTTCTATCCCCACCGCCACCTCATTTCCACCCACGTCCCAGACTCCTGCTCATGAAAGCTTTGCAGAAAACAACTCCAAGTAGACCTGCAACTTCACCTCCAGCAAACCGAGAATCAACCAAGATGGTACTGATTATAAATTAGCACTTACAGAACTTTAACTATTTATGTTGAATATTCTGATTCTGTTAAAATCTTAGTTGAAAGAAAATATTTATGAAAATTTAAAAAACAGTTCTGGTAGACATATTTATGTATTTATTACTAAATGTATTTATCAATGTTTTTATTTCTCTATTTCTGTTTTTCAAATTGTTCTGAACAAAAAAAGAGCTGGTGCAATAAAAGATCAATTTTACGCATTACACCACATCTGTGTTTTTTCTGGCAAGTTCCAGATCTTTTGGAGTCCTTCGCTCTGAGCAGGGTTAAACCGGCCTTTAGGCCCAAGTTTCTGCAGTCAGAAACCACAAAGTCCTGCAAACGGAGACAGGTCAATGATTGAAAATGAACTGACAGCTGTGAAGTTGTGAGGCTTCACATCTTCAGCTGCATCTCAGCTTTCTAAAACCAGCAAACTCCCCCCACATCCTGTGAAAACGATTATATTGCTTTTACTCAGAAATGCTGAGGCCTGTATGCTGAGTCAAAACTGCTATAGATCACATGACTTTCATGTAGTTCTACAACATCGCTTATTGTTTGCTGAGAAGTTTACTGTTGCCAAAAAGTAATGAGGAAGTATGTCATCAGAGGGAGCAACAGAAAGAACAGGTGGACAAGCGGGGATGACTAATTTAATGCGGGTTATGAGTCGGCAAATAAAATGAGATTAAGAATGAGGGAGATAGTTTTGGATTGCAGAAAACTAATCTGACCAGCTGAAGACAAATTCACTAATGTTTTCCTCATTTGGAGCTTTAAGCTTCACAAACAATCATCTCGGCATTCTAAAACTGACCAACTCGCTATGAGCTGCTTCAGGGACGTTATGAGCTCATGTTCTTGTTTAGGTAAATGGAAGTAAACGATCTGTAACCTTTCAGGCACTAACCACTCCATCAACCCCATGTGGAGCTGTTTGTAAATGATGTCAGATGCTGCTCAGAAAACGTTTTGCAGAGGGTGGAAGGAGGATTTTCTGGTGAGGGGTGGAGGTGTGATAGTTCCATGACCACAGGAGACATGTATACGTAAACCCCTACATATAACCTGTGCGCGTTCACCAATAAATACCCAAACCCTCCATCACGCTGCCAAGTTCACCCTCATCATACAGCCAGCTCGTCCTCTCAACGCAATGAGAAGTCTGTCCATTGCCGTCCTGCTGCTCCTGGCATTCGCGCTGTCGTCTGCAGAAAACTGTAAGTACCAAAGCACAAACACTGTCACACTGATGGCATTTGTTTCCCCAAAATTAATATGTGTGTTTTCAGTAATTAATAATTGTAATGCAATACGTAAAGTTTTATTAAGTTTCTCCATCCAGTTATTTGTCAGAATATACAACACAATAGAGTTGGGTTAAAATGTCAAACAATTCAAAATCAGAGACTTATTCATTCCTGTTCCAAAAACTCCTTCTCACCCTTTATGTGCATTCAGGGCGTCACAATTCCAAATGGTTCCAGCCTCCCTGCTGCATTAAAAGCACCTCCGCTAACATACACAAGGAAGTGATCGGGAACACGTACCGAAAGCCACCCGTAACCGCCCCATGTGTGGAAGCCATCATGTAAGTTTGGGGTTTGTTTTCCTCTGTAAATAAGTAATTATTGAGTGTTGGTCAATATTCGAGCAAATTTCAACCAGACATGAAGAATAATATTCATATTTTTTTCAGTTTGACCACCAAACAAGGACCAGTATGTGTTAATCCCAACACCAAATGGGTTAAGGAAAGTAAGTTTCCGCCCCACACACACACACACACACACACACACACACACACACAAAATTAACATTGTTTCATCTGTCTGATCTACAGTCATTGCCAACATGTCGAAGCTGTGAAGTGTCGCCCTCCTGCTGATCACACCAGAGTTAACTCACATTAGGGTTTAATGTGAGTTCCGATGATGTCTGGGTGCTCAAATTTGACAAGCAGATGAGGCTCTCTGTAAACTCTGATAATGAATGTATTTATATTAAACTGTATTTAAAAAAAAATAAAGAAAATCAATATTTGAAGAACAAACATTATGCTGTGCTTTCTTGCTATCTCTTGCTAAACAGAAACGCTTATTTAAATATAAAACATTTAAACGCCACCTCACATCTTATGGGCTGTTCATTACACCCCCACCAACACTACTGCTTATTAATCAAAAATCTGGGGACAAGATTATGGCCGATTGTTTCTTTACAGTTGAGACAGTTTTAATTATTTCTGTCAGCCATCACAAGCGTTCTCGTTATTATCTACATAATAACGAGAACGCTTGTGTATTATTATTAGCTTCTGTAAACAACATCTAGCAGCATAACTATAATTACAGTTGACGCAATTTTCCTGAAAAGATTTTGCTAATTTTTTTCCTATTAATCCTAATATTCCAAAACCACTTTAATATATTGTAATAAATTAATTATCTAAAAATAATTGAAGTATCAGAGGAAATAAACAGGAAACGCAGGACGAATGACGTTATTTAATAGTTGACCTTTGCGCCCCCTAGTGGGACCTGGATGTATAATCAAATCGTAAAAAACACTGAAAGTGTGTAGGTTCAAACGAAATAAATAAGTCTTAATCCTGGCTATAACGTTGTGGTTGGCTTTTATATTGCATGATAATACGCACTTGGAAATAAAACGCCTTTAAGACTCAAATGTACAAACCAAAAATCCAAATTGCTCCAAAACGAAAGACAGTGGAAGAACCTTACCAGATGGAGCGCTACCATTAGCTGGCTAACATCTTTGCTGTATTAGCTAGTTTGTGTTTGAGTAATTAATTTCTAAATAGTTACGAAGACAATCCTAACATAATTTGGGAATATCTTTGTTAAGAGAAATTCAAATATGTTCGTTCTTAACTACAGCATTTGATCAATTTAATCTATTTCTTGCAATGATGCTACGACATTGTGTGAATCTCCAGTTCCCTCCAGTTCCATCAGGCTCTGATTGGTTGAGCGGAGAGCAGGTGATTTGGGTGTGTCCAGCACATCATCCTGTGGGCGGAGCCACATCATATTGACCTATCAGTCATCACGTGGTTCTGTCTGTCGACAAAGGCTAGTATTTTCTTAAAGTGTTTGCTGCGGAGATAACATGGATAAAAAACTTTTAAGGCAAGGCGGTTTTAACACAGTTTATTCTACAAAACCTTGTGTGGTTTTTATAGTTTTTAAAAATGTCCAAAATCAAAAGCCTGGTTGTGACATACATGAGGTAACTGATAAATACTGGAAAATATAACAAAGAAAAAATGGTCCCACGTCAATAAATGATTTAGAATTAATCAGATGTGTGTAGAAAAGATGAAACGCTACTCAGTATTCATAATAAAAAGTTTTTATACATAAAAATGTTAAAGGTTACAGAATACACATATACAAAAAAACCCATAAAATCTTCTGAATTTATGAATCAAAAATAAAACGACAGTCTAGACAGGTTTAGTTTCTGCAGGAAAAAACAGAATCTTCTAAATATTTTAAAGGTATGAAGAATTACAGATGAAATATTTCAGCCGGAGAAGAAAGCATCACAATAGACATTGAGGACAAAAACATTTATTTGGAGCAAAATACTTATCAAACCTTAAAAATACTGAACAGTAAGAAAGTTGCATCAATGTTTGCCTCTCAAAGATGTTTAAGGTAAATGTTTATGAGATGATGGAAAAGATTAAAACACATTAACTTCCATATATCATTTTTTTAAATTTTAGCATTAAACTCAAATATTTTAATTTTTGTTTCTTTTTGAAAACTGGGAGAATTTAACGCCTCTGAGAAAGGTTCCGGAAACATTCATGTAGCTTTTTCTCCATAAGGCAAAGAAAATCACGATTATAAAGTCTCTGTGACTCTGGTTTGATCCGTTTAACACTAGCAATAAGATTGTCAACTTTACATTTTTGTTTTTCAATATGAGGCAACATTTTCTTATGCTTCCTCATATATCAGGTTGCAAAATGAGAAAAAAAAATCATGAATCGCAGAGGATAAGCGAGACGATCATGAAGCGCTTTGGTCAGCGCTTTGGTCCCAGCGGTATTTAATAACACCTCAGTAAAAACGACGTCTCAAAGCACGGAGGTCTCTGTCTGCAGGATGGACTGCGCTCTGAAGTTCCTGGGAAACTGAGCAGAGGTCTCGGTGCCGTTGTGGCCCGCTGACATGGCGTGCACTTTATAGTCCCGCCCCACGTAGCGCTTTAGGGACAAACTCCGCCACATTCTACGCAACTCGCTCTGGACCTTTGATCAGGCGGGCGGAGTTGGTGAGAAAAAACGCAAAAATTTAGAGAAATGTGTTTGGAAATGTGTGTAGACTCACCTCGCTGTTGAGGAAACAATACAGGACGGCAACGATTAATCCCTGAAAAACACGTGTTAATCTGAGATTAAATCCGCGGTTCAGGTTTTAAATAAGGACAATCACACCGATGGAAGGTGCTGGAGTTACCTGGAAGGATCCGAGTCCGAGATCAAAGAAGATTTTTACGTAGTTCAAGTTTGTGTCCGAAGGCTCCATCATGTACACAAACACCACATAGTTGATTCCAAAGAGAGGGATGAGGAGGAGGGTGGATTTAGCCAGACGTCTGCACGCATGCACGCACGCACGCACGCACACACACACACACACACACACACACACGTGTGATTGAAATGACAAATGTGTATGCAGAATCATAGCTGGGGGAAGGTTGTTGCTGGAGTCTAGGTGAGTCCAGGTGTTCTACCTGAACTGAGACTGCTCATTTCCTCCGACATCAGTGCATCGCAGCTTCTGCACCAGGATTCGAATGATGCTGATGAACAAGATGAAATTGATCTTGTGGAAAAACAGAGTAAAAATTCAGTGACTTCAAACATCTGATTGGGATGTCGATCGTGGTCAACAATAAATCCATCAGAAGGAACTTTAGAAAAACTCACAATGACAGATGCCATGATGGGCCAGTTGATGAGTCTGTCAGGAACTGGGTTTTCATTCATCTCCCAACACCTAGAAGCAAATATGATTGGTTTGGTCGTTATTCAGGCTGCAGTGCTGATAACAGCCACTAGAGGCCGACAGTCACTTTGATGACAGGAGAAGCTCGAAAGATCAAAGGATCACAGCTGCTGGGACAGGAAGTGAATTCTCACCTCGTGTCCTCCAAGTTTATCCGACATATGACCCACGCAACCATGAAAACAAAAGGGATTCCTGAGACACAAAGAGGGAAGAAAGTGTTTAGATTCTCCGTCCGACAGATAAAGAATATCCTCATCAGGTGCCAACAACACACACACACGCACACACACACAGTGTTGGCAAAGTGGATATAATAGATGGTGGAAGGAGGTGTCAACATGACAGCTGCTGCGCCTGAACGGAACAACACTGTTTACAACCAGACGTTCCAGGAAATACACCGGTCCACTTCAGCGACTCAGTGCTCAGTTTGTCTGTCCCGACCGCTTTAAAGTGGCTGCCAGGAGTTCTCCTAGAAATCTGTGTAGGAATTAGGCAACTCATTGAGTCTAGAGTCACCGGTTTAAGTGACCTTCGGTGAATTTCTTGACAGGTAAACACCATGCTGACAATAGCTGGATATCTAATCACAGGAAAGAAAGGCCAACTAGAAAAATACTTTTACTAAAAAATAATTTTTACTATAGGACCACTATCTGTCATCTGTTCTGATAAAAATACAGCTGAGTTAAGAACATTTCTGTCCAATATTGATCCATCTTTCACAGCTATACACATCAAAACAGAGAAATTAACGACTAAAGGGGAAGTGACCAACAGGTGAACAGCTTATCAACCATAAACTGTATAAAATATTGATGTGAAAACATCAAAACTCTTGTTTTGCAGCCTACCCCAGCCAATGAGCATGTAGACGGAGAGACGGATGGAGGATTTGTGGATGATGAGCAGCAGCATGTGCAGGTACAGACCCTCCACCAGCAGCCAGAAGAAGTTGGCCATGACAAAGTAGTTAAAGAGCACCAGGATGGCTTTACAGCCCACCTAACACACACACACGTTTAATGTATATAATTTCATTTCTACTAAAGATAATAATCTAATCTAATCTGACACCTGGTAGTATTAATATACTTCCTGCCACCAGAGGGCAATAACGCTTTGGAACTCATAAATTCAGTCTGGATAGGATACAGTGATGTTCTTGCATTTGTATTTAATTCAAATATTTTTAATAGGCTAAAAAAGACCAGGTGCAGATACAAGGGACACTGTATATGTGACAGAACCCATATCTCATGAACATAAATTGTACCACCAGTCTCACCAGTGACGGCTGCATGCTGCAGTCTGTGGTTTCATCATCTGAGAAGAGCAACGTGTCCTTGGCGAGCACGGCCACGGCCCGCAGCATGAACGACACAAACAAGTTCAGGTGGATGTAGTTTCTCGTACAGTGAAGCCTCCTGCACACACACACACCCACACACACACACACACACAGAAGAATGTGACTAAGTGTGTTTATAGAGGTGTGTCCCCAGTGAAGGATGTGGTAACTAAACATGCAGTGAAGAGCTGGAGCTGCTCAAGGCGACGCTGCAGTGCTGCAGACCCTCGTATGGTCAGAAACACGTTTAAGACACACAAGCTCATCAAGCTGGCAGGTTTCCCGCACGTCCGCATGCTTACCTGAAGAAACACACGATGAAGGTGCCGGTGAGCAGAGTGACGAGGGAGAGGCTGTGACCCAGCGTGGACAGAACCCTCACCGCCTTGTAGAAGAGCAGCTGCACACAAACACTTCATCACTTTTACTGATGGAGGAAATCAGAGGGGTGTTTACTGGAACCTTTCCAGCCCTGCTGGACACCCTCCACACACACACACACACACACGTGCACATCTATGTCGACACAAACTTGGTTGAGACATTCACATACTGAAGTTGTGCCATGAATCTCTCTCTCACACTCTCTCACACACCCACACTTGGATTTTTTAGATGTTACATTATTCTTCTGAATGATGTTATCACTGAGCTTCAGGCTCCTCCTGCGTGCTTTCACAGTGACGGGAGGATCAGGAGCAACGTCTGCTCCATTTCAACTCTCTACACACACTCCTCGAGCCACAGGCTTGGTTGTGCATGTGAGTGTGCATGTGTTTGTGACGTGGTGCCTGGCGTTCATCGCTCTCATCCTCTATAAACAACATTCTCCATGTCTGACACGCCATCTGGTGATTAGCTGGATGACAAATAATTAAACACGTATTGTGTATTTGCACATGTATGAACATGTGCAAATATGCAATTAACGGGTCTGAAGGCTCTGCAGGGCAACGCTGGAAACACTGGGTTTCACTAATTAGTGTTAAACAGACCAAACCAGAGTCAGAGACTTTATAATCGTGATTTTCTTTGCCTTATGGAGAAAAAGCTACATGAATGTTTCTGGAACCAGTTTTCAGAAAGAAACAAAACGTGGCACTGATTAACTGTCGACTCTTGACGAAGTTATTTGTCCATTGTATCTTTAGTAAAGCGTTGGGTCTGTTCTGCGTGCACAGAGGCAAATATGAGCAGACAGGCAGGGCTCCTTCTCAGGCCTTCTGGTCGGCATCTGACGACCTGCCGCTTCGGTCCTGCTGCAGCACCGCTGCCGTCTGCAACCAAACGCAGAGTCACGACCAAACCGCCTCCTCTATAGTCTAAATGTGCCGCAGACGCCACAGACCATCTGCGTTAAAGGCCAGTCTCCTGTCAGTGTCCCTGTTGTCATGGTGACACCACAGTGACCTTCTGTGTGACTGTAAGGGAGCAGAGAAATGTTTCTCTTTGTTTTTGGAGTTTCATGCAACCTTATCAGCAGGCAAAAGCATAAATCAAGTGTGCCATTTTGTGTATTTATTGTAAAGGGATGACAGGAAGTGAGGGAGTCGGATAGAACCCAGATTCCTGGATAGGAATCTGGATCTGTCAAGAGGATTTGTAACCGTAAGTTACAGTCTGACCTTTATCCTTCCGACATCACATTCAGAAACTGGACATTTTCAGACTCAAAATCACCTCACAACTTAAAAGTGTCAACATTTCAGCTGGGTAAACTGGTTTTGATGACAATCGTGCGATAATTCTCTCACGAGCCCGCCTGCCCGCTTGATAAAAGTTTTTTCAACAAGCCAACGGCATTATTGCTGCTGTCCTCCCGCATCTTTTGGGAAATATAATCATATTTCAAGGTTCAAGTATGTAGAAAATGAAATTCATTTAATGACTGAGAGCCGAAATCAGAGGATGGAAAGAGTAACGGTGCAGATACCGCTTTCACGGACGCATCGCTCTGCTTTAGCTCTTATAAAAACAGATGGAATGCAGCTGCATCTAAAAAAACAATAACCGAGAAGGTTCTCAACATAAGCTCGGTAGAACAGAGGATGCCTGGGGGATGGGGTGGAAAATATACAACATGAATACACACAGCAGATAACTAATCAAAATCATCTCAATTTGAATTATCCTCCAGGGAGGAGAAACCGCCTGAAGAGACTAAAACCACAAACTGCAAGAGAGTTTGCCGGTGTCTGGACAACTATTAAATTATTCATGTGCAGTTTTGAGAAATCAGGTTCCTTTGAAACTTTGAAGTACAGACAATTTTAAATCCCGAGTTTAGTTTTAAAGATCTTAGCAATCAAATTACGTGACTAATAGACAGTTACAATCCAAAAAAAGAAAGACTATTCCAACAATTTAGAGCATGATAATATGTTAAAACAAGATAAATCTGATTATTATTCTATTTTTTATATTTTCGCAATTACCACCTCCGCGCATCGTTCCTCGTCCACCAGGGGTCACTGTTTCTCATTTTTGCATTGTCCTTTTCTTAATATTTGGTGACAAATTTATTCTCACGCGTTTAGTCAATGGAAAGATTGAAGTATGATCCAGTTACTTCTGGAAAAAAATCACATTTTGTTGCATATTGACATTTGACCAACTGACAAAAAGTGTATATTATATATTACTCTGCATATGACAATAAAGCCTTGAATTCACATGTGATATCGTCAGATTCGCTAAACGCTCATGTTGATGTTTTCATATTACTGGTGGTAAAGCTAACGAGTGCTGAGATCTTTAATTTGATTACACGGCGGGCAAGACAGAACTTCCACACTCCAACAGATTATAGGTTACAGATTAGTATCTGGACGACTCGCAAAAAAAACCTTTGGAATTCCAGGCAAAATTATTATAGTTTACAAGTTTTACATTGAAATCCTCCTCTGAATGAACGGCCATTTTTGTCCTGTAATCACAGTCAAGCATGCAGAGTCCATTAATTGATCTCTTCCTGTGCGCTTCTAATGGAGCTGACGGGGCAGATACCCAGAGGCCGCAGTCTGAGTTTAAGGTCGGCCATATATCATGCTTTATGACATGACGAACGCTCTTGTTGATTTTTCTCCAAACACACCGCGGACAGAACTGCCGAGGTATCAAACTAACAAACAGAATTTTCCTCTGCTTTTCAAAGCCAGACTGACCTGAATTGAGCAGGTTTAACTCCCGACTCACGCAGATTAGCACTCAAAGGAGCCCTGATCATGTTTCATTCAGGCAAAGTTTTGCAAAGATTGGTGTACTTTTCTCAAAATTTTGGGAGGAACTTCATGTTCATGTAACAGACGTTATATGAATAAAGTTGAATTAAACTGAAGCTTTTTCTTCGAGGATAAACTGATAATTTTGGTTATTTTGTCAAATTTTAAAAGACCAAAAGACATTTAATCTGAAATCCCTCCATTTTCTCTATTCTTAGTGTTGCTAGTCATTAAACCACCGACTCACCTCTGGAGGGTTCGTCGATGTTGTTCGACCAGCAGGCGACCACGACGGCGGGGTAGACGTCAGACCAGCCCGCTTCCGTGCACTTCCTGCTCAGGTTACCTGCCACAAGCACGCAGATTTTTACCCACTAATAATCAGCAATGTGGACAAGAGGAAGATGAGATGATTTTGACAGAAAATAGATGAAACTATCAATCCATCAAGAGTCTGAACTAAGATGATTAGCGACACTGAATAGTTGTGCTCGAGGTTCGCTAACCAGACGGCGAGCTGTGACCGGCCGCCGTGACCTCGGCCGGCGTTTCCTTCCTCACAGCTGCTCAACACATAAACTCTCATCTTCATCATCATCATGCTGTTTCTCCCCCTTTGATAGACTCCCTTGTCCCTCCACCTCCTCCGCATCCTCTCTCCGTTCTGATTGGTTGCTGGATGACCTAAACTTCCTCAACTCACTCCTGAAAAACCACCATTTTTTCCAAACAGGTGCAGGAGGGGGAGGGGCAGGGAGGGTCAGACCTCTCCAACCGCGGCACTCTGCCAGCACGACACATTGTCCCACTCACTGTGACAGCCTGAAAACAAGAACACACACACACACACACACACACACACATAAATCAGCCTGCTCTGGACTTCTGTTTGCTGCTGCAGTCGCGTTATTCCTCTAAAGTTTTGACGTTTGGTTCCAGCGGAGATCGCAACTACGCTATTTTACACTTTATAACTTACGAGTTGATCACATGTAATTCTTTCCAATAAGTAATTGAATAACTGCAGCTAGAAAATCCAAGAAAAGAAGAAATAAACTCACTCAGGATGTGAACGCATCTTAATTAAAAAACCCTTGTTTTGACTGTTAGTTTTTCTATTTGTGAAATCTGAATCTGTTCTTACGTTACCTGTGTAGCCAGATGCATGAACCTTTGTGTGTATCCATGTGTGTGTGCCAGTGTGCACTGGGTACCTGTAAATACCTGGCGTGTGTAACTGCGTTAGCATGGGTCTCCCCATTGCAGCTGCACCTGACACTCGCCGCTGCATCTCTCCCAAAACTGACAGCGAGGAACCTTTCCACGAACCTGCTGAGATGACAGCAAATAACATATGAATTTTATCTCCAGTGTTGAACACACTCCCTGCGTCAGACAAACGTTCACGCTAGCGCTCGACGTGTTTCAGGCCTAAAACTTGATGTTTGACAAACGTGCTTTGCTAAAGTTCAGGCTTGAGTAACTTTAACTGAAAGAAATCAAAGCAGAAAAAAGACGAACGGTGTTTTCATAAACAGATTTCATCCCCGAAGGCGGCTCATTAATTATTCGGTTAGCGGCTCCTGCTGCAGGTGACAAACTGACAAACTTCTGTGTTGCTGATAAATGACGACATTTGCCACCATCAGCCAGAATGTGTGCGTGTCCTGGTAACCATGGATATGCACTTAAACAGAGTGTAAACAAAGGGCAGCTTTAACCATCTAAACAATGAATACGCACTTAAGCAAAATGAATTATACACTCACAGCCATGCATGCATGCGTGTGTGTGCATGTGAAATCTGTCATTTCCACTATTGCAGATTCAATAACATAACAATCCTTAATAATGTAACCACAAGAATCCACATAAAATTACACTAGCCATAATTCACAGCAGCGTGATAATAAGTCCTGCTAGGTGGCTAAAATCGACAGGAGGGGCTCTCGCCAGCATCAGCATCAGGAGCAGTGTTTAACATTTATTAAACATTCTTGAGTTCGTGTTTCTGTTCCCATTTCTGCTGTTCTAAACAAAACATTTTGAAAAAGGCCAAAATGCAGAAGATAAACCTACTTTTTTTAAAAACCCACTGATGTCAAATGCAAACACCATCTGACCTGATGACCTTCAATGTGCTCTGAATAAATTTGCTGTTTTAGCAAGTTAAACAACTATCAAAGACAAAATCAACAAACTTGATTAAAGATAATGTGGAAGCAGAGGTCAGCTCACGCACGGAGGAGCGAAACCTTCAGCGTCACACAGACACAACATTTAAAAATTGGTTAGACTGATTTTCCATCATTTATATTTACATATATTTATTTCTAACAGTAAAAATGGTTCGAATCGCATAAATTGAGTTTAGTGATCAACACAATAAGTTGTATTTTTGTGTGAACTGTCTCTTTAAAAACCCAGTTTAGACATTCTTCACTTCAGTTCAGGTGTGAAGTGGCCTCGTTCTTATCAGCTCGGGAATTTTTACGTCAAATCTCGATATCAACAGGCAGAAAAAAACAAAAACAAATCTCACACAACGAATCTGGTTTAGGGTCTCCAAAAGCACCAAAGTTATGGGGGGGGAGAAGCATTTAATGATGTCATTCTGTGGGATTTTTGTGTGGAGAAACAAAGAAAAGTGGATGATAAATAGACCTGACTTCATGTTTGTGGTTGGATCATTAAAGGAAGTAAAAATAACTCACCTTTACCATCAGTCCAAAAGTACACACCTGACTTCTGATTGTGAAACACGTCAAGCGGGAGAAACACAGCGTGTTGGTTTAAAAACAAAATTCTGCTTTGATTTAAAATGTCCATGAACGCAACATTAAATTAATAAATCTAAACCTTTTTTTGACTTTTAACACAAAAACAATCAACCAAAATCAGACTTTAGAATTCAATAATAATATAGTTTAAAACTATTTTGTGTTATAAATTATAAACAAAATTAATAGTAAAATACACCGTCATTTTACAACGTTTTTCAACATTTAATGTCAAATTAAATGCTAACTGTTGTACTTTGAAAGAGCTGATTTATGGTTTCCGTAGAAACCTGAAAAACAAACTTTAACTTTAATAAGAAATACAAATGAAGTTATTTTAAACGCTGTGAAGACGCTTCAGGTGACAACGCCAAAGTTGTGCCGAGTGTTTGGGTCTGACCGTGTGGATGAAGACGGCCAGCAGGAGAAGAACGCGCCGCTGCGTAACCGACCTAACGCCCATGGTCGCATCCCATCCGCGTGAATCCACCTGAACCGCTGCAGCTACGTTCGCATCCAACCCACGCCTGGAACACGTGCGCTCAGACGTCGCCAAACGCGTTTCTGCTTCTTTACGCACGGTTCCCTTCACTTTAACTTCCAGACATTCTGGGATGAGACGAACCGGTTGAGGTTCGAGACAGCGAACGGTGGTAAGACCGAGACGCGGAGTAACACTGAAGTCCGCCTGTGCTCCACGGTCACTCACCGACTTGTTGCAACGCCTCAATTCATGCGCGCCTCCCGCCCTGCCCGAGCTTCCTGAGGGCAAAGCAAATATGGAACAACAGCGACGCCATGTGGCCACAATTAGAATATCACTTTAACTATACAGCCGTTTAAACAAAACCCCCTGCTTTATCCCGCAATAGCAGACGTAATTATTAAAGTATCATCCTTTTTATGGGCCACACCAATGACACTAAAACAGTCCGTTGACATTGATGTCTAAGAATAAATAATCACAGAATATAGAAAATAAATCAATGGAAGCTTTAGCCAATCAAAGCACTTTATTGCACTGTATAGTGTGACGTGAGCCAATAGCAGGCTCTTATAAAAGTGTCAGTTAATCTTTTTATCATGTGTACAAAACAAGTCACACACACACTTGTACCGTACAAAATCAACAATATTTACATTGCACACACGTGCGCACACGCACTCACAAGCAGGACTGCGATGCTGCTACCAAGACACTCGAAACTCCTGATGATGAGACACAAACAGATGAACAGTGTCGTAAATCCCATAAATCACAGCTGGTTGAGGACACGCGTGTATTTTTACCCATGAAAATGTTCAGTAGAAGCGAGAAGATCAAATGCCTCAATATTATCTATTTATTGATATTAATAATAGCTAATAATAATGAAAGAGTTTAAACATGGGAAATAATTTGTCCTGGTGAGATTTAATCCCCCTTTAATGAAATAAATAAATCCATGGCTGCCAGCTCATGTGTCCCTTCTGATTCCTTTTAAACTCTTATTACATCACAGGTTTTTCTTTAAGTCTCAAATGTTGGTGATGAAAATATTCAGATGTTCTTTCTGTTTTCAGCGTTGGCATAAAAATAAAACACAATAAATGAGTTTAAGGAATTTTGCTCCATAAAACATTTGTTCAATAAAATCTGTTGCATGAATCACAATCTAGAAAATGTCTCTGTCTTCCTCACACACACACGCACGCACACACGCGCACACACACGGTGCAGGTGGAGAGAGCTGCATATAGGGGCTACATTACCTCACTGTGTTTAGGTACCTCTCCTTAATAGATTATTATGTTTATGTACAATATTTATAATTTTACAATAATCTGACTGCCCCTGATCTAACTAAAATAAGTCCACAACCCTTACAAATGTCACCAGTAAAACGTGATGTCACACAGTCTCGCTAACCTCCTAAAACAACGCGGCGTGACGGCTGCGGCCGCCGCTGTGAACACAGTGTTCCCCTAAGGCCTTCTACAGTGACGGGTGACAGGGTCACAAGACTGAGCGGGGGTGTAAAAAAAAAAGGACCATAAATCAATCTGCCGATCAATCAGCCAATCAACGGGCACAACACGACTTCAAAGAAAGCAGACAGCTTAAGAACACATCACACACAGGATCAAAAATACAGTACGTCTTGATTTAGAGAAATAAATGAACAACAACTGCGATATGAACGGCATACAAACGCATGCTAGCTCACACACACACACACACACAGGCGCGCGCGCTACATGTTGTAGGCCACGTAGATGGGGTCTAGCTGGTCCTGTAAGAAGCCGTCACGGAGGTGCATGCGCTGCTTCTCGCCACGTGAGTTGATGGGGATGACACCAATGTCCGTCACTACGACGACACCCACGATCAGGTAGTGCTCCTCCAGCACTGCCTTGGTCACCATGGGAACCAGGTCCAGGGCTTCCTGCTCTGAGCCTTCCAGCTCCACCACCACCACCAGCAGGTTAGTCCAGGTGAACACCGCGCTGAGAAGGACAGGGGCGGTTATAGTTTTCACCAGCAGAGGGCAGCAAAGCGCCAACAGGCTCAGTTTATACTGTAATAATAGCTACACGATGTCAAGAAAAAACTGTCAGGTTTGTTTTATTAGCATCAAGTTGAAGATTACGTAAACAAAAAGACCCACCACTCCATGATGCTCTTATGGGCTCGGATGACGGAGGTCTCGATGTCGATGGGATGGTACCTCATCCCCCTCAGCTCCATGGCCTCCTCCAGAGCGCCCACCACGAACAGAGCATCGTGTCTCTCTGTTGGGGAAGAACAGAAGCTGAGTGGAGAGCAGCCAGAAGCAAAACGTCAGAGGAGCATAAGCAAAAGCGGACCCCCGTTTGCATCTGTGAGCTCAGTGCGGCGGAGGAAACCCAGGTAGCCTGTCCGAGCCCAGACGGTCTGCGTGTCTCCAAAACTAAGCCGGGAGTTGAAGTGGTCGGACTGGAGCACCTCCTCGCCGTAACCGCTGTAGTAACCGCTGCCGTTGTGAGCGCTGTGCACCCAGATCTGCAGGAAGGAGCGACCGCGTGCGTTTAGAAAAGGAGGAGAAACCAAAGGAGAAACAGGAAGCGAAAGAAAACAAGAAGAGGAGAAGTTTGACCTCTCCGAGGTGAGAGTCTCCCAGCGGCCCTTTGGTCTCCGGGTTGGCGATGATGATGCGAACGCCTGGTAAGATCTGACGGGTAGAGAAATAAATCAATAGGTTGCTATGGTTACAGCCTCTGACTCAGATGTTTGATCCGATCGTCAACGTTTGATAAGGGGGAGAATTTCACATCAGAGCTTGTTGTTTAACAACAGCTGTTGACGTGGCTCGAAGGTCACTGCTGCTTTCTCTCCGTTCCAGCAGGAAATGGAGCCGCAACTGGTTTATTTTTTCCCCACTTCCCACACGGAATGAGTCAAAACAGACAGCTGATGGATGACCGGCCCGGAACTTGTGACGTCCTCGCTGTGAGTGTCAGTGCGGGGGAAGAACACGTCACCTTCTGGGTCATCAGCAGCCACAGACTCACTTTCTGCACAGCTGCTTTCAGATCCGTACTCTTCCCTTCACTCGGCGCTTCGCTTCTTTTGGTTAATGAGGAATTTTCCTGACAAACGTCAAAACGTTCAGTGTTGCTGATTCTTGTTGGACTCACTGGCTTTGACCCAGTTGCTAGGTGCTGGAAAAAGAGACCTTTCAATCGATTCAAAACTGGTTTCGCTTGTAACTTCCCCTCTGGAGTGAGACCATCGGGACGACCTGCCTTAAAACCAGCACAGTTGTCCTGCAAATTAAATCTCTTCTGGAAGCGTTGCCAGATTTTGCAAGTTGGGGTTTGTTACTGAAGTCTGCTTTGACTCAGCGACCGTGGGAGGAGGCAGAAATAACCTAAATTCGTTATCTTAGCGTGTTAACAAACTTCTGCTGAGTCACCAATCATCCCTGATCAGCCCACAGGAAATAACTCCAGAAACCAGGAGCCTTTACGGCCTCGTTTGGAGGCAGCGGCTGCAGGCTCACCTTTCCAGACTCCATTAAGGGCAGACTGTGCGGAGAACCTTTCTCCACCAAACGAACTCTGGAACACAGACGCAGGAGTTAATTACACCACAACTGGCCTCTTCTTGTCCTCCTTCCTGTTGTTTTCACGCTTTTCAGGCTGATCTGTGCTCGGACGGTTGTACCTGTCGTGTCGCAGCGCTCTCATGTCCACGTACACCGTGGTGGGGTCCGGCCCGGAAGTGCCCTGCAGCCAATCACAACACACACACGGTGAGCATGTGACCATCGACGTGGAGACGCCAGCCATCAAAGAAGAGGCGGATGTGAGGTGTTCTACCTGCAGGCAGATGGCCAGATTCACCCTGCAGCCGAACGCCGTGCTGACGGAGCGAGGGTGGAGGCCCAGGTCTTTGAAGAGCTTGGAGAAGGAGTACGTCAGAGACATCCTGGGACGCTCCTCCGCCACCACAACACAGGCCCGAACCCGGGACAAGTCCAGCCCCCGAGCCTGGAACAGAATCACACCTTCAACACGGACAACTGAGCCTGCGGACTGAAAGGTGCTTTTTTAAATTCATTTAGAGGGAATCAAGGTCTAAATGGCTTATTTCAAGATCAGAAGAAATGTAGAACTCTCTAATATTAACCGTCACACTGAGTTCATTCGGTCTCCATGGAAACTTAAGCAAAGATAATCACTACACTTCGCTTCCTCTCTGACCAATCAGAGGCTTCGGCGGCAGCAGCGCTCAGACGTGGCCCCAGGCTGCGCAGGCAGAGAGCGGCTTCATCGCCGTGGAGACGGACAACAACTCAAGTCACTCGGACTGTGGCTTTAACTGCACTGCTGCAGAAATCTGAGTGGGGCAGAGGTCAGTTTATCAAGGCTAATCAGTTTCATCCGACTCCTCACCAGTCAACCGCAAAATTCACTCCAGTTTGAACATTTCCTGCTGACATTTCAGACAGCAAATGAGCCGTTGGACTGGAGACGTGACTGTTGGTTGCATCGGCTCTCCTCTGACCTTGAGTGCCTCCGTCTGCAGGCCCAGCCCTTTGGTGCAGAGCTCCATCACGCTGTAGGAGCAGAAGGTGTCGCGGACCCTCAGCTGACTGACGGCCAGCAGCCACAGCGCCGGGTTGGACTCCAGCTCCACCGGCGGAATCAGGATGGACTGATGGCCTGAGTACACGCTGCCGAAAACCACAGCAGAGTCCTTCACAGAGCTCAGAAAAGCAATAAAACCATGATCGGGAGGAAAAGGGCCTCGTTCAGAAGCGGATTATTCACCCAGCGTGGACAGACCGACCTGCACAGACACCACAGGACGAAGCCGAGGCCACAGTACGGATCCAGACAGATGGCGACTTCTCTGGAGGGGTACAGCTCACACTGCAGCTTGACGGAGCGACAGAAGGCTCCCACCGCGTTGTGGGTCATCTGGAGGCAGAGACACGGCGGAGGTGTGAAGATGGAGCTCCAGTCTCCACGCAGAGACAGAGACAGATAGAGACAGAGACAGAGACAGACAGAGACAGACAGAGACAGAGACAGACAGAGACAGAGACAGAGACAGACAGAGAGCTCACCTGAACTCCGGCCAGCATGCCCGTCGTGGACACGCTGAAGTCCAGGTAGGCCAGACCCTCAGGGTTGCTGGGCTTGTACAGAGCCGGAGCTTTCTTCTTTGGAAGGTCGTCTGGGCAACAAAATCAGCCCAAAAATCAGTCAGTAAGTCAGGCAGAGTGAGTGCAGCAGAGAGGCTGGTGTGTGTTACCCGTGTCGAGGACCGGAGGCCAGTTCCTGATGTCCACCGTGGCCATGGCCTCCTTGGAGCGCAGCAGCTTACAGATGACGGCCGTGGTCATCACGCAGGCGGAGTGACTGACCTGCGGACAGACGGCAAGCGCCAGAATTGCAGTTTGGAAAAGCAGCATCAGGAATCATGAGGAAAAGTCCTCAGTGGCGAGACATTTCAGCGCTTTCGGACATGACGTTTGCACACTTGAGGATTGAGGTAAAAGCGCCGAGACGAGGTGGCGACAGGGCGAGATTCCTGCTACGACGGAGGCGCTCTGGAGTCCCACCCTACAAACTGAGCGTCCCGCGGTTGAACAAAGAACTGGTGCTCAGCTCTTTTCTGTCAACTGTGTAAATGACGTAAACAGCACCTTCGCAAGAACAATAAGCAGGTTTTGTATCATCTGTTTGTAGCAGTTTATTGGTTGTGAGAAAAGGAAAGCTGCGCTAGGACCTCTGAAAAGGCGTGCGGTAGGGCGATGAGGTTCCTGCTGAGGCCTTTCCATATTTTTTGCCTTAGCGGTGAACCTTTATCTCTATTTTGCTTCATCAGCAAATTTCTTTTATTTATTCTTTCTTTAATTTATTTATTATTGAAATCTTAGTAAGTCGTTCAAAAATTATTTTGAAGGACACTTGAGGGTTGCTGGCCAAGTTCCATTTTTTCTAATTTTCTCGGGCCTCGCACCTCTTTATTTCTTTATTTATTTCTTTATTTACTAGGGGAGTGCTCTTCTTTTCTCTTTGGAAGCGCCAGAATGACACCGTCATTAACAGTGAGTTTTAAATACGTAAGAAAAAAGGTCTGACCTCCACGATCATCTTGACCGTAGGAAGGGTGGTGGAGATGTTCTGAGGGTGGGGGGGTCGCACCGTGATGGGAACGCAGCCAGCGTACAGGCTGCCGTAGAACGCTGCGATCAGGTCGATACCTGCAGCACAGGTGTGAAGGAGCCGTTCACCTCTGGAAATCAACATTCCAGCGCCAAGCGTGTGTTTTGTCTCTCCACCTGGTGGGTAAACCAGAGCGACGTGGTCTCCTTCCTGCAGTCCCCCGCGCTCCATCAACAGAGCCGCCACTCGCTCGGCCCGCTTATGAAGCTGCAGGCAGGTGAGGGAGCTCGACACCGCCCCCTGCAGGGTGAAGAATGGCAGCAGCTGGTTGGCGTGCGTGTTGAAAACGCACTTTATTATCCTGAGGTAACATTTACTGTGGCACACGATTATACAGTGTGAGTATTGCGGCGGCGTATACGACACCGCCAGCCTGTTAGCCTGTGCTGCAGCAGGTCGGAGGAGGGCGACGTTACCCGGGAGCTGAGCAGGGTGTAGAGGACGTGGTCTGGTGTGGTCTGGGCTCTCCACTGCAACACTTCTGACAGGAACAGGAACTGAAGCGCAGGAAGAGACCGAGTGAAACACGTACATGTATGGATGGATACCGAGAGAAGAACTCTGTGTGTGTGTGTGTGTGTGTGTGTGTCTTTCACCTGGTCATTGTCGTCAGTCTGTCCCAGATCTCTGCCGCTGGCCTGAGCGATCCTCTTCCCTGACACCAGATTTCCCACCATCACAGAGGCAGGTCCGATCTCTGCAGCGCCCACACACGCACGCACGCACGCACACACACACACACACACACGTTACAGTACAACAATTTCCAGCCTAAGCAACTAAACCTGCGAGCAGCAAAACATCGGCGGCGCTCCCACCTGGCTGTTTCTGCCGCGGTTTGGGCAGGTTGGTGACGCAGGTGTGGGGACACATTAGGACGTTACACGGGTGGAGCCCCCCCTCCAGGTACAACTGTTTGATCTCAGACAGGTGGATGCCACCCAGAGGGGTCTTGGGCAGAGTGTTGGCCGGGACCAGAGCCAAACAGAAGACGCCAACGCCGTGGATGCTGTCGATGGCCTGGGGGGGCCAAGCGCTGCGCTCACCTCACGGCTTCCTTTCTCAGACGTGGTGATGATTTTGGTCACCTACCTGCAGCACGCGGCTCATCCACTGGAAGCTGTCCTCCTCCGTGGAGTCGGGCCTCTGCTCGGCCACCACCACGATCCTCTCGTCCCTCAGCACCGTCACAGAGAACACGGCTATCCTGCAGGTTCACAGTTATGGTGAAGATGGGAAAAATCTGTGCTTTCACAGTCACTTCCCGCACTGACCACTGCAGCTCTCTCTGGTCCAGAGCTCAGCTGGCCGGATCACCCCCAGGACCCCCCTCACGCCACCACATCACCCCCATCCTCCAGCACCTCCACTGGCTTCCGGTCAAGCAAAGAACACAGTTCCAACTCCTCCTGTCCCCCTTTAAAGCCATTCACAACCTCGCCCCTCCATATCTGTCTGACCTCCTCAACACTGCCCCTCCCTCCCTCCCGCCCCGCCCCGCTCCCTCAGCTCCTCCTCTTCCTGTCCTCACTGTCCCCCCTGCCCGCCTCAGCACGACGGGGAGCTTCGGAAATGAATCATCAAATTACCCCACCTAATTTTAACTGTGTTCATCTGATTTGATTGTTTCTTGTTGGACTGTTCTTTGTTTTATTTTTAACTATGTACAGTGTCCTTGTGGAAACCACACACACACACACACACACACACGTAGTTTGTTCCACTAAGCTGGACCGCTCTGCAGCTCTCTTCAGGCTCAGAGATGAACAACGTGCTTCTACTAGCGACTGTGGGTCCATGCGCTGCTGCTCTTATGAGCGCGCTCGCTGCTCGTTTATCCGGCTGACAGTGAACGTGGCAGCCTCTTTTACACCTTGTGTGGCGTCTAAGCGTCGGCTCACCGGCCCCTGTAGACGAACTTCATGGGCTCCACCGCCAACGCCGTGGCCACGATGTCGTCGGCGTTGTGCCTCCGCCCGCTAACCATGATGAGACCGTCCATTTTGCCGGTGATGAAGACGAGGCCGCCGGGGCCGATGAAGCCCAGCAGGCCGGTACGCACGAAGGCGTACTCACTGATCAGCCCGCCGCCGGAGCTCACCGGGTACACCTGCACCAAAGCAGTCAGTCAGTCAACAGTCAGTCAGAAAACACCCCACGGACGCTCAACACACACCTCGAAGGTGTTCTTCGTCATTCCGGTGAGGCCGTAATAGGAGGTGCCCGTGGCGATGGAGCAGACGCAGAGTTCGCCAATCTCATCGGTCTGACAGAGCTGAGGAAGGCCTTCGGGTTTGACCACACACACCAGCCCTGCGGAGGAAACACAACCATTAACATCCAGCAAGAGAGAAGGTCTGAGGAGACGACGGATCTGAGGACACGATGGATCGCGTCCCAGAAGGTCTGAGGAGACGACGAGTCTGAGGAGACGACGGACCTAAGGACACGATGGATCGCGTCCCAGAAGGTCTGAGGAGACGACGGATCTGAGACGAAGGATCTGAGACGAAGGATCTGAGACGAAGGATCGCGTCCCAGAAGGTCTGAGGAGACGACGGATCTAAGGACACCATGGATCGCGTCCCAGAAGGTCTGAGGAGATGACGGATCGCGTCCCAGAAGGTCTGAGGAGATGACGGATCGCGTCCCAGAAGGCTTTTACGAGGTCTGTCACCTTCTTCAAGTACCAGGATGACTTTGCTCCAGAGAACAAACTCAGGTCGATTAGAACAGATTGAGGCCGCGCTGAAAACTCGCACGGTCCATCAGGAGGAGACGGGAAGGAGAGGCTGCACATTAGCACGCCCCCAAACTAATTTTACCATTTAATGGACTTAATGGGCTTTTTGCCATTCGGGGCGTGACGACAGCGAAGGCTGAGGCTTAACTCTTGCAGGTGGTCAGACCCAGAGATGAGATGGATTTTACATGATAAAATGGAGTCAAGACGGCAGCAGTTTGCAGTTTCTATGGCGACAGCTTGGCTCATCTGGTTTGACTGGTACCTCCTGGAGTCACGGTGCCGACGTCCTGCACTGTGAGCACAGAGAGCCGCTCCTCCGTGTCCACCCTGACCACCCCGTAGGTCAGGCCCTGCATGGACAGCACGCCTCGGCCCGGAGGCTGGCTGCTGTCCTCCACTGGCCTACACACACACACACACACACACAGATTTAAAATACAGTACCTGACATCCTCACATGATCGCTTCTCTTTTCCTGCACGTAAAGTACAGGTAACACCCTAAAAATGAACCTTTTCTGGGGTCACAAGGCTGTGAATATCAAGCACATGAAATCATCACAGCCGCCACCAGGGGGCGATCACAGTCAACCATGAGTCACTGAGGATGATCTTCACTGTGTGTGTGTGTGTGTGTGTGTGTGTGTGTGTGTGTGTGTGTGTGGGTGTGTGTGTGTGTGTGTGTGTGTGTGTGTGTGTGTGTGTGTGTGCTTACCTCCTGATGGCCACAGTCAGGGCCTCCGGGGAGCTGGCGCAGGGGCAGATAACGTCGGCTCTCAGCCCTTTGGTCTGAAAGACGTTGAGGAAGGCGTCGCAGGAGGAGATGGACCCTACCAGGAGGAAAGGAAACTCTGGGTCAGAACGGCGTCAAATGCGGAGCTTCTTTTCCTCACGTTGTAAAGATACGGAAGGGAGAAGACAGAATGGAAACATCTCAACATTCCGTGCTGAAGCATCAGATAGACCTGAGAGGTCCTACAACAGTTTCACTTCCTCATCTTCATCAACTCCATTTATGGCACCAAATGTGTGTGGTTACACTGGTCCTGCTCTATTCCTGTGAAGTGACCCAGTTTCCCCACTTCCCCAGAGAATCGATCAGTTTCTCCGTTAATGCTGGTGAAGGAGTGTGAGTGTGACATTACAGGGATTGGAACCATCAGCCACCAGCAGCATGCGCAGCGAGCTCAGGTTGATGTCCTTCTGGTCTTTGTGGGCCACCAGAGCCCAGTGCATGTCTCTGGACTTCACACACGCCACCTTGGCTGCAACCAGGAGAGACACAGAGAATTAGCGTTTAACCTGAGCGATGGGCGGGGCAGGGCAGGGCGGGGCGGGGCGTCTGACCTTTGTACTGGCACACTTTCTGGATCCATGACAGTGGGTTGACCTTCATCAGCGAATACGGGACGCTGATCACGTGCATCATGTTCATCACACTCTGCAGAAGACGCACACCAAGGCCGTTTCCACTTTAAAAAGGTGACAGCTGCATCAAATATTCCTCACAAATATTCAACCATTACTAATGAGCATGGAGGAGCAGCAACACCCTCCGCCTGACTCGGTCTCCAGCCTGCAAACAGGAAATACAGGTCGCGACTGCCTGGATCCTGCAGCTGCTGCCCAACGTTCTCTCCATCCTCGCTGTCGCTCCTCTCCTTTGTCTCTATCTCCCCCTCTCCTGTCTCTCACCATCTCCCCGTCTCTCCTCTCCCCCTCTCCCTCCCAGCAGATGTCCAGACACTGAGTCTGGTTCTGCTCCAGGTTTCTGCCTGTTAAAGAGAAGTTTTTCCTCACCACTGTCGCCAATACCAGTGGCTTACCCGGGCTGGAGCTTTGCCCTGGGAGCTGCTTCTCTTTTTTGAACGTGTAAAGTGTCTGGAGATAACTTTGCTGGCACTTTAAATAAAACTGAAACTGACTGGAATCGACCTGTCGAGAGATCTCACCGTCAGGATGCCGTGCCAAAGGCCCACGTCCTTCTTGAAGTCCAGCACGTTCACAACGGTCTCCGCTGCACACGGATGGAGGGTAAAAGAGTTAAAAGAACAAATGTTGACATGGAAGCGTGTGTGTGTGTGTGTGTGCGCATACCCTCCGTGTAGCTGCAGGACTGCGTCAGAGCCTGGCAGTGTGTGAGCAGAGCGATCCTGGTCACCGTGACTCCCAGCACGCTCCCGTCCTTGCAGGTTTTATACTGAGACACACGCACACAGGCGGATGAGCCACCGCGCCGTCGTGGAGACGGCCTCGTTGCTAAGGAAACGCGGCTCACCTCGATGTAAGCGGTGTCGTTGTTGGCGTCTTTGATGTGCGGGAACCAATCCCGCGGCGGTTTGGAGAGATGCTTCGACTCTGTTACAAACCAGAGCAGTTTGGGCCAACCTGCAGCAGAAGGAGATCAGAAGAGGGAGGAGAAGGTTCCTGGGTCAGGAAATCGAATTAAGGTCTGTCTGAAGGCCCCGCCCCTCCCCCACGGGGACACGCGACTTCCACGCTCACCTTTGAACTGTGGGATCTCTCCTGTCGCACTCTTGGGCAGACCCTTATGGCAGGCATCGCTGGTCAGCGCCACGGTAACGCCACAGCTGCCCAGCAGAAATCCAATCTGCTGACTACCAGCATCCTGTCGGACAATAAAAGCACATGGGGGGGGTAACAAGGGTTGACGGCGTCACCAACGGGGTCTGGCGGAAGGAACGTGGCAAGGGGAGGATTAGCGAGTGTAAAAGATCGAACTGCCTGACCTCGCACTGATAAATTAATCCCTCGAACTGACAACTACTGGAGGGGGTGGAGGGAAAGTACCTTGCGACTAAGAGGAACCTCTATTGGAACAGGGACCACCTCAGCCAGCAGACAACCATAGAAGGCCACCATGAAGGCCACCGGGTCATTATTCGGAAACACCAACGCCACCTGGGGAGGGAGAGCATGTCGAAGATTAGCCACATTTTTGGTCCAACTAGGACAGCATTTCTCAAAGAGTGGTCTGCGGACCACCAGTGGACCACTAGGGCGACCCCTAGTGGTCCGCTAGGTAACAAATCACATTTTAACATTTTCAATTTCAATATTTAAAATTCAGTATAAAATCGCTGTTTCTTGAACTCCCAATATTTAAAGAATTCACTTTATTGTATATTTCCTGATTCATCTGTCACACCAGCACCTGATCGTTACTTAGCATGTTGTTCTGGGGGCTATTTAGAGTCAGGTGGTGCGTGAGTGTTTATTTGTGGGTTCAGTGGTCCTGGGTCTGATAAAGTTTGAGAAACACTCATCTAGGACAAAAGGCAAGCTAAGCTAAGCTAAGCACACTGTCGTGTGACGCTAGCCTCTGTCACTACCACTGGTTAATGACCTAAAAGGTTAGCTTTAGCACGATGCTGTGACCTTTGCCAAGCTATGCGACCTCTCGGCATTATCCTGAGGATGTTGGTATGAATGCCTGACGTGGGGCTTTGATTATAGCCTGTTAGGACAGCGCCGCGACCTTGGACAGGTCGGCTTTCGGCTTAGTATGATATCATGGCCTGAGATGTGTTAGCTTGCAGGCTGTTGCTTCCTGTTTGCATGCAAATGATGTTCGCCAAAATAGCTGATAGCATCAGCTAATGTGATCACATGAGCACTCTTATCATTAATATTATGACATAAAAAGCTTCCATTTGACAAAGTTAAAATCACTGTTAATATTCTGATGAACACTCTCTGCAGGATCTGTTTAGAAGCGGACGATGCTGCCGAACAGAAAAAGGGCGTTCAGGCCTTCAATCAAAGACCGCGTGAGGCGGGGGAGGAGCGTGACTCACCCGATCCCCCGGTCGCACCATGGGCTCCTGTTTACTGCCCAGTTTGTGGAGGATGTTGTAGGCCAGCTTGATGCTGCGAGACCACAGCTTCCCTGCAGGGAGCAGGACACAGGACGCGAGGAAGGAGGGGAGGAGGGGGGACAGGATGTGAGAGCCTGTTCTTAGAGTTCTATTTTGAAGATACAAGGTCGATAAGACAGAGGAGCTCTCAGAAGAGCTCACCAGAGAGTCCTTTTGCATTTACCCAGGATTATATTCTGCATTAAGTATTTAGCGGTCTCTGGGCAGACAGGTCCAAGAGCACAGAAACATCTGAGGGCCAAAGCTGCTTCGGAGTAAACAGTCCAAACGGTTCCCTTTTAAAAGCTGTTCGCTCAAATTTGAGTTTGATTCTTTTCACGGTGTAAATACCGTCTCAGAGTTCATTTATTGAGAGTTTCAGTCTTCTGAGGGGACAGGAGTGTCTCAGCGGGTCTGCTTACCGTATGTGAGGACGTAGAGGGGCTTCCCTGCTGTATCCAGGCTGGTGAGGCAGGGCGCTTTCGGGGAGATGGTTCCCCAGCGCTGGAGCGCTGCCTCCAGGGAGGGGGGCCAGTTGGTGACCACTCCCAGCGCCTCCCCTCGCACCGGCATCATCTCTGCCCCCTCCGGCCGAGGCTGGTTGGGGTCTGGCTGTTGGACTGGAGATCAGACGCTGTCGTCAGAGAGCAGCCTGCAAACAGTCCCCCCGCCTGGACAGACGCGTCTGGACGGATGGAGAACGCCGCAACAAACTCGCACAATCCAGCGCGTGGGGACAGGAAGTCGGGTGCAAAGAGAAAATAAAACACCCGGGAAATTGTCAAAATAAAAGCTCCCGTTTTTCAAGGAGCCACAGAAGAAGACGCTCTTTGTTCCTAGAGGAGTAAAATCTCCCCTTTCTTTGGATTTTGCTGACTCTACCATGGGGAATTCTATTAATGTTTCCTAAAATGTGTAATACAGCGATTATTTCTTGTAAATTCTGTAAATTAACGTTATTTATTTAATATATTTGAAGATCTGCTGCAACAAATTAGTTAACTTGTGATGTTGTTTCACACACCCACAAACAAGAGATAAAACGGCCCAAGAAAAAGAGGATTCACACATGTAATAATGTAAAAAAAGAGGATTCACACATGGAATAACGTAAAAAAAGAGGATTCCCACATGGAATAACGTAAAAAAAAAAAGATGATTCACACATGGAATAATGTAAAAAAAGAGGATTCACACGTGGAATAACGTAAAAAAAGAGGATTCCCACATGGAATAATGTAAAAAAAGAGGATTCCCACATGGAATAATGTAAAAAAAGAGGATTCACACATGGAATAATGTAAAAAAAGAGGATTCACACGTGGAATAACGTAAAAAAAAAGAGGATTCCCACATGGAATAATGTAAAAAAAAGAGGATTCACACATGGAATAATGTAAAAAAAGAGGATTCACACGTGGAATAACGTAAAAAAAAGAGGATTCCCACATGGAATAACGTAAAAAAAAAAAAAAAAGATGATTCACACATGGAATAACGTAAAAAAAGAGGATTCCCACATGGAATAACGTAAAAAAAGACGATTCCCACATGGAATAACGTAAAAAAAAAAGATGATTCACACATGGAATAACGTAAAAAAAGACGATTCCCACATGGAATAACGTAAAAAAAAAGATGATTCACACATGGAATAACGTAAAAAAAGACGATTCCCACATGGAATAACGTAAAAAAAAAGATGATTCACACATGGAATAACGTAAAAAAAAGATGATTCACACATGTAATAACGTAAAAACCATCGCTCTAAACACGGGAGCTTTTATTTTGACAAATTCCCAGATGTTTTATTTTTTCTTCGCACCCGACTTCCTGTGCCGCATGCGATGCCTTGTCTAGATTGTTGCGGCGTGCTCCGTCCGTCCAAAATAGAAGCCATGCCTATTTTTCCGGGAGGACAACGGAGGCCCAGCCCTGCCGTGGGCGGAGCCTCCAGCCCTGCCGTGGGCGGAGCCACAGCCAGTGGAAACTGACACATTGACTTGAATGGAATCTAATCAGGACGGACGGAGACGCAGCGCATCCGTGGAAACGGACCCCCGACCTTCAATCGTTCAGAAAAGCTGCACGGAAACCTGAAGCACACGCGTGTAATCAGCTGCACCTTTGGGTGCACAGATCCACGGTGGGAGTGTGTTCAGCGTACGAGCACACAGCTGTTTATCCCAGAACACCACGGCAACTCGTGGACGTACCCAGACGCACGGCAGGACGTGACAAACTACACTTTGGTCATCATCCAACTAGAAAGGAGGAGGCAAAGACACGCAAGCACCCAGGAAGGAGACAGACGCGTCTATACGAAGCTGCCTGCAGATCATCTGGTCCCAGTTACGGAGTCCACATGTTTCCACACCGCCCTTTAGGTGGAAAAGACGCGGGCGAAGCCGACATCAAAGAAAACCCGGCAGAGTGAAAGCGTTTTCTCTTTCCTCTGGAACAAAGAGCTTTTCACGGTGGACCGTCTCCACATTCCGTGAACGTTCACGGAAAGAGTCGATTCCAGTTCATTCATCTCCAGATCAAAGCACAAATAAGCGCTTTTATTTCAGCAGGTGTCTCGTTAACACCGGCAGCTACTTATCCATCATCAATATCAGTAAATGTGACGCGAGCGCGGACGCTTGAGCGCTCGCTATCAGCTGTCCGCCGCAATCGATACTGATTGGAAAACTCTTTAGAGAAACGCTCGTGACTCCCAGGAATGAAGACAGATTGGATCAGAGTGAAACTTAAATCAGACAGACGGAACCATGAATCATGCAGAGCCAAAGACGGGTCCTGACCCTCCAGAAGTTCGTCAAAGTCATCAACAAAGAACTCTCGGAGGGGGGGTCTGCGAGGCTGCTTCAGCGTGTTGACGAGCTGCTGGATTTTAGCTGACACACGACTGCTGACCGGAACACCTGCAAAGACCCCAGAGACACACACACACACACACACACACACACACACACACACGCACACGCTGTGAGGGGGATGCTCTGGGCCAAACACTGGAAAAGGAAACAGGCGCTCCTGGTTATCCGATCAACGGAACATCTGCGACATGCTTGGTGAAACAGAAAGCAAACGGTGCTTTGTGACCAGAAAACCGCTGCTGGAAGGATGAAAATCGAGAAAACAACATCGCCCGTGCAAAGAAAGAGTGTTTTCAGTTTCCTCTGCGTGGTTGTGAAGACAAGTCCAATCTGTTCATCCGGGGGAGTGACATGAACAGACAGTCCAAACACTTTTCTCTAGGTCCACTTTGAGCTCAGCTCCTGGGGAGCGTCTCTGTTTTAACCTCTGTCCTCACTGGCTGCGTCCAGCGTCTCTTACCGTCGCCCGTCTCCATGCGCTCCGCGTTGCCGTACTTCTGCGTGTTCCTGGCAATGGTGCCCATGTTGGACATGTGGTGGCGCTCGGCGTGCGAGTGGGACGAGTCGGACGAGTAGCCTGTCACATCGGGCGGGGCCGAGTGGTTCTCTGGAGCAGACAGACGGGAGGAAAAAGCAGCCTGTGATGGACAGAACACACGACAACGGTCCCACGTCTCTGATGCGCGTGTGGGATTGGACAGGTACGTCGAGTTGCTCGGGTTCTTGAACGCAACATCACGTCAGACCAGACTACTAGCTACTCTAATCTGACTACTCTTTTCCAGTAACCAGTAATCCAACGCATTACTTTTTCCAAACCAGTAGTCAGATTAAAGTTACTTATCCCAGTCACCGTGTTGCTATTTATAAGTCCTTTTCCATCGTAGAAAGATGCAAATGTCTTTCTTTTTGTGTTCCTCGGAGCGACGTCACGTATGCGCTAAGTCACGTTGTTAGCACGCGGACAACTCAGGTGATGGATCCGCAATCTCTATCTGGAAGTAAAATCACTATTTTGAGTTTATTTCCACTAAAGATAACAATATCAGAGTTCTCTGTTCACTTGAGCTGGTGCTAACAAAAGTTTATCTACCTCCAAAAACTCCACGTCAAATTTTAAGAAACACCTGGAGTGGCAGCAGCACAGTGAAACTAGTGGAGAAGGCGAAGCAGAAAGCGGCAGCGGCGGCGACGCAGGCCGGAGGTCCCAGCAGCCAGACAACAAAGATGGAGCACATCCAGAAGCCAGAGCTGCAGAGCTTGGTGGGACGGTGTGCTGTGGAGGAAACGCTGCCCTTAAACACGCCTGAGTCGCCCTCGCTCGCGGCTGCGCTCACGCCGTCTGCGCGTCCAAAAGGCACATTCACGCCATCTAGGCTTGAATTCTGAGCGCCCGTCTACATCGCTCCGTACGGTAAAGCCAGTGAGCGTGTTGATGGTGCGTTCAAGTGCAACTCTGAAACTCGCTGATATACAGAAGTTGATTTTTGATCGTATTTTTATTGTTCTATTACCATTTAAAGATTAAAAAAAAGATTAAAATTGTTCAAACCAGTCTCAGACTGCAAATCATATTTATTTCTGCTGTATAGAAAAAGTAATGGAAATAAATAATGTTAGTATTTAAAAAATACTGTATTTGCAGTATTTGGTGCCATCATCACACAATTTAATTAAAATTAGATTTCAAAAATTGGTTGTTGTCTTTTACCTCTTTTACTCTGACTTAGTTACTTTTAAAGTCAAGTAATCAGTAAAGTAACTAACTACTTTTTGGAGGAGTAATCAGTAGTCTGATTGGTTTTTCCACGTAACTGCGGCAACACTGCGTCAGACTGACCTTCTGACTCCAGCGGCGGCGGCCACAGCATGTCGGAGCCGAACTCACAGGAGCGCCGCAGAGAGCCTCCGTTTTCCGCCACGCTCAGAGCTCCTTTCCTCTTCAGAGACAGGTGTCCGATACCTGCAGGCACAGCGTGAGCCTTGCTGAGCACTGACTGGCTGAAGAGCAGAGGGAGGATTAATCAGGGTTGCTTTACCGTGGTGGGACTGGGACAGGTGGCTCTGCTGGTGGTGGGACTGGCCAAAGTGTGTGTGCGCCAGGTGTGTGTGCGCCAGGTGGGAGATGTGTGCGTGTGCCATGGAGTCGGCCAGGCGCCCGGCGTTGCCGCTGCCGCCACTCTGCGTGGACGAGGAGGAGGAGGAGGTGGAGCCCAGGTGGGCGGGGCCTAGCTGGGAAGGCCGACTCATCCAGTGTTCCATCCCGGACAGGTCGTCTCCTGGCCCCGCCTCCTCCTCTGAGCCCGACGAGGAGTCTGAGCACAGGGGCGACAGGCCTAGTGAGAGTCAGTAACCGCTGTTATTTGTACAGAGAAGCAGCATTTCAAACACAACATGAGCACACAGGAAGTCGGGCTCAGCTAGCTTAAATCTAAGCAGAGAAGACGTGCAAAATGTAAACAAACTGATGACATTTCAGCAGACTTTTCATCTAGACCAGAGGGGGGCAAACTGAGGTCCAGGGGCCACATGTGGCCCGATGGACTCTTTAATCCGGCCCGCAGAGCCTTCACCATAATTTCTCCAGCTTGATTGGTTCGAAAAAGGTCCAGACCCCCCTTCAGCTAGCATGCTAACATGTCCTCTCATCATCTTCATCATCCATCTCTAGTTGGACCAGTTTACAGGCTCAGAATATTTTCTCAGTCAAAAGTCCGTCAAGCAGAACTTTCCGCTAACCTCTGATCCTCATCTGGGGATTAGCTTCCTGCACCACCTGACCGGCCCCTTCATCAAGATCTACAACCCAGTGTGGCCCTTCAGGCTAAATAACTGCCCACCCCGATCTAGACTGAGCTAAAATGTCCCATCCGTTTCACAATTCTGTCAAAAGATCGAAAAAGAAATGACCGGCGAACAAATGTATCACATTTCCTTTATTAGAATGTAATTAAGGGTCAAATGATGTAATCAGCTCTGATTACGCTCGCCCTGATACGAGTTCATGCTTGACATAAAGGTCAGTTCCAGCACAGCTCATCCAGAGATGTGAACATTTGCAGCCAAACATCAGCTGTGAGCTGCAAAAGTGACACCAGTAACAGTTAACGGTGGTTTAAATGTGATTTAATTAGAGAAATAATTAACAAACAGCAAGCAGGTTTGAGACGGGAGGTGATGCGCTAACGAGTGACCACGCTACAGAGACGAACCAACCAGCTGTGTTTACATCTGTGGGCCTCTCTGGCTGCCTTCACCCTGACATTCTAACGCGGTGCAGGTGCGCACGTGTGTGGGTCGTCACCTGGAGGCGTGTAGGCATCCATGGACGTCTGCACCACCAGCGAGCGCCTCTTGGACGGCATTGGTACGGCCATCTTCCTCTCCACGTGTCGCGCCAACACGGCCTGCACCGCCTCTGTGTGCACGTCTGAGAGCGAGAGAAGAAGGTTCCTGTTTTATGGTGACAATTCTGCTCTGTTAGGCTGGTATTGAATCACGGTTCTAGTGCAGTGTTTCTCAAAGAGTGGTCCGTGGACCACCAGTGGTCCGCAGGCGACCCCTAGTGGTCCGCGAGGTGACAAGTAACAAATTTTTTAAATTTCAATATTTAAAATTTACTGTAAAATTAATGTTTATTCAACTCCCACGATTTAAATAATTAACTTTATTGTATATTTCCTGATGCATCTGTCATACCAGCACCTGACTGTTACTTAGCATATTGTTTTGGGGGCCACTGGACACACTGGTCTATTGGAATGTGACTGGAAGCTTCAGTACCCGACCGGTAGCGTTCATCTCGGGTGCCAGACGTCCGTCGCCGGTGGAAACGGGCAGCAGATGGGGGGCCGAGCGGGGCCCGATGAGACATGGGTCCTTCCATCCCTACAGAAGCAAATGTACGAGCAGGCAGACACACACAGATACACACACACACACACAGATAAACACAAATAAACACAAACAAGCAGACGTTTCACATTTCACAAAACCAGAAAAGTGCAGCGCAAGAAAAGAAGACAAACGTGGAGATGATTTGATTGACAGAAAAATCATATTTTTCTGATTCAAGTGAAATAAAGAATATCAAAGAAAATAATAATAAGGTGGAATGTTGTCTTTGCTCCAGGACAGAAGAGCGTGATACTGTTTTTAGTGTTAGATGAGAATAACTGGGGTTGTGTGATGGATGCATGCGTTGTAGTTGCATTGTGTGTGTGTGTGTGTGTGTGTGTGTGTGTGTGTGTGTGTGTGTGTGTGTGTGCAGGCCGACAGTGACTGCAGTGTGTTTGCCTTCAGATACAGAGGAGCAGGCCCAAGCTGAGCTCTGGGGAGTCTTAACCCACATTGGCTAATGGCGGCGGCTGATGAGGGAATCGATGAGCCGAGCATCGTCGCGACTGTATCTGTCATGAACGCGGGTCGATAGCAGCAGCAGAAGTGTGTGGGGAGATCAGAGGCTGCTAAATTACCTCCAGCATGTGGAATATATTCCCTGATCAGCTTGAGCCTCTTCTTCTCATAACCCTTCTGAGTGATGTCCCCTGCAAACAAAGAGATAGATGGAGTGAGAGAGCCGGTGACAGCGGCTGCTTTGAGTTCATTCAGCCATCCTTTTTTGGTTGGAATTTTTGTCTCGCGTCACTTGACCTGGTCTTTCTCTCCCAGTCCTTTGAAATCTCTCAGGATGGTTAAACGTATTAAGTTATAAGAATGTATTTAGAAATGAGAGATTACGGCTCCTCTTGGTCTGTTGGGGTAGATGGTAGCCAGACAGGGGACACACCCTGTTCCTCACGCACGTTAAATGCATGTGCACGTCCCGGGAAATCAGTGCGGCGAGCAAAAAACTGAGCACAGTGAGTTAGCGTAAAAGCTAATATGCTGAGCGATGGTCTGCTGAAGGTCATAAGCAGTCCGATCGATGGCGCTCCGTAAAATAAAGGACGTGATGAATAAAAGAATTAATGAATAAAACTATCAAAGACAAGTGATCGACCGATCGACCCGCTACCATGGCAACCGCTGATGCCCACGGTGCACTAGAAAAGCTGTCAATCACAACGCCCGGAGCTGACAGCAGGGCCAGCGTCAGGGTCGTCACCTGACATTAAAGTCTTTATTTACGCCGCTAAACTCATCGCAAAGTTAGCACGGCTAGCATCAGCCAAAGGAAGTTTACACACACTTCAGCCCCAAAACAAAGCGCGAGACGCCCAGGAACTGTTTCCCAAAGGCTGAGAGAATTTAAACCGGGTCAGCTACAAAAACAAAAGCGTCCCACCTGGGAGACCGTCTGGCCCACAAACCTCATCGTGTCTCCGCTGAGAATGCTGATTCAACAAGCCCAGGGCGACAGAAACCCTGCTGCAGATTCAGGGATGAATACGACCACTGTGGTGCAGGTCTGCTGCTGAGCCCACGCGCGTGTGTGTGTGTGCACGTGTATGAGACACACATGGATAAAAAAGTGAATTAAACATGACAGAAAATGTGATAAAACGAGCGGGATTGGTCGGAACAGGAGGAGGCGGACAGAAGTTGAGAGTGGGGACGGCCAGAACATCTGGGTCCAATCTGTTAGAGCAGAGGCCTCTTCTCAATTCCTGCTTTTCCTCTGTCTCTCTCACACACACACACACACACACACACACACACACACACACACACACACACACACACACACACACACACACACACACACACGCGCGTGCTCAGGCCTCCTGGGGAAACGCCATCTTCCACTTGCAGCGCTGCAGAGCAGGGAGAGAGTTGCATAGCAACGGTTCTTTTGCAGAAGGTGGTGCGGCTGCCATCTTGGATTTGGAGCATCAGATGTGAGGAGTGGGTTAACAACACCTGCCAGGGTGAGTGCGTGTGTTTGTGTGTGTGTGTTTTAGTAGCCTGATTACTTTCCTCTGTCTCCTGACTCACTCCGCCCTGACGCTCGGACGTTTCAGCGGCACACAGCTGAGCATCCACGCCGCCTTTGTGAGCGTCTGCAGCCAAAACGTCTCGACTTTCAGCACCACCAGTCTTCAGTGAAGAACTTCACTTCCTTCACTGCCTTTTTGAAATTCTACCGTAGACGTTTTGTGATTGGAATATGGAGTTTGACCTTTGAACTCAGACGTTAGCGAGCAGCCAGCTGGAATCCACTCACTTCATCAAAAGTTCCCCAAAACGTCCCGTTAAACGCCTCCTTCTCTCAGTTGCGTTAAAGGCGCAGAAGGGACGGTCCTGGTCACGCCGCTGTGACGTCAACGGCCGCTTCAAAGCTCCTGTCGCTCAGGCTGCTTCCTTTTCATCTCACAGCCTTCATTTCATCTCTTCTTTTCTCGTCCTTATCGCATCATTATAAACAGACAGTCCACCCACAGGACGCCATGGTAACCAAATCCACCTCCAACAGGCAGCGCACACACACACACACACACACAGTAATCAGTTTAAAGCATAAAGTGGATGTTTTTCTGCTACTGTTGTTCCTTTCATGAAGGAAGGCGAGCGGCTGCAGGTTTTAACCTGATCCAGCGTCTCCTTCAGACAGGGAGGACGTGTCCAGCAGCACCTGATGGACACGGATGACTGACAGCTGCTCCGCTCTGAGCAAACCGCAGCGCGGCGTCGCTCAGCCGCCGGCGCTCGCCCGGCGGCGTGTGACTCACTCACATCCAGCAGTTATTAACCACGCGCAGGACGGGGGAGAAAACGCTCGCTCAGGCAGCTGAGGTATCAGGAAGAAACGGAGGCTCCGTTTAATCTCCACAGCTCTGACGGCTGAGCTCATCTTCATCATCATCGTCAAGCGCTCATGAGGAAATGAAGGTGGAGGACCCAAAAATCACCGTCAGCTGGAAGCAAAAGGGTTAATGTCACACAAACGGGCTCCAGCAAAGCCGCCTGTTGCTTCCAGGAGCTCGGCTGTAACCTCTTGGTCCTTCTCTGTTTCCCACTCCCACAGCCTGAAGGACGTCAGTCCCACCGTTCAGAACCAGCCGGTGGATCAGCGAGACCCAACACAGGCTCATGACTCCGCCTGTTCGTCAGCGCTGCTCATTCCTGCAGCAGGAGCAGACAAATGAGGCCAGGCGGCCCTGAGGTGCACCGCTGCAGGCCGCAGATGCACGCGGGGGGAGGGCGCTACGGAACTAACCAGGGCCACACAAACGATGCAAGACCGCTTCGTTTGAGCAGCAGCTAAACGCTGCAGAAACGGCGGCGTGCTGCCTGGAGGCGGCAGCAATACGGCGGAGATGATGCCGAGCTTATCTAAGAAACAGGTGGAGCGCTTAGTGGCGTTGAGGCGACTCCGCCGGCCTCGATTACAACGTGAGAAAATCTGTAGATGCAGACGAGAGCTGGCGGCTGTAAAACTGTGGTTTCTGTCCACGTATCGACTCACTTCTGTGCACGTTCAGCGTCTGCGCCGACCAATCAGAAGCAGCCGCCTGTTGGCTCACATGCAGGTACGGCTCCCCTCCAGCAGGTGGAAGCTGGAACCGGGCCCCTGAGCGGAATCCTGACAATTCTAAAGCAAACTTGTGTTGCATATAGAGGGAAGCGATTCTCGTGGTCTCACACACACACACACACACACACACACACACACACACACACACACACACACACACACTCACACCTGATGCTGGGAGCAGCTCTGACGTCTCCTCTGTCTCCATCATTAATGACAGTCAACAGCAACAACCTCAGCGTGCGTGTGTGTGTGTGTGTGTGTGTGTGTGTGTGTGTGTGTGTGTGTGTGCCACTGCAGTGAGGGAAAATAACACCTTTGATGAACGTGATGCTGATGAGAGGCGGCCCGACGCCATGAGCTCGCTCATTTTTTGGGGAATCCTTTGGATTCTTCTCACATTTCCCTCCAGCTGCCGCAGAGTTCCCGGCCTGAATCCGCGTCCTCCGACTCGGACGTGCACGCCCCTGCAGGTGAGTCAGGTTTCACTGCAGGTGCTGCAAAAGTGACAAATCGCAGCCACGCACAGACACAGATTTAGCCCCATCAGGCCATTTGCAGGCGTCCGTGCAGCGTCTGGGCCTGTATGAATAAAAGATTCCACCTCCGTTATATAAGGCAGAATCCTGCTCCTGTCCAAGACCGAGACGCCGGCTGAGATTCAGGCTGACAACAAAGTGTGTTGTTGCATCTGTGCCCAGGGGGGGTGATGGGGGTGGGGGGTGGGGGGCATATTCTAAAGCATCCTTCACCCCAGCTGCTCTACAGGCCCCGCAAAACACAGATGCGGGAGGCGAAGATCGCATCTGAAGCACCGTCACTGCGTTGCATCGCAATGCTTAAACACGCGCGCGCACACGCACGCACACAAGCACACAAGCACAGGGAGGCTTGAGCGACTGTGTCAACATCTCAAGGTCAAACAAGAGGCTGGTTTTGCGAACCAAGCATTTGAAAACTGTGCAGCCGCCGAGACAAAGAGCCGGGGCCGAGTCCCGCAGTGGGATCCCGCTCCGGCCTCAGCCTCCCCCGGCTACAGAGAGCTGGCCAGGCCGGTCTATGGCTGACAAGCATCTGGATGGGAGGAGGGGGGCAGGAGGGGAGGTGGAGGAAGGGGCCACAGGAATGAACGGCTGGATTCCGTTAGAAGGACCCCGCTAATGAGCGGCAACGACGGCGGGATGGTGACGGTGGTGGTGATGGAAACCAAACAACGAAGAGTTAAAAAAAGAAAAAAAAAGAAAAAGGTAAAAATGGAAGGAGGGCAGCCTGCGCTTTTCTCCCGGGGTTCTGATTCATTTCTTACCTTCTGACAGCTCCAGCTCCAGCTCCGCCAGCCGGGCTCGGATCTCTAACGGGATCGGCGACGCCTCTCGGTCCGCCATTGGGTCTGGAGAAATAACCTCCGCGGATCGGCCGCTGCTGCTCCTGCCTCCTCCTGCCCTCGGAACGGGAGAGCGTCTCCGCGGCGGCCCCTCCTCAGCGGAGGCGCGTAAAGACTGCCGAGCGTCGAGGGAGAACAAAGGAGATAAATCTGGCTCTCGTTTTAGCGGAGGCCCGTCATGGCGCTCGGGCCCTCGAAACGGTAAAGACACCGGTGTGTCGGCGGTCTCCGTCCGCTGCCGCTGCGGCGGTTGTGGCGGTCGTGGAGCCGACGCTGATGATGATGATGGTGGTGGTGGTGGCGTTGAGGCTCGCGCAAACAGCCCCGTTTGCAGCTTCTCGCCGCTTGTGTCACGTGACTCTGGAGGAGGGAAGCGGAGACGAGGCTGCGCTGCACACCATCACCGACAGGGGGCGCAGCGAGCAGCCACACCTACAGAGAAATACCTGAAGTACGCGACAGATTCACGCCACCATCTTGTTTTTACCTGATTAACTTCAGTAGAACTGTAGGTAAACACATTTGTCAAAGTAACCTGTTTATTAGAGATGAATAATTGAGTTAATAACAGACAGCAGCAGACATGACAACATTTAAAATGCTTTTTAAAAGGTTTTCCTTAAATATTTCGCTCACATCGGTTTCAGGGGCTGGCAGAAAACGCTGTTCTGATACCTGTATGCTGGAATTATTTCAGAATAATGCAAAATTAAAGGTCAAACGGCTTTTAATGAAATCTGTTATGGCTGAACAATGACTAACGTGGCAGTTACACCTAAGTGAGCATTAACTCTCCAACTAACACGCTTTATTTCATTAGTATTCATCATATTCATTAGGGCCCCCGGGAATTAAATTATCCTCATTGTAAACAAGCGCAAGAGCAGTAAACCTTGACTCTTCTGCCCCCTGCTGGGTGGAAGAAGGTATGACAAGCGGCAGAGACAAAAACAAACCGCAAATACTTTTTTTAATATTTGTTCAGTAATATATACACATCTGTCAGACAAAAGAACACAACTGTACCTAGTCCATCTGCACAAACTTAAATTTAAAATGTTTTTAAACACTCATTAAACTCGGTGTTTAGATACTGTGATTCTACACTGGACAGAATTGGACAACAAAACCCTTCAACACAAACGGTAACCAAAGCACAATGCGCTCCTGACCAACATAAATAAAAGCACAACATAATCTTAGTATTAAAATTGAATTAAAAAAAACGTGCAAACATAAAGTCATATTACTCAGTGCTTTTCAAGAGAAATCAGAAAAATTATCAAAAGCAGTAATTAACAGGTCTGCAGACAAGACTGTGTTAAAGTAGAAACACTGGAACATCCTGTACAGACTGAAAAAATCAAACTACGGGACCAGACAAAATTCGAAACAGAACCTGAATAAAAGCGAATTACCAACTAAAGAAAAAAAAAAAAACAAAAAGCAGCAGCAACAGATTCTGTTCAGCTTCTAAAGCCTGAAAACGTCACGAAACATCTGCAGCGGTTCAGTCACACCCAAACCAACCAGAAAGCTTTATCCTCACCGGCGGCATGAATGAAAACACCAACCAGTGACCTGTAATTAACACCCATCAACAGCCCAGAAGAGGCTGATTCAAGTCTGTTTAAAGTCAGCAGATTCAGCCTCTGCTCATCGGGGCATCTCAGCTGGTTCGGACCCTGGTCCTGGGTAGGGGGGCGTGTGGTGAGGGGGCTGGGCACGCTCACTCGACGCCTTCCCCTGACAGATCTGTGCATAGCTCAGCTTGGTGCCACCCTGGAAGTCAGAGCACAAGGGTGGGGTTTTTAACCGGAGCTCTTTCCCAACAGGGTGGGTATAATCCTGGGACATGCCTCCTGTGAGGGCCTCTCTCTAGGATGTCTCCTGTGGGGGTCTTCTTGGTTACTGGTAAGTGTTGACGTTTATATGTTTACCACCATTTGGGGCGCATACAATTAAACCAGGCAGACTGAGGCATCAAATCACTTCCATTAAAAAAAACAGGAGGAACAACTAAACAGAAAGAACTTACTTGTTCCTGTGGCGGCTGAGCTGGTCGGTCGTCAGCCTCCACCTTCCTGAAGAGGAACAGGTCTCACAGGTGTAACCACAGCAACCAAAACACTCCACAGCTGAAATAAAATGGGAGCCAAGGTGGGGAAGGTGCAAAGGTAAACTTACTGGTTTGTTATTGGCTGACAGTCCTGTGACATCACAGACCCTGGAGAACCCGGGTTGCCGGTGGTGAGCGGACGCTGCGGAGCGGAACACAGTTCAGGACTGCCATGATGATTTGACAGTGCATGTGTTTGGCTTTGCGACTTCAAGTAACGTACCGTGGTATCAGTTGAAGGTACTGTTGCTATGGAAACATTAGGAAGAGGAGGGAAGCTCGTCTCCCCGAACTCAAGAGGAGGCGACGGCCGGCTCTCGATGTTCTGTAAAGCAGACTGGGTCACTGCATGAACAGAGAACAGGCGAACGCAGACAGGACGAGCGCTCGCTTACGTGCTCGTCTGTCCTCTCTGCTGCCCTCTGGTGGTGTCTTCTCCACTGGCTGCCGTTTCCTCTCCTGCAGAAAGGAGACGTCACGGCCGCTCTCGTCCCGACAAATACAAGAATCTGAATGATAAAATCGCTAGCATACGACTGTGGCCGTTCTGTTACCTTCCTGAATCAGCGTGGTTATTCCGATCGGCCCATCCTCGGCTCTGGCGGGGTGCGTTTCCCCTCGTCCTTCCTTGGCCCGTCCTGTGTGAAGACTCTTTCTGCGTGACCTGCGCTCCGCCTGTGGAGCTGGAAAACCAGGAGCCTCTGCCTCTCCTGGAAGACCAGAGATGTGGATTAAAAACATCCTCATAGCTAACAAACATTGAATGATGGGCAAAATACCTGGGCCTGTGTAGTTTGTGAGGTTTGACGCTAGGAGCTGCTGACAGTCCGTTCAGGAAGTTGCAGTGCTGACAACATAAATGTTAATTAACACAGTCAGCTCATTAAAAACAATCAGCTGATTTCACCTAATGTTGACGTGATTACAGAGAAAACTAATTTTATAAGCGAACACTGCCACCTGCTGGACACAGATAAAAGCAGCAAAGATCAGCTGATGAGCAGCTGTCACCCACGGAGGCAGGAGGTGAGAGGGCTCACCTCAGCACATCCCTGGTACCCAGGAGCCCACACATCGTTGGTGATGGAGTAAAGTGCCTGTGGAGGAATGTGGGTGGAGTAGGGCAGCTGGTAGGTGTTGGGCGGAAGGTAGGAAGAGTAATGTTCGGCGGCGTGCTGGTCCAGCTGGAGGGGCGAGTAGCCGTTTTTGGGAGCGTAGGATGTGTAGGCCATGGTTTTAGCCTTGATCCTCACCATGATGGGCTTTCCCTGAAACACCCGCACTTCTTCTCTCAGACACCTGTAGGCCTACACATCAGTTCAGCTCCACTGCGCTTTGGTCGGCTGCTGTCTTGCTTCTCAACGTGCACCTTGACTGTCTCACCTGCTGCGCCTCAGCCTCTGACCTGAACGTGATGAACCAGTTATCGTTGCCCGCAAACTCGCAGCTCAGGAACGTGGGCAGGCCATCCCCGTTGAAGAGCGCTTCCACCTCCTGCACGAGGACAGAAAGAAGACAAAAGGAACCATCTGGGCACATTTCCCCCATTTTGGCCTCACTCCACTGGTTGCCCATACACACTCGGATCCGTGTCAGTGTGTGTGTGCGTGTGTGTTACCTCTCGAGGGGTGCTGTCAGGGACTTCTCTCAGGATGATCACGCAGCGGCTCTGAGTGGGCCGGACCTTCTGTCCACACGGAGCCACCTGGACCAGCGGAAGAGCTGGAAGCCCGTCAGAGGAGAAAAGCTCTCAGGGTGGTGACGGACCACATCGGTCACGTTTGGACAACTTCTAGAAAGGGACACCAACTTGTTAACACTTGCGAGATGAGCTCCAGGTCTGTGCTGATGTTCTTGATCTGGTCCAGGCTGGCCAGGCTCTGGATGGACAGGTACTGGTCGTGATCCATCTGAGAAATCAGGTACAGGTCCTTGCTGAGGAGCTCTCTGCCGAAGACACGCCCACAGTTGGATGAGAGCTGAATTACCGCTGGCGTGACACTGGTGAGGGGTTACCTGCTCAGGCACGCCTCCAAAACGCTCCTCAGCTGCTGTTTGACCTCATCTGGAATCACAAGGGCAGCATGTTAAAGCAGCCAGACCAGGAGAGCAGCAACGCAGGGGCCATTCAAGGCTTTGAAGAGCAGAGAAGTCCTGAAACTGCTTCAGAAATCAGCAGATTCTGCACCACTAAACCTGGATCAACAGATCTGATACCTGCAGGTGGAGCGCTCTGCTCTGCCTGTGTTGGTGCTGGACACTCAGGTGTGCCAGGATCTACTTCAGCATCATTGTCCCCCAGGTTCTCCAGCTGGAACTCAGGCAGGAATTCTACAAATCCACAGGAGGGCGGATGGTGACCTCGCAGGACGACAAACAGGGAAAAGCATTCAAATCAAGCCTGGCACCTTCATAACCGCTCAGGTGGTTGCAGAAGCGCGTCCACAGCTGCTGGGGCTCCTGCTCGGCCAGGCTGCAGAGATCCAGCCCAGAGTCTGGATTGTTCCACCCGTCAGCATCAGGGTTGAGGCTGGCAGAGGCAACAGGTCCCTGCGGTAAAGGACACCACGTGCACAACGACGTCAGGCCCAGGAAAGCTCCACTGGAAAGCTGGAATTTGGTGCATGTGCCACTTACGGGCTGGGAGCAGCCTGTGTGCCAGTCCCACACACAGGCTCCCTGAGGCATCAGCATGCTGTAGGGGAACGCTCCCAGGAGAGCCGTGGAGGGCTGCAGCCGCGACGCCAGCGCTGGGATCTCCTCCGCCAGCGCCGGGATCTCCTCCGCCAGTGCCGGGAACTCCTTCCCCAGCGCCGGGATCTCCTCCACCAGTGCCGGGATCTCCTCCGCCAGTGCCGGGATCTCCTCCGCCAGCGCCGGGATCTCCTTCCCCAGCGCTGGGATCTCCTCCACCAGTGCCGGGAACTCCTCCGCCAGTGCCGGGAACTCCTTCCCCAGCGCCGGGATCTCCTCCACCAGTGCCGGGATCTCCTCCACCAGCGCCGGGAACTCCTCCGCCAGCGCTGGGATCTCCTTCCCCAGCGCTGGGATCTCCTCCGTCTGCGAGGTGCCCTGGGCCCAGGCCCTCCTGCTCTCCTCCAGACCCAGTCTGATCCAGGACCCGGGGTCGCAGAGGCAGATGGGGAGGTCCGCCTCGTCTCCCAGCAGCTCCCACACCATTTCCCTCATCCTTCCTGCGCTGCTGCCGCCCTCGGCCGTCACGCGCTGCTCAGGACAGACGGGGTGGATCATGTATGATGGAGTGGAAGCGTGAGCATCAACCTGACCTGGGTCCTCAGAGGTCAGGGTCAGCTCTGCCTGGCAGCCCTCCATGGTGGAGGCGAAGACGCTGGAAGGAGTCTGCTCTGGGAATGTTTCAGCAGGAGTATCGCAGGGATGACCAGCAGGGGGCGACTCTTCTCTATCGTCCCCTGAATCAAGTCCGTTAGAATCTGAGAGCGGATGTGAAGGTTGGGCAGCATCGTTCTGGGGCTGGGGGACTTCGGTTTGCCGCTGCTGGAGGTTCTCCGGGGGCAGCTGGGACGGTCTGCTTTCACGCTCGGCCTCATCTTCGGCGACGGAGGTGCGCAGAGATGATGAGGGCTGGAACCACGGAGGTGAGGGTGCTGGCGTGCTCTGGTCGTCACAGCTGATGCGGGCGCGGTCCTCTGAAGCCAGCTCAGATGTGTGATGGTGAGGGGAAGCAGAGGGAGCGTCGCCCGTCTCACCCTGCAGAGACCCAGACTGGGTGGATTCAGGGTCAGGTTCTGGACCGTTCCACTTCACCGGGTCCTTAGACGAGGTCTGGACATGGTGAACAGACAGAGAGCGGTCCGGGCGTGGAGGTGTGACCGTGGAGGAGCAGCAGCTCCGGCTGGAGGAAGCGCTTTGCTGCACAGCCAAGGGCTCAGACTCATCTAGAAGATCATCAGTGAAGCCAGAATCCAACTTCTGCTCCAGACCTTCCTCCTGCTGTGTGTGCTGACCCTCTAACCCCCCCTCACACGTGCCTCGGGCGGCGTGTGGCGTCACGGACGGCTCTCCTGGAGATTCGTCATTGGGAGCAGCGTGGGGGCTGTCCCGTGAAGGTTCCTCCATGTTCCCCAGACTGCTGGTTGGGATCAGCGGGTCACTGGAGGGCTGAAGCAGCTGTGGAGGTATGCCTGGACCAGACTCATCTCCCTGCTCTGCTGGTGGCGCTCTGGAAGGCTGTTTCAGGGCATCTCCCACCTCGCACCACGTTACCACGTGAAGGAGAGCAGCTGTTCCTCCAGCTGTTGGCGGCTGGCTCTGATCTTCAAGGTCGTCAGAGTCGATGGAGCATATGCTGTAGAAGCTGTGGGTCTTTGTTTTGAAGCCCTGGTAGGCCGCCGTCTTCCCCACACACACCTCCTCGCCGGCCTTATCTTTGTGCTCGGAACCATCTGAAGCGTTCTTCTCTCTGCCCGTCTTCAGCGCCACAAGGGCAGGCCCGACACCACGTGTCACACTGGTCTCAGCATCCATACTTGTGTGTGTGTTTGAGCTGTCCAGCTTCTCCTCGTGAGCGTTCCTCACGTTAAGATGGCAGAAGGTGTCAGGCCTCAGTAAAACCTGAGTCTCCTCCTCACACGTGCCGCCGCTCTCCCCTCCACCCTCTTCATCTAAGCACACATGCTGGGCTACTGCGGCGGCGTGCTGCCTGAGCTCCTCCGTGACCTCGCTCAGTCCATCGTGGTGGGGGGACTGTAAGAGACCGCTCCTCTCCCCCTGCAGGCCGCTGTCCATCTTCAAGCTAAAGCAGCAGCCCATCGTCTCCGGTCTGAAGCAGGAACAACACAAAACACACTGCTACGACCACACAAGCTCAAACCAAGTCATGGACAGGTCTGTTCGCTGCTCCAGCCTCGCACAGACAGAGGAAAGACCCTGCAGCCCCCCACCCCGAGCCTCGCCCCCTCCCCTGCCCAAAAATAGCACATGTGAGGGGCTCACATGTGCCTGCCACTCAACAGAGAGCGACACCACCGAGGGTGCGAGCGAGCCCGAGTTAGGCTACAGTTTGAGAGGGGCCGGCACATGGTACACAAGCCACCAATCACAGAGCAGCATGTCCACCCCCCGCCACTGAAACGCTTCACTGCGACTCACAGCAAACCACCCGCCTTCAGCGACACGAGCCCCCCTCCGGGTGTCTGCAATCACATCTGGGAGGATCCAACAGACCGAGAAACTAGTTTAACTGAAGAATCCTATTTTTATGAATAAATATGTTGAGTTTGGCAGCAGATTGTATACTTGATTTTGGCTAATTTTATCATTCAGTGTGCGGCGCTAGCTGCTGGGATCTTGTACGTTTTTAGCATTAATGAAGGTGGCACCTTACAGACGTGGAATCATCAAGGATCTGATCAGGAAGTGGCATGGCGGGAGCAGGCCTGACGCACGTGACACGGGATGGCAGGAGGTTCCAGTGCCGTCGACAGCCGCTGCGGTGGCGAGAGGAAATGAGTGGAAACATCCGCAGGAAATGACGAGATTAGTCAGCAGAACCCATGACAGGTGGATCTGGGGAAGACAAGACCCAATGGAACGATCAATCAGTTCAAAACTTTCAGCATCCAGTCTATTTAGTACACATTTCTTTGTTATTCTAAAAGCCAACGACTGGAGAGTTGACTGATTTAAATCAGTGATTTCCTCAGACCTGCAACCAATCAGGTTTAGGAAGTTTGAAATCATCAACATGCCCCTTAAAACTGTTTAAAACCAACGTGCCTTGCATAAAAAGCCAAATATTAAACCTAAAATGTTTATTTTTATTTTACATCTGTAAATTCCGCAACTGCAAATTAACAACTTATACAGATTAGTCGGTTAAACTGCTGAATATGTGACATTTAAAAAAATTACCGTTAAAGGTCATTTCAATCACTTATAAGCAAACATTTAATTTAGCGACAGAATGCCTGAATTGCTCCATTTACGTTCGTTAGGTCAAAGTATCTGCGACGCTAATTCAGCTATTTTCGGCGAACGTTTATACGTGTCAGCGTTGTTTTGAAAATACAAAACATGCCTGAACATTTCTGCACATACAGGATAAACTAACCGCACATTCTTCAGAATTTCAGCAGCATTTAAGGTGGAAAAATTGGCAGATAAGCGTGTTAGCCGCCGCTAGCAGCTACTCTTAACTTTAGCCACGTTAGTCCAAAAAAGCTAAGCTAGTAGAAGCTAATTCAATCTGCTGCATAAAATCAAAATACGGACAATAAATCCAAATTCTGTGTTTAAACGCGGAGTTTTTCCATTTACGTCTGGATAAAGTCACCTTGTTGATACCTGCCCTCCACAGCTTCACGCTCCGGCGTCCTTGAGGTGCGTTTGCGGGATTCTGACTGTTGACGTTTCCAAAAACGTCACGTTGATCGTTTCTTGATTTTTTTTTTTCCAATTTAATATGTCAAATTTGCAGGATTTATGCACAAAACACAAGATCTTTATAAACAACATGGCATTTTTATTTGGAAATATCGTCTTAATATTTTACACAAATACCCTCATGCACAAAACAGTACATCAACGCAGATAAAGAAGATTTTATAAAAGAAAAAAAAGATCAAACAAAGGAAATAAACTCCTGAAAAATAAAATAAAAATAATAAAAATAAAAATAAACTCTCTGGCATCAGGATTGTGTGAGGTTTCAAAGTTTAAACTGCATTTCCTGTGACAAATGTGAGACTGAGTTTGTTTCCAAAAGATGGAATTCAGATCAGCGTAACCTCTGACCCTCAGGAGTAGAGGCCCCAGTAGATGGTGTTGAACAGCAGGTAGGACAGAGGGAACACCACGCGCGAGTACGAATCTATCAGGTAGCTGTTGCTCATCAGCAGATCCACGTTTTCACGTACGGACCTTTGTCGGCGGAGTCGGGTCCCCTCTATGGGCCTCGTGTCTGATGCCTGGGATGGAGTGGTTAGGGGGTCAGAGGTCAAAGTGGGTGCCATTCGAGGGAATGAAGTCAGCTCCATCTCATTGTCATGGAAACAGCCATCAAAAGCCATTGCCTGTGTGGCATTAAAGGTGGAGGGAATCTGAAAAAGCATACATTTATTATTATTATTATTATTATTATTTTATTATTATTGTTAGTGACCACTGGCTGTAATGTGTCTCTGTGTCCGCCAGATGGAGACATTAACTCATGTATTTCGGTTATTCTCCTTTAATTCACAGATATCCTGCTGCTATAATCCCTGCTGACCTTCCCCTTCTTCATCTTCCTCATCTCCTCCAGCGTGGTGCAGTAGTTTACAGCAGCGTATTCAATCACAGACAGGAAGACGAACAGGAAACTGGTCCACAGGTAGATGTCCACCGCTTTCACGTACGACACCTTAAGGAAAAATAAGCAGAAAGATCATCGGGTACTCAGTATCCCGCTGACACAATACATAAATAATGGTGTTGAGGATATGCGGAATAACAGACAGTCCCTGAAGGCATCGCAGAAACAGCGCATTTACCTGAGGCATGGAAGACGATACACCTGTGATGATGGTGGACATGGTGAGCACTGTGGTGATACCTGCACAAGACAGCCATGTTTATAACGTTGTGTCTGTGGATGGACGCCACAATTTAATTCAGACTATATACACAATTAAAGTTTACCTAAAGAGACACGTGCAGGAACGGCTCTTCTATCGATCCAGAAGGAAACCCAGGACAGGACGACCATCAGCATGGTGGGAAAGTACGTCTGCAGCATGAAGAAGAAGATGTGCCTCCGCAGAATGAAGGTGATGAACAGACGGTTGTACCAACCTGTCAGAGAGAGACGGAGAGGTGAAACCACAGACTTCTGACCAGTATTTTCCAAATTTCTGAAGCAGGATGCAGAAAATCTGGCTGAGTGTGTCAAAATACTGCAGTTAAACCCTAAATCTAATAAAACACCTGCGCCACGCAGGTAACGTTAGTGGTCATGCCTGTCGTGTCCACTAGATGGCAATATAATGCCTGATTTAACATTCTGGAGCCGATTGACCATTAAACTGATCAATCACATATCTATTGTCTGATATCACACACACACACACACCAGTACTGCTGTAGAAAGCGAGGCCACTGGAGGCTTGAAACTGCTCAATAAAGAACTGAGACAAGACGATCTCGTCAATCCTCAAAGAATCGTTCCCATTCTTCCAGTAGAGCATCAGGTCGTTCTCGTTATACGCATCTGAGGGGGGAGAGGGAAGGAGAGGAAGACGTGTAGAAAGTGAGCGAAACAGAAAGAGAGCTCTTTCCTGCATGGACAACAGGAGAAACGAGAACAGTGTGTCTGTGTGTCTGTGTGTGTGTGTGTGTGTGTGTGTGTGTGTGTGTGTGTGTCTTACAGCTCTCCAGCTCCAGGGAGCAGTTCTGCGTGTCCAGAGGGAAGCTGCTGAAGTCCATGGAACACAACGCTGTCACGGTGACCCTGGAACACACAAATGCATCACGCTGTGTTCGCTGTACAGCTCCACTTTATGTCACAACAATAAGTCGTTAAGTCAGATTCTTCTTCGTTGGTATAATGTTTAACTGTACCTGACGCTGAAGAGGATGTTCCCGTCAGGATACACCCGCAGCATGATGTTCTCCATTGTGGTGTCGTGGATGAAAGAGCGCTTGGAGTGGACAAAGAAGACGTCAGGAACCCAAATCTTCTTCACAAGCCTGGAGTCAAAGGTCCTGCTCTGGTTGTTTTGGGACGGGAAGGCCAACCGCTCATCTTTCCAGTAGTGACGCAGGTAGAGAGTCATGGTGAAGTCCTGCAAGTGAACGCATCATGATTCCAACCACAGACAGAGATCCAAATAGTTCCAAATAAATGACTATATTTGCAAGGATCAACTATGTTCTGGACTGGAAACCACAGCAGGATCAATATTTATGATTCTGTTCAAATATCTGAGATTTAGTCATCATCCTGATGGTGCGTTCAGGCTCTAAAGGGTGTGACACGCACGTTCATTATTAACTGCTGGAGATGAAAGGTGTTTAATCTGAGCTGGGTGGAGACGCACAGGCTGCCATGGAAACCAGTCACCCCTCTTGACCCGCTGGAACTCCATGAAACAGCCAGTAAGAGGTTGGTTTACTTGAAAGTGGAGTTGTCGGGGGTCACAAACCAGACGAGGGAAACTGACAGGAAGTGATGTCAGAGTCTGAAGAGGATCACTGAAATGTTGGGTGGGGTTGGGTGGATTTAGCGTCTCACCATGTTGACCTCTGAGATGCTGTCGATGCTCTCCACCTGCACGTCGATGCCCACAGGGATGGCCGCCCCTGCAACCAGGAGAGAAGCATCACTCAGCCGCGTGGGCAGAAACGGCCCTGACTGCAGCTCTCACGGACGCCAGCGTGTCGGCGGCTTCTTCAGGCACACCCTGACAGCATCGTTTGTCTTCACCGTTAGCTCGCCGCAGCCATCAACGGCTGTCCTCCGCACTCCCACCGCCTCATTAGCAGCTCCAGGCAGTTTACACCCCAACAAACAGGAAAACGAATCCCCTGATCCACTTACCCACGTTCATCAGCTGCACGCTAAAAAACTCAAACAAAAACCAAGAAGGTTTCAGGACCTCGGACAAGCTGGTTTTCATTATTTTAGGCCCGTTTTTTTCTGACAACCACAAACTTCAGGAAGGACTGGAGGGAGAACTCAAAATATCTCTGGAAGATCGGATGGATTTTGTTTTGATTTAAAGCAGCCAAATTTCCTCTGACAACTCTCATCTCAACACACAGATAACATTTTTCGTTACCATGGCAACAAGTGCTGCTGCTGGAAAGACCTGAACGAGAAGGTCACTCTCACTTTTTCCCTCGTCAAACTGGCTCAAAGAATGTTTTGGGCATTTTACTGAGGGAATTTCAGAGCATATTTACCTCCTGGAGTGAGTGAAGGCGACGCAGCAGCAGCAGTTTCATCACTTTTTAAAGGTCTCCCTTCATTTTTGAGTCAGTTAATTCTTCCCATAGAGGATGAAGTTGAAGGGGAAGACGGTTCATCCCTCAGCTCACTCTTTCCGTCCGTGTTTGTGCTGAGGTCGCAGTGAGAGCTGCACTTTTACTCTGATAACACATCAGAACTGTGCTTTGTGCAGATTTATGGTTCCATCTCTTTTGTCCCCAAATGTTTGTGAGCTCAGCACGTCACAATCCCTTAATCCAGCGCCGCAGATGGATCAATTCATGCAGACATAAGCAGCAGAACGAGGTTTTCCATCTGTTGGGATTCCACCGCAGTCAAAGGTAAAGGTGGAGGAGGAAGGAGGAAGGCGGAGGAGGGAAAGCAGTGACGCACTTCTACGCACCGACAGCCTGAGGGGCGGATGATAATCCCACCGGAGCAGTTCACAGCCTGATCATCTGATGAAACACACCTGCGCTTTTATCATTTCAGAGACAAATGTGTGTTTACGTTCCTTCGACCTCCTACATGGAAAACCAAACCGGGAGGTGTGGAACCTCTGCGGTGGAGGTTTGCTTCTGTTACTCCTGTTACTTGTGTTACGCCGTCCCTGACACGGCCGTGGTGGATGAGCTCCGAAAAAGAGTTTAAACTGTACTAAATCAGGTCCTTTCGGATTAGAAACCCGTTAGAAACATCTGGTACCAGTAAAGTAGTAAATGGAGCGGGCACACACACACACACACACACACACACACACACACACACACACAGGCAGGTAAAGGTAAACTGTAGGGGTGTGTGCAGACAATGGTCGCTGTCACCAGCAGAGAAATGACATCATTGTCTTAGTTCAAACAGCTAAAAAAAACCTGTTTAGGTTCCATGTCATGGTCCTTTTGTGTTCCTGAAAGTAATGACTTGAGCCTGCTGGGTCCTGTTTACACGGCTGCCCCATCAACACCACTCATCGCACCGCCCGCTCTTCATCCATCACCGACGCAGATAAACACGTGCCCGACAGCGTCGTCAGGAACAGCAACACAAATTAAATAAAGCTGCTGCTCCTGAATCCATCTGTTCGCACTGAATATTTTATAATAAAACTCAAAAAAGACTAAAAATCACATATTATATGCAAAAGAATTCAAATGGAACTATTTACTGTGTATACTGACATATTTGGATTGATATGACTGTTGTTTGTTGGATGTAATGTTGGATTAAATGTGATTATTAATCTACAGTGGCGTGTTATATTCTGCATGATTATTCTGTGACTGTGTCCTATAAGAATCCCTGCATCCCCCTTTAGGATGAAGGCGTTTGAGTTCAGAAATAAAGCAAAATGATGACATTTATAAAGACTGGAAATAAGGATTAATTTAGTGGGAATTAAACTATTCAGCTGCGTGCTGTAAAAACACAGATTGGACTGTGTCTGTGTGCACCTATTGTGATATCCTGATGTTTGTCACTTCAGTGTTTCCAAACCGTCCATCTGCTCCAGACATGGACAATAATCCAGATTAATGCACACAAATTCACCCAACTCTCACACACAGCACACACATCTGACGTTCCAAACATCCACTCAATACTGACTTCATCCATTTTCCAAGTCTTTACACACACGCACTCCTTGTTCTTCTATCTTTGTGAGGCCTTTCATGGGCATAATGTAATACCCAGCCCTTTACCCTAACCCTAAGCATCCTAACTAACCCCCTGACCCTAACCCAGGCCCTGACCCTGACCTAAACCCAATTCTAACCCCAACCTTAAAACCACGCCTGAACCCTCAAACAGGCTTTTGAAGTTGTGAGGACCGGCAAAAATGTCCTCCTTGCTACTAGAACGAGTATTGTAGTACTCAGTATGTAGCATGTACAAGAACACACACACACACACACACACACACACAGCATTTAATTTGTGATGTGAGTGATTTAATCCACTCACACATCATCCCACAGAGATCAATCTTCATCACGCTGACATGGGCGTGCAGCAGTTTCATGGTGGTGACGAAGGACATGCCAATGCACTGACCCACATTACACCACCGAGTGTGTGTGTGTGTGTGTGACACACCTCCGAAGCCCGGCCTCATGGCGAAGTCGTGCTCCTCGATCCTCAGCAGCTGTTCGCTCTTTATTAGCAGAGTTTTGGTGCTGTCCAGCCTCTTCAGTTTGTAATCAATACGCCTGCAGAAACAGGGCGATCAGCTGCTTTGATCAGATCCACAACAGAAGGACACACTCATTCAGGCACGGCGCGGTCTCACCGGCATCTTGAAAACGTCAAAAGGATAACCTAGGTGAAGGTGGGTTATGTAATAAAAGCCCTCTGGGCAGATTAACGCATCTGTCTGTGGTTCTGGATCCACCTGTGATCAGGTTAACGAAGGATATCTGCACAGATGTGATGCACAAGGCTGATACACACTCTAACCCAGAAAAAGCAGAAGAACCAGGAGCAGGGCCGGCCGCTGCTGGTGGGACCAACATAAACATGTCCACACTGACAACACCCACACCCTGAGCTGGACCAGCTCTTGACGGGGTTTCTCCATTTCTGCTGGCTGCTTCTCCGGTGGCTCCTTTGTCTTATTTATTATGGTGTTTTGGTTGGAAATACAGGTGGTGTTTTCACATAACTGTCCTTCTCTCCTCTTCCTCGTCTTCTCTCTGCAATCTTTTGTCTTTCAGAAATGTGGATTCTCTCTCACCACATCTGCTTCGCATGTGAAACGTGTCTTTCTTTTTTCTTTTCTTCCTGCTATCTTAGTATGCCTCAGCCTGCTTCCTCTTGTTTTGGCTCCCAACACATTTTTTTTTTTTTCAGCCGTTTTAGTTTTTCTTCACTTTCTAACTTTGAAACAAGGTTTTCACTTCCTGTGTGAAACCTTAGATCTGTATAAAAAAAAAACTTCCTGTAAAAACCTTTGCACTAATCTGTTGTTCCTGTGTTAAATGTCACCTGTCAGTCAGACAATGTGGGCGGGGCCGAGACCTAACGTGGCAGGTGAAGGTTATCTGGTTTTCTCACACATCAGCCAAGTGGTGAAAAAAAAGCCAAATGTGGTTTTAAGCAGTCATTTGTCTGGATTAAAACTGTTTCCTGTTTCCTGTTCACAGCTGCGCTCAGAGGAACGAACCAAAGGAAATCTCTGCTGCTCATCTCACCCTCCGAACTTGAACCTGCTGTTCTCCTCCAAGAAGACCTCCTTCTGCTTCCTCCGCCCCGAGTTGCGTCCCCCGGTCACCATGGCGACGACGCTGGCCGCGGCCAGAAGCAGGCAGGTCACCGCTCCTGGCTTCATCTTTCACAGGCTCCCGCTCCACCACTGCCATGGTGTCAGCATCCCGGCCACCGCAGGTCCACCTTCATCTGGAGCCAGAAAGCTGGATCAGAACATCACACTTCTGAAGAGGAAGGCCCAGCCGGGTCCGACAGCCGTGGTTCCGCTGGAGCGTGTGCAGGTTTCCAGCCTCCGGAGGAACATCCCTCTGCCGCCGCCGCCGCCTTCAGCCGTCTGCCTCTGTCTGTTTCATCTGCGCTTCTGTGGATCTGTCTATCTCTGATTAAAATCGATATGAATCTATTCCTCGTGGCGATAGAGGAATGACACTAATTCCACTCTAATCCTCTTATCTACAGCCACAGCAATCTTTCACTAACCTACAAACGGTCACACACACAAACCCATCAGTAATCAGGATTTTGTCAGTAGGACAATGAAAAAACAGGCACCTGGTGTGATTATGAGGTTAGAGCACACCTCCACCATGTGTGCGTGTGTGTCTTTTATAAAATAAAATAAATCACAGATTTGGAAGCAGCTTATACCAATATAAAAAGGATATTAAAAAAAAAGAAAAGATTGTTTGGTTTGTCTGTGTAGATTCTCACTCATCCAGGTCATAGTTATCCAAAATAGATCTCAGCTGACACAGAGAGATCTATTTTGGATTGTTTGGTTTAAAGCCCAGGCCGATCCAGACTCACCTGAGGCCTCCCCAGCTCACACCTGTCCTGAGCACCCTGCTGGTGGGCTGCAGAGACACCGGAGGGTCCACCCAGAAGATGAACCCGAGCTTCACGGTGTGATGATGATGATGAGGCTGACAAGTGTTAATCATTTAAACCTATCAATTAATCTGGAGATGAGACTGTTCTTGTGTGGACAGCTGATTTTGTAACATTAAACCAATCAGTTACTCAGTGAATGAGTGTTCTATTTCCTGCCTTGTGACTCGGCCTGGTGTTGGAGGCTGGTTCATGCTGTCATCGGGGTGTTCACAGTCCAAACACTTCCTTTGTTGGAGCAAACAAACCAATTCAATCAGAGATGAGTGTGTGATATAAAGTAAACAAGATTCTACTGGTTCTACTGGTCCACATCTACCATTCGTTTTTTTTCCTTTTAATAAGACAAAGTTGAGTATTCTGATATTGTTTCGCTGTTGTTCTGTGTGTGTGTGTGTGTGTATTCAGAATGCAGCACGTAGCTGATGGTGCACAGCAGGCGCTAAAACAGCTCTGCACTGTAGTGAACCCCAGTGACATTTGTTAGAGTCCTCTGAAGGTGTGTGCGTGCGTGTGTGTCTGTGTGTGTGTGTGTGTGCGTGTTTGCCAATCACAACCACACTCCACCCATCCAGAGGGTGTGTGAATTTGGAGTGACCTCCCTGTACTGTGTGTGTGTCCTTTCCTCTAAATAACCTGCTGATCCAGTCATGGCTCAGTCTCAGGAGGCAGCTCCAGGCCTCTGCTGCCTTTCAGAAGAGCTGCAGCAGCTGAGTCACACAGCATTTTCTAGAGTTTCCTTCGTTCCTCTCGGCTCATCTGTAACAGAGAAGTTGATGTTACTGCTAAAAGTTCACTTTTCACACTTCTTCTGTAAGTATCCTTTTTACTGCTTAATATATTCAGTCAAACATAACTTTAAATAGTTTGACTACATTTTTAAACGACTGAAAACTTAAAGTTCTTGAAGAATGAGAGAGAGAGAGAAGGAAAGCTTCTTGAACAAACTATTGCCACGACCTTGAATATAAATACACTGTCAAAATACATGTTAAGACTGGTAAACATCTGTCAGAGGTTTCTGCTTCCAAATGAAAATGCTGCAGTGCCGAGCATCTTCATGCACTCACGTACACCAGTGGAAACACGCTGCCTCTTTCTGCTGCTGTAAAACCGAGTCCAGCTGAGATGAAACAAATATTTGTTCCGTTAGGTCACTCATGAACGCTGGTTTCCAGACGCGGGCTGACAGGGGGTGTGAGCTTTCAGCAACAGAAACCTGCCATGTTAGTCAGATTGATGTGTTCCTACCTGTCCTCGTCAGCCTTTGAAACATTACGTTTTTTACTAACCCATAAGTGATAACAGTGTTTTCAGGAAGCTTACAGGCTGTTGAAAACTCACATTTCACTGTAGGAATAGTTTCTAAAGTTTATGTGCAGAGTTTACGTGCGAAGGCACTGTGACCTGATCTGTGGCGAGCTGGAACTCTTCCGATACTGTTTTTTATCTGACTTCTTTTAGAGTGTTTATTTCGGTTGCAGAACTTACATGCATTTATACAAATACAAAAGAAAATACATCTTCTCATTTATTTGAGATGAGTTTGTGGTTTTAAAAACATTTCCAGGGCTCCTCCTGACATTTCCTCAGAAAGCTACAAGTTGTGACAGGTTTTATTTGACTTCTATCAGGAATGCGCCTTTAAATAGGAACTCTCCTCTGTATGTGTGTGTCTGATGGAAAACCTTTTAGGGTGATGCAGGGAACGCTTTCCTGAAGAGGACAGGCTGGGAAGACGGTGACAGCTGTCTAGACTGAGGAATGGTGTGGTTGTGTTTCTGTGACTCGTGCATGTGTGCAGCTAAAAGGAAACCATGTCAGCGATACACACCTGGGCCTGTTTCCTCCTCTGTATCAGCTTCAGCGTGCAGGACAAAACCCCAGGTAAGACACAAACGCTTCTTTGTCCGACATCTGTGAGCCTCGGATAGACAGATAGAGCCTCATTTTCTTCACTGACACTGAAACACGGAGCAGCCCCGAAGCCTCTTTTCAACAAAAATGACAGGAGGTCACAGATATTTGGGGGTTCAGTCAAAACCTTCCAATGTCATTGCTTAACTCTAATGTGGGCAGTAATGTGGCGTTACCTGACAATAGATGACATCAGCAGGCTGCCAGCCAGGTGAACCGCCTGCTGTCACATGTGGTGCAGGCGCCAGTCAGTAATCTGAGCGGTAATGTGGTAAAGTTTAGAGCAGTGTTTCTCAAAGAGTGGTCCGTGGACCATCAGTGGTCCGCGGGCGACCCCTAGTGGTCTAGGAGGTGACATGTAACAAATCACATTTTAAATTTTTAAATTTCAATATTTAAAATTCAGCGTAAAATCAGTGTTTCTTGAACACCCAAGATTTAAAGAATTCACTGTATTATATATTTCCTGATGCATCTGTCATGCAGCACCCAATCATTACTTAGCATATTGTATTGGGGGCTATTTAGAGTCAGGTGGTCCGTGCGTGTTTATTTATGGGAACAGTGGTCTTTGGTCTGAAAAAGGTTGAGAAACACTGGTGTAGAGGAACAACTGTGAGCCTCACAGTTGAAGGAATCCACCAAAGAATGATCAGGTTTCGCTTTGACTCAGCCCGACTTTTCCTCATCCAGGATATAAGATAGAAGAATAAATGATGTGATAAAGGAATTATATTGTTCTTTTCAAAAAGTCTCCAAGATGAGGTCAACTAAGCTGCACCCAGACATGAATCAAGAAGGGGAAGCGGAACAGAGTGAATCAGCTGTGATTTGGTCACTCTGTGACATTTCCTGTGTGAAATCATTTCCGGTCCGAAACTCTGGTTCAGAGATGCCTTCCGAGGGAATCCTGACTGACTGCTCAGTGCAGGTGGGGTCTTCTGGGCATTAACGGTCTGGAACGTCCACTGCGTGTTTCAGACGTGACCGTGGTGTGCGCCGTGTCGGAGGACTGCGCGCTCCCCTGCAGCTTCCAACCCAGCAGCAATGAGACCATCCGCTGGTTCAGACAGGATGTGGTGGTGTACACGTTTGAGCGCGGCAACGCCGGAGATGGCAGCGAGGACAGCGGCAAAGCGCACACCGGGCACGAGCACCTCTCCGTTTACCCACCCCTGGTATCCCATGGCAACGCTTCGCTGCTCATCAGGCGAAGTGGACTGAACGACCGAGGAACTTACAGGTGTCATGTGAGCACCTCAAAGGGTGAACACAATGCAAAGGTCATCGTCAAGGTGGAGGGTGAGTGAAAAACAGACTACAAAACTACGTTTGTGTCACGTTCTGGTGCCAGGCTATGTTAGGATGTGGCCTTTGGAGTCTAGCTGCTCTGGCACTGCTGCTTTTGACACACTGTGTGTGTTTGTGTGTGTGTGTGTGTGTGTGTGTGTGTGTAGCACCCATCCAGGGACTGTCTCTAGAGCTGTCGAGGCTGAGCGGCTTCGAGGAGATGAAGTGCACAGTACGCAATGTCTTCCCAGCTCCTCGCGTCACCTGGGAAACCGAACCGCGCACGTTTGAGGAGCTCCGGCCAATGACACGCAAGCTGTCCAACAAACAGGGGCTGTACACAGTCGACAGCCGTCTGAGGAGGCTGAATGGTCACCCTGACCTGCTGTACATCTGCAGGGTCAGCAGCTCTTATGGGGGTCCTGCCTGGACCACCTCGCTCAGGGTCAGAGGTACACTATGATGCCACAAATGCAGGAAGCGCGGCTGCATTTATCTCCTGTACTCTTTTTGCGGGTCCTTTCCTCCAAAACAAAACATTTCTTCTGTGGTAGAAATTCGAGGAACCCAGGGACGAGACCTGACGCTCCCCTGTAAAGCCCCTGAATACCTCAACCACCCCCACCTACAGTGGAGTTTTTCCAGCGGCGAGGACCCCTCCCACATCCTCATGTACGACACCAAGTCCGGGCACAGCACCTCCTCGCCAGCCTGGGGCAACCACGTGGAGCTGGACAAGTTCAAGGTGGAATTTGGAGACGGCTCTTTGCGGCTGATGGACCCCCAGCACTCGCAGCACACGGGGAGCTTCGTCTGCGTCTTCTCCACGCCGCACAGCACCCACACAGAACGCAACGACGTCACCATCAACGACCTAGTGGGTGAGGTCACAAACAGTCACTGATCAAAGAGGAAGTTCACTGACGTCGTCGCTCATTCTCACTCATCCAGGTCATAGTTATCCAAAGTGAGATCTCTCTGTGTGCAACTGGACACAGTAAGGCTTCCTCGAGTTTCAGGTGGTCAGACCTGAAGAAGCCTTCTGGAGAGAAGGCGAAACGTCTTCAAGAAAACCTTACAGAGAGAGATCTAACTTTGGTTCACTGATGTCAGTACCAACTGAAAAAAGAGCAATAAAATAAATACCAGCATGATCAAAAACAAACTTTCTGGAAATAATTTGTGTGTAATTGTTACCTGTGCACAGGTGAGAGCAGTTTTTCAGAGGCACCCTCTTACTGGTGGGTCGCTGGCCTGGTGATTGGGGTGCTGGTTCTGGCTCTGGTGGGTGTGCTGGCATACCTGAAGGTCAGAGGTAAGGATATATAAACACATTTTTAAAGATACGAGGAAGCATTTTAGACTAAAACAGAAATATATGCCAATAAAACAGAAACATATTTCATTTATCTTGATGAGTAATATTAATATAATTTAGATTCTAGATAAAACACAAGCTATCCTTCAAAAATGTAATTAAAAATTGACACTTTAACATTTTTCACCAGGATAAATTCTTTGGAGAAATCATTTTTATGAACAGACCCTCAGAAGAGAAAAAGAATCCACATATAATAAACAGATTTTCCCGTCCAGATTTCAGGAGATCTGAAAATAAAACACCTAGGTCAATAGAGGCTTTTTGTGATGCTTAAACACCTTCTGTCATCTGTGATTTAGGCAGAACATCCAAGCACAAAAAAGACCCCGAGGAGGGAGCAGAGCTTCGTTTGGTCAAAGGTCAGTCAAATTAAAGTACTCCGCAGAACCACAGGGTGGCGCCAAAGGAAAAAACAACGATTAGGCCTCCATAGGGTGAAACCGAAAGGTTAAAAAATGACCGTAAATCTATAGAATTTATCACTGCTGGGAGATAAACTTTTAAAATTACATGCTAATTATTTAATTGGCAGTGAGTATCACAGTTAAGGTCCTCAGACTAATATTTGTAAACACTGAATCTTACAGACTCGACAGAAGGAAGCAACCCCACCAACAGACCTTCGGGACTCCAGAGCACCTCTGAGTCAACCTGAAACATGGCAAAAACCACCAGGAAAACCTGAGAACTAACAAGGAATTGGTTTATGACATGTATCATCAATCAAGATGTTTCCTGGAAGATGTTTAACAAGTTGTCATACATTGAATATGTACTGCATCATCAGTAGTTTTATTATTAAAAAGACTAATCACTCACTATGTCACTTCTTTACATCTGAAATGAGACAAATCTCGTTTTTCCTGCATTATTTACATTTTGATTTTTCTTTAATTTACATTTTATTTTTTTATCCAACCTTCACATCATCATGTTCAGTAACTTATAAAATAAATAACTCCACATCAATGATTAATCCTTTGTAAGGCTGGAAAACCACAGAGAAGAACATTTTTAAATACATTTAAAGGTAAACTAAACACAACCGCCAGGGTTACTATTTGTTGTCAAGTTTCTAGAAATAGTTTGATTCAGATCTGCTATTCTACGGACAAAGTCTAATACACACGTACACGCATGCACGCACACACATACACACCCACCTACAGAAACTTATCCAACCAGTCATTCAGACTCTGCTCCCAGTGAAACTCTCTCTTATGGCTGGACTTTCGTGGTAAAAATGTTACCATCTGTGCGTCCTCTGATCCTGGTGGGCCTAGTTTTTCCGTGGACTTTGAGGGGGGAAGGTGAGTGACCCTGTTTGGATCTGTGTTTGAAGTGTCAGGGGTTTGGGTGAGGTGTGAGAGTCAGCTGTTTGAAGTGTAAATGTTCAGGAAAACCAGATTAATTTACAGCTGAGACAAGACAGAATCTCTCGTAATTAGAAAAAACGTCAATACCAGTTTCTACGGTAATCAATGTCAGTGTTTGTATAAAGGAGTAAATAAGCCGCAGATCAGCAGTAACGTCAGCAGAGGTTGAAGGTCGTGGAACCAGCGTCAGTCAAAGCACTGCTGGCGCCTTCGCACCAGGGTCGTCACCTTATTCACCTGAGCTTTAAAAATAAAAACGCACTTTTGTCCACGACTAAAACAGACAAAGTTGACAAAGACAAAACTGCAAATGAAAGAGAACCTTCAAATACCTAAGCAGGAATCTTGTAAAACCTGCTTGCTGACATATTCCAAAGTGCACATCAAATCTCTCGCTGAGTAACTATTAACCTGAACCTTGGACAGCTATGACCTGGATGAATGAGAGCCTACACAGACTATTAACATGAAGGTTGATGGTGTTTCTTCACAGAATCTACAGTCTGTGTTTGGGGAGAAAGATGCATCCTGCCGTGCACTTTCCCCTTCGGAAAAGATACTCTCATCCACTGGTTTAAAAAGCCTAAAAAAAATATCCATTCTTACTATGAAGACCGTGACCAGCTCGAACAACAGGTATCACCTTTCCGGAACCGGACCTCGCTCTTCCATGATGAGATCCCCAGAGGGAACGCCTCACTGCTGCTGATGTGGGTGAAGGTGGAGGACGAGGGTCCATACCTGTGTTACACCAGCACCGTCAGTGACAGCTCGGAAAAACATATAGAGCTAAAGGTGGAAGGTGAGCCTCCATCACCCAGGACTGCTGCAGCAGCTGAAGAGCTGTGTGTTGTGTTCTTTTTGTCCGACTCACAGCAGACGCTCCCACTTTGTCTTTGCAGCTCCGGTCCGTGAAGTCAACATTGTGCAGGTAAATGACAGAATCAGCTGCAGCTCAGAGAGGGTCTACCCAGAACCGACACTCAGCTGGTCCAGCAGCCCTCAGGAACCACACAACCCTGAAGTCCAGCTCATGAAAGATCAGCTCTACAAGATCAGCTCTACCATTGCGGCCAACAGCTCCACCAATGTGAACTACAGCTGCACCGTCAGCGCCGGCAGAAACAGAAGGAAAACCACTTTGTTTCAATCACGTAGGCCGTTTCTGCCGCTTCCTGAACAATCCTTCACGGAGCATCAGTTTAAACCTACTTTCATGTTTTCTCTTTCTCCATTTAAGGTCATATCCACACATCAGACGATGAAACAACAATATCCTGCTCCAGATTAAACACCAGTGCGACACAGCTCACCTGGAGATTCAACCACACAGAGATCATCGCGACTCGCACAGGGATGGGTGGAGGTTACACGGCGTCAGAAGGCTGGAGGAAACACGTGAAGAACATGTCCCAGTCTGGTGACCTCCAGTTACAACATCTGTCTTCATCTCAGGAGGGAACATTCACCTGTGAGCTCAGCGGCGACGAGGAAACATACGTAACCGTCACAAAGCTGACCTACAGCCCACAACCAGGTGAGACCCACCTTGTTAGAATGAGTGTAGAATCTGTCTAAACTGTTCCTGAAGTCTCTGCTGGCTGATCAACAGTCAGGTGGTTGACTGATGAAGCTTATTCAATATTATAAAACCAAAATTCTATATTTGCTAACATAGATGTGAAAGATTCAAGTACAAGTACTTCACTAAAGTACTGCTGAAGTACTGCTGAAGCACTGCTGAAGTACTGCTGAAGCACTGCTGAAGTACTTCACTAAAGTACTGCTGAAGTACTGCTAAAGTACTGCTGAAGTACTGCTGAAGTACTGCTAAAGTACTGCTGAAGCACTGCTGAAGTACTGCTGAAGTACTGCTAAAGTACTGCTGAAGCACTGCTGAAGTACTGCTGAAGTACTGCTAAAGTACTGCTGAAGCACTGCTGAAGTACTGCTGAAGTACTGCTAAAGTACTGCTGAAGCACTGCTGAAGTACTGCTGAAGTACTGCTAAAGTACTGCTGAAGCACTGCTGAAGTACTGCTGAAGTACTGCTAAAGTACTGCTGAAGCACTGCTGAAGTACTGCTGAAGTACTGCTAAAGTACTGCTGAAGCACTGCTGAAGTACTGCTGAAGTACTGCTAAAGTACTGCTGAAGCACTGCTGAAGTACTGCTGAAGTACTGCTAAAGTACTGCTGAAGCACTGCTGAAGTACTGCTGAAGTACTGCTAAAGTACTGCTGAAGCACTGCTGAAGTACTGCTGAAGTACTGCTAAAGTACTGCTGAAGCACTGCTGAAGTACTGCTGAAGTACTGCTAAAGTACTGCTGAAGCACTGCTGAAGTACTGCTGAAGCACTGCTAAAGTACTGCTGAAGCACTGCTGAAGTACTGCTGAAGTACTGCTAAAGTACTGCTGAAGCACTGCTGAAGTACTGCTGAAGCGCTGCTAAAGTACTTCACCCACAGCTTAGCTGCTCAAAAACATCAGGTGTTTCTACCAGTTATTGGATTTCATGACTGTTTCCTCGCATCGTTCAGCACTTCTGTCGGTTTAATGATTAATTTAATCGCTGAACACAAAACAACAACAATAATAATACTTTATATAATGTCATTTTCATGTCATCAGTCAGAGCTGGATCACTGAATAATCATTATTAAGTTTTGAACGTAAATGTCTTTGTATTTCATGGAAACTCCATCTGACCTGGCTGCAGCTGGAGGTGGAGGAGGTGGAGTTGTGGCTGGTGTAGTTGTTGGAGCTGTTTTAGTTGTTGTACCTGCAGTGATCTGCTACTTGAAAAGTAAAAAAAAGGTAAATAATACTTTAAGTATACTAAAAATATTGCAAGATTATCTATTTATCTGCGTTGTTTGCACTAAAAATGTCATTTAAATTCAGAAGGAGGGAAATGCTCAAGAGAATTCCAAAGGCATACAATTAAGGTAATAATTTAAATTTTAACTAATTTAAATTATTTCTAACCAACGTCACTGTTACACATTTGCTTACCTTATAAAACATTAATATAAAACATAGAACCTGATAAGTCATTTATGCTGTCAGTTTCATGTCCTCATTTGTAGCAGATTTTTAAACGCTGATTTTTCCTAAAATTGCCAACAGAGCATCCAGAACTGGAACAAGTGGAACAACAGCAGAAGCCACAGTTCTGATGGAAAAATAAGTTTGAATCCGGAGCTGAAAAAAAACAACACAACCTGGAGACTTCAGGACAAATGGACACGAGGAGACAACTGTTGCTTCTCCACTGAAAAATGAGACGGTTAAACCAATAAAAACACTTCAAACGATCCAAAGTAGATCTCTCTGTGTCTCTGACTTCAAACGATGCCATCACTGCCCATGAAAGATGATTGCAAAAGCCAAAGCAATGGCATCTGGAGAACCAGCCCAGAATGTTTGATGGTTTGGATCATGTTCTACGCGTAGAACATGCCCAGGTACTGGATGGACACGGACATCCTGGATACAGGAATGGTGCATGGAACGACTTTAGTCTCAGCATCTGAGGGAGGTCTCCAGCTCTATGTTGTTATATGTTGTATGTATGTATATGTTATATGTTGTGTATTGAAATAAGATTGCCTGTGAAATTTCCCATTCTATGTGTATTGTATGTTTGTGTATCTTTTTCTATTCCATATTTTAAAAAAATTAAGACTGGTGCTGAAAATAGTGGTGGATGGTGTGAGGTCGGAGACCTAGAAGGAGATTTATTATCATTATCAATTATATTACATATTTAATATAATTTATTAATATAGTTTTTTAAGATGTATCTTTTAGGTTTAAATATTTGCACATTTTGTATTTTCTTAACTCTTTTCACTGTTTTAAATGGTCAACTCTGAATGTTTCCATTCTTCATTTAGATTAAGACACTTAAACTGAAGTTTGACATTATTTCTAGTTTATGCAAATTTACTGCCATTTTTTATATTTTACCTGCCATTGGTACGTTTCTAAGTAAATATTCAATCTTAGCCGATTTGAAGTATGTTGACTTACCAGCTGTAACCTTTGACATTTGACCCGTTAGCCTTTAGCATTGACGTCATCATTGTCAGCCAGCGTCGATTTCACTGTTTGACCGTATTTAATCAGTAAATGTATGATAATCTGTTGTCTTAAACTTAACTGTGGAAGTGGGAAATAACTGATTACAAATAATGTTTGCCAAATTAAAATTACAGCGTACTTTGCTAACAAACCTTTAGCATTACCAGTGTTTGGCGAAGGACCGGCGTTAATAATGTATCAGTCCGCGCTTCAAGTTCTGTCCAGGTGCAATGTCCAGTTATAAATGTATAAATCCGCATTTTTAATTATTTATTTATTTATAGTCCTCTCAATCTTCCTCTCAATCTTATAAAAATCACCAAAGAAAATTATAGAAGAGAAGTTGAAGCTTTGTATTTTTTTCTCTTTCTTGACAAGTGTTATTTCACGTTAATATAATGACTCCTTTATGTACAATTTCTTTCGAATATTTCACAATTTATTCTTTCAGGCTGTTTTCAAACATTTGACTAAAATTATTTCTTCCTCAAAAATGAAATACTCAAATTACCTGATATTTCGTCAGGTCAGATAAAAGAGATGCAACATTTCCCCATAAAGACAGCAAGGGAAAAAAAACTTTATTTGTGCGCGTTTGTCACAGCAGGCGTGGGTTCTCCTGCCTGTAGTCATGCGGGTCTCCTTTGAAGGGCAGATGAGGAGGTTGGTTACAGATTCCCGTCAGGAAGATGATGATGGTGCCAAAGGTCATCAGCGGGGTAACCAGGAAGAGGCAGAGTCGATCCACCGTACGAGCGATGCCGCTCCAGTTATCCTTCTCCTGAAAGCATGACACTTCTGGTTTACGCTGCTCTTACAGAGGCAGTGTGAACAGGCTTTAACGCATTCATTTACAGACTTTACATTAGAATTCAGGCCTGTGACAGAAGTCTGACGTCCTGTTTTAACCTTCTGACCTCGTTGTAGTCGTTCTTGTTGCGCATGTGTTTGATAATGTAGTTGGCTCCATCCACAGCTGGCTTGATCTCTGCATACAGCTGATCTGTCACTCCTCCCTCATCCTGTGGCTTCACAGCTACACACACACACACACACAACGGTTCTTTCTCTTGATCACTGGATCAAATGTTTCTGGAATACTTGTGTTTCTGTGGGCGTACTGGCGGCGTGTGTGACTCGGGTCATCAGTCCGTGCCTCTCAGATTGTTTCTCAAACATCAGCTCGCTGCGGGACTTCACGCTGTAGTACTCCTCAGCCGAGGCAATGTAGCCCACCGAACTGGATCGCCGCGGCAACGCTCCATCCCAGTAAGTCTCCGTCTCTGCAGGACGGGACATGTGCAAGAGTCGGGGTAATCGCTCGAGGAAGATCTGAAGAAAAAAAAAAAAAACAAGATACACATGATTTGAGAATGCGTTACAGGATGTGTGTGTGTGTGTTTTACCTTTTTGGTCCACTCAGACATGACGTGCGTGCTTGGCGTCCTGAAGTGAAGGTTGAGGACGACCACGCAGTTCAACACCACCACTGTCACCACCACCATGATGAACATCAGATACCTTAAACACACACACACAGACACACACACACTAATTAACGTGCAACAGAAAATTAAATATTAAATGCAGAATTAAATTGATGTGGAGTGATCGGTGTTTGTTCCTACTTTACGATAAGAGGAACAGACATGGATGTTTCTGGAAGCCTTTGAGAGATCAGCAGTAGGAAGACGGACTGAGCAAGCAGCACCGAGATGGACAGTGTCATCTTCTCACCACCTACACACACACACACACACACACACACACACACACACACACACACACAACACCACACACACACACACACACACACACACACACACACACACACACACACACACACACACGCACTTTTTATCCTTTTAACAATATTTTCCTGTGTATTGACGTTGCAGGGACGTTGGGACCATGTGATCTAATTTCTCTGGTGAGCAGCAACATCAGCAGGTGGATCAACGTGCACTGACTGTCTGCAGGCAGGTAGTAGACCAGCAAGGCCAGGAAGGAGATGAGCACGCAGGGGATGATGATGTTGACCACATAGAAGAGAGGTTTGCGTCTGATGACCAGGTAGAAGGTGATGTCCTGGTGCTTGTTGCTCTCCATGGGAATGTGCTTGTAGGTGTTTCTCTTGGCGGGCCGGTGAATGATCTCCCACTCACCGTTCTCTGTCGGTCGCCAGCCAAGAAACAAACCCAGAGCTTAGACACAAACTGGATGTTTCCTCCTCCGGTTTAGATTTAAAAACACCATCTGATACACCGAAACTCTAATCATGCTGCAAGACTGTACGTATAAAAAATTAAAATCAGTGAGAATGAAACTTTAATCGGCTACCTGTAAAGCTTGCAGGATCAATAACGATCCACTCCACGGTGAACTTGTCATCGTTAACATTTTCTTCCTTCAGGAGCATCCTGATCTCTTTGGCGTTGTAGGTTAGAGAGCTGCAAAGCAGCATGGGAAATGGAGTTCACAATCAACAACAGCATTTTCCTACTGGAAGGGCTCAGCTGCAGATGTTTGCATTTTAATATTTCTTTTATTTTCTTTAATTTCCTGTGGATTTTGCACCTTCTCCTCTCGTATCGGTTTAGATTCTATAGGAGCGTCACTTAGCTCAGTGATCACGCTCACGTCACATTTGCTTTCAGCGCCTCTGCATTTCAAACAACAGATAAAACTCTCACGTGAATTTGAGCGTGCAGTTCTGCCAGTCAAAGGGGAAATATTTGACGCTGATGGAGCAGGACGAGCGGAAGATGGCGGGAGGTAACCAGTAGCAGCGACCAGTAGGATCCACCAGAACGTTGCTGTAGTAGGCCACTCGGAACTGGGCATCGTTACTGAGGAGGTGGGAGTACACACAGAAATGTCCTAAATATAAATGTCAATAATTTGACAGGTGATACCTGTACATTGTTATGATTTTAGCTTTGACTCATTATACTTTCTGATGTCGTTAAAGCTGATCACTATTTCTGACCATCAAGACGGCCCCAGTCTCACTTGTTTTCCAGCACGATCTCTGGCAGCCAGACCATGTTTGACGGCAGCCGAAGCATGCTGATGCCATCGAACTCTGTCACGTTCCACGACAGCCGATAATCAGTCCAGGTCTGACGCACGCACACACACACACACACACACACACACAGTAAGACAGACATACAGTGTTTGAATAGTGAAAAATATGAAAAACATACTGTCAAATTTGTAATTTACTTACATGATCGATCCATACGTTTGTCAGCAGCGTCTCGTCTACTTCTTTCTGCAAAATAAGCAAATATCAGATTAGAAGAGATGTTCTCCTTCCTCTCAACAAGATGGAGCTTTGATTTAAACAATTAAATAAGGATATTAATCCGATGAACACGCTGCCTTATTGGAGCTTGTAAATGACCATTTTACTGTTGCAGTCTTCCCTTAAGTACAGAGTGCAGTGTTTCAGCTGGGATGTGGTGTTTTGGGGTGTGACACACCAGAGAGATGAGGTTGGAGAGCGTGAGCGCCAGTTGCACGTCGACGGCGGCCTCGTGATTCTTAACAGGACGCAGCTCTTTGTTGTATCCTCGTTCTTGGAACAGGTGATGGATGAGCCTCTCCTCCTCATTCCTGCACCAACACCCTGGGACGCACGCGCACACGCACAGAAGCGCATCACTGAATTCTTTCTGTGGGTCAACTTTCAGCCTCACGCGGCTGCTGCAACAGCCGCGCGCACGTCATCACCACCGCCGACGTTTCCGTCAGGATGCTTCCGGTTAAAAACACCACCGCGTTTGTTTGTTTGTTTGTTTGTTTATTTCTTCTCTCACCTGCGGCAACTTCCAGGAAACACACGCAGGTTATCACCGTCACCGTGTTTTTGAATCACAAGAATGATTACATCTTCATGACATATAAATGTCCAAAATGTGCTCAGAAGACTCAGAGATCTTGTCTAAATTAACGTATGTGTTAAAAGTCAAGAGGAAATGTCCGCTATAATGCAGAAAGGTTTAGGTAAAGCCTCTTCAGTAGTTTAATCAGCCTCTGTATTTGACCATCGGCCGCCGTGTTACACCGTCCCCTCAATCACTGACATTTATGTAAGTTTTGGATATTTGTATATTCAAATATACAATCTGTAGGTAGCTTTAAAAAACTCACCAGATGAAAGCAAAACGAGCAGAAGCCCGACGGACAGAAGTATTCGGAACTCCATGACTGGTACTGGTCGACCTTCGCCAGACTGGGAGACTGACAGCAGACAGCTGCAGAAACACTCTGGCAAAAAATAGAGCAGGTGATCACGTGACAAAGTGCGCCTGTTTCCCCAAAGGGTTATGACCATATGCATGAAATGTGATTCACGTGATGAGTCCGAATCCCCATAGAACAGTAGATAATTGATGAAATGCCTGTAGTATCACAACCCCACCAGTAGACGGCGCCTGCGTCACATGGACCTGGCTGAAGTCATGAGGCCGTTTGGTCATTTTCGGTTTATTTGTAATTTCAGGTATAAAATACAAGCACAAAAAAATTATATGTAACAAGTAACTGCGTATTTACTATATATGCATACAATTAAAAATAACAATTCCTCAGGAGTGACAGATTAAAGCAGCATAGAGTTCATTCCTTTGTTCCTCATGTTAAGGCCGTCACACTCAGAGGGACAGGTTGTCGTCATATTTTTTCTTTCCAATGCTGAGGCTGCGGATCATGGAGATCGTGGCTGAGCATTCATTCAGCTCGTCCTCTTTCTTCTTCAGCTTCTGCTCCAGCTGAGTCTTCTGCAGCTCCAGAGATGAAGCCTGAAAACCAAGCAGTTCATCCATGGCTGAACAAAAACAATCAACTCAACCCGTCAGATTCAAGTCCAGACCTTAATGCTGGCCTCCTTCCTGGCCTGCTCCGACTTGTTGAGCTCTTTCCTCAGAAGGTCCACCGTCTCCTCCAGATCTTTCCTCTCTCGTTCCTTCTCCTTCAGTTTCTCCTCCTTAGCTCGCAGTTCACCACGAAGACCTGAAGGAACCGGGCGAATGTTTGGTGTTTGAAGAATAGAACCTTTGTTTTTAAGCACCAATGATGCCACACTGACCTGTGATGTCACTGTTTTTCTGCTGCAGATCTGAGCGGAGGGACCTGAGCTCATCCTCTCTCTCCTCCAACAGCGACACCATCCTGGCAGACGGAGACAGAACCTGAGACCGCTGCAGACTCCGCTCTCCTTGCGTGTGTGATGGGGTTAGAGCAGCCGTTGTTACCTGTCATGCTGCAGCTGCAGGTTTTCATGGTTCTTCCTCAGAGAGTCGTTCTGTTTGGAGAGCGAGACGTGAGCCGCCTGCAGGTCCTTCAACACACGCTCGCTGTCGTTGAACCTGTGATGATGACAGAGTAGAAACTTGAGGTTATTTGCATAACCCTGGTTCTCTGAGTAATACGAGTGAGATGTCTCACTATGGGATGCACGCTTCACATCCTATCCTGTGGATAGGATCAGAGGCTTCAGGAGGAGCGATCAGCTCTTTGTCTCCTGGGCCGGTCCCCACAAGGCCAGACCTGTCACAAAGCAGCGCCTCTCCCACTGGGAGGTGGAGGCGATAGCTTTGGCTTATTCAAATCAGGGCTCGCAGCCTCCTGGGGGTCTGCGTGCTCGCTCGACCCGGAGCTTGGCCACTTGGTGGGCTTTGTTCAGGGGGGTGGACCTACAGGAGATTTGTGCTGCAGTGAGCTGGTCTTCGCCGCTCACTTTCGTCCGGTTTTACATGCTGGACGCCTCAGCTTCGTGCGTGGCGCGGGCCGTCCTTTTGCCCTGATTTGGTCAGGTCCTGCCGATTGGTTGGTGGACGCAGGATAAGCTTGTCTGGCTCTATGGGAGCTGCGATATCCCATAGTGAGACATTGAGCAATGTATTATGAAAGAGAACATCCTTCACTTGTCCAACCTTTGAAATGAAACCAATCAACACTAGAAGCAGATGGACAAATATTGGTTGTTATTTTCTTTTTTGCATCCAGAACCTCCTCGGTTCTGACCTGTTCAGCAGAGTGTTGTAGGCTCCTTTCAGGACCTGGTGCTCCTCAGAATCCCGCTGCAGTCTGGCGTTATGCTGAAGAAGCTCCTTCATGTCTGCCTTGGAGCGCTCCTCCTCCAGCACCTGGCTGCTCAGCTCCGCCTGCAGATCCTCGCCGCGGCGCTCCGCCTCCTTCAACAGGGAGCCCAACTTACAGGCCTGCGCACGAGCGTGGGAGGGACAAACACGAGGACCATCACAACTGGAAGATTATTGCAGAAGAAGCCACTTTGTGTGAAGGTCACCTCAGCTTCCGCTTGAGCTCGCTGGAGGCGATACTGAGCGATGAGCCGGTCGGCCTGGGAAAGAGCCTTTGCCTTGGCCTCCAACAAATCCTGCAGTCCTTTCTCCTTCGCCTGGTGGAAAACACCAGACCAGAAAAACACACAGGACTAAAAGTTAACCGAGCACCCTTTTTTAAAGACTTGAAATGTTATTTGTTACAGCTTTGTCCCCTTTACTCACAGCAAATGTAGACAGCTTCTGTTCATAAACGCCGATGATGTCAGAGACGCGTGAATCCTTCAGGTGTTCCTGCAGCTACCGACAAAACACCAAACTTTCACATATAGCTTCAAAACTGTGCTGAACTCTCAGTGGCTGAGCAGCCTGCAGAGCAGATCACTTTACCTCCAAACCGCACTGTAGCTTTTCAACCAGACAGTGGACGCTCTTACTGGAGTCACTGGAAAAGTCCAGTATGGTGGAAGGTGGGACTTCCTGCACTGCAACATGCTGAATGGACAGCTCCGCCTCCCTCTGTCGATACGCATTATTGGCAGCGATGCTTTCTCCCAAACTAGAAACAGAAAAGCCTCACAAAAAGGCTTCTTTGACACAAAAAAGAAGTAACCATCAAACATGGGACTCACAGCAGTGATGGGAAGTCTGGGAGGGGCGTGGCTTCAAGCAACAAGGACAGTCCCATCTGTACACGCTCTCTGTGGTGGGACGTCAGCGCCAGTGAGAGGGGAGTCACAATTCTCTGGTCCTGAACCATTCAGACCAAAAGGAACAGAGAAAGTGTGTGAGCGCGAGTCTGAGGGTGTGTGAGTGTGTGTGTTCTCATATACCTGGAGCATCCTGTAGAAGCTGGTCTCCATGTCCTTCACGTGTTGCCTCAGTTTGCTCATTAACTCCAGAGTTTTCAGCAAAGCTTCAGAAATCAACTGACTGAAGCACAGAATGCAGCGTTAAACAACCAGTTGGAAGAGAAGTTCAAAGAGGCAACCGTGTTTGTGCACACACAATTAATTAATCAGCACATTTCACACAAGTAACAAGTTACCAGTTATAGGAAGACTTACAAGGTGCTGAGGCAGTAGTCGTTGCTCACCTGAGCTCATTGCTGTTGCTATGACAACAGGAGAGCAGAGATCCGGCCTGTGAGAGGCAGAGCTGTGCGCTGACCTCCTGGGACACCAAAGATCTTGTGGAGTCCTCAGCACACAGGAGTGAAAGAGTTAAGGCCTTGGAACCAACGCGGTCGGTCTGACAGAGAAACAGCACCTTCAGCTCAGGGAAAGGATATCGAGCAGCAGACTGGAGACGCCAGTGATGCGACGGCACTGGTTTCTCAAGTGAGCGCCTCCTTGTGCAGGATCGATGCTCTTTGGTAACCCTAACAGCACTGGAAGCAACATTTCGGTGAAGCTCAGCACACAGTCAGACAAACTCTCTCGTCCCAACGCCTCCTGAAGGCATCAAAAACAACAGAAGTTTTACATAAAAAACAAATACGGAATAAAGGATACCATCTAAACCGTTAAACTTAGCCTCGTGGTAACAGAAACACCTGATCTAAACACTCTGTTAAGGTGCCGTACCTCCAGAAGCACAGTCAACAACTGCAGGGCCTGTAGAGAACAGGATTCAGCGCCATCCACGGGTGAGCTCAGGCACTGCAAGAGGGCCAGGCCAGCTTCACCTTTGCAGCCAACGTCAGGCCCGGCGCCCTGCCTGCAACCTGCTACTCTGAGCTTGGGTCCTGCTGGCCTGAAAACCACCTCACACAACAGCGAACGCAGCCCAGAGACAGCAGACATGGCCAGGAGGAGCTCCAGCACCTGCAGACATACAAAAACAAAAACACAGGTGAAACACAGTGAGGAACGCGCCTGTCCAACAAGAAAAACATCTTGATGCCTGTTTATGTGTAATAATGTTGGGTGTATTACAGCAGTGGATTTGGTACCTTTGCTGCAGAGTCTGGGTCTTTTGATCGTAAAAGACATAAAACCCGAGACACACACGTGGTGAAGTGCTGATACCTTTAAAGGGGAAAGTCACAGTTGAATCAGTGACGTTTCACAGCGAAATAAAGACGAAACGTGTGAAGGTGGCAGCAGGTGTAAATTAGCAGCTTTGCTAAATCTGGTACAGTTACAATCAGGTTTTTAACACCGATGTTCATCAATGTAGCGTCCCCTTTAAAAACAAAACAAGTAAAAAGGTGTGTGTACCTGCTCAGGTAATCTGCTATTTTGGGGTTCTTTAAGAGGTCAACCAAGAGGTCAACAGAGTATTTCGTCGTTACAGTCCCGTCACCATTCACAATGATGTTAAACACAAGCTGGAAAGTCTGGTGGATGTTTTCTCCGTCAAAGAGCTGAGAGGAAAACATAAAAATAAGTAAGACATGTTGAGACGCTGATAAAATGGCTGTTCCTGGTTGTGATCACACATCTCACCTACCTTCTGTCCAACCTTCTCATTCAGCGTGAGGCTGGCGAGTATGGACAACGTGAAGACCACCACAGTCAGACTGTTGTGAGCCAGGAGGTGGATCAGGGTGCGGTAGAAAGGCTTCACATTGTCCTGCATGGCCAGAGCAGACATTGAACTGCTGGATGTTCATGCTGCATCAACTTACAACACATGCACCAAAAAGCAAATATAGCCTCAATACCAGAAGCTGATCTTTACCAGTTAAAGGCTTTACTCACCAGAGACTTGATGTGGCTCTGCACTGAATGGTTGTCACGGCACAGGTTTGCCATGAGGCCAAGGCATGGCAGGAGGAGGTCATCATTGTCCGACTGGCTACGGTGCAAAAGCCACAGTAGTTAGTCAAAGGACACAAACTCCCCTTCGTTAGTGCATATCTGGTCCTTACATGTTTGCCACAAGAAATGTGACCAGCTCGTGGATGTGGTTTGTGGACTGGAAGATGCGAATGTTGTATGTCAATTTCTGCAGTACCTGCAAACACTAGATCGCACATAACAGGCTTAAAACACAGTTAAGCAGACATGTGCAACACATCTCGTGTATTTTTTTAATCGCATAATGCATTTCTCAATGTATTGGGATATAAAATATTGTCCAGTAGCTACGGAATGGAAAATGTTGCGCTTACCTGTAGTACCAATGGTTCTCCAGGTGTGGTGCTGTGGTGGTGGATGACAGAGGCAAGAGTGCTGGTGCAGTTGTAGCCACAGTGGAGAATCTCACGACTGGCATCATCACATGCTGAATACACAGAGAAGCATGGAGGTTTTAAAAAAAACATCCATTTTGTGAACGTTACCTTGCACGCGTAAAAGGAAAAACGCACACATTGCATCGCCAAATGTTCACAGGTAAACTCTACCTAGCTGAGCCAGTAGGGAGACGATGGAGCTGGTCAGTGTTGGGCTGGTGTTGGGGTTTCCAGCCAGCTCCACCAGACCGTTCATACACTCGGTGGGCAGAACCTGACCCGATGACAGCAGCTGGCCACATTGGAGGGCTGAAAACTCCTAAAAAAAAAGCACAGAATACATAGCATGTGCCATGTAATACACGCAGTTAACAGAGTTGACACGCTTAAAGAGTCTCTGTTTCAATCAAATGTTAAATAAACTTTTGCTTCTTATTCGGGTACATGCGTCACGCTCACCTCCACTTGTTTCTGGAGCTGCGCTGCGTTCTGCGTGGTGCTGCCGTCTCTGTACTGTTGGATTGCGAGCCACAGAGACTTGAAGCAAGTAGACGTGTCCATCCTATAGAACAGAGTCCACACAGCGAAGAAAAGGTTGCAACGTTGAAGTACAAAACCATGGAACTACCGCTTAACAACATCCATCTTGAAACACTCTAACCTAACACGCATACGTTTCATGACAACATCGAGCTAAAAGGTGTTGATTTAAAAAAATGCTCATCATTTCTCACTTCCTTAAACTGCACATGACAAATGTAAGAGCGATTAATGTAATATTACCCGTCGTCCGGTTTCCTCTCACGCAAAACGTCAACAACCGGCTACAGTAGCTACTTCCTCCCGCCCTCAGATTTGAAACGGAAAAGAACGTACCATTTTCAGGGGAGGGGGATACCGATCGGTTACAGAGACCTTAACTGAGATAAATATCTCTGGTTTCTGAGTTATGAGCATATATTTTCGCCTTTTACAAATATTATTGTGCTAAAAAAAATTAATAAAGCGGCATTTTTGTCTTTCGTTGAGTAATTGCAATTACTCGACCTGCCAATATTTTGACGCAGGCCAACCATGTGATTATTATTTCTTCTTCTTCTTCTTCTTCTTCTTCCAAAGTAGATCTCTCTGTGTCAACTGGACTGAAAGGTTTTCTTGAAAACGTTTCGCCCTCTCTCCAGAGAGCTTCTTCAGTTCTAAGTTTGCTGGGGCAGAGCTTGAAAATATAGCCCTGTGGACCATTGGCATGTTAATGGCCCGGGTGGTCACCTGAGAGTCCTTGGCAGGGTGGTTGGCAGGGTCGTTCATCTAGTTTCGGTTGGGGTGCTTCCCCTTTGTCTGTTGGGTCACATGTTAATGAGTCTCCAGGTCTGGTCAAACAGCGTGAATGTTTGGAATGCTGACGAAGAGAGTGGAGAACTGCATTGTACGTGGGTGACAGAAAGTGCCTTAGTCCACCACCTCTGTTTAAAGATGGTTTTTCCAACTTGACGTGGATGGCTTCCTTGACACCCCTCTCAAACCAGCGATCTTCTCTGGCCAGCACACGTACTTGACTGTCCTCAAAGGAGTGTCCGCTTTCTTTTAGGTGTAGGTGTCCTGCTGAGTCCTGTCCTGAAGAAGTGGCACGTCTGTGTTGGGCCATTCGTTTATGGAGGGGCTGTTTGGTTTCCCCAATGTACAGTTCCTTGCATTCCTCCTGGCACTGTACAGCATAGACAACATTGCTTTGTTTGTGTCTTGTCTTTTGGGTGGACCAGTTTCTGTCTGAGTGTGTTGGAGGGTTTGAACTGTACTGGAATGTCATGTTTTTGAAAGATTCTCCTGAATTTTTCTGAAACTCCAGACAGGTAGGGGATAGAAATGCTGTGACGTTTATTTCTTTCCTCTTCTTTGCTGGGGTCTCGTTTTCTGGAGGTCTTTGTGAAGGCCCAGTCCGGGTAACCACATGTTTTGAGTGCTGTTTTTAGATGATCCTGTTCTTTCTTCTTCCCTTGGGTTGTGGTGGGTACTTCTTTGGCCCTATGTTGTAGGATGACTGAGAATCTACACAGACTTCTGCTTCTTCTTCTTCTGCTTCTTCTTCTGCTTCTTCTTCTGCTTCTTCTGCTTCTTCTTCTTCTTTTTCTTCTTTCTTTATGGGTTTTCTTGGCGGTTGGCAAACAACAAATTGGTGCATTACCGCCACCAACTGATGTGGAGTGTGGATCCGATATTTACTAATTTATATATATATATATATATATATATATATATATATATTTAAAAAGTGTCTAATCCTGCTCTGAGCTTTTAAGCTTTTATTTCTCTTAAATACTGAAACAATATTTGAAATTTCTTTCTTTCTGACTTTTGTCTCAAAATTTCTATACTGTTTCCTGACCAAATTCTTTCTTTCCGCTTTCTTTCTTTCACACTGAAATAAACTATGCTCCACGGTTTGGAATTTCAAGCAACTACACCTATCTGTTGCATGTTCCCCTATGTTAAAAAACGTGCTGTGCAGCCTCTGGGGGCGCCTGGTGGCCGGACCTTTGCCCATGGGGTCCCGTCGGGACATGGGACCCCTCCTTCCCGTCTTTGTTTCACGTAAATATTATTTAGCAGCGCAATGTAAATATGGAGCACTTAAACTGGAAAATACAGCATCTGAATTTCAAGGTGTTGTTCTATTACCCGCAGATTACTTATCTTGGCAGTTAGTTCGCAAGTCTGAGTGAGTCGTGAGTCATCTGAGAACAGTAAAACCCACACAAGACATCCTCAGTTTGTTTCTGTAAAAAAATTAAAGTTTTATTGACACAGTAAAAATGTCCCAGAGTTTTCACAGAACGGCAAACAGGGGGAATCTGTGCTCTCTCTTCTCTCCGATTCTGCAGGAAATAACAGTAGAAGCGTGCAGCAGGCGAAGGAAACTAACCACGCTGTTAACACCAAGTGAGTGAAAGGAATTCACATAAATGTTTGAAAGCTTCCACACTAACCGACCTCTTGATGTGTGACTGCTGGTTGCAATGCCTCTATGATCTATATTCCACAAATCTGACTGCTCCATACATGCACTTTGAAAGGCCCCCAAAAGAAAATGCATTATTAGACATTATTAACATTTTATGTGACAGAGTGCTCTACAAAACTGACCTTTAACAGGAAATACTTTAACTTTGTAGTTTTAACTGACTGTTTAACTTCGCACATAAAAAAAGGAAAGAAGACCCAACTTTTTCTCCTGTGTTTGACACTTTTTCAGTCTGTTCTCCTAAAATCATCCAGGGTTGCCGTCGTCGTTCTTCATCCCCTCTCCTTGTGTGTCAGCGCTGCTCAGTCAGGCAAAACCATCACGTAGTCAGAAGGATCAGGATCAGCTAGAAAAAGGCAAACAAGTCAAAACACAGGTGGAAGAGCTGATGTGGAGAAAAAGAGCATCTGTGGCTTACCGTCGCACACACACTGTCGCTCCTGTAAACACACAGGCCTCTGCGTCGCAGCCTCTTTCACCGGCTGCTTCAAAATAGCCGTTTTCCTTTGGACAGAATGGCGGAGGTGCATGGCCAGGCCCTGGTTCCTTCGTTTATAGTGCCTAATCAGATCCTCCAGACTCTTAAAAAATGTCTCCTTTACTCCCTCGGCCACCTGGAGGGACAGAAACAGCAGAAAGGAACCCGAGAAAGAAGAGAAAAGTGAAAAAACACAAACAGTAAATGCGTAATACAAAGCGTCACAAAGAGATTGTGAATTAATCTTATTAGAATTTAATCATTAAATTATTTTTTTTTAAATATAATTCAGAGTATTTTGTTTTCTTACAGTCAATAAAGATGCAAGCATAAAAAACCAGCAGACCTCAAAATCCGCTTAAACCATAAATATGGAAAATATTATGTCAGTATTAATATTGCTTGCGCAGTCTGACATCAGAGGAAAATTGTGTGGTGCAAGATGAGCCTGATAAGATCAGAGGCTAAGCGTCATTAAAGGTCAAAGTTGGCTTCTGGTAATTGAGTTGTTTAATACACTGAGTTGTTTAACTGAGTTGCTTAACTGAGTTGTTTAACTGAGTTGTTTAATACACTGAGTTGTTTAACTGAGTTGTTTAACTGAGTTGTTTAATACACTGTCGCCTGTCAGTGCTTTTTGTTTTTTACCGCAGCTGAAAATAAAAGATTTTGCATTTCGCTGACATGAACGTGGTTGTAATGTGTGTTTACCATGAGCAAATACTCTCCACTGTGTGTCTTCAGAAGTCTGTAGGTGTAAACCACTTTGTCTTTACTGAAAAGACGAAAAACAAGATCTCGCTCAGTCAAAATGCAACAAAACGTATTTGTTTCTGCACAAGTTATTGTTATTGCACAAAGAAAATCACAAATGAGAGATTTGCATGTGTTTCAGGCAAAGATAAGGAGATCACTTCTCTGTATTTATAACTGGGTGATTTAAAAAAACCTAGTTAGCGTTTATGAATAACAGTCAGAAATTTGCTAAATATATATAATTTTATTCAGCTGCATTTTAAAGAAACTGCATCTAACATTAAATGTAACTGAGACGTCACACAGCAGCTTTAATAAGAGGACTCTCAGAATCTCCTGCTGTGAAGGTTGTGAGTGTGAATCTAGAACAACTAAAGCGACAGAATACTCACTAAACACACAGACACATGGCTCCCTGGATGGTTTCGCTGTCTCGGATCAGATAGGCTCCATCCTGGTTCTTCTTTCCCAGCAGATCTTCACACGCCTTCCTGCTGATGGCACCGTGGTAACAGAGCGGCAGAGCTTCTGCCATGGCACCAGAGGTGCAGGAGAACGGATGTGACTCTGAGAGCAGCCACTTCTAAAACATCGGCCCTTTTGGTTTGGCTTGTGGTTTCTGCTCTGTGTTGTATGCAGACGAAACGGAAAAAAATATTGGTGGTGATCAGCCGGGTCAGTGCTCAACAGCGAAGGTGGTGAAGAGGAAGCTCACAGACAGTTTAACAGGAAGTGTTGCTATTCTTGCTTCCAAAGAAGAGACAACAGCAGAGTCGTCCTAGAAATGTCAGAATAAAGCCCAGGCCATGAGGTCAGGACTGCCCCAGAGGGCAGAGACGGGACTGTTCAAAAACACTTCTGCTGCTCTGAAGAGCACGGCCGCCTCCATCAGTCACACTTCTGGGAGCTGGCTGTCCCACCAGACTGAGCAGTCTGAGAAAAAGGATCTGAGACGTGCAGAAGAACCAACAGATCCTTCTGACTGAGCTCCGGAGATCCTGCGTGCAGATGGGACAAGGTTCCGGACGGTCGACCATCACAGCAGGACCCCCCTTCAAGTAGCGTCGTGTTCAGAGACTCCAGACAGCATCTTCTTTTCAGTGAACGTGTTTAGAATAGAATAGAATAGAAATACTTTATTAATCCCAGACATGGGAAATTGACTAATGGGTATCTTTATACCAGTATATACTTTATCGGTATATGTTAGTGACAACTACGACTGTCTTGCCATATTTAGGCCTGTGTAATTTATGCAATTTATGAGCTGATTTTAGGTTGCTGCAAAGTTCTGTACGCTTTTGGAATGGGCGTGGCCCCGTTGCTAGGCAACGGAAACGCGGTAGATCAGACACCAGCGGTATTTAGTAATTACTCTGAATTAATCTGTGAGACAGGATGTGATGAGTTAACAGAGTTGGATTTATCTCTGTGGAAGACTTTATCGCTGAAACCGTCCACAGGTGGAAGGAGGAGCCGTGGTTACCACACTACTAACGTTTATAACTGCTTGAATTTTGAGTGCCCGTCTACATCGCTGCCCGGTAAAGCGAGTGAGCGTTTTAAAGTGCAACTCTGAAACTCGATGATATGTACAAGTTGATTTTTGATTGTTTTTTTATTATTTAAATACATACAGCTGCCAGTACTTTGTTGTTTTATAATTTAAGGATAAAAAAATACATTAAAGATTGTTTGAGCAAACCAGTTTCCGATTAAGCAAACTCTTACAGATTGTTTTTTTTGTTCCAAACATATCCAGCTACCTCAGTGGCGATTTTAGAGTTCTTTTCACTGTACCATTTTTGAATAATTTAATACAGAATTCATACCCAGACCTGTCCAGACCCCATGGCCCGACAGGTGAAATTAGAAAACCAAATTACATAGATTTCTGTAAATTCCATGTATTGGGCCATTGGATGTTGGATGTGATTGTGAAAATATGGTACAGTGAATAACCTTGAAAGTCTCCAGAGTGGTAGCTGGGGATGTATTTAAGAAGAACTAGAATGTAGAGGAATTTATAGAAAACAAAAACATGTCTTTTGTCATGTTTTTTTCTTCATCTGCCGCTCGCACTGCCGCGCATACGTTTTACCGTACCACGCAGTGTAGACGGGCACGATATTGTCAAGCTGTAGATAGCGTGACCGTTCGCTTTCGAAGTGCAGATGGCGTGACCGCAAACATTTATAACGCAGAAGTGTGAGATCTGATGCTTGTTTTTATGATCTCGCCATCTGAGACCCATGATGGGGCGTGGCTTCCTCTAAGCGCTTTAACTGGTCAGGACAGTGTGGCCATTTTATGACCTTTCACCTGACTGCTGAGCAGCCAAGCACATCTCTGTCCTGGTGTGCTGCGTCTCTGAAACAGCCAGAAAAACAAACAAAGTGCCTAATCTCATTTTTTTCTGCTTGTGTGCAGGCTGTTCAATTACAGGCTGCTCAGTTTTTTTTAGCTTCGCTGCTGCGGTTCCGTCTGTTTCTCCCTGTAATCACAGTTCAGCCTCACTGAGCAGCAGGGGCCAGCACCAGTCTTTGTTTTTTCCCTGGCTGGTTCTGCTCTGACCCACTGACACATTCCTGGGATGGCTTGATGGAATCACGGCGACAGTTCAGAACTCAGACTAAAACCTCAACAAGCTTTGTTTTCTCAGTTCCCACCTCCACTTCTCCATCCTTCTAGATCCTTACCGGAACAGTTGACACCTCCCTCTCCTTCCCTCCTTCCCTCCCTCCCTCGTCAGACCTCCTCTTGCTCTCTTTTTTCTTGCCACTCCGTCTCTGGTGGGAGGAAGGATGAGGTGCCGTGGACTCCTTTCTCTGCTCGGACTCCTCATGCTCTGTGAAGGTGAGAGAAACACCCTGAAGGTAGAGTTTGCGCTAAAAAACCTCAATGGAAGATTAAAAATAAGATTAAAATGTAAAAATAATGTTGCCTTTTAAGCTCTCAGTCACATAAACAGCCTGGCTGCAGACAGAAACAGCTTAGTGAAGAGAAGGACGAGATTATTTAAAGTTATCCCTCCATCTGCTCCACCCTTCTCTCTCTCTCTGTCTCACACACACACACACACACACACACACACACACAGTCTTCATGTGTGTGTTTGTGCTCTGCAGACGTCGGTGACAGGATGAGCTGTGTTTTTAGCAGCCTGATCCTCTTCAGGGCATCATGGCCTCGCTGCGTTCTAATTACAGCAGAGCTTTATTTGCCGGCTGCTCACGGCTGCAGCCTGGAAGCGGGTGGACTGACTGCTTCAGCCTGACTCACCAGCAGCCTGCTCAGTTCCCAGTGGCTCCAGTCCCAGTCCGACCTTTTGCCCCTGTGCAAAGGTTAAACTGTTGCCGGATGTTTTTGAGCAGAAAACCAAACTCTGAGTAAACAGCAACGTGCACGATGAAAGTCTGAGCCAACGCTGTGCACGCGCAGATGTGACGTTTGTGGTCACAGTTTTTTTGTGTGTTCGCCACTCAGGCCAGGAGCAGAGCGGGTCGGGAGAGTCGTGTGACAACTTCACCGACCTCGACCTTTCTCACTGTTTCCTGGGAACCAGCCTGTACGTCCGCCTGCTGCTCTACACCCGCTCCAACCTGGACTGCGGCCGGGAGCTCCGGCACCAGCGCCTGTCTGAGCAGCCGCTCTTCGACGCCTCCCGCCCCACCACCTTCGTCATCCACGGTTACAGGCCCACCGGCGCGCCCCCCATCTGGATCAACCACATCGTCCACCTGCTGGCCGAGCAGGACGACATGAACATCATCGTGGTGGACTGGAACAAGGGCGCCGCCAACCTCAACTATTTCACCGCCGTCACCAACACCAGGCAGGCGGCGCACAACCTGACTGGCTTCATCCTCACCATGCAGGTGAGGAGCTTCTCTGGCAAACGCGGCCGAAGCGTCCCGGCGAGGACACTCACCTCTGTGTCCGCAGGAGGAGGGAGCGTCTCTGAGCTCGGTCCACCTGGTCGGCGTCAGTCTGGGAGCTCACCTGGCCGGATTCGTCGGAGCCAACCTGAAAGGGAAGATTGGACGTATTACAGGTGAAGAAAAGTGTGAAGTAACCAAAGGCGTACGTAACCAACCCCCTGCAGCTGCGAGCCGCTGATGAACCTGTCGGCTTGTCTTGTCCAGGTTTGGACCCAGCAGGACCGATGTTCACCAGCGCCACAGCGGACGAGAGGCTGGACCCGTCAGACGCCATGTTTGTGGACGTGCTTCACACCGACATGAACTGTGAGCTTCTGAGCTATAATTGATGAATTAGGTATCGATACATGTCCTTTGCGCACCAGCAGGGGGCACTGTTTCGTAAATGAAGCGTAAAAACGAACATCGATGATTTTTGATCCTGAAAGAATCAAAAAGTCTGGAATGAACATCAATAACAGAAGTTTTTTGGTTTTTTTTGTTTGTTTTTTTAATCTGTGCAGCATTTGGGCTGAGAGGAGCTCATGGTCACATTGACTTTTATGCCAACGGTGGATTCGACCAACCCGGGTGTCCAAAAACCATCTTTGCAGGTCCAAACGCAACTGTGCTGTACTCATTAACCCAACCCAGCCCTTTACTCGAACCTTAACCTGAACCTGAACCCAAAAGCAGAACCTCAGCACGTACAAACCCACTCACAGCCTTGAGTCTCCTCCCACAGGTAAATCTTATTTCGTGTGTGACCACCAGCGCTCCGTCTTTCTCTACCTGTGTGCTCTGAACCGAACCTGCAGCCTCACCGGTTACCCCTGCTCGTCCTACGGCAGCTTCCTGGAGGGTCAGTGCCTGCAGTGTGAGGCCTTCAGACCCTCTTCCTGCCCCGTGCTCGGTAGGTGACGCGTCAAGCCCCGGTCCGACGTTACCGATGGAGGTCTGATCACCTGTGTGATGTCACCTGCAGGTTACGATCTGAGCCCGTGGAGAGACACGCTGCTGAAGCTCGGCCAGACCAGAGTCTTCTTCAGCACCACGGCGACGCTGCCCTACCGGAGTGAGTCTGCAGAATAGTTCCGTTTCCGCTGGACAACTTTCCTTTTGTTGATGGTTTTTGTTCTGCATGAGTAGAGATGAGCTACAGGGTGGACATGGTGACCTGGAACCAGTACCTCCGCTGGGGGGTCGTCTACATCCGGCTGCACGGCGGCAGAATGTCCACAGAGGCCCGGATAGACCAGTGAGTTTGACTCAAACCCGGATTGATCATATCAATAATAAATGACACTGTTAGCTGTTCTTCTGCTGGTGGGCCTCACCTCTCTCCTCGCCGCTGGCAGTAAGCTCCTGCGCTTCGAGCAGTACACCTCCACCCGCCTGCTGGCCCAGTTCGACGAGGATCTGCCTCAAATCCAGAAGATCTCCATGCGGATCAGCACCGGCAACGTGATCGGACCTCGGTACAAGATCCGGCTGCTGCGGGTACGCCTCACACCGCTGGACCGTCCTGAGAGGTGGGGGCAGACCACACCCGAGACAGACCAAGATCTAATGAATCAGCAAGGTTCACCAAGCTTCACGGTCCTCTCCTCAGGTCTTTGATGTGTCGCTTTGATGTCATCATGGAGGAGAACGTGGAGGTGGCCTTTCGACCTTTACCCTGCGACTCTCACCTTTGACCCGGAACCAGACGCACCTCCTGCAGGTGGACCAGCTGAACTCAGACGTCTACAGGAGCTGTGGTGGACCTCCAGGCTCCTCCATGGCTGATGACCTGAGTGGACCTTCTGGAGGCTCACGTTGATCTTTTGAAGGAGAGTCTTCAGAAGTTAAATGAAGATCGGATTTTTTGTTCCTGGCAGACTCTTTATGCAGCCGCGGATCTTAAACAGCTGCTCTGGACTCACCGATTCTCTGGACGAGCTGCAGAAAACAGCGAGATGATGACGGAGCTGTGTTTAAGTTTATATGAAAATGGTTTTACACGACTAAAAATGGCGACTACCTCAAAAACAAAATCCAGTTTCTTGGTTTAGTTTATTCTGCTTAGAATTTTCAACATAAGAGTCACATTCTGGTGAGAAAAAAACTGAGTAGTTACATCCAAATAACAGGTAACTTTATCTTTACTTTGGTGATTTGTAGCAAAGAAACTCAAAGTAAAAGAAGCGCTAATTTTTAAGACATTTGCCCTTTTCAGGATTTATTACAAATGAAAACAAGTGCAGCAAAATAACATTTAAAAGAGATTTCTTATTTTAATCTCAAGGTTGTCCAACGTCGACTCTGAAGTCATCAATACAAATGTTTTATTCTTTCTGGAATAACGTGAGAATCTGACAAAGAGAGGCTCAAAGACCAAAGCAGATTAACTTGGATTTAGTGATGAAGCCATTCCTGCCGTTCTGAACCTGAATCAATATTTAAAAATTGATCCGTCTGCTTTCTGCTTCACAACATAAAAACATCAAATCAAGATAAGAAGAAAACCAAGAAACGTTGACATGGACAGAAGAGGAGTTACAAGAAGCAAGATCGTCGTTTAAGTGGACATTCGAGGTTCGGGTTCCCGTCGTCAGCGTCCTCCTCTGTCCAATCAGGAGCTTGGACCTGTGGAGGCGAAAACACAAACAAATCAGAGGCTTTGGACCGATCGGGGTCACGGATTACAGCTAGATCAGTGCAGAAAGAATACAAGAGGATTGGAAAGAGGCTCAGGTATGAATAGAAGCTGGTCAGTGGGAGGGCGGAGAAACCTTCCAACAGTAACGGGTCAAAGGGGCGAGAAGATGCTAGCAAATCCCTTACACAATCAGTTCACCCCAGAATAAACTGGGTTTTTCTGTCGCACTCTCAAACAAATCCCTCACAGTCAGTTTTACACCCCCCAGTGATTAACTGACTTACCAGGACTTCTTTACACAAAAATATTCCATTTTTATTAGCATCATTTTTAAATAAATAACAGCTCAGTTTCAGTCCCTGCCTGTAGGGGTCGCTGATGTGATATTTTTTGAGTTAAACAGGCAAGTTAACGCCAGACTGTCTGGCACATTTTATCGCATTTTAATTATTTGTGTGACTCCGCCCACCTGCTTAGAAGTTGTGTTTCTTCTGTCGCCTTATTAGTCTAAACTGGTTGCCGAACCCGCAGTTGATGCGTTGGAAAGTTTTAAAAGGTCGGTGCGGCCCTCCTCTTCTTGACCCCTAAAACAGAAATATTAAAGATCAACACTGAGCTGCAGGGTCACGTGATTGACAGGTCAGAGGTCAAACTCCAAAAAAGGTCTGACCATGTTGAATTCTCGTCTCCTGTGTTGCGCTGGCAGGTGAGAGAGTCCTTCCGGCTCCATCTGATCCACTTCGTCGTCTCTGTACTCCGCACTTGTCTCACTGGAAGAAAAACAAAAAAGGTTCTCTCTTTGCCGACTTTCGTCCGTCCACTGTTTCTGCTTTACTCTCACGAGCTTAGATCTGACAGAACATGAGGGAAAACAAGGCTAATCCCACCTGGCGGGCCCTAGAGGGCGCTGTGGTGCCCGGCCCCCCGTTATGGTGATTTTAACACCCTCGGTCCTCTCCTGCCGCCTCCTCTCCAGGTCGTGCCGCAGGTCCCCAGGGCCTCGCACCGGCTGCATCACCCAACACCGAGTTTGATGAAAGACATCAGACTTTCTGACTGGGTGAGGACCAGGTCATTTACCTGCAGGAGGCTGGAGAAGAAGGGCTCCTCTTCATCAAGCAGAGAGTTCACGTTGACGCTGAAGCCTCTGTGGGCACAAAAACACTGAAAATCACCTCTGGAAACAACAGACCAGGACTGTTTGTCAGTTAACAACAAGAAAAGCATCACTCTCAGCAAGCGACGCACTGGTTTGAGCTGAATCGCTGGTTCAGAGTCAGCTTTTCTGGCTCTTTGTCTTCAGAGGACGTGGCCTTCTGCGGAGCTGAGAAACGTTCGTTCAGGGTGATCCCCCTCCCTCCAAAATAGCGCTCTGGAAACACACGTCAACACAAACACACGGAATCAGGGGTTGCTGGTTGTAAAGGCCCTCGATGACTGTGCACCGACCTTTGACGTGGTGCACCAGGGTGATGATCTCCTGGGCAAAGGTTCCGGTGTGCATGGGGCTCTCGCGGTACGTCCCCGAGTGCTCCAGCATGGGCAGGAAATCCAGACGCTGGCGCCCAACGTTAACAAGGTCTAAAGACAGCTGCCTGTCTGAGGAGTAGCACAGCACACTGCAAAAAATACACACAAGCTGTCAGCTCTGAGGAGCGAAAAAGGTGTTAGCAGCGTAGCAGCAAAGCCGCTACCGAGTCAGGGTAAAAATCGTTATAATAAACACCATTTCCATACCTTACCCAACAAACTTACCTGTCACGCTTTCCAAACCCAAGTCTTAGTAATTAAACTATGAAAACTGCAGCATGCAAAAAATAAACCAGTGAGTTAAATGTAAAGTAAAAGTTCACACTTCTTTTCCATGTTTATTCGTTAAAACGTGGGTACATCATCACCATGGTGATCACCATCCGTGGCAGCACTGGGGCAGAGGTTAGCCTCACAGCAACCAGGTTGTGGGTTCAATCCCCTGAAGGCCTTTGTTAGTTTGCTCTCTCCACGTTTGTGTGCGTTTCCACCAGGTCCACGCCTAGCGCGGCTCAAGGCCGACCTCCATCTGACCTTGAGACTTCCTTGATCGCATCCCAGCCAGCATCGATTTCAGACACCACTGGGTCAGTGTGGACGGCTTCCACACACCTCTCCAGGACCTGGACGAGCCTGCTCCAGGACCTGGACGAGCCTGCTCCAGGACCTGGACGAGCCTGCTCCAGGACCTGGAGAAATCTCCCAAACCTCCAATGAAGGTTGCTACCAGAGGTGAGGAAGGACATGTTCCCCACCTCCACATCCGTTTCTTCTTCTCAGGTTTCTTAGTGTGACCCTCTGGTCATTTGCAGGTGACGCCTCCAGGTTCTGTGTTCAGCAGCGCCGGCGGTCCCGTGATGCTGCCTTCAGAACTTCTCGGTTCTGTTAAAGGTGCTTTCCTTCCGCTTCTTCCTCTGCGTGTTCCATCAACGCAGACTCACTGATATGAGCCCCAGTCCAGTTAACTGAAGCCCTTCTTCTCCCTTCTCCTGAACATCTTCACAGATGCTCAGACCATGTGAAGGACGCTCCACTCCAGTGTTCTTGGAAGGAACCTCTCAGCTCCAGCTCCTCCACACATGCCCACTGGTAGCGGAGCAGTTTTAATCTGTGGCCTCCAGATTTTATGTGCCTCAGAAGAACTCTGACGTACATCAGATCCCTCCTGATAGTTAGCTCTTGGTCACACATCTGGGCCACTTCCAAAGCTTCCACCAGGTCCTTTTCCATCCAGATGAACTAGACTCAGGTCTCTTCAACGGTTGAGAAGAATCCAAATGTTGAAAGGATCACCCACGCAAGTGTTTTGATGCGATTTAATCCACAGAACCACTGCAACCACATCTCCAGTGTAAAAACGTTTAGATGTTCTCCTGCTGCCAAGTTTTCCCTCCGGAGTCCAAATGGCTCCACAGAAACCAGCCATGTCTCCTTCACACAGACGTTGACCAGGATGTGTGCAGACCTCTGCCGGGGAAACACCTGAGCCGCTTTCTTCTTCTTCTGCTGCTCCTTGTTCCAACCACGTTGGATGTCCCCTTGTGACGTCAGCTTTGACTCAGCAGCCTCTGAATCCTTGGTTCCATCCATGCTTGGGTCCATCAGAACCATCAAACCACCTCTAACCTCCAACTCTCATCGCTGTGGCCCACCGGGGTCCTTCTCTTCTGGTTCTGGGTCATTTTTCTGGATAATGACCTTCAGCATCTGTGCTGTCCTCAGTTTCCCAGCTGAGAAGCTCACACGTGGCCTCCATCTATCTCCTGCCACTGGAGAGTCCGCTCCTTAATCTTGCTTGTGAGCAAATTCTTGACAACCTTAGACGAGCTTGATCACCTTGTCAGAACAGCTGTGTGTCCTGACTGGACGGTCACTTACCCAACACAAGTCCAGCCTCCTCCAGTGTGTCCAGTAGCTTCTTCTCCATCTTCATGGTCCATCTGAGGAAAGGCAGCGTTCTCCTCTCCCTGTTCTTACTGTTCTTCGGCCTGAGTCCGTCAGCATCCATGAAGGAACCTTTACTCTGCTACGGTGGGATTCCCATCCAGATCAAGCTCCACACAGTCCTCCCCGTTTGAAATGTCGCCTCCGTTCAGGGACGTCAGAAAAAGAAGTGTGAACTTTCACCTCTTACCTGAGATCACGTGTAGAAAAATTCTCTACCTGTTTTTGTTCACGGGTTGGTTCATGTCCACCTTGATGGTTAGGGTCTCCTCCGCGATCACAGTCACCTTTTTGGATTTGGGACGGTTCCATTCCGTCATCCTCTGACGAGGCATTTTGGGATCCAAGTCGCTGTCGGGCGGAGGTCGATCCAGACTTCTGGCTCTGTGCTCCGTCCACGGTTCACTTCTGGTTTCTTCGTGCCTGGCGGCCTTTGTGCTGATGGGATTCTTATAGTTTTCTTCTAGGAAAGGTGGACACTCTGAGCTTTGCTCTTGATGAGGAAGATCAGCGAATCCATGTAAAGATTCCAGCGCGTGACTCCTGGCCGCTCCAGCCCCTCCACCCTCTGCTCTTGGGTGGAAACTGGTCTTTCCTTTGTGCTTGCTGTCCATCACGGTGCTTTTTCTACCTTGTTGCACAGGGTTCCTCCTAGTTTCAGGATAACTGGAAGTTCTCCCATCACCTCGTCTTCCACTCGCGTCCTCCCGTAAGTCTGACCTGTCTTCTGAAATTCGGTATCGCTCCGCTGGATGGAAACTCCTCGTCCGACCGACAGCAGAACCGTGATCTCGCTGCTCGTCAAATCGTTCCCGTGATGGATTCCCGTGGGGCCTGAAGCCGTGATCGTGCTCAATGATAAGTGGCCCCGAACTTCCTTCAGCATCTCTTCCAAATTTGTCTCTGGGTGCGTAATGCTGCTCTTCAACCTCCTTATTTCTGTACCTGTGACAGCATAAATACAGATTTTTAATTGTTTAAACCTTAGCAGGCGTGGACTTTCTCAATCTGATTTTATCACTGTCCTGTGAGTCTTGAGAAAAAAAAGCGTATAATCAAACAAAGTATGCAACTTAAGAAAGTGGGAATCCATTCATCCCTCCTTTCTTCTCCTCCCTGTGTGATGAATTTACCCATTCTGCTCATGGACGTCGTCCAGCTTTCTTCTTTGCCTTCTAAAGAGAGGACTTCTCTCTTGATGTGAACCTTCTCTCTGTCTCTCTCCATCAGAACTCTGAGTGTTTCTTCTTCCTCTTTCCCAACCAGATTCCCAGTTTTGTGCGTGTGAACTTGTACTGGGGCTGAGGTCTCTGAACTTCTCCCAACCTCCTCCCTGCTCCTCTCTCCTCCTGCCCATCTTGGCCTCTCTTTGTTGGTGGTCTGAGTGAAACCTCAGTGTCGATGACTCTCTTCCCTCTTCCCTCTGGATCCTCAAAGGTGATTTAGGTGACCTCACCCAGTTATTAGACCCCTTTGAGCTTTCTCTGTGTCCATCTCTGTCTTCTTCTCTGTGGTGCGGCTGGGCCAGCGTCTGGTGGTCATCATAGCCAACCGTGTCATAGCGAGGTGGAGGTCGTCTGCGGTGAAGTTCCTCCTGGCTGGAATGATTGTAACGCATAAAGGGATGATGGTGATCTGAGAAAACTGGGGATCTTCTGTGACCTTCTGGATACAGATCTTCTCTAAAAAAATCCAAATGTTGTGTGTGATCTCCTCTCCTGTCCACATGATCCTTGTTCAGTTTAAGACCTTTGTAACGATCCAATCGAGGTTCTTTAAAAGAAAACCTGCAAAATAACCAAAAACAAATTAAAAACAACAAATACATTCACATTTTAGCAAAAATCAAACCCAATATCTCACAATTAATCATCTGCTTTTCATTTCTGTTGTGGGGGACAATGTTATATGACAAGATTTACCTGTGATGAGGTGAATGTGACCGTTTTGACATTTCTAACCTGGAAGGAAAGTATTTTATGTTATTTCAAAACAAACAGAACTCCTCACAGCACAAGAAGTCATCAATATTTATTGATTTCATAAATAAGGTATTGAGAACAACTTTAGCCTGAGCTGAGAATTTATACGTCTATAGGCACACTTCTGTTCTTATACTCGACTGCACTTTACATTAAGACATTAATTCAGTTCACATTGTCTGGTCACCTCCAAGGAGCAATTATGATCTAAGCACTGTCGGACCTCCACACAGACACAATAAAACACAGAAATGTTCTTAAATCTAGACAACACTTGGAGAGCGCGGACCTCGCAGACAAACTGCACAATAAATGGTGGCGTTTTGATGATTTACCGGCCCAAAAAGCCATTAACAGGCTGCAGACTGACACTTGTTGTGAAGTCGTCCTGACGTTAACACCTTTAGCTTTCCGCTGTTGCAGTTTAGCTTTGTTAGCCAACACATTTCCTGTAACACCGGACCGCTGTAACTAACATATCTGACAAAGCGCATCCACAATTGTACAGACAAATAATTTGCCCAATAAACACAACTCTTAAGGTTAAGGTGGACCAACAGTTCCAGAGTCTTGCAAGTGTAAAGCTAATTAGCAGCTAGTGTTGCGCAGTTGTCTTACCTTGGTTAGCAACACGCGGTAGGCTCCCGCGGCTAGAGAAATAAAACGACCACAAACACTTAACTATATCGCGAAATAACAGTTTTAAATGTAGAACCCAACTACACTTAAGCCCTCTGACAAAGAAAGACGACAAAAGTGCTGACTTTGAAATGGTATATGGTGCCTTCTTCCAAAATTCCCGTGTTGACGTTTAAACAGCTAACATTTTCCATCCAGCCGAAAGGAGACGCGGAACTTCCGCACACTAATTTCAAAGTAAAGGCACATTTATTAATACTAGATAGAAAAGGCCGCGTCTTTATTATTTTACGTCAACAAAACTATGTGTATAATATATACGTTTAGGCCTATATATCTTCTCGTCTTTATTAGAATTAATTTTAGACTCATATTTGTAGACCTTTTACTAGAATAACCCGATTATTGAACCAGAACCGATGGAAGTGGACAAAAGTGTCCACTTCCATCGGTTCTGGTTCTGCCTTCTAAAACTAAAGAGAAAACAAATTTTAGCATCTTCCCAGTTTGTTTTAATTTACTGCAGCATAAAACCAACACACGTTACATTTCAATAAAAATCTGCTGCAGTGAGCAATATAACTACATTTGTTAGTGAAGTTAATGAGGAACATCTTACGGATTTAGATAAAGCTCCTGTTGTTTCTAAACCAATATTATATGCCTGCCATTATTACTCTGTGTTCACTTAGCAGATCATTAACACAGATGTCGGGATGAGGTTTATTATTTTTGTCATTATTATCCATGCACCACATTTACAGTATATTCCACCAAGCTGCAGTGTCTGTTAGGTAATATCAAGATAAACATGATGTCCTTCATTTTTATTTCATACACAACTGGACAAGGAGACCCTCAGGATCACAGGTTTTCTTGGAATCTTGAAGAATAATGAGATAACATGGAGAGAAAGAGATAAAAACAGAGCTGAAGTCTGCAGCAGTGATGAATGTGAATCTGAAAAAGCAGCAAAAACACTTTACCTCAAAAAACATTCGTCGTTCTAGGTTTCATGCTTTCTCTTCAATAATTTGGATGAGTGAAAACACTCACAAACCTTTTTGCTCCCCCGAAAACACAAAAACACCCCCCAAAAAAACCAAAATCCCATTTTGATCATGTGGTGCTCGATCAAATTCTTCATAATGAAGATGCAGCAGTCACAATATGCTCCCATAAAAAATGTAAAATACTGAGTTATACCCCTCTAGTCACAAATCAATGTCTAAATATTTGTTTCTGACATAAAAATGCATTTTAAATTCATTCCCTGTAACTGAAAAACGCCCTTTAAACAGTGAATGTGTGCCTGCTGAGGGTGGAGGCGGCGGTGGGAGGTTCAAGGCCTCAGAGGTGATGAGCTGTGAGTGTTTTCTGAACTGGTGAGGTATATTAGAACTGGGAGCACGAGCTGAGGTGGCTGATACAAGAACAGTGAAAGACACAACTACTGTAAGTGCACACTATTAACTGCAGCTAGCGTGGTTACAGTGGGTGCAGACCATCACACCATGGTTTTTTTCTCTGTTTACTCAATTTGGACTTGTGCCTGAAAAACAAGTTATCGTGAACGAGCAGCAGCGGGGTCAATTTATCAGCTGCTGAGGATGGGAGGAACCATCAAACACACACAGCTACAACCATAAACAGCCCTACTGGCTGTTCCTAAGACTGCTTACACACACTGGCGTCTGATTCAGATCTTCCCTGCACACGTGACAGATTTCTCCACCTGGACGCGTCTATTTACACTTTCACAAGCACGATGAAAGCAGATGATGCTCCTGTCGTGTATTATGCGGCAGTGCAGATGAGCAACGCTGCTCCATACGGGACAGACGTGGAGCAGAAGCCTTCAGAGGGTGGGAGGACAAACGCGTGGTGTGGGTGAATCATGTGACTGTAAATGAGCTGGCGAGTCTGGGTTGACTGCACCAGTGCCTGAAAAATACCCACAGGTTTGCTCTGTGGCAGCAAAGTTTGTCCATCTGCACTGCCTCAAAATGCCAACCAAGGTCTGCTAATGCAGATGTGTGATGCTTGCTCCTGGTGGAGATGACGTTGTTGTTGTGGACGGAGGTGATGGTCTCTGGGTCGGTTCCTCCACGTGAGGTTCTGCTGAACCAGTTCGCAAACTGATCCTGAGAGGAAAGAAGGACAAACCGGGAGAGTTGGGTGTCAAGTGTGGTATATTCAGCAGTAATCTGAAGATGCATGTGTGTGTGTGTGTGTGTGTGTGTGTGTGTACCTGTTCTACTGGACGTCCAGCTTGCTCGGCCCGACGCTGCACATGAGCTGGGCGGATTCAGAGGATTCGGCGCTGCATGCCTGGATCAGCAGGTTCTTGTTGAGGTCCCCGACCCCACTGCTGGCCTGCACCTTGGGGTAGGTGGGTGTTTGCGTGCTGTGACGTCCGTGAGCGTCCAGGTCCATGACGTGTTCCTCCATGACGGGAGAGAACTCCTGAGCGCTCGCTTGCTCCTCCCTAGAAACTGGACTGATGGATACAGATGGAGAACTTAAAGACACGATGGTGACAGAGATAAAATAACAGCGTATGCAATTAATCCATCCTGTGAACACTTCCAGTTCAGTATTGATTTATATTCTGGAGAAAATCTTCATCACAGACACTTTCTACAAAACTGCGGGAGCAGTCTGGGTGAAATGAGATGCAAGACACTGAAAAGAAGACAGACAGAGACGCGGGGTTCACATCTATGAAGACACGCTCTGATAAAACCCAGAAGGTGATAAAAATACCACAGAACAGCTGAGTCAGTGTCTCTCCTGAGAGACGCCTCACCTGACGTCCATGGACTGGACTCCATCAGACAGCTCGTCCACGCAGCTCTTAGTCTCCAGGGATCCCAGCGTGATGACGGGGGCCTCAGCTGGAGATCGGGCGTCCTCCTCTGAGGGGACAATTAGGCTCGTCCTCGTGTCAGACGCTGCAAACACACAAACACTTTTAAAGCTGCTTTTCCAGTTTCGCTGACGGGAAAGTCTTTCTGCACCTTTGATGATTGATGCAAATGATGGAAATTTAACGTCCTAAAAGGTTACATTGTAAAAATGAATTATTTTTCTAAAATGCACTTCCTCTTGGAGACTCAAGCGCTGCGAGGCCTCCGCCAGCAGGGGGCAGTGTTGCTCTCCACTGTCGAACGCTGCTGAGTCACGCTGCAGCTCATTCAGGTGAGACAGTGATCAGGATGGAGAAACACGGTTCAGGAAATGACGTCATGTACCTGCAGGCTGGGGAAGAGGCTCCACTTCGCTCTTTCGTGTTCGCTTCATGATCTCCTCGATTCTCTGGGAAGACAGACAAAAACAAAGGCTCTGTACTGTTGAGGAGAAACGTCGAGCGCGTGTGTAAATCTGAGCTACCTTCTTCCTCTGCAGCCTCTCCTGCTCCTCCTGCAGGTGCAGCAGCTCTCGCTCCTGTCTCTTCCTCTCTGCCTCCCTCTGAGCTCTCAGGAACGCCTCCTCCCTCTGAAATATACATTGCTGTGATCACAAGTTTTTTGTTCCAACTTTTTATTGGATTGTTTCAAATCCTCCTCTTGATAAGATTTATTGCCATGGTGACGTGCACGTTGAATAAAACTGACCTCTTTGTCCAGCTGGTCCTGCATGTCCTTCCATCTTTGCTCCTTCTGTCGTCTCTCCTCATCCTCCCTGTTCCTCCTCTCCTCCTCCTGCCTCTCTCTCTCCTCCTCGGCCTGCTGGGCGGCCCTCTCCTGCTGTTCCCTGGCCTCCTGCAGCCTCCTCTGCTCCTCCTCAGCCCTCAGTCTGGAACACGTCAGGTTTTGAGCTCACATTTGAGAACAATGGAACAACAGCTGTGGGCCAAAATGGCCTCTCAAGGAAGCGGAGGTGGGAACCATTTGGATGCTCCCTCTACACACACCTCTCCTCCTCCTGCCGTTGTCGCTCCTCCTGCTCCTTTTGTATTCGAGCCAGACGTCGTCTCTCTGCCAGCAGCCGGGACGCCTCCTCAGCGTCTGTCGTTCCAGCGAGGCTGCGGCCTGTCGCCGTGACTGGAGAGTCTGTGTGAGGAGGAGAGAGGGAGCGAGGGAGCGAGGGAGCGAGGGAGAGGTCAGCTCCTGCGGTCCTGACGTGACCAGACGAAGGCCTCACCTGCAGTCAGTTCTTTGCTGCTGGACTTGGGGATCTTCTTCTCTGCTGTCTCCGATTTGCTTTTCCTCTCCAGGCTGCTGTGACCTTTCACCTCTGTGTGACCCCTGTCCTCAACACTGGGGGTGGTGGCCCTCTGCCGCAGCGGCGAGGGAGGGTACTGGCCGGGGGAACAGGGGGACTGGGCGGGACTCCTGGCTGACCTCACCCTGACAACCAACACAACCATCATCCCACACATGCTCTTGGTTGCCTGTGTGTATGTGTGTGTGTGTGTGTGTGTGTGTGTGTGTGTGTGTGTGCTACCGTTTTGGTGTGGCCGGGCCCTTGCTGTTGGACCTGAAGGATGAGCTACGTGCTGGAGTGTTTGGAAACTCCCCCTGAGGGTCAAATATCACAGTAAAAAGCAACATTTTTCTAACAGCTGACACAAAAGCCTGCAGCCACTTTACATTCGTGTATTTGGAAGCAATCAGCTGTTTTAAAAGGGTCATGAAAGTATTGATTTTGCCCGAAGCCCGCCAGGCCTCACAGTGGGTGTTGTAGCTCTGGACGTCTCCTCTGGTAACCCAGCGGTGCTTCTGCGGTTGGAGGAACTTCTGTAGCTTTTGTGGTTGTTGGGGGAAGCTGTTGGATGGGACACAAAGGACACCGATGGGTCGCGACACACACACAGAGCAGGTCAATAACAGGAAGGCGCGCATCATGTGACATCGTTCTGGTCTCAGATTAGATCTGCTAGATCCTCTCACCTCTCCCTGATGAATGGATGGCAGAGGAAGAGCTGGACAGCTCTTTACTGACTGCTGGCTCCATCGCAGGTGGAGACAGGAAGTCACCAGCTATCGATAAAAGCACACACAAACCAGTCACTCACACAGGCCCGACCAGTCAACAGGGCGGGAGGTCAAAGGGTGACGCAAAGACCTCAATACAAGCACTGGTCACAACACAAACAGCACAAAGAGCAGCCAGGAAACAGCCCTGCAGCCGTCGATGGGCCGCACGGCTGTCTGAACCCATTAACGGTGACGGGGTGCAGCAGAGACCGTCAGCTTCATCATGAAATGGAGGACGAGAACAGCTGCTCCTGAAGGCTGAACATCACCATCATGCTGTGGAGTAACGACCCTAAACACACCGTTTTCTGATGACGAAGAGTGAGAGAAGAGAGCGAAGCCCCTCCCACAGGAGCAGCTTTCTGTCTGCTTCAACACACACACACACACACACACACACACACACACACACACAGGGATGATATAAACACGCAGGGAGACGAGCAGCAGCAGGTGAGACGGCAGCGTCGGTGGTGGTGAGTGGCACAAACGTGGGACACACAGGTCATGTGATCTGTACCGTTACAGGACTGCCTGGTGCAGGAAGCAGCAGGAAGCTGATTGGGCGGGGCGGAGCCAATGGCATGGCAGGGTGGGGTCTTAGGGTTACCTGGGCAGCAGGTGAAGCAGAGCGCAGAAGCAAAGCGTTACACACTCACAGGTTTGTGTCTCTGTCAGAGACGATCAGATAACAACTGTCTCACACACACACACACGAATGAACAAACAATCCAATAACAGTAAGTGCTGAGTGAGACGTGCACCTATAACTGAACTAAAACCTCCATGCTGATGGTCCCTCGTACCCTTTCAGAGGCCCAGGAGCCGGGGCCCCGGCCTTGGAATTCTCTTCCCCTCTTTGGACGCTGTAGATGCTTTTAAAACTCTTAAAACTCATCTTTTTAATGGAGTTCTCAGTCCTGCCGACCTCAGTCAGTGCTGCTAGATGACCTCCTACCCCTTTTTAGATTTGTATTTTGTTATCATTTCTATTTTTATCCTCGTTTTTACTTGTGTTTAAGTATATTTTTTATCTTTGTTAAAGTGAGAAAAGTGCTACACAAATAAAATGTACTTATTTACTAGCTGACAAATGTGGCTCCCAGCAGCAGACAAGCATCAACAAAGAGCCCAGAGGGCCGGGGCAGAAGGAGAGCTCATCCATGAGCAGGTGCTTCCACCATCAGGCCCCTGTCCTCGCTTTGTGCAGCTGCAGGGACCGTCCCTGTCCTCTGTAAGACGAGAGGTGGCTCTTTCTGCTGCAGTGAGCGTCCTGAAGGGCCCGGCGGAGCCAGAGCTGCCTCTGCGTCTGAGCAGGGCCGCAACCAGACAGACGGGGGCCGGGGCCGCCTCGGGCCCAGGCCAGGCCCCGCTGATGGCTGCCATCAGTCACTGAAGGTGTTAGAAAGGCTCCACAGGATCCACAGCCTCGCCTGTAGCGTCCTGCTAGCTAACAGCGCACACAAAGGCCTCAGAGAACAGGGGATGATGGGCAACGGCAAAAATGGACGCAGTTCAAACGATGGCTGGTTAAATGCCTGGCCTTGCTGGATTCAAGGTTGATGCTCTGCTGGGAATGAGCCTCCACACACACACACACACACACACACACACACATTAAAGCAGGACTTTAAATCACAGCAGAAACAGAACTACGTCTCTGCCAAGCCGCTAACGTTCAGACAAAGCGCAGAGCAGCTCCTGCACTGCAGCCTCCACACCCTTTTCTACCCGATGACCTCCTCCTTCCTTCATCTCCTTCCTTCGTTCTTACATCAGCAGCTTCTCTGCTTTGTCCCCCGTCCTCTCAGGACACCCTCCCCCTCTACCTTTCCCCCTGCCCTCCAAGCCTCTCCTCGAAGCCCTTCTCTCCGACCCACACCCCCATCTCCCCTGCCGTACTCACCCTCGGCTCCGTCAGGTGGTCCTCCCCACGTCCATCGCTTAGGCCTGCTCTCCAGCTGCTCTCTGCTCTCTCCCCCTCCCCCTCCTCGGCTCTCGCCGCCTCCGGCTCTCTTGCGGACCAGGGCCTCCAGCCGCTCCTGCTCGTTGCGTTCGGAAACAGGAAAGAACAGACACTCTCTCACTGAGCCATCGCTACGGCGACGGACGCCTGGCGACGCGCTCGGCTGCGCCATGGCTACCGCATCCGAGAGCAGCAGCCACGCCCGCGATCGCGCAGATCCTCGGCACGACTGTCACAAGGCAGCAGCTCCGCTCCGTCTGCCGCCGCTCCCCCTAGGTAAAACCGACTCCCTCTCCTCTCCTCCACCTCACATCTGCCCTCCCCTCTCGCTCTCTCTCTCCCTCTCCCTCTCTCTCAGCAGATTGTGCCCTGAGGGGTGGAGACAGAACTTGCATCCAGTGGGTCCATCCACCTGTCTGAGCTTTTTTAAGACAGGGTTGTTGTAAAGACTCAGTCCGTGTTGGTGCGGATGATTTCACCCCCGACCAAAGAATGGAGTCACCCCCCATTTTCGCCGGATGCGGTGCGTCTCCGTCTGTCCGTCCATCCTGATTAGATTCCATTCAAGTCAATGCGTCAGTTTCCACTGGCTGTGGCTCCGCCCACGGCAGGGCTGGTGGCTCCGCCTACAGCAGGGCTGGGGGCTCCGTCGCCCTCCGGAAAAATAGGCATCGCTTCTATTTTGGACGGACGGACGGAGCACGCCGCAACAAGCTAGCACAAGGCATCGCGTGCGGCACAGGAAGTTGGATGTGAAGAAAAAATAAAACATCTGGGAATTTGTCAAAATAAAAGCTGCCGTATTTAGAGCGATGGTTTTTAACGTTACTGCATGTGTGAATCATCTTTTTTTACGTTATTCTATGTATGAATCCTCTTTTTTACGTTATTCCATGTGTGAATCCTCTTTTTCTTGTTCCGTTTTATCTCGTTTGTGGGTGTGTGAACCAACATCACAAGTTAACTTATTGTTTGCAGCAGATCTCTGAATATATTAAATAAATAAGGTAAATAACCAGAATTTACCAGAAATAATGGATCTAATACACATTTTAGGAAACATTAACAGAATTCCCCGTGGTGGAGTCACCAAGATCTGAAGAAAGGGGAGATTTTACTTCTCTAGGAACAAAGAGCGTCTTCTTCTGTGGCTTCTTTAAAAACTACAAAGTGGTAGTGTCGCGGTCGTACGTGATTTCATTTTCAGTCCTGTTAAAAAGATCGCTCTAAACACGGGAGCTTTATTTTGACAATATCCCAGATGTTTTTATTTTGTCACACCCAACTTCCTGTCCTGAACGCGGTGGATTGTGCCAGATTGTTGCGGCGTTCTCTGTCCGTCCAGACGTTTCCGGTGGAAACCCCCGGATTGCAGAAATCAGGACGGACGGATGGACGGACAGATGGAGACGCACCGCCTCCGGTGGAAACCCGGGGTCAGTGTCCATGAATGCAGCTGATGCGTCACAGCTGCAGCAGGTTTGGGATGTGAAGCTCTCACACGTCTGGATATAAGCAGGAAAAGGCCACACCTCAGGACTGAGGGGGGGTGAGGGGGAAGCGTATGCAGAGTCACGCTCAGACTGCAGAAATGTAGAATACGGGAGGGGAGGAGGGGTGAAAACAAGGAGAACAGGGGCGGTGGTGGTGGTGGTGGCGGTGTTCTGAGACATCCCGGAGCTCAAAGACAGACAATTAAAGAGTAACGCAGACTGCAGCAGAAGAAGAGTCTGTCCAACACAGCTGACACATGAAAAACACAAATATTTCCAAAACTTCTTCGTTCTCTGGCCCTTTTTCCTCCCGTTTTTTACTCAATAAACGGATGTTTATGAACTACAACAACAACCTTTTGAGCCGCTGACAGTAAAAGAAGCCCTTAAAGTGAAACTGTCCAGCCCAGCTCGGATGTCGGGTTTCGGATAGATTAGACGTGTGCGCAAACATCGACCATCAGTTCCAGTAAAGGACACACGATCACCAGCAGTGATGTCATCGATGACCAATCACGTCAATCGGTCATGCGTATGAGCGTGTGGGGGGGCTTACAAACGGAGCCCGGTGACTCCCAGGGGTCACTCTCACAGCCTCGTTAACTCTTTATGAGCTGCTCGATTCTTACAGCAACCATTTAGACACAAAAGGTCATTATTGTGGATTTCAACGATAGAAGCCAAGAAAAAGAATTTTTGTCCTGATTTTAAGTGTTTCTTTGGTCATTTTCTGTTTGAAATCAGGGTTCACAAAAGTTATGGTTACGTTTTACTACCGTGTTTGTAATGTGACTCTGTGTGTGTTTTCTCTGTGCTGTGAACGCATCATTAGCGTAACGGCGACCTCTGACCTTTTCTGCCTCCTGCTGCTGCCGTCTCTTCTCCTCAGCTGCTGCCCGCCGCTTTTGTTCCTTCCTCCTCTGCTCCTCCATCTTCCTCCCTCGCTCCTCGGCACAGCGCTCCAGCTGCTGCTGCACGCGTCGCTCTTTGTCTTGCAGCGCCTCCAGCAGCTCTGGATGCACATATACACAAACTTAAAGTGTAAATGCGTCAGACTGCAGTGTAAACCTGCAGACTGTCACCGTCTCTGGAGTCTGAGCTAAAACAGCTCCCCCCTCTGAGGCCCCTGATACGTGAGCATTGTGGAGAAACGGTGCATATGAGCACATTTTCAATTAAATTAGCACATTCCAGGACGCTCGGTGAACCGGGAACTTCCCAACAATAGAATCCCATCCTTCAGTCACTGGGGATGTTTGTGTCATTACTCATTTCATTTCAAACTCTTCTTTACTTCTACTTTAGTTACTCAAAAGCATTCAAATGATGTCATTAGCATGACAGGTGTCCCATAACTCTTTCAAATGAGCTTATTCAATAACGTGCGCATGGCTGCACCGCTGGACAGTTACCCTGTGCCTTCTCGCCGTCCTCCCGTTTGTCTTTTGCTAACTGTCGCCGGGTCCCTGGAGGAACACAAACAACATTTATCTCGCCTTTTGTTGATTTACTTCAGCTTACAGATGCTATCGACAACTGCAGTCGTGGCTGGACGCTGAAGCGTAGCCACTTGGTTCAGAAACTGATTACAGCAAGCGCACGTGAAGGTGATGGCAGGTTTTTACCTGACGGGCTGCTGTGGTTGGATGGCGAGCGACAGGGAGATGCATTGCGACTGGCGGTCAGAGGCGTGTGAGGCGGAGGCGGAGCCAGAGCTGCGTTTGGAAAGGAGCACTCAGACATGATTCACGCAGCCGAGAGGCAAACGCTGCTAAAAATATACAGCTGGGGTAGAGAATATGGTCTGTGCGTTGGTCAATATGGAGGAAGCTCCAGAGCAAGGAAACGGTATTTGTGATGCATCCAAAATCCAATAAACCTCCTGTCAGGTGGTTTATTTGCCTTAAGGGTCAAATGTCAACATGTGCTGTCAGGGAAGGACCCCTGAGCCTTCCGAGGCTTCTTCCTGCTCAGTTTTTGGTTCACAATCAGTCATGCTGACATCTATTCTGTCAGGACCCGAAACACACCTGGGACCACAATAAATCCCAGCAGCACATAAATATACACATGCACGCACACACCCTACATATGCAATGCTCAGCTGAGCTCCAAAGCAGGACATTATATGCAAAAGAAAAAAGTCATTCTAATAATAGGTCCAAAAGAGTTCAGCTGGAACACGATAATCTAAGGAATATGGCCGATTAATGGGACAGTTTGGAAGGTTCACACTGCCAGTAATTAAGCAGGGATGCAATGGAATTAGTTTAAGATAAACAGCATTGTTTTAATCTGTGATTTTCAATATCCTTGAATACATTTCAACATGTTGAAAAACGTTTTAAATACTATGCAACTATTGTATTTATTGTTATCAGTAATACTGTCAATCACATAACATTAATGTTAATATTATCATATAAAACACCCCGACATTTAATGCTTGACATTAAAAACTCTTTCATTGTCTCTCTAATCATGATGCATCCATATAAAGGTTTCGTAAGCCTATAAAACACGATTACTCCCGATGATCTGACAGTAAAATGAGATGTTTTTGCTCCTCACCTGTCCCTGGGCAGCTTGGAGCCACCTCTGTCATCTCAGAGGTCGTCGACGATGTAGAAGGAGCGGACGAGAGCTAAAACACCGCTGAGAACCACCGGGTCAACTAAAAGACTCATGAAAAGACGGAGGAAAATATGATGCTGGAAGAAGAAGCCTGATCGACGGACAGAGAGGGGAGGGGGGTCTCCATATGCTCCAGAGCTAGCGAGGGTAGCTTGACGAAGATGCTAACGGAAAAAAGGGGATAATTGTTATATAAAACCCCCAAAATAAGCGATTATAATGTCCTTATACCTCTAAAATAACACTACATTTAAAGACAGATTCACATAAAAGGTCAAAAATTAAAATTCATTCAGTATTTCATTAATGTGATTGACTGTTTTTTGTTGAACCTTATTTATTAAGTAAACGAGCCACAATTTGGTCACGGTCCCCAACTGGGACCGCTTCACCGCCGGCTAATTTACATATTAATACGCCATAAACCATCGTGACACAAGGTGTCACCGTCAATAAGTCTTTGCGTGGCGGAAGAATATTCCTGGGGCGGCATTATTGGGCCGCCGTACACGCCGTCTCACGTGGCGGCGTGCTTCATTTGCCTCGGATTCTGATTGGCTTATAATGGGGTGCACGTGCAAGGCACAAGCGATGCCCAACGGGAGGGTTACGTCATACTATCGCGGCTCGAGACGGCCTGATGTCGTCTGTAAATATCGGTCAGTGACGGACGCGCGCACACGCAAGTCTATTAACATATAATTAACACATCTGAAAACATTCAATACGTTTAACTCAGAAACAGGAAAATAGTTGTTGCTTTGAAAAACAAAAGGAGTAACAATGGGCGCTAATTTGGATCATAAGAAAAAGCTGTTTTTAACCTTAGAAAACCGCCCCCAACATCAGTCCAGATGTGGTCACGATCATCTGGGAGAAGGGATGAACTACCCAGTCCTACGAGGGCCATGATCCAGCCGGGTTTTCTGCCCTACCAGTTAGGTAGGGGATGGTAAGTGGTTGACTACCTGGCAAGAAGGAAAACCTGGATCTCGTCCGTCGAAGACGCCATAGTAGAAATCTCAACATCGCCACCTTCAGACCAAATCAGGAAGCGCATGAAAGAGCCTGTTGGGTGACTAGAAATCTTTATTGGAAACCCAGCTTTTAAACATCATTTTACACTTTTAATTAACTCACAACAGCAGCAACCGCTCTGCTGGGAGCTGGAGCAGCGGTTCCCTACAGGTGCTGGAACCTCCCCGGGAGCAAGGAGGAGGTTTCCCAAGGGTTTGGGTACCTAAATTCTATCTTCTATTTATACTGTTAAGAGGTGCTGCCCTGATGTGAGGTTTTACTGGTCCGATCTGTGTTGGAGGAGGCCTGGGAACCGCTGGTCCAGAGCGACCAATCGGGTCAAGCTTCAAATCATGCTGAAGCAGCAGAGCGTGCAGCCGAGACCGCCAAAGAGAACACGGAAACCAAACAAACCAAACACAAACCAGGGAAAGCATAGAAAAATACAGCCACAGCTCTTCTGCTTTAAGGGGAGACGGATCACCTTCATCTGGAAACAATCTGAGACGTTTAGTTGGCGAAAATACGTGAAAACCATAAACTATACAGGTTTTATACCAGTTAAGAGCTTTGGAAACGAGACAGGTTTCAGCAAAAGGGAAAACAAAAACAAAACAGAAAATGCTCTTTTTTTGCAATTTTTTTTAATCTAATGTTGAATCCAGAGATTCTGTCTTAAATTCCACTTGGCGTGAAATCTATATAAATAATAATAAAAGCGGATGCATCAGATGTGAGATATTTCGCAGTCGTGTTAGTGTGAGCAACGACTAAAGAGGAGCATGAAACAGGCAATGTGCCGCTTTGTGGCCAGAAGGCAAATATCCAAATTTATCGGCTCGCCGATCAGCTGACCCACTCAGACTGCGTGAACACAGAAAGCTGACGCCGAGTCGCTCCATCAATTCAAAGCACAGGTGTGGATCCCCCTCCGTGGAAAATTCACTTTAAAAATAAAGATGTTACACAAGTTCAGCTGGAACAGATTCAAACCGTATTAATAAATTGTGTTAGGTCGGCTGATTTCATTTAAAAATATTTATTATTGGCGTGGCGCGTCGGCTCCAAACATCCCAACTGGAGCGTCTCTCGTCAAATCCCAGCATCTCCTCCGGTCGCAGGTCTTTAGATCTGGAGAAACAGAAACCGGAAGCGTGAGCAGCCGAACGCACCATCAGCTGCCGACCGTCCCTCCAGTTGGTTACACTCAAACATCAAAGGGACCCGGACAGGAAAGATCAAAGGAGCTCACTTCATCAACGTCGTCATCGTCGCCGTATCCGCAGTCGTCAAACTGGATCTCGTCATCTTCAGGACCGAAGTTGTCTTCGTTGATCTTAGCTGTAGAGAGGGGAATATTGATCAGGGCCGTCCATCACAACTGCGGCTGAGCGTTGGACCGTGTAATCTGGGGCGGGTGTGTCTGAGCTCACCGTGGTCCGGCAGCTCGCCGTAGGCCTTCAAGCTGCGCGCCTCATCTAGGTTGTACTTCAGGATGACGTCGGCTTTGTTGTCCTGAAAAAGTCAAAGGCAACATTTGCTTTCTGGACCGATGATACGCCAGCAGAGAGATTCGGTGTTTACACACTCGTGCACGAGTGACCGACCTGGTAATCTCTTAGTCCCACCAGGATGATGTCTGACGTGTTAATCCAAACCTGCGGGGAAGGCAAGCGTGAGTGAGATCAGCTGCACCCTGTGACCCTCACACACTCCATCAGCGGAGCCCACGCTGATGGTGGCTGAATGTCCTCTGAGAAAATGCCCATTCAGCTCTCCAGCCGATGGTTGCCCAGACGTACTGGTGACCCAGGCACAGAGGCGCCAGGGGGAGGTCAGGATGCTCCTACCTTTTTCCGGAGTTTTCCTCTGATGTGGCAGAGCCGCTTGGTTCCATCGAAGCACATGGCTTCCAGGCGCCCATTTCCCAGCATTTTCAACACCTGAGCGTACTCTGTAAAAACAAGACAGGGATGTTTAATTTACCTGGATTACCTGGACTTAACCAGTCTGATCATTCATGGTAAAAGAGTGCAAAAAATCCAACCAGAGATAGTGTTTAAGGTGAACTATAAAATGATTTACAATGGTTTTAGTACACAAACAGGATTTTTTCAAACACCATGAGTCCATAAATAGTAAATTCTGAAACTGTGCAGAAAGAATATGGTATATTAACATCTTTGAGGGGGGAACAGGAAGTTCCTCCTCTCTCCATCTGAGGCCAGTGAGGAAGAACATGACAGCATAAATTTTAAGATGTAACTTTCAGAAATCATTTTGACACACTAACTGAAAATGGATAATTGTATTGACTCACTTACTCAAACAAAGCATTATTCCAATTTACATTCTTGATCCTCATCTCTGCTCCCGGAACGACATTTTAAGACGGGACTTTTCTGAAGATAATTCCTTTAACAGAAAACGTTCCACATACCAGGCTCGTGTGGAAAAGCAGCACCACTTCACTGTTTCAGCTAAATAAACAAATAGCCTATTTGTAGAGCTTCGATTATCACTAGTCTAACAGGTTGTATTAATATCGGTTAGGGATCAGTTGGTGTGTTGTTGAACAAGGAGAAAACCAGAACACACATCCAGCACGAAGGAATTACAGTATGTTATAATATGCATTTACCCATCAGGGCTTTTTTAAAAAAATGATTTTAAAGGAATGTCAATAAAGCTGTTCAGAAACTCATGAGGCATTATTTTCATCTTAAGTTTGTGGTTTACTCACCCTGTCCATCCTCTTTGAAGACCAACTCTCTCTTTTCAGACTCATTCTCGTTCTTTCCACGCCGCCGATTCTTTCCTCCTTTACCTGTAAACAAACCCAAATTATATTCATTTCTATGGGTGACATTAATTTTCCAAGTTGGATTATCTTCTATCTTTCAATTGATTAAAGTTCAACGTGGACACAGTTTATATATATATATATATATATATATATATATATATATATATATATATATATATATATATATATATATGAAAGACCAGTTCTACGGGGGTTTAATCTACACCACAAAAAGATAAGGAAATGCGAGAACGCTAGTTTAGCTTGTACTGCAGCTAACTTGCTAGCCCGTTATATAAATCCAAGTAGACAGAAATACCAGATATATTGGGGGGTAGAATCTACCTAAACTAGGAAATTACAACACAATGTGACGTATAAATTGACTGTCGATGCCGATGATTATTCTGAGTCGTATAAAGTCGCAGTTGTCAAACTGGGCCGGGTGGGGTGGAACCACAAACTAGCTAGATGGCTATCGAAGCTAGCAACACGGGACTGCAACATTTGAGAGCAATCCAGGTGTCACAAACGTCGATCAACTTCATTGAAGCTTCACCGACTCATTCGGTGTTTTAGCCAGATCCAACCTTAGGTGTCATTTTTTAAAAACATGGACAAGGACGAACGACGTCTGATTAGTTTAATTCACGACAATCCCAGAGGCCAGAGGCCGTCGTGTGTCACGTTTTTCCTGCGTGCGTATTCACGGCGGGCTCGTTAGAAGAAAGACGATTAAATTCAACACTTTCACAGAAGACGCCGCTTTTCTTTGCTCCTACCTTTATTTTTGGGCATATTCTTTCACGCCTCAGTCCCGTCAATCCGGCTCGACAGCGATAAATCACAGTTTAACAGTTCAGGAACAGAACACTTAGTAGAAGATACCGTTCGGTACAAAACAGTCGCAAATCGTTTCCTCGGAGTGCGCATGCGCAATCACATTCAAACCGCTGTAACTTTATTACAAAAGCGATTATTACAGAAATAAAGCTATGACGTCACGGAGAAACTCAAAGGCCCGAATCATAAATTTTGAATCATGAGTCAGAAATGTATACTTGTATGGCAATGTTCTGTACTCAAAGCACAAAAATATTACGCGTGACGGGTGTGTTCCCGCTGATTAAACATTAGATTAAACATTTATGATTTTTTCCCCCCACTTTTGTGTCAAAATAATGGGAGCTCCATGCAAAAAACAGATTTTTGAGAGTCCGTAAATTTGTGTGCAGTAACTGAAAGTAATGACGTATGTATCAGCTGATTTGTCCTTTTTATTGTTTTAATAGAAAGTCCAACTCTCATTGCAGATACAAAAGGAGAGTCAGAGTAGCAGCAGGGCTCAATGCACTGACAGGAAGAAGAGGACGAGGAAGAAAAAGAGGAAGAATAATATTTCCCTGTTCATAATTACAGAAAAAAATCCCTTTACATTCCATTTATCCCAGAGCTGTACATCAACAAAGCAGGTAACGATCAACAAGACGATTTCATGTTATATATTATAAAAGTCTGCGTTGAGTCTTGGAGCATAAAATGTTTTATCCCTTTGTGCTTACAGACATTCAGGTGAGCTTAAGGAGGCAGCTGCAATCAGTCAACAAACTCGTCAATACATCTTCTTTACGTGACTCGAGGCACACGGGTGCATGATGAGATCCCTTTCATTACAACAGGAAATGCCCGCCGGAGGCAATGTTGGAGGTCTGAGCATTTCTGAGAACTTTAAACGTTAACTTAATATTTAACTCAAACTGTAGAGCAGTAATGTTATGAGCCATAAAACCATTTGAATCATCAGTTTGGTTTGTTGGGATAAAAAGTTTTTCAGTGGGACATTGGAATGAGATTACACCAAGTCACACTCAGATTCATAAATCATTAATTCAAATATGTTAGTCTCAGAGACTAATGACACAATAGCAAAACGTTTATTATTCTACGAGGAACCTGCAAGATGGCATCTGAGCATTCAGGTCACTGGAATGTTTTGTGAATTGTGTGTGCTACAATTTCCTAATGAATGTGAGCACATTTGGAAGAGACAGACTGACCCTCGTGGAGTCCTGCTCACCTCCTGAGACTCACGTCGCTGTGCTTGTTCACTTCCCTTCAATAGGACGTAGAGAATCAGCTATTATCTGCATACATAGAGACCTGAGTTATATCTATTTACAGTTGAGTTCCTGGTGGTCAAAGGCTGATCTGAGCCTGATACATGTGGAAGTGTTCAGCGTAATTGTGGCGGTGATCTGATGTTTGGTCCTGCAGCCTAACAGGTCACCTGATTTCCAGGTAAGAACCATGTCCTCGCATTTGCTTTTGTTTGGGTTTTATCAGGGGAGAGGTGCCGTTTGAAAACTACACAAGGCAAGACCCATCATATAAAACCTAACTGCTTTACTGCATTTATCATAAGAAAGCTGGATTTTTAGATGGAGGAGTGTTTCTAAAAGATGTGAGTGCTTAATTTCCAGTTTCAAGTTGTAGCACTAATGAGAAAAAAAAATCTGTATCAGATCAATAATTCAAATATATTAAAGTTGAAAAACATTTTTAGTGTTAATGTGAGCAGTCGCAAGCTGCATCCTCTTCTAACCACCAGAGGGCGCCACACTCAACCTTGCCTTGTGCGGCCTTAAAAAGTAAAGTAAAAACATTGGATTTTGCCCAAACAAAGTTCACGTATGTCAATAAAACTGATGATGAGGAAAAGAGAACATCTAGGGTTGACTAAATCAAGACTGTTAACTGCTTGGGACTCAGATGATGTGATTGGTCTACGTTTGGGCCTTTTGTTCGTCATGTTTTAACCCTGGAAGGTAAAATACTGGAAGCGTAGTACGTATAACTTCAGCTCCTGAGGAAGAAACATCACGTTTGAGTAAATGCATGTGTTGTTTCCTGTTGTTGTGCAGGTACATCAGCCTCCTGTCATCTCAGAGGCTACTTGAGGTTTACATACAGAACCTACAGCTACAGCAGAACCATAATGAAAGAATAGCAATGATCCTACTACTAAATGCATACATGAGATTATTTTCTTTCTATGTTCAAATCTCCCTATCTGAAGTAGATAAATACAGTACTTTTTTTTTCTCTCGGCGTGCGCAAGGGCTGCGCTGATTGTCCGAAGCATAGACTGGACGGGTTTTCAGTACAGCTCAGCAGCGCTGACACTGATAAATCTCCAATCAGAAAAGTCTGTTAAGGTGCAGGGACGGTGGAGGGGTGGTCTCAGTGTTCCTATTTGGTGTTAGCAGTTCCTGTATTCATCAGCAGAGTCCCTGTCACTGAACCCGATCACAAGGAAGAGGGGCGGTGGGCCTACTGGAGTTGAGGTGTGGCCGAAGGTCACAGGGCGGTGGAGGTGATCTTCTTCATACCCCTCCGCTGGGCCAGAGTGGAACAGCCCACTGGTTCCAGGATTGGGGGGACGTTCCTGTTGAGGGCTGAGTAAGTGGCCGCCATCGCACCCTGGAGCAGGAGGATGGGGCGTGAATTCAGAGGCATGAAATATAATTATCCACATGATCGTGGAGATGATTCCCAGAGAGCATGAACTGTTTTAGGATTAGGTGGCATGAGTGTGTGTGTGTGTGTGTGTGTGTGTGTGTGTGTGTGTGCATGTGCCACCTTGACCAGGTGTGGGGCATCCTGTCTGTTCAGGGTGTATTTGGGCAGCTGGTCTCTGTGCGTCACCCAGGGGTGTCGAAGCACCTGAGCAGCTGTCAGCCGTCGGTGAGGGTCGACATGCAGCATCTTGGACACCAGGTCCTGAAGGAGGGAAAAGGTCGTAGTTCACACACAGGCTCATGCAGTGAGGTGAAAGTGATGCGTGTCAGACTCACCTTGGCCTCATTAGAGACAGAGTTCCAGTATCCTCCAGTGAGGGAGAACTTGCCGCTGCCAATACGAGCCAAAATCTCCTCTGGCGTGTCCTCTGGGCCGTTGGCAAACGGAGTGAAACTAGAGAGTAAAATACTCATTTTAGACTCTTACCCAAGGATGAAACGTGGTCCTAAGTTGAGAGGTTTTTAGTTTAAAGCGTTAAAGTGAGACTGAAGGCCACGCTCACCCTGTTAGCATCGTGTAGAGCAGAACTCCCAGGCTCCAGATATCACAGGCAGCATCATAACCCTGTTTCTTCAACACCTGCCGGCACACAAACACCAGCCTTATTCCGCTGTTAGGCACCAGACAGATGTCAGGAGGTCACACATCTGCATCAGGCTGCCAACGGAATGGATGTCAGCGTCCATCAGCAGGACGTTCACTTTGGAGTGAAATCATTCAAATTGAACACCTGATGTATGCGTGAAATCTCTGAACAAGCCTGAATTTGTGGATCAAAGATGGCGACTGTGCTAAAGACGGCGCTGGACACCGAGGTACCTCGGGTGCAACAAAGTTAGCGGTGTAGCACGGCGTCATGAGCAGGCCGTTCTCTGCCCTCAGCTGTTTGGCGAAGCCAAAGTCGCAGATCCTGATGGACTCGGCGTTCCCGCTCTCATCCATATACAGGATGTTGCTGGGCTTCAGGTCTCTGTGCACCACCTGCAGCCACAACGCAGCCGGTCAACAGTTTGCACCCACAGGCGCGCTAGGATAAAGGTTAGCGACGTACCCCCTGGACGTGCAGGTACTCTACAGTCTTGGTGATGGTGTAGAGGACGGCGCTGGCTTCTCTCTCTGAGAAAAACTTCTGTCGTAGGATCTTGTCCAGCAGCTCACCCCCCTTCATCAGCTCTGTCACCAGGAACACCGAGCGCCCGTCATCGTACACCTGGAAACACGCTTGTTTTAGTCTCTGGTAAAGGTTGCTTACGGCGCCACGCAAACAGGAGGCGACTCACATCCTTCAGGGTGATGATGTTGGGATGTTGTCCGTATCTCAGCAGGATCTCCACCTCCTCGGTCGGGTCTTTCTTGGCCTTACTGATGATCTGGGAGGAGAGTTCACAGCTGACGCCAGCACCACACTGCTGAATGTGTGGATGTCAGGCCTTTACCTTGACGGCGTACTCCATGCCCGTTCCTTTGTGTAAGCAGCGCTTGCAGACCGAGTAGGACCCTACTCCGATGTCCTCTTTGATTTCATAGGTGTCTGAGAACTGGGACATGCTTCTGTGAAGCTGCTACAATGCAGAAACACATTAATAATAACAATTAGTGCTTAAAGGACAGAGAGCTCTAGCACACAGAGGTGGCCGCTCACGGCGTCTGGATCCAATGACCTTGTCTAGGTCTGCAGGGCAGCCTTCAGCAGTGCCTCGTCATCGTCGCCCTTCATTAAAAGTTTACCGGACATACATTTGCAAGCACTTGGTCCTGGTAACCTTGTTTTTTTTTTTTTTTTGCTATTGCTACTGCATCCATTACAGAAAACTGTTGACTTGCCCGGGAGTCCTTCCCCTCTGCTGTGGACGGTTTTTGATGAGCTCAGCAGAGGTTTACACCACAGATCCTATTAAGACCTGATGCAGCTTCCAGCGAGCATGTTTATACATGTGCTATGTGCACGGTGCTGTAGGACTAATAAAGACTTATAACATATATAATAACAGAATTTCCTAAAAACAAAAATCTAGTCGTGCAGGATTTATCCCCAATAATCCCTAAAGCAGGACAAATCACGTGCATCCATGGCAGCCTGTTACACAGCTGCTGACGACAGCATCCTCTTTCTTTCTTCTCGACAAACCCAGATGTGACTCATTGTGGCTTTATGTCGGAAAGCAATCTGTGTGTCAGTGTGTGCACCTGAACTATTGTGTTGGGGGCTGGCTGAGTGTCTTCTTCTGTTATGGCCACAAAACTGAACCCCCTGAAGAGCTGATGGGCGTTGGCACTGGGAGGAACTCCTGGAGAGTCTGAGACACACGCAGAAACAGCTGCTGATGCTCAACAACATCCCATTCATTCACTGAGGTTATGTCGACGGAGGGGAAACTCAGCTGCTGGTACCTCTGGGTGTTTTGGTGGTGAACTCTGGATCGAAATAGAAGGTATCGTCAGGTCGTCCTGCAGCTGGTTTGAAGGGAGGGTGAATCTCCCTACGGAAGAGTTTCTATTGGCGCAACAGAAAGATCAATGTGACATGTGGATAAAACGATACAAGAATGATGCCTTTATGGAGACACTTGCATTCCAGTCGATGGTGTTGAAGAACTGGTGCCTCTTGATCTCCTCCACACCGTCTGGTCCAGCTCCTACAAGAGGAAACACCCTCAGCTGTCAGCATTGCACACGACACAGCAGAAAGAGGTACGTGCAGGCTCAGATGTCAATCACTAACTTTTTTACAACACCAAATCACCTTTGATCTAATCACGTCAGAGAACAGGAAGGCTTTATTGCCCTACCCTAATCCACCACCAGGGGGCAAACTGGGAGTTTTGGTTTGGAGCCACAGTGATGGTGTTAACGTGCTTGTGTGTTCCGCTCATGCGTGTGTTCTCAGAGTTGTACCTAATCTGTTGGCAGGGTTGCGTTTGAAGAGGTTCCTGAGAAGACTCTGAGCTTCTGAACTCAAAAACTGCGGCATTCCCAGCTTGGCCCTGTGAAAATCAGCGAGCGTGTTGATATAACATCCTTTATTGACGTTATCAGCCATCTACACTGTGTATTCAATACGTGAGACAGGAAATGGTATGGTCTAACTGGACACGGCTCAGCGTTTTCCAGCAGACAGGAAGCCAGAGTGTTTAATATTTCCTCCAACCTGATCATTTTTCACCGTCTGTGCTGCTTCTCCTCATCCTCCCGAGTGCTGTCTTTGTAATAAATCCTTCATTTTCCCCAAACCACCCCCCCAGCTGTCTCTGTGGTCTTAAATGTCTTACTTGAGGATCATGGTCATCGTCTCTTTCCGGTCTTTGCCTTGAAAGGGCAGCGTTCCTGTCAGCATCTCAAACTGAAAGAAGACAAAGGATCAAGCATCGCAGCCTCAACGATATAATCTGATCATTAGTCAGGTTAAAAGGCATCTTTTACCCCAGCACAGATGATGTATAGACAGTACATAGACACTATCAGCATCTACTGCATCTTACATCGATACGTAAAGAGAAGAAGAAATGACAGATCTGAACACTGGCCTCAGGGAGCAGCGACATCATCTTACCATGAGAACGCCGTAGGACCACCAGTCAGCGCTGTGTGTGTGTCCTCGTCTGTTCACCACCTCAGGAGCCATGTACTCCACCGTGCCACAGAAGGAATACGCCTTGTTCTCATGATCTATGGATTCCTTACTGAGGCCAAAGTCTGAACGAACACACACACACACACACACACACACACACACACACACACACACACACACACACACACACACACACACACAATTATCAGGCTTTAAAATAGTGAGTGGTGACACATAAGCAGCAACATTAGTCTGTTTGTTAAAAACATTGTGCTTTAGGACAATTGGAAACATATACACACACACACACACAAAGAATATAAGTTTAATAACACACACCAGTCAGCTTGATGTGTCCCTCCTCATCCAGCAGGATGCTGAAAAAAACAGAAATTCAGTTTTGCGTTCTGTATTCTTAATAAAGTATGACTGTGTGTGTGTGTGTGACAGATGTACTTCTCTGGCTTGAGGTCTCTATAAATGATGCCCAGGCTGTGAAGGTGGTCCAGGGCCAGAGCGAGCTCTGCCAGGTAAAACTTCACATCCTCCTCTGTGAACATCACCTGGAAAAATGAGACGAATGAATAAACAGGTTTGAAAAAGCTCCATCAATAACTTTCAACATTTGTGATGAAGCCTGTTTAAACCTAGAGAAAAGCTGATCACAGAGAGGAGTTACCTCCTTGGAGAGGCGTGTGAAAAGATCCCCTCCTCTGAGGAAGTCCAGGATCAGATAAAGCTTCCCCTCAGTCTGGAACGCTGAGGAGAGGAGCAGAAAATGGTCTGACTGGTTTGTCAGAACCAGTCACACATCACATCATACTGGTTAACTCACCGTAGTGCAGTTTAACGATAAAGGGGTGGTTGACCTCCACCAGGATGTCTCTCTCCATCTTGGTCCTGACCCGGTCGCGTACTGAAAACACACACACACACACACACACACACACACACACAGTGAGAAAACACAGAATAAATCATTTCTATTTTAGCCACAAAGAGTCCCAGATGGCAGCAGACGACTAAATGATGAATCACCGAGAGAAAGAAACTGAACAAAAAGAGAAAAAACAAGATGAAAACGGTCAACAGTGGTTCATCCAGAAAAGAGGGGATACTTCTCCCACCGACAGACGGACAGACAGGGTTTCCTCGCCCTGCTCGGCTCGGCGGTGTGAAATTCCGCTCAGTCCTCAGCGGTGCACTATTTACTACCACACAAGCACAAATGATGTCATCCACACAGACACCGGACAGCGAAGGCTGCAGCTGAACTCCCGACTGTAAAGGTCAACATCTACAAAGAAACGTGGGTAAACCAATGATATGTCTTCATTTTCTCTCCTCCTACTTTGGCCTTTAACACCACTGTGACTGTGGTTAAAAGGACACCAGAGAGCAACATGGATGCTAAACAACGCAGAAGTTGTTTTTTTAATGAATCAGCTGTGTGTGAAGGGGAGGTTTCCTCATTGCAGACGCGTCGGCTGTTCCTGGCTTCAACAGGACAGGAACTTTCACTCACCTTTCAGCGTGGCTTTCTTCAGGACTTTCATGGCGTACAGCTGACCAGCATCGGGGCCAGTGACCTTCCTCACCAGAAACACCTGCATGTGCACGTTCAAAGGACACTTGTACATCTAGGTGCATGTGAGATGCATGATTGTGCAGTCACGTCACACACACACACACACACCTTACCTTGCCAAAGGAACCCTGTCCTAAGACTTTGCGGAGCTCGAACTGCCGGGGGTCGGCCTTCTCTGATCCTTCCTTCACGTGGTGAGTGATGCTGATCTCTTTGATTGGGACATCATCCTGTAACACACACACACACACACACACACACACACACACACACACACACACAGAATGAGTGCCGTGTGTCTTCTTTGGTCTAATACCCTAAAACCTACAAAATGGCTGCAGATCAGAAACTGAAACATCCCACTGGAGTAAAGACTGACACTTTCTGTTTCACTCTGCAGCAGAATGAAGACAGGAAGTAGTAAAAACAAGGATCCTGATCAGGATCCATATCAGGATAGATATGAGTCTATCCCATCCTACTGAAACCATGGTGACAGTTTTAGCTTGAGAATAAAGTCTTCTTCGCCTCAGCGAAATCACTCAGAACTGTGCTGGAAAGTCCCGTTTGGGCCTCCATAGACCAGAATGCATTGCAGGCAGTTTAGCCATGAGACAGGGCGGGGTCACACCCAGTTCCTTCATCTGCCTCTGCCAAATACTGACCGAGGCATGTTCAAGCATGTTTTCTGGAGAAGATGTCGCAAAGCATCTCGGGAACTGCAAGTTATGAAAATAACAAACCAAAGTACAACATTATCATCAAGAGAGTGTTTTTCTTGGTGAATCACACAAGGGGTTGAACAGGCTCCCCGAATCTTCGTCATCTGCTCAGCATGAATTACAGCACACACACACATGCCCGAGTTGCCATGGATCCACCCCCAGTACCTGCTTCCTGCTGTAGCCGAGTGACTAATGAGAACACACTGGGAAACAGCGCGTACTTGCTGACACCATCCCTCCTTCAAACTCTAACTCAGGCTTTAAACAGATAAAGACGCGGCTGCATTTACTAGTTGCTTTACCATCATCCTCTCCTCCTCTACATTCCTTTTCTTTACATTTAGGCTGCTCCTCCACCTTTCTCCCCCCTGCTCTGCCTCTCATTACCTGAAGGTCCCAGGTGGGTGACCTGCAGGCTCCTGGATGTCCCGGTGAATAATGCGTCCTGTAGTCCCGACTGCGGCTCAGGTTCTGTGGCGCTAGCATACTCCTGCGCATTGACTGCCAGATTTGAGGATGGAGAGGGCTGCTTCTGCTTGCTTCTCACACTTATTGCGCTCACTCCCTCTCTCCGAATGTTTCTACCTCTCTCTCTCCCTCAAAGAAGTCCTCACCTCCCTCCCTCCTTTTCTCTTCAATCTTTATTTGAACTATTCTCACCTCTCCTCTAATTTGCATGCCTCTCAGCTTCCTTAATCTTGCTTATTTCTCATGGGAAATAAATTGGCAGCACAGCAGTGCAGCCGCTTGAGAGGAAGAAGGTCCTGGGTCTGCGTCCTGGATCGGGTATGGAATCTCGTTTTTTTAGGGTTATGTAGGTACTTGGAATTTTACAACTGGACAGAAACGCATTTAAATATACTGCAAAAGTTAAAGTAACTGACCAAATGCTTCCAGGGTAGAACAAAGAAAGAGTTCAAAATGAACAAAACTAGTCATTTTGGGGGGCAAATGCACGGATTTTGACGACTTATGTAAAATAATGCATGCATTAAGTGAGGAACATCACATGGTGTAGGTTAGGCTGTCGGCAATGAACAAAAAGGCAGGCCAGGGCCGTCAGAAAGAGAATGTCAAATGTTTGAGAAGCCAAGGAGCTCTGTGTGTGTGTGTGTGTGTGTGTTTGTCAGAACACAGATGGAGGATCAGCGCTGAGGCAACAGGATGCTCATGTAGCACCTCTTAATCACAGGATTAAAACTGCAAACCCTGCACCTGTGTTCTGAACTCTCTCCCTCTCTCACACACACACGCACGCACGCACACATCCTTGTACTTCTATCCTTGCAAGGACTTTCATAGACATAATGTACTACCCAGCCGCTAGCTCTAACAACCCATCTAACCCCCTGACCCCGACCTAAACCCAATTCTAACCTCAACCTTAAAACCAGGTCTGAACCCTCAAGCAGACCTTTAAAGTTGTGAGGACCAGCCAAAATGTACCCACTTCCCAAAAATGTCCTCACTTTGCTAGTAGAATGAGTATTTTGGTACACAAGGTGTCAGAACAATTTCAGATTTAGAACAGATTAAAGCCTCGGTGTCACCGCCATCGTCTCTACTGATTATAGGTTAAATGCCGTCTGTGGTCTAAAAGGTCAGAATGAAATAAAAGCGCTGACTCGTCCACTTTCCTTCCAGACCCTTTCATTTGAATATTTCAATAAAAACCAGCTCAGTGGTCAGAAACAGCTGGAGCTGGCTCCCATCGTCTGTCCACCATCAGACCTCATGAACAGGCCCCCTGAGCATCAGCGGGATGTTGTTGGATGTTGTTGGATGTTGTTGGATGGCTGTGCACACAGCTGCAGATCCCCAGATTTAGACATGATTAGAACCGACTGGTCAACGCTGCAGACTGGTTCCAGGTACTGGTACCTCTGCTAAGCTCAATCACATCTGTGCATCCTGTAAAAACAGGCGGATAACAGGCCGCTCGTTCGCATTCAGGCAGAAACAACCTTTCACCTCCAGAGAATATGCTTTAGATATTCAGGATCACAGCAAGCAAATTAACCACGAACAATATATTCTTAACATTACATCCACTTTGGAAGGATTTGTCTGTTATGTTCTGTTTACTGGGACTCCTGGAACACACTGGTGTTACAGAGGATGGGAGGAATGGTAACACGAAGCCCAGCACTCACTGCCCACACACCCACACACACACATACACACACACGAGACCCTTCGTGGTAAAAAGGCCAAATGTCTTCCCGTCTGTACGCCATCTGCTTTCTAGAATAGCTGCACGCTTCCAGCTGATCTCAAACATAAACACCTACATTCAGACAAGATGACACCCAAATGCGCCATATCTGACCCACGGAGCCCAGTTCTTTTGGCTTCCTGGTGTTAGAACAGAGCTGAAATCATTGTCAACGGAGATGTCTGGCCAACAGGCAGAAAGGCTGTCACCCCCATGACTACTCACGCTCACATGGGGCTGCGTGGGCCCGCAGCAGCCTGGAACTGCTTCGCCGTTCTTCCTGTTTACCAGCTTCCTTTGGCCAGGGTGGAGGGCCGGCTGCGGAGGGCCGGCCTCGCTCCTGCTCAGCAGCAGAAGACGTCTGACGGCCTTGAGCCGGCGCCGCAGCCCCCTGACGAGGCTGGCGATGGCAGAGACGCACACTGGCTTGGCCTGGGGCAAGCAGTGTGTCATCACGAAGCGGGCAGAGACACTGGGAGTCGTACTGGCAACACCGGAGCAGCAAGTGGCTCAGAGTCAAGTGTGTAAGGAACTATGTGAGCCAGTGAGAGGGGATACCCAGAGGAAGGGAGGGGGCACATCCAAACTGGGATAGGACGCAGGATGCCCCCTGAATTCCCCCTCCTCACCTGCTCCGCTGACATGCAGCTGTAACCTTCCACCCAGTGTTCCCATCAGATGTCCTGGAGATCCCCACTTTCTTCACACACACACAATCTGACCTTAGAGCCAAGACCAGGAGGAAGAACTTTACACTTAAAAATCTTAAAATCACTTAATCAAACTGATCAACGAGCATCGAAAGGTAAAATCTTTAACGACTTCCAGGTCACAACCAGCAAGCACAATACCAGTGAGCAACTGGGAGGAGGAATGACATTTCTGGGATTACCTCTTCCACCTGTTCATGCCTGCCTCCTGTAAGAACTCGTTTCCACACACACACAAGCAGGAACAGTGCGTGTGTGTGTGTGTGTGTGTGTGTGTGTGTGTGTCAAGCAGACAGGAAACAAAATAAAAGTGACAGCAGATTTCCACAGTCTCTCCTATTAACTCTTCTAATAATAAGTACACGAGGAAACAATAATATCTACACTGTTTGAAGTCCTGCGTGTGTGTGTGTGTGTGTGTGTGTGGGTGTCAACGCCAGGGCAGTGGCTTTGAAGGACTGAAAGCACAGGATACCATTCCAGACAATCAGTGCCCTGTAAGCCTGTTATGCAATAGAACAAGCTGGATGCTCTCTCTCTCTCACTCTCTCTCTCTCTCTCACACACACACACACACACGCATGTGTGAGGGATTTGTCAGGTTAGAGGCATGAAGTGCACTTCCGAAGGCTCAATAACAGACGATCGCAGCGATCATGACTGAAGAGCTCCACCTACAGAAGTTTAGATTAAACGAGATTGAGTCAGATTATCACCGAACAACACACAATTCCAGTTTCAAATATCCGGATCTGTAAAATCACATGACTTCAGTTAAATGTCTTTTTAAAATGTGCACTAAAATGCGAGGGACAATGGGCCACATTTATGTGAACAAAACCATCTGATTATTAATGTTACTACCAGCTTCTACCCAACAATAACAGACGTTCATGATTTAAACCAAAATAACTGAAGGAATGGAGGACAAGACCGAAGAAATACAAAGATGAAGAAGAGGAGAAGAGAAGAGAAGGATGGGGAAGAAAAACAGGTGGATGATTCACAGCAGAGGCGAAGCATAAAGAATGGATGAGGAGCGGCTGAGTGAGGACATCATCATTTATTCAGGAGATGGCAAGATCCTCAATCACAGCACCTACACACACACTCACACACACACACACACACACACACACACACGGAGGACCAGTGGCTCCGCTCTGTGTTTCTGGGATGTCTGAACTCCTCGCTCCATCTATAAGGCTGCATCTTCACAGGAAGCTATCTCTGCTGATGTTAATGGTGACCTTACTCTCCCCACCCAGCCTGCGATCACGGCTGGGTGGGGTTGGAATGTAGAATGACCAGTAAACTGTCTTCTCTTAGGGCACAGCGCCAGCATCAGCACTGGTAATAAACTGGTTATTAACGCATGAATGAACGTGCTGCAGCTTTCTGTTCAACATTTCTGTTTCCAACACTTTCATCAGTTGAGACGTACAGCATGAAAACTGGGACGACTGGGAAGTGGAACGACTCTAATAATAACACACACACACACACACACACCTCTGATCCTCTGGACAGAGCAGCTACTGTCTGTGTACTCCCCTCCTCATTAGACAAAATGAAAGTGCTTCATCTGCTGCCAATCAAGCCCCTCTTATTTGGACAAAGAAACCCCCTTTAATTGCATCAACACACACACACACACACACGCATGCATAAAAGCTTCAAAACACTTTCCTTCCCTTCTCAGCAGTTCATTCACTTACACATCATTAAAGACAACATTTCATGTCAGATGAAACAAACCTGATCTCCGTCGTTAACATTAACCTACTGATTCACCCTGTGACAGGACGCTGACGCACACATTTAACCGTTTATAACGATATCATCACACAGAACATTGTGTCTCCAACCATCTTAAAAAAAAAAAAAACAGTTAATCTGCATCAAAGCATCTTCTCCTAAACAGACGAAATGATTTTGTGATCAAATCTGCCAAAACTTCAAACACATCTAGTCCAAAACAAGGATATTAAATTAACCTGCATCAGCAGCAAGTGTGTGTGTGTGTGTGTGTGTGTGTGTGTGTGTGTGGTGTGTGTTTTACCTGAAACTGCCTCTTCCTTATGTGAAATATTAGCGTCTTCATGGTGATCCTCTTCTGACACAACACCAAACTGACTAAAGAAGTGGCTGCAGCACACAGCACCAAGAAACACACACACACACACACACACACACACCCCACAGGAAAGCCCTCCAGCTGTTCATCAGGGCGATTAAAGTCATGTCCTGTCATTGTTTCCCTAGCAACAACATCTGCACAGGAAGGCACACATCTGTCCTTGGAGGCCCCCATCATGGACGTGAGGACAGACAGGAAGCAGCGCCCTGGCGGATACCTTTAAAGCTCAGAAATGTAAGCGACACACAACTTTCAAAACCACCGTCCAGTCTATTTCTGTGAGATCTGATAAGTTTTGCTGATGAGTGGAATCAGGAATCAGCCTGTGAGCAACAGTGTTGTGATTTCCCACCGGTCCTTGAATGCATCGCGTCTTTAATCAACACAAACTTCTCATATTCAGCAGAAACTACAGTTGCACACCAGGAGAGAAGAGGGGCTGAAAACACAAGAAAAAGAAGGCAAAGGAAGGAGGAGAAAGAGACAGAAAAGAAAGCACACAGTTGTCAGGGAGTCGACGCTTAAACGCCAAGAATCCTGTAAGAAATGACAATTTAATCCGTCATTCCGATTATTCCACAAATGATTCCGGTTTCTCATGAATAACAAAGTCAGATTTATCAGCCAATTAAAGACCCTGAACTACGCTGATGTTCACATGAAAGTATCAGTGGGGGTGGTGTCATATGAGTAACTCTGGAGATAGAGAGATATGGGTGGAAGAAAGCAAGAAAAAAAGGTGAAGACATGGAAATGACCACAGATGTGGAGTCTGGACATTCCAGCTCGGGTCAGGTTGAAGTGGGAGGAACGTTCTCTCTTCATCCTCCTCCTCCTCTTCCCTGAGGAAAGTCCAGAGGAAACCCCCCGACCGACCTCTCTCACAGCACACACTCAGCTGTGTGTGTGTGTGTGTGTGTGTGTGTTTAGAGGTTTAAATTAGCCTCAGTGGGAAGCTAATTATAGTTTGGAAGGGACAATTTCCAGTGTGTTGTTACTGGTTTATAACAACATGTTCAGCTATTTGATGATGGCTTCTAAATGACAGCGTGTGCTGATACTTTCTGATATCGCCACTCTCACGGCGTGGTCGCTGCTCCTGTTCCTGTTTTTGATGGACATTTTAGATCATCTGTCTTCCATTTATGCAAACTCTCAAAACCCTGTTGTTCAACATGACTATAAAGTGATGAATGTTGATGAACTTGTGATAAAACTGTGAGGAATCACATCTGGGCTCTGACTGCTTCCATCCCAGAGAAATAAGAGTATTCAGGAACAGCGGCGCCGGGTTGCAGAGATTACATCATCGTCCATGACCTCACAATGACAAGACCCACAATGCCTTGCTCACGAAACAAACGTTTGGACCCCCCCACACACACACACACGCACACACACATACTCACTGCTAAAAGCTAAACTGGAATAACACAGAACACTTCACAGGCTCATCTCTCTCTCTCTCTCTCTCTCTCTCTCTCTCCTCTTCCTATCAATCAATATTTTCTAATCTAACTTTCTCTCTCCAAACATCAATATGCACTTTCATGAGCGTGCGTGGGTGGAGAGGTTTCCATTTTAGGCTTTCACATAATCATTCTTTCGCTCTCTCTCACTCGTACACACACACACACCCTTTGATAAAGTTTTTTCCAAGGATGAACTGATATCACTGTAACACACACACACACACGCACACACAAACACACACCTGTATTAAACCACCTGAACAGCCTGAATGAGTGTAAAGGTCCATGTGTTTGAGTGTGTGGACACACACCAGAGTCAGAGTCGGCTCAGATGGCCGAGGAAGATAAAACACCATCTGCCAGCAGCACTCACACACACACACAGGAAATCAAATGCTAATTTGTTGTATGTGATAAATAACTTTTTTATGAATAATAAGGTTGCGATAAAGGCTTTGTGTCGTGAGTCATTTAGTCTTTTCGTGGCATTTGTCAGAGCAAACTATTCAAATCAATTCACCTTCATCCTTCAGTCTTGGTTCCAGGCGAGATCCTGACGCTGGAGCAAGCAAACCCTACTTGGACACCAGGTAAACCCTACCTGGACACCAGCGGCCAGGTAGGGTTCCGCCCGAGGCTCCATCCTCCAGATGTGCTCAGACTCAGGTGAACAGTAATGAACATGTGTGTTCAACAAGCAGGAAGATCAGCTGATGAAGCTTCTGTTAGCTCGATTTAGGCTCCATAACAGCTGACTGAAGCAGCTTCCAGACAGCACAGAACCATGAAATGAACATATCTGCCTCCAAAACTGTCTTTTCAGAGCTTGCTAACAACCTGCAACATTAACGTTTACTCTGAAAAAGATCATAAAAACGGCTAAATAGTGACCTCATCCTGCTTCAAACATGATCCTGCCCACACACACACACACCACACACACACACACACACCTCGGCAGCAGCAGATGGCAGCACACGTTAGTTGGTCCCTCAGAGAGTCCTGATGTTCATAACACTGTCTGGAAAACATTTTCTGTCTCACTGGGGCCGTGACTCTTTGTCTGTGTGAGTATGTGTGTGTGTGTGTGTGTGTGTGTGAGAGATGTAAATGAGTGCACCGCAATGGTGACAAATGCTTCGAATTTAAAATTCAGATAAGACAAAGAAAAGAAACCTTTTGGAGTTCGTATACTAACCCATAAACATGGTTATTGAACATTCAAAGATAAATAACGCTGTATTAAGAGAAAAACTCCTCAGACTGCAGCGCTGAGGTGACAAAAGTCTTTAGAAGGATACATATTCTGATTTAACCACACACACACACCCACACAGGTAACCCAGTGGAAAAGTGCAGCTCATTCATTAACAGTACTGTATTCATCCTCACACGTACCGATGTGACGCATGTGCTGTTGTCAGCCCAGCTTCTTCGTTAAAGCGTGTGGGTGTGTGTGTGTGTGTGTGTGTGTGTAAAAGAGAGAGAGTTGCCCGCTGGGGGAGGGAGCGAGCAGAGCAGCTGCACACATCGATTTTTAAATGCAGAGGAGATGGCTCATAGATCCATTGTCTGAGAAGAGCTGAGTACTCATTTTCCTTTTAGGAGTCTGCAGCATGCGCGCGCGCACACACACACACACACCAAACACACATGCACAATGATCTAAATTGAGGTCAAATTTTCTTCCATTCCAGTGGAGATGGCAGGTTTTTGTAGTCTGAGGTTTCATGCCAGAGGATCCCAATTAGGCAGATTGTAACACCTAAAATTCAAGAGTCTTTAAAATTCCATCAATAAACCCTAAAACCATCACAACAATCAATCAGTAATAACACTGAAGTTACAACCACTCACTCACACACACACACACACACACACACACACACACACACACACACACACGCGCGCGGCTGTTTATAGATCTCTGGCTGTGTTTATAACTGCAGCCTGATAAATGTCAGGAAAATCTGACAGAAGCGTCTAAACAGGAGCTGGAGCCTCCGCTGCGGCGCACACAAGCGGGAGGTGCAGACTTACCGCGCAGGCTGCAGCCGAGTCGTCCTCACCCACGGAGTCCTCGGGATCGTGGTGCACCTCCTGTCAACACACAAACACACACCTTATCTCACCTGCTGTGTGTATGTAGTTAACGACAGATTTAAATGCACCACCTTGGTGCTCGGCTGAGAACAGGAGATAACGAGTCGGTAAAGGAAGGTTTATTTAGTAATTCGTCGCGTTTTTGATTAAATACCCCCGCACTTTCCCCTTCAGACCGTCCCTTTAAATCTCTGCACACCATTAACAGTGATTTTTTGTTATTTATTTGGTTTCACGGTCAGCTTCTGCTGACCAGAGCGAGAACTGCTGCTCAGCAGGTGGCCAGCAGACAGAAAGAGGCACCAGGGAAAAGGCGCATGAGGAAGCCAGATTATTTTCACACCCAAGTCTGTGACTTAATGGTTTATTTTTACTGCGGATGCCAGCAAACGTAGGTTTAATCAGATACCGGTGAAATTGACCGGAGGAAACGCGCTTTGATGATATGACAGTTTCTGCCTCGTCAGGAAACAGCAGACATGAATTAGCATCTGCTGCAACACGCGGAGATGATATACCTGGACCTCTGTGCAAGAGTGAGACATCTCTAATACAAATGAGGAATAAAACGTTAAAGCTCCATCTCCACTATAACGTTCAAGATGATTATAATATTAACCTCAAAGCAGATTTTTTGCTAGATCATGGTCTGTGTTGAAAGAATTTGCCTTTCGGGTTAAGAGCGAACAGAAGCTTCTGCTTCATTCCACAGCATCAGCTCTCTCCAAGTGTTGCTTTCGTCTCGTGGTGGTCGAGGAGACAAGCTGGTCTCTGCTCAGCTGTCTGCCGCAGAGTTTCCTGCCAAAAAAGGCGTGTGGCAGGAGTGTAAAAGGGTGGAAAGGTCACTTTTATTGTGCGCCACAGCGGCTCATTCCTGACTGGTGGGTAGCGGAGGTGAGAAGCGGTGAGCAGGTACAAGCTGGAACAAGCTTTGTTGTTCGAAAGCTGTCTGCTCACGAAGACCTGATGACACCTCAAACAGGAAGTGGAGAAAAACACACACATGTTCTTCCTGAAACTGCCGAAGAACCTCCTCCTGATCTTTATCAAGATCCGAATGGTTCTAAGCAACAAAGAACCAGTGAAATCAATCTAGCAACCCCGTCTGAAGCCGCACTTGTGGCTTTTTCACAGCAAAAAAGAAAAACCTTCACAAAAAAATACACTCACAGGCTTTTCTGTCAAAACATGTCATTAAAACACAAAAAAATGACATTAATCAACACTTTTGTCATTATTTCTAATTTTGACAGTTATATCAAAATCCCATTATTCCAAAGCATCTGTGTTACTGCAGATAATCTAAGAAAATCTGGTTTTTAATGAGGCTTTTTGTACATAAATGTAAAAGATTCGACACAGCACATAATTAACACCAAGTGTTAAACCAACACCAAGAAATAACCAACATTAAAGTTCTAAAACCACAAATAACCTTTAAATACTAAAATCAGCGTCAGTATAGATCAGTTCTTCACACTCAGACTGAGTGACTCACTTACTGGTATTCAGGGTTCCTGTAATAACAATGTAATAAGAGTTTGCAATATTGTTTAAGTGACATTTAGGTTCGGATGTGTTCCAGTGGTAACTTCCAGGTGTTCCATCACTAAACTGTAGCGTATTTCTCTGATTTTAACCTCCAACAAAGTGGGATTTGCACCTGGACTGGACCTGGGTAGGGGTCCGGGTGTGTTAGTACAGGGTCTCACCTCTCCAGGCGTCCCCCCCATCGGCATCTTCTGCCAGGGATCCGCCAGCTGAGCCAGGGGCATCCTGTCCGGACTTTTCTCTTCTTATTCCGCTTTTCGGACTCGGGTTCTGTCGTCGACACCTCCCCCTCACTCTTCCCCGTTATTTTTATATTTCTCTTTTTTTTTTTTAGCAAATGTTTAAGCTAGTTCCGGTTCTGTTTCCGCCACCTCTTCGTTAATCTTTTAGAAGAACTGAACAGGAGTCCAGGTCCGAGCGAACGGCCGAGAGAACACCTTCAAATTCCGGATGTATTGTGGCGCGGAGCCCGCCTCTTCCTCCGGAGAGAAGAAGAGAGCGAAGCGAAGAGGAGGAGGAAGAGGAGGATACCGACGCCCTTTTCGGACTGTTTGACTCAAACTCTCGTTTCAACTCCCAAATATGTTTCTGTCGTCACTCTACCACTCTCGCTCTCCTCCACTTCCGCAGTTTCCCAATATGGCGGCCGGTGTCGGTTTACCTGTCCGTCAGTTTACTGCGTCACGGCTCCTACATGTCAGGGGGCGGCGCTTCCCAGAGGTGCCCAGGTGGATGGAAGACTGCGGCTTCCTGAAAGTATCACAATGTTCTCAATATTAACGATTTAAAACATACTGAATTCTATTTTCATTCATTTTTTTTTCGCACAAAATAATCCAACTTCTCTTCAGCTGGTCAAAACATTGCGGATAAGCATGGTCAGATATCAGGATAAAAGTATCTTTTTATTTTAAGAAAACATGACTGGTGGTCAAAATCTTTATACATCATTTTAATCATTAGTGTAAATGTTTTTTTAAATAAAAGCTTTTTACTGTGCTGGATCTTTAGATACATTTAAACAAAAGTAATTGACAGTGGCATCTAGTGGTCATCCGTGGAACTCCTGTCCTGCTGAAAACTAAAAGCTCTTCACTGGCAAGTTTTATCTTTGTTCTTAGTTTGAAGGTTCAAGACCTGAAAGCTTCAACTAAAAATGCATATTTTAATACCTTGAAAGTGCATTAAAAAATAGCTCAATTCCTACCTTGAAATGCAAACCTGACAAATAGGACACAAAATATTTGAAATGACACTTTTAGCTATAATTGACATCAGAGATATGACCAAAAATCCCAAATCTCCTTAAAGACATTTACAGAGTAATTAGATACTTAAAATTCTTTATTTCCAGGTGGACACACATGGACAATTAAAGCTATGATACAGAATGTCTGTAAAGGTTAAATATATTAGTGAAAGCAGGAAGATTCAAATTTAACATATTACACTTTTCTTTACAGTCACTTTTAACTTTTTGTATTAATCAAGTTTTCCTCTCAGAATTCTTTCACACCCTTCACCACCAGAAAACTAGTAAAGAATCATGATTAACAATATTGTCTTGGTTAGGCTGTGACGTTTTATCACACAGAATAATTAAAACCCGGATTCTAAATGAAGTCCATCGGTTCTAAAGCTGTAATTCAACATGAACCACAGCAACGACAAACAGTATTTTGACATTTGAGGTTATATTTCCAACAAAGACGCTCATTTCCTGATGTAACATTAAGATATTTGATTTGTGCATTTTCTCCAGCTCCAGCACATAGACAAGGTGACAGCAAGATAAAAATAGATGAAATATTGATAACTAAACTAAATAAATAACACTGACAGGTTTCTGGTCCTGTTAAGGTGCAGAATATTGATCTAGAATCAAGGATCAATCAGCTGAGCCATGGTCAGGCTCTAGCTGACAGACTTGAGGACAGCCCAGGGGTGCGTCCCACGGACCTCCAGGGGCGGGTTGTTGCAGAAGATGTGGTTGCAGAGGTCCTCCAGTGGGGGCTCAGGGTCTGATGTGGAGAACTGAGCCGCCTCCTCCACCTCTTTGCGGATGGAGATGTCGATTTCCTGCCAGATCAGGAATATTAAACTCTGAACACTTTCTTCTGACGGATTTGAATCTTCCTGCACTTTCACTAGAATTCTGAGGAGTCCTTCAGACCAGAGATGATGGTGCAGTGTCATTAAACATTTGAATATTAACTTCAAATCAGAGCTCATCTGACTTCCTGCCGGGGGCGGAGCTTCAAGCATTTTAGCTGCAGCCTCAGTGACATCTCCTTTTGTCACTGGTCTGCTTGATTATCCTCAACAGTGTGAACTGTGGTGTTTGTGTGTGCCTGTACCTTAAGCTCCTCCACAGACGCCATGTTGTTGCCGAGCATGCGATCTTTCAACACGGAAATGGGGTCACTCTTACTGCGCACTTCCTGAATCTCGTCACGAGTGCGGTAGCTGCAGGAAGTTACATAAGAGCTGGCGTAAACCTTACTGATGTCACTGAAGAGCTGATTCCTGGGGTCTGCTTCCTTCACTCAAACAGTATATCCATCTCTGGAGAAGAGAAATCGTTCAAATTACCCACCTGACACCTGGGTCACTCATGCTGTGTCCATGGTAACGGTAAGTCTGCAGCTCCATGACGATAGGACCCTGAAAGCAAAAACAGGTTGTTTTTCCCATGTATAATTTAATTCTTTCACTCACTTTTAAACTCATTCTGATCCTTTCTAAATACAAGTTTTCGACTTTGTATTGTTTGTGTATTTATACACTTTTTTTTTTTACTCACTTTTCCAGACCTGCAGTGTTCTGCAGCAAACTTGGTGGCCTCTCGGACACAGAGCACATCCATCCCATCCACCTGTGAGAAAAAGGTAAAGGGTGGAATCAACGCTGCTCAGAAACAGATCAACATTCAGCAGAGGAACAATCCAGCTTTTCTGGTTTGTTTGCAGTATCATACATGAGCACCAAACAGCTGGATGGATGCTCACACCTGCAACTGCCAGGACAGGCTCCGCCTCTTCCTGTTATAGTCTCGGTTCTTACAGGCCGGCTGCAGCGCACGGCAGAGACACCCTGCAGCTTCTGCCCAAAACCTCAGCAATTACCCGCCAACAGGGTTAACCACAGAACAGACGGCAGCACTCGGGTCTCACCCTGATCCCTGGGATGAAGTCTCCTCTCTTGTAGTAGTCGGTGCTGGCGGCCGCTCGCTCCACAGACGTCCCCATTCCGTATTTGTTGTTCTCGCAGATAAAGATGCACGGCAGCTTCCACAGCGCAGCCATGTTGAAAGACTCAAACAGCTGGCCCTGATCGGTTTACAGCAAAGATGGAGTCCGAAAGCTAACAACAAACCTGTTCATCTTTTAATCATGAGTTCATATAAATGTGGGGGTTTACCTGATTGGCTGCGCCGTCCCCGTACAGCGTGACGCACACCTGATTGTTTCCTTGGTACTGGCAGGCCAGAGCAATTCCAGCTCCCAAAGGAACCTGGACAAATCACAGCTCGGCTCCATTTCAGAGATTTTCAAAGATCCTAATTAAACATGTTCGATGCGTCAACCACGGATGTTTACCTGAGCTCCCACGATGCCGTTGCCTCCATAGAAATGGGGAGCGTACATATGCATAGAGCCTCCTTTGCCTTTGGCCACACCCCCTTTACGACCTGAAGAGGAAATGAGCAGTGAAGGTGCTGCAGCAGGAGACTGCTCCTCTGCACCGTTTGGAAAATTCCTCCCGTCTCACCCGTCAGCTCAGCCAGGATCTCTTTGATGGGCACGCCACGGGTGAAGGTGTATCCGTGAGCCCGGTAGGCGGTGATCAGGTGGTCGCTCGGCGTGATGGCGGCCTCAATGCCTGCTGCACAAGCTTCCTGCAACACCGAAGAAGGTGGAAAACCATGAGCAGGATCTTATGGTGGTTAACTTAAACAAAGACAACTGAAGTTTGACTCAGAACTGTGAGAGAATTTTATCTTTGTGTCTGCAAGCTTTAGGATCAAATGACGTGGTTCTGCATGTAAATATTCACCCGCTGAACATCGAAAAACCTCTGAAACTCAAGGATCACCTCACCTGTCCATCATACAGGTGACAGAACCCTCTGATGATCTTCTGCTTGTACAGCTGGTCAGCTTTGAGCTCCATACGTCGAATCGTCTGCATGGTGCGGTAATACAGCAGGCCCTGCTCCCGAGTGAGCTCCGCCTTCTGCGGCGGGCCCTCTTCTAAACGGTGCAAGTCGCATTTCTGCCAATAAAGAGGGATTTTTCCCTGTAGACAAGTTTCTTTCCCCTATTGATTTTAAATATCACCTACCTTGATGTCAAAGGTGACCTGAGGGGTGAAGTCAGCGAAGGAGCGGGAAACGACCACTCTGGCGCTCTGAGGAACACAGCAGCAAGCAAATACTCACTGAGGCGCAAGACTGAAAGCATCCATTCCACAGAGAAAGGGTGGCTGCCGACCTCCATGCAGCAGCCAGCACAGGGAAGTCTGGGCTACAGGAGAGCACCACCAGCCTCCACATGAGCTCAACAACAAGGTGGGACAACGGTTCATTCATCTGTCAACAGCTGCTTGGCTCAACTGGATATAAAATTAACCATAAAGTTATTTTTAGCATAAGTTAAGAGATGGAAGAAAGTGCATAGAATGAAAGATGATAAAATAATAGGTTGAAGTGAGTCATAAGACAACATACATGACTGAGGCTCCACTCTTGACAAATTTAGTGTGGATGTGACTAAAGCTACGTTCACATTCTCAGCGTGACGCGACTTTTCAGCTCTCACCAGTCGCTTCAGGTTCTCCATCAATGTACGTGTAAAGTGAGGCCTCACATGCAGCTGACAGACTGGGTAAAGACATAAAGCTACTACAAACCCACTGAACTGACTGACATGTTTGTGGTTCACCTAGAGAACAAGCAGACTTGCACATGCGTGTGGTTTCAAAGATCTTCCCGTTAGTCAGGCAGATAAGTCACTTTTAAATCTAAAATGAGTAAAGGAATCTTTACCTCACAGTAAACTAACTGAAATCAGAAATAATTAAGGCAGCTGATAATGTGAATGTAGCTGGAGAGACACGACTGTTTCCCACTCCCGTTAGTGATCAGGCAGACAGAGGAGGCTACGCGTGTCCTTACTGGTCTGCCTAGCTGGCCGGCGAGGTCGCTAACTAACTCGCCAGCTGATGTGGCTTTAGTACTGACTGGAGGAGGCTTAGGAGGTTGCCGCTGAGTGTGAGGCAGAGCAGGCGCCACCGGTGATGTCAGATTGACGTATTCTGACAGGTCAATCAGCAACTGGGGAACACAGGAGCCAACGAGTCAGACCAAAGAGCCAGAAGAACCAGCTCGTAAGGCGAGAACAGAAGGCAGCAACTACGTGACACATGGATGGACACACACAGGATGAGATCACCTAAAGAGGCTAAAAAAACAGGAGAAACATGGGGAGAACATGGAGGCAACAGCCCAACAGTGTCTACATTTACTTTCAACAAGAGGAGTTCAGATCTCATATTTGATGTTCAGTGTCAAACAGCTCTGGGCCATCACACAAGTATCTGTTTCCGTAATACAAAAGTATTATGTGATGTCTGAATAAATTAGATGATTGGCTGATGGCTTGTAATTTATATGAGGACTTGAGAAATTGTAGTTTTTGTTGGCAGCTATTTTTTTGAACTAATTTCCTATTTCTAAAGGAGAAAGGAGCAGAGCAACAAGCTGCTTACCTCAGACACTGTTTGGGCTCCCTATGGATCAGACCAGGGGTTGAGGAGGTGGGAGAGGAGGGAGAAAAGCAAGACATAAGTGGGGGTTGCTGTGTATTCGTATGCAAGAGAGAGAGAGTGGATAATTAGGGAGCCGAAGCCAAAGGGGAGAAACACAGGTTTCTAAGCAATAGAGTTCCTACATTTACATGTTTGTCCTATTTCAGTCAGAATAGCGAAGCTATGACTAGTATTAAATATAAAACAAAAACAAGTAAGTGTAAAAATGTTGGAAACACTGTTTAAGGCGTCATTTTCCATGACATGTGACCACACGTTAATGCCAAATGTGATGATTGGCTTTGTTTACTTATAACCACAAATGTATCTAAGGTAATAATGCAAAGGCATAAACAACATCATAGCATATATATTGCCACCACATGTAGGTTACAGAATAACGGTGACGCTAGCTCCATCACAAGGTCAGGAACATACCAAACGAACCCGAGTAAGCTAATCGGTTGCATTACCACATCCGCAGCCTCCAGCTCGAGGTTAACCCCCCAAACACTCACCAGATTCCTGCCGGTAATCCTACAAAGTGCATTTGAGATAATGGTTAACATATTTTGCATGCTATTGAACGAAAACCTAACTCTAAAGAGGCTTAGCACAGCGGGAGTCCGCGGTAACTGTTTGTGTGCGTGTAAAAAGCTTCCCGATTACTTCCGGCGGGAAAAGTAACAATGGTTCCGATCCGAGTTTTATGTGCGTAGACTTAATTTACGCAGATTATGTACACATTCGTCGCGGAATTCAATTTGTTTGGCAAAGTAAAAGCATTCTATTAATTTGGATTGAATTTTTGACAGTAGTCAAACAGCATAATCCAAAAAAATGGCAGCATGGGACAATTAAGTCAGCAAAAATGATTGCATCTATATATAAGCCAGAAAAATCAAACACATTTCCCTATTTAAGCCATCTCACACATTCAGAATAAAGATCAAATTCAGTTCTGTGTTTATAAGCAGCAATGGTGAATATATTATAAAAATAATATAACAAAAGCTATGCATAAATATCTGAGATAATGGCTAGTTCTGGAAGGTTGTGTCAAACTCTTCGGATACAGTTAACAGATTAAAAAACATCAGAAATAAGGTAACAAAGTCAAGCCTCCATGTGATGAGCGTGTAAACAGAAGTGATATAAATAGAACATACACATTATTGAACCTCAAAACATATTAGCGTGTACACGTTTTTGATAAGATATATAAAGGCTTTGGCGGGCAGTGGACATGTTGCATTCAGTGTCCCACAGTCTGGTTAAAGTGTCTCTTTCCATCCAGGTACAACATTGATTCTGTTAGACAACACAAAAAAAACAGCAAACTCAAATCATATCCACAAATATGTCAGAGAGACAGACACATCTCAGCTATTCACTCATGGTCATCTTCACTGTGCGTGCGTTTACCTCCATATGTCTTTGGGATGATGTTGGGGACGTCACGGTCAGACATAAAGGTAAAATGGAAGACGTTGGTGGTCTTGTGCTGGCGTGTCAGCGGGTCAAAAACCTCACTGTGAACCCTGACCTGGATGTACTTCCCTTCGGTGTAACACACCTGAAACAAAGACACATACACGTCTTCAGAAGCCTTTCTGAGAAAACCACACTTTAGGAAAGAGAAATGTTTTCATGCTGCGCTCGGTGTGAGAGAGGTGAAACTAACAGGGGAGACATTAAAGACACAATATGTTGCTTTAAAATCAACACCACACTGTTGGCGGGTACTGCAGTCGCAACATGACGCTATGAATTTTTTTCCTGCTCAACAAAAAGAGAAAAAGGTTCTTATGTTCCCTGATAAGACAGGTCTCCTTTAATCCTGGTTCCTTCACCACATGACAACATTTAAAGTAGTTGAGGTTCATGTCAATACCACGTCTGCAAAAATGCTCAGGTTTTTATACATAAATTAAACACTACATCTGACATTTCCTGTGAAGGAGGAATCTAACCCCATTTATTGAAAAGCGTTGTTTGTTTTCAGGCTTTTGAAAACTGTTTTTCAAGTTATAAAATGGAACCGAATGTTTCTACTGGAGGAAAAGAAATTCTGTTCTCGTGGTTGAGGCTGCTAAGCGCTCCAACACGTTCACGTCACTGCCGCAGACAGATTCTGACCTGGGATGACAGCAGCAGCAGCGAGCCAATCTCCACGGGTTTCTGGAAGAGGATATCGTCAACAGCCACCAGACTGGGCCGACACCCTCTGCAGCACCAGACAGTAAACAGGTATTTAAGGATGAACCGGATAATCTGACCCATACTTATCCGTCTGCTCATCAGCATCTCTCACCCGTAGGAGCAGGCATTGGCCCAGCCCAGCTCGTAGGCTTTCCTCATCAAAAAACCTCCAAAGATGCGGTTGAAGATGTTTCTCTCCTACAGTCGGGAGAAAACACGAGTTTAAACTTGAAAACCTTCATCCACCAGGAAGTCCGGCTCAGAAATGTTTCTTTGTGTAAAACATTTTGGGGGCATTTTAAAAGTGACTCCAGGCCCCCTCCCTCCCTCCACGAGGGTTGTCACCTGTGGGTGGCAGATCTCCAGACCCTTTAGTTTAGCATCTTCCATCCAGACGGAGTTTGGAGGCAAAACTCGGCTACGGAAACTAACTGTCCTGGAAAAAAGGCAACAATAAGCCATCAAAAATGTTAGAATACTGTAGCACACATCAACCAACACCAGCAGGGGTCATACTTTGTGTCCAGTGTGTTGAGGAACAGACTGTGTACGATCTTTCTCTCCTCGTCAGCTGGCGCCACCTTCAGCAGGGAAGCAGTACTGAGCTCCACGCGGCGCAGCTTGTTAGCTGCAGATCCGAGAGGCAAATCAAAGACGGCTGTTTAAATGACATAGAAACACAGGAACCAGCAGAGAGCAGCCTATGATGAGGCTCCACCAGTGGCTGCTGTGAACCAGACCTGCTCCCAGTTAGCAGATGACACCACTGAAAACTTAAAAAAGTCAGAAAGAATGCTGTTTTTCCCGTTGCACAGCTGGCCGTTTCTGATCAGAGCTATAAAACGCTCATGCTTGACAGCATGTTGTTGACCTTATCTTGACCCCGCTTGTGTCTGGAGGTCCTACCTTCTCCTTCCTGGAAGAGTTTGTCCTCCTCAGGTCCTTCTGGCCTCAGTGGATTTACAAAAGCTGCCCTGAGGTGAAGACAAAGCAAAACACAATTCAGTAAAATCCTTCAGTTACAGTCAAGGAAGAAAGTAATCAAGTTCTGCCTGTAAAATCATACTTAACAATAAACAAGGATCTATAATTTAATGATCAGCAATTTGAGTAGAGTTACAGAATGATTCCCTGACCCCATCTAATCTGAATGGAAGCTTCCAAACTCTGATTCCTACCTCTTGTTTTCTGGATCTCGGGCAACCATGACAAACGTAGCGTCCAGGACTGGAGCATAAGCTCCGTCACGGTACTGAAACAAGAGTCACTTTTATTACTTTCGTGCAGCTTTGGAGCGCATTGATCTTCTTTTATATTTTTATTTACAGACTGTTTGAGCTGCTGAAACGATGCAGTTTCTCCACAGTGGGATATTGTTTATCATACCTGACACCTAAACCACCAGTCTACACAGAAGTGTGTGTCAGAAGAACAGTGTGTACCTGTGACATGTGCATCTTTGCTTCGATGGAAGATTTGCCCACCCAGGTCACATGACCAGTGAACTTGACGTCACAGTCAGGATAGATGACATGATGCCTCATGTCTGATGAGCAGGCAGACAGCATTTGTTAAAGCTTCTATCCTTTGACAAATTCTTTATCGTTAACTCTGCTTACCAATTTTGTCCACCAGCGCGGTGACGATGGACAGAGGAGACCTCTTCAGTGAAGCGTTAAAGGTGTGAGAGTAAGAGATGAGAACTGCGGAGGAAGGAGTAGAGCGCAGATTCATGTGGGAAACTTCCTGTTTGGGTCTAACAAGTTATGTGTACTTGTCATGTAAACCTGCTAAGCTGTCCAAGTCCTCCAGGATTCTGCCAAACCTGAAACACAAGATTCAAGGAGAAGTTGTTGACTGTGAAGAACACAGGAGGAACAGAGCGTGTCTGTGCACGCCTGCTCGTACCTGACGGTGTTGTGGAAAGTCAGGTATTTTTCTCGGAGCTGCGGCTCGGAGCCCAACGGGAGATGGACCTCCAGGTAGCTGTCCTTCATCCTCTTGGAGGGAAGATCGTTTTGCGACTTGGCCAACATGGACGACAGCGACACCCGCTCCGCCATGGCCTGCTGATGGTCGCTGCAGAGGACACGCGTTTACAGATGCAGAAACACTCACACATGAATGTGTTTAGCAAATATGACAGATGTTGCCAAAGCTTTAAAGACACAAATAATGTTAGAGATGAGCCAAAAAATAGAATTTCAACAAAGTAGATATGGAGACAGATTCTAGGAGTCCACCAGTGTGTGTCCACCAGTACACTTTAATTAAGTGTAACGGGGTAAAACCCGTGTGTGTTGTGTATTTTTATGATGCTCCGGTACCTCCAGTTAGTAGAAGCTCCCACGATTTCTCTTAGTCTGTTTCTGACTGGAAAAAAAGGAAAAGAAGCGATCAGAAGGTGTGTGTGTGTGTTAGCGAGAGAGACAGCTAGTACACTGAGGTTCACGCATTCTTTATGAGAAGAGCGCTTCCCCGAAGCAGCACTGACTCTGTTACACTTGTGTTTTTACAGCTGGAGCCTTCAGAGTAACCAACAAACACCATATAGTGACACCAAAATGGCCCAAACTATTTGACAAGGTTCTAGAAAGTGGAAATATTCTCGTTGCAGGTTACTGAGGCCCAAACTGTGAGGAATGAAGACACAAAGGCACATGAAGGAGCAGATTGGAGACAACAATCACATGAGAACAGCTGCGCCAGAGAGTGAAGAATAGGATGAGCGTTATAACTTGCAGACAAGGTTGACCCCCGTTTCCACGGATGCGGTGCGTCTCCATCCGTCCTGATTAGATTCCATTCAAGTCAATGCGTCAGTTTCCACCTGCTGTGGCTCCGTCGCCCTCCGGAAAAATACGCATCGCTTCTCTTTTGGACGGATGGATGGAGCACGCCGCAACAATCTACACAAGGCATCGTGTGCGGCACAGGAAGTTGGGTGCGAAGATAAAATAAAACATCCATGAATTCATCAAAATAAAAGGTCCCGTATTTAGTGTTTTTTACGTTATTACATGTGTGAATCCTCTTTTACTTGTTCCGTTTTATCTCGTTTGTGGGTGTGTGAAACAACATCACAAGTTAACTTCTTGTTTGCAGCAGATCTTCAAATATATTAAATAAATAACGTAAATAACCAGAATTTACAGGAAATAATGGATCTATTACACATTTTAGGAAACATTAATAGAATTCCCCGTGGTGGAGTCACCAAAATCCGAAGAAAGGGGAAATTTTACTCCCCTAGGAAAAAAAAACATCTTCTTCTGTGGCTCCTTTAAAAACTACAAAGTGTAATATCACGGTCGTACGTGATTTCGTTTTAAGCGTCCTGTTGAAAAAGATCGCTCTAAATACGGGAGCTTTTATTTTGATAATTTCCCACATGTTTTATTTTCTCTTCGCACCTGACTTCCTGTCCCGTACGTGGTGGATTGTGCAAGATTGTTGCGGCGTGCTCCATCCAGACGGAGACGCACCACATCTGGTGGAAATCAAGGGTGAGATTCCCATTTATTCTCGACCTACCAAGAGCCAGAAAGAGCATCACTCAAAAGCTGCTGTGCATGAAACAAAGTTTGCCTGTAAATAAAAGAAGCGCAAATGTTCAGCTGGACTGTAACATGCAGAAGGATTAATATGAGTGACTTCCTGCAGGTTTAGGATGCATCAGAGTGGTAGAAGTTGTCTTGATTTACCAACACACACCATTTGAAACATGTAAAAGTGGATCCCCTGCAGAGAAATAAAAATGGTGAAGAGTAAGGCTGGATGAAACTCAATTAGATATCTTACATGATATCATAATGTTCTTCATTTCACAGCTTATATCAGGTTACATGCCATGAAAATAACATAAAAAATAGCTGTATCATACTATTTTAAAATGATGAAATTAACCACTTTCTTTGAACACTCAAACCCAACATGGAGTGGATGAATGCGCATTCAGTGGATGAATAGATAAGACACAACCACCAAGTGTTCAGTTTGAATTGAATAATATAAAATAAACTGACTGGACTAAAGCACTGCCTTACGGTTTACAGTGCCATGAACTGAATCACTGGTCAAACAGAAATCCCATAATCTTACCTTCAGTCATGTCTGGGGCCCGGCTCTGTTTCGTCACTTCTCCCATGCAGAGAGTTCTGGACATGAAGCGCTCAGCTGACCGCAGCAGCAACCTGCAGTCGTAAAAAGCATTTCACTACATGTTGTACTATGTAGGGCTTGTATGTGACAAATAAAATTTGAATTTGAAATTTGAATTTGAGATGGAATGAGGGCCCATAGCACAATCTTCCGCTTGGGTCACACAAATAATCACTTTATTTTCAATTTAGTATGTACAACTCAAAACAACCACTTCAGTTTCAATTACATGTGAGTTTCAAAAACATTTCAATTGTTTAATTTTCATCATTTTTTCTAATCTAACAAGTGTTTGGGGATTAAAATTTGAAATCATAGAAACAAGTGATTACATTCTGTGGAGGTTTGTTAGCACGCCTCTTCTAAAAACAATGAATGATCGTCCTGAGAGCCAACACTTCTCAGGTGGACCACATTTATTAATTTACCTTGAAAACAAAATTTTAATTGATAAAAAACCGGCACAAGACGAACGTTCACGTTATTATTAATTTAGCTAGCTAAACTGCACGATGCTAAAGTTTAGTCGGTATTTTCTCCACCGTTGGTAATAGCGAAACACGCGATAGTGTTTTTCATCACACTGACCTTGATGAGAACATTCTGGAGTCAGGGCCGTCAGCGTTAGTCTTGGTGGTCCAGACAAAGTCAGCTAAAATTAGTTAAATTCTTCTTTTCAAGAGACAGAATGAAGAGACTTTAAATTTCCGGGTTCGGGTTCGGACACACCCACCTCTGGTGACGTCAGACAACGCTGACGAATAGTTTCTTGAAATAACTTTCTATTGCAAAGATTCAAAGATTCAAAGCTTTATTGTCATATGTAAGTAAACAAGCACGTTTCCCTGTACAATTAAATTCTTACTTTGCTGCCTACAATGGATGGCAAGAGTATATAAAAAAATAAGACAAGGAGAGGCATGCAAAAATAGAATAAAATAGGAACAATAAAATACAATTCAGTAAAATAGGAACACAAGTTTTATACTATGTACATGTGCTTTATACTATGTAAATATCCCTGCAAATATGCATAAGGGTGGACGGTAGGACCTGCAATGCTGCTAAAATATTGACTCCCATGAACATACATTATACATTGTTGTGCAAATATTTCAGGCAGATTGCATTCAAATGTGGAACATTTTAAACAAGCATTAGACAGTGATGACTGAGCCTGGTAGTAGCGATAGAAGAACTGAGCAACAATATGTCATGTCTTTTGTAATTGAGCAGTCATGACAGTCAACAGCAAAAATTCTGTTTCAATCCACTGCAGTGACATGTCATTTCTCACATCACATGTGTTTAAAAACCTGTGATATCAGTTTAAAATGTCTAGATATTTTTCCTCTTTGCGGTTTCTTGCTCTGGGTCCTTGCCCAAACCTGTGATGGTGGAAAATTCCATTTGCGTGACACGCGGCTTTAATGTATGGCTTTAAGAAAGGGCGTGAGATTTGCACTTTTTATATTTTTGCTCTCATGACCATAGATGAGGGTAGGAGCAAAGATCGACCGGTAAGTCGAGAGCTGAGCCGAAAGAAGCTCTCTGGAACACAACACTGTTAAAATAAATACAAAAAAAAGTCAAATTGTTGAAGTGAATAATTAATAAAATAATGATTAAAAAAAAAAGTCTGCCTTTACGAACAAAAACAAACGACAGTGCAAACACGAAGGATCTCGTTGGCCGACCCAGATATCTGATTGGCCAGAAGCCTGAGGGCTACGTGGACGGACCAATCACAGGCCGGCTCACACTTCCTCTATAAAAGCAGCATAAACAAAACGCAGGCAGACTGAGACGGCAGCGACCCGGCCGAGGGTGGTTTAAGCTGAATGTCCTTGTCTCGACAAACGCGTCCAGACCAGAGGCAGATTGTGGGGAAATAGCCGAATGAAGAAACAACTGATCTTTACCTTCACATTCAGAGGACTTCAAACCCGAGGAAAAAAGAGTAAAAGAAGAAAATGGAGTATAAATTACGGAAGGCTGAACCCAGAGATGTGTCTGACATTTTACGACTGGTGAAGGTAGATGACCAGAAACCAGTAAATAGTATTCGGTCCAGTCCGGATCAGATATGGAGGTTCATGTGTCCGGAAAGGCGCTCCGGCACATGTTACCATGGGTTATTTTATGTTGTTGTTCCGTCATCTAACAAAAGTGTGAGGTCACGTCTGTCCGGCATCTGAGCGAAGGACGGACGGACGGACGGGGCGGGTCCGGTGATGAAACCGGTTTTTCAAATATGGTCAATGCACATGTGACCTTGACCTTGCTAGATATGTTAGGTTACGTTATGATTGACTCAATCGTGACAATAATTATGATCGATTACAACACCTGAGGTGTTTAATCTGAAACGTGTCAGTAATCCAGATTTTGGTGCTCCTGTCAGTGACCGTAAGGTCTCAGTTGTCTGTTTTCATTCCAGGAACTTGCTAAATACGAGGAATGTGAGAACCAGGTGACACTGACCGAGAAAGGTGAGTCTGTAATCAGTCCCCTGAGGCCCTGCAGGTTGTCCTCATCCTCTCTTCTCTCTCTCTCAGATCTCCTGGAGGATGGATTTGGCGACACGCAATTTTACCACTGCATCATTGCTGAGGTCCAGGAGGAGAACAGCAGTGAAGGTATGACCAGATTTCCCTCCAGGCTGTGACTTTAGAGCATTTCTGCACCCTCACTGCATTTTCCATCACCTCTCCAGTATCCCCATAACCAGTTTCGCCGGCTGTGGCTGTGTTTAGTTACGATTGTCAGACACAGCTGTCATCGCTGCACGTTTCTTTCGCCATCCCTCTTGTCCAGGTCTAAAGGTGGTGGGCTTTGCCATGTATTATTTCACTTATGACCCCTGGGTGGGAAAGCAGCTCTACTTGGAGGACTTCTACGTGATGGAGCCGTACAGAGGTACTCGTCTGTTCACTTCCTGTCACCTGATCTTCACCACTCAGTTCTGATTAACGTGGTTCTTGTAGGGATGGGCATCGGTTCTGAGGTCCTGCGGCACCTGAGCGACGTGAGTGAACCGAAGGGGGGGGTCCCTGCAGGGAAATAAATACGTGTGCATGTTCCAACCAGATGTTTGCTCTTCCAGCTGGCGATAAAGATGCGCTGCACAGGCATGATGTTTGTGGTGGCGGAGAACAACGAGCCGTCCATCCAGTTCTACAAGCGTCGCGGGGCTGAGGACCTGTCCCAGGAGGAGGGCTGGAGGCTGTTTAAGTTCAGCCAGAACAGTCTGGTTAAGATGGCAACTCCTGCTGAGGAATGACTAGAGGCGGATGGAGCGCCGCCAGCGGAGGGGCCAGCTCCACACTCGGAGGCAGCTCCACACTCGGAGGCAGCTCCACACTCGGAGGCAGCTCCACACTCGGAGGCTCTGGCCTCTTTAGTTTGAGCCTGTTTGCTTCCGTTCAGAGGATCTGTCGATTCAGAAAAGGGAATCCTGCTTGGCTCGAAGAAAATCCTTCTTGTAGTAAACTTGTTTCTTAATTGTCACGCTGACACTTGTTTGTTGGTCTCTTTTTGGTGTTGTTTCATCTCAATAAAGTCGGTCACATAGGTCAGTGTCCGCGTGTACTCCTGAAAATGTCATGCCCAGAACCGATTCCTGCTACAGCAAACGGAACCCTGACGGATACACGTGACGCCGCCATCATGGAGTCGTCCTAAGGAACCAAGAGTACGCCATCGAGGATTCACTTCCTGTTTTACTGTGTAGCTGAGATGTTCTGGGCTCATTTAGGGGAAATGAGTTTTTAAGCAAACAGTTCTAACTTCCTGCTAACAGGGACGAGGTGCTACATGATCTGTTAGCATGTTAATCGAGATCAACGCTTCATCTGAGAACCACAAGACGAGTTTATCTGAACAGGTGACAACACAAATCCATTTAATCTGGAAATCACCAGAAAAATAACAGCATTTCACAGCTTTGGAATCATGACGTGAGAGCGGTTCTCCTGATGTGCGTGAGCTTACTCAGCAGTGCAGCTCTGCCTGGGCTTAACTCAATCTAACCAAATCTGGACATCAGATTTACCAGGAAAGAAGGACTGAAGAGGCAAATGCAGACAGAGGAAGGAGTGGGTGCTCAGGAAGGCGTGAGGAGGGTGCAGGAGCCTCTGAGATCAGGCCTCTGCTCAAACTGGCTTCCACCGCTCTCTGGCGTTTACCTGCTCGCGTCGGTGCCGTCGGCGCCGTCCTTCTGCTCGCCAACGTTGAAACGACAAAAAGCCACAACCTTCAATAAAAACGCTCCATTCTTGCAGAAATTGTGGAGACTCACCTTTTTGCCGAACGGCGGCTCTTTCCAAACATGTTCCAGGGCGCCGCGGCCCTGCTGGGCCCAGGTGAGCGCCCTGTCCCTGCTCACCTGGTGGAAACATCATAAAGACCTTTGGCGAGAACTCAGAAATCAAGAGACGTTGAAAAACTGAAAATAAAAACAGCAGATCACTGCTGAAGCGTCTGCTTCTGGGCTCGGCTGTTTTTAGGGGTGTTTCTACGCGCTGTGATCCATCAGGGTGTGTCTCCTGGTTTTAGCACACGAGGTGAGAATGGAAGCGACTCTCAGCCAGGACTTCCTGCGGGAAGCGGGCGGCCCTTATCTCAACGGAACAGGACTCACAGATCAAAGTCCAACAACTGACGTTTCATCAGAGCTGCCGGGAAAAGGTTTCACGATTTTCCTCTTTCCAGCTCAAATTCCTGGAGGAAAACTCACCCACCAGTTTGGATTCAGAGCGTTTAAATACAGAAAAACGTTTGTCACCAACAGGATGACTGTTGTTCGTGTTGCCGGTGAAAAGTCGACAGTAAAACGGTAAAATTCCACTTTTCAAACTGACAGGCACAAACAGAGGGGAATATCGCTTTAAACTGAAGAAATGAATAAAATACACACATTTGTAAGCATCACAAAAACAAAAATGACCAGATTACAAAGGTCACTGTGTTGGAGAGGTTAGGAAATGAAAAACATTCTTTGTTCACATCAGTAAACTGTTAATACGAGTTTCAGTGCAGCATAAACTGTTATCTGTGAACTGGGAAAAGCGTGTGTGTGTGTGTGTGATTCAGACTAACACAACTGATGGTGCTGAACATGACCTCTGAGCGCGTGGACGCACCAACCTTCAGTAAGGACGCCGTTGGCTGGGGGTAAAGTATGGAGGCGCTCAGGGCCATCAGACCGGCAGGAAACACCATTCTTTTCACTCTGGATCCTGAGAAGAAGAATGACAGAAATGTTTTAGCAAAAATGTTTTCAAAAGCTCAGTGACACCAGCCACAGCGTCGTGATGACAGAGTCTTCTGCAGACCCATTCCTCTCAGGTCGGGTCAAATGTCAAATGTTTTAGTCATACTGTGACAACAGAACAACCAGCTCAGCAGCAAAATTCATTCAGCATAACTTCCTCTGAACCAATAAAATGTGATGTTACGCCTGTTATCCTGTTACGGCAGGCTCACTAGAATGTGAACATAGAAGCCCGGAAGGGAAGAGAGACTTCCAGCCTCTGGCTCTGCAGTCAACACCATTCCTGCGCATCAGTGCAGGATTCCATCATCGCAGACCTGCTCAAAGGTCTAACCTTTGGCCAGGTAGAGCCCCAGCAGCCCTGAGAAGCCCACCGCCGCCACGCTGGGGTAGAGGTTGGGAGGAGGGTCGCTCAGGAACTGGTACGCGTCTGGAACAAAGGAAGCAGGTGGAAAAGATGCAGAGAATGAGAGAAGGTGGACGAACAGTGGAGGTTTGAGCTGCTGAACCAGCAACTGATGCTGTTCAGCTTCAGGTCGATCTCTGCATTAAAAAACACAAAACTTACAGACAGAAGAGAACTAAAGTTTGTGCAGGTTTTTATGAGGACCCGGTTTATCCTGACACACTTTCTGTGAGAGTCACAAACCAAAGGTCATGGAAGGAGGGAACGTTCACCTGAGACTTTGGATACAGACACGGTGACAGTGGGCTCCACCATCCTGTAAACCTCCTGCAGTCCAAAGATCATCCACACACACACACACACACAGACGACAGATGTTTTAGAACACAATAAAACAACTTACGATTTCACAATGATTCTTTTTGCATAAGACACGTTATCACAGCTGATTTTTATCTCTTTGGACATGCTAGCCTCCTCTTATCATGACAAACAACTGGCTGCAATCATAGTTTTTGTCCTTTTTATATTTGTTTTGTTCAATCTGTGTAGACACAAAATAAAAGGCTGTTTCACCAGCAAATCTGAATATTATTTTCATTTTCTGGTACATTATTAGTCTTAAGTCTTAAAACAAATACACACAGACAAGATCGACATCAGGTACCTCAACTTTCTCCATCACCATCTGGCATGTTTGCTGCAAAAAAAATATATATTTCATCAAAAGTGTGAAACTTTTCCATAACAACAGTTTCACTTAATTTAAACAGACAACAGGCGTCATGGTTGTGGACTCATTTAGAGTTTTACGTGACAGAAGAAAACATCCAGAATTCCAGGTTTAATTAATAAGATAAACTTTTTTGTTTCTAGAAAAAAACCCTCACACACAGAACAAAAAAATAAGGTTTTAACAAATAAAAACCCTTCATAAAATATAGACTATACATTTACACCTGATCCAGGTGTCTCGACATACCTGACAATGATTCGTGTAGGGTTCAGCCCATTTCCTCAGTGACGTGACGCTCTGCTCCAAAGACCCCGCCTCTGGCTCCTCGCGCTCTACTTCTGCTTCCGGCTGTGTGTATAATGATGGAAGCTGAAAGAAAATAAAAATGAGTGACAATCAGTTTAACCGGCACTGAGACACAAATAATAACCTGAGGAGTTTTCTATATCCTGTTCAAACTGGTCCATGACAGCTCATCCTCGACCTTGGTGTGTACCCTCCTGCACCACTGTTATTCATTTAAACAATTATTCACACACAATTATTCGTATTAAAACAAAGAGCACAACAACTACTGTCATGACTGTCTAAGTACCAGGTAACTTGAGCAATAAACAAAATACTTTTGCAGTATTTAAACTTTTTAAACAAGATCAAGAAGGTTCAGCTCATTTTCTCCGTGTTGGTTATTTATTGACCCACCTCATCGATGCTCAAGAGCGGCTGTGGGGTCTTCTTCTTCTTCTCCTCACTGGCAGCCAGAACCGAACCGACCATCAGCCCCGCAGGAGCAGCGGCACACAGCGACACCTGGCGGCACATGCGCAGAACATGCGCAGAACACAGGTAGTGACGATGCTAAGTCATTAGCTAAATGAGACTGTCCTGTCATTTAAAACAGACATTTGTGCATATTTTAAAAGATCATCTTTGAATAACACGCAAACACAACTTGTCACGCATAAATGGGGAGAGAAGAGCAACATTCGTTAATTTAACTGACCTTTTAGCAATATGCTAACAGGGGTTTTCGATACGTTTAACGTTTGACCACTACAATGTTGACATTATTCAGTGAAAGTTGTGGTAGTTTGCATCACAAACCCTCTTTAAGACACACAATATCTGCGTCGTATCATATTAAATCAGTAATAATTACCAATTTCATATAGGACATATCCAGCCAAAACACCTCGCTTTCCTACGGCAAGCCGGAGTGGTCATAAGCGCTCATGTGAGTTTGACAGCGAGCGAAAGAAAAAAACTATTAAAACAATTTAGTTTCCTTTTATATGTGCATATTTCAATTAATAATGTTATATGATTTTTATATAGATCAATGGCATATGTAATACTATGGATAATATAAAAATACTTGAAATTCAAAATATTGTGTGATTATGTCTCTCTCTCTCTCTCTCACACACACAAACACACACATACACACAATGAGGCAGCCATCTGAAAGTTAACCAATATGAACATTTATTTCTGGAAAGAAGTTATAAATCACTTCCAAAGAGTTTCTACTCAGATTATAAGATATATTAATTTGATTTTCACTTGTTTGGTTACAGTCGTTGTAGCAAGTTTTTTTTTTTTCCTTTTTATTTTAAATCCTCTTTTCCTACTGATAGACTGGAGACTGGTGGCTAAATGCTGCACTATGAATGTGTCTAAATCAGGACAGAAGTACATGATTGGTTACACTTGTTTTTCAAACAGCAACATGAGAAGAGGAACAGATGTGATGACGTGTGCTGCAGAGTACAGGAAAATGCAACGTGGAGTAGATCTGTGGTCAAATACGGGAATAAAAAGTTCAAAAATCAAGAATAGTCTGCATGAAAGTCAAATTAATTTGAAATATTTGAAATCAGCAACAATTCTGTAAATACAGTTCATCACATGACAAGGAGCTACAGTGTGACCTCTGCATGATAGTTGCAGAAACTAATCAATTCAAATTTATTTCCTTTGTTTGGTTTTGATAGTTATTAGTTAAGGTTTCATCTGCTTTTCACATTTCCCTCTAACAGAACTCTGAAGCTGCAGCTCTGAGCTCAAAATACATCAGTGAACAGAAGAACCTGTAAATGTAACATCTGGCAAATAGTGATTTGCATACAGTCAAAATTTAAAAACAGACAGACATTTGAGATCATCAGCATGTTGGCTCTGTAACCAAATCAGTTTACAGATAAAGAAAAAAAAAAAAAGACACGAGTCATGTGCAGTGCTGCTGATGTAGACAAGACAAACAAAATAACAAGAAATGACCTTCTGAACAATAAATAAAAGAAATTCTGTTACTGCATAGCTCAGTGAAAGCATTACTTTAAAAAATAAATAACTTAAATACACAGCTGACCTCCAGAAGTGCATCAGTGTGTCTCCTCTAGCCCTTTTCACAGTCAGCTCTTGAGCAAAAACCAAAAGAATCAAGCGAGGAGAGGTTGAAGAGGTGAAGCTGCAGGAACGGGTCATGTTTCAGTGTCAGATGAACCAACGTCTTAAATTAATTCAGTTTAAAATGAGCTGAACCTGGTTTTGATCATTCGGTTTCACGCAGGTGCCACTCAAAAGAATACTCACGAGTCTTAAATATAAAAAGTTATGCTGACTTCATAATAAAAAAAATACGGCACAAAAATACACCTCAGATGAATTTTCTCATGTTTGGTTCCATCAGTGAGGCTCTACAGGTCCCACATCCATGAACTTTTTAGGTTACAGGATATGTTCTGTGTTTTCACAACACAAATGCTGTTCAGGAGGTTCAAACTCGATGACCGGAGAAGAGGAACGTTTAACTCAACTCTGCTGAAGTTCAATCCAGACACTTTGGTTCATCCTGACATGAATAATAACGCAGCGGTCGGGACGGTCGGCCTTCACCCCCACCACACACAGCCAGGCCCAGTAAAGTGCAGGGAATGTTGATGAGCAGAAACAAAGCACATCAGGTGACATCATCGCGGCAGAGGCCTCGTGCACCGTGGCGTCGTCGCAGGCGCACACATGACAGGAAGCAGAGGAAGTCACGCGATGATGTAATACGAGTGTTTAAGGTGAATGTCTGGGATTTTCAGAGGGAGAACGCACTGGAAGCATGCAGAATCTGACAGCGTTTTCATCAGCGTAGCAGGATCAAACTCTGCAAAGAGAACAGAAAACCTGCTCAACTCTTTTATTCTGTCTTTATGAAGCTCGTCACGGTGTAACGAGGCCTTTTCTGCTTTAATCACAGGCCTGAGCAAACAAACCTGATCCGGAGAAGTGAATGATCAGAGTTGACTAACACAACAGTACTTGACCACATTCCGAGGCCTTTAATCCACATCTTAACTTAATAATTTGTGTCATTTGGTCCAGAAAATGTCAGAGAATTGTAGCTAAAGTTGAGTTAAAGGTCGAAAAGCCTGAAACAACTCGCTGTATGATTGGAAAACCTTCCGAATGTGACCAATGATCATTAGAATTTAATGGAGAAGAGCCCAGAGCAGCCTGAAGGTTAGTGTTTGTTTACAGTGGAACTGCTGGTGAGGGACGACTGTTGCTTAGCCTCAAACATGGGGACCTTCAGCTGAGTCACCTCACACTGAGCTACAGAAAGTGAAGGTCACCGCTCTGCTCAAAGAAGTGTCCCGTTGTTCACCAACAAACAAGAATGATGCAGGCACCACTGACCACACTCTGAGCTGCTGCTGCTGCTGCTGCTGCTGCTGCTTTAACCAGCCCCTCCTGGCATCCTTTAAACATCAGAATGGAAGTAATAAAAAGAACTGAACGTCCGCCTTAAATAAAAACCTAAAAACCTGGTGCTGGTAGTGGAAAATAATATCAAATATTTTTCAAATGATGGTGTGGAAATGCTCAATTCCACTGCGGTAGCAGTGCTGTTGGTGCTGCTGGTTTGACTGGCGCATCCTCGCAGGTTCATCTGCGGCTGCGTGAATCTGAAGCTTCCAGTGCGTTTCTGAAACAAGCCTGGCCGGACAGCACAAACACAGCAGGTGGACGGAACAAACCACAGTCCTTCAGGAACCAGACCCCCACTCGTCTCCATTTCTTTTGACTGAGAAAGCTAATTGTGAAAAGGTTCTCCGCTGACGTCACGCCGCCTTAACTCCGCCGGGCGTGTGAGCCGTCCTGGCGGTGGCGAGCTGGGCTAAATGCTGGCCTGTGGTTGAACCTCCTGCAGCGGCGGCAGAGCCTCCCACCTGTAAACACGGCTCCTCCTACAGTCACTCCCCAGCGCTACAAACAGGAAGCAGACCTCAGCTGCAGCGTCTGACGTGCTCCAGCACGTACTCTGGGAAGTGCAGGCTGCACACCTGCAGGCCGTCCAGTTTGCAAGGCATTCTGGGGTACTCGTCCTCTTTCCACTTGTTTTCATCGGGGTCAAAGGTGAGGATGGAGTCACTGTAGTGGCCGTTGTAGCAAAGTCCACCCAACACCATGATCTGCCTGTCGGACACGGCCACCCCGTGGCCGCTGCGCCCGATGGGCATGGAGGCCAGGATGGTCCACTCGTCCGTGTCTGGGTTGTACACTTCGGTGGACGGGCAGCCCTGCGACTCAAAGGAAGCACGGAGGATCACGCACACGCCTCCAAACACGTACAGCTTCCCGTTGTGAGCGATCATCTTGTGGAAGCAGCGGGCATAGTTCATTTTTGATTTGTTCTCCCAGCAGCTGGCGTGGGTGCCCGGTACCAGAGCGCCTCGACCGCTGCGCGTCCTGTGTGCATCTGAGGCGCCCGAGCCCCCGCCCCCGCCCCCCGCCTCTCGCCCGGGGTCAAACACACACACTTGTTTGGAGGTGGAAGATGAGGTGATGCCGCCGGTGATGTAGAGTTTCCCGTCCAGGACCGTTCCCTCGTGGCCGTACTTGTTCACGGGATAGGGGTCCACAAACTCCCAGCGATCCTCCGTGATGTCATAGCGCTCTGTGGAGTAGAAGGTCTCGTCCCGTGTGCGGCCCGCCACAGCGTAAATGAACTTGCCGATGACACCCACAGCGAACTCTGACCTGGACAGACAATGACAGGAAGTGGTTCGCCACGGTAGCGCAGAGCAGATCTCCACATGACAACAACAGAGAAGAAACGTCTGAGCACCACCATCGATCATGTCATCGATTTACGCTGTCTTTGGATGACTTTCCTCATTTTGAGGCTACGCAGCAGAGCGGAGGCAAAAGCACCTGGAAGCCACATGAAACGGATCTTATTCGTGTGATCTGAGGCGTGTGGATGTGCGACAGGCTCCTCTAACCTCGGCACAGACATGTCGGCCATTCGCAGCCACGAGTTCTGTCTGGGGTCGTAACGGTACACTTTGGAGGAGGCGTGGAACTCTCCGTCAGGCCCCAGCTCCTCTCCGCCCAACAGGAAGGCGAAGTTGTTGACGATGGCCAGGCAGTCAGGTCGCAGCGGCACCTGAGGGCCCTCCAGCTCCCACCACACCTGAGGGAGCAAGGCACAGGCGAGAAAGCCAAAACTGCTGAGATGACGCGAGCAAGCGCGGGCACCCAAAGGAGCGCAGGCTAAACCAGCATGCTAATGTTCATTAACGGATCACATCTGTTAGGGGTTAGGGCAGTGTTTCTCAAAGAGTGGTCCGCGGCCCACAGGTGGTCCGCTGGCGACCTCTAGTGGTCGCGAGGTGACAGTAACAAATCACGTTTCAGAATTTTTAATTTCAATATTTAGAATTCAGTGTAAAATCACTGTTTCTTGAGCTCCCAAGATTTAAATAATTCACTTTATTGTATATTTCCTGATACATCTGTCATATCAGCTGATCATACCTCATGGTTATTTAGCATATTGTTTTGGGGGTTATTTAGAGTCAGGTGGTCCGTGAGGGTTTATTTATGGGTTCGGTGGTCCTTGGTCTGAAAACCTTTGAGAAACACTGGCTTAGGGTTAGGTTAGGGTTTCCAAACAGGCAGAAACCTTTGGCCGCTGCAGCAGCAGGATCTTGCTGTTGACCATGCTGTGACCGATCATCCCTCTGAAAACAGCCGTCTGCGGGCGAACGGAGCGGATCCGATTGGAGCGCGACTCCACTAAAGGCTGCTGGTTGACATCATGGAAGTAGGCGAGTGCCTGATCCACCTCCTGCCGCAGCTGCCTGGAGTAACGGTAAAATTCTGACGTCTTCACCTGGACGTGAACCGGAGAAGGACGGAGGAAGTTAAAACACGGGTCGGAGTGGGAGGACGTAGAACACGAGGAGAGCCCACCTTCTCAAAGATGTTAGCGGGAGTCATGAGGCAGAAACGGATGGACTGCACGATGGTGTCGGTGTGCCTCCAACGCCGTCGGTCATGCCGGAGCCACGTCTGGACAGCTTCGTAGAGCTCGATTTCTGGGAAGCGACTCAGAGCATCACTGTTCAGGTACGCCTGCACGAAACGTAATAATTAGCCCCAGAAATACCAATTTCACCAGTAGGAAATGATCTAGCCACTGTGTGACTCATCCCACAGAAATCTGCTGGTTGTCTGGCTGAAACTCGCTATACAAACAACATAGAAACCTGCAGTCTCTCGAGGCCCAGGTAGGACAGGAAGTCAGGTCTGCTCATGAGGGGAACAAAGTTGTCGAGGAGGAAGTTATCGAGCTGCTCCTGGACACCCTCCACGCCCACACTGAAGTCTTCCAGGAGGCGCATGACCTCGGCACAGTTCTCCAGACAGATCTTGGTCAGCAGGAAGGAGCAGCAGAACTCCACCGCCTCCTTCAGCTGGACATACATGGCCGCCTAAAGGCACAGCGTGGGTTTTTCTGTTAGTCCTGGCTGGAAATGGAGCACAATAGCACAGCAGGCGGAGGACGCGTCAGCGTGTGCGGCGCTACCTGCAGGATCTCCTGGACCGTGGGCATGCTGAGCTCCAGCGAGCCGTAGTACATGAACCGGAGGATGTGGCCGAACCCGGCCGCTGTCAGCCCCTTCATGTGGATCTTGTCCTGGTCCCTCTCCCTCATGTCTGCTGTGAACATGACGCGGAAGTAGTCGCTCTGGGTGGCCAGAAGCGCCTTGTGGGCCTGAGGAGGAGGAACACACACTAACAACGGTGTAGCTGGGTGCTGCTGGCAAACAGGTTCCTGCTCCAGTCGCTCACGCACGTGTCTGCAAACGTACCTGGAAGTGGTGCTCCTCTATCAACAGTGTGACATCCAGCAGCAGACGCTCCTCATAGAGAGCCCGGAAGCCCGACGACACACTTCCATCGTGCACCTGGGACAGGTACACCTCCACGTCTGCCCCCGACATAACACACCTGGAGGTATGGAGGAGATCAGCGTGCAGGAGACAGAGAAATCAGAACTGATATCTCAGGAAATTAATAAGGTCAGCTGGCTCACACGTACATTAAATCAAACTCTGAGAGGAGGAGGAGAAAGAGTGTGTGGTGTGTGTGTGTGTGTGTTCTGCAGGAAACACAGAGTCAGAGGCTGGAAGGGCATTCAATAGGACATTCAGCATGAAAAGCTCAGCACTTCGACTGCTGCATCCTAACAAGCTGCTGCCCTTTCAGAGTCAGACACGAGTGTTTCTGCACTCACACACTGGGGGACTCACTGTAGCACTGCAACAGTCAGGCTGGTCAAAAAGCAGAACATCCTTAAAACACACACTTGCAGACACACAGCCACACTCCCACAGACATCACGCACACAAATATTCACAGAAACACACGTCACGTCTTTGTAGCACAAGAGACAAATGCATAGAGATTTACAGTGGCTCATTGTAAATACAAATAACAACAACCACACACAAACCTACACCTACACACACACAGCACACTCACCTCTGATTGGCCACGGGCATGTCAGTAGGGGTTGTCCGAGCCAATCAGAGGACAGTGCCCCTTGTGTCCAGCAGATGCTAACAATGCCCCTTTTCTGAGCGTCAATCACCTGGACAACAAAGCCAAGACAACCAGCACATTAACAGCATGAAAGCCTGCAAAGATCCGCCTGTGGAGCCTATGAACAGTGGCCAAAGATGTGGGAACACAAGTGTTCTGTAGGGTAAACAGGTCCTGCAGATTTGTGCAGTTACACAAAAAACAAGCCTCATCTGAAAGACTAACGTTAGTATAATTATCTGTAGTTACTTGTAAAGTCTATGTTTGGGCTGGAAAAAAAACTTTCAAGGTTAGGTGGACATTTTCATGTTAGATTAGGGATCAACAGAGTGTAGCGGGTAGCTTGTACTCGCTGTGTTTAAGGAATAAATCAAATAAACTGAAGCATTTCAGCAATGGCTGTTTAAACAGAAGCGTATTGCTCAGGGGCACTGTGGCAGCACTAGTCTTAACCTTCAATATGTCTTGATCACTGTCTAAAAGTTGAGACACTACTAATGCAGGCGTTCTGGGAGAAAAAAAGAAGCCTGATCGCTTCAGCGTCAGGATAGTGATAAATATAGGTTTGAAATTCAACATTACGCATTGTGGAATGACAAAAACGTACCTTTTGGAGCCCGGGTGAACAATCACAGGCTTTGACAGCTGAGCACTAAGGGGCCGCTCGCATTTCCTGTGTTTATGTTTCCCCGGTTCTGTCAGACAAAACAAAAGAAAAGCCATGAGATGTGAGGGAGAAGCAGGAAGCATGACAATGTTGTCAGATGTCCTTGAAAGCATGCAGTTTATTATTTTACAAGTTACAGCATGTGGTCAAAAACTGAAAATACTACATGGTATTTTTGTAACAAAAAAATAAATTTTTCATTTGACATTTGTTGTCTTTCTCTGGTTAAAGAAGCATCATGAATCAATAATCTACATTATAAATGCTCTTACTCTATTGAAATAATAGAGCTGAAAATGACAACAAAAGTTGTATTTTATGCTCGGTGACAGTTTCCACAGTCATTTTCAGTGTCCTGTGGTGTCACTGAGACTGATCACTGGAGAACAAGCTCCAACAGATTGTGCCACAGTTAGCAGGATTGTTGACCGTTTTCCTACACCGACACCTAGAAAACGACAATCGGAATCTGAGGTTCAAACGGAGGGGAATGCTAAAGGCAATGCTAACGCTGAAGGGAAGAGCCGGTGAGGCTTTAAACTACACCGACACAAACTCCAACTAAAAATTCGAGAATCGGTAAAGTTTTAGGGCTTTTTTTCTGTAATTATTTTCTAGTAATTAAAACACACTAATGTCACAGGTGCACATGTCTGATCTTATGTCCAAAACAAAGACTGAACCCACTAATTACGCCGCTAACGAGAGGTGGAGTTAGCTCATAATTTAGCCATGGTGCATTTGGAACAGATTAAATGGGTGTAATGAATGGCAGTGGTTCCTTTTTGGATAGTTCTCACTAAGGCAAATAAACTGTCACGATTCAAATCAGAGGTGAGTGGAGCTGGGGGTCTGTTTCTTATCGACCAGCTTTAGCCTAGCAGCTAAAAATCCAGCCGCCTCACCTCGGCGGTGCGAATCCCCACAACCCCTCTTCGACCAGGACGGTCTGGCTCCTTCGGACATGAAGTTACGGGTTCGATGCCAAAATTAAGAATACAGACGGCAGCCGTTCACTGCCATGTTCGCCTACACCTGCCAAACCCAAAGACCCCCCACCCGACTCTGAATTAAATGGGTAACGAACCAGAGCGGTATACAGTAGCTGCAGACGCCATTTTCTGCAATGGCGTCATTTCCCTTTTGGGCGGAACTGAAGGGCGTCGTGCAACACTTAAAGATCCGGCCTCCCGCTAACCCTAGCTGGGCTAACTAACCCTAATTGGTAGGGTGACCAGATTTTCAAAATTAAAAACTGGGACATATATAACTGGGACTATAATATACTTGCACTCAAACGATTTTGAAACACGTTTGTAAAGTTAAAAAGTCACAGACAGCCCAGACATTTCATGGAAGTGTTCCACAGAATTACAGGTATCAGTTTAATCATTAAATAGATTGATATCAGAAAGCAACAGCAGCCAATTATATAGAACTCTTTCTGCTACAAGAAAAATCAGTGCGTCAAGTTGTGTCTGATTAACGGATGGCATTTAGTGAACCAACACTAGGTGGCGCTGGTCCCCTCAGCCTTCTTTCTGTTGCCTATAATGGAGGTAAAATTTAAACATATCCAGAAAACACACGTTTGGAGACATGCACGTATAACAGGCAGTTAAGTGTTGGGCATTCATATAGACAATATTAAATACTGACAGTGATGAGAAGGCTAAAGATTTGGCCTTTTCTTTGTTGGTGCAACCCAACGGGCACCAAATTGATTTGGCAGAAAGTTACGATGAAATATAAAAATATAGTTCAAACATGTCAGATATGATTTAAATACAAGCTATTGTGGTTGTGTTTAGCCTGTCCTCGTTAAACAGCATTCTGTCGCTGTGATAACTACATTTAAGAAAAAGCTAAATCTTTAGCCTTCCATCAGTCAGTACTTAATATGATCTAGTGCCACCTAGTGTTGGTTCACTAAATACCACCGTTAATCACAGACACAACTTGACCCACTGATTTTTCTTGTAGCAGAAGGAGTTCTATGGAACTGGCTGCTGTTGCTTTCAGATATCATCTATTTATTGATTAAATTGATACCTGTAATTCTGTGGAACACTTCCATGAGATGTCTGGGCTGGCTGGGACTTTTTAACACTACAAACGTGTTTCAAATCGTGAGTGCATGAGTAACGTTTGTGACAGCCCGACGGTTACCTTGGACACATGCTCACCGATATATAAAAAAAAAACCCGTTGGCAAAAAGATGATTAAGAAGAAAAAAGAAACGAATCACAACACAAAGAATTTGCTCCGAACCCAGAGCCATTCAGCAACATGAGTGACGTGAGGGCTGAGAATGCTGTTAAATAAACTATCGAGGGTGCAAATAAATCTGTGACGCTCAAAGAAGTTCCCATTGGGGCTTCAGCAAACGTCTAATCGGTGCAGATCTTCCTCTCATGAGGAGGAGGAGGTCGGGCTTATTTGGAATGAACCTGCTCGCAAGCAGGTTCATTTGAAAGCATATGTTACCCCAGTAACCAATTCAGAGTTTTTGTGAATCTGCTTTCCCAAACCAAAAACCCTGAGCTTCCTTTAAATTACAACAAATCAACCCAGAGTTTTCGCTGAACCCGCTTTCTGAAACGGGCCCCTGGTCAGGCTGCTGCAGGTGGAAGCTGCTCACAGGCTCAACGGGTAAAAAGCAGCACCTGAGGCAGCAGCTTGAAGGAGCACTGACCTCCTGCTGTGACGTCTGTTCCTTAGATTCAGGTTTACTAGTTATACCACGAATCTCCAAATGTAGATCTGGAGCCAGGGCCTTCAGTTCTCCAGCTCCTCTGCTGTGGAACCACTTACCAGCATCAGTCCAGGCAGCAGACACCCTCTATGTTTAAGACGAGACTTCAAACCTGCTTTTTGCCAAAGCCAGGACTGTTGGGGCTCTGCTGGGGGAGATCACTCACTCATCATGCCTGGTTCAGCACTAACCCACCCTCTCCCCCGGAGCTCTCCTGCTCCATCTTTTTACAGCACTTTCGGAGCCTGTCGCTGGTGCTCCTACCTCCACCCTCCTGAGGCCTGGTACTGCTGCTGGATCCAGAACCCTCTCCATGGCCCTGCCTGGATCCTGCAGCTTTTGCGCATCGTTCTCTCTATCCTCCCTGTCTCTCCTCTACCCTCTCCTTTTTCTATCTCCTCCCCTCCTTTTTCTCTCTCACCATCTCCCAGTCTCTCTCACCTCTCTCTATCCCCCCTCTTCTCTCTCTCACCATCTCCCCGTCTCTCCTCTCCCCCTCTCCCTCCCAGCAGATGGCCGTCTACACTGAGTCTGGTTCTGCTCCAGGTTTCTGCCTGTTAAAGGGAAGTTTTTCCTCACCACTGTCGCCAATACCAGTGGCTTACCCGGTGTGGAGCTTTGCCCTGGGAGCTGTTTCTCTTTTTCTGAACATATAAAGTGTCTGGAGATAACTTTGTTGGCACTTTAAATAAAATTTAATTGAACTGAATTGACCTCCTGCTCTGACCTCCTGCTGTGACCTCCCTCTGTGACCTCCTGCTGTGACCTCGCTCTGTGACCTCATGCTGTGACCTCCCTCTGTGACCTCCCTCTGTGACCTCCTGCTGTGACCTCCTGCTGTGACCTCTCTCTGTGACCTCTCTCTGTGACCTCCCTCTGTGACCTCCTGCTGTGACCTCCCTCTGTGACCTCCCTCTGTGACCTCCCTCTATGACCTCCCTCTGTGACCTCCCTCTGTGACCTCCCTCTGTGACCTCCCTCTGTGACCTCCTGCTGTGACCTCCCTCTGTGACCTCCTGCTGTGACCTCCTGCTGTGACCTCCCTCTGTGACCTCCTGCTGTGACCTCCTGCTGTGACCTCCCTCTATGACCTCCCTCTGTGACCTCCCTCTGTGACCTCCTGCTGTGACCTCCCTCTGTGACCTCCCTCGTCAGAAGTTGACATCCAGTTCAATATTTGGTAGCGTTGCCTGTAAGCTGTCTGACTCGGGTCAAACGTTTTGGATGGGCTCGTTCCTCCTGACAGGACTGGTGTAACTGAGCCAGGTTTGCAGGCCCCCGTGTTCACACCAGCCTTTTCAGCTCTGCCCATCGGACTGAGATCAGGACTTTGTGAAGACCACTCCACAACATTGACTTTGTTCTCCTGAAGTCACTTTGTAACCGTGTTGGTAGTCTGCTCAGGGCCATTGTCCATCTGGAAAACCCTTTTGCACCCATGCTTTTACTTCCTGGCTGATGTCCTGAGATGTTGCTTCAGTATTTCCACATCATCTTCTTTCCTCGTGATGCCTTCTATCTCATTTGGGACGGTGTTCTCAGGCTTGCAAGCTTCTCCCTTTATAGTCCAAATGTAACAATGGACATTATGGCCAAAAAGTTCAATTTTAGTTTCATGAGACCACAGGACAAGTCTCCAAAAATCAGGTCTTTGTCCCTGTGTCCATCTGCAAACTAATCTGGCTCTTTTATGTTTCTTTTGGAGCGATGGTACAGAACTGGTTTCACTGTAGATGACGACACACTCTCACCAGCTTCAGCCAGCATCTTCACAAGCTCTTTTGCTTTGTTCTTGGGCTGATGTGCTCGTTTCGGACCACAGCAGGTTCATCTCTGGGACACAGAACCCAGAACAAATGTCAATAAACCTATCAGAGGCTTCCAAGGACATTCCAAGGTGATGACATCATCACCTGGGCTTTCCTAAATTGTTTAAAGGCATAGTAATCCCAGTGTATGTCAACTTCTGACTCAGGAAAGTAATAAAAAATGTCTAAAGAAAAATCTCCCTTTTATTATTCTGGCATTTAGCAAATAAAAATAATGTTGGTAATCCTAAATGACCAAAACCAGGGAAAGTTTAATCTGATGGAATCTTAGACATTGAGAAATAAAAGGTTATGTGCTTTTTAGTGTAAGTAAACGTCTGGTTTCAACTGTACCTGATCCATCGTCTGCTCAGCATCAGGCTGCAAACAGGAAGTGGGTCAGAGATGCTGACCAATCAGCACCAGCGTGTCACCATGACCTCAGAGCACGAAGGTCAGAGGAAGCAGAAACATGGAAGCACCCAAGAAAACATCCTCACTGGTCAGTCCGGTCTGACCAGTCTGACCAGTCTGACCAGCTGACTCAGCAACCAGCCAACCCCACACCCGACCTTTGACCTGAAGCCACAGATGTTTCATAGGTTATCAGGTCAAAACACCTGCAGCTAAACTATATACGTGTGTGTGTGAGTGTGTGTGTGTTAGTGTGTGTTAGTGTGTGTGTTAGTGGGTGTGTGTTTGTGTGTGTGTCAGTGTGTTAGTGTGAGTGTGTGTCAGTGTGTGTGTTAGTGTGTGTGTGTTAGTGTGTGTGTGTTAGTGTGTGTGTGTGTCAGTGTGTTAGTGTGTTAGTGCGTGTGTTAGTGTCTGTGTGTTAGTGTGAGTTTGTGTTTTAGTGTGTGTGTGTGTGTGTGTTAGTGTGTGTGTGTGTTTTAGTGTGTTAGTGTGTGTTATTGTGTGTGTGTGTGTGTGTGTGTGTGTTAGTGTGTGTGTTAGTGTGTTATTGTGTGTTTGTGTGTGTGTGTGTTAGTGTGAGTGTGTTAGTGTGTGTTAGTGTGTGTGTTAGTGTGTGTGTGTTAGTGTGTGTTAGTGTGTGTTATTGTGTGTGTGTGTTAGTGTGTGTGTTAGTGTGTGTGTGTTAGTGTGAGTGTGTGTTAGTGTGTGTTATTGTTGTGTGTGTGTTAGTGTGAGTGTTAGTGTGTGTTATTGTGTGTGTGTGTTAGTGTGTGTGTTAGTGTGTGTGTTAGTGTGTGTTATTGTGTGTGTGTGTTAGTGTGTGTTATTGTGTGTGTGTGTGTTAGTGTGTGTTATTGTGTGTGTGTGTGTTAGTGTGTGTGTGAGTGTGTTAGTGTGTTATTGTGTGTGTGTGTGTTAGTGTGTGTGTGTGTAAGTGTGTGTGTTAGTGTGTGTTATTGTGTGTGTGTGTGTTAGTGTGTGTGTGTTAGTGTGTGTGTGTTAGTGTGTGTGTTACTGTGTGTTATTGTGTGTGTGTGTGTTAGTGTGTGTGTGTGTTAGTGTGTGTGTGTGTGTTAGTGTGTGTGTGTTAGTGTGTGTGTTAGTGTGTGTTATTGTGTGTGTGTGTTAGTGTGTGTGTGTGTTAGTGTGTGTGTGTGTGTGTGTGTGTTAGTGTGTGTGTGTGTGTTAGTGTGTGTGTGTTAGTGTGTGTGTTACTGTGTGTTATTGTGTGTGTGTGTGTTAGTGTGTGTGTGTGTTAGTGTGTGTGTGTGTGTGTTAGTGTGTGTGTGTTAGTGTGTGTGTTAGTGTGTGTGTGTTAGTGTGTGTTATTGTGTGTGTGTGTTAGTGTGTGTGTGTTAGTGTGTGTGTTAGTGTGTGTTATTGTGTGTGTGTGTTAGTGTGTGTTATTGTGTGTGTGTGTGTTAGTGTGTGTGTGTTAGTGTGTGTGTTAGTGTGTGTTATTGTGTGTGTGTGTTAGTGTGTGTTATTGTGTGTGTGTGTGTTAGTGTGTGTGTGTGTTAGTGTGAGTGTTAGTGTGTGTTAGTGTGTGTGTGTGTGTGTTAGTGTGAGTGTGTGTGTTAGTGTGTGTGTGTGTGTGTGTTAGTGTGTGTGTTAGTGTGTGTTATTGTGTGTGTGTGTTAGTGTGTGTTATTGTGTGTGTGTGTGTTAGTGTGTGTGTGTTAGTGTGTGTGTTAGTGTGTGTTATTGTGTGTGTGTGTTAGTGTGTGTTATTGTGTGTGTGTGTTAGTGTGTGTGTGTTAGTGTGTGTGTGTGTTAGTGTGTGTTATTGTGTGTGTTAGTGTGTGTGTGTGTTAGTGTGTGTGTGTGTGTGTGTGTGTGTGTGTGTGTTGGGAAATGTTCAGTGTTCAGCAGCAGCAGAACAGGAAGTTGTTGGTGTTTATAAAGAGCTGCTGAAGCTGATCTGAGATCATCTGAGACTCAACAGCAACAGACTCTTCGCATCATCTCAGTGGTGAACGACACACACTCGCCAACCAGAGTTGGTCAGCTTTTTTATATTTCTTATGATGTTTTGTGTGTGTGTGTGTGTGTGTGTGTCTTTTTCCTCTCTTTCTCTCCTCAGTATCACGTTTGTCCAACATGAGGAAACGTCTGATGAGTAAGTCAGTAGGACGCTTCAACATACCGGTAAGACAGTGTGTGAGTGTGTGTGTGTGAGTGTGTGAATGTGTGTGTGTGAGTGTGTGTTTGTGTGTGTGTATCCTCCATACTCACGTGTTGTTGATTTGAACCTGAATCCCAGATTCCAAACACCAACTTCCATGACGATCTTGACGACCCGGTGGAGGTCAAGCCTAGAGGATGGCCGGACACCGGTGGTGAGACGCCCCGATCACAATCACATATCTGCCGATCGGCGATCAACACGTGTGTGTGTGTGTGTGTCTGCAGGCCTGTCGGTGCTGCAGGTCGACACCTGCTTGTCCATCAACAAAGCGGCTCACATGACCACCGACTACCACACCGAGCAGCTGGTCGTCCGCCGCGGCTTCGAAATGTTCTTCAAGGTGACCTTCAGCCGGCCGCTCACCGAGGCCGACGAGTTCCAGATGGAGTTCCTCATCGGTGAGTCCCTCTGACCTCTGACCTCAGAGAGAGGGAGTCCTGCTGCAGTAACACCCTGAACCTCCTCCAGGCAAGAGCCCCACCGCCTCCAAGGACTCCATGGTAACGGTGACCTTCAAGGCAGGCAAGTGTGTGTGTCCGCGTTTGGGTGGTGTTTGTCTCCCCCTTCTGGTGATTATTGGTAACAGCATCGTCAGAAAAACAAATAATGATTTAATGAGTAAAAGTTAAAAACTGCCATAAATCAAGTGGAGTCTGAAGAGTTCTGACTGTGGAGAACCTGAGGAGCATCAGCTCTTCTCTGCAGGACAAGGTCAGGACCAGGCAGACAAGTGGGCGGGGCATATTGAGGAGATGCAGGGCAGCGTGGTGAAAGTGAGCGTCACGCCAGCAGCCGACGCCATTGTGGGGAGGTACCGGGTGTACGTGAACATCATCACTGACAGCGACATCATAAGGAGCCAGAAGAACAACGAGACCGACCTGTACCTGCTGTTCAACGCCTGGTGTCCAGGTAGGACACGTCACCCCCTGCTGGGCGCTTCAGCGTCCAGGTTCCAGCTCACAGAAGCGTCTCTACGCAGATGACACCGTGTTCCTGTCTGACGACTCGGAGCGAGGCGAGTACGTGCTCAATGACAACGGCACCATCTACGTAGGTTCAGCTGATGAGGTGTCACAGCGCGCCTGGATGTACGGACAGGTACACACACACACACACACACACACACACACACACACACACACAGGTGAATGAACTAAAAGTGTCTTCTGTAGTTTGAACGCGGTATTTTGGACGCCTGCATTTACATCATGGATGCAGCCAAGATGCCCATCTGGGACAGAAACAAAGTCCTCAAGGTGGTCCGGGTGGGATCGGCCATGGTGAGGAGCCAGCTAGTCCAGAAGGTCAAACCAACAGGCTAGCTAAGCTACCGGAGTCAGCAACCTCGCCCCTTCTTCTCTTCCCTCAGATCAACGCCCAGGACGATAATGGCGTGCTGGTGGGAAACTGGAGCCAAGACTACTCCATGGGCACGGCGCCGACGGCCTGGACAGGAAGCGTGAAGATCCTGCTGGAGTACTTCTCCACTGGAGTGCCCGTGTGCTACGCCCAGTGCTGGGTGTACGCCGGCGTCTTCAACACCTGTACGACCGTCCTCCGTCGCCGCGTTAGGCTCAGGTCAGACAGGTGCTTCAGGTGTTGCGTGTGTCTGCAGTTCTGCGCTGCCTCGGAATCCCGTCCAGGGTCATCACCAACTACAATTCGGCTCACGACAACACCGGGAACCTGAAGACGGAACTGATCTTCTGTCCTGATGGCACGCCAGACAGAGAGAGCACCACGGATTCCATCTGGTTGGTGACCTCAGTCAAGCTACACCTTTAGCATTAGCACGCAGATGGAGAACGCTAGCTGGATTTGTCTGATGTTGATCACGGTGAAGGTTCCTCACGACCAGAAGTCTCCATGGAACCCAGAGCCGCTGGGGACAGACTAACACGGGTTCACGTTCCTCTGCTGTTTTGTCAGGAACTTCCACGTCTGGAATGAAGCGTGGATGGTGCGCTACGACCTGCCGAAGGGCTTCGGAGGATGGCAGGTGGTGGACGCCACGCCCCAGGAGACCAGCGACGGTAGGGCCCACTACTCTGGAAGAGCCTGCAACCACATGTCAAACATGGCTGCTTCTTCACAGGATATTACCGCTGTGGCCCCGCCTCCGTTTCCGCCATCAAGAATGGTTACATCTCCCATCCCTTCGACACCAGCTTCGTGTTTGCTGAGGTCAGTTGAACCAGCATTAGCTGGCGTTCAAACCAAGTCAGGTGACGGACTCGTGTCTGCTGCAGGTCAACAGTGACGTGGTCTACTACAAGAAGGACAAATATGGAAACATGACTCCGTTCTACGTGGACACCACCTACATCGGACGGTGCCTCTACACGAAGGCCATCGGCAGCACATATCCTCTGGACATCACTATTACCTACAAATACCCCAAAGGTAACATGGAAGCTGAGCCCAGGCTCATGACAGGGGTCAAATCTCCCCGTGACCTTAAAGGTCAGAGTAACCCCCCGTTTCCACAAGATGCGGTGCGTCTCCATCAGTTCATCCTGATTAAAGTCCGTTCAAATCAATCCGTCAGTTTCCACTGGCTGTGGCTCCGCCCACAGCAGGGCTGGAGGCTCTGCCCACGGTAGGGCTAGGGCTCCGCCCACGGCAGGGTGGGGTCTCCAGCGCACCCCACAACAATCTAGCACAAGGCATCGCGTGCGGCACAGGAAGTTGGGTGCGAAGAAAAAATAAAACATCCGTGAATTTGTCAAAATCAAAGGTCCCGTATTTGGAGTGATGTTTTTCAAGAAATAATGAATAATGAATTTACAAGAAATAATGGATCTATTACACATTTTAGGAAACATTAATAGAATTCCCCATGGTACAGTCACCAAGATCTGAGGAAAGGGGAAATTTTACTCCTCTAGGAACTCCTCTTCTTCTGTGGCTCCTTTCAAAAACTACAAAGTGGGAATTATGTGCTGTTGTACCTGATTTCGTTTTCAGCGTCCTGTTGAAAAAGATCACTCTAAAGACAGGAGCTTTTATTTTGAAAATTTCCCAGATGTTTTATTTCTTTGCACTCCACTTCCTGTCCAGCACGCGCTGGAGTGTGTGAGATTGTTGCGGCGTTCTCCGGAGACGCACCGCATCCGGTGGAAACCCGGGGTAATGGAACATGTGTGACTGGCGCCCCTGGTGGCGATGTGGTCTACCTGCAGGCAGCCCAGAAGACAAAAGGACCATGGAGCGGGCGGAGCAGCACGGCATCGAGCGGGACCATTCCACCGTTCCAGAGCAGCCTGTGAACGTGGTCATCAACGCCGAAGAGGTCAAAGGCCGCCAGCCTCTGCTCGGCGCTAACGGCCCTTCAATCCTACAACAGTAAGCTCCTCCCCTTTTGCAGGTTTACCTGGGTAATGACATTGACCTGGACATCGAGTTCCAGAACCAAGGTGATGTGGAGATGGTGGTGGAGGCCCTCCTGACCGGATCCATCATTTACTACACCGGCGTGGCCTCCAACAACCTCAAAGACGTGAAGTTCACTGTCACCATCCCAGCAAACAACAGTGAGCAGCAGACACACACACACACACACACACACACACACAGGACCACGTGTGGGCATGTATGTTTCAGCGGAACACGTGAGGATCAAGGTCACGGCTGACGAGTACCTGCTGGCCCTGGGCTCTCAGCACAGCCTGCGCTTCATTGTGTCTCTGGACGTCAACGGCCAATCAGTGTCCGCCATGAAGGTGGTCAACCTGAAGACCAATGACCTCCACATCACGGTAACACACACACACACACACATCCTTCTACATAAACCATCCCCCAGCCAGTGAGCCTGACCTTGACCCCTAACCTTGACCTAAACCCACGGATGTAGTCAGATTACGAGTGTGTGTGTGTGTGTGTGTGTGTGTGTGTGTGTGAGACAGTTCAGTGGTGTTGCTGCGGTCGACCATGAGATGTACGTGACCGTCTCCTTCACCAACCCGTACTCCTTCGCTCTCTACAACGTCTTCATGTTCATGGAAGGTTCCGGTGTCATAGACATCAAGTCTCACTTCAACAGGTATGCACCTTCACCCCTTCACCCCTTCAATCCTCACCCCTTCACCCCTTCAATCCTCACCCTTTCACCCCTTCACCCCTTCAATCCTCACCCCTTCACCCCTTCACTCCTTCAATCCTCACCCTTTCACCCCTTCACCCCTTCAATCCTCACCCTTTCACCCCTTCAATCCTCACCCCTTCACCCCTTCACCCCTTCACTCCTTCACCCCTTCACTCCCTCACTCCTCACCCCTTCACCCCTTCACTCCTTCACCCCCTCACTCCTCACTCCTTCACCCCTTCAATCCTCACCCCTTCACTCCTTCACCCCATTCACCCCTTCAATACTCACCCCTTCACTCTTCACCCCTTCACTCCTTCACCCCTTCACTCCTCACTCCTTCACCCCTTCACTCCCTCATTCCTTCACCCCTTCACCCCTTCACTCTTCACTCTTCACTCTTCACTTCTTCACCCCTTCACTCCCTCACTCCTTCACCCCTTCACTCCTCACTCCTTCACCCCTTCACTCCCTCATTCCTTCACCCCTTCACTCTTCACTCTTCACTCTTCACTCCTTCACCCCTTCACTCCCTCACTCCTTCACCCCTTCACTCTTCACCCCTTCACTCCTTCACCTCTTCACCCCTTCACTCCTTCAGTCATTCACCCCTTCACTCCATCAGTTCAAACACACAGCCAGGGCATCCAGATATTTTACATTTATATATCTCAAATTAAGAAAAATTAAACTCTGTGTGTGTGTGTGTGTGTGTGTGTGTGTGTGTGTATCAGTGTCATAGAGCCTGGTGCAACGGTTACCTGGAAGGAGGCGTGCAGGCCGCGCCTGCCGGGCCCACGTGGGATCATGGCGGTGCTGTACTGCAGCGCCCTCTCTGTAACTTCCTGTTTGCGTCTTCCTGATTGATGGCAGCTCCTCCGCTGATGCACGTCTGAGCGTTTCTCTTCTTTGTGTGATGTCACAGATTCACGGCTATGTCATCCTGGACGTCAGCCCCTGACCGAATCAGGACGCCCACATGTGGCCACGCCTCCAAGCTTCCACCAATCTCGGGAGAGCGCCGCCCTCACTCTTCTTCACTGATTCATTTTCTGCCTTTTGAAATATTTTTATACACAACTTCTGTCATTTTCTGGACCCGTGAGGGAGCAGCGAAGGTGAACTGATCTGAGGTCAGTTTGTGTTTGGCTTTATTTTGAAGGTTTGGACACAAACAACTTCCTGTTTCATATTCTCTCTGGTCCACATTCTGTGATGGTGATTATTGATTTCTAACTAATTAATGATAAAGGGTGGGTGATCATCAGAAGGTCGAGCAGAAACCAGCCAGTAATTAAAACTGTGTCTTGTTTCTGGAAATCAAACCTAATCAGCTGATTCGTCTTTTTCTGACTTTCATTCTCAACTTTTACCAATTAAAGCATTTTCAAAAGCACCAACTGTGTCGCTGATTATTACTTTTAAACTCATGAATGAATGTTAAAACCATCTTCTTATTTTATTCATCAACAACAAAAAGAACCTAATGAGAAGTTTTGGATTAAAATTGTGACTAAATGTTTTTTGATTTGCTTTTACTCCTTAAATCAACTGACTTAACTTTCAGGCTCACCTGTTTTTTTTTTTTAATTCATCTTCAAATTCAGGTGAACACAAAACATCTGAACCCGGAACAAATACATAAGTCAGCTGTGCATAAACAGTCAGTAAGTGTCAGTAAGCGACAGGAAGTCTCACCTGGTCAAAATTCCCATCAGCCTCTTCATTTAGCGGCAACGGCAGTTCCGCAACATGGCCACAAGAGGGCGCAAAGCGGCCATTTCCCAGCGCAGACCTGGGATCAGATCCGTTGAATCCAACATCAACATTCTGGAGGATTTAAGGCTCAGATCAGTCAGATCCAGATGTGGACTCACCCAGACTTCTGCTGCTGGAGCTCCTGGAGGGTCCCCATCCTGACTGGGGTCTCAGCTGGTCCTGGTTCTGCCCAAACTAACCTGGTTCCACCTGGTTCCTGTGGGGGTGGGGTTCCTCAGGTGAACAGCTGAGACTGCTGTGGTCCACGGCCAGAAATCCACCAATGACAGGAGACACCTTTAAATGGCACTGCCAAGCCCCGCCCCCAACTCTTACAGGTGACTCATCACGACCTCAGGCTGCAGCAACAACTGTTAGCTACAAATCATCCCCCCGTCCTCCCTGTCTTCCCCATCCTCGCCGTCCTCCTTCTTCTCCCTCTCTCCCCGTTCTCCCCCGCCCTCCCCGTCCTCCCTGTCCTCCCCCCGTCCTCCTCATCCTCTTCTTGTCTTCCCCATCCTCACCCCCGACAGGTGCTGTTCCATATGACTGCATGAGGGCCAGGGCGGGGTAGGGTTTCACCAACAGGGCGCCGGTCAGCTGATCAGCTGATCAACCCTGCAGGACTGAAAAAAATAAAAAATAAAAAATAAAAATAAAAACCCGAATCACAACACAAAGAATTTGCTCCGAACCGAGTGCCATTACGCAATATAAGCGACGTGAGGGCTGAAAATGCTGTTAAATAAACTATCAAAGGTGCAAATAAATCTGTGATGCTCAACGAAGTTCCCATCGGGGCTTCAGCAAACGTTTAATTGGGGGCGGATCTTCCTCTCCTGGCAGTCTGCAGGCTTCAAGAGCAGAAGAAGGTCGGGCTTATTTGGAATGAACCTGCTCGCAAGCAGGTTCATTTGAAAGCGTATGTTACCCCGGTAACAGATTCAAAGTTATGGTGAACCTGCTTTCTGAAACCGAAAACCCAGAGATTCCTTTAAATAACAACAAATTAACTCAGTTTTTGCTAAACCCGCTTTCTGAAACGGGCCCCAGGTCACATCCTTGTATCTTGTATTTCACTCCCTGAAATACAAGATCAAACTGCAAATATGACGATCAAAGCATCTAAGGGACATGGCCCTTGAGCTTACCAAGGCCAAAAGTTTTTGATCAACAAGCAACATACTGAAATATCAGTTTATACCTTTTAATTGTAAAATATAAAGAAGATTCATTAAAAGTTCACAATGGCTGATGTTTTGTTGGATACCTTATATATGCGTACATTAAAAAAGATGTTGGAACAGATGAATCTAAAATTAATTTTCAAAAGATTAATTTGCTATTTTAATAACTTGTTTAAGTGGAAGCAAATTTTGTACATTATTTTCTAGACTAAATCTGTCCTTAAATATGCGCGGAACGTAGAACTACAAACGGCGTCAATGACGTATTGAATACGCGCCGGAATTGGTACGGGAATGAAAACTTTAATAATTTTCTTTCGATAGAATCGCATAATTAATATATGTGATACATTTGAATGATAAACAGGTAATATATATGGGCAAATTACAATATTTCTGGTTGATTATGTAAACTGCTCAGTCCAGTATCGTAAAATTGCATCAGCTGCTGTGAAAAGACCCCATTTGTCGACGCAAATGAATGACACGAGTTACCGTCAGGAGGGAAAAAAAATAACTACATAACAGGTGTACCATCTTAGCTGTATATGATTTCCTTTGTAGACTACCTATTACCAAGCAGAAATTTATTCAATAACTAATTCTTGCGAGGGGGAAAAAAAAAGGTGATCTTCATCAGGCATTCGCTTTGGCCTCCTACGCCATTCCCTTTCATTCAAGATGGCGGGTGACGAGTCTGGTACAACGCTTGGGCAGCCTCATTTGTCTAAACAAGACCTCAGTTGTCTGGTAAGTCATGACATATTTGATTTTTCGGCTCATTGCTCATTGTATCAATGTACCGATCCGCTAAAACGACCAAATGAAAGATTAAACATAGTGCTGGCCGCCGGTTTTGCTGAGCCACCACCCGGCACACGGCGGCAGGCCCGGCGGTGCGTGCGCTGATAGAATCTACGTGAGTGAACAACATCTGGATTTTAAACTCATGCTTTTCGAGTTCAAACGTAGAGTAGGACCATGTCTACTTCCTTTTCTGCATCTATAACATTTCTCTAGACATGAAATGTTGGCATCGATACTTTACGTTAAAAAATTTCTTCATAGTCATGACTTTACGAATGCGCCTCAGAATAATCATCTTTTTAATAAATGTGTATCAATTGAATCCAATGTGATCGATTGTTTTATTTTTCGTGGTTTGCTTTGGCTGCTTCTTTTTTGTTGTTTGTTTTCCGCCTCTACAATTAAAGCAGGGAAATACAGCTTTTCTTAAGCTGAAAAACTGGTTTATTTTTGTGTTTACTTGATCTATTCTATCTGCAGGATGTGACTTCGTTGACGCCTCTCTCACCAGAGATCATTAGCAGACAGGCCACCATCAATATTGGTATGGAATTCAAGAACGCTTTGATTAGATTCTTGATGTTGGAACATGTATAAAGAGAAAATTGTTTGGATGTCTTCTCTATCAGGCACCATTGGTCATGTGGCCCACGGGAAGTCCACGGTGGTGAAAGCGATTTCTGGAGTCCACACTGTCAGGTTCAAAAATGAGCTGGAGAGAAACATTACCATCAAGCTAGGATATGCTAATGCTAAGGTCAGGGGTCTGGTTAAACCTCAATGTTATGTCCTGATCAGAGAAGTGTTTAATTAATAAATCCTGTGCTTTAATTTTCATGAACGCTATAGGTGTATAAGCTGGATGATCCCAGCTGTCCCAGACCAGAGTGCTACAGATCGTGTGGCAGCAGCACTCCTGATGAGTTTCCCTCAGATATTCCTGGAACCAAGGGCAGCTTCAAACTGGTCAGGTGAGACTGCAAAAATGAAGGCTCATCAGTTCCCAAGGCGTCGTGTTTTATATTTAACACATTGTTCTTTTCTTTCTCTTAGACATGTGTCTTTTGTTGACTGTCCTGGTCACGACATTTTGATGGCAACCATGTTGAACGGAGCTGCTGTTATGGATGCAGCCCTCCTGCTTATTGGTACGTGTCCGATTTCTTAACCCCAGCCATCAGGACAAACGCTGTCTCGGTTCATTGCTGAGCGTGTCCTTATTTTGTCCCCCTTCTTCAGCGGGCAACGAGCCCTGTCCTCAGCCTCAGACATCCGAGCATCTGGCTGCCATAGAGATCATGAAGCTGAAGCACATCCTCATCCTGCAGAACAAGATCGATCTGGTGAAGGAGAGTCAGGCCAAAGAGCAGTATGAGCAGATCCTCGCCTTCGTACAGGGTGAGTGGGGAACGGGCCGTCTGGTGCTGGTAACCGCTCTTCTCCTTTTCTTTTGTTTGCTGCAGTCTGGATCCCACCTCGCAAAATGATGACCATGCAAAGATTGCTTCACTGTTGGACTCCTTTAAGAAGAGGAGATAAATTGCGTTTCCTTGGTTTCGGCCGATTCGGCTCACTTTTCTCTGACTGCATTCCTGATGTTTTCCCTGCAGGCACAGTTGCTGAAGGCGCTCCCATCATTCCCATATCGGCACAGCTTAAGTACAACATCGAGGTGGTTTGCGAGTACATTGTCAAAAAGATCCCGGTGCCCATCAGAGACTTCACGTCTGAGCCCCGGCTCATTGGTAACCTTCAGATCTTCCTTCCTTTAAATGTTGACCTTGGTTCTTTGTGTTTAATTTCTGCTTTGGGAAAACATGAACATGTTTTCAGTTATCAGATCTTTTGACGTGAACAAACCTGGATGTGAAGTCGATGACTTGAAAGGCGGAGTGGCGGGAGGAAGTATCCTGAAGGGTGTCCTCAAGGTCAGATTCAGCTCTGCCCCTAGAGGAACGGTTCTAATTTTTGCACTGTGGTTTGTTTTTTACATTTTTGCCACTTTAAACCGCCTTGTTTCTGCGTCTTCAGGTGGGCCAAGAGATTGAGGTGCGGCCAGGTATCGTCTCCAAGGACCAGGAAGGAAAGCTGATGTGCAAACCCATTTTCTCCAAGATTGTTTCGTTGTTTGCAGAACACAATGACCTGCAGTACGCTGCACCGGGAGGCCTTATCGGTGAGTCAGAGGTCCATTTATGTCCTGGCTAACACTTGTCTCAGAATGAAAAAGCAATGATTTGTGCAGGTGTGGGCACCAAAATTGACCCGACGCTTTGCCGAGCGGACCGTATGGTCGGCCAGGTGCTCGGCGCTGTTGGTGCGCTGCCTGAGATCTTCACCGAGCTGGAGATTTCCTACTTCCTGCTCAGGAGGCTGCTGGGGGTCCGCACAGAGGGCGACAAGAAGGCTGCCAAGGTGAGCGCTGCTTGAGTGGACCTGGACCGGAGCGGATTTACTCCGAACGTTGGGTCACAGTTGCACCATTTTTGTCTCCCCGCAGGTCCAGAAGTTATCCAAGAACGAGGTGCTGATGGTGAACATCGGCTCCCTGTCGACAGGTGGCCGAGTCAGTGCCGTCAAGGCTGATTTGGCAAAGATTGTCCTCACGAACCCAGTGTGCACGGAGGTGGGCGAGAAGATCGCCCTGAGTCGGCGTGTAGAGAAACACTGGCGGTAAGTCAACAACTCTGATACGCAGAAATATTGTTTTTACATGTATTTTGTATCCGTTTGGGATGATGCTCCCGTTCATTCTAAATAAACAATCTTTACTTGTTTAAATTTCTGTGGGTTGTTTTTCTCATTTGTTGTGTCCTTTTTGTTGTCAGTCTGATTGGATGGGGACAAATCAGGAGGGGTGTGACCATCACCCCAACAGTGGACGACGACTGAGGATAACATAACGATATCGCTATGGCAACTCCAGTCGCAGCCTCACAGTTCTTGGATTGTGCTTTTGTTTTTATCATAAAGAGGAAGGAGTGAAGAGCAGAGCTCCTCCCTCTACTTGTCTCTCAGCTGGTCAGACCTGAACCTGTTCAGCTCCATCATGTCTTCACAGATGAGGTGGAGGAGCTCAGAGGAGGCTCTTTGGACTCTCATGGTGATCCTCCAAACACGCAGGACCTGATTCTGTAACTGCAGCTTCATTCACATCCAATAAAATACGTTCAGAAGAAATCTGACGTCCGTTTGTCAAACGTCTTCTCGTGTCATGAACAGCGCTGGACATTCACTCAAGTTCTTCAGTATTTAAAAACAGAAAAAATTACATTACCACCAAAACTGTAAACTTATATTTATTTCAGCATTCTAATTAAAAATTTATTACCACATGCAATTTTTTTTAAGTTGTTTTAGAGACTTTTTTTTTTTTTTTTTTTTAATGTAAAGCCTTGATCTTAAACTAGCCTAGCTCAGTCTTTGTGTGTCTGAGTTTGAGTTTTAAAACGGATTCAAAATAAAAGATTTTTCTTTGATTTTTCTGGAAAATCTAGTTCAGGAGAATGTTCAAAACCTAATTTAACTGGACAGTTTTCATTTTGAAGTACAATATAATCAAATCCTTAAATATATAGTTGAATTTATTTCATTAGTTGCAAAACATATTAGCATTAAACTTTATGAAATATTACATTTTTTAAAGTTATATTTTAGTAAAAGATTCGACTACTTTACTTTTTATATCCCCTGTATTAGTTTGACAACGAGGTGCGACGCCAGCGTTTACCGATGGTGTTGACTCACTTCCGGGATGTCCACCTGACGAGCACGGGGTATGGCGTCACTGAGGTGTCCGAGGCTCCGAGCAGGCTAAAACGCAAACATCTGAAATCTAAAATTGACATCGTTGATGGCCTTTAAGTTGTTGCGAATCGCTTTGGAGTCGACGCCGCCGATTTAAACGCATCTTTTCGCTTCCTTGCGGACAAAGTGACCGTGAACGCATCACCGTGACCACAGGCTGATTGAGCGCGTTTGAATTTGAAGAGTTTGTTTTAAAGTTGGTTTGGTTTTGGAGTTCATCTTCCTAAACCTGTGCATGGAGTCTGCAGGTAAGCCAAAAAGCTGCAAAACAGCTGGACTGTGATTTATTCCAGTTTTTTTTTTTTTTGTCATCCGGCTTTAACTTTCTCTTTTATCGTCCTATCAAAAAATGTTTTCACACCATTTAAGTTTTTTTTTTGTCTTAACCATTTATTAATAGTAATTATGAATTGGACACTTTGGCACACAAAAAGATATAGTAGTATTTAACCAATAATAAAAAATAAATATGTAACTGCAGAAAAATATAGAGAATTATTAAAATATTCTCAAAGGATTTACAGAATAATATGGCTCTTCTCTTTTTCATTGGTCAGAGGGATCCCGGGGGCGTGATGGCGGCAGTCAGAGGCGCTCCCCTCTGGACGTCATCATGAGCCAAATCCGCAGGAAGCGCACCTCCTCAGACAGGAAGCCTCTGGGACGGTTCCTGTCCTGGTCCTCGGACCGGACGGGAATCCCTGAGAATGGAGAGACGGAGGTCAAGCAGGAGAAAGAAAACAGTTCAGGTGCAACAAAAAGAGGCAGGAAATGGAAATAGCTCTGAGCTAACGTCAGCAAACGTCTCCATTTGTATTTCAGCCGCTGGCGAGGCTGCAGACCCCGAGCGTGACGTCGGCTGGGGCAGAGTTTGCCTCTTCCTGCAGAAGCTGGGGCAGAAGGTGGACAGCAGGAGTCTCAGCCTCGCTCACTGTGATCTCACCGCCACAGACCTGCTGGAGCTCGGTGCTCAGCCTTCTCTCCTTCATTCTGTCCTCCCTTTTCTGTCTCCTCACCCTAACAACCTCAAGCAGAGGTGACCCTCATTAGAGCTGGGTTCTGCTCAAGGTTTCTGCCTCTTAAACAGGAGGTTTTTTCCACTGTCAGTGGTCCAGGCTCTGGGTTGGGTAGGATATACAGAATACATGAAATCTGTACCTCGGTAGGGCCTCGAAAACAGCTGCACGGGCATCTGTAGGCCAACATCAGCATTATACATTTGTAAGTTCCCTCCAATTGTTGCCCAACAGCGACGCTTCTGGAGTTCCTCCCTCAGCTGGAGGAGCTGGACGTCTCCTGGAATGAGCTGATTGGTGGATGCCTGAAGGCGCTGACCTCCCACCTCCACCACGTTGTTGGACTGAGAGCGCTGAGGCTGTGCGGTTGTCGCCTGAGCGCTGATGACATCACCGCCCTGGGTGCGTCCATATCTCTGGAGAAATGTGTTTCCAGGGGACGGGCTCAGTTAAAAATGTCTCTGCACAGGTGAGGTGCTTAGCTGCACGTCTGTGTTGGAGATCCTCGATCTGTCCTGGAACGGCGGTGTGGGGGGCGCCGCTTTGCAGGGCATGCTGGGTAACCTTGATCCATCACTGCAGGAGCTCCACCTGGTGTCCTGTCAGCTCACTGCAGCTGATGCGGCTGTGCTGGGTTAGATTCACATCTAACCTCTGGCAGTTTCCTACATTTCCCATAGTTCACCAGCAGAACTGTGTTAAGCTGACTCTGTTGTTGTTATTGTTATGGTTCTGTCTCCATCAGGAAGGGTGGTTTCTGCGCTCCCCAGACTGTGTGTGCTGGACATTTCCTGTAACACTCTACTGGCACAGGAAGTTGATGGCGGTGGTTTTGGGCTGTTGGCGGCCTCGTTGGCTCACGCTGTCGGCCTGCATACGCTCCGGCTGCAGGCCTGTGGTCTGACGGTGGACAACCTCAAGGATCTTGGTGCGTTTTCTGTTGTTTTGGATATATTCTGCCCCCTGCTGGTCAAAGTTTCGCTATTGCAACAGAAAGTTTGAGGTTTTGGCTTTAGATTGCTGGATCTTCCCCCCTGCAGGTGGTTCACTCCGCTCCCTCCCTGCGCTGAGAGAGTTGGACCTGTCTTGTAACAAGAGTCTGGCTGGAGGACTGAACCATCTCTCCCCCCACCTGGCTCACCTCACACGCCTGGAGAGCCTTGACCTTCACCTCTGTGGACTGGCCCGCGATGACCTGGAAGCCCTGAGTGAGCGTCTGCACGCGTAAAACATACACACGCCTGTCACAAACAGTCATGTGACTTCCTCTCCAGTCCAGGTGCTTCCTTCTCTGAAGGCACTGACGGCGCTCAACCTGTCATCCAATAAGGAGGTTGGGGGCGTGGTCCACTCGCTGGTCTCCGCCCTCCCACTGAAGCAGATGAAACATCTGCCTCTCAACAGCTGCAGCCTGAATGAAGAGTCCTTCACTGCTCTGGGTACACACACACACACACACACACGCTGCTCAGATTGTTCTGGGCCGTTTTCTTCTTCTGGTTCTTTCCTGCCGAGTTTGTCCTCCTGAGACAAACCAGACCTCACTTTTCCTGTGATAGTGTGTGTGTGTGTGTGTGTGTGTGTGTGTGTCTCAGCCCTGGCGGTGCCACACCTGTCCAGTGTGGACGTCTCCTGGTGTAAAGTGGTTGGCGGCCGTCTGGCGTTGCTGCTGGATGCTTTGCAGCCGTCAGTGGTCTTGGAGCTCCGCCTCAGCAGCTGTGCTCTCACCACTGACGACCTGCGTCATTTAGGTAACACACACACACACACACCTGTGTAAGTCAGGGGGACCTCTGAGCCACATCACCGATGGGTTGTGGTCTTGTGCAGCGGCGGTGTGCCGGCGTGGCGGTCTGTCCTCCCTGCGGGTCTTGGATCTGTCCTACAACGGCTCGGTGGACCACCAAGGCTGGTGCGCGCTGCTCGCTGCTGGAGGCCTGGCTTTACTGGAGGACATGGACCTCAGCCTGCGGCCGTCCTCCTCTGCGCCCTGCTCCTCCTGGCTGCCCGCGCTGCTCCGTGCGCTCCCTGGGCTGCCAGCCTTGACCCGGCTGGCGGCGCAGCGGTGGACCATCAGCGCTCAGGACCGAGAAAAGTTGGACCGCCTCCTGAGGAAGAGGAGCGTCCGACTGGAGTGGGATTCGGCGAGCCAAGGCGGTGCCTCGGTTTTGAAGTCGCCCAATCAGGAGAGCTCAGAGGAGACGCAACCTGAGGAGTAGCGCTTACGGTCCAGCAGGGGGCGCTGGAGCGTTGTGACCCAGATGAGGAGGCACCAGCGGTCCACAAATGTTTCTGCTCTAAATTCAGCTTGAATGTTTATTCCTTTCACGTTTGCTTCAGATTTAAAAACAGGCGCACATTTAGCTGTAATTAAAACCAACAAAGATTGAGAAGTTCTGCCTAAAAACAAAACCTGAAGGCGACTCGTGGATCAACAGTAAAATCTATTTATCTGCCTCTGAAGTTCTCATTAAGAGCTTCTCCGCTCTTTCTACCCGCTCGGGTGTTGCGACGCGGAGGGGGAGGAGCTCATCCTGGTCGGTGTGTGTTCAGGCTGTTGGGGAGTTCAGCCAGGAACACCCCACCCTCCGTTTCGTACGCCGTGACGTCTGTGTTGTCTGGCGGCAGGCGCCCGCTGGAGATCAGCTGTTGGAAAGCCTGAAGATGAGCCAGTAAAGACGGAGCCACGCTGACGTAAGCAGACAGGAAGTGCTGAACGGGCGCGTTACCTGGGAGACGGGCTCCTCCAGGTGGTTCCCCCAGATGTTGATATCAGTCAGGGTGGCGTTGACCTTCACGGCTCGGGCCAGAGACAGCAGTCCTTCCGTCCTGACGCAGTTGCTCCTGACGGACAGCCTGACAGAGGAGCAGAACGGTGGGAAAGCGCGTCTGCGCTGGGGTCCACGGCGGCAGCAGGCGGGACTCACGCTCTCAGACCGCAGCCTGGCGAGGACAGCGCCTCGCTCAGGTGCACGGCTCCTTCATCTTGGATCCGATTGAAGGACAGATCGAGGACGTGCAGCGTCGGGTTCCTCCGCAGCACCTCGGCCAGATGAAAAGCACCATCGCAGCTCAGAGCGTTACTGCAGGATTACAGAGGAGCGACGTGGAGACGCCCTGCAGTCGTGTCTGGATCTGGAGGCTGTTTCTGTTCGTACCAGCGCAGGTCCAGGTAGCGCAGACTGTGGTTGAACAGCAGGCCTTCAGCCAGTCTCTCCACCCCGGTGTCAGTGATCCCCGCCATGCCCAGGTGGAGCTCCAGCAGGCTGCCGTTCACCGCCAGCATGTTGGAGGCGTGGACCAGCCACTCATCCTGGCCCCAGCAGAGCCTCGCTTCACATCCGCTCGTGATGCCAAACAGTGTTTTTACCTGGTGCTTTTACCTGGTGGCTGATGAGTAGCGATTGGCTGAAATCAACACGGCGGAGGGAACGGCTGCTTCTCAGCTGGTGGGCAAACGCCATGACGCTCTGGATGCCCTGCAGGTTTACACCTTAGTGCTACTAGCATTAGTGAGCTACGTGCATTTACTCAAGTGCTGTCCTGTATGTGTGTGTGTGTGTGTGTGTGTACCAGGTCACATGCAGACAGCTCCAGCTCCATCAGGGAGTGGTTAGCCTGCAGCATCATGGCGAGCTGCATCCCTCCTCTGTCCCCAATCTTGTTTCCTGACAGTCTGAGAGACAACAAGGCGCAGTTACCCTGTTGACAGACAGACAGACAGACAGACAGACTCAGCATCTGTCCTCAAAGTAACAAATGTTAAAACATAAATACCATACAGTAAAATTAGAATATTCATCAACACAGCAAAGTGGAAGTTAAATGTAGCAGTTTGAACGCTGTATTTGAACCTGCAGACTCTTTGCCAGCACGGTAGCGCCATCTGCCTGACAGTCGTTGAATCGCAGGTCCAGAGAGTTCAGAGTCGAATCATCCTGTTCAATAAAGTTCAAAGAATCAGGGGTCGCTTTCTGTGCGGGTCCACGCACGCAGGTCAGTTGAAATCCGCCACGCTTACCCGTAAAAGGTCCGCAAAGTGTCTGAACCCTTCGTCTGTAATGTTATTGTAACTCACATCGAGACCTGTTGAAATAAAAGAGCACGTTGGGGTAACCGGAAGTGTTTGAGGCCTCGCGGGCCGGTGGGCTCACCTGTAACGCGCCTGTTGTTTTTCAGACATTTGGAGACGACAAGAGCATCTTTGTCATCCAGGCGCTGGACGCGCTTCAGCCCTTTGCTTCCTGACAGGTTCAAGGTGACACTTCTGCCACATTGAAACACAAACACGACACAAAAGCAACGCAAACGCGACGCTCGTGCTGCGTTCAGGTGCAGACAACGTTCAAACCGACAATATAAACCGATGCAACGAAAACACATTCCACATCATAAAGTACGGTCAGTATAAATGAAGACGTTTCATTTCCAGCCTGATTACGATAACTAAAACGTTGATTTTGATCATCTCAAAAATCGCAGAGATGATTTATCAATGACGACAGAGTCAACATAACGAATTCTAAGACAATTTACCTGTCAGTAGACCGACGTGTTGTAAGGCATTTCAGAAATATTAGTATTACAAACTTAATGTAGGAATTTACGTCAGCTAAAAGATTTGGATCTCAAACTGCAGTCCCTGAACGCATCATTCGGCTCCAAAATTAGTTTCACGTACTCAAAATCGTAATTAGGTGGAATTAACGTCTCAGTTTGTGTTTAAACACTCACTCGGTTGGCAGCATTGTTCCCAACACCTCCAAAATGTGAGGATTTATCTGTATTTGATGTTCGGAGCAGGCAGAAATGTAAAATTCTGAGAAACTCTCGTTGGCGACCGTCATCATTGCGGGAGCGTCCGTTGCTGTGGCAACCGGGTGAGACGGTGACTGGTGAGGGACAAAAGAGATTTAAGAAAGGAAATATACAGGTTTAGGTCATACAAGGTAGGACACACCTGGCCTCGTGCAGAAATAAGATCAACTGACAAAGATGATGATCAAAGGATCTCTGGGACTTTGGCCCTTGATCTTCCAAGAATTCAGGGCCCAGGGGCTTTGATCACAGCCTGTATTGCTGATATCACCTAACCTCCATCCTTCCCGAGGGTAGGAAGCACTAATTTTAAGTGTTTATAGTCATTTGCTGTATTTATACCTCCTAAACCACTGAAGATACAACAGAAAATCAAGCTCTGCAATATTGATCCAGAAGCAAAACTCCCAACCTCTGGTCTCTTATGCATTTATTTTCCGGTTGTACAGTGTTTTATACAGTAGTGAATGTGTACATGTAATACTTCTGTAAAAGTTCTGCAGATATTTCATCAAAAACTCAACAGAGCGTAACAAAACAGAACGAATACTGTATACAATGCATTTTCCCTCAAAATATACAATCACTGATGCTAAAACCTAAAATAACTTGTTTAAAAAACAAAAAGAATAGCACAAATCAATAATTTGACATGATTATGATCGGGCTGCGTTACAGGAACGCCTCTGTCACATAAACACGTACGATGAGGAAATGAAACCCAAACAAACACACAGTGGCGATGACAACGCTAATGCTAACTACGTTACACATTCCAGCATTGCAACAGCTGCACGGGCTACTCTATCAGATATAATCCAGAGGTGATCAGCTGATGATTCACGTGAATGAAGCTGCAACGGAAGACAAATGAGTCAGTTTCTGACCTCCGTTAGCATAAAAACATCTGAAATTCAGCTGGAAGCAGAATTAAACGCGTCCTGCAGCAGAAACAGGATCAATCCAGCCAAACTCGAGCGTGAATCCTGGATTAAATCAGCAAGCCGACCACTGACAGCAGTACTTTATTCCTCCCCTAACACGGCGCGTGTGTGTGGACACCAAACATCCTTTCAGGGATCAGACCTTTGGGTCCCCACGTTCTTTGTAGATTTACACCGAAACTGTCTGACAAAAATCAAGTTGGTTTCCTGGAGTCTAGTACAGAAGCTACAGTGGCTCAACCAGCAAAAAAACCCCAAAAAACAGAAAAATATCAATCTGAAGAATAATAAGAAAAAATGTGTGTGGATAACGAGACATGCCAGGTCTACATGGTTAAAAAGATCTTTTTCTACGTTTAATATCGCTGTCTGTTCTTTTGAATCGGACTTGTCTTTGTAAAAATAGAGCGTTTGAATGTATCAAATTCAGAACGGTGCTTTTATTTTGACACTTCCTGTCAGCTGTGTCCAGCGTCCTGGACACCTGCCTGCCTCCTCACTGCTCCGGATTGTGTTCGGCGCTGTCCACCGTCCTGATGATGACGATCTGCTCCAGGCCGCTGGCGGGGGACGGCGAGGGCCGCAGCTGCTCCACCAGAGCGTGGAGCGTGTCTGAGTTGATGGTCTGCTCCTGGTCGGGCTCAAAGGTCACCTGGTCGGAGGGGTTGATGGAAATGTGGCTGGGCTCCACCTTGAAATCCTCGATGGCGGCAGAAGCAGCTGAAACGGAGGTATCGGAGGTGGTGGTGGCGTCGGGGGCCACGGCGTCTGCAGATGCGGCTTTGGGGGCGGCGGGTTGGGGGTTGGGCGGCTCGCCGCTGGCGGCGTTGTCTTTGCTGTCCTGGGAGAGTTTACTCTGCACAAACGCCACGGGGTGACTGGAGGCCAGGAGGACCACTGCGGAGAAACAGGAAGTCAGCAAACAGCTGGGGATGGCACCAAGGTGACACACACACACACACACACACACACACACACAGCTTACCTGCCCTGGCCCTTTCCTTGTGCTGCCTCACTTCATCAGCGTGAGCCTTCTCCTGGTGCTTGATCATGTTCTTGACGCTAGCAAACCTGTTTCCACACAGCAGACACTGCACGCCACTGTTCCCGTCTACACACACACACACACACACACGTCTGTGTTTTAAGCTTTACAGTTTTAGTTATCATCTTGTCCTGTTTGACGCTCCTGTGTCAGCAGAAGAGACCGCGTTAATAAATCCAACCAACAATGAGGAAGAAGCATGAAATAAACAAATAAATAGAATAAATACACATCTGAAGACACCAAAGAGGAGAAGAGACTCCCAGCTGCCGTCCCGTCCCTGGACTCACCGGGGTGGAGACGCCTCATGTGCTTCTTCAGTTCCGACGAGGTCACGAAGCTGGAGCTGCACTGCGGCTGCGAGCATTTGTACGGCGTCTCACCTGGAACACGCCAGCGCGTTTGGGGGTGAGACAGGCGCGCACACGCAGGGGGCTGGGCGAGGAAAGACGTGCTCACCGGTGTGTTTCCGTGCGTGGGCGATGAGGGAAGAGGAGACGGAGAAGGACATGCCGCACAGGTCGCACTGGTACGGCTTCTCCCCGGTGTGCCGCCGCTTGTGGTAGGTCAGCGTGCTGGACTGGGCGAAGGCCTGGCCGCACACGTCGCAAACGTACGGCTTCTCTCCGCTGTGCAGCCTGCCACAGAACGGGGTTAAACCCGGGTTAAACCCAGGACCGGGACACGGCGGGAGCCGGAGGGGTGCGCGTTTACCTGATGTGTATTTTGTAGTTGGACGATGTAGCAAACTTGAAGCCGCAGCGCTCGCACGTGTACGGCTTCTCCTCGCCGTGATGCATCCGCCGGTGAGCCACCAGCTGACATTTCTGGGCGAAACACTTGTCACAGTCGGGGCAGTTGAACGGCTTCTCACCTACCACCAACATCCGAGAGAGAAACGACCTCTGACTCTGTACGGGTGACCCACGCCGCGCACACGCCAGCTACGGTCACGTGTGGGGCTAAAGCCACGTACACACGGCACGGTTTTTTCACTTCCTTATTTTTTGGCCCTGCCGTGGGCGGAGCCTCCAGCCCTGCCGTGGGCGGAGCCACAGCCAGTGGAAACTGACGCATTGACTTGAATGGAGTCTAATCAGGACGGACGGAGACGCAGCGCATCCGTGGAAAAGCGGGGTTAGTGCCTCACCCCGATTTGGGAGAGGGCGAGTCGAAGACGTGAAAACGGTGCCGTGTGTACTCGGCGTAACTGGCATTCTTAGACTTTGACTTGAGCGTGCGCTGAGAACGCCGCCGGGCCCGGTGGCGTGAGCTCACCTGTGTGGATGCGCAGGTGGGTCTTCAGCTGCGTGGCTTGCCTGAAGCTTTTGGAGCAGAAGATGCAGACGAAGGGCTTCAGGCCGCTGTGGATCTTCTCGTGCCGATGCAGACTGCTCACGTCTTTGAACAGCTTGTTGCACTCGGTGCAGGACAGCGGCAGCTCGTCCCCGTCTTCCCCCAGCTCGCCCTCAGCCCGATCCTCGTTGTCGCCCGTCCCTTCGCCATCGCTGGTCTCTGTTTTTGGCTCCAACTTCGGCCGGCCTCTCCCCCTCCCCCGGCCTCTCCCGCGCCCCCGCCGTCCGTCACTCAGGCGGGGCTTCTTCAGCGGAGGGTCGTCCTCCTGGGAGGGGCTCCAGTCCGCTGAGGTGTCCCCAAAGTCTTTCACGCTGGCGTCCGACTCTTCAGACGCCTCTTCGGCTTTTGCGAGGCCTCGCCCTCGGCCCCGGCCCCGCCCTCGGCCCCTTCCCCTCCCCCTGCCCCTGCCTCTCCCTCTCCCCCGATAGCTCTGGGGCTTTGGGGAGTCCTCCGCCGAGACCGCAGACGCTGCCTCCTCGCCGCTGAAACTCTTTGGTCTTCTGCCCCGCCTCCTTCCAAAGCTCTTTGGCCTGGTGGGATTGAACTCTTCATCGCTCCGCTCTTCCTCATCCACATCCGTATCTCTGACCTCCTCAGCCGGCTCTTTCACTTCCTTCCCCTCTTCAGTCCATTCCGCTGGTGCAGACACAATCGACAGCGGAACTGGCGAACTGGCGCTTCCTGCAGAGGCCGGACTGGGAGGAGACAGACCAGTTTCTTTATCTGCCTCAGACTGGGACGTTTCACTCTGCTCAGCCCAGTGAGGGATTTCTTCCATGTACTTTGTGGCTTCAGACATTCCCAGAAACACAGCGGCCCGACGCACAGCCGCCTGGCGGGTACTGAAACCACCAACATGTAATAAGTCTTACTGTTCAAACAAACAGCCAAACAATAATCGAGCAACCTGTTTAGTATAAAGTTGTCGGTTACGTGAAAACGCAGAATAAAGTAAATGTGCAAGTATGTTCAGTAAAAAGCAGCAGTTTTATGGACAAAAGTGTAAAAACTTGTCTTACCTGCTGAGGTTCATCTGGCCAGTGTAGATAAACTCCAGAAGCTTCTCCAGAGCATACCTGCTGACCTTTTCTGGGTCCAAAGTCGTGATCTCCTGACCCTTCTCAGCCTGGGAGGAGAAGTAGTTGCTGAATGCTGCCAGGATGTTGCGGTGAGCTCGGAACTCTACATCTCTCACCATTATGGTTATATCACACAAAAAATCCATCTCCCGCTGTTCATGCAAACGCTGCAAGAGCAGCTTTCCGTGACTGGCAACATGAGCCATGTTCCTAAACAACAGCCAACAAAAATTAGTTTTTCTCTTTAAAACTTGTAAAATTAGTTGTATACTTTTATTTACATTTATTTTTAAAAAGGAAAAAGGCTCAGAAATGTTATTTTAACACATCCATAACTCAACAATGTTTAATATAAACCAAATAAGCCCTGATTTTAATATTGGAAATGAAATTGATCTATTCCAATTCTCAAACTCACTTTGGACAGTGACTGCTTGACCCTCTCCCAGGTTGATGATTTGCTTGGGATTGTTTTGACTATAAAAAAAAAAGAAAACACTTGAAACAGTTTGCTGGGGAAAAATATCATAAAACATACACTCGTCATCTACAAAAACACTCATGACATATTTTATTTTCTGAATTAGACGCCCTGACAGCTGAGATGGAGAAGCAATTTTGGAAAATAAAAGCTCCCGCCTGCTTCCTGAGCAGGCCTCGCACACAGGCTAATGCTAACAACAGTGTCGTAGATAAGCTGAAATAACTTTCAATGAAAATGTGCACGTTCGCGTGTATTAATTAATAATTTGTAAAATGTATAAACAACACCAAAACGATTACACACCTTCGAGGATTATCAAGAGCGGACGTGAGACTAAGCTAAAGCTAACAGTATGATCGTAAAAAGCGCGTAAAACTCTGTGCTCTTATTTCGAAGGTTTAACGGTTTGTACCGGCGGCGTCGATGTTAAGTGGGTACAAAATCTTAGAACTGTTTGTTTCGAGGGTAAGTCGTGCAATGAAACGTTGACAGCGATATGTCTCTCGCATGAACGTGCTATTTTGATCGACCACAAGGTAAATAAAGCAGAAAAGTACCTTCTAATATCCGCGATGTTCAGCCATTAGTCTGTGACGTCAGTTATTCTCGCGAGAATTCGACATCAACCAAAGATGGTTTGTTGTTTCAAGAGCGACATCGGCATGTCCGGACGAAATTTGCCTGTCGTTGCAGCAACACCCTTGAGTCCTCTTCTTCTTTGTGTATTTTCTTGGCGGTTGGCAAGCAACAAATTGGTGCATTACCGCCACCAACTGATGTGGAGTGTGGATACTGATAGTTTTTTAAAAAAGGTGTCTATATCCTGCTCAGAGCTTTTATTTCTCTTAAATACTGAAACAGTATTAGAAATTCCTTTCTTTCTGACTTTTGTCTCAAAAGTTCTAGACTAAGTTGACTTTTAGTACTTTTAAGTTTCCTGATCAAATTCCTCATTCTGCCTCCATTTTCTCACAAATTTCAAGCAACTACACCTACCTGTTGCATGTTTCCTATCTTAAATAATAATGTACTGTTCAGCCCTGTGTGTCCAAATCTCATTCTTGATATTCTTTTATTTTCATTTTTGTTTCCCTTGATTCTTCAAGGATATCGACGGTAAATATATTTTTTAAATTGTGTATTAATATAATGAAGTTATAGTCAAATTCGAAACGTGTGCATGTGTGACAAGCGTTAGCATGTTAGGTCATAGTGTTTCAAGATGGAGGTTGTTAAGCGGTAGTTTGTGCGCAAGGAGAGCGGAGTCTGCAGCGGTCTCAGGTTCTGTCTCCGTCTGCCAGGATGGTGTCGCTGTTGGAGGAGAGAGAGGATGAGCTCAGGTCCCTCCGCTCAGATCTGCAGCAGAAAAACAGTGACATCACAGGTCAGTGTGGCATCATTGGTGCTTAAAAACAAAGGTTCTATTCTTCAAACACCAAACATTCGCCCGGTTCCTTCAGGTCTTCGTGGTGAACTGCGAGCTAAGGAGGAGAAACTGAAGGAGAAGGAACGAGAGAGGAAAGATCTGGAGGAGACGGTGGACCTTCTGAGGAAAGAGCTCAACAAGTCGGAGCAGGCCAGGAAGGAGGCCAGCATTAAGGTCTGGACTTGAATCTGACGGGTTGAGGTGATTGTTTTTGTTCAGCCATGGATGAACTGCTTGGTTTTCAGGCTTCATCTCTGGAGCTGCAGAAGACTCAGCTGGAGCAGAAGCTGAAGAAGAAAGAGGACGAGCTGAATGAATGCTCAGCCACGATCTCCATGATCCGCAGCCTCAGCATTGGAAAGAAAAAATATGACGACAACCTGTCTCTCTGAGGAACTTGATTTTTTGATTTTATTATTTTGTCCAGCAGACCCTCACCACCCAGAACTAACCAGAACTAACCAGAACTAACCAGAACACACAGCGGGCCAGGCTCCAGCAGACCCTCACAGGTGATGACTGACTGAGCAGAGCTCCTGATGTTGCTTTAATGCTGCACGCTTTACCCTGTCAAGCTCTATCCTCCCTCCCTCCCTCCCTCCCTCCGCACGTGTGTGTGTGTGTGTGTGTGTTAGCAGAAGACGTTAGCATCCTCTGCAGTGATAACAGCTGTACATCAGTGAGGAGGCTGCTGATGCGGCTCAGCCTGGATGTTTTATCTGCTTCGGTTAATATACCACAATAAACTCTACACACACACACACACACACACACACACACACACACACACGTTGGTTCAGAATTAAAATGGTACAAATTCTTATGACAGCTGACCTTGCTGCTAACAGGACCAGCTGCTTTAGTTGTAACAGTCCTGAGCTTTTATTTTTGACGCCATGGCAACATCCGTCCTGCAGAGTCTGCACAAACTGACACAAAAGGAAAACAGAAAAACCCACAAATCAAACTTTTCAGTGCTAGAACAGCTTAAAACGTTGGGACTGCCCCAACGACCCCAAGACCAGCCCCCCCTAGTGGAAACCAGTCGTCTTTGGATTCGTTGGTTAATGGATAACTGTGTCTCCAGTTAACAAACTAAATCAGGACGTGATGAACGCTGATCAGGTCAGTTTATCTCTGATCGCAGTTGGTCTCTAACAGGCTGCTGGATCACACGACTGATGGTGTCACCATAAGGTCAGGCAGAATTCTGGGAACCGGTCCTCACACTGGTTCTATGGTTTGGGTGATTTCACATTTGTCATGTGTCAATGATGTTTCCACCTTATCACGTACTAAAATGAACATTTCACATCATCGGAAACATTTAGAATAAACATTTTATCAATATTATTTTGACGTATTTTAATCCACTTTTCACGTATTTTTATATCTTCTCTGCCGGATAAACCATCAAACCATTCAACATTTACATTTTTGTTTCTGGTGACGGGAAAATTGTGCGTGTTTTCCGTCTCCTGGAATGAAGCTGCCAAGGCTTCAGGCGTGGTCTAACCCACGTCAATCTCCATCACAACGCGGAAACAAAAATAACTCTGCCCTTCAGAATAACACCTGTAGCGCAAACAGGATGCCCATTATCGTCACGTGCAACGTAAGTGTTTGACTTTGACTTGAGCTTTTGTCTGTTACACTTAAGTATTATTGTTGTTATAAGTAGTATTAGCGGTAGCCAGAGGAGTGTTGGTTGTAGGTGGTGTTGTAAACGTTCAACTTTTGATTTGTTGTAAGAAGATGTTTTATTTTGAAAGTGAATTCACAGGAAGCGTGAGTGACACTAACAGTGGGTGACATCATGTCCATGCTTGATTTGGTCACTGCGCCTCCCCACAGTCACGCTCCTCCAGCTGACGACGCCTCGGTTCACATCAGCAGGTAAGAAAACTGCTCACCTGAGCTTAAACACACACAAGCACGCACGCACGCACACACTACTCTTAGTGTGTATTACTGTCAGCGTGTTTGTCTGTCAAAACGTCTTTCAACTATTTAAACTAAGTTTTCATCTCACCGTGGCAGCGAAGGTGCTTAAATTAGGTAATTCGCGTTAATTTGCGCGTAGAATTCCGCGTCTGTGCTAGAGGCGAAGCCGCGCCGCCTCCGCCGCGGGTTTCTTCTGTAGAGGCATCCGACCTCTGCAGTATTACCGGTTTTGTGGCCGGGAGCCGAATCACGTCCCCTGTGTGCGTAAAATCAGACCCTCCGCACAGGCGACACTTGGCCCGGAGGATCCGCAGGTCGGACCCGGACCCGGACCCGGACAGAACGGGTCCGACCTGGACGCGCGGACAGATGGCTTCTTCCTTTTTCGCTCCTCGCTAGAGAAGTTCAAATAAACCACTTCCTATAAACGAGCCTTCTGATCAAAGTGACGAGGCTTTTGCATCGTTTGTGTTAATCAGTAAAACAAACACACACATCAGTAATTTCTCTGTTTAAGGACTTTTTCCTTCACACGCTTCCTCCTCTGTTCCACTCCGTCACAACCTGAGCAAACGTTGCTGTCAGCTTGCTAAACTTTGCATTGTGGGATGTAAAATCCTCACCAAACAGGTGTTTGTGAAAGTCACTTTAATCTCAAACAAACCTTTTATGGAGAAAAGATTTCGGATTGATCACTGAAGCCCGACTTTCAGACCACATCTGCATCACTGTGGCAGATGTGAGGTAGCACAGGTGTTCCCCTGCGGCGGCTGTGGACTAAACTAAAGGTTAACCTGGTTTGTCCTTGGGATTATTGACCAAGGCGTCACTGATGACTGAAGGTTGGTCTGAGGCGCCCGGATGTTCCGCTGTTGCGTTTACTGTCAGCCTCCATCTGCAGAAGCTTCAGGTTGTGTTGCAACGCTGCTTCCGTCCTGCTGCAACAGCTAGGCTGGACTGGGCTGCACATGAGAGCAGGACGTGTGGACAGGACGTGTGGACAGGACGTGTGGACAGGAAGGCTTTGGAGACAGGAGAAAGACACCTTTGCTCTTCGTGCACAGGGCTGCACGTAGAGGGGGCTGGGGGGCCTTCCTGACCAGGTGTGATGCTGATATACGTGCACGTCTCCGTTTGTGGACGTGGCTCGTACTCAGGAAGGTGTGTGTGTGTGTGTGTGTGTGTGTGTGTGTGTGTGTTTGATAAGAACCTGCTCAGCCAGTGTTTGTGTCTGTTATTTTGTTGTCATGGGTGAAAGTCGACTCACTGGTTTTAGCTCAGATGCTGATGGGCTCTGCTCGAGCTCTGTTGATCACAGGTGGGATAAAGTGTGTGTGTGTGTGTGTGTGTGTGTGTGTGTGTGTGTGTGTGAGGAGGAGAGAGAGTGTGATTATATATTTATGCAATGGCTTTTCCAGCAAACACAGTCCACCGCAACGCAAAGAAGTGCTTAATTGACTTTGTGGGTGTGTGAGGTCTGATATACCCAACACACACACACGCACACACACACACGCACAGCTCTAAGAAGAGCACAAGGGGCAGTGGGTGTGGTGGAAAGTCAGCGGTTAAATTAAATGTCACAATAAATGAAGAAGAACAAACACAAACAATCTCATGTCCACTGCTGCTGTCGTGATGTCCCCCGTCAGCGTTGTTAGTTTAGCCTGCGTCATAATTAGCTTGAATCGTTGAAATAACCATAAATAAATAGATTTTAAACACATTTGAATGAAGACAAATCAGCTGAGATATAAAAAGAAGCCTTTTTTAAACCAGACAACACACACAAATGTGTTCAAGCGTGTGTCCGCGAGCGCCTGTTGGTGATTATTGATTACTGATCAGGTTTGGCTCCAGGTCACCTGAGTCCACATTCAGAGATTCTGTCCAGGTCGATCATGTTAGAGCCTGAAGCTCACTGTGCTCCACTCCTCTTGTCTCTGCAAACCTTTTTATCAGGATTTTTTCTGCATATATTTAATAGCAAAGATTAGTTTGGAAGTAAAACTGGATTTTCTCTCCTCAGGACAAAGATCAGGAGATGTCTGCGGTTCTCTGGTTTTGTGTTCTTTTCTTACAAACTCACAAATGTCTGAGTGGAGCTGCTGGGTGTGTCAGCTGAATGTCTGAGTAAATTGAACTCTCACTCACACACACACACACACACACACACACACACACACGGGTTTGCCTGACTTGAGAATTATCCAGTTAGGACAACTCCGACTCAGTTTTGTCCTCTAAACTAAAGAAAGGAGAGATAATCATCCTTCTCTGATCGATCGATTGTTGCTTGATCCTGTCATCAGTATTTGCTCTTTGTTGTTTATCAGAATTTACTTTTCACAAATTGGCATTTTTGAGTGTTGGTTGGAGAAAACGAAGCAAAGTAGAGATTTTTTTTCCCATATTAGCAGTCCTTATTACCGGTAATGAGATCAGCTCTTGGTTTTGTTATTGATTAAAATAAGCAGTTCAACCTGTTGGATCGTATTTTACATTCCTGTGTGTGTTAACTTCCACTGACAAATGCCAACACTCAAACTGTCTGACACTCAATTCATGCTGTATTGAGAAGGAACAAGTGACTTAATATCACCTTTGTGTTGACTTCCAAATATTACTGAGTAAATCTTAAGGTGGTGATGATGCAGCAGAAATCAGGATTCTGCAGAATCTGAGTTTTTATCACTGATTTTCTTCCTCGGGCTCTCGGTGGTGCAGTACGTCGTTGTGTCCGCTAGGCGTCAGTGTTACACAGGTGCTGACTGTTGCTGTGATTGGTTGAACGTCTCCTGAACAGAAACAGGTCATTATTCATTTATAAACCTTTTCAGCTTCAGGCACTTTTCAGTCAGGTGAAAACCTGTTTGGTCTGGTGCTAAATCCCATCGCCGCAGCCGTACATGACACAGCGTTTCCCTTTGCTAACTGAATAAGTCTCATTGAAACCAGGAAGATAATGAAATAATTAAAAGTTAGCAAGGAATTTAAACTTAGTTTCATGAAATTTGAACCGACAGCGATATCTGCTGGTTTCTCAGACGGCGGTCGAGTATTTCACACAAACATGAGATACGTTTCTGTTCTGAGAGGAGTTTGAGACAAACACACTCAGGATTGCACTGAAAATTAAAAAACAAAACAGTAGGAGTGCAGAAGTAACTGTTAAATACTCATTTAAAACCCATCCATACATCCCCTCTGTCCCAGGAGCTGCCCCTTTAATTCAATTAAAGGGACTCTGTTGATTTTTGGTGGAATTTTAATTATAAACTGGAGATATTAAAATACAGAAGTGAGGGACAGTGTGAAAATAACCTGCTTTATTCTTTCCACGCAAGCACACTGAGGAGAAATGTGACTTGTGTTGATCCTGAACTTGTCTCGGAGCCTCTGAGGAAGCTCCATTGTTCTGCGGAGGCTGGGATTCTGAAGTCTAGGGTCCTTCCCTGGAATGTCAACAGTGAGTCACAGCGGCCGGCTTCTTGTTTGCTAGCCTGTGCAGGGCTGCGCTTTTACACTTTTACGTGCTTCCTGTCTCCTCTGTGATAGTGATTTAATCTGTGCTCAACACGATAAAAAAAACCTTTTACTTGACACCAAAAGGTATTTGTGTCACTCAGAATATCTCTTAAAATCTACGTATTTTATCTTAGAACTGAGCTTTGCTGTTTCACCACGCTAGCTTTGGTCACGCCTCGTCTTGCACCTTTTTAAGTGTTAAGAGCTGAATAAAATAAATCCGAGGTGCTAAAATAAAAGACTTTGGTGTTTCCTTTAGTTCATCAGTAATCAGTGTTTGTTTTTGTTGACTGATGAATTGATTCTGAAGACTGAAAATCCTTGTTTTAGTGAAACGGAGCCCCTTTAAACCAAAACAGGTGCCTCCAGAATGCTCCGCCCCTTCCCTCCAATTGGCTGTCCCCTCTTCTCCATTGGTGCCTCCTGCGTCCATCCACCCAGCTGGTTCCCCCCCAGTCAGTCTGCTGTCGCTGCGGTCCGACGTGCACGTCCGTCAGGTCTCTGTAGACCTGTGAGAGTGTGTGTGAGCGTGTGTGTGATGAGTTGTCTTCCTGTTGAGGAACAAACGTGTAGGAAAGTAAAGACATGACGACGATGATGAGGATGATGATGAGCTTCCGTCAGCGGGCTCAGGTCAGTGCATCGCCTCACTGTGACACCGCTGCACGTATGTGTGCGCGTGTGTGTGTGTGAGTGCACGTGGGAATTGACTATTTGAAATCATTGGTTGAATTTGCATAAAGTCCCACAAAGCAGGAAAACGGAGAATTTCTAACTTATTAGTTATTCTAACTTAAAGGTTATTTTTAACCTTTAGTCAGTTTATTCTGAAAAACATTTAGATAAATATTTGTTAGCTACCAATAAAATAAACATATTTGACGAGAAGTGGAGCTCTTCCCGGCTGAGTATTACAGAAGCACTGGTTCCAGCTAACAGTGAGTATTATTATGACTTATATAGTGGTTATATAGTTGGTTTCAGGACTTCTGTTTGTAATCTGACGCAGTGATGGTGATTCTACAAAAGGAGGAAGCTGCAGACTCGACAGTGTCGCTTTTCAGAAGCAGAGAGGCTAGTTAAGCTAGTTTGGAGAGCAAAGTCAATATTAATATCAATACTGTTTAATGGCTAAAAAAACCTGACAGCGCTCTTCCCCACATCCATGTTTGTGGTTTCTCTGCAGCACTCCTGGCAGTTTTCAGATGGGAAATTAAAATAAAGGTGAAATTTAAATTTAAATTTAATAAAAAAAAAACTTTTGTTTTGTGATCTTGGCTGCATCGCCCCCTAGTGGTCTGGAATGATAGTTGTAAAAAAACATGTTTAATCTGTCGGATCAGAATGAAACCTTAGGGTGTGTGTGTGTGTGTGTGTGTGTGTGTGTGTGTGCTTGCGTGCGTGCGGGTGCTGAAGAGCCACCTGACTGACAAGTGATGGGCTGTGGGGGTGGGTGGTGCTGGTCCACTCTGTACCCAATTAATCTGAGTGATGTCTGGGCTCTGTCTCTGTGTCACACAGACACACACACACACAGATCTGAATGAATCTTTACATATTTAGGGTTTTATTTCAGCGTTGTGTGTCATGGGAACTTGCTGCAGCTGCTCCCTGATCTCAGATCTGCAGTAAAGTTTGGGCAGAGTCAAAGAAGAACTGCCATTTCTGTTTTTCCGTTACGGTGCCGAGATTGGTGCTTCTGTTTCTAAAAATGATGGAGCAGCGTGAGCGGCGTTCCGGAGAGATGGTCAGAGAATCCTCACTTCTGCTGCAGCACACACGCTAACGCTAACTAGCTCCTGTAGGTTCACCACCAACCCACTGAATGGCTTCAAGAGCTCTGGATTTAGTGTAACTTTCAGTTTGGATGTGGAACTGGGACGCTCCTCGTCCCTCTTTGACCTCCTCAGGGGACATCAGCCAGATTTGTGGTTATCCCAAACTGCTGGGCTGAAAACTGTCGCGTTTGTCCACATGGACGTTGGTTTGATGGTGTTTGTGATTAATCTCCACATCATTATGTTCAGGAGAACATCTCATCTTTGACTTGCATTCCTGTTCCGACCGTGAGTTTCCCAGCATCACCAGCTCCTCGTGAGATACCTGCAGACACACCTCAGATACACTTTGGCCCACATTGTCTCCTCCCGCACCTTCACCACGTCACCTGTGCGACTAAGACAAAGAGCCTCTGAGGAGGGTGATGCTGAGACGGTTTGCATACGTAAGAAAAACTGCAGCTAATTTGCATCTGATTTGTTTGCCATGAGAACCTTTTAGTCGAGGTCCGTGCGGGGAAGAACGTTATAACGGTCGTACCTGGTGTGCTGTTGTGAGTTTAAAATAATCTGACTTGTTTACGTTAGTGCCAGAGAATCACCATAGCAACAGTGAAAGGGTTAAGAAGAACCCGGCCCTGTATGTTTTGTGGCTTTTCTATGAAGCTGGTGGGATTTCTGTGGTCTTCAGACTGTTGGATTCTACGCTCGCGGGACGCCGCTCTTCCTGCTGCGCTTCCTTATCGTTGTCTGCTTGAGGAAGTGAGGGACGACCGCAGACGGACCACAGTTTTCCTCGTTTTTCTCTGAAGGAGATCCATTTAGAACCGTTTAAGATGCCGCGGGCAGTGGTTTTGTAGGTTTGGCTGCTGATTCTCCTCCCGTCTGTCTGGCTGTTGATGTTCCGCAAGAGACCTGGAAACGGTTCTTTAGCGCCGCCTCTCTTCTTGTTATTTTCTGAGGTTTTCGCACTGTCATCCATGAAGGTAAAGCAGATAAACTGAGCACTTGCGTGTGTGTCCGAGGTCTTTTTCTGTGGCTGGAGTGAGTTTCCAGTCCTCCTCCTGCTGTTGCCGGGCAGATTGATGCCTCAGCTGTCTTGCTTCCTCATTGGCTGATTTCTTTGTTCCATATATTTAAGATGATTAATCATGGATGTCAGGGTGAAGCTGGTTTATCACCTGTTCAAATATTTGGCAACTATCTTATTCCATATTTTAACTTTGAGTGAAGTCACCAGACACCCGGAGGAACAGCTGCTGATTGGCTGATGGGTTTTATTTCATCGTTAGTGACAGATTACCCCCTCGTGGACTTTTGTCACACATCATTTACCCTCACATTCATGTTCCTGGGTCAGTTTGAGTGAAATTCCTTCCATTCATGAGCACACACGCCAGCGCTGTCTGACCTGCTTATTTTCAGGCGACCTCACACACACACACACACACACACACACACACACACACACACTCTCGGTGAGGAATGTGGTTAAAGCTGGTTCCTGCTTTTGTGTTAATCCTGATGTTTGGCTTCGTGCGAAGATAAAACAGCTGTAAAGAGCCGAGCGGTCAGACCGAGTGAAGGAACCTTTCCATCCCAAAGCACTGGTGCTGTCCACTGTCTGCCGCTAACTGAAAGCCACACACAGGTTAAAGTGAATTTTCCATTAAAACACGCGTGTGTTTGAGAGTCTGGGCACCACCTTCAGCCTGCTGCTCCGGGCTGAACCTTCTGGTGGGCGCTGTTGTTGCAGGTGAGCCCTGGGCTCCACACTGAGCAGCAGCCATGCTGAAGCAGTCCGAGCCCACCTCCAGCACCCTGCAGCTGGTTGCCAGCGACATGAGCAGCATCATGGAGAAACTGGACACTCACGAGTTGGACCTGGACGACGGCGAGTACGACACAGTCGACATGGCCGCTCCAGGTGTGCTGTCGCTGGTCCAGCTGTGTTCACCGCCGCCCTTTCCTGTCTGCTTGCTGTCACTTCTCCCTCCCTGTGCTTTCCTGCAGCCGAGCACTTGCCCTTCACCGCCATCTACCACACGGTGGGTTTCAAGGAGCCCGAGGCCAAAGTCTTCCTGTCGTCTCCCATCACCGCCAAGATCCTGGAGGTGGAGCGCTTCACCTGCGCTCAGGACCGCTTCAAAGTCAGCACGCAGAGGAGCATCAACAAGGTGACGATCAGCTGCTAGATGTCTGTGTAGGTTCTCCCTCGTCCAGGTCATAGTTCTCCAAAGTTAGATCTCTGTGTGCGACTGGACTGAAAGGTTTCCTTGAAGACGTTTGGCCCTCTCTCCAGAAGGCGGGTGGTCACCTGAGAGTCGTTGGCAGGGTCGTTCCCCTTTGTCTGTTGGGTCACGTGGTACTGAGTCAGCAGGTCTGGTCAAACGGTTTGGACTGTTGACAAGGAGGGCGGAGGACTGCGTTGAGGGTGGGTGATAGAAAGCGCCTCAGTCCACCACCTCTGGTTAAAGATGGTTTTCCAGCTTGACGTGGATGGCTTCCTGGACCCCCCTCTCCAAACAGCGATCTTCTCTGGCCAGCACACGTACTCGACTGTCCTCACAGGAGTGTCCGCTGTCTTTTAGGTGTAGGTGTCCTGCTGGGTCCTGTCCTGAAGAGGTGGCCCGTCTGTGTCGGGCCGTTCCTTTATGGAGGGGCTGTTTCCAGTTCCTTGCATTCGTCCTGACACTGTCCAGCAGAGACACCATTGCTTTGTATGTGTCTCGGTGTCTTGTCCTTTGGGTGGACCAGTTTCTGTCTGAGTGTGTTGGAGGGTTTGAACTCTACTGGAATGTCATGTTTCTGGAGGATTCTCCTGAATGTTTCTGAAACGCCAGACCTCGTTTTTTGGAGGTCTTGGTGAAGTCTGGGTCACCACGTGTTTTGAGTGCTGTTTCCAGACGTTCCTGTTCTTTCTTCTTCCCTTGGGTTGTGGTGGGTTCTTCTTTGGCCCCTGTGTTGTGTGTCATTCCTGTTAGAGGCGCCGTCCTGGTTGGGAACGCCTCCACGGGGGAACTATTTCCTCACAGAGGTGTCGTTGGTGCGCAGGCATTTGTCAAATACCTGCTGGTGATGATGTTCCAGGAGGGTTCCGGGTCTGTGTGAAAGGGTAATAACGTTGGATCTGTGTCGTTTGCGTGCACGTGTTCAGTCCATGCCGGCCGTCTATAAGATCGAGATGAGACATGGGAAGTTTACGTGGTTGGTGAAGAGGAAGGAGAAGCACTTCATCGATCTGCACAAAGAGCTGAGGACCTACAAGACCTTCATGAAGCTGCCGCTGCCCTCACGCAGGTAGAGCAGCTCATCCACAAGCTTTTGAATCTAAAGGGCCACGAGCGCTCCATCCCAGTGTTCTGCTTTCAGCCACACGGTGAAGAGGCAGACGAGGAGCGAGGAGAGGCAGATGCCCGTCCTGCCCAGAGGAGGAGAGGACGAGCTGAACAGAGAAGGACAAGTGTCCAGTCGCAGGGTACCTGCTGCTTCTGCTGCCACTGGCGTCCTGTCCGCACGTCGCTCACCCTGGCTTTGATTTCCCCAGAAACAGCTGGAAGACTACTTAAATAAGCTGCTGAAGATGCCCGTGTACAGGAACTACCACGCCACGGTGAGGCCCCAGGGGAACCTGTAGAAGCTGGACCATCATGGAACAGAAGCGTACGAGCAGCGAGGAGCGTAAAAACACTTTCTTTGTCCTCTTTCAGGTGGAGTTTATTGATGCCAGTCAGCTGTCGTTCATCCACGATCTGGGACCAAAAGGCTTGTGAGTATGGTAGCTTATGTAGGAGGTGACGCCAGAGGCCGCGAGTGGAGATGTGGGTCATACTGGTGACACTGGGGAGCAGCATCTTCTCTTGTCCTTCAGAGAAGGGATGGTGTGCAAGCGCTCCGGCGGCCATCGGATCCCCGGGTTGAACTGCTGCGGCCAGAGCAGAATGTGCTACCGCTGGTCCAAACGGTCAGTGAGGACTCAGACGTGTACTCGACGTCCTAAAGAGCTGGCTGGATTGGTTGAACTGGCTGGTTGAACTCTGTGTAGCTGGCTGGTGGTGAAGGACTCCTTCCTGCTGTACATGAAGCCCGACTCAGGCGCCATCTCCTTCGTGATGCTGGTGGACAAAGAGTTCAGCATCAAGATGGACTCCAAAGACACGGAAACAAAACATGGCGTCCGCATCGACAGCCTGTCCAGGTTTGTCCAGGCTGCTCTTTGCTCCCAGTACAGATTCAGACCTTTTTTACTCCACCTGAGCCCAGAAGAGTTAGCATCAGCCAAAGGCAGCGCCAGCCTCGGCTAAGAGCATCGGTAGAGGTGATCTGTTTGGACTTCCCTGTGTGTGTGTGTGTGTGTGTGTGTGTGTGTGTGTGTGTGTGTGTGTAGGTCTCTGGTGCTGAAGTGCAGCAGCTACAGACACGCCCGTTGGTGGGGTCAGGCCATCGAAGGCTTCATCCACAAACACGGCTCAGCCTTCCTCACCGACCACCGCTTTGGCTCCTTCGCAAGGGAAGAGCAAAACATCCCTGCCAAATGGTAACCATGGAAACGCTGCCATGACTGGACCTGACCCGACCTTTGACCTTTTAATAATGTAAAAATAATGAATGAGGACCTTTTAAAGGGGTACAAATTAGCGAGCAACAGGGCAAAGTCAGTTTCACACGCCAGTAACAGGACATCTCCAGTTATGGGTCTGTGTGTGTGTGTGTGTGTGTGTGTGTGTGTGTGTGTGTGTGTGTGTGTGTGTGTGACTGTCCCGCTGGAGTAACCTGACACAAACAGAGTGAAAGTGAGCCTCACCTGCCTCCCTGTTGGGCAACACTAGACTCTGTGTGAGAGACTGTGTGTGCGTGCACGTGTGTGTGTGTGTGCAGCTGATGAAAGAACAGAATAAAAAGTTAAAGGAGTCTAAAAGTTTGTGTGTTTTTCAGGTATGTGAACGGGAAAACCTACATGGAGGACGTAGCTAACGCACTTGAAGAAGCCAAAGAGGAAATTTTCATCACAGACTGGTGGTCAGTCGAGGATCTCACACACACACACACACACACACACACACACACACACACAGGCAGAAAGCAGTCAGAGCGCTGAATCTCTGAATTTAACATGACTCCACAGGCTGAGTCCTGAGATCTTCCTGAAGAGGCCTGTGGTGGAGGGAAACCACTGGCGCCTCGACTGCATCCTCAGACGGAAAGCGGTGAGCAGGAAACCCTCAGAGTTAGCAGCTATCCAGGAGACACAGACACCACCCTGATCAGCCCTGATCCACCTAGCCCATGTCTCCTCCAGAGAAAGCCTGACTGCGTCTGAGTTCAGCGTTTACAGGAGACGTGGTCTGAAAGTAAACGCACGTTAGCCTTTGAGATGTTCACAGTCTCTGTTGCCTTTGTAGCAACAAGGCGTGCGGATCTTTGTCATGCTGTATAAAGAGGTGGAGCTAGCTCTGGGCATCAACTCAGGATACAGCAAGAGGACGCTGCTGCGCCTCCACCCAAACATCAAGGTCGGTGGCTGCTCTCACGCTCCTGGCTTGGGGGCTTCTGCCTGAATTCGCTGTCTTCTTCTCCGAAAGGTGATGCGTGACCCCGACCACGTCTCCTCTGCCGTCTACCTGTGGGCCCATCACGAGAAGATCATCGTGGTTGACCAGTCGGTGGCCTTCGTGGGTGGTATCGACCTGGCGTACGGTCGCTGGGACGACTGGGAGCACCGGCTGACGGATGTCGGGAGTGTTACGCTCGCGCCGATGGAGGTCGCCAGCCGTGGTTCAGGAGATGGGTTTAGTTTTGACCCCGTTTCCACGGATACGCTGCGTCTCCATCCGTCCTGATTAGATTCCATTCAAGTCAATGTGTCAGTTTCCACTGGCTGTGGCTCCGCCCACGGCAGGGCTGGAGGCTCCGCCCACGGCAGGGCTGTGAAAAATAGGTATCGCTTCTATTTTGGACGGACGGACGGAGCACGCCGCAACAATCTAGACAAGGCATCGCGTGCGGCGCAAGAAGTTGGATGCAAAGAAAAAATAAAACATCCGTGAATTTGTCAAAATAAAAGCTCCCGTGTTTAGAGGGATGTTTTTTATGTTTATGACTCATCTTTTTCTTTGGCCGTTTTATCTCTTGTTTGTGGGTGTAAATAACCAGAATTTACAAGAAATAATGGATCTGTTACACATTTTGGGAAACATTAACAGAATTCCTCATGGTGGAGTCACCAAGATCTGAAGAAAGGGGAGATTTTACTCCTCCAGGAACAAAGAGCGTCTTCTTCTGTGGCTTCTTTAAAAACTACAAAGTGCTAATCTCTCGCGGTCGTACGTGACTTCGTTTTCAGCTCCTGTTAAAAAGATCGCTCTAAACACGGGAGCTTTTATTTTGACAAGTTCCCAGATGTTTTATTTTCTCTTCGCACCCGACTTCCTGTCCCGCACTCGCTGGATTGTACGAGATTGTTGCGGCGTTCTCCGTCCGTCCAGACGCTTCCGGTGGAAACTCCCGGATGGCAAAAATCAGGACGGGCGAACAGAGATGCGGTGGAACGCCGGGGTCAGACCTTTATTATTTTGACCGTTTGTGTTTTCCCTGCTTTCAGAGTGGGGCTGCCTCCTCGGTGGCGGCCGCACCAGTCAGCCAGATCAACGGGAAGGAAATATTCAGCTCGCCGGACTCCGTGGACCAGCCCAAACTGAAAGGTCAGGGCAGGTCGAAGAGGAGCCGCTTCAGCATCAGGAAACGCTTGCAGAAGCACGGGCTGGCTCCCGCCGACAGCGACAGCGACCTGGACGACCAAGAAAGTGGGTCATGTGAGATAAGGAGGCGGGGCTTGGGGCTGCAGGTACAGGCGCTGGCTCAGTGTCTGTGGATGGTCGGTCACCTGCAGACACACTCGGATCCCCCACTGCTGTTTTCTTTCCAGCTGCTGTTTCATTTCTGCTGTCCAAGCGTTTTCCAAACGGCCGCGCGTCCCAGCTACATCTTTAAAACGCCTCATCCATCCATCCGTCCATCCATTTTCTTCCACTTATCCGGGGTGGGGTCGCGGGGGCAGCAGCCTACGCAGGAAGCCCAGACTTCCCTCTCCCCAGCCACTTCGTCCAGCTCTTCCGGGGGGATCCCGAGGCGTTCCCAGGCCAGCCCAGAGACGTAGTCCCTCCAGTGTGTCCTGGGTCTTCCCGGGGGCCTCCTACCGGAGGGACGTGCCCTGAACGCCTCACCAGGGAGGCGTCTGGGAGGCATCCTGACTAGGTGCCTGAGCCACCTCATCTGGCTCCTCTCAGTGCGGAGGAGCAGCGGTTCTACTCTGAGCTCCTCCCGGATGCCAGAGCTCCTCCCCCTGTCTCTGAGGGAGAGCCCAGCCCCCCTACGGAGGAAACTCATTTCGGCCGCTTGCACCCGCGATCTTGTTCTTTGGGTCACTACCCAAAGCTCCTGACCACAGGTGAGGGTAGGAGCGAAGATCCCTTTCCCTCTTCACCACAACGGAGCGGTGCAGAGTCCGCGTTACTGCGGACGCTCCATTCCTCGCCCACTCGTGGACAAGACCCCGAGGTACGGGGTCTTGTCCACTTGGGGCAGGAACCAGCCTCCTCGCCTCATCAGTATTTACTTGCATCTTCACGGCAGCAGCTGGCTGTAACTTTGGCCCGACTGGAGGCGTCACGGCTCCACAGGGGCCCGCTTGTGTCCGTCTGCTGCCTCGGTTCGCCTCAGAGTTTCTTCAGTCCTGTCGTTAACTGATTGACTGTGTGCCTCAGGAAAGGACTCGGCTCGCGGTCTGGGCACAGGAGTCGGAGAACTGTTCGGAAACACGCGTTTCTGGCACGGAAAAGACTACTGCAACTTCGTGTACAAGGACTGGATCCAGCTGGACAAACCGTTTGACGGTGGGTTGGCGGTGGCGGCTCCGGAGCCCCGCTTCTGTCAGCCAGCCTCCGTCACCTTCCTCTGCTCTTGTAGACTTCATAGACAGACACACGACTCCCAGGATGCCCTGGCACGACATCGCCTCGGTGGTGCACGGGACGGCGGCTCGAGACGTGGCCAGGCATTTCATCCAGCGCTGGAATTTCACCAAGGTGGGACCGGAGGCGACAGACGATGCCGATCTGCTGGTCTGGCTCTTCAGCCTTCACTCCTTCTTCCCCCAGCTGGTGAAGCCAAAGTACCGTTCGCAGTCGTACCCGTGTCTGCTGCCCAAGTCCCACACCACGGCAGGAGAGCAGCGGTACCAGGTCCCCGACTGCGTCAACGCCAAAGTCCAGGTGGGTTTGGCAGAGACGCTCAGCTGAGCCGCGGCTGTTGGTGCTGAGCTGTGGCTGTGGGTGCTGAGCCGCGGCTGTGGGTGCTGAGCTGTGGCTGTGGGTGCTGAGCCGCGGCTGTGGGTGCTGAGCTGTGGCTGTTGGTGCTGAGCTGTGGCTGTGGGTGCTGAGCTGTGGCTGTTGGTGCCGAGCCGCGGCTGTGGGTGCTGAGCTGTGGCTGTGGGTGCTGAGTCGCGGCTGTGGGTGCTGACCCCCACCCGTCTCCCCGCAGATCCTTCGCTCTGCCTCCGACTGGTCCGCTGGCATCAAGTACCACGAGGAGTCCATCCACACCGCCTACGTGCACGTCATCCAGAACAGCCAACACTTCATCTACATAGAGGTGAGTAGACGTCACACATCGAGGGTAACCATAGCGACACGGGTAGACCACCAAGCATGCTGATCCGGTTTGATGATTGTGTGCTGATGGCTTCCGGTTGCTCCTAGAATCAGTTCTTCATCAGCTGCGCAGACAACAAGAATGTTTTCAACAAGATCGGAGACGCCATCGCCAAGCGCATCATCAGAGCGTACAGGTGAAGCACACACTCTGACTGGGTCAACCATCATCCCTTCACAGTTAGTGATGATGTCAATAAGCTGGCTTGAATGAGATTACAAATCTGTATCCGTCTCCTGGTGCAGATGTATGAGCAGACACTGGGTGGCGCTAAAGCGTTTTAGGTCTAAATCTTTAAATCCGTCTCGGAGGTCTTTTTCCATTGCTGCCCCCTCCCTCTGGAACTCACTTCCCACATCCATCAGACACTGAGCAGACCTCCCAACATTTAAATCACAACTAAAAACGCACCTTTTTATGATGTATGATTTTATCTGACCTGTTATTCTTAATTGCTACTTTATGTTTTTTCTTTCATTTATTGCTTTTATTTATTATGCTTCTTCTGTTTTTCATATCTTGTATTTTAAGTCTCTGTAAATGTCTTTGAGCATCTGTAAAAGTGCTTCATAAATAAAATGTGTTGTTGTTGTTGTTATTTTTGACTGTAGCGGACTGTTAACTTCTTTCAGAGAGGGCGGAAAGTACCGAGTGTACGTGGTGACGCCGCTGCTGCCGGGCTTCGAGGGAGACATCACCACCGGGGGCGGCAGCGCCATCCAGGCCATCATGCACTTCAACTACAGGTGAGGCTCCGCCCAGCTGCTGGTGGCTGGATGAAGGAGGGAAAGGTTGATCATCAGATGTGACAGATGTTTGTCGTCTGTCCTTCATCTCTGCCTCAGGACCATCAACCGAGGAGATCACTCCATCATCTCACAGCTCAAGAAGGAGAGTGAGTCTTATTCTGGAAACGTCATGTTGCATTTGGCCTGTAGGTGTGGGAGGGGCTTGTGGATGTGGGCGGGGCCTGTGGGAATGGAGTGGCTGGATGAGATGCGAACGCTGTTAAATCCTGGAAGTTCCCACGATTCCACTCGGAACTGCTCTCATTCCCAGTGGGGGACCGGTGGATAAACTACATCTCCTTCGCTGGTTTGAGGACTCACGCCGAGCTGGGGGCCAAACTGGTGACGGAGCTCATATACGTGCACAGCAAGATGCTCATCGCCGATGACAACACCGTCATCATCGGTAACGCATGTCCGCTCTTGAAGCTGGTGCCGGAATCTCTGCGTGCTGCTGTGTTGCAGCGCCACCTGCTGGTCTTCTCTCTGCTTCCAGGTTCAGCCAACATCAACGACCGGAGCATGCTGGGAAAGAGAGACAGCGAGGTGGCGGTGATCGTGGAGGACTCGGAGACGGTGACGTCGGTGATGGACGGGCAGGCCTACCAGGCGGGAAAATACGGCCTGCAGCTCCGTCTGGAGTGCTTCAAGTACGGAAACACCCAGAAATTAGCCTCTTAAATTCAAAGGAAAGTCTTTAAACCAAGGAAAATGTTTAGATTTTACAAGATTTTCAGCATTTCTTTTCAAGTGTGTCTATTTTATTCATTGTGCATCTTTGAAAATTTGATTTCAACTGGTATAAAATCTATTCCTTCATTAACTCTTTGTTTCCCTCCACGCGTTTCCCTCTCAGGACCATTCTGGGAGCCCACAGGGATCCCTCCATCGACGTGTCTGACCCCATCAGCGACCACTTCTACAAGGAGATCTGGATGGCGACCTGCGCTCGGAACGCCACCATTTACGAGAAGGTGAACCTACTGTTTGCTTCTGTTACTTTAAGATGATTGGTCCAGAACAGTCTGAACGCTGGCTCATCCTACTTTCTGCAGGTGTTCCGTTGCCTGCCCTCCAGTGACGTCAGGAACATCCTGGAGCTGGAGGGCTACCTGGCCAAGCCGGGCCTGGGAAAGGAGGACCCTGCCCGGGCTCAAGAGGAGCTGAAGAAGGTCCACGGGTTCGTGGTGCAGTTTCCTCTACAGTTCCTGAGCGAACAGAGTCTGCTCCCTCCCATCGGCTCCAAGGAGGCCATGGTCCCCATGGAGGTCTGGACCTGAGCGGGAGGATCTGCTGGATTCAAGATTCTCACACAGGCTACAGACGGCTGGCAGGTCCTTCCTCCAGTCATTACTGGTGCAATTATGGAAGAAAATGGCTGCCCTAACTTGAATTTATGTTCCGGCCTTCACAATATCTTTGTTAATGTTTTGGTTTGTCATCACGTGGTGTCATTTTCTAGCCCTAAGTGGAGACGTCCAGGCAACAAACAGGTTTGTCTACTAAAATCCCACTATAACCAGTCCACTGATCCACACTATCCCAGTATAGCCAGTCCAGGTACTCTGTAAAACCAGGATGTCAGCACAACGAATGTCTGACAGTCGTGTGGCCCCTCCACTTGTGGCCCCTCCCCCATGGCTCCTCCCCATGGCTCCTCCCCCTGCTCCGTCCACACCAGAACATTAACATATTCATAAAGTCTGACTTTTATGAACACTATGCAACGCTCAGGACAGTGAACGCAGCTCGGACTCTTCACTGAAGAGTCTAAAGATGCTCTCTGATGAAGAGGAGGGGATGAAGAGCGGCTGAAACGTGTCTCTGACACCACCAGTGCCAAATGTTTCACATATGTTCATTTACATTCCTCAAAAAAGGGGAATTCTTAGTTGTCTGTGTACCTTGCATGGAACAGCAGGAACAAGAGTAACAATGATTTTTCCACTGGAAAAATGTCTGGAACAAACATCCGTCTTCCATGTTTGCATACAAACATACTTGCGTGTTCTAGAATAAAAATAAAAAAGTTGCATGTTGCTTTTGCGCGTTATGGTGATAAAAGCATGAACCTGCTGAACAGTTGCCTTCAAAGCCGCGAATTATAGCAACGCTAAACTGCAAATGCTGTTAATGATGGAAAACAGGACCTTAACGTGCTCCTCCTCCTCTTCTACCTCCCTGTGTTTCATATGAAAGACTGGAAAATGTCTGGAAGATGAAAAATGTTAACGATAGTAATAATAATAATAGTAATAATCATCAGCAGCAGCAAAGAGAACAGAGTTGTTCCAGCTTTTCCTGGGAACGTAACCGTCCACATGGAACTTTACAGATGCAAAGTGACCTTGAAATCTTTCAAACGCGCATTAATTTCTAAAAGAAGACAGTTCACCTAAAAGAGGCGACCATTATTTACTCACCTCAACTCGGTGAAGGTTGAATTTACTGTATAAAGTACGTTTATGTATAAGTACATGTATTTGCTCGGGTAGAGGCTTAATATTGTCCTAAATTACTTGTTTAAATTGAATCATTCTGGGATCTTGGTGCTTTAACTTTATTTATAAAGCTTTAGATTTATTGAAGGTTATTTTAGTCTTTATTGTTTCCAGATTCTGTCTCTTATGTGAGGAGATTTGAGTGAATAATGAGATTTCTCAGTTTTGGGTGAACTTATCCTTTAAATCTGGGCCGCAGATCTTCAGAAACACTAAGCTGGTTGTCCCTGTCTGCCTCCATTTTGTGTGTCTTAAGAAAATGCACTATTTGCACAGACTTGTTTTCTTCTTGCCGTTCTTCAGTGGTCTGCGTCGCCAAGTCATGCGTCATAATGTAATAAATGAAAAATGTCATTCAAAATGAGGTGATTTGCTTGAGACTTCATGATATATTTAATTAAAAATGTCACTCTCACGCTGACAACCACTGTATTTGTGAATATTGTGTTTTCTCTACTTTCTTTGTGTCTTTTTGTTCACAGGTTTTTTTCTCTCACCAAGTCCGGGATTGTGGGTGAAGTTCCCACTTTTGCCGCTAGACGGCGCCGCTTAGCTACAAACTGACTTTCCAATTGAACTCGTCAAAAGTATCCGGACAGACTCCGTCATCGATCTGGAGCCTCCAACAGGTTTGACAGGTAGGCTTTGAGTTCAGGTGAGTGTTGGCCCTCAGGGGAACACGTGGGATCAGGGAAACGTGGTTTTATTCGACAAAGTCCTGTTTCCTCTTCATTCTGCACAGCTGCAAACAGAGCAACAATGTTTTATTCTAGCTTTATAGTGATTTTGTTATTCTACTCGGTAAAGTTATCAAATATTCTCAGCGCTCAGCAGCTGCGTGAACAACTTGAAAGCTTGTCTGAGTCTGATCTTTGTTCCTGACACGAACTGCAGTGAGCAGATGTTACCTCGCACGTCTCCCTGATGTGACATCAAGACGAAAATGAGGCAGGAAAATGTCTCCAGTCGGTGTTTGAAAGGCCATTTTATCACAGTTGGCGAATTCATACTGGCGCACGCACACGCACACACACACACACACACACACACACACACACACACATATCTATATGACAGTGATCTGTATCTATGAACCCTGTTTGATTCTGATTCCATCAGCCATTTCTACAATATAGCAGTTGCGTGTGTGCGTGCGTGTGCGTGTGTGATATTGTGGGCGTCTCTGCCAGTAGCGCAGCCTCCTTGCAGGCCACTCCCGGGAAGCGCGCCTCTGTTCCTGCTCGCAGACGGACGCTCAGACGCGTCGCGCCTGTTCCCAGCGCGCCTCTCCGGTCTTCGGGCTCCGCGGTCTTTGTCTGCTCGCCGGCCCTCGGTCTTCCTCTGTAGCCCGTCCAGACTGCCTGAAGGGGGACGAGGCGTCGGCATGTAGCGGCGGTTCCGGCGGAAATCACCGCGCCGCGCATCATGTAGCACCTGGAGCGGCGCGCACATCAGCGAGTTTCTGCGCTTCCGCGGCCGTTTCTCCGCACCTGCGGCAGGATTTTGGGGGGGTAATTTTTGGGGGGAGGGTGGGGGTTTACTCATTTCCAGAGGAGTGTCAGGAGTGCGCTCGTCCCCGCTGCACCCCTCGGTCGATGGTCGTTGAGGACGCTTCCATCTTGAGTCCCGTCAGAACCCAGAGAACCATGGCGAGCGACTCTCCTGCGCGGAGTCTGGACGAGATAGACCTGTCTGCTCTCCGGGTAAGTGCCCCCCGCGGCGTGCGCGTGCGCCTGCTGTCTGTGTCTATGTGTGCGTGTGCGTGAGGCGGCGTTGCGCACCTGTCTGCCCGCCCTCACATTTCTAAATCTTTTCCATTCGTCTCCGCGCGCCTTGAATCGCGCTGTGTTGACAGATGATTGCGCGTGCGTGTACGTCAGCTTTGGGTGTGCACGCGTGCGCGGCGGTGCTCGTTCTCGGCGGCCAGTGATTGAGGAAATCAGGTCGGATGAGGAGCGTGTGATCAGGCGGCCCCCTGCTGACGCTGCTGATGCTGTTGTTTATTTGTTGTTGTTTTTCAACAATTGGGACGTGACGTAATGAGGCCCCAAGCTGCTGCGCGTGCACCCAACCTCACGCGCGTGCGCCAGATATGAGAGGTCCACATCTGTGTGCTGAATACGATGTGGGACAGATGTTAAGCTGACAGATTGTCAGGGCGCACGAGCACATTAAAGGTCCCTCGCGCACGCACGCGCACGCACAGACACACACACACACACACACAAGATCACACACACGCACACACAGCGAATAATAGCAAGGATAACCCGCAACAGCAGCGAGTTCCGCCATTTCATGATGTTGTGGTGACAGCAGCATCGCTGTGTGACTGTTTGTGTGCACGCGCGTGCCTACGAGGATAGTGTAAGAATGCGTGTGCGTGTGCG